>CM060411.1:70215494-71465494 GCA_030545235.1 Helianthus tuberosus
TGTTTGTGTAAGGACAGTAGATACAAGTTGTTAGGCTGTTAGACGTCGCTTTCATGGTGACGTCAGCTGAGATACCTCAGTGGTTTGGTTTGCCTATAAATGTAATAGTACCTTGTACTGTTACATTTGATTGACTGAGCGGGTTCTTCTCCTCATGTCTAATCCTTTCATCTTGTGTGCAACCAACCTTGGGGCATCAGGCTGAGGGGGAGTTTAGTTTGTAAGCATATATGTAATCTTTTGCTTTGATTTGTAAATCCTTTGACTCTATGAGAAGCAATTGTTTATCAAACTATTTTCTCCTTTGATTGTGTTTACAAAGTTTGTTTTCATTTCCGCTGCACTTTACATGTTTTCATATTCACAAATTGTTCAAAACATACAAACAAACATAATCATGAGAGCCTCCGATCCTAACAATTGGTATCAGAGCTTGGACAGTCAAATTCGATCTAACAATCAATTTGACATAACAGTTCAGCTCAAAATTCATTGATACTAAGGTAGGTTGTATTTAGTTGAAAAATAGAGTATCGAGTATATCATGATCAAAATGGTTATTCAACAACTCTGTATATCAACCAAGATGTCATATGACACACAAAATTTCACACAACAAGTGAATTTATGCACAAAACACTCGTGGTTTCTAGATCTGAAATAAATATCTGTTAAACTATGAGATTACTTCTTATTTTCTAAATTAATTTCAATTGTTGATGTGTAATTTGTGATGTTTTCCATAAATACTAAAGTCTGAACCTCAGATTAACAAAACATATGTTCATAAAAACATTGATGTTTTGCTAACACAAAAAGAGGAAAATTATAACTTTAGTCATTCAGATCTTATGTGTTGAAAACAGGTTGAGATCCTCAAAAGGAACAAATCAACTCTGTTAATAATACATTAAGAAAATCAAGGGTCAACAAAGTCCGTATCATATGTAGTGTGAGATTGGTTGAAAAAGTTATGAAAACATGACCAAGTCTCTCAAAACATTACTGCAAAGTGATTTTGGACTAATATTCACAAAAACTCTGAAGTGTGTTTATCTCAAAAACTTTTGAATTCAAAAGAGAAGAGTATAAACTTAAAACATTTAAGAGTCAAAAGCTTGGGGTAATAATGGTCATTAAGCAACTGTTTGTGCTCATCGGTTCAAGAAAGTTCAGGTGACATTAGTGTTCCCAGTGATTGAACTTACAAAAGGACTAGACAAATTTTCAAAATCATCACATAGTAACTAGATCTACAACAGGATCTTCAAAACTCATGTGTCCTTGTGTCCTCATGTTTGTAATCAACTGACAAAGAAAATGGTACCAAGCAGTGGTCAAAATGTTTTTAAAGTATTCTACCACTGCAGTTAAAACACTGACCATTTTCAATAACTTGAGAATGATGTGATTATGTGCTTTTTGAAATTATACCAAATCCTTTTGATGCTGTTCTCAGAAAATCCTTTAACCATTTTTTTTCTCAAAGGATTTTCTCGAATAACCAGGATATATCATTTTTTTTAAGGATATATTTGGAACTTTTGCTTGTTTTTGTTGGCAATAGTTTCAGCTCCTGTCAGGATGTAATACCTTATTTTTGATGGTATTAGTGTCCTCATAAATGGGTCAAAAGGAAATGGTACATATGTCATGATCATGTCATACTCAGGTTTGTTCCTAAATTTTCATAAAAAATTGATTGCAAATTATGCTTGAATTACCAAGGTACTCATGTTTTAATTGAATATTAAACGAAAATGAGTTGCCTTAGCAAAAAGTTTTCATCATCTGGGGTACTAAACCACTGTCTTTCAAAATTGACATGTGGCAAAACCTTGAATGAAAATCTTCAAAACTGTTGATGAAACACCTGTCTTTCAGATCTGTACCATTTACCCTAACCACTGTTGTGCTCCAACGTCTGATCTCTTAACACTATCCACTGCTGAAAGTCAATCACTGATCCCTCATTTTCTTGACAAGCACTGATGTTCAAAATCAGTGTTCTATCCACTGATATGCTATCCACTGATAGTAAAAATCATCCACTGTCCACAATTTTTACCGTTGTAACCACTGATGCTTGATACGTCAGTGGCCCTTAAAACAACTGTTCTCCATAATTCATCCATTTCATCAGTGTTTGACACGTGGTCAGTTTTTAGCCCTCAGATCAAAATAACCGCTGCCACATCAGCGATCATTTTTTTTCTTAATAAAACCCTGCCCTAAACCCCAAACAGGGTTTTACACTGTCGAATTGAATTCCAAAATTCTTTTCAGAAAGCAGTTTCCAACCCTTCTTCTCAAAAACTTCAAAATCATTCTTCGTTCTTCTCTGCAAAAATGACAAAATCAAAGTCAAAATCAAAATCACAACCAAAACCAAAATCACCACCATCTTCAAAAGAGGTCGCTCAAACGGCCGAAGAACCCATCGAAATACCATACAAACAATCTCACAACTATCTGGGTTTACTCACAAAACCTACTGATAATCACACCTTTGACACCATCATTGATACAATATCTGCATCAAAGTACAAAACTTTGTTGACAGTAAATGCTCCCATCTATCTGCAAACCCAGAGAGAGTTTTGGAAAAAGGCGACGCTTGAAAAACAAGACGATAAAGTCATTGCCATTAACTCCTCGATACAGGGTAAAGTGATTCAAATCACACCACAATCAATCTCCGAAGTCTTTAATCTTGACGATCAGGAAGGTAAAATTTCTTTTGATAAAGCCGAGATGAAAACTGATTTCGTAAAAAGGGGATATGCAGAAGAATCAAAGGTAGATACCTTACAAAAAGGTTATTTTCCATCTGCACCTAGGTTTTTATTTCACACACTTCTGATGTGTGCTTCGAATAAAACAACATCTTTTAACGAAATACCATTGAAAATTCAATGCCTGGGTTACGCTATTTTGAATAATAAGGACTACAACTACTCCCAGGATATTTTCAATGACATGGTGAAAAACGTTGAAAGTAAAGCATTTTTACTTTTTCCAAGATTTTTGAGTTACTATTTTGAACAAAATTTTGAAAAGGAAAATGTAAATTTGCTAAAACAAGGTGTTCATTGTCAAATAAAAGGCTTAACAAAAGAAACATTTTCCAGAATTATGGCACCAATAAAAACAAAAGCAGGGGTACCTGAGCAGATTTTAGCGGTTACAACTGCTCCTCAGGTATCAGCTGCTGAGCCTACTGCTCCAGGTGATCATAGCAGCACAACCACTGCTTTGAAACCCACACCTGACATCACCAAAAAGACCAAAAGAAAAACATCCAGAAAACCATCCAAACCCAAAACAAAGGCAACTCTGGAAGATGAGATCCCAGAGGAAATGCCTGTGACAACACAAAAGTCACCACAAACCACTGCTGCTACTACCTCACAGCAGTTGGAAGAAAGATCTCAACCCATGCCTAAAACTCCTCCTGCATCCTCACAAAAGGATCAGGTTGTAAGCACAGGGAAACCACAATATGAAGCTCTGAATCCACTCGGATCCATCTTCCTCAGTCCTGATCCCAAGGACATGTCTCTTTCAACTCCCATACCCTCACCAATCATAATGCCACAATCCATGCTACCCTTGTTGCATGCAGCTGCTATGGCTCAGACACAAACCAGTTCCTCTCTATCCCCTGTCACTGAGAGTATACCCCCACAGGTGACTGGGTCTGATGCTACTACTCCTGCTATCCCAGCAACAATTGAGGAGGTTACACCCCTTGAGTTACAAGTAACTCTCGGTGGTAGTTCAAGTGGAGCAGCAACTACAACTGGTGGATCAACAGATCCTCAGTTGGACAGTTGTTTCATAAGTAAGACTCCCTTGAAGGCAATTTCTTCCATGGGAACTTCGGTAACCACCAGTGAATTGGATCTAACCACTGGTATCATCAAAGGTTTATCGAATGCTGAAGAAAGAAGTCCCCAGTACCAAGAACAAGGGGCATCAATGGGTGATTTTTGGGACTCTGTTCCTAAGTCACACATTGATATAACCACTGATGGTGGGGATTCAGATGATCCCAGTAAAATGGGTGATGATTCAAGATATCAGGAATTGACGGGCAGAGTGGAAAAACTTGAAGAATCAGTTTCTGAAATAAAGGAGATGGTGCAAGAGATTTTAAAAGCTCAGAAAGCACAATCCAATGTTGTTCCTGCTCAAGCACCTGCTCCACAACAAGCACCTGCTGCAAATGAGCTTTGGAATATTTTCCAACCCATGCTTGAAAAACAGCAACAAATGGCTGATCAAAAGCATGCTATTCAAGTACAAATGCTGACCAACATGGTGGAATCAAGGTTCAAGGACGCTCAAGCAGATATCAAGGCTATTAAGGCCAGTATCCAAACTACCACTGGCAAGGCTCCTTCAACTTTACTATTCTTTGATGACCCCCTTGCAGATAATGCCAAAAAGGGGGAGATAATGAAGCAAATGAAGAAGAAGGGAATATAACATGGCCTTCATATTGAGCCTGAAAAAGAAAAAGAAAAGCAGGTCTCAAAACCTGTTAGTCAAACAGCTGATACACCAGTAGTTTCAAAAACTGATGTCAGTAGCCAAACAGCTGCCATGTCATCAACACACACACTTTCAACACACACCACCACAACTACTGCTCTACCACCATCATCTACAATCACACCATCATCACTGCCTCCTGCCATAAAGCAGAAGACAGCAGATGTTACAACATCTGCTGTAATGACAACAGTGATTGAAACACCAGTTGTTTCAACCACTGTCAGTCAATCACTGTCACAAACCACTGCTATCCAATCTACCACCACTGATCCACCCAAAACATCATATGCTCCTTCTTCATTAAAAAGGAGAAGGAATCTCATATCAGATGATGATTCACCACCACCATCAAAAACTACCTCACCACTTCCATCCCCTGCTCAAAAGCAGAAGACAACTGCTGACATATCAGCAGTTGTAATGACAGCAGATGTTGAGACACCAGTTGTCTCAACAGCTGTTAGTCAGTCATCCACCACTGCTCTCACCTCTCCTACTTCACAGCCAAAGCTCTTCAACAGAAAAAGAAAGCCAATACCTGCCGATGAGGGTATACATGATCCTAATGCTGCACAATATCCACTGGAACTTGAAGCCATCAAAAATGAGATGAGGCAATTCTATACAGAAGAAGATCCTTCAAAAAGGAGATTCTCCTCACTCATAGGCTACATGCCACCAGATGATATGGATGATTACCTCAAAATCAAGGCAAGGCAAGCAAGACTAAGAGCTAAAGTTGAGAGTGAAAAAGAACGGTTAAGCGAAGATGGCATTGCTAAAAGACTGGAGTTCTACCTCACAAAAGTAAAGCAGATAGAAGAGTTTACACAAGACCTAAACAAAGAAAAGGCTGATCAAAAGAAAGTGTTAAGAAAACAATATCTAGCCTACATCATGAAAGAGAAATTCTATCCTGCTGAAGAACAACAGTTCAAAGAATGGCCAGTAGTAGCTCTTAAGCGTGAGGCAGAAAGGATTGAGAAGATTAAGAATGATCCTACGAAGAAAAGGAATGCTCCTAACTGGAGAAAATATGAAAAGCTCATTGCTGACTTAACCGCTGAATATGAGAGAAAGAAAAAGGAGCTGGTGGATGCGAAAATGGATACTGCTGAAGCCATATCAAAATGGTCAAAACAGCAGACCGATGAAGCCTATGAAGGGCTAAAGAAAAGAAAGATAACTGTTTCAAGCACCTCAAAGAAGCGAGAACATATGATGAAGCTTGAACAGAAAATTGAAAACCTCATGACAATGTTAAAAGCAGCAGACAGTTCTACTCTTGTGTCAAACCAAGTTGAAGGCAAACAGCTGACTGAAGAAGAGGTAATAGAAAAAGAAGCAGAGTATCTCAAGGGAGCCATCTTAAAAATGGGTCTGAATGAAGACAGCTCATCAAAGCTTCAAAACCTTTTTAAGAAGGTATTAAACAAACCTGCGTCTCCAAACACTGCAAAAGACAAGACAGAAGTTGAAAGACAAGAACTTATTGAACAAGAAACTGCAGAAGATATAGCTGCAGCAGACAAAGTCATTGAAGAAGCTTTCAAAAGAATGTCTGAAAGTCTGCAGGTGTTTTCAAGGCCAACATCCCTCAACTCATCAGCAAATAAGTCTCTCCCAAGAAACCCACTTGGCTTAAAAATACTAAAGTGGATGTCTGATCAAAAGACTCACGTATTGACCCTGGTCAGAGCCAATGGCGAAGTGAAGTACATATCAAGGAAAGAAGCACTAGGCCTTAGTGTTGAAGATTTGCAGGATCTCCTTGAACTTTCACTGTGTAGGGATGAGGATGACCAGAGTGCAAAGGAATTTGAAGCTGAATTCAAAGAACAAGCTAAGGCACTCTTGATGAGTAATAAAGGTCCTGAATAATGAAGGGTTTTGGCATTATCTGTTCCAGGGGGAGATTGTTGGGATTGAACCCTACCAGAGGAACAGATAATGTAAAGCCAAAACCAGGTCACAACAGAGGATTCACAATAAGCAGCAGTTTACACTTTGCTCTCCCCTTGAAAGTGATTTATAACAACTGATGGTCTTTATCCGCTGTTCAGATACAAC
Source organism: Helianthus tuberosus (assembly GCA_030545235.1). NCBI lineage: Eukaryota > Viridiplantae > Streptophyta > Magnoliopsida > Asterales > Asteraceae > Helianthus > Helianthus tuberosus. Next base: position 70,222,125 of record CM060411.1, read on the forward strand.
TACTACTGGTCCTTCAACTGCTGATCAAAACCCTGAAATATCCAACACTGCTGGTCCTATCTACTGATGATAAAGCACTGCCCAGTCAAGGACTGATCAACCTTGAGTAAAGCACTGACATAAAGGAAGAGCAGCTGTTTAGTGATTTGTTTGTTTTATGTATAGTCAGTGGTTAGGTTAGCAGTGTTTGTGTAAGGACAGTAGATACAGGTTGTTAGGCTGTTAGACGTCGCTTTCATGGTGACGTCAGTTGAGATACCTCAGTGGTTTGGTTTGCCTATAAATGTAACAGTACCCTGTACTGTTACATTTGATTGACTGAGCGGGTTCTTCTCCTCATGTCTAATCCTTTCATCTTGTGTGCAACCAACCTTGGGGCATCAGGCTGAGGGGGAGTTTAGTTTGTAAGCATATCTGTAATCTTTTGCTTTGATTTGTAAATCCTTTGACTCTATGAGAAGCAATTGTTTATCAAACTATTTTCTCCTTTGATTGTGTTTACAAAGTTTGTTTTCATTTCCGCTGCACTTTACATGTTTTCATATTCACAAATTGTTCAAAACATACAAACAAACATAATCATGAGAGCCTCCGATCCTAACATACTAAAATAATCAAATACAACAATACTAAAAATAAGATAAGAATGTTCGGACCTTTTTTTGTTAACCAAAAGAGGCCAACTTTACTGCACACTTTAATCTAAAAACAACACAAGCGACACTTACACAATGAACTAACATAGCTTCACGATCTTCAGATTCCTTTATGTGGATTTCTAGTTCAACTCTGGCTTCATCATATGCCTATGATTCTGTTAATGCTTTTGCTTCTTTGGGTGCACTTAAAGCATTTCTATAGTATTCCTTTTGAGTTGCCATCTCAGATTGGTTGTTCTCTCTGTAGCAGCTTTGTCCCTCTTTATACTCCCTACCTTGCTCTCTTCAACCTAAAAACTTGTACTCAAATAACAGATATAATTAGAATTGGTAATTAAATAGCTCAACTATGGTGATCGTTGGTATAATAGAATAAAAAAAATATTAAGATATGATCATTACTTTATAAGTCGTTTAGAGGACTTACAAATAATACTTATTTTTTCAACAAAGTTTATGTACGAATGTCGAGAAAAATCATATTAAATATATTCACGTATTCAACTTCAAATTAAAATAAATCAAGGAAGCCTATTTACAAAGAATCCCTCAAATTAAGCATCCAACTAAAGTAATTATATCAATCTTTTTGTTTATCTTAATGGGGCACCCCGTCAAAACTTTATTAATAAAATAAAAAAAACAAATTACACCTAAAGAGCATTGGGTCTTTCGGGATATACCCCAAGAAGAACACCAACCTCAAAAACGCCTAAGGCTTTACCAGACGGGTTTTAACAAACCCCTACCCCAACCACTCTAACCAATACCAATTACTACTTTTAACTCTATACTCACGACCACAGCCACTGTTAACACTACCAAATAGACCAATGAAAACATCAAGCCGATTAAGACAATTTCAATCCGATACTATATGTTTTGGAGGTTTTGCAACCAAAAGCTTCTCTTCGCTCCTTGACCATTTAAAAACACAAAGATCACTAATTGACATGTTCTCGCCTCTCATCAAATCACTCCAACCGATGACATTATACCTAAAGAACACAAAAAGTTATACATAATGATATACATTTAACATATTTTAAATATATTTTTAAAGTGGCAATATGAATTTTGATAATAGTTAATAAAAAATCATTTATTTTAATTTTACATCTAAATCCGAAAACCAAACTAACTCGACCTGAATAACCCAAATGCGACCAACTCGAAATTTAAATGGGTCGCTTTTCCTAGCAAAAACCCAAACGACCCGACCTGAAAATCTCAAAACCCGAAAAATAACCCGATGAAACACCCCTCCTAACCTATAACGACGCAGTTTTACGAATCTTCAACACTTCCCTTACGATCTTACCGTTCTCCAAGTAAATGTCCTCACCATCATTTGAGCCTATAAATGTGCCAAAATAAAGCACCAAGACACAGCCAAAAAAGTATTACAACTTATTTCAATCTATTTTTTGACCCAACGGATTGCGGCGGCTTTGACTTCTTCAATCACTTTTGGCACTGACACTCTATGTAATATATACCTAGAGAAATAGATAACAAAAAATTTTCAAGGAAATAAAATCAAACTGAAATACTTCTATAAAGTAAATAATTAGTGTCAAAAAAAGAAATCATGAAAGTAAAGTTGTACATACCTTATATGCTGGCACTGATGGTGTTTCAAGACGCGGTCACTTGAATGCAGGTTAAACTAAACGTTTCTTCACTGATGATACAACGTCCTGAATAACAAATAACAAAAAAAACAAAGTTCAATTTGTATAAAAGACAAATTAGACCGCGCGCACATACACATACACATATCAAAATAAGTATCACTTTCCAAAGTCCAAATATACATATATTCTCTATCCTACATAGAAACCACTCATATATGTAACTGGACGGTGAAACAAAACCACTTTAAAAAAAATCTTAGATCTTTAACTAATCTTACATCCAAGACATTTTTAATTGTCTTACAAATTCAATGGTTCAAGAGAAAAACTAAAAAACAATACCAAATTAAAGATAAAACCTTAGTTTCCTTCAAAACAATATATAAAACACTGTTTCTTCTAGTCAAATAAGCTGAATCCCATATCCTGCAAACCAAAACACAACTCATTAAAACTCAATGTACTTTGACATGTAACACATTTACACAAAGAATTACATCATCAGACTCTTCTTTCTCTTCAACTTTCTCCTCTTTCTTTGACTCAGCAGCGGCGGCTGCGGGTGCCGCACCACCACCACCAGCTGCCGCGGCAACCGCAACACCGCCACCTGACACATTTATTTGGAAAGTTTCACCGATTTCTAATTACAGCTAAACTACTTGTTTGCAAACTTGGATACTTACATAATTCATGACGTAAAATCCAAAAATATAGTGCTTAGTTTGAAGACTCGAAAAACTCAAATACCTCTTGATCCGGGAAAGCTCCTTGTAAAGTTTCCTGAGCATGGCAGAGCTCATTGGTGGCAAAATCATACCTTTCAGCTAATGCACGGTATGCACAATAGAACTCCTCGACCAATTTCATGAGCTACGGGGAATTTCTTATAGTACATTTAAACTCTTCTTGCAAAGGAACCTGCATCTACTTCAATGAGCTTGATCATGGATTTGACTTTGGTACCATGTCTACAAAAGCACATTCATGTATATCAACACTCATGTCATATACAAGAAGTGTATAAAAAATTGCATTTTTGACCCATTATCCTACCTGGCCATTTGTCGCCCCAAGCTAAATATTAAAATAAACAACTTCAAACTATTGGTTCCAGATTCTTTTAGCTAAAATGTAATAATGATGATGATAACATTAATGAGCCGAACTCGAGCCAGATTTGGCTCGTTTAGCGATATTGAAGCGAGCTCAAGTTGAGCTTTTAGCTCATTTGAGGTTGTTCTAAAAAATAGCTCAAGCCAAGCTCGAGCTCGAATAAGTAGGCTCAAACCGAACCGAGCACGAGCTCGAGTTTCATAAAAACATGACGAGCCGAGCTCGAGCTTAGTCGAGCTCAGGCTCGGCCCGGCTTGTTTATACCCCTAGCCAAAACAAACATGAAGCAAATTTTATTTGCCCATTATCCACCACCCGGTCATCTAGAAACTAAGTTGGTGGTGCTTCATCCATGTCTGACTCAATGATATCTTTCGTATTCAAAAAACTCGGTTGATTCGTTGAAGATAACATTCTTGCCCACATCCTATCAGTATTTACAACCTTGTTTTGTTTCAGTTATTTTCTGCAAATATAACAATAACTCGATTAACTTGTGCTTTTTTTTTCAGAACAAAAATGATTCGGAGGGTATAACGGTAATTATAAGTTTTTAACTTATGTAAAATGGTAGGTAACATTCTCGACCATGGACCGGGACGACAGTGAAGCCAATGTAGCCAGCCATGGCTTCGTGAACCGCACTTTGAGCCAGAAGAGTGCAGTAAACATTATCCGATGCATTACTTGGAACAGCTCGAATCATGTACGTAGGATCTGTAACGCGAACACATACGCCCTTTTTAACTTTTAATCATATCATATCACATGAAAAAAAATGACGGATTTACCCTTCCTTACCTATGTATTTAAGGTTGATCTCCATTTCTGTTTGTTTCTTGAAATGCCCCTGCTTATAAGAATCGGAAATATCACTTAGATGGAAATTGACTATTTACTGTATTGAGCTGGATCGGGCTCAACAGTTGGCCTTGGGCCCATATGAGGTCTGGCCCATTGGGTATGTGATGCTAAAAAACATATAAGAAATAAAAAAAGAAGAATTATACAAATAAGAAATAACTTGCGCCTCGTGTACAAAAGCAGTGTGCTTTGCACCTCGTGCTTTTTAAAACCAAGGGAAGATTAATAATTAGTATGACAGCTATTGTTACACAGCATATTTTGAAGAAAACTCTGTTTCAGGAGATAAAGAATCCAGCAAAAATATCAAATAGACTTGGACAAGAAAGGTAAGACTGCCACTCTATCATCTAAACCATGCCTTAAAAACCAAGTGCTTTAGTTAATATTATAGGAAAACACCACTACACTTTTATAACCAAAAGTAGAAACTAAGTGTTCAGCAAAGTCTCTCAAACACAAGCTAAAAAAAAACTTTATTCCCCACATACTGGTAGGCACTCCCATGAAGATCCACATAGAAAAATTTTAGCCATTATTTCTAGTTCTTACAGAAGTATATAACAAATCATTGAACTTTTAGCAAGTTTTTTTTAAACTGAACAGAAGAACACATACCAAATTGTCAGTCGAAAATGAAAAGGCTTTAACATAATAATAAACAAAATAAAAATATATTCTCATTCACGCAAATAGAAAGTTAACTTTTTAATAAGAACACAAAGGGACTTTCAAATTTTAACTAATCATCCCGATTTTATAAAGAGGCCTTGTTGATTGTAAAATACCTTTAGTTTTCAGTTAACTTTTTGAGTTGAATCTCATCATTAGTCACCACCATGGAAGCCCTATTTTGCTCATTCCTAATCATCTCTGCATTATGAGCACAATATCAAATCAACATCATCAACAAATTGGTGGTTTAAAAAAACAAAAACTAAAAAAACCCTAGATACCAAAACCAATTGGAAAACTTTTTTTGTCAATCTATCCTAATCAATAACAAATCAAACAAATGATTCGTTAACAATACTACATCAAAATCAAAACTAATCAAAAGTAGGTACAATAGAGAACCACTTACGAAGACGATAAACAACATCACGGTTGCTGGTGACGCTTAAAAATCTTGGAAAACACCTAATCATTCCAAAAAGTAAGATTTAGATGAAGTTAAAAAAATGATGGATGCACGGTAAAATCAATGACTTGACACATGTCTACCAAGTCTGTCTTCAAATCAAAACATGGCCAGATCTAAAGAGTATAACTAAAAGAAGATTGAAAATGACCAAAATAGGGCACGAATGAATAAGGATCGAGAATACCTGGATTAATATCAATCATAAAAAAAAAGATTTCTTACCTGATTTGCAACTTGAATCTTCTGGATTGAAGATGAATAGATCAGAACGAAAACGAATTTCATATCTAGGGTTTTAGAAAAGAAAGAAACGCTGCTGCAGAGATTCATTAGATCACACAAAACAATCAGAATCAATATTACATTGAAAGCTTTGAAAATGAAATCAACACAAACCTTAATCGATCTTGATTTGATAACTATAGGGTGTATACCTCCTATATCTGCTTCACCACCATATTTCAATCCTCCATTTTATAATCAGATGCAGAAATCTAATCAATCGATTCAAACATCGAAGGAATAGCTGGAACATAATCATCAGAAGATGAATGTGGTGCCGTCGAATGTGGGAAGAAGAGCGGCGATTTCTTGATTTCGAAGTAAATTAGGGTAGGCGATTAAGGAATTAGGGTTTTCTAGATGTTTTATATAACCGGGTCACAATCCGGATCCCGTGTTAACCCGTTAACAAATAACATTTACCCATTTATTTTCCCGCCAAAAAGCAATCCTAGATGCCCTAATAACGCGACACGTCAGCCCAAATATTCTTGTTTATTATATATAATAGATATATATATAGGATAAGGATCATTACAGAACACTAATTATTGCGAGAACAAAAAGAACAACTCTAAATCACTAAATTTTGGGATATAAGGTTAATATTTCTTAAATTTTATGTTTCTTACATTCATATTTGTATTAGATCTACATAAAAAATCATATATTTTTCCCTACGCATAGTCTACATACATGTAGGTAATTTAACCTACATATAACCTACATGTGTGTAGGTTATTTAAAAACTGAAGATTTTTCATATTTTGTTTTAAATTATAGTGTGAGAAACAATAAATCTTACATTTATAACATTTTCATTTACTTTTTAGGTCTTTAGGATTGAATAAATGAGTGATTCATTTTGTTCTGCAAGTTCTCGCAATATTTAGTGTTCTGCATAGAACCTTCCCCTATATATATATATATATATATATATATATATATATATTTAGGTGTTTAATTTACTTAGCTTAATTAATCTCGCTTAGCTTAATTAATCTTGCTTAACTGATTAATTAATCATACCTAACTGATTAATTAATCTTACTTAGCTGATTAAGTTTAACTTATCTATTAAGGTTTCTTAACCGCTAAGTTATCTTAACTACTAAGTTTACTCAACCACTAAGTTTTCCTTAACTATTAAGTTTACTTAATTGCTAAGTATTCTAGCGTAGTAGTTCCCTGGTTACAAGTTCTAATTTCTAGCTACAATGGAACTCGTATTAGTGTATTACTCAATTCAACTTTAACGATAATCACGAGATCAAAACTCACAACGAATGACAAAGTATAGCCAAATATTGGAAGCACTTAAACATCCATTGGATTGGTTTTAATCGATCGGATAAAGTATCGTACCAGTGATTAGAGTTATTACCCTAATACGGGCAGAGTTTCGGGATTTAGAAGGTATAATCCCGAGCTACTATTTACTATAATAAAAGCTGAAGGAAAGAAAAGAATTGAGCAGTTTGAAACGTAGCAGTGATCGAGTTAATACCCTGGATTCGTAGCAGTGTCTTGACACCGAAAAACTCGTTTTCAGCAGAATATGACCGTTTTGAGACTGAGATTTCGAACACAGAAGCAAGTCCCATGCACAGGCTACTTATAGCAACATTTTAGGTTTTACGCGGCCCGTGTAAACCTTAACATGAATCTTACGCGGCCGGCGAGGGCCATAAAGACGGCAGTAGGGTTTGCTGAGTCATCGGTGGTCTTGACACGTGGACAACACGTGTCCCTTAAGCTTATCCGGAGACTTTTAAGTTGTCGCGGCCCGCGTAGCATTACCTTATGTCTTACGCGGCCCGCGTGAAATCCAAATTTCTAAATTTCTTGGTTTTTCATGAACATTAGGGTTTCAGGGGTCCGGGTTTTCACTTACGGAGCGTTTTAGAAAATTTTTGGGCGAGTCGTTACAGTAACCAAACTTGTACATGTATCTTTACTCGATGTCTACACATTACCCACATGTTTTAGTTTTAAAAATATTTTTCGACAAGAAAGAGCCTGAGCACTGATACCATAATTGTAACACCCCGCCCTGGTTAGGGCTGACATGTCAGTTATATAGGATTCGTATCACAAACATAGTTCCATATTGATAACAAAAATATTACAATTTATAAAACATCATTAACTTTAAGAAAATCTTGTGAGTTCGAGCGTTTTTCCCTGGTCTCTCTAGGTAAACCTGTAACCTAACGTACATAAAAGACATATGCATGCCCGAGTAAAACGCCTGAGTAAATTTACTTAGTGAGACATGTAACGCTCCGCGTTTTCATAACTTTCCATATTTAGAAACCATTGTTCACATTCCATTTTCTGGAAACTTTGTATCCTTGTATTCGTCGTTTCGTTATAATCGTCGAAAAATCTTTATCTTTAATTTAATTTGTTATAAAAAAATGGTTATTTATTCATGGTTTAATTAATTAAATTAATTGATTTTACTATTTAAAAGTTTATTTTTATAATAATCTAGTTGGTCTCGTTAAACTTTAAAGTTAAAAAGATACAAACTAACCCAGTTAAATTAATTGTAAAGATTAGTTCTTTTAGCATATAACATAACTTATAAGGTCAAGGGATTATTTGTGTAAATTGTTGAAAGTGTAATGCTTAAAAAAATAAAAGAACAAAAGGTGCCGACCACGGGACTCGAACCCGGGTCAACCTCATCACACACACGCGCACAAACCAGCTGGGATGGGTCTTCACACCCTACAAGACCAAGCACTTAAATTCTTTTATAGTCTCACTTAAATTAAACATGAAACCCAATCCACAAATCAAACCCTACCTATTTTTAAAGTTGAAAACCCTATTCTCTTCACTTTAAAGACCAGCCGCAAATAATATGTTACCCTTGCCTTCGTCTGCAATTCAATATACACTACACACACACAAAAGTAGATATCAGAGACTCCATCTTCTTCACTTGACACAAAAACTCAACCCAGCCATGTCTCCATCTCGATTCCCCTGTCCACTCTCCTCTCCGGCGGCTCGTTCCTTGCCGGCGACGAGCACAACGCCACGCACCACAATCAACCGCACCCCCTGTTCGGTCCGATTTAAACGCCGACCACCACCGCTCTGGTGGTGGCACACCGCGGCACACCAGAGAGAGAGAGAGAGAGAGACCGAGAGGTGAGAGAGGGTGAGGTCAGTTTGCTCGACACTGCTCCGATTCAGGTGGTGTTTGCTCGACAGATTCAGGTTCAGTTGGTTTCGGCTCAGGTTAGTTTAGTTCAACACCTCGGGTTCGGCTCATTTTATTTCGGGTTTCAATCTCAGATTGTTTTTTTGTTCGGGAGCTTCGGGTCTTTCCTGGTCTCGATTCGGTTCACCTAGTTCGGTCCATATTCGGGTCTCGTTTCAGCCAGTTTCAACAGGTTCAGTTTCTGTTCGGTCAAAATCAGGTTTGAAGCTTTATTTTGGTGTTTCGAGCTTGGGTTAGACTTCGGGCTTTCGGGTTAACTATCAACAGAAGTCAACGGTTCGAGTCAACAAGTCAAAGCGGGTAAATGACGGTCAACGGTCACACTTGTTCGGTTCAGATTCGACGTTCGGTAAACTTTAACGACCCGATTATTTTTTTATAGTATTTTGTTTATATATATTTTTATAACTAATCAAGCTCGAACCGATACACTAGACGTTTAATGATATTTTAGCATTTGACGTGAATGTTATATATATTGCTGTTTACTCTTGCGTTTTGGAAAATATATCGACACATTAGTTGTCGGGATCGTCCAAAAACAGAGGAAACTCTGTCCGTTTTTCGTAAAATTCCGTAGAACGAAACCCGTTAATTTTACAAAACGGAGCCTAACGGATTTATTAAATTCTTATAAAATAGATATAAATGTATATTTATTTTTGACAAAACTACTATAATATTTTTGATGAACTTAAATTAAAACCTTTACATAAACTATATAAACTATATTTACGTAAAAATATATATACTTACCCATCGACTAATTATACTTTAAACTCCAATTCGAAACCTCCGTCATAATTTCGTATACTCATGCACCATCGTTTGCCCATATAGGGTGACCTCGGTGTTCCATCCTCCTAATCTCATACACTCGTCAACACTTGGATAATCGAAAGACTTAGCAATTTTGTGAGTATACTCGATCCCTTTTTCCCCTTTACACTTTGGGATGCAACATGTATAATTATGCAAATACTTTTAAACTAAACATACTCAATCTTTGAACGAAGCATGAAACTAATGTGACTTACTTGCTATTCTTGTATGCTCTATGAACGATTTGGAACGTTATATGCTCATTGACTTTGCTCACCCACCTTAACAATTATAGCGCTATAGGATTAACGCCCCGCCCGCTATTCTATTGGGTATTGTTAAGTTACCACCCCGCTGAACTATTGGGATTAGGCTATTTTATGCGTTGTGTTCTAGGGTTTGATCATATTGTACGCCAAAATTGCATACTAGTAATCACATATTATGAATCATGTTGGATTTGAGTTTTTATTCTATTATGCTATGTATTCAAACTTGTATACTCGCCAACTTTTGTTGATTTTATTTTAATACATGTTGCAGGTTGTTAGACAAGACGATGAAGAAATCAAGTTAGGATGGACTTAGATACTCATTCAATAATAAACAATGTTGTTGCAATTTGTCTTTATTTGAAACAATGTATTCAAATTTTAGTCATTAATGAAATTGGATTTAAATTATATTGTCACACAGTGTTATGATGCTTTTGAGCGATTTGTTCGTCTCATCCCGATGTTTCCGCCATCGGTTGGGGTGTGACAAGACAACGGCTATAAGCAACATATATAGTTCATTAACCATATCTATATATCAAACAATATACATAACACATACGGTTAACCACATTCGGTAGTTCGGTGCGCAGTTAGTTCACATTCGTGCGTCACATAATCACATTCGGTAGTTCGGTGCATCATATTCTGTAATTTGGTGCGTCGTATTCATATCTGTTATAAACAATATAACCATATCTATGTGCATATATCATAATACATAATCGTGAAGATCATGAAAACATATAAAAACGACTTAAAATTCCCAACAACGAGGTTATAAAAACTCAAAACCATACACGTAAGTTGTTATAGAGTCCATACCTAAAACTCGTAGATTCAAACTATCAAAAGTTGTACCGCCATACTCCCCGAAAAGAGATCGATCATAATACATACGAGGAATGATATTGTTTCGATTGTATAGCTCAAAGCCAATATCACTTTATAAGAATTGTAGAAAAGCTTGAGCATTATCTAACTTGAATTTATGAGATAAATTTAATGTGCTTATCATAATCCATAACTAAAATTCAAATAAACCCGTCTGATTCTTTATTTCAAGTTTCAATATTATATACTAGCTTACATCCCCATGTATTACATGGGTTGAATGACGAAAAATGTAAATAATAAACTTGTATATAATCCTTATTAATGAAATGACTTATTTAGATAAATTAGTAAAACAAAAGAACAATCATATTTTCGTTACTTGTACATGTGATTTGATACTTTATTAGTAATTATTGTTTATATCCAAATAATATATTTTATCTTAACAAATATATACGGTTAGGGTAAAATGAAAACTTCTACGAGTTGTTAGAACTTAAACTTACAAAAGGTTTTTTGAATTTTTTTACAGAGGGTGTGAATGAGCGATTAGAGACTCAGGACGTTAAGCTTTTTGATTTTAGATTCAAGTGATTAAAACCACTAAAACATAGGGACTCAAAAAGTAATTTACTATTAATTAAATTTGAAATTATACATTTGATCTCTAACTATATTAAATAATATTATACTTATTATATTAATTGATACATTTATATTTGTTATAGATAATTATGAATTAAATTTGAATTTATACGTTTATCTCTAACTATATTAATTAATATTATATTATATTTTGTGTATAAAAAATAATATGTAATACTATTATTAAAAGGGAGGAGGCACCAGAGAGTGACACGTGTACAAAAAAATTTTCATTTATTAGTATAGGAAGATTAATTCTTTGTCATTATCTTTAAAACTTGTTTTTAAATCGAGTAAATTAAACAAACAATAAGTATCAGGTTATAATTCAAACATTACTATTTGATATAAATGATCGAAAAATCAGGGTGTTACAACACTACCTCTTTTAAAAAAAATTGTTCTAAAAATTACAAAGTAAAATTAAATACTTTAGCGAATAACATTGAACAAATCCTAAGTCTTTAAAGATTAATACAAAGTTACGAATTTCTTATGTCTATAGCAAAAACACTACTTATAGTGCTAACCTAACTTGTACATGTATCTTTACTCGATGTCTACACATTACCCACATGTTTTAGTTTTAAAAATATTTTTCAACAAGAAAGAGCCTGAGCTCTGATACCCCTGCCCTGGTTAGGGCTAACATGTCACTTATATAGTATTAAGATCACAAACATAATTCCATTGATAATAAAAATATTACAATTTATAAAACATCATTAACTTTAAGAAAATCCTATGAGTTTGTGCCTTTTTCCCCGGTCTCTCCAAATAAACCTATAACCTAGCGTATATAAAAGACATATGTGTGACAACCCTCACTAAACCAGGTATCCGTACGACTTAATTAATAATTAATTACTGCTTAATTACTGTGCTTGCTTGAACTTGTGGATAAACTGCTACTTGATTTCTGATACATGTATTTACTTGCATCATACTTTACTTGCTGTCACTCCATGTTTTGCTTACAGCACCTTTGTGACAACCTTGATGCACCAAAAAGCACAGTAGCACTATAAACGGATAAGCTATTGAACATGCTGATAAAGCCAGCATCAGGCAGACACTGCCTCTAAGGCCTGTATGAGCCAGAAATATTTTACTACACTAGTGGTGAGTGTAGGGATACAAGGGTTGTAGAACTGCGTCTCTAGGAATAAGTTACAATGACTGGATGTGCCAAAAACGTACTCTAAGTACAAAAATTCAGCACTTTAATTAAAATTCAGCATTTGGCTAACTAATAAAGTGCCAAGACATGAGGAAAATATTCCCGACACTTTGGAGGAATAAGTTGTGTCACTAAAAATGGTATTAACGACACTTTAAAGCTTGTTTAACGCCTTAACGGATTACTATCCAACCGAACAACCGGACTATACCCGGAACATGAAAATATTGTTAATAACATTACTTATTTTTTCTGAGCCAGTTAGGGTCCCTGAATACCCTAACACCAGCAATAAAGCACAACACACTATTAACCGGGTTAATCACTTAACTAACCTAGATTAACCTAACTATTAACTAACTAGATGGTTGGATTTGAACTAGCGACCCCCCCCCCCCCCACTCTAACTAAACCGTCCCCATGAGGACATCTTTTGTCCTAAACTTGATTATTTTATTTTCTCTTGTCCCATATCAAGAAAGCACAAGAACCCTTGGATAATGGTGGTGATAATTGCCTATAAGATCAAGGTTTAACACTCCATAGCATTCATCACATCTCACCACTCAAAACACTCCCTCTCTCTCTCTCTCAAAGGCTTCGGCCGAACACCCCCTTGAGCACCCATCCATTTTTGAGTTTTGATCTTCACATTCCAAGTCCATACAAGCGTTAAGGATCGCGGATAAGAAGGCTTGGTGCAATCGGAAGGCGAAGGACCTCACTCTATTGCTTTTATCCTCTCATTTTGCGCTTAGATTCTTCCCTAGCCTCGAGCTAGTAGTAAGTTGCTATAATCACCCTCTCGAACTATTTTGAAGTGGTTAATATGATTTGTAACGGTTAAAACTCGTAATCTTACAAAATGACACACAAAAGTTTACTAAAAATACTTGTAATGATGGTTAAAAGCTCATATGTTGTGTAAATCTTGTAGTAATTAATTTGTGTGATTATTTGGACCCGATCTATGTTGTGGTAGCTCGGATCGTCATTTAACCCGGGTTGGTCATGATCATGGATCATGACATAAGGTTGTTTTGGAAGTAACAAGGGTTAAAGGATGAAACTCTACCAGACACGAATCATGAACTTGTGTAAAAGCGATTTTGCTTGTGAAATAGTGTTTAAAACTAGTAGACCTACGTATCTACAAGCGGTATTTTCAAAGAACCAAGTATCAAAGAAATCATGTTTTCTAAAGACGGGTCTTACACTAACACGAATGATTTTTAGAACACACAAGTGTGTAAACACTTGTGTAGCACACACTTTCGACAAAATAACTATCTTTGTAAAAATTGATAAGAAGTTGTAAAGACGGAATTTCCCTACAAACGAGGTTTTTACGAAATCGGATTGCTTTATATAAAGATCCGCTAAAAGTATTGGGATTTACATCATAGTGTTGGAAAAACTACAAGTTCATGAGATTCTTGCGAATTACATGTTTATTCACTAGTTTGTTGTCTTGAACATTGTTTTGGTTAAATAAGGAAATGGTTGATTTGATTATAAAAGAAAATGATACGCTTGAGAGCGTGGCCACCTCCAGTTACAGAGGAAACTCTGGCGAAATTTTTCTAAAAACCTAACACTTAGAATTATTTTCACTATAAGTGTTAGAAATACTTTTCGACTTGTTTTCAAATTATAGATTTCGCCACGACTTTATTTACAAAACATCGGAGGTGGGATTTCACAAAATAAAACTTGGTAAATATATATTTAGTATATATTTTTCATAAAGTCACTTGATATGTGTTTATGAATATTTTGTGAAAATACTAGTATTATTTTTAGGGTAAAAATAATACTATCGAATGTTAATGGATCCAAAATAATACGAACGTCTCTACGATAAATATATAAGTTACACCGGTAATTATTATTACCACTCGATCTCTAAAACGTAACTTACGCATTTTAAGAAAATATGACTTAACGCGTATTTTTGTCAAGATATATTATTTTGGGAAAATTTATGTAATAGAAAATATAATATTTTTGAGAAGAATATTTATATTTTGGAGTTAGAAATAAAATATATTTTAAGTGAGACTTAATAATATATTTCGAACACACATGTATTAAATCCCCCATCCTTGGGAAGGAAAATGTTTACCAAGTATTTACTAAATGTAAACACGAAATAGTTGTCTAACTATTTCCCGAAAACTTAAACCTTAAAGCTAAGGCACGGCCGTCCGTCTAATAGAGTTAGTACGTGTAGGTCGTCACACAGCTGCTTGATTTGGAGGTATACTTGGTAGAGACGCACCACTGTGAGTTCATGTCCCCCTTTTCTCTTAACTGTTTTCAGTTTTCTAAACTACGGGGGTGAAATACATGTTACTTTGATTACAAGTACTTTATACATGGTATGGTTAGCGTAAGGAGGTTTACTACTTAGATCATGTGAGTGGGTAGGAGCAACATGAGGCCATTAGTCCTCATGGTAGGACCGAGGGACAGGAGCGGTAGATCTATCTGGGTGTAGCGAGCCCAGCCCCAGGCCAAACTAGAAACGGACCTTGGGGTGACTTCGTGCCCGACGCATAAATCTGCTAGGTTTGAGTCTCCCTACTTGCACTTCACACATATCAGTGGCCTTGCAAACCATTGGTGATCTCAATTCCCTTATGTGCTACATACCAGGATTATTTTTATACTTACAAAGGTTTATTTACTCACTTACACATGAACTCGCTCAACATTATTGTTGATTTTTCAACTTACATGTATTTCAGGGAATTAAAGGATCTGGCGCGGTATGACACGTTTTCCCGCTGCACTAGTTACGAGGTCATCCGGGTTTAGGGAATGTGACTCTTTCCTGGACAAGTCACAGTCCTTAGACTATACTTATGTTATGTTGTGTTTGTTGAACAATGTCTATGTTGCTAGGATGTGTTTCCGTTAAGACAATGTTATTGTATTTGGTTTTTAAAACTTAATCGAATGGATGATCTTGCATGGTTTTATTTCATATAGCTTTGTTATGGTTAAGCTATGGTATAAAGAAGTCACACCAAATTAACCACGCTTCCGCAAAGCCAGGGTGTGACAGCTTGGTATCAGAGCTCTGATCATAGCGAACTAGGATTCTTCTCGAGTCTAGACTATGATCACTAGGGCTCTCACGAAAACATTTTTTTACTACATACCACTTAAGTCCAGATCCAAAACTTTTTATAAACAAATGTTGAGCACATTTTATTTATTATTTATAGGCTCAGTCTGGGAGGCTGAGGCTCGGTCTGAGAGGCCGAGGCTCGGTCTGGGAGGCCGAGGTAGTGGGCTAGTGGGACTAGGAGAATTGGCTAGTGGGACTAGGAAGAGCAGTCTGAGAGGCTGGGAGAATTGGCTAGTGAGACTAGGAAGAGCAGTCTGAGAGGCTGGGAGAATTGGCTAGTGGGACTAGGAGAATTGGCTAGTGGGACTAGGAAGAGCAGTCTGAGAGACTGAGAGGCTAGTGGGACTAGGAGAATTATTTGAATGCTTACTTGGTGACTTATGTGATTATTTGATTGTATGATTGACTGTTTGTGCATGTTTGTGTTTATGTTACAGACACCATGGACACCTCTGGCACAGGTGACTCAGACACCACAGGACCTAGACCTATAGTATCAGATGACCTAGAGTCTTCAGAGCACGAGGTCCACACATCCGACGTTACTAGCACGGACGAGGACGACTTTCAGCCCTTTGCTTTACCTGATGGTGCTGATGAGCTCGCTGATGGCCCTTTGGCCGGGGACCTACCGTTAGTGGAGATCCCTGCTCCCATACCCTTAGCTGTTTATCCTGCTTACGATTTGCTTCTCGACGCCGACGATGATGGCGACGTCGATCTGTATGATGATGAGCCCTTAGAGGAGGATGTTCAGGGCGAGGCCCTTCTTGCTGCTGGTGATCTCTTGATGATCGCAGATGCTCCCGCCGAGGAGTCACCCGCTCACTCACCGGTCCCAGACTCTTTCGAGTCTCTGGCCTCCACACCTTCACACACCCAGAGTGCGCAGCACTTCTCACATGGATCAGATCCCGACCAGGCATCCTCTGTTGCCCCTATTCCTAGTTTTGCTTTCGACCACAATGATGTGGAGGATTCCGATCCTGTCTTTCCCCCAGGATTCGACCCAGATCAGGATATAGAGTTTATACCCATGGATCAGCCTATGGAGGATCCAATCGACCCAGTAGACCCAGTTGATCCCATCGACCCTGAGTTTGATTTTGAGATGGCCTTTGAGGATCCCGAGCAGCCACTGGACCCTGCTCCTGACCCAGTGCTTAAGCATGACCCTGGTCATGCTGGCATGCCTATTGATCCTGTGATTGCTGACCCACCTATTGATGATCACCCAGTGGATGCTCCGTTGTTGGAGGGCGATCATGTCATTGCTGCTGATCATGTTGATCCCCCACTTATTGCTGATGTACCTGCTGACCCTCTTGTTGCACCTCACCATGATCCTATGCCAGTTCAGTTTGATTGAGCACTTTTTGATGCACAGATTGACCCACGAGATGAGCACACCCAGCATGGGTGGATTCCTGCTGATGACGAGGTCCCACCTATTCCCCCTCAGATCACTGATACCCGTCACATTGATACCTCCTTTTCATTTCCTCGGTTTACACCTCCAGCGCGACCTGGAGAGGGTTCTTCGGCTCACGCTTTTGGACATGGACCGTTATCTATCCCTGCTATACCACCGTCTGCTACTTTTCCCCCTGTTTCTCCATTTCATGTGGCACCTTTTGATCCCACCAGTGAGCCGTTTCTCTGGTCATCACCACCTGCCATGCCACCGACCGACCCCTACCATTCTTTCCATATGGGGTATACTATTGAGGACGTTCTGATGTCTTTTGTCGCCCAGCACGAGGCACACACGCAGCGCATTCAGGAGCTTGAGAGAGCCCAGCCGCCGCCATGTCAGTGCCAGGGTCAGACCCACTCTCCTTTGCAGCCCTCTCGACCTTTACCACCAGACTATGCTGAACGCCTTTTTGCCCTAGAGCAGCAGGTTGCTTCTTTCTTGCGTACCCAGAGAGCCATGGAGGAGGACTGGCTCCATTTGCGTCGCTTGTTTTACACTCACTTTCCCCCTCCTCCACCGCCATCCGTGTAGAGCTCTTCAGTACCGTATGGGTAGACGCTGGTGAGAAGACGGCGATTGCTTTTGACTGCACAGCATTTTTGGAGACTACATTATGATTCTGACTTTTGTTGACATGTATTTGATGTACTGACACTGATTTGATATAGTTTTTGGACTAGGGTGATGTAGCCCTTAGTCGACTGATGTTGTATGACACTGTGATGTACTTGTACACTTACTATGTGGTCTCAATATATGGCAATCGCAGTATTCTCATCATATTTGATGCTTGATTTGGTTATTTATATTATATGACATGGGATGTTGTGTGATTGATATGATTATGACATGAGATGTTATGTACTATTACTATCATAATAAAGCGTACGTATTATAACATGGGATCTTTACTATGGCCTGACCAACGTAAACACATCTTTTAGAAGATGCCGCCGAAACGTCCAACGCCGATGCCTACCAATGAGGCAGAACTCCAACAAGTCATCGCTGCTGCCATCGCGCAATACGCCGCCTCGCAAGGAGGACCCAGCGGAAGCAGCTCAAACAACAATGGCAACAACAATCCACCTCATGGTAATACTAAGACATTTAGACATACCATGACCTAATTGGATATCTATAGCAAAGATGCTAATGCCATTCACATGTTACAATGTGTGTGCAGGGTGCACCTACAAGCAGTTTCTAGACTGCAAACCGGTCAACTTTGATGGCACAGGAGGTGTTGTCGCCTTTGTTCGTTGGGCTGAGAAAACTGAATCTGTTCTTCGCATGAGCAAATGCGCACTAGATCAGCAAGTCACCTATATCTCAGGGCTATTCTTGGATGGAGCCCTCTCTTGGTGGAATTTGCAAGTACAGACACTTGGCGAAGCTGCTGCCTACGCGCTAACCTGGACCGAACTGAAGGAACTTATGCGCAAAAAGTACTGCTCTCGCGCGGAAATCCAAAGATTGGAAACTGAGTTCTGGCAATTGAAAATGGAAGGTCCAAAGATCGCAGAATACGTTAAGAGGTTCCATGACTTATCGCATGTGGTACCCTACATGGTCACTCCGGAGTTCAAGCGGATTAAACGTTTCATTTGGGGATTAGCTCCTCAAATCATAAGCATGGTGACCTCATCCAAGCCTGCGACAATTACTGAGGCAATTGATCTGAGCGTGGCTCTCACAGAGGAGGTTATTCGCCTGAACAAGTTCGATGATGCTGAGCCTAAGAAGAAAGAGACTCACGTCGAGTCATCAGGAGGTAACAAACGGAAGTTCTCGAACTTCAAGCAGGGCGCCAGTGTGGTGGTTAAGAAAGGAGGATCAGGCACGCCAGCTCAGGTTACAGCTGGTAGTAGAAAGAAAGGAAAAGGATATATGGGCACCCAGCCCAAGTGTAATACCTGCCAACGCCACCATTCTGGCCATTGTAGTGTGAAAGTATGCGAAGCATGTGGAAAGCCGGGCCACTTGAAGGACACTTGTTGGGCCAGTGCTGGCCAGGGAGGCCAGGGAGGATTCGGAAACAGAAATAACAACCGGGGTGGGAATGGAAATCGCCCACAAGGAAACAATGGAGGTAATGGGAATCGAGGCAACAATGCTAATCAAGCGGGCGCTGTGAATCATAACCAGAGGAATAACCAAGCTGGAAATGGAGGTGGAAACGGGCAAAGACCTGGATGCTTTAACTGTGGAGATATCGGGCACTTTAAGAGGAACTGCCCAGAGTTAAACCAAGCCCGTGGAAGAGTGTTTAATATTGAAGCGAGGGAGGCGCGCCAGGATCCCAATGTTGTCACTGGTACGTTCCCTGTAAACCAACGCTATGCATTCGTTTTATTTGATACTGGCGCCGATTATAGCTTCGTGTCGTTAGAATTTAAGAATATGCTTGGTTTAGCCGCTAGTAAATTAGATATTCCGTACTCAATCGAATTGGCTAATGGAAAGATAGTAGAAGCCAATGAAGTTATCAGAGGTTGTGTGATCGAATTGGGAGAGCGTGAGTTTGCTTTGGATCTACTACCAGTCCAGTTGGGAAGCTTCGACGTGGTGGTAGGAATGGATTGGTTATCAGGCAACAAGGCTGAAATAGTTTGTCGCGAAAAGGTTGTTCGTATCCCAACCGAAGATGGCGAAACAATTGTGGTTCACGGGGAGAAGCGTGATACGCCGTTAAGAATTATCAGCTGCCTGAAAGCGCGAAAGTGTTTGCAGAAGGGATGTGTTGCCTTCCTGGCACACATTGTGGATAAGAAGGCTGCTGAGCCGAGAATAGAAGACATCCCTGTCGTGAGGGAATATCCAGAAGTCTTCCCAGAGGACTTACCTGGATTGCCACCTCAGAGACAAGTAGAGTTCCGCATTGACTTAGTTCCAGGCGCCGCGCCTGTGGCTAAGGCACCTTATAGACTTGCTCCGTCTGAGATGCAGGAACTGTCGACACAACTTCAAGAGTTGTTAGACAAGGGATTTATCCGACCAAGCTTCTCGCCTTGGGGAGCTCCGGTCCTGTTTGTCAAGAAGAAGGACGGTAGTTTTCGAATGTGCATCGACTACCGGGAGCTGAACAAGCTGACGATCAAGAATAGATATCCTCTGCCAAGAATTGATGATCTGTTTGATCAACTGCAAGGCTCAAGCTTTTATTCAAAGATCGATCTTCGATCTGGATACCATCAGTTAAGGATACAAGAGGAGAGTATCCCAAAGACAGCCTTCAGAACTCGTTATGGGCACTACGAGTTCCTAGTTATGCCGTTTGGGTTGACAAACGCACCTGCAGTCTTTATGGATTTGATGAATAGAGTATGCAAGCCGTACTTGGACAAGTTCGTGATTGTGTTCATCGACGACATCTTGATTTATTCAAGGACAAAGGCTGAGCACGAACAACATCTAAGAGCTATTTTGGAGCTGCTGAAGAAAGAACAGCTGTATGCCAAGTTCTCTAAGTGCTAGTTTTGGCTACGAGAAGTACAATTCCTTGGGCACGTGGTAAATGGAGATGGAATCCACGTGGATCGCACCAAGATCGAAGCGATTAGGAATTGGGAAACGCCAAAGACGCCAACCGAGATTCAACAATTCTTGGGTTTGGCTGGCTACTATCGAAGATTCATTGAGGATTTTTCAAAAATCGCTCAACCGTTGACGCTCCTCACGCAGAAAGCTAAGAAGTTTGATTGAGGAATCAAACAGGAAGAAGCGTTCCAGATATTGAAGGATAAGCTCTGCAATGCGCCAATCTTAGCACTACCGGAAGGTACAGATGATTTTGTGGTATACTGCGACGCTTCGCGTCAAGGATTGGGTTGCGTGTTGATGCAACGCCAAAAGGTTATTGCTTACGCATCACGTCAGTTGAAGGTACATGAGAAGAACTATACCACGCACGATTTGGAGCTAGGCGCAGTGATATTTGCTTTAAAGATCTGGAGACACTACCTATATGGTACGAAATGTACAATTTTTACAGATCATAAGAGCCTACAACACATATTCAACCAGAAGGAGCTGAATATGAGGCAAAGACGTTGGGTTGAGTTGCTGAACGATTACGACTGCGAGATAAAGTATCATCCAGGGAAGGTGAATGTGGTCGCCGATGCCCTAAGTCGAAAGGAGAGGATCAAGCCCATAAGGGTTAGGGCTTTAGAAATGATTATCCGAACCGATCTTTCCCTGCGCATTCGTGCCGCGCAGAAAGAAGCTCTTAAGGAAAGAAATCTTGAAGAAGAATATCTCCGTGGGATGGAGAAGCTATGGGTGCCAAACAAGGAAGGAACGTTATGTTTTGAGAAAAGGAATTGGGTTCCTCTGTTTGGTGGTTTAAGGAAGGTTATTTTCGATGAAGCTCACAAGTCGCGGTACTCTATCCACCCTGGAGCGGATAAGATGTACCAGGATCTCAAAGATTATTATTGGTGGCCTAGGATGAAAGGCGATGTTGCTGTTTATGTGAGCAAATGTTTAACATGCGCTAAGGTTAAAGCCGAATATCAGAAGCCTTCAGGACTTCTGCAACAACCCGAGATTCCCAAGTGGAAATGGGAACAAATCTCCATGGATTTTATTACAAAGTTGCCAAGAACGCCAAAAGGCCATGACACTATTTGGGTAATAGTGGATCGATTAACAAAGTCAGCACACTTCTTACCTATCAGAGAGAAGGATGATACGAGCAAATTGGCTGAAATTTACATGAGAGAGATCGTCGCACGTCATGGAGTGCCTCTCTCGATCATCTCTGATAGAGACGGAAGGTTTGTGTCAAGGATATGGCAATCCTTCCAAGAAGCTTTTGGCTCACAATTAAATCTGAGCACCGCATTTCACCCGCAGACCGACGGACAAAGCGAGCGGACGATACAGACTTTGGAAGACATGCTGAGAGCGTGTGTTATGGATTTGGGCGGTAGCTGGGATAAGCATTTGCCACTGGTCGAATTTTCATACAACAACAGCTACCACACCAGTATTGGTGCCGCGCCATTTGAAGCTCTTTACGGACGCAAGTGTCGATCACCCCTATGTTGGGCTGACGCAGGTGATAGACAGCTTGTTGGTCCCGAAATCGTCCAAGAGACGACAGACAAGATTGCACAGATCCGAAAACGCATCGAAGCAGCTCGCCACAGACAGAAAGCCTATGCAGATCCAAACCGGAAACACTTGGAATTCCAAGTTGGAGATATGGTTTTATTGAAAGTTTCGCCATGGAAGGGTGTGGCACGCTTCGGAAAGCGTGGAAAGTTAAATCCGCGCTACATTGGTCCTTTCAGAATTTTGGAAAGAATAGGGCTAGTAGCATACAAGCTGGACTTGCCTGCCGAACTCCATTCAGTTCACGATACATTTCATGTATCCAACCTGAAGAAAAGTCCAACTCAAGATACCATTGCCATTCCCACCGACGAGATTCATGTTGACGACACGCTCCATTTCGTTGAAGAACCGGTTGAGGTTACGGATTGGAAAGTAAACAAGACCCGCCGGAGCAGTGTCAAGCTCGTCAAAGTTCGTTGGAATGCCAGACATGGTCCTGAATACACCTGGGAGCGTGAGGACCGGATGAAAGAGAAATACCCCCACCTATTTCCTAACAACCCTGCATCTACAAGCAGAACTTAAAATTTCGGGACGAAATTTTTCTAACGGGGGGAGAATGTGACAACCCTCACTAAACCAGGTATCCGTACGACTTAATTAATAATTAATTACTGCTTAATTACTGTGCTTGCTTGAACTTGTGGATAAACTGCTACTTGATTTCTGATACATGTACTTACTTGCATCATACTTTACTTGCTGTCACTCCATGTTTTGCTTACAGCACCTTTGTGACAACCTTGATGCACCAAAAAGCACAGTAGCACTATAAACGGATAACCTATTGAACATGCTGATAAAGCCAGCATCAGGCAGACACTGCCTCTAAGGCCTGTATGAGCCAGAAATATTTTACTACACTAGTGGTGAGTGTAGGGATACAAGGGTTGTAGAACTGCGTCTCTAGGAATAAGTTACAATGACTGGATGTGCCAAAAACGTACTCTAAGTACAAAAATTCAGCACTTTAATTAAAATTCAGCATTTGGCTAACTAATAAAGTGCCAAGACATGAGGAAAATATTCCCGACACTTTGGAGGAATAAGTTGTGTCACTAAAAATGGTATTAACGACACTTTAAAGCTTGTTTAACGCCTTAACGGATTACTATCCAACCGAACAACCGGACTATACCCGGAACATGAAAATATTGTTAATAACATTACTTATCTTTTTCTGAGCCAGTTAGGGTCCCTGAATACCCTAACACCCGCAATAAAGCACAACACACTATTAACCGGGTTAATCACTTAACTAACCTAGATTAACCTAACTATTAACTAACTAGATGGTTGGATTTGAACTAGGGACCCCCCCCCCCCCCACTCTAACTAAACCGTCCCCATGAGGACATCTTTTGTCCTAAACTTGATTATTTTATTTTCTCTTGTCCCATATCAAGAAAGCACAAGAACCCTTGGATAATGGTGGTGATAATTGCCTATAAGATCAAGGTTTAACACTCCATAACATTCATCACATCTCACCACTCAAAACACTCCCTCTCTCTCTCTCAAAGGCTTCGGCCGAACACCCCCTTGAGCACCCATCCATTTTCGAGTTTTGATCTTCACATTCCAAGTCCATACAAGCGTTAAGGATCGCGGATAAGAAGGCTTGGTGCAATCGGAAGGCGAAGGACCTCACTCTATTGCTTTTATCCTCTCATTTTGCGCTTAGATTCTTCCCTAGCCTCGAGCTAGTAGTAAGTTGCTATAATCACCCTCTCGAACTATTTTGAAGTGGTTAATATGATTTGTAACGGTTAAAACTCGTAATCTTACAAAATGACACACAAAAGTTTACTAAAAATACTTGTAATGATGGTTAAAAGCTCATATGTTGTGTAAATCTTGTAGTAATTAATTTGTGTGATTATTTGGACCCGATCTATGTTGTGGTAGCTCGGATCGTCATTTAACCCGGGTTGGTCATGATCATGGATCATGACATAAGGTTGTTTTGGAAGTAACAAGGGTTAAAGGATGAAACTCTACCAGACACGAATCATGAACTTGTGTAAAAGCGATTTTGCTTGTGAAATAGTGTTTAAAACTAGTAGACCTACGTATCTACAAGCGGTATTTTCAAAGAACCAAGTATCAAAGAAATCATGTTTTCTAAAGACGGGTCTTACACTAACACGAATGATTTTTAGAACACACAAGTGTGTAAACACTTGTGTAGCACACACTTTCGACAAAATAACTATCTTTGTAAAAATTGATAAGAAGTTGTAAAGACGGAATTTCCCTACAAACGAGGTTTTTACGAAATCGGATTGCTTTATATAAAGATCCGCTAAAAGTATTGGGATTTACATCATAGTGTTGGAAAAACTACAAGTTCATGAGATTCTTGCGAATTACATGTTTATTCACTAGTTTGTTGTCTTGAACATTGTTTTGGTTAAATAAGGAAATGGTTGATTTGATTATAAAAGAAAATGATACGCTTGAGAGCGTGGCCACCTCCAGTTACAGAGGAAACTCTGGCGAAATTTTTCTAAAAACCTAACACTTAGAATTATTTTCACTATAAGTGTTAGAAATACTTTTCGACTTGTTTTCAAATTATAGATTTCGCCACGACTTTATTTACAAAACATCGGAGGTGGGATTTCACAAAATAAAACTTGGTAAATATATATTTAGTATATATTTTTCATAAAGTCACTTGATATGTGTTTATGAATATTTTGTGAAAATACTAGTATTATTTTTAGGGTAAAAATAATACTATCGAATGTTAATGGATCCAAAATAATACGAACGTCTCTACGATAAATATATAAGTTACACCGGTAATTATTATTACCACTCGATCTCTAAAACGTAACTTACGCATTTTAAGAAAATATGACTTAACGCGTATTTTTGTCAAGATATATTATTTTGGGAAAATTTATGTAATAGAAAATATAATATTTTTGAGAAGAATATTTATATTTTGGAGTTAGAAATAAAATATATTTTAAGTGAGACTTAATAATATATTTCGAACACACATGTATTAAATCCCCCATCCTTGGGAAGGAAAATGTTTACCAAGTATTTACTAAATGTAAACACGAAATAGTTGTCTAACTATTTCCCGAAAACTTAAACCTTAAAGCTAAGGCACGGCCGTCCGTCTAATAGAGTTAGTACGTGTAGGTCGTCACACAGCTGCTTGATTTGGAGGTATACTTGGTAGAGACGCACCACTGTGAGTTCATGTCCCCCTTTTCTCTTAACTGTTTTCAGTTTTCTAAACTACAGGGGTGAAATACATGTTACTTTGATTACAAGTACTTTATACATGGTATGGTTAGCGTAAGGAGGTTTACTACTTAGATCATGTGAGTGGGTAGGAGCAACATGAGGCCATTAGTCCTCATGGTAGGACCGAGGGACAGGAGCGGTAGATCTATCTGGGTGTAGCGAGCCCAGCCCCAGGCCAAACTAGAAACGGACCTTGGGGTGACTTCGTGCCCGACGCATAAATCTGCTAGGTTTGAGTCTCCCTACTTGCACTTCACACATATCAGTGGCCTTGCAAACCATTGGTGATCTCAATTCCCTTATGTGCTACATACCAGGATTATTTTTATACTTACAAAGGTTTATTTACTCACTTACACATGAACTCGCTCAACATTATTGTTGATTTTTCAACTTACATGTATTTCAGGGAATTAAAGGATCTGGCGCGGTATGACACGTTTTCCCGCTGCACTAGTTACGAGGTCATCCGGGTTTAGGGAATGTGACTCTTTCCTGGACAAGTCACAGTCCTTAGACTATACTTATGTTATGTTGTGTTTGTTGAACAATGTCTATGTTGCTAGGATGTGTTTCCGTTAAGACAATGTTATTGTATTTGGTTTTTAAAACTTAATCGAATGGATGATCTTGCATGGTTTTATTTCATATAGCTTTGTTATGGTTAAGCTATGGTATTAAGAAGTCACACCAAATTAACCACGCTTCCGCAAAGCCAAGGTGTGACAATATGCATGCCCGAGTAAAACGCCTGAGTAAAATTTACTCAGTGAGACGACTGTAAGCAATATGTATAGTTCCTTAACAGTATCTATATTCTATATATATCAAACAATATACATAATACATACGGTTAACCACATTCGGTGAGTCACATTCAGTAGTTCGGTGCATAGTTAGTTCACATTCGTGCGTCATATAATCACATTCGATGAGTCACATAATCACATTTGGTAGTTCGGTGCGTCATATTTTGTAATTATGTGCGTCGTATTCCTATTTGCTATAAACAATATAACCATATGTATAAGCATTTATCATAACACATAATCGATCACGAAAGCATATAAAAACTACTTAAAATTCCCAACAACGAGGTTATGAAAACTCAAAACCGTACACATAAGTTGTTATAGAGTCTATACCTGAAACGCGTACATTCAAACTATCAAAAAGCTGGACCGCCATATATAGTTCCCGAAAAGAGATCGATCATATTGTTTTGGTTGTATAGCTCAAATCCAATATCACTTTATAAGAACCGTAGAAAAGCTTGTGCATTATCTAACTTGAATTTATGAGATAAATTTAATGTGCTTATCATAATCCATAACTGAAATTCAAATAAACCCATCCGATTCTTTATTTCAAGTTTCAATATTATATATATTAATTTATTGTCATTATCTTTAAAATTTGTTTTTAAATCTTTTAATTAAATAATAACTATCATCTTATAATTCAAACATTACTATTATTTTAATATAAATGATCGAAAACTCAGGGTGTAACAGTCCGATTTTAAGTACACATTCACACACATCACGCTGCGAAACACTGAAATTCCCCATAGTTTAATACATATTCACACATAATAACTTCCATATGCATGTTAATGGAAAGCAGCATTAGACTCACATGTACGCCGCCAATGATCTCTAGATCAAGTGGTGGAATACTTGCATTTCTTTTGGAAGATCCAAGTTTAACTCCCACTTGGTGCAGAGTTGGTGGGCAATGATAGGAGACCCAGGGAAACCTGGGTTGGATCCTTAAGCCAAACGGGTTTTACCGGTAATTTCATCGTCGTGCCTATGGACGGGTGGGTTACCGGGTTTTCTCTGGAATTGCTAGTGAACCCGGGTTACTCTCGGAGTACTCCACTTGGTCCAATAGGTACCCCGAAAGTACTCGGGATTAATTCTGTTGGCCGTTAAAAAAAAAAAAAAAAAAAAACCCACATGTACACCATGATGTACACATTTGTGGTTCACAGCATTCTATTGAAAGTCTTACCTAGTTCTTTCTAAATATCTTTCTGTGTGAACGTCTATATATACATATTGCATAAAAAGTACCCTTATCAAACCCAAAGATGGATCATATCTATCTTTTCTCGCTTTCTCTTGTACCTTTAATCTCCCTACTTTTGCTTTTCAAATTAAGTAAACCCAAAAATGTTAAAAATCTTCCACCAAGTCCACCATCTCTCCCAATTATTGGCCATCTTCATTTATTCAAAGGACCAGTTCATAAAGTGTTACAACGCCTTTCTTCCCAATATGGTCCCATCATGGCTCTTCAATTCGGGTCCCGCCCGGTCGTCATAATAACCTCACCATCAGCTGCAGAAGAATGCTTCACCAAAAACGACCTCATTTTAGCCAACAGACCATTTTTTTTAAGTGGCAAGTATTTTGACTATGATCACACGGGCATCGGTTCAGCGCCCTATGGACGTTTGTGGCGAGACGTTCGTCGCATTATGACCGTTGAACTTTTCTCAACAACGCGTCTCAAAACTTACACGCGTGTCCGACAAGAAGAAATCGCGGCATTGATCAAACAACTTGTTCAAGATTGTTTTCAAGATTTTACCAGAGTGGAAATGAGGTCAAGAATAGAAGGGCTACCCTTTAACATAATCTTGAAAATGGTTGCTGGCATTCGGCCCTGTGGCACTGAGAATGACTTGAAAGAAGTTAGTGAGTTTAAGGATGTGATAAGGGATGCATTTGAAACCAGTGGAGCAACAAATGCTGGTGACTTCATTCCATTATTAAAATGGATTGATTTTCAGGGTTTGGAGAAGAAGCTAGTAAGCTTGCAACATAAAGCCGATAGTTTTTTGCAGAAGTTGATAGAAGAGTGTAGGAGTAAAGGGTCTGATTGCTCTTTAGAGAAAGGAAAGGAGAAGACGTTTATGGAGGTGATACTTTCTTTGCAGGAATCAGAACCCGAATATTATACAGATAACGTAATCAAAGGCAATATACTGGTACGTGTATATATGTTCGTAACCTGTAACTACTAGAAAACAGACTTTCAACGACGAAAATTTATGTCACTGATCACCGACGATCAAATAAACTCTAAGAAAATCTATCTTTTTTATGATCGTCTGTGGTCAGTGACTTTGACGAATTACCGTAAGAGTAGACAACTTACCAAGACTAGAAAGGTAAAAATAGGGTTTTTTTAAAATATGCCCATGCATATGCTTACTTTTATTTTTAAGGTAAGGATCCATTAAAAATATAGCACAAAAAATCAAACACAAAAATGTAGTATAAAATATCTCCAGCACAAAATGTTATACAAAATTTTTTGAGGTTTTCTTTATTCTCATATTTTATATAGTAATATAGTGCTCAAATTAAAGATAAAAATATGATCGATTTTATGGTGTAATTTTAAAAAAATAATGTCGTAAGAAAGTTTAGAAATTATGAGGAATATGTGTATGTCTTGTATATAGAGAGAAAACTGCAATAAATAGGCTATTTCAAAAATACCCTTAGGTCCTATTTTTTTACACTCATAGCTAGATTCATCATCTCGCGACAAAAACAATTTTCTATTTGATTTACCCGTTACTTTCAATATTGTCCCAAGTTATTACAATTCTACATATTATATGTGGTTGTTAATTACTCACTCCTTTATGTTTCTGGGACCATTGTATTCGGGTGTGGCCCTTTGCTAGCGACTTGCTAAATGCCAGGGGTGTGTATATATTTTTGGTTTGTTTGTAATACACAGTCGTAAAAAAATTACTCCTACATATGTAACGCTATAGTCCAAGTTTATATATGTGGATGCAGGTACAAAGTTAGTTTTTGATATGATTTTTATATCCCAACTTTTTATTTTTTTTGTCATTAACCAACTTTATATATGTGGATGCAGGTACAAACTTAGTTTTAGATATGATTATTATATCCCAACCTTTTTTTTTTGTTATTACCGTTCGAATATTTATTTTGTATTGTAGCTAATTATTTTTTATTATTTTGTTGTATTAGTTAAACATTTTTTTTTATTATAACTTTTAAGATACTATATTTTATTAAATTTAAAGTATGTCATTGTGATATGTCTACTTTTATCTACATTTCGATAAAAAAAAAATGAGACAACGATGTCGTTTACTCTTTTCATTATTTCTAAGAATATAGTGCAATACTTTATTAAAATTCCAAATACACTGTTTGCGACGTGCTTATTTTTATCTATGTTTTATTAAAAGTTTTGTTCATGATTCGGGTCATATATAATTGATTTTTTTGTTTTTTACTATGATGAACTGAACCAATACCGTTGAACAACTTAGGTACCATTATAGAGTAAAATTTATATATTGTAATTTATAGTGAGTGTCCATACTGTAGTATATTGTGACGAACCAAACTAATATCGTCCTAACAACATTGATGCCCTTAGGGGTGTCAAACCTTGGACACATGCAAAAGAAAAAGCAAACACTCCCATTGGCCACTTGCTTTGCATATTAGCGTTATTATTAAAACGCCAAAGTTCAATTTTTGATTTTTTTTTAAATAACGCCTACCGTAATGGGGGTGGGGGCGTTTCCGGGCGTTTTTTTTCAATTTTTTTTAAAAATACCGCCCCACTACGGGTGGTCTTAAAACGCAAATATAAAGTTCAAACTTCAAAAAAGAAGTCTCTATAATATAAATTTGTCTTAAAACACAAATAAAAAGTTCAAATTTCAAAACATATATTAAAGTTTATTCGGTTTATACGGATATCCAAATAATCTGAATATTTTTAATTCTAAAATTCGTCCGATCCAAATAAGATTTCGGAATGTTTTTTTGGTTCAGATTTTGGTTTTTTTAACACTCCTAGATGCCTTATCGATTTCGACCTTACAACATTAGTACTGGTGTCAATACCTTCGGAACCGTTATTGATATTTGTTTTTATGGTTTTCAATCAATGTAAAATACTTGCAAATAATATTTTGGTTATTTTTATGTTAATTATTTTTACAAAATTTGTACACCAAACTCATAGGATACGAACAAATTACAATTTTCCTTTTGATTTAAAAATAAAACAAAGTGTTACATGAATAAGTACTATACACCAAACTCATAGAAAATTGGATGATTCTTTTAAATGGCTTAAATATTTTTGTACAGGCATTGCTATTTGCTGGAACAGACACTTCATCTGTGACAATAGAGTGGGCTATGTCACTTCTTCTACATCATCCCAACGTTTTAGAAAAAGCTAGGGCAGAAATTGATGAATATACGCGTCAAGAACGTTTGGTACAAGAGACCGATCTTCCGAATCTTCCATACATCCAATGCATCGTTAACGAAACGCTAAGACTATTCCCAGCCGCACCACTATTGGTGCCACACGAGTCATCAGAAGACTGCACCATTGGAGGGTTTGATGTGGCCCGTGGCACAATAGTGTTGGTGAACGCACTCGCCATCCATAGGGACCCAAATGTGTGGGACGACCCATTGAGTTTCAAGCCAGAGAGGTTAGAGAAAATGGGAAAGGAGGGGTACCGGTTCATACCGTTTGGAATGGGACGTCGGCAGTGCCCTGGGTACAGCCTCGCAAACAAAGTCGTTGGGTTAGCTTTGGCGTCTTTGGTCCAATGCTTTGAATGGGAAAGGGTTGGTGAAGAGTTGGTTGGGTTGTCGGAAAGGAAAGGTCTAACCATGCCCAAAGATGAACCGTTAGTGGCAATGTGCAAAGCTCGTGAAAAAATGAGTCGGCTTCTTAAGGACTTGTGAGAACATGTTGAATGATCAATGGTTGATATGTGTTTTTGTTGCTGAATTAACCATGTCACTTTTGTCAAAACTTCGTATTTATATTAGGAAATATGTATCAAGGGTTGTCTAACGTTACCCGGGCTATAAATTAATATAAATAATAACGTTTTTTTTTTTATATATATCTTTTCTATACATATACATATTTACTAATGGAGGCATTTTAGCTTTATAGTTTTCATTTAAAATGCCCTTAATTTGTAAGATAACAATGAAATCAGTCCACTTTTTCCTTGATTTAATTTATCTACCCTTTCTTTTTGTGTTTATAATGTTTTCTTATTACAATATTATCATGCTTCGAGTCACAAATTTCATTTCAATTAGCACATTAGCTAGCATTCAATCATGCATCATATACTTCATACACTCAATATGCACCTTAGACCACCCGTAGTGGAGGTTTTTGGGCGTTTTTCCCCCCCAAAAAAAGCCCAAACACGCCCCGAAACCGCCCCTGGGCGTTTTTTTTCAAAAAAAAATTGTATGTGCCGTCCTTTTTTCCACGCCCCTCCTTGTTTTCTTTGTCCAAAGACCTGTTGCCAACATCAGCAACCTTAAATATGGTTGGATAGATTATTATTTTTTTTATTTCACTTTTATATATATACCTACCTTACACCCCATTTACCACTACGCCCATTTTAGAAAAACGTACCATAATGCTCCATTGCTGACTGGACTGTCACATGGCACAAAACGTCCAAGGGTGAGGTGTCTTCCACTACGCACGGTCTTAACACACAATTTGCATCACATATACATCTTTGGGAACTAGCTAGACAATCATATATCTTTGGTTCACATCGGATCAAAAATTTACGCAAATATTATGAGCATCATGGTTTAAGTCTAAGCATTCGCACTTGAATGCTTAGTTCTCTTAAACCAATGCATTAATACCAACATGTAACATCCATAATTTAATATAAAATTCCACAATAAACTCAGAAAAATAGTCATACATTTTGTTATTTTCAAAAACACCAATGTAAAAGGGAATTCAAAGGATATAACTTAACTAAATACAAACCATAGTTGTAAGACTAGTTACATAGTTACAACCCACTAATAAGTTGAGTAAGTAAATATCTTTTAACACCAAAAGTTAGCACGACTAATATATAATACAACAAACGCAGGTTTATATGTGATAAGTGTTGTTCGTTCCGTATATTACATACCTGAGGCTAGTTCGAATCCTACTTGTGCAGTTATGGTGATTTTTGTGATAAGCATTGAATAAATACCGTCAGCAACCGTTAAGCATATACGTGTTATAACCTTTTTTTAAAGGTTAATTATTCGCGAATGTCGGGAGGTCTAACATACGTTGTCTTAATCGGGTCCGTGCTAGAGAGCCCTCTCGCACTCCCCAATTTAAACCCCTCAATGAGAAACCACTATCACCCAGACTCGAACTTGAGACTTGGAGGAGAAAACTCATCCGGGCCCACCATAAGTGGAACTTAAATACCCGTGGCCACCACTAGAGCACTGGTGATGGTTATATATGTGTTATAACTAAACCCCGATAACCAGTACTTGAGTATATGTGGCTTGAAACATCAACACCTATTTTTAACATGGCATGGCCGCCGCAGCGTAACCAAGCCTCAATGCATGACACGCCACCTGCACACATGTTGGGCATATTGGACAGTGTAGAATAACCCTTTTTGGCCTATGCCCAATAGGGGTGACACTTCCTTACACGACAGGAAAAAAACAGGTTGAAGAAACACAGAACTAATCCTAGGGTTAATTAGTTTGGTTTATGTTTCTGCCATAGTGGTTAATCTTCTTATAACTTTCTGAGCTCCTTAATGAACCGGTAATCTTGCAAAACAAAACACCGTTAGGTCGTTAAGAGGGGAATATGGGGGGTTTCCCTCTTAACCAGACTCCGGCGTGAGAATAAACGACTGTTTTGAGGAGATAAATGCGTGTTAAGAGTGAGAGTAGAGGAAATAGAATGTTTAACCTGTGAACTGAGGTCTCTATTTATAGCCGGAGAGGTGTAAGAGGATGTGGGCTGATGGGCCTTGGGCCGGAAGGCGACAACACAGCGGATATGCTCCTTATCTCGCTGGTGTCGACCGTTAGTGGCTTCTAGAAGTTCTCCGGTGTTGGCACACCGTGATTGGAGCCACGTGTCACTGTTGTCGGCCTGACCGTCCTTCTGCCATCAGCAGGTAAGTGGAGATCGTGGGGCAGGTGTCGCTGCCCCGTGATTGGTGCCACATAGGCGTCCTTGTGTACTTTCTGTCTCCTGCACATCAGACGGTCGTGGAGCACGATTGAGCACAGCACAGAGGATGCGGATTGGCTCTTTTCTCCTGCCACTTGTACCTTTCGTACCTTCTGAAGTGGCCTTGCGCTATAGTTCCTATGCGACCCTTGTTGAGCACGTAGCTAGGCCGCGCAAGATCTATAGGAGCTGAAGACTCTTATTCAGAATGCTAAGTGTTGAGTTTGGTGTGCTTTGTTTTTTAGACCTCAAGCGAGATCAATACATGATGACGTAATGTCACACCCCTATTTTCCACGTATCACCGGTGGGCCCGGTGGGGAGTATAGTGACGTAGTTGGTATCATCATAGACAAACAACACAATATATAAATGCACAGCGGAAGCAAAGATAGATTCATTTCAAATTTAATAAAGTGTAATATTAAATATCACGAATAGTTGAAACGGATCCACAGGCGGATCAAAATAAAAGAAGATATTGTTCAACAGCTTTATTGACATCCAAGCTTGCGAGACTTATTGTGGACGCTTAGAAGACAGCCAGCCTAGTACGAGTAGTACCTGCACTTAACCTTTTGGAAAAATACGTCAGTTTACACTGGTAAATACAATTTAACTGACTCATTTTACAAAGGTTTGAAAATTGATTTGAATGCACGTGGCACAAAACATTTTATAACTTGGGATAATTATGTAATATAATCTTGTAAGGGAATTACGTGTTACTTATGCGTTCAGTAGCCCGATCCGTAGACCGGGTTAAAGATTAATAGACACACCACAATATTGAGTTATGCACTGAAAGGTGTACGCCTACACCCCGTGCTCAGGTCGTGGCCATCTCGTAAGATGATGCCAATGATATCCGGGACATGGTCATTAACCCCCCAAAGGCTTTAAGCAAACAAAACACATTCAAAACATAGCATATCAATAAATTTAACCTCTATTCGATTAAAGAATTCAATGTCGGACCAAGCGGTATTTTATATACCGTACCCCAAGCTCGTATAGGGAAAATAAGTTAAAAGTATTTACCTTGGTAAGTATAAATCACAATTAGCGAGTGAAGGTAGCTTTTACTGGTTCTTCATATTCTGGAACAAAGGTTTATAATAACCTATTAGATTTCTAACGGGTCTTTATTTAAGCCTAAGCTTAGACCGGCTAGTTTTAAGGACGATACGGTTCAAACGCACGATTAAGCGAAGACCGGATAGAATGTGATTTAGACCCGACAAGTTTGAATACTTGTATAATATGGGTATACTAAATACATTCTGGATTTTGAGACAAAATGATAATTTTTGACCCGTTTCGGTCAATTTATGCAAACTAGTTACATAAACCGAACCGAACGCGAAAAGGGCGTCACGGGTAACCAAAAGAGTCATATGCAAGTTCCCTGAGTTAATATGCCTTAAATATGTTATAATATCAGTAAGATATCTTCTATTATGCCCAAAATGGATTTAAACACAATTTATGCCTCATAAGGGCATTATGGTCATTTAAAAGATTATAAAAGAGTTTAATTTGCAATCTGAGTTACAGGTCTGATTTATACAGTAAATACACTTAATTTAACATGCTATAACAGTAGGGTATGACCTATATGTGAAACTCATCATTTAGAACCAAACTATGCTCCTTAGGGGTATTTTGGTAATTTCACAAGGGCTAAAAAGGTCAAAACTGGAAACCTGAGTTCAAAAACTTTTACTTACTGTTATTATCTCAAAATATACTAAAAACATCAGTAGGTATCAACCTTATATGTTTAATATGGTTATAGTACATACTATGCGTTAAAAACGCTTAAAAAGACGATTTGGAGCCATTTCCGGATTTTTAAAAGAAAGCTGATATTTTTATAATTCCAGAAGGCTCAAAATATTTTATTTAACAAATAAAATCAGTAGAAAAAGGTTTGGGGTCAAAAGGATTTGTAAAACTCATTTTATGGCTTAAAAGGGCAAAATCGGTATTAACCGAATTAAACTTAGAGACCTATGTTATGCTCAGCCAAAAATTAAATAAAAATCTTCAAAAATCCCAAAATACTATATTACATCAGTGGGTAAAAAGTTTGATATCAAAAAGTGGGTTTAAATAGGCTATACGCTAATTACGCCATTTAAGTAACATAAAGCTTTCAAATTACGCTAATGAGCATAACTCCTAATCTAGACCTCCAATTGATGTCAAATTTTAGGTGCAAGTTTATAAATCAGTAACTAAGGTTTCTACTCTTTCACTTTTTCAAAAATCATGTTTTTTAGTCAAAAGGGCATAATAGTCAACATTTAAGCATTAATCGGAAACATGCATATGAATCGGATAAGTGTTGAACCAAGTTGTATAATCTCAGAGAGTTATACTTATATGAAACCTGGTCCAAAATAAGCTCTAAGGCAGATCTTAAACATACATAAATGGTTCAGAACTGAAAGTCAAAGCAAAGGTCAAATTATGCGACTTTCGGTTCCGATCCGGGTTTAAACTGAAAATTGTCGAATTGAACATGTTGAGACATGTTCTTACATTAGTTACAATGTTATTTTAATGATCAAACAGGTTGCATGTACCCTACATTGCTAATTATGCTTAATTTTGAAAATACACATTCTGTTGACTTTTTAAAGTAAGCTTTGACTCGACAATTATCATAGTTAGAGTGGGAATCTGAAAGTACCCTTTTAAGGGTTTGTTACCCACATAAATACCTACTTGTAGGTACTTTCAATTCGAGAAATGACTGAGCAAATTTCATTTAATCTCAAAGTCAAACTTAATTTACGATGGTTTGACTTTTGGTTAATTAACTAAGCTAGAACGAATTTGAAAGGGTTAGGAATACTTACAAGAGTCCTAATTACGATTAGAGATCACTAGAAAGCCTGAGGTTGATCAGAGAAGCTCCAGAAGTGGTCTTGCAAGTGAATGTGAAAATGGTTGCAACTTGAGTGTTCTTATATATCAACTTTGATCTCATATGATGGTGCCACAAGGGTCTATAAATGTTATAAGATCTGTCCAGGTGCCCCCCTATGCATGTAAAACCATTGGTGAGTCCCTGGTATCATGCAACAGCTGTTAAGCATCGATTCAGACCTGATAACTGGCAGCTGGTCGCTGTTTGTCGCTGGAAGCTTGTAGGCGGGCCGCGAGAGCCCCTACGCGGGCCGCGTACAAGTGGCGACCAGGTTAACAAGTTTTCCAAGTTTTGCATTTCAGTCCTTGGTCCTTTGATACGTGGTTTTGCTTATTTTTCTTGCTCATTAGACCCTCAAACCTGATTTTTAAGGGCCTTAGGACATCTACAAACTTGGTTAGGTCCTTGGTTAACTTTGTGCTTACCCGAAAAGTCACGAATTTCAACGTTAACGCATTTAACCCTTCGTGCACGGTGTTGATCATAACTTTCTCATACGACAACGAAACTTTATGAAATTTTTATCACATATTCTCGTGAGTATATTTTATCGTTACAAAGCTTCGGGTTTGCCAAAAGGTCACTCAGAGGTATACTTTCAACATGTTGACACATTTAGCCCCTGTAGTTTGTAATTCCTCACTTTCTTTCATTTTCCGCTTTGTATGATCCATGATTTAATCGTTTAAGATTATAAACACCATGTAGGGTTATTGTAGAGCCTATTTATCCATTGTTGACACTTTGGACCCTTATATTCACATAGTTTCACTGTTTGTCAACTTTAGTCCCTCTAAAGTACTTTTTCACATATTCAAAGCCCATGACACGTGTCAATACATTATTGGACGTAAATTTTCGAGGTGTTACATCCACACCCCCTTAAAAGAAATTTCGACCTCGAGATTTACTGAAACAGATGAGGGTATTTTTCTTTCATCGTGGATTCTACCTCCTATGTGTATTCTGGACCTCTACGGGCATCCCATTTGACCTTTATAATAGGCACATGCTTCCTTCGAAGCTTCTTTACCTGTCGATCCTCAATCGAAAATGGTTTTTCCACAAATTTCAAGCTCTCATCTATATGTACATCCGTATGTGGTATGGCCGGTGATTCATCAGCGAAACACTTCTTCAGATTACAGATGTGAAAAACATTGTGGATAGCACTGAGCTCTTCAGGCAAATTTAACTTATAGGCAACTGACCCGACGCGTTCGATAACCTCGAAGGGTCCTATGTATCTCAGACTTAACTTGCCTTTCTTACCAAATCGCATCACCCCCTTCCAGGGTGATACTTTAAGCAACACCTTGTCACCTACTTCGAAGTGGAAAGATTTACGCTTTGGATCCGCATAGCTTTTCTGCCTATCCCTGGCAGCTTTCAAACGATCGCGAATCTGGACAATCTTGTCCGTCGTTTCAAAGACTAAATCTGGTCCTGACAATTGAACGTCTCCTACTTCCGCCCAACAAATAGGTGTTCTGCATTTTCTACCATATAATGCCTCAAAGGGCGCAGCCTTAATACTAGTATGGTAGCTATTGTTATAGGAGAACTCGACCAATGGCAGATGCTTATCCCAACTGCCACCTAAATCAATCACACATGCACGAAGCATGTCTTCCAATGTTTGGATGGTACGCTCACTCTGTCCGTCTGTCTGTGGGTGGTAAGCCGTACTAAAATTCAAGCGCGTGCCCAGAGACTGTTGGAAACTTTTCCAAAAATGAGAGGTGTATCTCGTATCTCTATCCGAGATAATCGACAATGGCACGCCATGCAACGCTACAATTTTATCTACGTACAATTGAGCTAACATGTCTAAGCTGTAAATTTCCTTAATGGGTAGGAAATGTGCTGACTTCGTCAGTCTATCCACTATGACCCATATAGTATCATTTCCCTTCCTCGTCTTTGGCAACTTGGTGATGAAATCCATCGTCACCATCTCCCACTTCCACGTGGGAATTTCAGGTTGTTGTAACAAACCTGACGGCTTCTGGTGTTCCGCTTTGACTTGCGCACAAGTCAAACATTTAGCTACATAAGCAGCTACAGACTTTTTCAAACCAATCCACCAGTAGTTTGCCTTTAGATCCTGGTACATCTTATCAGCTCCAGGATGAACAGAATATTTAGAACTGTGGGCTTCCTGGAGGATAACATCCCGAAGTCCTCTATAAACTGGAACCCATATTCGTCCATTCAATCTTAGCATTCCGTCCTTGTCATAGGATAACTGCTCCTCAGTTACTCCTAGTTTTTCTTCAGGATAGTTAGCTTCCAGCACAGCTTCCTTCTGTGCAGCTAACACCCTCCCGTTCAAACTATTCCTTATTTCAATGCGCTTGGCATTGATTCTTATCGGCTTTACTCTTTCTTTTCTGCTTAAGGCGTCAGCAACTACATTTGCCTTGCCTGGATGGTATCTTATCTCACAGTCGTAATCATTTAAAGTTTCCATCCATCGTCTTTGCCTCATGTTCAAGTCCTTCTGATTAAACAAATGTTGAAGGCTCTTGTGATCTGAATAGATCACACACTTGGTTCCATACAAGTAATGCCTCCATAATTTCAATGCAAATACAACGGCACCCAGCTCCAAGTCATGGGTGGTGTAGTTCTTCTCGTGTACCTTTAACTGTCGTGAAGCGTAGGCAATAACCTTGCCTTTCTGCATGAGTACACAGCCCATACCAGTGTGGGATGCATCACAATACACCACGAATTCTTCTATACCATCGGGCAATGTTAACACTGGTGCATTGCTCAACTTTTTCTTCAAAATGTTAAAGGATTCCTGCTGCTGAGGGCCCCAATCAAACTTAACCTTCTTACGTGTCAACGAAGTTAGGGGCGCAGCAATCCTTGAAAAGTTTTCGATAAAGCGCCTATAATATCCCGCTAAACCCAGGAAACTGCGAATCTCAGTAGGCGTCTTTGGCTCTTGCCAATTCATAACTGCTTCTACCTTAGCGGGATCCACTTGGATACCATGCTCACTTACCACATGTCCAAGGAATTGGACTTCTCGAAGCCAAAACTCGCACTTCGAAAATTTGGCGTAGAGTTTCTCATGATGTAAAAGTTTGAGAATACAACGAAGGTGTTTCTCGTGGTCAGCTTGGTTCTTCGAGTAAATAAGGATGTCGTCAATAAAGACGATGACGAATTTGTCCAAGTAAGGCTTGCAGACGCGATTCATGAGATCCATGAATGCGGCCGGTGCATTAGTGAGCCCAAAAGGCATCACTAGGAACTCGTAATGACCATAACGAGTCCTAAATGCAGTCTTGTGCACATCTTCATCTTTAACCTTCAACTGATGATAGCCTGATCTCAAATCGATCTTAGAGAAGTAGCTTGCCCCTTGTAACTGATCGAACAGATCGTCGATCCTGGGCAAAGGATACCTATTCTTGATAGTGACTTTATTAAGCTCACGGTAATCGATGCACTGGCGCATCGATCCATCCTTCTTTTTGACAAACAAGATCGGCGCTCCCCAAGGAGACGAACTAGGTCTAATAAAACCTTTGGCTAGCAGATCATCTAATTGTGTCCTTAACTCCTTCATCTCCGTTGGTGCTAACCTATAAGGCGCTCTCGCTACTGGTGCTGCACCCGGAATGATGTCAATTCGGAATTCCACTTGCCTATCTGGTGGTAAACCAGGTAGTTCTTCGGGAAAAACTTCAGGATATTCTGAAATTACGGGAATGTCTTCGATCTTAGGCTTTGGCTCATCAATAGTAACTTGTGCCATATAAATGACACAACCCTTCTGCAGACATCTGGATGCCTTGAGCATGGACACTTGCTCAGGCAATCCATGCTGGGTATCCCCCTGAATGGTAAGTGACTCACCAGACGGAGTTTTGACTACCACTTGCTTTCTGTTGCACACAATCTGGGCTTGGTTATGTGATAACCAATCCATGCCTATAACTATATCAAAACCGGCTAGATTAAAGGGAAGTAAGGACAAAGGAAAAGAGTGATTCCTAATGGATATAACACATCCATCTAAAACAGTTGAGGCGGTTTCTATGGTTCCATCAGCTAATTCCACCTCGTATTTCACACTTAAGGCTTTTACAGGCAATTTTAACAACTCACAAAACTTATTATCCACAAAAGACTTATCTGCTCCAGAATCAAACAATACTCTAGCATAAACATCATTTACGAGAAAAGTACCTGTGATCACGTTGTCATCCTGAACAGCTTCCTTAGCGTCCATCTTGAAGACCCTCGCATTGGTCTTTTTCCCATCTTCGGTTTTCTTGGTGTTCTTTGGGCAATTGGACTTAATGTGCCCTTTTTCATTGCAACCGTAACATGTTGCATCTTTCAGCTTCTTACACTCCAAAGTCTTATGATCCGTGGATTTGCAAATTCCACAGGGTCTCGAGTGAGACTGGGATTTCGACTCAAGTCGACACCTCCCAAAATGGTTTTTCTTACAAGTTTTACATTTGGGCTTATCCCCCGATTGTTGCCCATCCTTCTTAGATCCCGACCCTTTCTTGTGGTCGTTATTTCCTCGGTGTTTCTTATCTGATCTTCGTGAGGTATCGTCCTCACGCTTCCTCTTACCTTCTTCTGAGTTCCTGAGCGCTCTCAACCTGACTACGTCCAAGGTAAGAGATAGAGATAGATCAGCTGCTGATCTGAAGGTTGCAGGCCTTGATGCCTTAACACTTGCTTTAATCTCTGGGGCTAAACCCCCGATGAAGCGAGCAATCCTCTTAGGTTCTGGGGTTACCAAGTACGGAACCAGCCTAGATAGGGTATTGAAAGTGGTGAGGTATGCCTGGTAGTCTAAATTCTTCATCACTAACGATAAGAAGTCTGATTCGATTCTCTCGACTTCGTGATGCGGGCAATAATTCTCTTTAATAAGAGCAACGAACTGATCCCATGATAAGTTGTAAAGTGGGATCTTTCCAGCAGCTTGTATGAGAGACTTCCACCACGCCAGTGCTTCTCCTTTGAACGATTGGGATACATATTTTACTACGTCCCTTTCAGCACAACCGCTGATGTCTACAACCGGATCCATTTCGTCCAACCAAGTCATACAATCTATTGCTCCCTTCTCCCCGGTGAAGTCCCAGGGTTTACATGAGACGAAGTATTTGTATGTACAGGACTTACCACGCGGTTCCTGTTTATGCTCGACCTTCCTTGACGGGACGCTGTGTTGGTTCGAGGAGTGATGATCATCGTCATCCTTCTTGAGCTCATCTTTCTTAGGTATATCTTTCTTAGAGGGCGGTTTGCTATGAGCCTCCGAGTGAACTTTTGGCTTGGAATGTGGTGCGGATCGGGTCCTACTTCGGGTCCCGCTTGATTCACTATATTGCCTCTCGATGGCTTTGTTAACAGCATTTTCCACTATTTCTTGTAACTCCGCACCAGTTACAAGTATCTTAGCATTTTCAGGGTTTCCCTCTGGACAACTGTTTATTTCTTCGGACTTAGCCATGTAGTTTTTAATTGCTACATAAAAATAAGGACAAGGTCTATTTAGAAGCCTAAACAGTATTATCGTTCTTGACGATTTATTAACCATGGTTTTAAATAGCCATTTAGTTAATTTATTAAATATATGATTATTTAGGATCTTTATCATAATCCAAAACCATAAATTAGTAATAATAGCACATAGGCCTAGTCACGTAGACAAATTTCAAAGTTATAAATTTAGATCTTATAGGATTAAGGTTTGAATAATTTAAAACAAATCAATCCCTTTATTGGCAGGGAGTCTATAACTACGGCTGCCTTTTGTTTTATATGACATTAGTTATATCCCGTAGGCAATACATCACAAACAGATGTTTAAATAATAATAAGAAATTTGGAATAATTACTAGAGGGTGACATGTGTGATTTTGCGAATCACATTAGCCAATAATGTTAACATATTTGCAGATGTTAACAAAGATTTGAATCTTTTTAATACAGGTTTTACCATATTGGCTAGGTCTTTAATATGACATTCAAGCTACGTTTTACCTTTTTAAGATTCTTTTTATTTTATTAAAATGGTAAATCGAAATATGTTATTTTTCATTTATTCACATATTATATTCATGCATAATTTAAAAATGAAAAACTTAAATTAACCATTCCAATTAAAATTAAACTAGTACGAGTTTGCCCTAAACGGGACTTTTACACAAATAACACGCCCATGCAGGGGCTAAATTAACAACAAACCCACGCAGGGGTCGAAAAGAAAAACATGCCCACGCAGGGGCAGAACAGAAAGGAAATATGCCCACGCAGGGGCAGAGTACATAAATAAATGTCCTCGCAGGGACATGATTACTACTAAAATAAATAAACAAACAAAGGATTTAGTGATCCTTCTTGCTTTTTCCCTTGATCAAATTCACCATTTTCTCGAACATCCCCCGGTTATGCCTTCGTTCTTCTCGCAACTCATGCCGCACCTCTTGTCGCACCTCATCTATCCCTTGAAGGATTTCTTGAAATTGTGGCGGTGACATCACCAGTGTCCGCGGTGGTTGCTGAAGATGCTGAGGTTGAGGAGGCGGCGGTTGCTGATAATGCGGAGGTTGAGGAGGCTGCGGTTGCTGATACCCATATGGTGGGTATCCATAGGTCGAGTGTCCCGTAGC
The DNA here is from genome assembly GCA_030545235.1 of Helianthus tuberosus. Taxonomy (NCBI): domain Eukaryota; kingdom Viridiplantae; phylum Streptophyta; class Magnoliopsida; order Asterales; family Asteraceae; genus Helianthus; species Helianthus tuberosus. Next base: position 70,265,504 of record CM060411.1, read on the forward strand.
CCAGGGACCTCCGTAGGGACCTTCCGGCTGGAGAGAGTTCGCAGCTAACCAGTAGGGATCCTCTGCAAAGTTGTAATTTGTGTGAATCGGCTGCTCGAAGGGATTGTATGCTGCCGCACCAGTGTAAGTGGGAATTGGGTCTCCGAAACCCAATGGTGGCTGTGGCGCAACTGGCGCAGAGTTCACTTCTGAGACGGGGTGTGAAGATTCTCCCATCTCCGGTTCTTCGTGGACAGGCGAGTACCGGCTGCCACTTGAATGTGGAGGGGTGCTGATGCGCACTCCCCCCCGTGCGGATATTCGCAAGGTCGTTCTCCTTCGCCTCGGGGGCGAGGGAGGCTGAAGCGGAGGTGGTGCTGCCGGCGGAGTGACCGCGACTAGTCGGGAATCCTCGGAAGGATTCTGCTGCTGCTGGTGGTGCAGGGGAGAGCTGTGTTGCGCTGATGCAGGGGAGAGCTGTGGTGTGGCTGGTGCAGGGGAGAGCTGTGGTAACTGGGGGTAAACACCCAGTCATACTGCCGGAATTTCTCCTCGAAGCTGTCGGGACCATTGTAAGGTGATCCCACAAACGGTGACCCATCAGAAATTTCGATGGGGTGGTTCGGAGTTCCAGATGGTGGCATTGTGTCACACCCCTTTCTGCGGCGGAAGCACGAGGTGTGATCATGAAAGGTTCTCATTGCATACGAAAGGTAAACATGCTACATGCTCGTAAAAATACTTCAAATACCATAATTTGAAAACATAAGATAGCGTTTACATCGCTAGACAGCTTAAAACATTGTCTTAAAAGTTTACAACTTTATTTAAAGTTAAACACAAGCGACATCCACGAGCATAAGCAAGACCGCGCGCACATCCATCCTAGTTACCTGAAATACATGTGAGTTTTTGGAAAAACGTCAACATAATGTTGGTGTGAATTCATGCAGTTTTGTATTTCACGTTTGTATACTTTGTATGAAAACATAGTTTGTGAATAAATCAAGTTTTCATATATTAATTCAGTTTCATATGCACACCACGTACTCATGTATAATTCAATTTCTTCTTGAGTACCCCACGTACTCAAGTATAATTCCCATTTTCTTGAGTACCCCACGTACTTCAAGTATAATTCAATCTTTTCTTGAGTACCCCACGTACTTCAAGTATAATTCAATCTTGTCTTGAGTACCCCACGTACTTCAAGTATAATTCAATCTTTTCTTGAGTACCCCACGTACTCAAGTATTCATCAATTTTTAGTATGGTATGACTTTTATGTAAATAAAGTATTCCTGTAAGTATCAGGATTGTTAATGGGTTGCAAAGCCATTAACATGTGACACGACATAGGAAGTCACCAAACCTAAGGCATTTAATTGGTATATTCTGAGACACAAAAGCACTACTCGATTCTCGCCCTCACCGAGAGTGTGGCTGCCAGGCACCCGTTAGATCTAACCTTTTGTTCTGCGGTCTAAGTATATTGTTGATTAATGGTGCTTCTGTACCCTATTCGTGACACTATTTCTCATAACGCATCCTACTTGGTTCTCGTCCTCACCAAGCGCGTTTCTTGTTATCATTTCTCATAGCGCCTTATACTTGGTTCTCGTTCTCACCAAGTGCGCTTCTCATATTCTTATATTTCGTCACACTTGGTTCTCGTTCTCACCAAGTGTACTTCTTGTATTCTTATATTTCGTCACACTTGGTTCTCGTTCTCACCAAGTGTACTTCTTGTATTTATATCATACCAATTATAAATTTTGTACATTTGTACATGTATTTCACCCCCGAAGTTATAAAAACTGAAAACAGTTAAAGAGAAAAGGGGGAGCATGAACTCACAACTTTGCGTTCCTTGCGTCGTAAACTTCACCGGATTTGCTTAATTAACGTCGTAACCTATACGCGTTTTCTTAACGTTAGTCACTAGACTTGTGTCGCACAAGTACAGTCACTCTCTTTTGTGTATATATTCTTGTGTTAAAAATATTCTATATTTTTAACTAAGTGTCTTACTTATATTATTTTCTCAAAAATAAATATAAGTCTTTTTGTGTTTTGCACTTTGCACCCGAATTATGTATCTTGTATTTTGCATGTGTATTTTTTTTTATGTTTATACTCCTCATGAGTATTTAGTGTATTTTTAAGTCTTAATACACTAGCACGTATAACACATACTATATACACTTAGCACAAAAGCTGGTGATAAAATAATATATATTTTTCTCTCAAAATATACATACTTATATCCATTTTTATTCTTGAAGAAATCCTCATTTCTTATCACCAAAAATTAGGGAAACCTTGGTAATACTTTTAAATACATTTTTAGGGAATAAGTTTCTCAAAAACTTATATTTTTCTAAGTGTCAAAATTTATAAAAATTTTGACAGAGTTTCCCCTAAAAATGGAGGTTTCCCATGTTTTCAAAACATGTGTTTATTTTCTTTTAAATCGTCAACAATCATCAACAACAATTATCAACAATAATCATCAACAATAATCACTAATTTCTCCATTTCATGAACTTGAATATTTACAAAAATGTGTAGTAACTTACTAGCACATTTAGTAAGTCTTGTTATCTTTAAAAATAAGTTTAATTTCTTAAAAACTTTATTTTTAAAGAATATGAAGTTTCACAACTTCTAGTCAAGGTTTACAAAAATATTTCTTTGTTGAACTTCCTTGTTACACAAGTGTTTACACACTTGTTTATTTACTAAAAAATATATTTAGTTCATGTAAGATCCGGGTTTTAAACAAGACTAATATTTTTGCTTGGTTCTTCCGTAAAACCACTTGTAGATCCTTAGATCTACATGTTTAGAGTCTTATTTTACAAGAAAATTTACTTTTACTCAAGTTCATGTTTCATGGGTGGAAGGGTTCATCATCTTTCACATCTCTAGCACTAACATACTACTAGTTCATGTTCTTGTCCATGATCTAGTATGGTAAGATGATGATCCATCCCGCTTTTAGTAACAAACAACATCAAATAATCATAACTAACCAAGATTTAGGAGATTTACACACATATCTTCTCTTTAACCACCCTATTCACCTTATGTTCAAGACTTTAATATAAGTTCTTTAGTGTTCATAATTTTTAACCATTAAACCACCTATTAACCACCATAAACAAGAACATGATGAAGATTTGAAGCACTTACTACTAGCACAAGGCTAGGGAGGTTCAAGAGTGCTAATGAGGTGGATAAAAGCAAATGGTAGAGGTTCTTCAAGTTCCTTTGCTTCCAACCTTCATAAGTATGCTTGTATCACCTTGTAGAATGCTTAAATCATGTTGGAGGATTGAAGAAAAATGGTGATGAGACTAGGGGTGTTTGGCCGAGAGCTTGTGAGGGGAAATGAGAGAGTTTTGTGAGTTTGGTTGAGTTGAGAAATGATGAGGGTTAGGGACTTGTGGGTTATATATTATGGTTCTTCTAATCTTACTTCCAACAAGTGTTTCTTTGTTGGTTAATATGTTCCCTATCAACATAGCATATCCATTAATTTAATCAACAAAATCAAGTGGGGTGTCCCACTAGTCCAAATCCGGTTGGGGGGGGGGGGGGGTGGCTTAGTTGTGATGCAATGGTTAGTTACTAATCTAGTTAGTGACTAATTGAAATAATTAGTGGTTCATGTATGTTAAGTAATATATAGTGTGTTAGGGTGTTCGGGGACCCTAACTAGCTTAGAAAAATAAAAACAATGCTTCTAGCATTATTTTGGTGTTCCGGGTATTGTCCGGTTGTTCGGTTAGACACTGGTTCGTTAAAGTGCTAAATTACACTTTTTAGTGTCTTTTAAGTACCTTTCTTGTACCCTTTCAATTCCCAACACTTAGGGAAATATTCTGGATGATAAAACGAAATTTCTGCATAATATTCATATGTTCGGTTAGACACTGGTTCGTTAAAGTGCTAAATTACACTTTTTAGTGTCTTTTAAGTACCTTTCTTGTACCCTTTCAATTCCCAACACTTAGGGAAATATTCTGGATGATAAAACGAAATTTCTGCATAATATTCATATGTTTAAATGCTGAATTGAGCTGAATTATACAAAATTCTGCACTTAAAGTGCGTTTCGGGTGCTTTTTAGTGCTTATTTTTGCTTTCGTATTGCATATATATTAAACCCTTGTATGTACTATTGGGTTTTAATGCATTCTTGCTGTCGGACCTACACATAGGCTCCAATTTTATTGTCTGACTGCTTTCTGCAGTTCCGTTGACACATAGTGTCTCACCGGTGAGTTTACTTAGTATTTTTGACGCAACGCTCTCGTTTATGCATAAAGCAATATTTTGTAGTATACAACGTGCATGAATTCACTTGTTTAATCACGTGTTCAGACATTGCTGACAATTAAGCACATAATTGCAGTCAATAAATAATAATTAAAGTGTACAGAAATTACCGGTTTGTGCCAGTTGTCACACATTGAAGGATCGGTATCCTCATCGATATCCATCGGGTTGCCACCAGAAAAGTGGTCTTCGGGTCTAAGTGGGTTAAAACCCACTGGTTCTCCAAGGTAATCAGCAGGGTTAAACTGGCCCTGGAAGACGGGTGATAGATGGTCAAAGGGTGAATTGTGTCCTAGAAGAGGAATGTAGGACTGGTGAGAGTTGTGGGGCTCATTTTCAAAATGAGGCCCGAAAGAGTGTGGGATGGAAGGTGAGGTACTCAGTGAAACCGAGCGCCTAGCTGGTTCAGTAAAAGACCTCCAAAGATCTTGAGCATCTAAGTTATGGGGATCTGAAGGTGTTCGCCGGTGCGAAGGTCCGGCTTCATGGTCGTTTGGGGCGGTAAGTGGCCCGTTTCCTCTGCCTCTTCCTCTCATTCGTGGCGGCATTTTGACAACCTGTCAAAAACAAACAAGTGATACAACAAGAAATATATAAGACAAAGTTAGAAATAAAACCAAAAATTTGGATAGTTCCTAAGTTCTTTGTCTAGACTCGAGAATCGTCGAATGTGCAGTTGTGTAACAGAGATTAAACACAAAAGGCTAGTGTTTAATTCACTCAGAGTTGGCTCTGATACCAACCTGTCACACCCCTATTTTCCACGTATCACCGGTGGGCCCGGTGGGGAGTATAGTGACGTAGTTGGTATCATCATAGATAAACAACACAATATATAAATGCACAGCGGAAGCAAAGATAGATTCATTTCAACTTTAATAAAGTGTAATATTAAATATCACGAATAGTTGAAACGGATCCACAGGCGGATCAAAATAAAAGAAGATATTGTTCAACAGCTTTATTGACATCCAAGCTTGCGAGACTTATTGTGGACGCTTAGAAGACAGCCAGCCTAGTACGAGTAGTACCTGCACTTAACCTTTAGGAAAAATACGTCAGTTTACACTGGTAAATACAATTTAACTGACTCATTTTACAAAGGTTTGAAAATTGATTTGAATGCACGTGGCACAAAACATTTTATAACTTGGGATAATTATGTAATATAATCTTGTAAGGGAATTACGTGTTACTTATGCGTTCAGTAGCCCGATCCATAGACCGGGTTAAAGATTAATAGACACACCACAATATTGAGTTGTGCACTGAAAGGTGTACGCCTACACCCCGTGCTCAGGTCGTGGCCGTCTCTTAAGATGATGCCAATGATATCCGGGACATGGTCATTAACCCCCCAAAGGCTTTAAGCAAACAAAACACATTCAAAACATAGCATATCAAAAAATTTAACCTCTATTCGATTAAAGAATTCAATGCCGAACCAAGCGGTATTTTATATACCGTACCCCAAGCTCGTATAGGGAAAATAAGTTAAAAGTATTTACCTTGGTAAGTATAAATCACAATTAGCGAGTGAAGGTAGCTTTTACTGGTTCTTCTTATTCTGGAACAAAGGTTTATAATAACCTATTAGATTTATAACGGGTCTTTATTTAAGCCTAAGCTTAGACCGGCTAGTTTTAAGGACGATACGGTTCAAACGCACGATTAAGCGAAGACCGGATAGAATGTGATTTAGACCCGACAAGTTTGAATACTTGTATAATATGGGTATACTAAATACATTCTGGATTTTGAGACAAAAATGATAATGTTTGACCCGTTTCGGTCAATTTATGCAAACTAGTTACATAAACCGAACCCAACGCGAAAAGGGCGTCACGGGTAACCAAAAGAGTCATATGCAAGTTCCCTGAGTTAATATGCCTTAAATATGTTATAATATCAGTAAGATATCTTCTATTATGCCCAAAATGGATTTAAACACAATTTATGCCTCATAAGGGCATTATGGTCATTTAAAAGATTATAAAAGAGTTTAATTTGCAATCTGAGTTACAGGTCTGATTTATACAGTAAATACACTTAATTTAACATGCTATAACAGTAGGGTATGACCTATATGTGAAACTCATCATTTAGAACCAAACTATGCTCCTTAGGGGTATTTTGGTAATTTCACAAGGGCTAAAAAGGTCAAAACTGGAAACCTGAGTTCAAAAACTTTTACTTACTGTTATTATCTCAAAATATACTAAAAACATCAGTAGGTATCAACCTTATATGTTTAATATGGTTATAGTACATACTATGCGTTAAAAACGCTTAAAAAGGCGATTTGGAGCCATTTTCGGGTTTTTAAAAGAAAGCTGATATTTTTATAATTCCAGAAGGCTCAAAATATTTTATTTAACAAATGAAATCAGTAGAAAAAGGTTTGGGGTCAAAAGGATTTGTAAAACTCATTTTATGGCTTAAAAGGGCAAAATCGGTATTAACCGAATTAAACTTAGAGACCTATGTTATGCTCAGCCAAAAATTAAATAAAAATCTTCAAAAATCCCAAAATACTATATTACATCAGTGGGTAAAAAGTTTGATATCAAAAAGTGGGTTTAAATAGGCTATACGCTAATTACGCCATTTAAATAACATAAAGCTTTCAAATTACGCTAATGAGCATAACTCCTAATCTAGACCTCCAATTGATGTCAAATTTTAGGTGCAAGTTTATAAATCAGTAACTAAGGTTTCTACTCTTTCACTTTTTCAAAAATCACGTTTTTTAGTCAAAAGGGCATAATAGTCAACATTTAAGCATTAATCGGAAACATGCATATGAATCGGATAAGTATTGAACCAAGTTGTATAATCTCAGAGAGTTATACTTATATGAAACCTGGTCCAAAATAAGCTCTAAGGCAGATCTTAAACATGCATAAACGGGTCAGAACTGAAAGTCAAAGCAAAGGTCAAATTATGCGACTTTCGGTTCCGATCCGGGTTTAAACTGAAAATTGTCGAATTGAACATGTTGAGACATGTTCTTACATTAGTTACAATGTTATTTTAATGATCAAACAGGTTGCATGTACCCTACATTGCTAATTATGCTTAATTTTGAAAATACACATTCTGTTGACTTTTTAAAGTAAGCTTTGACTCGACAATTATCATAGTTAGAGTGGGAATCTGAAAGTACCCTTTTAAGGGTTTGTTACCCACATAAATACCTACTTGTAGGTACTTTCAATTCGATAAATGACTGAGCAAATTTCATTTAATCTCAAAGTCAAACTTAATTTACGATGGTTTGACTTTTGGTTAATTAACTAAGCTAGAACGAATTTGAAAGGGTTAGGAATACTTACAAGAGTCCTAATTACGATTAGAGATCACTAGAAAGCCTGAGGTTGATCAGAGAAGCTCCAGAAGTGGTCTTGCAAGTGAATGTGAAAATGGTTGCAACTTGAATGTTCTTATATATCAACTTTGATCTCATATGATGGTGCCACAAGGGTCTATAAATGTTATAAGATCTGTCCAGGTGCCCCCCTATGCATGTAAAACCATTGGTGAGTCCCTGGTATCATGCAACAGCTGTTAAGCATCGATTCAGACCTGATAACTGGCAGCTGGTCGCTGTTTGTCGCTGGCAGCTTGTAGGCGGGCCGCGAGAGCCCTTACGCGGGCCGCGTACAAGTGGCGACCAGGTTAACAAGTTTTCCAAGTTTTGCATTTCAGTCCTTGGTCCTTTGATACGTGGTTTTGCTTATTTTTCTTGCTCATTAGACCCTCAAACCTGATTTTTAAAGGCCTTAGGACATCTACAAACTTGGTTAGGTCCTTGGTTAACTTTGTGCTTACCCGAAAAGTCACGAATTTCAACGTTAACGCATTTAACCCTTCGTGCACGGTTTTGATCATAACTTTCTCATACGACAACGAAACTTTATGAAATTTTTATCACATATTCTAGTGAGTATATTTTATCGTTACAAAGCTTCGAGTTTGCCAAAAGGTCACTCAGAGGTATACTTTCAACATGTTGACACATTTAGCCCCTGTAGTTTGTAATTCCTCACTTTCTTTCATTTTCCGCTTTGTATGATCCATGATTTAATCGTTTAAGATTATAAACACCATGTAGGGTTATTGTAGAGCCTATTTATCCATTGTTGACACTTTGGACCCTTATATTCACATAGTTTCACTGTTTGTCAACTTTAGTCCCTCTAAAGTACTTTTTCACATATTCAAAGCCCATGACACGTGTCAATACATTATTGGACGTAAATTTTCGAGGTGTTACACGTAACCCGCGCGAGGTTGAAAGTAAGCGGCGTGATGAATAAGGAGTATGGTCCTGCGCGCGACCTGCATGAAGGTCTGCGCTGCTTTTTGGGACCATACCCCTTCACAGGTTTTAAGTCAATTAACACGGCCCTTTTTACTAAACAGGTCAAACCAAACACAGCCTGTTTAATAAATGGGTTATGATTAATCCGTGTTAAGCCATAAATTTAATTGTCATAAGTTAGAGGGTTATTATTGTAACTAGTAGAATATATATAAACCTCTTTGTATTCAATATTGAATTCTGAATGAAATTATGAGTTGATATGGTATCGGAACCTATCAACTTGTAAACCCTAAATCAACTAGCCAGCGACGATAACTTTAGGGCTAATATTCCCTAATATTTTTTTTCGATAACAGCGATAACTTGAAAGAAGATAGCATAATATGCCATGATTTGAAGATAGCTATTGTTTTTCGTGAAAGTAATGATCAGAAGCAAAAGGTCAAAAGCAAGTGGAGGATTTTTTTTATTTCTTTTGGGGATTAATAATTTTCGAAAATCAGTAAAGAAGGAAAAGGATTCCTATTTTTACATAGCATCAACTCTGCAGCCAACATCGAATCAACAATTGGTCGCCGTCATCTAACCGGTTCTACTCTCAGGTATCAAAATCATTGTTTTTCTCATCATGACAACGATTACTGCCTTCAGTATTCAAGAACGTACATCCCATAATTCCCACAAGTTTGCATTCAATCTTACACCAAACAATTATGGCTACTGGAAAGCCATGATGGAACCGTTTCTAAAGGCTAATGCATTATATTGTTATGTTGACAACACGTTATCTTGCCCGAAAGAGAAAATTACAACCGGTGATGCTACTACTACAAACCCTAATTTTACAAACTGGATTGCTAATGATGCACACGTCCGCATGATTATTATATCCACCGTTTCTGAGTCTTCGTTTCAACACATCCAAGGAGACACGGCTCGGGAAGTGTGGTTAAGTCTAGCACGTGCATATGCTCCTTCGAATGCATCTCATGAGTTCACACTAAAAACGCAACTTTTAAAGATTTCAATGAAAGATTGTGAAAAAGGTATCGATTATCTCAGTCGCGCTCAAGAATATGCAACGGCTCTTGCAAATATTGGTGAACCCGTCAAAGACAAAGATCTCGTCATGCTTACTATAGCCGGGTTACGTGAGGAATACCATGGTTTGAAAAGTAATCTTCTTGCCCGCTCCCCACCGGTTCAATTTAACGAGCTTTACGGCCTTATTGGTGATCATGAATATATCACTCGGTCCACTGTTTCTTCATCATCGGCCTCTCCACAAGTTTTCAATGTTACCACTGCCGCAACAACTACTTCCCCGGCCCCCGATTTGGCTTCGATTCAGCAGCAGATTACCAACCTTCAACTTTTGGCAAACCAACTTGCTTCCACAACTCAACCGTCGGCCTCACCATCGGCTCCTCAGGCGAATTATGCTTCTCGGTCTGCTTCTTCAAGACCGACCCGTGGATATGGTCGGGGCCGTGGGTTTTCTCGCGGGGGCCGTGGCCGTGGTGGTTCACAAGGCTCTCGTCAATTTGCTTGGGCGTCCACTCAAAATATGGTTTACGGTCATTGCAATAGGTGCGGTATTGGTCATATTCCCTCACAGTGCCCGAATCACACCGGATCCTCTCGTGGATCACCTCAAGTGAATTATGCTAACTTGGAGGCGGGCTCATATACTACTTGGACCTCGGATACAGGCGCTAATTCCCATGGTACTCCTGATCTTGCTAGTATGGACAACTCGGACGTCTATTACGGTAATGACTCCCTCTCTGTTGGTAACGGTAACTCTCTTCCAATTCTTCATGTCGGTTCAAAATCTTTTTTTACCTCAAACAAAAACTTACTACTTAACCACATACTTCATGTTTCGGGCTTACAACGTAACCTACTTTCCGTTCACAAATTTTGCAAAGATAACAACGTTTTCTTTGAATTTCACACTTCTTTTTTTGTTGTGAAGGACGAGGCTACCAGGGCTATCCTCCTCACGGGCCCTAGTGACCAGGGTCTCTACACCATTCGCCTACCTTCTTTTCAACCGGTTTCCAAGATGGCGTTCACTGCTTTTCGAGCTCCATCTACTATGTGGCATCAACGACTTGGGCATCCTCACTTTCGAGTTTTTCAACATATTGTTAAAACATTTTCTTTACCTGTTTCTGACAAACTTTGTTCATCTTTGTGTACTTCTTGTCAATTGGGAAAAATGTCCAAACTTACTTTGCCTATTTCATCTTTTCATAGTAAAAACATACTTGATTTGGTTTATTGTGCTGTTTGGGGCCATACTACCACGTCCTTTGACGGTTATCGTTATTTTTTGTTATGTGTTGACCATCATACCCGCTATATGTGGTATTTCCCGCTCATGCAAAAATCCGACGTTTTTACCACCTTTACAAATTTCGTTCGCCTAGTTGAACGCCAATTTAACACCAAACTAAAAAGTGTTCAAACTGATTTTTACATCCCATGGTATTTTACATCGTCACTCGTGTCCTCATACGAGTGAACAGAATGGTAATGTCGAGCGTCGCCATCGCCACGTCGTGGAAACCGGTCTCACCTTACTAGACCAATCCAAACTACCTCAAACTTTTTGGTCAAACCAGCCACCATCCGCACGGTTCTTTCTCTTGCCGTCTCTAACAACTGGTCTCTCAAACAACTTGATGTGCAAAATGCGTTTTTACACGGTGATCTACGTGAAACGGTCTACATGCATCAACCACCGGGCTTCGAGGATCCTAAACATCCTAATCATGTTTGCAAGTTGCACAAATCCCTTTATGGCTTAAAACAGTCACCCAGGGCATGGTTCACCAAACTCTCAAACGTCTTAAAGCATCTTGGTTTTCATGGTTCCAAAACTGATCCATCATTATTTATCCTTAACCGCTTGGGTACACAGGTTTACCTACTAGTTTACGTGGACGACATCATTATTACGGGCAACGATCCCAACACAGTTAATCGCATTATTGCCTCACTTGGTCAGCAGGTATCTCTCACTGACATGGGTCGTCTTACTTACTTTCTTGGTATTGAAGTTCTTCACACCTCTTCGGGTCTTATCCTATCTCAACGGAAGTATATTCAGGAACTTATTGATCGAGCCGGGTTAAAAGAATCGAAACCGCTTGCAACACCTACAAATGCCAAAACAGATACGATAACCAAGGACGACCCACTTATGTCCGATCCTACAAGATATCGCCATTGTGCTGGAGCACTTCAGTATGCCACTTTATCTAGGCCCGACATTGCCTACGCTGTCAACAAGGTATGTCAGTTCATGCATGAACCTCACGAATCCCATTGGACGGCTGTCAAACGTATAATTCGCTATCTCAAGGGAACGTCTCAACTGGGCCTTCGTTTTATATCGAACTCAACGTCTACATTACATGCCTTTGCTGATTCACATTGGGGTGAGCGGTTGGTTCCTATTACAGCATATTCGAATTCCGATTGGGCTGGTTGCCCGGTCGACCGTCGATCCACGAGGGGCTATGATATCTTCTTGGGTTCGAACTTAATATCATGGTCAGCTCGTAAGCAGAAAACTGTCTCTATGTCGTCTACTGAATCCGAATCCAAGGCTATTGCTGATACGGTTGCTGAACTAATCTGGTTAAAGTCTCTTCTACAAGAACTGGAGTTAAGTTGAATAAACCCACTCTTTGGTGTGATAATCTTGGAGCTACGTATCTTTCAGCAAACCCGGTGTTTCATGCTAGAACTAAACATGTGGAGGTAGATTTCCATTTTGTTCGTGAGCAAGTCAGTCAAGGAAATCTGAAGGTTCAATTTATTAAAACAGATGATCAAATTGCCAACATCTTCACGAAGCCGTTATCAACTCAAAGATTTGAATTTTTAAGATCCATGTTGCAGGTCGTTACCCGCCCTCAACTTGCGGGGGGAATGTTAAGCCATAAATTTAATTGTCATAAGTTAGAGGGTTATTATTATAACTAGTAGAATATATATAAACCTCTTTGTATTCAATATTGAATTATGAATGAAATTATGAGTTGATAATCCGAACACAACTCATTTAATAAGTGGATTAACCAATCAACCCGTTTAAGAATTTCAAAAGATAAAATTTATGCTTAGATCCTAGAGATGAAAAACATTAATATTTATAGTGAATATATTTTTTTATTTTTTCATCCAACTATTAACTTCAAAAAGTGAAATTAAAATTAAAATTTTCTTTTAAATCTTCGATCAACTTTTCACTTTCAAAATATTTATTTTATTAATTAACTACCTATCCTTTTATCATTTCTAGTTGTTTTTTCTGGTATCAAGCTATATGTATGTCTAAGTTTGTAATTAGGAATGAGAGGTAAGAAACAAAAAAAAAATTAATTAATTATCACAAATTCAAAACTTTTATTTAAGTTAGAGTAATTAACCATTAAAATTGTTACGAAGTTGCTAGTTGTTACTCATATTCACAATAGTTAAATGCCATTTTAGTCCCTGTGGTTTGGGCTATTTTGCCAGTTTAGTCCAAAGGTTTCATTTTTAACCTGTGGGTCCAAAAAGGTTTCACAGTTGCCATTTTAGTCCACTGGGTTAACTTCATCCATTTTTCTGTTAACGAGAAAGCCAATTCGGTCATTTTATATGGCTGAATTGCCCTTTTAGTTAACATAATTACATACAAAATGACCGAATTGGCCTTCTCGTTAACAGAAAAAATGGATGAAGTTAACCAAGTGGACTAAAATGGCAACTGTGAAACCTTTTTGGACCCACAGGTTAAAAATGAAACCTTTGGACTAAACTGGCAAAATGGTCCAAACCACAGGGACTAAAATGGCATTTAACTCTATTCACAAATAAACATTATACGGACTGACATGAAACACAACCTGAACACGACAGGATTTTGAATAGGTAGAAACGACATGACACAAATAAATATATGGGTTGAATTAGGGTTAAAAAATTCCAACCTACTAAACCACAACTCATCAATCAACCAACCCGCCATGATTTACACCCTTAAATTACCCAACCTAGTATGTTGCTCAACGCTTTAAGTGGTGGGGTATGGGAGCGGGGAGGAGCACGGGGAGCCGACATGGCCTCCTTCCCCGACAGGGAACACCCCCTCCCCCATCCTTTTTTGGTGCCCACGAGAAGATTTCTGTAACACCCCGAAAACGGGTTTGGAAATCAAACCCCGTTAATACTAAAAGACAGGTAAAGTACCGTTAGTGGTAAAGTAACCCGGTAAATATTAGGATTTAAATAAATAATCCTAATATTTATTAAAAAGCGGATAAGAACTTTTGAGAAATAAAATGGATAAAATGGCCGAGTTGACGGAACTTAAAATAAACGGGTTAGAACTCCCGGGTCTCACTAAGTTAACTAGGGGTAATTAACCTAGTTAATTATTAGTTTAAAAAAACAATAAAGAAGCATGGACTAGTAAGCCTTTTATAAATCATGGATGGAAACCCCTAAATTATAAATAAAACAAAAAATTGAGGGGCCTAAGTTGTAAAGTTAAAAACTTGAATGATTAAAATCAAAATAACCCACACCAAACACAAACTTAGGTGTGTCTGGTCGGGTGACATCAGGCTCCCCACCAAACCCTAGTTCATGTTAATTTCCCCAAATTGAAGATCAAATTTAGTTCCAAATCAAAATTCGAGCACGGAATAGTGATCTCCACTGAAAAAGGAATCATAAGGTATGTGAATTCTATGGGAAATCTCTAGTTGAATTTCTGAGTAAACTTAGAGAATTCGAAATTTATGGTTGCATGTTTGTTATATGGATGGAATAGGAACAATATAGTGTCTAGGAGTAAACCCTAGACAAGTATATGTTAAAATCATGTTTAATTCTAGTAAATTCTATGAACACCATTGAAGGTGATTAGTGGGTTTTTGTGGAACATGTTAAACACTAGGATTTTGATAGTTATTCTAGTGTAATTCGAGTTCTATGGAGTAAATTGAAATTTGTTGATGCTAAATTCATGTGTGTGATGTTTTTAGGGTTTTGATTGCTAAAAAAAATAGTGTTATAATGTCATGAACATGCTTTAATTGAAAGCTGAATTCAAACAGCTTCTGATCAGAATTTACAGCCGACTTGTATTGGCTGTAACTAGGGGCGGCAATTCTTAACACGACCCGTTAACCCGACACGAAAAAAACAGGTTTGGGTCGACTAACACGACCCGTTTAAAAAAACGGGTCGGGTTCGGGTTGACCCGTATTATAAACGGGTCGGGTTCGGGTTGACCCGTATAAAAACGGGTTGACCCGTTAACCCGTTTAACTATTTAGAAAAAAAATCTTTTATATTTTTCTTTTTGTTTTTTTTTTTTTGTTTCTATTTTACGTTAGTTATAATAATGTTAATTTTGACACATTATATTATTTATTTATCACACTCATACTCATCATTAAACATGTTATCGATAACCCGCTTAAAACCGAACAACTCGTTTATAAATCGTCAACTTATATCACACATTTAAAAATATGGGTTAAACGGGTCGGGTTCGGGTTGACCCGAATTAATATGGGTCGGGTTAGGGTTGAAATCTTTGACCCGAATAATAATAAGGGTCAGGTTCGGGTTGAACATTTCAACCCACCAACCAGCCAACCCGTAACCCGTCAACCCGCCAACCCATCAACCCGACACGATTGCCACCCCTAGCTGTAACGTGGACAAAACGTGACAAAAACATGTGTTTCTTGAGTCTAAAATGTAATTCCAGGAAATATCTTTAAAACCCAACTGGAATTGCATTTTTTGACGAAAATTGAATGTTTTATGAATTTTTCGGTATCGAAGGTTCAGGCTACGTTTTTTGGCAGAATTTGCAGCCCATTACGAATATCATAACTCAATTTAAGAATTGATTTATGATCTCAAATTTTTACTGTAGGTATCTTCAGGTAATTCCAAAAATGTCCAATTGGAATTTTGTCAATTGGATAAACGAGGAATTTTAAATGAATTTTTTCGTAAGCTGCAGTCAGAAGTGACGAATCTGATTGAAGCTTAGTAAATGAATGTTTACGAATTTTTGGTAAAGAGTTAGATCTTGAATTTTAACACAAGGCCTAACCCTCCGAGAGGTACGTCACATAAAAAAATCATAATTTTTGAAGACTTGTAAACAGGTTAAACAGGTCACCAAAAACAGCCTATTTTCAGTGATATAAACATGCCTAAATGAAAGCTAAAATGTTGAAATTTCGAGTGAAACGCACATTTGAATGATATGGCAAATTATGCGAAATATGAAACGATAAGAGTTCTAAATATCATGTTGATTCAGACTTAATTGTGTAAACCATGTGATCGAAAATAGTTAACTTATGATAAGTTAAGCTAACTAATGAGGAAGTCGAATAGTAGTTTCGACATAGAAAATAAGTAAGGTGGAATAGTCGTGATTGTTAATGACTAATCTAACCGCCTTGTAAATGTTGACAATAGTTCGATGCTAAACAAGCTAGATGGAGGCTTGGGAAAGAAGTGGCCAAATGAATCAAGTCCGAGAAGAAAAGCGTAAACCGGATGAGAGGTAAGTAAAAGCTTACACCCTTTTATTAGACATGTATTTATCCATAGATTGTAGATACGATAAAAAGCTATACCCGGAATATGTTTCCGACACGAAATAATACGAAACATATAAAATGATGATAAACCTTGGTTAGTAAAAAAAGATCTAATGGTAAAATCCGAAATGGGTCGGATGAGCGAATTGGTAGTTAAAAACCATGTTTTGTTATGTATGTAAATGTTTGGTCATATAGGCCAAACGGGCCAAATGGTGATGATAACACCATTTGACAATATCGACTAACATTTGTTTGTCAAGTTATATGTTCACAGGATTAAACAGAAATTGAATAATTGCGTCGCTTTGGATTAGCGGCTAATAAAATCAAGGTATAAAAATGAAACGGGTCTATATGTTAACCGAGCCAGGTACGCATAAATAAGATATTAGTTATATGTACGATTTTGGGTCAAAATAAATTACGCGCGTAACTTAGGTGTTTATCGCGTAATTCACAAAAGATATGAATCTGAGATAGAGAATCGAGTTAAACACTTTGATATATGATTTATGATTAAATAGAAACAAGTTTGGAGGTCTTAAATTCAAACGGGTCAAAATGTTGATTTTGGGTAATAAGCCGAATGCTTAAAAATTTAGAATTTTATTAGTTTGAATGTCAGATTTTTAACTCCATATGATGGAGAATTAAATTACGGTCGCGTAGGAAAAAGAATCACGCAAAACGGATAAGTAGAATGAAAGTTATGGCATTTAAAAGTTTGATTTTCGATTAAAAACCATAGCTGGCAGATATGCAGGTCCCAGATGTGGACCTGTTGGAATATGGTCTCCTTCGCACCACGCGAGGGAGTGTGATAGATAGAGCGCGACACGCGACGGACGTCGCGACACGCGAAGGACAAGAGTAGGCCTCTCGCGTGACGCGAGAGGCATAAAACTAAGAAAATTTGTTTTTAATTGTTGTTTGATGCATAGAACTTGTCTAAACTTATATTTGAGTTATCAAAACTAACTTTTAGGTTGGTTTTGATCATAGGTGAATATCAAGAGCACCCGGATGAAAATCAAGCGACAAGAAAGAACCGAACACATGAAGAAGAAGCTTCCGCACGTTGTTTCGTTGAAATTTTTAAACGACAAACTCAATTACATTATGTTGTTCTAAACTTTAAATTGTAAAAGTTTTAATAAACCCGTATTATGTAATGTATATGTGTGCAAAATGCAACATATAAATTACATCAAATGAGTCATAAAACTAACCCTTTTTTAGTACTAATGTTGGAAAAAATGTGTTTTTGTCTTCCTTTTGTATTTTCAGGATCAAATGAGCTCAAATGAACAAAAGAAGCAAAAAGGCAGCCAAATCTGACAAAAATACAAGAAAAGGGATAAACGTGGCATGCCCGACCCCTCGACAGCATCTTCCCAAGCAAAACAAGAGAACAGAAGGCTGAACACGCCCCGTGCTCAGTGAGCACGGGGGCGTGCCCAAGTGTCTGCAGAAAAGACAAAGCTGTAGAAGCTTCTATCACCCACCACGGGGGCGTGCCCAGCGGACACGGGGCCGTGGTCAACTCTAAGATTCGCAGAATCTGAGGAAATCTTGATAGTACAGATACGCTTCTGCACACGGGGTCGTGCCCAGCGGACACGGGGGCATGGTCAACTAATGCAGACAAACTGCAATTAATGAAGAAAGAGAAGATGGGTGGACACGGGGTCGTGTCCGAGCTTCTGTGCAGGCTATAAATAGGGGTGTTTGGCTCATTTGCAAACCATCCCTTGGCAAACCACCTCTCTAACACTACACCCACCCTCCACCACCATCACAACACCATCATCCACCACCATCATCCATCATAGAGTGTGCGTAGTAGTCTCGGGATCCAAGATTGATCGTAAGAGTTCTTGACAATCAAAGGCCATGTTTGCCTAAGTCTCTTACATCACTTGGTGAAGACAAGTGTCTAGTGTAATACTTTTTATTTTTAATCTTTTCGCACTTTTTATTTGGTTATGTATTAATAACTTTAATAACTAGTTTCTTATGTTGAAAGTGAGTCTTCCTTATCGTTTGTCCGTGGTGTCTTGGCATTATTTTACTGTCTATATAAAATAAAAGATTTTCATCATTCATATCTCCACGATCTATATGGAGGTATGTTGGCTACCTGGTCGGGGGTTAAGGGAACGATTTGGTAAGAGTCTTGCCTTGTTCAGTGTATAGATCCTGCAAGGACCTGGGTCAACTTTAGTAGGACCTCCTTCAATACCCACTGGTATTGGATGGCGGGGGTCCGAACTCCTTGATCCCCTCATATGTAAACTACTATTAATACTTTAACCCGGCTATTTAGGACTGTATCCCTGCTGACTCAGACTACTTAGCCGAGGGTAACATCACCTCCAGAAGAGGGGCCTACCACAATATGCATTAATAACTTAATTAATTATCTTTCAATAATCCAACCCTTTAGGATTGTATCCTTGCTGACTCAAACTACTGGGTTGAGGGTAACGTCACCTTCAGAAGAGGGGCCTACTACAATAACTAAGATAATCTCTTAAAAAGTGCAAAAGTGCGGAAATAATCAAAGGTTACACTAAACACGAGTCGGATCCAGGTGATTCATCTTGTCTATCTGTTTTATTTTATTTTTGTTTTTCAGCATTTTAGTTAGTTTTATTTTTCTAGTTTAAAAACATTTTTCTAAACTTTTGATTTGATTAGACGTTGAGGATAAACCGGTATTAAAAGCTCTTGTATCCTTGGACGACCTCGGTATCTTACCAACACTATACTACGCTCACGATGGGTGCACTTGCCCATATGTGTGTTTAGTGTTAGTAAATATCGTGTTTTATAAATTTAAAACTTGGCTAAAAAAGTGTAAAAGAGCTTAAAATATACATTAAAAACCTATCACACTCAACATGTGACAACCCTCATAAATACAGGTATCCGTACAATTAATTAATATTGATTAGTGCTTAATTACTGTACTTAATTACAACTGATGACTTAAACTGTTTTCTGATTTCTACATCATACTTACATGTGCATCACATATTACATGATGTCACCACATTATCACATGCAGACTTTAGTGACATAAATGATGCACAAAGCACGGTTAGCACAGTTAGCGGATAACTCAGAAAAATGCTGACGATGTTCAGTACATAGACAGACAGTGTTTTGAGACCCAGTATGAGCCAGAAACAAGGTACTTACACTAGTATGGTGTGTAGGGAAGTAAGGACCATAAAACTGAGTCACTAGGTGATAGTTTAAGTGCCGGAAAGTGCCTAAAACCCACTTAAAGTGCAGAATTATGCATATTTCAGCAAAATTCAGCATTTTAATAAACTAGTAACATGCAAAAATATGGCAAAATGGTCATGTATGCTTTCCTAAGTTTCGGGAATTGAAAGTGTCACAAGAAGTTACATAAAGGACACTATACGGTATAACTTAGCACTTTAACGAACCGGTATATAACCGAACAACTGGGCACTACCCGCAATACCAAAATATTACTAGAAGCATTGTTTTATTATTTCTTGGCTAGTTATGGTCCCCGAACATCATGACACCTCTTACAAAATATCTACTAACTAACATATGTAACTAATACTTAAAAATAAACTAGATTGTAACTATTTAGTTTAACCTATGCTAGACCCCCCCCCCCCCCACCTAATCTACGGCCATCATGGCCCTTACACAACTTGATTTTATTTCCTTTGTTTATTAGATCATGTCCCCCCCCCCCCCTTAAATGACACATTACACAAAGGATTTAGGGGAAATTGGTTATAAGTAATGCATGTTAAGTTTAGAGCTCATTTCTCACATTTCACCAACACACACAAAACCTCCTTCTTCTCCCCCTTGTCTACGGCTCAAACCACACACACACACACACACTCCTCCATTTTCATTCCATTCTCATACAATCCAAGGGTTCCCTAAGGTGTCTTAAGCATATCTAAGAAGCTTGGAAGCATTGGAAGTAGAAGGACCTCATCTAGGAGCTTTTATCCATCACTTTTCTCATCATCTTCACACTTGTTTCTTCCCTAGCCATAGAGCTAGTAGTAAGACTCTCATAACCCTTGTTACTTCTAATTTTGATTGGTTAAAAGATGTAGTATGTTGAAATCACAAGAACACTAAAAGTCATAAACTTGAATCATGAACAAAAGCTTACATATGATGAAATAGTGATGAAACTATGTTGTTTAGGGTATGAATAATGTTTGCTTGTTATTTACTTGAGATTGTGATGTTGATCATCATGAGGAGCTTGCTAGATTGTGATTAAACACATGATCTAGCAAGTTAGAGGATGATTATGTGTTAACACAAGAAGATCATCCTCATATATAAGCATGAACTTGAATAAAGAGATGATTTCTTGAAAAATAATAAACAAAGTAAGCTAGCAATCTTATGAATCTAAGAATGATGAATGGTTTTCCAAAAGAACCAAGTTCAAAATATGATTTTTAGAAGATCTTGATTCTTACTTAAACTTATACTATTTTTGGTGATGAAACAAGTGTAGAAACACTAGAGAAACAAAAAGATTTCATAAAGAAACGTTTTTGTAAAACATGTTTACAAGTTGTAAACATCCAAACCTTTCAAGAATGAGATTTTTAAAGAAGTGAACACACTTTAAGGGGTAACTAAACCTACTAAAAACACTACCAAGTTACTACAAGTTTTTGTGAAAGATCAAGTTCATGTTGTTATGTAAATTGTATAGTTTTTGCACTTGGTAAGGGTAACTTGTTTAGGGATTGATTATTGTTTGTTTGTGATTATTTTTGAAAAGAAAATGATATGCTTTGATAGCATGGACACCTCCATTATTAGGGGAAACTATGGCAAAATTTTCTAAAAATATAAACACTTAAAGAAATATTTTCTAACAAACATTTACAAGTGTATTTTGATCATAAGTTTTCAATATAAACTTTGCCATAATTTTTGTAACAAAAATACAAATATTGGAGGTTGGTTTTTATAAATAAAAATGGGGGAATATATATTTAGAATATATATATATATATATATAGGATTAGGTTCAAACGTGAACAAAATCCCAAGAGTGAACTGCGTGAACTGTTCTGGGCCCTTGATTTTTATGATCTTGAGATTAAAGTGAGTGGCATGATGGTAATTATTTGGTTAATTTTTTCCGTTTAATTAAATACAAAAAGGGTATATGTGTAATTTCAATCTTAAATTGATTGCATAAATCTCTCACAAATCAAGTAATCAATTATCCTCTTAAATTGATTGCATAAATCTCTCACAAATCAAATCAAGGATTAGGAAAGATGTAACTTAATTCAATTATTAAAATAATTATTTGTTTAAATGCGATGTACACATGTGTATTCTGATTTTGCCCTTTTTTTAATGCGATGTACACATGTGTATATCGTCTGTTTTTGTGATATCTCAGAATTTTTTTTGTATTGAATGTTGATGTACACCTGTGAATTACTGTACACATATATACGATGCTGAGTACACATGTGTACTGTTCTATTTATATCCAAGTACACATGTGTATACCGTTGAAATATGAAGGTTACGTGGATTTTAAAAATCAAAATTTGAATTCTAGTGATGAAATCTGAAATAAAAATTAAAATTGAAATCTGGTGATTTGTTGTTTGTTTTAATAATTATCTTATTAATAAATAAACATAATGTGGATAATGAATTTAAATTAGGAAAGATGTAACTTAATTCAATTATTAAAATAATGATTTAAATCTATTTTTTTATATAATTACAATCCTACCCTTAACAACTAAAAAGGAAATCAAGGGTCCATATATGTTCACGCAGTTCACTCTTGGGAGGTTGTTCACGCTGGAACCCTACCCTATATATATATATATATATATATATATAAGACACTTGTGTGAATATTTGTATACGTTGTGAAATAGTTATATTATTTTAGGGTAAAATAATATGACTTAACAAAAAACCAAGAATTTACAATCCAGAATAATACCAAAAATCACAAAGGAATAAATATATAAGTTACACACTTAATATTGTGGAACCGAACGATAGAACGTAACTTACAAGATATTCCGGAAAATACCATTATAAATATATTTTTGGTAAATATTATGTTGGATACAAGAAATGAAAATATGATTTTTGTGAATATTACAAAGTGATATCATATTTTGGACAAGGAGAAAATATATTATTTTTGGGAAATAAAAATATATTTTTCCTAGAATATTTAGAAGATATATGATTTTTGAGAAAGATATATATTTTCATGAAATACATTATTTTTTTGGACAAAATAAGTTTATATATATATATATATATATATATATATATATATTCTAAGTGAGACTTGAGAATATATTAATTTGGAACTACAAATACAAGAATACGAATATACATGTATGAAATACCCCCATCCTTGGGAAGGAGATACGGATTTAAATACTTGAGAAGTATTGTTACAAATATTGATTAACAAATTATTCCAAAACTAAATATAATTTAAAGTTAAAATGATTATTATTTTAACAAGTAATTATAACTTGGAATAATATTGGGAACATAAGAAACGTAACTCAGAAACATTAAACTCCAAGCCAAGGCACGGCCCGTTCGTCTAATAGACGTTAGTACGCTGTAGGTAGTCGTGTTTGCTGAGGAGATTTGTGTTGCCAGTATTGAAGACGCAATATTGTGAGTTCATGTCCCCCTTTTCTTTTAACTGTTTTCAGTTTTATAATTTCGGGGGTGGAATACATGTTACAATTATTACAAACGTTTTATACATGGTATGGTTAGCTAAGGAGGGTTACTGCTAGATCATGTGAAGGGTGGGTATAACACTTAAGGCCATTAATCCTCGTCGTAGGACCGAGGGACATGAGTGATAGATCTATTTGGGTGTAGCGAGCCCACACCCATGGGGACCAGGGTGGCCCATAGCGGTGACTATGTCTTCTAGCCGGAGGCCCAGTACAAATTTGCTAGGTTTGAGTTTTCCTGCACCATTTCACACATATCAATGGCCTTGCAAACCATTGGTGATCTCTTTTTCCTTATTGCTACATACCAGGGACATACATACATACAGACATACTTTAAAGGTTTATTCATACACATACACATGAACTCGCTCAACTTTTGTTGATATTTTTAAACTACATGTATTTCAGGGAACTAAGTGGATCTGGCAGGTGTATGCATGTGTTTCAAGCTGCATATAAATAAAAGATGTCATCCGTGGTCATAGAGTTTAGAAGATGTATCCTATTCCTGGACGGGATACATGTTTCTAAAGCCGGTTTTATTTAAAGTCTTTTGTTGAGTCTTCATGAACTCATTTGAACATGTTGTGGTTTGTAACTTAAGTTGGTGTCAACTTTTCAGACAAGTATGTCATGGTATTTTCAAACTTAACTTTTATGGATGAATATCTTTTGGTTTTATCATATAGCAATGTTATGATTGAATGCTATGGTATTAAGAAGTCACACCAATAACCACGCTTCCGCAAAAGTCAGGGTGTGACACAACACGCATCAGTAATGTATATGTGCTCATAATCACATGTTTATTTTTCGTAATTTATATGAAAACCGTTAAATAATAATAAGGGAGTTACAATTTCCCCACCTGCCCCAAGCTCTCTTTCATGTAATATTTGATGCTTATTAGCTAGAGGGGAAGGGGAAGGTGGTGTGAGGTGGAGGTGATGTGACGTCGGGGGTGGTCGTGAAGCACCAAACCACACCCCACAGCCTTAGTGTTCCTAAGTGCTATTTTCAACAAAGTTTCATGCTTAATCATTACACACACATACTAGGGTGACGGTCAATGACAAACCTCATAAAAATAATGGTAAATTACACTTTTCGTCCTTTATGTTTGTATCGGATTGCAATGGATGACCTATAACTTCAATAATTACCGTCACAATCCTTTATTTGCAAAACTCGTTACACTCTACGTCCTTTAGCACTATCCTGGTTAAAATTTCCAGTTAAGTATGACATGTGTGTTGCACATGAGGGTAAGTTGGTAATTTTACTCTAAAATTAAATTAATAATTAAAATTAAAATATATATATATATATAAATGAACACACTCCAGCTTATCTACCAACCCATGTGCTTCATCCTCTTCCACCATAACCACCACCATGGCTTCCTCTCTCACTTCATCTCTCTCCTCCACCTTCTCCACCTTTTCTCTCCGCCGCTTCTCTCTCCTCCCCACCCACCATCACCCCACCTCTCACTCCTTCTCAAAACCCCTCAATTTCCCCTCAATCAAAACCTAAGCAACCGACATTGACACCACATTCTTCGACAACGTTGACTTAGATGAAATCACCACGTTTGATCCGCCGGAAAAGCCCTACGACTTCGTTGCTCCGCCGTCGTTCGACGACGGCCCGCAGGAGACTTAAGAACAGATCGCTAGAGCGTATGAGGAGCTTTACTAACCCGCGTATAGTGGTAAACGTGTGTTGGGGAATGATGTTTATGTGATGGATTAGAAGGTTAAGAAGACGAGTGCATTTGGGAAGGTGAAGAAAGATAAAGTTAGAGATGGGTTTGAAGAGAGAGTTGTTCAGGTGAGTTAAAGGTTCAGTTTTGACTTTTGGGTCAATGGGGGTTCTTGAATTGCATTGTTTGGTAAGTAGAGTTTTGTTTCGGTTTGAGAAATTGGGGTTTGAATTGCATTTTGGTTCTTGAATTCAGTAGGGTTTTGTTTGAATTTGAGAAGTTAGAGGGTTTGGGATGTGTTTTGACATTTTTTGGTCACTGCCACCACCACCAAAGCTGCCACCACCATCACCAAATTCGTCACTGCCGCCACCACCCAAGTTGCCGCCACCACCACCAGAAATTGGGGGTGTTTGGGATTAGAGAGGGAAAGAAATGGTGTTTAGAGAGAGAATAGGGTGTTTATATGTTTTATTACTTTTTATGTTTTATTTTTAATTTACTTTTTTAAATTATTGATACAATGACTGAATTACCCTCATGGGCAAAACACATATTAGATTTAACTGAAAATTTTAACCAGGTTAGTGCTAAAGGACGTAGAGTGGAACGGGTTTTGCAAATAAAGGATTGTGACTATAATTATTGAAGTTAAAGGTTATCCGTTGCAATCCGGTACAAACATAAAGGACGAAAATTGTAATTTACCCTAAAAATAAATTTAACATATAAAAATTTATTTTAATAAAAAAAAATTGAAGTTTTTGCACATAAATATATGTAGAAGTCTTATTAATAAAAAATTATAAAAACTAAAAAAAATATAAAAAATGCTTAAAAACAGTTAAAAGGTATGGTTGTTATATGCAAAAATTCCAAAAAAAAATTAAAAATTAAATGCATGTTTCTCTAATTCCCCGTTTTTTTTAGGTTTCTCTAATGGATTGATTCAAATTATAAATTGCATGACTCGGGAACATGTATTATGGATTACCAAAATTTGAAGTTGCATGGGTTCTGATTTGGTTTAGGGATAGTTTTGGAAGATCTTGTTAACTTGCAAGGAAAGATTCAAGAATCAAGGAAAGGAAATTAGAGAGTTGATTCATCAACAATTCAACATAAAAACTTGCTAATGATGATGAAAGTTCCAGATATTGATTCATCATGGCGACGAGTGTGTTGGGAGTTCCAAGGCCGGCTCTTGGGCCGGTGACGCCGGTCGACCCGTGCCGACGCCCGAGGCCCAAATTTTCAAAGGGTCCGAAAAGTCTTTATAAGTTTTTATATGTTTACTAAATTATATATTTAGTATATTCATCCACTTATTATGCAAAAAAGTGTTGGTGGTGTAGTGGAGCCGCATAGCTCAATATCGTCATACTTACGTGCATTACTAATATTGTGGGTTTGTGTATTTCATTTAAAAGACCCGAAGTAGCAAAGCCTTGGGTAAAAATAGTAATTGAGGCAGTTATTGTGGTTAAATCATTTTTTCTTATTTTGAATTAAGGCACTATATGAAATGTCAACTAAGTCTCGTAAGTAAATTGCTCCCGGTTGTTCAATCATTTGATAACCAGAGTCATTCTTTGATAAATGAACACTATGAGTCAGACTCAATAAAATTTGATCAATCCTTTTTTCTGTCGTTAAGGTGGAGAACTGAACCAAGAATTCTCTTTTTTCATCATCAATAGAATCACTGTTTGCAACCCAGGATTCTATTTTATCATCAATCCAGTCCCCGTTCACGTTTTTTTCTTTTTCTTATCAATGAATAGATCTCTTTACTTGTATGACTTAGATGTCTCATATATCTCAAGATAATGTAAAGATCTCAAGTTTGATTCTTAGCTCCACAACTAAGGTTTTATTTTTTAATTCATTTCCTATTAACCACAATTTTGTGCCTCAATTCTTTTTGTCGCCCGAGGCCTAAATTTTTTGAGAGTTTTTGGGGACGGCCCTGCCTTGTTCCAAATATGGCAAGAGAGGGCACGCAAAAAGTGTTGTGATTCCGACACCCAACCATCGAAACTCAATGTCACATGAACCCGCTATAAAAACTAGCATTAAATTCATCATTCAATGAAAATCTCCAAGCTACCTACATTTGTAACTTGTATTCAATGAAGTCTACAAGCATTTGTTTCTACTTTATAGTCAGATTCACTTTAATCATAAACTCAAAGCTACCTACATTCTTTTTTGAACGGCCAACAAAAGATTTATATTAATTAAAAGGTTAACATATGTTAACCCAATATTACATCCACCAGATTTTACACCTTCATACAAATTAAATCAAATCTACACCAATCCTCCCAAGTTAGAGTTAACGCCTTTGCCCGATGTTTCAACCAAAGAAAGCTAAGTACTTTGGTCTCTTCCACGACATTCTTCGCCACCGCCCTTTTGTTATTGAAAGCTACATTATTCCGCGTACACCATATGCACCATATCGTTGTTTGGATCACCGAGTACAGGACCTTTTGCCAGTTCCTAGACCCTCGGCAATGAGTGTGGATATCCAGTACATCCCTCGCACAAAAGAAAAATGGAGAGGCAATCCTACACCAGCCAAATAACTCTTCCCAGATTCCTTATGTAAAGCTACAAGTTGCAAACAAATGATCACACGATTCCACAGCTTCTTCACAAAATACACATTCCGAAGACGTATTCAGCATGTTCCTTCTCAACAACGCCTCCTTTGTCGGAAGCCGGTTGAGAAACAATCTCCACGTCAAGAAGTTCACCTTGATTGGGCACCATTTGTTCCAGTGGTGCAGTATGCTCGGGCCATTATTCGAAGTGGGCCGGAGCAGACTCCTAAACCCACGAACCGAGTACTGGCCAGAGTCCTCCAAATTCCATCTCCAAGTATCATTATCTTCAGTAATGCTAATGTTTTCTAACATCCTCGAGAGCACAGTCAGCTCCTGAATTTCCGATTGCAGAAACGGAGCTCGAACCCAACTGAAAGCCACAAATCTCACATTATCTTGCACTTTAATTCGATCTGCCACGCTTACTCTCCTGTTGCTTACTAGTGAGAATAGAGACTGGAACATGACGCTCAGCGGAATATCTGCAATCCAACAATCCAACCAGAACGATGTTCCTAACCCATTCCCAATGGCTGCCCAAAAGCAAGAACCCAGATCCACACCAAGAGCCGCTACATCCTTTGCAATTCCAACTATTTGTTTCCACGGCCCGGGCAAAGACAACTTGACCGGAACCGGAGACCAGGACCTGTTATGTTGATGAATACTCCAAACAACCTTTTTCCAAATACCGTTGTTATCAACCTTGAATCGCCACCACCATTTCGCCAATAATGCATAATTAGCTTCTTTTAAGGATCCCAGCCCCCCCCCCCCCCAGTTCTTTCGGTGCCATAATGTCATTCCAAGCAACCCACGAGGCCCGTTGATGTTCCGGAGTACTCCCCCACAAAAAGTCTCTCCTTAATCGCTCAAGTTTTTTTATAACCTGAATCGGCGCTCTGAATAGAGAGAAGTAATAGGTTGGTAAGGCATTCAGAACCGATTTTACAAGTGTAAGCCGGCCACCATATGAGAGAGTGTTTGCCTTCCAAACCGACAATCTACTTTTGAATGTATCAATGACCGGCCTCCAATTTCTAACCAAATTCATATTAGCTCCAACTTGTAGACCCAGATACTTCAAAGGTAGGGTACCCGTTCTACACCTAAGGATATTTGCCATATATGAAACCTCCTCTGCATCGACCCCAACCCCGAAAAGACTACTTTTACCCAAGTTAACCTTCAATCCTGAGGCAAAATAAAAGCACCTCATAATCCTATTAATATTCCGTACATTTGCCTCCGACCATTCACCCAAGAAGATCGCATCATCCGCATATAAAAAGTGAGATAATATTGGGCCCTGGGACGTACACTTAATACCATGTATAAAGCCTGATGAGACCGCCTTTTTTACAACCCCCGTCAGTGCCTCCATAGCCATTACAAACAGGAACGGAGATAGCGGATCCCCTTGTCTAAGCCCCCTATGACACACAAACTCCTGAGTTGGGGAACCATTAACTAGAACCGATGCTTTGGCAGTAGTCACAGTCGCCATAACCCAGTCCACCCATTTGATCGGAAAACCCATCTGACACATGATCGATCTCAAAAAATCCCAGTTTAGGGAATCATAGGCTTTTTCGATGTCCACTTTAATAATCAAACCGTGCCTTTTCGTCTTTTTCAACCATGACACAACCTCATTAAGAATAATAGGGCCGTCCAAAATACTACGGTTAGAGAGGAAAGCCGTCTGTTCTTCCGAGATAAGCTTGTGAATTACAGTCTTTAGACGCATGACCAGAACCTTCGATATAACCTTATTTATACAACCAATAAGGCTAATGGGCCTAAAATCCGCCAACCCACTAGGATCATTACATTTCGGAATCAACGCAAGGAAAGAGGAAGTGCACCCTCTATTTATTGCCCCATACCTGTAGAAATCATTAAACATGTCAACAAAATCCTTTTGGAAGCCATCCCAGCATCTTTTTAAGAAAGCAAAATTGACACCATCCGGCCCCGGCGCCCTATCCCCGTGACATTCCCACACCGCACTTTTAATTTCTTCAATCGAGAACGGAACCACCAAACTTCCAGCTTCCAACTCCGAAAGTTGTACCAAATTGGGGCACAATAGCTGAAGCTACCTACATTCTACATTTGTGTTCAATGAATCGTGCAAACAGATCTTTATTTATGTTTTGTTTCTCTTAAAGGGGTATATTGGTTACTTTTTAATAATAAAAGATTTTTGTAACTTCAGTAAATGTTAAAGATTAAAAGTATCACGGTTGAATAAACCATAAAATCTTTATAAATTGTAAGTTTTTTAAAAGTTTAAAATCAATGTAAGTTTTTTAAAAGTTTAAAATCAAAACCACAATATTGAATTAAAATATAACCCAAATTTAGGATGTAAGGGTCAATGCAATTGGGGTTGTGACTTCCTCTCATTGTCTCCTCGTTTACTTTTTCTAGAGGAGAAAACGACTCAAATTAAATTGAAAATTCGGGGTTTTAGATTATAAAAAGATTTAATCTTATTTTATATTTAGCATGATTTCCATGACTTCTAGAAAAAAAGTTTATTTTCTAGAACTATCATAAATATATATTTAAGAGGTGTTAGTCTTCTTTTCATGGCTACATGTAGATGGGTGGTAGAGGCGTTTGTATTATGGAGAGAATAGTAATGGTTTAAATCTTATCATGAGCTATAATTAGTATTTATTGGTGTAATTTATGAGTAGGAGTAGCAATAAAACTTTTAGAGTTTGATAAAAAAAAACATGTTTTCTCATGCCTAAAGAACTTTTTATCTACCTCATTCCTTTCTCAAACCACTCATATGAATGGTTGATGTTCGTTTATTCGTGTTAATTCAATTAATTTTAATCGAGTAAACGAATGAATATGAACACTTAAATTAATACGTTTTTTTATTTGTGTTCATTCATTAAGAAAAATATTTGTCCGTGCTTATGATTGTTTATGTTTCCTTGTTAATACACAAATGAAAGGACATCAACTAAAAGTAATCCCTGATGTTTGATTATTTTTGCCACTTTAGTATAAATTTGAAATCTTTTGTATCTGGGTCCTTGTGGTTTCCCTTTTATTGTCATTTTGGTCCAAAAATAAATCAGGTCATATTTCTCAAATTAAATCCTACTATTTTATCTTTTTCCTCAGGGGCAAAATAATAGTCATTTCTTTTTTATTTTATTTTAAACTTGTATTAAAACAATAATATTTGGTGGGTGTCACCACACCCACACTTCTTCTTCTACCTCCTTTCTCTCTTATCTCTCTCCTACATAACAACCAATGTCTACTCTAATTTGCCACCTGATGTTGAAGAAGGGATCTGCCAAGTTCTTGCTCATATGTGGTTAGACTCGGAGATCATGGCTGGAGCTAGTGGTACCGCTGTTACTTCATCATCTTCATCCGCACCTGCACCCGCATCATCAAAAAAAGGTAAAAGGTCTCCTTTAAACACCAGATCGAGTCAGATACATCTGCAGCTTACGGAGACGGTTCCAGATAAGGCAACAAAGTTGTGCTTAAATATGGTTTCAGAAGCACTCTCGATCGTATTCGACTCACTTGACGATTCCCTTGCTAGTTAGCTTCACCACCAATGAGTTTTGGTAATTAATCAAAAGAGCAAAATATTAATTAAATAATAAAAAAATTGGAACGGTGACGTTACATGATTACCAGTTTGTGTTTTCTGTAACCGCTGATATATACGGAAAAGAACAAAATATGATATAAAAAAACATTTGTTGAAATTATCTTTTCATTCTATAGCATATCCAGATATTATCATTCCAAATTGTCTATCCTGGTTAACCGTCGCAAATAAGTTAGATCTAAATTGAGCAGTGGTGGAGGCGGAGATAGATGGTGGCAGTGGTGGAGATTGATGGTGGTGGTGGAGGTGGTGATGGATGGTGGTTCTATGGTAGAAGAAGAAGTGGGGGAGTGATGGACCAACAAAAAGATTATTGTTTTAATAAAAGCTTTAAATAAAATAAAAATGAAATGATCATTTTGCACCTGAGGAAAAGGACAAAATAGCAGGATTTAATTTCAGAAATATGACCTGATTTATTTTTGGACCAAAATGATAATAAAAGTGAAACCACAAGGACCTAGATGTAAAATGTTTCAAATTTGAACTAAAGTGGCAAAAATGACCAAACCTAAAGAACTAAAATGACTGTTTACACTAAAGTTTAAATACCATTAGATAATTCAAAAATTAAGTTCATACAAGATTTAAAACACCATCTTCAAATTACCATCAACATAAAAAAATGGGCTAA
The DNA here is from genome assembly GCA_030545235.1 of Helianthus tuberosus. Taxonomy (NCBI): domain Eukaryota; kingdom Viridiplantae; phylum Streptophyta; class Magnoliopsida; order Asterales; family Asteraceae; genus Helianthus; species Helianthus tuberosus. Next base: position 70,297,191 of record CM060411.1, read on the forward strand.
ACAAAGGGTTTAAAAGTATGAAAATCAAATTGATTTTAAATTACTATTGGTAACAAATAAATATGAACAAATATTTGAATGAACATAATAAATGAGTATTAACTAGGATTACGACCCGCCGCAATGCGGCGGAGATTCTTTATTTATAACTAAGTCGATCTACAACTCACACGTTATGTTAAACTTGTCAAACGTGGTAAAAATAGACGATGTAAAAAACGTTCACCCACACACGCACGTTGCGTCGTGTTAACTCGCAAAATTTAGAACGAAACGTAAAAACGTTAAGCCAAAGACGCACACTGTGATGTGTTAAGTCACAAAATTTAGAACCAAGCATAGAGCGCAAAATTTGCGGAAAATGAAAACTATAAAGAACCAAAGTTGAAAGTAAAAAAAGTTATGAGGATAGATTGTAAAAGATAAAAAGATTTGGGTTAAAAGTAAAAAACAAATAGTTTTGGGTTAAAAGTAATTTATGAAATACTTTTGGGTGAAAAATAAAAAAATCAATTTTTTTTTGTGAAAAACCCCCAAAGCCAACGTTACGACAACCATATGCATAACAATTTTTTCTTTGAAAAATCCCCAAAGCACACCCCGCGTTGCGGCGGGGCGTAAAACGGTGTCAAATAGTACTAATGTCACACAACCGTCATCGACAACCAACACTGACTCGACCTATAATATGCGTATTGCGACGAACCTGTCAAACACGGAAAAATAGAGGTAAAAACGTTGAACCACACATGCACGTTGCGTCGTATTAACTCGAAAAATTTAGAACTATACGTAAAACGAAAATTTGCGAAAGATGAAAAGTATAAGTGACAAAAGTTGTGAAGTTAAATTGCAAATAATGAAAAGTTTTGGGTTAAAGTTAAAAAAACAAATTATGTAGGGTTAAAATTGAAAAGGGTAAAAACCTTTGGGTTAAAACTAAAAAATCAAGTTTTTTTTTTTTTTTTGAAAAACACCCAAAGCACAAATTATAAGTCCTTATGCACAAAAACTTTGCTAATTTATATAGGTTTTAATGAACGAATGTATGTGAAGAATATATATGAATATCCACAAATGTAAACGAACTAACATGAAATGTGTTTATATTTGTTCGTTTAATTAGATGAACAAAAAATTATTCATATTGGCTCATTTAACAAATGAACAAATATTATTTCTAACCAAATGATTCATTAATGTCTAAAGCGTTTACAAGTTTACCCGTTATTTTAATTTAAAATATCTCTATATCTATTAAGCTACTAATCAAACAAATTATAATATTTGAATTGGTTTCATTATATTCTACAGAAATTTTACATTTTTTCATGATACTCCTCAAGATTAATACCTCTTTGTTTTATCTTAAAATACTCATCAAGTGTTTCCGGTGTGATTTGATGTTTGAACATGTTTGACCTTAATTACTTGTAATAGTCTCAAGAATGTTAGTATTTTCATGATAGGGTATGATATACTTTTAAAACTTTTAAATACGCATTTACAACGTAAATGGTCCTCGATGGGGGCAAGAGCTCTTTCCTTCTAAGAGCAAGTTTAAAAATCTTCAAATTCGTAAGATTATGTGTAGTGGGGCTTGAAGATCAAGTCCTTTTCTTGGGCATTACATGACAATACAAGTACTTATTTACGGATATCCTTAACTATTGTTGTGGTTGTCTTGAAGATAAAACAATGCAAGTACTTTTAACTTTTATGCTAACGTGTTAAATGGGTTTGGTTAGAGATGAAGGAAATGCACCAATGTAGAGTTTAGAGTCACGAAATTTATGCATATGGACAAGTGTTCTTTTGAATTAGCATAATGATAGAACTTATACTTTCTACATGTCTATGTTGTTAGTATAAATAGGTATTGGTTGTCTTGGTTTAATTACACTACTCTAAAAGCATTCTCTTAAGTTTTTTTACTCGATACTTTCTATTAGTTAAATTATAAAATTATTATTATATAAATAATCCAATCTATGTTCTGAACCGGTTTCGACTCGACCCGGTTAGAACCTACTTGGATTGGTTCCTACCGGTCTAGGTATTCTCCACTGCTAAACTGGTTCCAGTCAAACCAATTAAAACTAAAACTGGTTTTGACCAAGTTTGACCCAAATTGGTTCCAACCCCGAACTCGTTTGGAAAAAAATCGCGGTTTGTGCACGTCTGCCAACGATGATCATCTGGCTGTGAGTGGTGAAGGGTGGTTGGGGTGACGGGGATTAGGAGTTTACAACACAATCTAAAGACTTTTAGAATTATTCGAATGTTGCATATGATATTAGTATTTTTCTATAAGTCACCTATAATGTCATTTATAACTTAATTAAATATTTATAAGTACTTAAATAAATATACCAATAATTGCGCATGAATGTAAAAATGAAATAAAATTCTAAAACCGGTAAAGAATACATTTTATTAGCTAACTTTTACAAATCAAAGAAATACAACCAAAAAACTAAAACTACTAGAAAATAGTTTATGCCACAATTTTGACTTTATTTTATGTACTTCAAAAAAAAAATAGGAAACCACAAGTCAAAATACCGCGGTGCATTATAAAAGTCAAACATATTCAATAAAAGTCAAAACTTATAATAAGAAGTCAAAATCTAGTAAATGAAATGCGAGGATAAGGTATATCACATTCTAACCATCAAATTATGTGAGGAGCGGTTTTTATATTATAAAGGGTATAAAAAGTGGTTGTAAGTAGAGGAGAGAGAAAATGTTATTGTTCATCTGTATATTTGGGGGGACACTGTTCACCCGTTATAATTTTTTAATATATTTTGAAAGTGGTTGTGAGTGGAAGTGAGAGAAAAATGTAATGATAATATTATTTAATTGAAATGAGAGAGAAAAAGCATTTGTTTTTAGTAGAAATATATTTATATAGAAGTTGTTTTTTAGTGGAATGTATGTATAATTTGATGGTTTGGATAAGTCAAATAATCGCCAAAACTGTAAATTTGCTAACTTTTTACTTGTGTAATTATTCAATACTTACGATTTGGCCACAGATTATATAACATAAAAAATTATCTAGATTTATTTATGTATAATCCCTTAAACAATACAAATAATATTATGAATAACAAGAAGCTTTTTCGTTGAATTGTTGTTTTTTTCACATGTTGACAAAATAGTTTTAGTTGTCTTTACAAGAATACAAAGTCTATTTTTGTCATTATACGTGTTTTTAGTTGAATATGATACAAACTTTATTGAAATAAGTTGGTCAAAAATATCAAAACTTCAAATAGTCAAATCTAAAATGTTTAATTGGACGATAAGTTATAACCAAATATTAAAGCCCCCTTATTCATACATAAACAAGGGTAATCATCATGTCACTTATGTTTGCTTGATTATGGTCTAATTTATATTGGCACATGTTGATTGTAGACAACGTAATTAGATTCTCAACTCTATGTATTGTATTTTTTATCTTGTCTTTTTCTAAAGCGCGATACATATAAAACAGAGTTTATCATAATTATAAAACATCTTTAGATCAAAGATTAATTTTGCAATGATGGGGGTGTAAAATTTTAAAAGAGACAAAATCATATTGTACTAGTTCGAGTTCAACGGATAATGTAAACGAGGTTAACTCAATATGTAAAGCTATAGGCGTACATATGTCAATATTTTATTTATTTAATTAATTCTTGCATGTCCCGAAAACTTGGTCTAGTGGTAAATTGACCTGACCTCCCTAGTGGAGACACAAGTTCGATTCTCGTTTGGGTCATTTTCAAAGGACATCTGGGTGAAGGGACGAATCTGGGCTTTAATCCCGGGTTCGAACCTGACGGGAGGCGATGGTTTATGGATTCCATCTGGTTCCCACGCATCGGTGTTTACACGTGAGATTCTTTGTCATTTAAAAAAAAATAATTCTTGCGTATTCTAAATTTTTTTTAACTAATTCTTTCAAATTCTGAAAAAAATAAAGGGAAAGAGAGAAAGTATCATATCGTAGGTGTTCTTTTATATTAGAGTGAATTTCAAGGATTCTCCTTTATCTTTATAGCTAATTTCAGGCGCTGTCCTTTATGTTCAAAATTGACGAGTTTTGTCCTTTATGTTTCAGATTGTTGCACGGTTTATCCTTTGGCCCTAACCCAGTTGGTTTTTTCTGTTAAATCAGAACATGTGCAATGCACATGAGGGTAGTTTTGTCTTTTTACCCTATTATTTTAAAAACCATTTAAAAGAAAAATATATATATATATATATATATATAAGATATCATCATCAGCTCATTTCTTCCTCTCTACCATCACAACTACCATTTAAATAAATTAGTTAAAAGACTAAACTACCCTTGTGTTATTTGATTTAACAGAAAAAATTAACTGAGTTAAGGCTAAAGGACAAACCGTGCAACAATCTGAAACATAAAGGACAAAACTCGTCAATTTTGAACATAAAGGACAGCGCCTGAAATTAGGTATAAAAATAAATGACAAAACTTGAAATTCACTCTTTATATTATATAGTCAAAAAGGAGGAAGGTAACTCATAGTTTATAATTAGATCACTCTTTTATTTCTAGTAAAGCATATCAATCATTTATTTACTTTGATTAAAATTACAAGATCGTCTATAGTGGATACTAATTAAATACTAGTTTTGTTATTACTTTGATTTTATTGTCTGTTTTCACTTTTATCACGTTATCCAACTGCTAAATATTATTAAATAAATGATCAGTTTGACCTTATCAAACTTACACTATTAGCTCCTGAAGTCTTTATAAATATCTATTCTCCCAATAAAACTTTATGTCGTATACAATAATTTTAATATTGTTAACAACTCTACTAAACATTGGGTTGTTTAGGCCAGTAAACGAACCGAACGAACACGAACATAGGCAGTGGCGGAACTAGCCCGTTAAATCAGGGGTATCCTAATTTTTTTTTACCGTGCAATCATACAATATTAATAAAAACAACAATAACGAAGGTCGAAGAATGCAACGTCTAAGTCTGAGCGAGAGGCCAGAGCGACGTTTGGTTTTCTTCCAGGTTGCCGCTATACGTAGTTGTGTTTTTTTTTTTTTTTTTTTTTGCTAATCTAAATTCTAATCAATTGGGTCAGTGTTTCAATCGAGCTCCCTTACTTTATAAGTTTGAGTTGGTTAGACCACACGGTGTGGAAGGGCTTGAAGATGGGGCATTATGCGATACGTGGACCACGCGTCAGAACGGGGTGTGGTGTTAAAATGGACGATGTGGCCTGGGGCGTGTAAACGGCGTTGGGATTCCCCGCCGGTGGAGATTCCCTGTCCTAATCAATAACGCCGTGGATAGGACAGTGTGAACGGCGTTGAACAGCAATGACGCCTTTTTTGAACGCCCATACCATGTGGTCTTAGGGGTATCCTTGTATTAATTTAGGGATATCATTGGTATAAAACCGAAAAAAATTAAAAAAAAAAATGCACTACGAATATGGACTTGAGCCGTAGCCCGTGCTACGGCTAAATGTATATTGGTTCCGCCCCTGAACATAGGCATGTTCGTGTTCGTTCATTTAACTTTAACCGAACAAAAACATATAATCGAACAAATTTTTTTGTTCGTGTTCGTTCATTAAGAAATCGGGCATGTTCGTGTTCGTTTATGTTCGTTCGTTTAAAGCCTAAACGAACAATTCACGAACATAAACGAACACAAACGAACACAAAAAAATTAACTGAACGTATTTGAAGAAACATAAATTAACATGATTGAAGAAACAAGTCTAATATATTACATTTAATCCGAAAACACATCTAAATAAGGGTTCATAGATATACTAATTAGTTATATTTATATTGGTAGCTAGAAAACCTAATATTTATATAAATATAACTATTTATGTATTTATTAAAATTTAAAAGAATATAAACTAACGTTCACAAACATAAATGAACAAACATAAAAGAATGTTCATGAACATAAATGAACGAACACAAGGTGTGTTCATGTTCGTTCATTTAATTAAACGAACAAATTTTTTTGTTCGTGTTCGTTCGTTTATTAAATGAACGAACATAAACGAACTTCCCGTCGAACAAGTTCATGAACGTTCGGTTCGTTTACAGGCCTAGGGTTGTTCAAACCGCTCTCATTCCTCGTTCGCTTAACACTCACTCAAAAAAATGCTCGTTTGATTTTCAGTTTATTTCGTTTATAAACGAGTTAAGCACGAGTAAAGGACTGCTCAGTTCGGTTTAACTAGGAACGTGAACAACCCTAACTCTAATACAAAACATGATAAAACTTGATATTTGCATTAGAGTAAATTGTCAAAATCGTCCTTTAGGTTTGGTCATATTTGTTTGTTTCAATCAAAACAACTTTTTTTTGTGCATTGCAATCTTTCACCTTTGGTTTTTTTTTCATCATTGATGTTGGTAATTTATTCTGACTTTCGTTCGTCAATCTCTCACATGCCATTATGTAACACCCCGAAAACAGGTTTGGTAATTAAACCCCGTTAATACTAAAGACGGGGAAAATACCGTTAGTGGCAAAATTACCCGGTAAATATTGGGATTTAAATAATTAATCCTAATATTAAATAAAAAGTGAATAAAAGCTTTTGAGGAAAAACAAAGTATAAAGAAGGCCCGAGCTAACGGGACTTAAAATAAAACGGGTTATGACTACCCCGAACTCACTAAGTTAAACTAGCAAAGTTTAACCTAGTTAACAAAACAAAGTATTGTTGAAAATAAGTAGGTTGTAGCCTACTTACTAGTTAACAAAACTTGAGGGACCAAAATCGTTAAAAAGGTGACAAGTTCTATTAATAAAAAAAAAAACACACACCACACACACCTTGTGTGTGTGGATCGATCATCAGGAGCACAAAGAAGGGTTCAAACCCTAATCAACACAATTTCATCAAATTGAAGGGGCAAATAAAGTCCAAATCAAAATCCGAGTATGAATTAGTGACCTCCATTGAAAAAGGAGTCACGAGGTATGTAAATTTCTTAAGAAATCTCTAGTTGAAATTCTGTGCAAACCTAGAAAATTCGAATCTGAACTTGCATGTTTGTTGTTTGGATGAAATTAGGGATGAAACTATGTCTAGGAGTAAACCCTAGTCATGTATTTGTTGAATTGATGTTCATGGTGGTGAATTCATGATCATACACTCATATGTCAAGTGAGTTTTGATTATGTAGTAAAGATGATGATGTATACATGTTTATAATCATCATAGTTGCTAGTAGGAACAAGATACTTGAACAATTAGCAAGTTGAGTGTTAAACATACATGTCTTGAAATGGGTTTTTATAATATGATGATGTTAGTGTCTAATTTGTGATTATAATCATCATATTAGATAGTAAAGATTTAGTACTTGAACAATTTAGGTGTTTGGGTACATGAATCATAATTACCATAAATTGGGTTTAGTATAAAAAGATGGAAAAAAATGGGTTTTAGATGATTAAATGAAATTGATGTTGTATTGGTGTTTATAAACACCATACTAACTTGTATAAATGAACTACTTGAACAAAAAAGGGGAAATTGTTAAGAGTTCATACTTGATTTGAAGTGGGTCGTGACATAAGAATTAAACTCATGATTCATGATTTAGTTCAATAAGAAAGTAGTCAAAGATTCATAAGGTGTGAAAGTCATGATTTAGAATGACTAATCTAACAACCTTGTGAATGATGGATGATAGTAGGCGCTTAAACAAGCTAGGTGAAGCTTGGAGTGAAAGCGGGTCAAACAAATCAAGAATGAAGGAAAAAGAGCATAACCGGATGCAAGGTAAGCGACGCTTACATCCTTTTTGTAGAATATGCATTACTTTGTAAATTACTAATGCGATTAGTGTAATATCCGAATTAAGGGTTCCGACGTTATTAACATGAGTCGGAACAAACAAAAATGATAAAAACCATGTATTATGGTGAAAAGAGGCGAAACGGTAATTTAGTCATGTAATGACTAATAACTAAGAAGTTTTCGTTAAGATTATTTTAACGAAAACTAATAACGAGAAAATGAGTAAAAATGAAAATTTAGTCAAGTATTGGCTAAAGTAAATTAGAGTTCAAAAGGGGCACCTGTGGCGTAAGCCGAATGGGTAAAAACATAAGAAAGGAGTTTAAGAGAAAAAAGGGTCTAGTAGCAAAAATCCGAAATGGGTCGAATGAACAAATTGGCAATTAATAACCATGTTTTGCTACTTATGAAAATGCCTAGTCTTATAGGCCAAATGGGTCAAATGGTGTGATAACACCATTTGACAATATCGACTAATATGGTTGCCAAGTCTTATGCTAACAGGACCGATTAGCGATTCGGATACTTCCGTCGCCATAGAAAATGTGATAATAAAAGCGAGGTATAAATCGGGTCTATTTGTTGATCCGAGCCAGGTACGCATATTTATGTTGTAGTTAAAAGTGATATCTTGGTCGAATAATTGGTGAGAGTCCTTCATTGTAAAAGAAGAACCAAAATCGACCAAAACGCCCTTGTAGGCTAAATCGAACAAACAACCCTTAGAGGTTGTTTGGAAACGAGTCTTATGATTAAACAAAAGCTTAGAATAAGTGTAGATGTTGATAGATGTAATACGTTAGCCAAATAGCTCTATTTGAGTCTTACCGTAAAATAACAATCCGAAGGGTAAAACTCGGAACATATAGATATACACATTGAAATCCAACACACAAAGAGTTGTAGTTGAATATTACTTGATAAGTAATGTAGGAATAAGATGCTAGAAAGGAATGAAAGCGATTTCAAGCTTTAAAGTGCTTAAATACCCTTAACGGGTCAAAATAAGCATACGAGCATAAACGGGTTTAAATTGTGAAATAAACTTGTGATTAGAACCTAAAATGGTAGTTAATAACAATTTGAGAAGTGTAGGTGATGTAGGAATCAAACAAATATGTTCGTTTGATAAAATGCATAAACGGGTCAAAATTTGGTAAAAGGGCGATAAGCCGAAGACTTAAAAGTCTGAAATTTTTATTATGAAGGTTGTTGGATTTTAACTCCATAAGATGGAGAATTAAATTACGGACGCGTAGGAAAAAGAATCGGGTAAAACGGATCAATAACGAAGAAGTTATGGCCGTTTCCGTGAAATCAGATCGTGCAGGGAATATGCAGCAACATTCTGTCTAAAAGGGGTCCTAGCGTCACGCGACGCCCCCAAACCCGGAAAAATGTTATTTTTTGTCATAATTAACCCCCGTACTTGTTAGAACTTCATATTTAACCCCTGTACTTGTTTGAACTTCATATTTGACTATCAAAACTAACTTTTAAGTTGGTTTTGATCATAGGTGATTGCCATGAGTGCCCGGATGAAGATCAAGCGACGAGCAAGAACCGAACACGATCACGAAATAAGCTTCCGCACTATGTATCGTTATTATGTTAAATGACGAATGTCGTTTCATTGTTTCTTTTAAGTGACGAACTTGATTACATTATGTTCTAAACTTTTAAATTGTAAAAAGGTTTTAGTAAACCCGTTTTTCCGATGGATATGTAAATCTTAATTACATGATTGTTTTCGTAAATAATACGCTAAACCTTGATTTATAAGAACGGGTGTTACAAGTTGGTAATCAGAGCCCAAGGTTAAAGGGTAAAGTGTTCGGTTCGAGGCTTGATCGCAAATCCGGTAAGTACAAGTATGTTAATAGCTTAGCATGCTAAAGTGTTGTAAACAACACATAGGGCTATCGTGTGGTATATGTTACCCCAATTTAAATGATTGATATGGTTGACGAAAATACGCGCGTTGACGCGTATAGTAGAAAAAGCCTTGTATTATAATACGGGCGATTATTGAAGTTGACATTACTAACTCTTGTGAATGTTTTAATTGAAGGACACTCGCGTCTGAAGATGACGGGAGTTGAACGAATTATGGATATGATGATGGAACGGTCCGAGGTATGACAGGAAGAGCATACTCATCAAGGACCAAAATCGCGTAACGGTCGCGAACAAGACTAATGACAAGAGAAGCCCGTTAGGGCAAGCATTACCAGGTGCACACTTTTAAATTTAATCGCACGAGTCGTTATATGCAACAAACACGTAAGTAATAACGGTTGCATACACATATGATATAACTTGGAAAACCTGATTTCCAAGAAAAATTTAATAGGAAATGTGTTATTCACAATGATGAATAACAAGACTTGTTTATATAGAAACTTGGACGAGAGTGATCATCCAAGTAAGTATTCTCAATATAAATCCTATTGAGAAAAGTAATGATCACATCAATGAATGTGAATAAATGTTTATAAAAAGGGACATTGTACATGTTCAAGGATAAGCGACTAAAACTAATAATTGTTAACTAACAATTAAATAAAGTTTTACCAAATGAAACCATAAACATGGAGATAATTTGAGGAGTTACTTACATGGGACGTGATGTGGTAATTATAATAAGGTCACGCGTACCACGTGTTGATCGCTTACTCTGGCCAAGTAAGTAGTGAACACATGATAGCATGAGCTTCTTATAATGAGCGCAGTTATGTCCGATGTAGTAAGGTCAAGAAGAATGAACTTTAAAGGATCCTTAGGGTCAAGAAATCTTATGGGCATACTCGTATAAATGGTTTTCGAGGGAACCATAAAAACGATGTATGGCGCACATAGAAATAAAAGACCCAAGGAAATTCGTGACATAAGTCATTTTTGACGAAACAACCATGGTAGACAAAAAGGGCATTGTAAAACCAAAGTATAAATGACCCGTGGGGTCATAGAAACAAAGGTATTGCCCACATGGGAAAAATGATCAAAAACCATGGTAGACAAAAAAGGCATTGTAAAACCAAAGTATAAATGACCCGCGGGGTCATAGAAACAAAGGTATTGCCCACACGAGAAAAACGATCAAAATCGTTGACTTTGGTCGTAGTAAAGAAATGATGATGATGATAATCATCATTCATAGTTTAAAAGACTGTCAAGGATGGTCAAATAAAGAATAAAAGTTTGGTTGAATAAAAGCAAGGGCTTCCGCTAAGACAACCAAACAAACTAAAACGAAAACTTGATGTATACCGGAATGCTTGCACTAATAATGACTTCAGTAAAGTACCCGGTTGATGGGTAAGAATTTAAACGCATGCGTAAACCGAGAAACGAGAACACGAATTTAAAGTCAAAAGACTCGGATTATGAGTTATGACTAAAAGACCATAAAATTTCGTAAACATAAATTTTGATAATTATATTCAACTATTTTGAGATTGAACGGGTTGAATAAAGTATAATGCTTGAAGGCATAAGTAAGCGCAAGCAGGATAACGGTAAGCTTGAGACAAATGATTATCAAACGTAAAAAGAGTGCTTTGACACCAAATATATATTTTAATAAGACACGAGTAAAAAGAGTGATCTACGGGATCAACATAACCTTTAGGGTTATAAACAAATGAGAGATCTATGGACTAAAACGACCCACGGGTCACGATTAGAAAGAAGTTATAAGGACTTCGCCCTAAAGAGGTGAATGTCTAGTCAAAAATAGCCCATAAGGTTAAGTGATAAAACCTACGGGTTAGATTGAATAAAGCGAGGAAATCAGTTAAGAATCCCCGCATAAAACTAAGACTGTAAAGGATTAAATTACGGACTGTCAATATCCCGTTTTGGATGATTGACACTAGTTAAAGAAAAGATCCTAAAACTAAAACTTCGGTTTTAGTACGAAATAATGTTTTTACAAACATAAATTCTGATAGGAATTTAAATAGTAAGCATGAATGATACAAGTCTTGACACTGATAGGCGCAAGATGATATATTCGAAAAGTGATGTTTTCAAAAAAAAAAAAATGATGAAAGGTTGATACAAACTAAACAGGATGTGACATGATCACGGTTGGGAAAAGTAATGTGAAGTATAATCACATTATAACCAAGCGAGCGGTAAAAAAAAAAAAAAAAAACCAACTGGACTAATAAGTCTAGCTAGTGAGACCGGTTGAGGTCACTTAAGTAAGTTGGTTGCTTGTAAACGGTAGATTCGGTATAACTAAACCGAATAAATGAATTTGAAAACAAAAGAAATTGTTGCTAAAAGTGAAAGATTTCACTAAAGACCTTTAAACGGGTCAAAGTAACGGATTCATAAGGAAATTCGATAGTATATGAAAGCGATGAATATCGTTAAGTTAACTAAACTAGTGGAAAGAACGAGATTGTGTTATTTCGAAGTTACACTATGTCACATGAGACATGTAGACATTAGTAACCAAAAGAGATGTTACCGCACTTTTCAGGTAATACTAACGAATGGTTAAAAAGTATGAGAAATGTTTAAAATATTTCTCGGATCGAATACATTGAGTTTAAACTCAATGAATTACGTAAGAAAAGGTTTCGAGGACGAAACCTCTTTAAGGGGGGTAGACTTGTAACACCCCGAAAACAGGTTTGGTAATTAAACCCCGTTAATACTAAAGACGGGGAAAATACCGTTAGTGGCAAAATTACCCGGTAAATATTGGGATTTAAATAATTAATCCTAATATTAAATAAAAAGTGAATAAAAGCTTTTGAGGAAAAACAAAGTATAAAGAAGGCCCGAGCTAACGGGACTTAAAATAAAACGGGTTATGACTACCCCGAACTCACTAAGTTAAACTAGCAAAGTTTAACCTAGTTAACAAAACAAAGTATTGTTGAAAATAAGTAGGTTGTAGCCTACTTACTAGTTAACAAAACTTGAGGGACCAAAATCGTTAAAAAGGTGACAAGTTCTATTAATAAAAAAAAAAAAACACACACCACACACACCTTGTGTGTGTGGATCGATCATCAGGAGCACAAAGAAGGGTTCAAACCCTAATCAACACAATTTCATCAAATTGAAGGGGCAAATAAAGTCCAAATCAAAATCCGAGTATGAATTAGTGACCTCCATTGAAAAAGGAGTCACGAGGTATGTAAATTTCTTAAGAAATCTCTAGTTGAAATTCTGTGCAAACCTAGAAAATTCGAATCTGAACTTGCATGTTTGTTGTTTGGATGAAATTAGGGATGAAACTATGTCTAGGAGTAAACCCTAGTCATGTATTTGTTGAATTGATGTTCATGGTGGTGAATTCATGATCATACACTCATATGTCAAGTGAGTTTTGATTATGTAGTAAAGATGATGATGTATACATGTTTATAATCATCATAGTTGCTAGTAGGAACAAGATACTTGAACAATTAGCAAGTTGAGTGTTAAACATACATGTCTTGAAATGGGTTTTTATAATATGATGATGTTAGTGTCTAATTTGTGATTATAATCATCATATTAGATAGTAAAGATTTAGTACTTGAACAATTTAGGTGTTTGGGTACATGAATCATAATTACCATAAATTGGGTTTAGTATAAAAAGATGGAAAAAAATGGGTTTTAGATGATTAAATGAAATTGATGTTGTATTGGTGTTTATAAACACCATACTAACTTGTATAAATGAACTACTTGAACAAAAAAGGGGAAATTGTTAAGAGTTCATACTTGATTTGAAGTGGGTCGTGACATAAGAATTAAACTCATGATTCATGATTTAGTTCAATAAGAAAGTAGTCAAAGATTCATAAGGTGTGAAAGTCATGATTTAGAATGACTAATCTAACAACCTTGTGAATGATGGATGATAGTAGGCGCTTAAACAAGCTAGGTGAAGCTTGGAGTGAAAGCGGGTCAAACAAATCAAGAATGAAGGAAAAAGAGCATAACCGGATGCAAGGTAAGCGACGCTTACATCCTTTTTGTAGAATATGCATTACTTTGTAAATTACTAATGCGATTAGTGTAATATCCGAATTAAGGGTTCCGACGTTATTAACATGAGTCGGAACAAACAAAAATGATAAAAACCATGTATTATGGTGAAAAGAGGCGAAACGGTAATTTAGTCATGTAATGACTAATAACTAAGAAGTTTTCGTTAAGATTATTTTAACGAAAACTAATAACGAGAAAATGAGTAAAAATGAAAATTTAGTCAAGTATTGGCTAAAGTAAATTAGAGTTCAAAAGGGGCACCTGTGGCGTAAGCCGAATGGGTAAAAACATAAGAAAGGAGTTTAAGAGAAAAAAGGGTCTAGTAGCAAAAATCCGAAATGGGTCGAATGAACAAATTGGCAATTAATAACCATGTTTTGCTACTTATGAAAATGCCTAGTCTTATAGGCCAAATGGGTCAAATGGTGTGATAACACCATTTGACAATATCGACTAATATGGTTGCCAAGTCTTATGCTAACAGGACCGATTAGCGATTCGGATACTTCCGTCGCCATAGAAAATGTGATAATAAAAGCGAGGTATAAATCGGGTCTATTTGTTGATCCGAGCCAGGTACGCATATTTATGTTGTAGTTAAAAGTGATATCTTGGTCGAATAATTGGTGAGAGTCCTTCATTGTAAAAGAAGAACCAAAATCGACCAAAACGCCCTTGTAGGCTAAATCGAACAAACAACCCTTAGAGGTTGTTTGGAAACGAGTCTTATGATTAAACAAAAGCTTAGAATAAGTGTAGATGTTGATAGATGTAATACGTTAGCCAAATAGCTCTATTTGAGTCTTACCGTAAAATAACAATCCGAAGGGTAAAACTCGGAACATATAGATATACACATTGAAATCCAACACACAAAGAGTTGTAGTTGAATATTACTTGATAAGTAATGTAGGAATAAGATGCTAGAAAGGAATGAAAGCGATTTCAAGCTTTAAAGTGCTTAAATACCCTTAACGGGTCAAAATAAGCATACGAGCATAAACGGGTTTAAATTGTGAAATAAACTTGTGATTAGAACCTAAAATGGTAGTTAATAACAATTTGAGAAGTGTAGGTGATGTAGGAATCAAACAAATATGTTCGTTTGATAAAATGCATAAACGGGTCAAAATTTGGTAAAAGGGCGATAAGCCGAAGACTTAAAAGTCTGAAATTTTTATTATGAAGGTTGTTGGATTTTAACTCCATAAGATGGAGAATTAAATTACGGACGCGTAGGAAAAAGAATCGGGTAAAACGGATCAATAACGAAGAAGTTATGGCCGTTTCCGTGAAATCAGATCGTGCAGGGAATATGCAGCAACATTCTGTCTAAAAGGGGTCCTAGCGTCACGCGACGCCCCCAAACCCGGAAAAATGTTATTTTTTGTCATAATTAACCCCCGTACTTGTTAGAACTTCATATTTAACCCCTGTACTTGTTTGAACTTCATATTTGACTATCAAAACTAACTTTTAAGTTGGTTTTGATCATAGGTGATTGCCATGAGTGCCCGGATGAAGATCAAGCGACGAGCAAGAACCGAACACGATCACGAAATAAGCTTCCGCACTATGTATCGTTATTATGTTAAATGACGAATGTCGTTTCATTGTTTCTTTTAAGTGACGAACTTAATTACATTATGTTCTAAACTTTTAAATTGTAAAAAGGTTTTAGTAAACCCGTTTTTCCGATGGATACGTAAATCTTAATTACATGATTGTTTTCGTAAATAATACGCTAAACCTTGATTTATAAGAACGGGTGTTACACATTAAGCCTAATAGTATATTGCATTGTAAACGGTGCCCCTTCGTTAAGGGTAGACGAGGCACCTTCAGGTACCCTCACTCGAGTATTGCGGGTAAGTCAGTAATATTATCGCCACTTATTTGATGAAAATCTTAAAGTATTGGAGGGTAAGAAATGTGTGCCCCTCCCATCTTAAAAGGTCGAGACTTCAACGACCATGCGTAGTCGTTGAAGTGAATAATGCCCCACCCTAGGGCGTTTTGCGCCATGTGGCAGCCCAGTCAGCAATGGGGCATTATTGGGCGTTTTTACAAAATGAGTGTAGTGGGGATGTGGGGCATTATGTTAAATGAGGTGTAATATAATTAAATAAAACAAAAAACCATAAAAAAACCTTATTGGATAAACAATATGAAGATGGAATGTTATTGGTCAACCTCTTGCCCCAACCGCGTTATTCAAAACACGCCGAAACACATTTTTTGAGCAAACACGCTAAATAACACCGGGGTGTAGTGGTTGCCGGGCGTGTTCCGACGTTTTTTTGAATTTTTTTTTAAAAACAACGCCCCATTACGGGCGGTCTAAGTAGATTACATGGGTGCGTGTGAGTTATCGCTCTAAAATTCCCCTATATATTAAAAAGAGAAGGTAATGAACAATAACAAAAAATAAATATTAAAAAGAGTCTTTAATAAAAAGTAATAAAAATCGAAATGAATGAATAGTATTGGGTACCAGTATCAAATTTACCAAACTGAGTGTATTTTCGGTATCCGTTCGGCACCGGTATTCATCGGGTTTTACCCTCAAATATCGGTGCCGTACCAATACCGGTGCCGTACCAGTACCGACCGTATAAAGCCGTACTGTACCAGGTATATTCGGTACCGGTACCTATTTTTTGGGATTTCGGTAACGGTATTTTCGGTACCGGTTGGTATCGAGCTCATAAAATCCTGTAGCAACGTAGCAATGCAAGTAATTGCACAGTTTAGATTACTTTTCATACACACAGTAAGTAAACTGTATTTCGTTTGAATGAGGTTTTCTATACACAACAACTTATTTTGCTTTATTTTTTGTCTTTTTACGTAATGAATGAATTGTAGCATGTAAAATTAACTTGGATATTTAGATTATTGATGAGAAAATCGTATCAAATCCTGTAATCAAACCGGTATCGTATCGGTACCAAATTTACTATACCAAATCATTTTCGGTACCAATTTCGTACCCACCTTTTGGCGTTTTTAGAATCGTTAATTTCGGTTCGACACCGGTCTAGCACCATACCTATATTTATTGATTTTTACCTTCAAATACCATACCGTATTATACCGAGCATTTTCGGTGCCGATACCTAATTTCGATGATTTTCCGGATCGGTACTTTCGGTGCCGTTACAGGTACCGAGCTCATCCATATTTTAACGTGTTAGCACCGTAATAACTGAACTGAAAACAACCGAATTTCCAATGTGTAGGACGTGTGTGTCCTATTATTATATATTAGGTTATTTAAAATCGTTTTTTTATAACGGATTGACTATCCTTTTTCACGACATTTTTATTTATGTTTTGATATTCGGTATCCGCTTGCCGTTACTGACACGCGTTTTGCAGTCATCGGTCCCCGCCGCAACGCGCGGGCAGAAATTTAACTAGTTTTGTAAAAAAACCACCTAGAAATTGTTGAAAAAAATAAAAGGGTAGTTGAACGTAATACATACAAGTTGAAGGGTCATACAAGCACAATTAATAAAGAGAAAGGTGATTATGTAAATATCTCTTGTACGTAAATACGGTCGTCAACAAAACCCACAACCGCGTAGATTCCTCTCATATTCAAGCAGACATCAAACCAAACCAAACCCTTCTTCTTTACCACATTCAAACCAGAAACAAACCTATACATACATACATACAAACACACCGATATGCCTATATAGAGAGAGAAACCGATGCTACTGACGAGATCTAGAGAGAGAAACAAACCGAGCATGAAACTCTACTCCAGGCAAAAGCAGCGTGTAGCACCGAGGCGGTTAGAACGAAGAAACGCCATCAAAAACATCGATTACGACGCCTCAACGTCCCCATCTTCATCATTTGATGATCAATTTGACGATCAATCGGCTCACAGAACTCGATCACTTGATATTTCCACGTTATCCGACCGAACGAGCTTCCGAATTGAAGGAACTGAAGGTGAATTTGACGCGATTTGCAGGCGGCTAGGGTTATCAGGTCCCGACGATTTCGCGATATCCACGGCGGATTGGGAGAAACGGCGATCGTATTCTCCCACTGGAGGTAGTTTTCCGTCTACTTCTAGGTTTAATTATAATAATAATAATTTGGTTGCGAATCGAGATTCAACGGAGATTAATTTATCTGCGAGTTTTGAAAGTAAGGTTAGTTTTAGCGATGATGAGGTTAAATCTGATGGTGAGGATGCTAGGGTTTTGGGGATGGATGATGTTGTTAAGCGTGAGGAAGAAGTTAGGGTTTATACAATTGATGAGGAGAGGGTTGGAGTTGGAAATGAATGTTTAGAAGTTAGGAATGGTGGTGGTTTAGGTGCTAGGGTTTTGGAAGACGGTGGTGAGGAGGAAGTGGAGAAAGCACGTGAGAGACGACGTGTGGAGAGTGGAAGTGGGATTAAGGGTGTGCGGCCGCCGTTACTTGCTCCTCCACCTGCTATGTCGAGAGTGACTGTGGATAATATGGGTTCAACTTGGGATTTGGTTAGGAGTTTTGCTCCTAGGGAGGATGATGATGATGATTTGGGATCGGATGGGGCAGGTGATACGAACGTTGAGACAAGCGGGATGATGACATCAAGGATTGATAAAACTGTCTTAACGTCTGATGAGGACTTGGCATCAGATGGACCGGATGATGCGAACGTTGAGACAAGCGAGATGATGGAGTTGAGAAGCGATACAGCTGTTTCGCCATCTGGTTCAGATAGGTTTGGTGATGAGGATGAAGGGGCCTCTGTCGTGGCGGTTGAGGTTGAAGGTTCTCTTCTGACCAATGGATCCATCAGGTGCGGTTTTAAAAATTGGCAAAAGGGTGATTATCTTGGAAGCGGTTCTTTTGGCACTGTTTACGAAGGTTTTGACGAGTAAGTCCACTATTATCGATTTTGATATCTTATACAGTTGGTTGTTAGTGTTTTTTCTTTTCCAATATGAAAACCTGTATTTGTTTTTTTGCTGACACTGTATTTTCACAACAAGAAATCTTCATCTGAACTAGTTGGTTAGCCAAGGTTTGTGTAGTTGTGTGAACCATTCTTAGAGTTTGTGCACTTTAATAGCATTCAGCCTCTTTCTCTCTTCTACAGAGACTGTGGTGTACTCATTTCTGAATGATTATAGATCATAGATATCTGAATGTGGTCCCTGCAAACCTTACTTATTCTGTCTAGTGTGCTTAGTAGCACGGGAATGTTTGTTCTCTTTTTGCATATGGATAGTAGTAGATCTCTTGTTTGGACTAGCCATGGTAGACAACTGATATCTTACGTTAACATATTATTCTAATGTTCCATTAAATTAAGAGCAACCAATTGAAAACTCTTTTAGGAATCAAGTTGACTCCCTTTCACCATCTCTATTACACCATTACTAGGTTTGTGATTTCTTTAGGATGTATTGTTCTATTAAAGATGCTCCAAAATAAACTACCCTGCACTACCACTTGTAACAGGGTGATTGCTGATGATTCTGTTTGTCCCCCTGTGTTAGCTTTATAACAAATTTATCATAAGATAAAGGTTAGGACTAAATAGTGAGTTAGCTTGGTATTGATGAGGTTGGCGATTATAAACTACTTCTCTTTTTTTTTGTTGCTTTCTTATATTTGTGATGTCATCCACTGATGTAATCTTTGCTTCTGTTTATCAGACACGGGACTTTTTTTGCTGTGAAGGAGGTTTCTTTGCTTGATTCAGGTGACCAGGGAAAGCAGAGCATTTTTCAACTTGAACAGGTGATTTATTAATTTTTATCAATTCCATTATAGTTTTAAATCAGTTAGATTTTGAGTTTCTTCATACATGATTTTTATTTTTGTCTTATAATTTTTCAGGAAATATCTTTATTAAGTCAGTTCCATCATGAGAACATAGTTCGATATCTTGGAACAGATACGGTATGCAATTCTTCTCTCTGTCTTTCTGATACAAACACTTAGATTGAGTTAAGATTTCATTTTTTGTGTAGTGTTGTTTTGATTTTTCTGAATACAGTTAAGGTGTTCTGACCCAAATGTAATAAGTTATTGTTGTTTATGTATTCTTTAGCTTGTTTATGAACTTGATTTGAAAGAAATTAAAAAATTGATAATGATGAAGATGAAATCATGTTGACAACAAATGTGATGGATATAACTGCTCCTCGCTTACAGCTACTCATAAGATCAATTATTTATACATTTTTTTGATGTATGTGGGTATGTGCTAATAAGATGCAATGATTTTCAGGATGCTGGCAAGCTATATATTTTTCTTGAGCTCGTGACTAAAGGATCATTGGCAAGGCTCTACCAAAAGTATGAACTGCGGGATTCCCAAGTGTCAGCTTACACAAGGCAGATATTGAGTGGTTTAAATTACTTGCATGAACGGAAAGTGGTTCATAGGTATAAATCTTCTTTCATTTTGGTACTATATTGAAGTTGTATACAGTTTTCTTATTTGAGTTCTATTACATGTTCTAGGGATATCAAATGTGCGAATATATTGGTTGATGCAAATGGATTTGTAAAGCTTGCAGATTTTGGATTGGCAAAGGTACGAAGACACAATGTTTTATTATCCCATTATCATTTTTTTTTCATGTGATGCATATAAATTGAATTTATCTAAACTTTACAGGCAACCGCATTGAATGACATTAAATCTTGCAAAGGGACTCCATATTGGATGGCTCCAGAGGTTATATTTATTTTCTTAAAATTAGTTTTGTCTATGGTTGTATCTAGAGGTGAAAATTTCGACCCATTTGCTTATGAATGGGAATTGGTCAAATTGTTCTAAAACAACTTAAATGAAAAAGAAAATTGTTAAAAAGGGAATTGGTCAAATTGTTCAGACGGGTGAAGTCCCCCAAAGTCTATTCTTAATGCATACAACTTCCTAAACTGTTTATTATAACATGGTTTAGTAATCATAATCAATGCACCAAAATATATATTAAAATTATTATGTCTTGCATCATCAGGTTGTTAATAATAGATCAAAGAAGGGTTATGGACTTGCAGCTGATATATGGAGCCTCGGTTGCACTGTGTTGGAGATGTTAACTCGCCAAATCCCGTACTCCCACTTGGAGGGGGTATGCATGTCATTTACCTTATTTTTATTTCATCTTTTCTTTAAATCACTTGTTAGAACTGTAACTAACATACGCGTAAGGCGCCCTCAAACAATTAATTATTTAGCACAAGATGCATATGAACTAAACATATACATTGTGCGAAAAACACACACATAGACCATCTTGTTAGAATTGCGCACTATATTCTAACGCAACATATTTTTGATTCCAGATGCAAGCACTGTTTAGAATTGGCAGGGGTGAACCTCCTCCGATACCCGACACATTGTCTACAGAGGCCCGGGATTTCATACTTAAATGCTTGCAAGTCAACCCAAATGACCGCCCTACTGCCGCTCAGCTACTGGACCACCCTTTTTTAAGGAGACGAACGTCTATGAACCTTGGCATTGCGTCTCCAGACTACAATCCCACGCAGTTGTAGCAGCTTTTAAATCTCCCATAGTAAACGATATGGGTAAGTTCCGGGCTCCAAATTTCATTTTAATCAACTGAAACAATAAGCATTTCTGTTTCTGGTATCAAGTCATACTGTATTATCGATATTTTATTGGTTATAGACTTATAGTTTTATCTAGTATAGTTTAAATGTAGTCGTTAAGAGGTGGCAAGATAGGCTAGATGGGTCGAAACAGGTCGTTTTTTTGCTATGAGTTGTCCAGCGAACACCTTTTAGACCTCTTTAATAGTAATTATCACATGTGTTATGGTTACAGAAACAATTACAATAATAACATGAAAACCTGAATAAAAATCATTTGGGAGATTGTATGCATTAAAATAGACTTTTGACGCCTTTCAACCTGGCCTGTTTGACCCGTTGACATATTCTCCTTTTAGTTTAACTTTTCTTATTTAGACCTGTATGAAATAAAACATGACCCATAAAGATAATCACCCTTTTGCCAATTTTTAAATAGGGATGAGCATTTGGTACCAGGTACTGGTACCGAACCGTACCGGGTATATTCGGTACCGGTACCCACTTTCCCCGTTTTCGGTACCGGTACGTTACTGATATTTACGGGTAAAACACTGGTACCGGTGCCGAACCGGAGTATTTGGTACCGGTACCCACTTTTCCCGTTTTTTGGTACCGAACATGTACCGTGCTCATTCCTAACCCCAATCGACCCAGTAATAAGTACAGCTTCATAGATTGAATTCTACACATTTTGGAAGAAGCGGCTGTTATCTGATTCTGTTACATCGTTTAACTGGCACAGGGTTTAAACGTAGTTGGAGAGCAAGTCTGCATAGCCGAAATTCCTCCTTCTCCAGTGTTGTTGATCCCGTCTATGAAAACATGTTTGGGCTGTCGTTTAACTGGTTCTGCATTGTGGTAAGTTGCATTAGCAGATGTTGTATTTTGTTGTAAAGAGTGGCATGTTGTCTATAGAGGGATTTTGTACATACTTTGGACGAAAGGAAACTCAATTGTTTGATTGGTGAACCGGGTTTTAGGAGTGTTTTAACATTCTCTCAAGTCTTCAGGTCCTCGTATATACTTGGCCTCGATTCCCATTTCACGACCTTTTCCGATCCTTTATTGTCTTGGCATCCTTTATAATGGGATCTAGTAACGTGCCGCCATTCGTATTCAATAGAGTTATGGTTCAATTATAACTAGGGAGAAAAGGGACGCTGGAATGTGGTTCGACATATCATTACTAATTGCATCAACATCGTATAACGAATGTCATTGAGCAAAATTACATGGAAAGTACACGGTGATACGGAAAATGTTCTTATTGTGGGTGTTATTCATACAGGGAAGTGATTTGGTCCAACCCTGTCGGGCCTCGGCCCAATGGAGGGATTTGAGGGTGGGGGTGTAAACGAGCCAATCTACTTATGAGCCACTCATGATTGACTTGAGAAAAGCTCGAGTTGAGCTAAAACGAGCTCGAGCTCAAGCCTAAAAGTAAGTTTGTTTAGTAAACGAGATCGAGTTTCACTTAGTAAGCTCGGGGCGGTTTGCGAGCCTAAATGAGCCTATTTTTTTCTTTAATATATTAAATATGTTTATATAATACAATAGTTATTTTTATATTTTGTTATATATAAAAATATAATTATAAATTATATAATTGTATTGATATATAATTATTGAACTGAGCTCGAGCTTAAAAATTTACTACGAGCTGAGCTCGAGCTCCGCTCGGCTTGTTTACCCCATTTGTGGGTACCTCATTATCTTGTTTCAGATATGTTATGCTTGATTTCCCATTTGTTGATATTAAATTTGCTTTTTTTTTTCTGGTTTATCATTGGGGATTAGGGCGGTCCATATGTTAGCTGTGTCGATTGGTCCCCGATGATATTTGTTTTACATATATGTGAATATCTACAGGATGAGTACCATCTTTAGAAGCAACGTTTATTTTATATGGTGATGCTCTTAGTTCAGAATCTTACATATGCGGTGGCCGGTGAGGTCTCGTTCCATATGTCCGTACAAAACCTAATCCAATACCACCGCGATACCCCTAACACTGTTTGTGCCACAAACTAGCATGACCCCAATGCTACCACCTCTGTCACACCAGGGCCCCACCACCACCACCACCGTCATATAAACATTTATCATGAGATGACATGGATTGCGTCTGGGTTAAACGCAATCCCTTATAATTGCGTCTGGCAAAGACTCATACTTTTCAAAGCCAATCATCATCCTTAGTTTTTTTTTAACTTTTTCAACACGATTTTTAAATGAGCATAACTTTTTTCATCCAAAAATAATTTTTTTTTAAGTTTATACCAAACTAAAGAGAATTTTATTATCTTTAATTTGGTGTATTTTTTTACAAAAAAAATACTATTGTATGAAAAAAGTTATGTTCGCTTAAAATTCATTGTGGAAAAAAAAAGTACACATAAATCCATGGCACAATCTCAAATGTAAACTTTGAGTCTCAGAGGCAAACTCTACCTTAGGCGCAATAGTTAGGGATGACGTCTAGATCGATGTTTATTTTGATAAAATTGACTTGTAAATGTCCAATTTGGTGATTTTCCTTAGATTTTTTTATGTATGAGATAAATTGACTATCAATATACTAAATTATATTTTTTTTTACTTTTCAATTAAATTATTTAATCATGTTGGGCAATTATACGAGTATAAGTGGAAACCTTGAGAAACTAGGTAATTATTGTAATATTGTAGTGTTTGCAAGTGTATTTAACACACAATTTGTTTATTAAAAAAATGATAATCTGTACAAAATGTGTTAGTTATGATTGTAGGAACCGTTCGCGTAAATTAAATAAAATAAACAAATTTTATTCAAACGATTACTATACAGGAAAAAGAAAACTAAAACTCTAGTACAAATTACAACTGAAATAAACCAAAAGTACAAGAAAGGTGTAGAAGCAGATTGGCTGAGGCACGTGTTTACACGCTTCCCTTAAAACAAATTCCGAGTCTCCCAGGAGTACTCGTTTTGTTTCCCAGGGTACAACAGCCGGAGCAGTAGTACTGCCGGAGTTCGCCTACAACCCGAAGGTTACCTTGAAGCTGCAAGAGAAAGATCAGAGAATTGTACAGAGAGTTGGTATAACTGTTGTGTTACTGGTGTCCCTCTGCTGTGGGTATGGAGCTGTATTTATACAGCTCCTAGGTTGAAACAGTCAAAAACGAATTAAAGAGAGGTTTAAATTGCATTAAACGTCTTCAATGCAATTTAATACGTCATTTAATTCTCAGTCAAAGCTTATTAACTCGTCAGTTACGAAGCTGGACTGAAACTGCACTGTCAATCAATGCTGGAAGCTTCTGCGCGCGCAAGTCACCCTGGTGCGCGCGCGCCCAAGTCTGCATGCCCATGCGCGGTGCGTCCTCTTGACTCAAGTCCATGCGCGCGTGCGCCACGTCACCTGTGAGCCTATACGAGCGCGCCACACAGTCGCGCTGCGCACGACACCGCAGGACCCATGCACCATGCGCGCAACCGCGCGCCTCCGTGCCATGTGTACTTGCGCGCGCATGCGCATGACTGCCACGTCATGCGCCGCATCACCTACCACTTGGTCCTTGCAACCCTTGTGCTCCACCACGCGCACGCGGTCAAAAATACAAAGGCGGCTCTCAAGCGGCTCGCGGCGATGCGAAGTGCAAAGTGTGCCATCAAAGCGCCACATTGCGCCTCATCGCCCACGCCACGCGCGCGTGCGCGAGCGTGTTAGGGTGCTCCGCACCCTTCGCGAGGACACTAGTGTGTGCTTCCATGAAACAATAAGGATGGAGAGTTCCACCTTAAATACCCATTTAAGTTCCATCTCTCCTCCTATGTGGAACAAGGTGCTACTTTCCCTTTTGTTTCAGCATTCAATGTTTCAAACACCCAACTTTGAGCATCGATATCTCATTCATCTTAGCTCGGTTTTGGACGTGGTTTAGTTCGTTGCGAAACTCTTCCAACATAGAACACAACCCACAAATAAATATATAAAACCCGCTCATTTTATTATATTTATTTCTAGTCCAAAATAGGAAAAAATCATTTTCATATATTTGTGAAAAATGCTATTTTCACCTATTTTTCCAACAATCCCCCACATGAAAAATGTTATTTTCATCAAATTTCCAAACAATCCCCCACATGTATGGAAATGGATCTTTTCCTTACACCTTTCAACGATAAACTTCGTCAGTTGAGTATTGCAAGATAGGTAGGTTGAAGCTTTGAACTTTCTTTTGTGAAGCGCACTTAGCTTACTAGCGGTGTGTAGACGCGATGTCCTTGAACATACCCCCATTTGTGTAAACGACAATACACTTCACACAATACTCTCCCTGGTTTGGCCAACTCCTCATTGTCGTGTCCTATTATGGTCCTGGAACACTAGCCTGGTTCTGCGAGAGCTCTAGGATTTGCGCACCCCACAAATCCATTTGAAGCGACCCCACTTCTCTCTAACATAGGTGATTCCCCTGAATCATTAAAAGCATCATGGTTATTTGATTTCCCGAAATCGTTAACGTTAATATGCTTTGCCTCACATCAATGTCACTGATTGGAATGGACTAGGAAGTATATTTAACTCCCTTTTAGTTTTGTTTGGGGTACTCCCCCACAGTGACTCCGTTTTGGTAATATGATTAAGTTGTCCAATTGAACTTAGATCTTGGGATCTCCAGTCAACTAAGTTAGGTTTCCCTCATATTCCCATTTACCACGGGCTTTAGTCCCATTCCTCTTGACGACGTTTCTACTAACTCTCTGCTTAAGCCTTTTGTAAACGGGTCCGCAATGTTATCCGTTGATCTCACATAATCAATTTTGATAACACCCGTTGAGAGTAGTTGTCGTATCGTGTTATGTCTACGTCGCATATGCCTTGATCTGCCATTGTACATCAAGCTTTGAGCTCTACCAATCGCTGATTGGCTATCACAATGTACACATATGGCTGGCAAAGGCTTTGGCCATCTTGGAATATCTTCCACGAATTGACGTAGCCATTCCGCCTCCTCGCCTGACTTATCCAAGGCGATAAATTCAGATTCCATTGTGGATCTCGCTATGACCGTTTGCTTAGAAGACTTCCAAGCAATAGCAGCTCCTCCAAGTGTAAACACGTAACCACTTGTTGATTTGGAATCTTTATTATCCGATATCCATTTTGCATCAGTGTATCCTTCGATCACTGCTGGTTGTCGGGTATAATGCAGTCCATAATCTCTTGTGTATCTTATGTATCTAAGCACCCTCGTGATAGCCTTCCAATGATCCGCGCACGGATTGCTGGTGTATCTACTTAGCCTACTCACCGCGTAAGCCAAGTCGGGTCTAGTACATGTCATTAGATACATTAGACTGCCAATAATTCTTGAATACTCTAACTGAGCAACTCCATCTCCCTTATTCTTCTTAAGATGTTGGGAGGTATCAACTGGAGTTCGAGCTACACTCGTATCTCCCGAGTTGAATTTTTCAAGAATTTTATCCACATAGTGAGATTGACTTAACACAAGACCGTCTTGGGTTCTTATGATCTTTACTCCAAGAATCACATCAGCTAAACCCATGTCTTTCATGTCAAATCTCGCTTTCAACATGCTTTTAGTAGCTTTGATAATTTTATCATTACTCCCAATGATAAGCATATCGTCTACATAAAGGCATAATATCACATAACCTTCATTTGTGTCTTTGAAATAAACACATTTGTCGCACTCATTTATTTTGAAACCATTGTCAATCATGACATGATCAAACTTTTGGTGCCATTGTTTTGGTGCTTGCTTCAAGCCATACAAAGACTTGACGAGTTTACATACTTTACCCTCTTGACCTGGGGTAGAGAAACCTTTAGGTTGCTCCATGTAAATCTCTTCTTCTAAATCGCCATTTAGAAATGCGGTTTTAACATGCATTTGGTGAACTTCCAAATTTCTTAAAGCCGCTATAGCAAGAACCAATCTAATCGAGGTTATGCGCGTCACAGGCGAGTAGGTATCAAAGTAATCTAGACCTTCCTTTTGTCTAAATCCTTTAATCACCAGCCTAGCCTTGTATTTATCAATACTTCCATCAGTTTTCATCTTCCTTTTGAATATCCAGCGATATCCAAGTGGTTTGCAACCAAGTGGAAGATCTACTAACTCCCAAGTATGATTTTGCAATATAGAATATATTTCATTTCTTATTGCTTCTTTCCATTGAGGTCCTTCTGAAGAAGAAACCGTTTCACGATATGTATTGGGCTCGCCCTCAACCATATAGGTAACGAAGTCTGGACCGAAGGATTTTTCAACCCTTGGCCTTTTGCTTCGCCTACGGTCACTTTCTTCAACCTCAGGTTGTTCATGTGTCTTATCATGAACTACCTCGTCTAGATGAGCTTTCACCTACTTCAAAATTAGGTGTTGATGACGTTGCATGTGTTTGTCTTCTCAAAGGAAACACATTTTCAAAGTAAGACACAACGTTAGGATTCACCTCCATGATAGTGTTTACGTGTACATCAGGATTCTTGGACTCATGTACAAGAAAGCGATGTGCACTACTTTGATGCGCATACCCAATAAATATGCAATCAACAGTTTTGGGCCCTATCCTAAGAGCCTTAGGAGGTGGTACAATCACCTTTGCTAGGCACCCCCACACTTTCAAGTATTTATATGAAGGCTTTTTCTTTTTCCATAACTCGTATGGAGTCTCGTCTCTCTTTTTCAATGGTATCTTGTTCAAAAGATAATTGGCCGAGAGAATGGCCTCCCCCCACATTTCCTGGCTCACCCCAGAACTTATCAACATGGCGTTCATCATTTCTTTCAATGTGCGGTTCTTTCGTTCCGCCACGCCATTTGATTGTGGAGAATAAGGAGGTGTACACTCATGTACAATGCCACTTTTTGCGCATAAATCGGCAAAAGGTGCAACATATTCGCCTCCTCGGTCGCTTCGCAAAGCTTTTATCTTCTTTTGAAGTTGATTCTCAACTTCATTTTTATACAAGATAAATTTACTTATTGCTTCATCTTTACTTTTTAGTAAATATACATAGCAATATTTAGTACTATCGTCAATAAACGTGATGAAGTACTTATTTCCACCTCTTGTGGGTACCGCTTTTAAATCACAAATATCGGTGTGAATTAAATCAAGGGGTTCGGTTATTTGTTCAACCGATTTTGATGATTTTCTTGTAAGTTTGGATTCAACGCGTGTTTCACATTTATAATGTGAATCAATATGGAATGTTGGTATACAATTTAAATTGATCAAACGGCGTATTGAATTAAAATTAACGTGACCTAATCTACCATGCCATTTATTCGATTCAGAAAACTCAAGCATATAAGTAGAAATAGTAGCAATTTTATTCATGTTCTTTTCACAGCCATTACATTCAATTTGAACATACCATTTTGGGCATAGCCCTTGCCTACATACATTCCTCGTTTAGTTAGTACAAATTGATCGCTCTAAAATACTAAACGAAATCCAAACTTATTAAGCAACCAACCCGAGACTAGGCTCTTGCGCAAGTCTGGGGCATATAACACGTTGCTTAAAGTGAGCTCCTTCCCTGAAGTCCACTTCAAAATCACCGTTCATTCACCCTTGATGTCCGTGGTGGCTGCATTTCCCATGTACAGCTTCTCATCTCCCGCAAGCTCTTTGAAGGTGGTAAAGAGGCTCCTGTCTGGGCACACATGACGGGTCGCTCCGTATCAACCCACCATCCTTTTGGAGTGTTGGTCACAGCATTGACCTCATCCAACATTGCGGTTTTGTCGGAAATCATTGCCACCAAAGGCATTCCGTCTTCATCCACCATGTGCGCACGCTCACGCTTTGGTTTCTTGCATTGGTTAGCCCGATGCCCCGGCTCGTCACAGTTGTAACAAGTCCCTTGGAACGTTGGAGGTTTCTTTTTCACAACCCCTTTCTTCGGTCCAAGTTTGCTAGCCTTTGCTTTCTCTTTGTCCTTTTTCCCCTTACCCTTCGCGCCCTTAGAGGATTGCCCATGCTCAACCATGTTTGCGCTAGCAGAAGTTTGCGCCTGGCTGCCTTTTAGGGCAATTCTATTGCCCTCTTCAATCCGAAGACGAACAATAAGGTCCTCTAAAGTCATCTCCTTTCGTTTGTGTTTAAGATAATTCTTAAAATCCACCCAACCAGGAGGTAACTTTTCAATCATCGCTGCCACTTGAAATGTCTCGCTAAGTACCATTCCCTCAGCATGGATGTCATGTAGTATAATTTGCAACTCTTGGACTTGGTTCATAACAGTCTTGTTATCAACCATTTTGAAGTCCAAGAAACGGGCGACAACAAATTTCTTTGTTCCCGCATCCTCCGTTTTGTACTTTTTCTCCAAAGACTCCCATAATTCTTTGGAAGTCTTGATATTATAGTACACATTATACAATGCATCCGAGAGACCGTTAAGTACATAGCCTCGACATATGAAATCCGAGTGCTTCCACGCCTCTACCGCGCTCAGAGCCTGAGCGCTGGTCTCCCCTTCCGCAGGTTGGGGAGCGGTTTCAGTTAAGAACCTCGCAAGGTTCATGGTGGTCAGGTAGAAGAACATCTTCTGCTGCCACCTTTTGAAGTGTAGACCCGAGAACTTCTCGGGTCGTTCAGCGTGATTGGCCACTGTGGTCGCTCCCACAGTGGTGGCGTTAAAGGGGGTTCCCGTCACAACATTAGTGGTGTTGTTAACGTTGACATTCTCGTTCGACATGCTGAAAAAAATTAAAATTAAAATTTTTAGTCAAAAAATTCTGATTTACGCACAAACCAGAAGGAAACTACTAAATTTTTAATTTTACCACAATTTACTATTTCGGCTTCTAAGTCCAACTTTGAAGACCAAAAAACAGAAAATTATAATTTTTTAGAACTTACTAATTGGCTTCTAAGTCCAACTTTGAAGACCAAATCAGAAAGTTTTAGCACTTTTTTAGGACAATCTAAATGTAACCAATTGTTTTCAACCAATTGTTTTCAACCAAAGTCGCTCATTTGAAGAAGAAAACAACAAAAAAAAATCTGTTTTTAAAACACAAACTGAGTGAAAACAAAACTAGTTTGAATCACAAACAGAATGGTTTTGATTACACGAACGGTTTTAAAAATTTGTTTTAAGATTGTAGGAACCGTTCGCGTAAATTAAATAAAATAAACAAATTTTATTCAAACGATTACTATACATGAAAAAGAAAGCTAAAACTCTAGTACAAATTACAACTGAAATAAACCAAAAGTACAAGAAAGGTGTAGAAGCAGAGTGGCTGAGGCACGTGTTCACACGCTTCCCTTAAAACAAATTCCGAGTCTCCCAGGAGTACTCGTTTTGTTTCCCAGGGTACAACAGCCGGAGCAGTAGCACTGCCGGAGTTCGCCTACAACCCGAAGGTTACCTTGAAGCTGCAAGAGAAAGATCAGAGAATTGTAGAGAGAGTTGGTATAGCTGTTGTGTTACTGGTGTCCCTCTTCTGTGGGTATGGAGCTGTATTTATACAGCTCCTAGGTTGAAACAGTAAAAAACGAATTAAAGAGAGGTTTAAATTGCATTAAACGTCTTCTATGCAATTTAATACGTCATTTAATTCTCAGTCAAAGCTTATTAACTCGTCAGTTACGAAGCTGGACTGAAACTGCAGTGTCAATCAATGCTGGAAGCTTCTGCGTGCGCGCGCAAGTCACCCTGGTGCGCGCGCGCCCAGGTCTTCATGCCCATGCGCGGTGCGTCCTCTTGGCTCACTGCCATGCGCGCATGCGCCACGTCACCATGCGCGGTGCGTCCTCTTGACTCAAGTCCATGCGCGCGTGCGCCACGTCACCTGTGAGCCTATACGAGCGCGCCACACAGTCGCGCCGTATTGGCTCACTCTGGTGTGCCGCGCACGACACCGCAGGACCCATGCACCATGCGCGCAACCGCGCGCCTCCGTGCCATGTGTACTCGCGCGCGCATGCGCATGACTGCCACGTCATGCGCCGCATCACCTACCACTTGGTCCTTGCAACCCTTGTGCTCCACCACGCGCACGCGGTCAAAAATACAAAGGCGGCTCTCAAGCGGCTCGCGGCGATGCGAAGTGCAAAGTGTGCCATCAAAGCGCCACATTGCGCCTCATCGCCCACGCCACGCGCGCGTGCGCGAGCGTGTGCGAGTTAGGGTGCTCCGCACCCTTCGCGAGGACACTAGTGTGTGCTTCCATGAAACAATAAGGATGGAGAGTTCCACCTTAAATACCCATTTAAGTTCCATCTCTCCTCCTATGTGGGACAAGGTGCTACTTTCCCTTTTGTTTCAGCATTCAATGTTTCAAACACCCAACTTTGAGCATCGATATCTGTAACGCCCTAACACGTTTTAACCAAAAATCGCAGCGGAAATACGAACTTAAAAATTTTCTTTCATTGTATTAATTCTAACATACTTAGAAATACATTAAATCACTCTTTTACATTAAATACATTAATGCTTTCTATAAATTTATAAAATCTCGCCTACTTATATTAATTTACGTGACCACATACACACCCACGTACAATCCATGTCTTGACTCAATCTTCAACCGCGTACACTTCTTGATGAAACATCCATAAACCTGTACAGCCTGCAGTCACCACATTCAATCACATCATTAGTAACCGGTGACATAATACAAAATCTTATCACATGCGTAATAAGGCGTTAACATATCATGCTTTCTCTTATACTAGCCCCTTCATCCATCCATTCGATCACTCGCATCAGATTGCGGAGCCAACCTTCACTTCCATTGTTAACATGCCTATATTTCACATTAATTCTCAATAGAAAAATGGTTAGTATCATTAGCTTTTCTTTATATGAACATATCCTCGAATACACATAACTCATCTTATTCACTTTCTATTCATACACGTACTTACAATTTACATCCTACATGTATAACTCCTTAATTTATCTTTATGCATAGTTCGTTATGTAAGTTCCCTTTTCTTACCCAAACTTAATCGAATCTCTTTCTTAACCACCGCCGACCCATTTCCACTAAAACTTAACTTAGTAATCACATTGATCCATATCTTCTTACATTACATTCAATAATTACCATATATCATAAATACATTACCAAACAAAAGGGTAAGTTCGGAGTTCACTTACCTCGTGCGTCCGAGTTCGAGCATAGCTTCCGTGTTTATCCTTGGCCCGTTGCCCTTCCATACTTGTGTCCATGTTGACATGACTCCTATCCATACATGTCATCACATTCATCATAACATGATTAGCATACATGAGCATACATACCTTTTAATGAAGGTTTCTTGCCATATCATCTTATCAACTAATTTCTCACTTGTAATCCATTCAAAACACATTCCTTATACAAATCTATTATTTAATTCATCATCATCACATTCTACATACATTTATTCATTATTAGCATACAATCTCACTTATCATTTTTCTCCTAAGCATTTCATCAAACACTTGGTGCGCATATCACTTTCTAAGCATAATGTACAAGTGCTTTAAGCATGTTCTTCCCTATTTCATCTTATGAACCTTCACATTCAAGCAAAATCTCATAATCATAAATTCCACATCAAGTTTATCTATCTAAGTCTATCATATAACACCTTATACATCACAAGATCACACTATAACATCTACAAGTTCATCATGATCATCATCTTCACACTCATGCAATGGGTTTTCATTCTAAATCACCCAATTACTTGAAATTATTCATAACACAAGTTCTATTTGGTGTTTCTAACACCTCTACAAGCTTAATTGCATACAAATTCATGTATTGATCATAACCCACTTCAAACAAGATCATCAAATCTAAGTTTTAAGACATACCTTACGATCCCCTTGTGAAGGTGATCGTTAATTCATGTTCGGTTGTGAATTTGGGCTTCGTTTAGCCTTTCAATTTGGAGAATTTGTGAAGTTTAGGGTTTTGGCTCCATGGGAGCCTTCCCTGCTCGTTGATGAACACACACACGATGTGTGTGTTGTTTTCTTTTTAATAAAACAACTTTCAAGTTGTTCACTTTGGTCCCTCATGTTTCGTTTTAATTAAATAAGGCTACAACCCTTCGTTTAATACCAACGATACTAATATTCAACTAGGTTAATTATTCCTAGTTAATAATTATTTACGGGTTCACTTTTACCCCTAACGGTATTTTTACCCGTTCCTCTATATTAACCGGGTTTAAATTACCAAACCCATTTTTGGGGTGTTACAATATCTCATTCATCTTAGCTCGGTTTTGGACGTGGTTTAGTTCGTTGCGAAGCTCTTCCAACATAGAACACAAACCCACAAATAAATATATAAAACCCGCTCATTTTATTATATTTATTTCTAGTCCAAAATAGGAAAAAATCATTTTCCTATATTTGTGAAAAATGCTATTTTCACCTATTTTTCCAACAATCCCCCACATGAAAAATGTTATTTTCATCAAATTTCCAAACAATCCCCCACATGTATGGAAATGGATCTTTTCCTTACACCTTTCAGCGATAAACTTCGACAGTTGAGTATTGCAAGATAGGTAGGTTGAAGCCTTTGAACCTTCTTTTGTGAAGCGCACTTAGCTTACTAGCGGTGTGTAGACGCGATGTCCTTGAACATACCCCCATTTGTGTAAACGACAATACACTTCACACAATACTCTCCCTGGTTTGGCCAACTCCTCATTGTCGTGTCCTATTATGGTCCTGGAACACTAGCCTGGTTCTGCGAGAGCTCTAGGATTTGCGCACCCCACAAATCCATTTGAAGCGACCCCACTTCTCTCTAACATAGGTGATTCCACTGAATCATTAAAAGCATCATGGTTATTTGATTTCCCGAAATCGTTAACGTTAATATGCTTAGCCTCACATCAATGTCACTGATTGGAATGGACTAGGAAGTATATTTAACTCCCTTTTAGTTTTGTTTGGGGTACTCCCCCACAGTGACTCCGTTTTGGTAATATGATTAGGTTGTCCTATTGAACTTAGATCTTGGGATCTCCAGTCAACTAAGTTAGGTTTCCCTCATATTCCCATTTACCACGGGCTTTAGTCCCATTCCTCTTGACGACGTTTCTACTAACTCTCTGCTTAAGCCTTTTGTAAACGGGTCCGCAAAGTTATCCGTTGATCTCACATAATCAATTGTGATAACACCCGTTGAGAGTAGTTGTCGTATCGTGTTATGTCTACGTCGCATATGCCTTGATCTGCCATTGTACATCAAGCTTTGAGCTCTACCAATCGCTGATTGGCTATCACAATGTACACATATGGCTGGCAAAGGCTTTGGCCATCTTGGAATATCTTCCACGAATTGACGTAGCCATTCCGCCTCCTCGCCTGACTTATCCAAGGCGATAAATTCAGATTCCATTGTGGATCTCGCTATGACCGTTTGCTTAGAAGACTTCCAAGCAATAGCAGCTCCTCCAAGTGTAAACACGCAACCACTTGTTGATTTGGAATCTTTATTATCCGATATCCATTTTGCATCAGTGTATCCTTCGATCACTGCTGGTTGTCGGGTATAATGCAGTCCATAATCTCTTGTGTATCTTATGTATCTAAGCACCCTCGTGATAGCCTTCCAATGATCCGCGCACGGATTGCTGGTGTATCTACTTAGCCTACTCACCGCGTAAGCCAAGTCGGGTCTAGTACATGTCATTAGATACATTAGACTGCCAATAATTCTTGAATACTCTAACTGAGCAACTCCATCTCCCTTATTCTTCTTAAGATGTTGGGAGGTATCAACTGGAGTTCGAGCTACACTCGTATCTCCCGAGTTGAATTTTTCAAGAATTTTATCCACATAGTGAGATTGACTTAACACAAGACCGTCTTGGGTTCTTATGATCTTTACTCCAAGAATCACATCAGCTAAACCCATGTCTTTCATGTCAAATCTCGCTTTCAACATGCTTTTAGTAGCTTTGATAATTTTATCATTACTCCCAATGATAAGCATATCGTCTACATAAAGGCATAATATCACATAACCTTCATTTGTGTCTTTGAAATAAACACATTTGTCGCACTCATTTATTTTGAAACCATTGTCAATCATGACATGATCAAACTTTTGGTGCCATTGTTTTGGTGCTTGCTTCAAGCCATACAAAGACTTGACGAGTTTACATACTTTACCCTCTTGACCTGGGGTAGAGAAACCTTTAGGTTGCTCCATGTAAATCTCTTCTTCTAAATCGCCATTTAGAAATGCGGTTTTAACATGCATTTGGTGAACTTCCAAATTTCTTAAAGCCGCTATAGCAAGAACCAATCTAATCGAGGTTATGCGCGTCACAGGCGAGTAGGTATCAAAGTAATCTAGACCTTCCTTTTGTCTAAATCCTTTAATCACCAGCCTAGCCTTGTATTTATCAATACTTCCATCAGTTTTCATCTTCCTTTTGAATATCCAGCGATATCCAAGTGGTTTGCAACCAAGTGGAAGATCTACTAACTCCCAAGTATGATTTTGCAATATAGAATATATTTCATTTCTTATTGCTTCTTTCCATTGAGGTCCTTCTGAAGAAGAAACCGCTTCGCGATATGTATTGGGCTCGCCCTCAACCATATAGGTAACGAAGTCTGGACCGAAGGATTTTTCAACCCTTGGCCTTTTGCTTCGCCTACGGTCACTTTCTTCAACCTCAGGTTGTTCATGTGTCTTATCATGAACTACCTCGTCTAGATGAGCTTTCACCTACTTCAAAATTAGGTGTTGATGACGTTGCATGTGTTTGTCTTCTCAAAGGAAACACATTTTCAAAGTAAGACACAACGTTAGGATTCACCTCCATGATAGTGTTTACGTGTACATCAGGATTCTTGGACTCATGTACAAGAAAGCGATGTGCACTACTTTGATGCGCATACCCAATAAATATGCAATCAACAGTTTTGGGCCCTATCCTAAGAGCCTTAGGAGGTGGTACAATCACCTTTGCTAGGCACCCCCACACTTTCAAGTATTTATATGAAGGCTTTTTCTTTTTCCATAACTCGTATGGAGTCTCGTCTCTCTTTTTCAATGGTATCTTGTTCAAAAGATAATTGGCCGAGAGAATGGCCTCCCCCCACATTTCCTGGCTCACCCCAGAACTTATCAACATGGCGTTCATCATTTCTTTCAATGTGCGGTTCTTTCGTTCCGCCACGCCATTTGATTGTGGAGAATAAGGAGGTGTACACTCATGTACAATGCCACTTTTTGCGCATAAATCGGCAAAAGGTGCAACATATTCGCCTCCTCGGTCGCTTTGCAAAGCTTTTATCTTCTTTTGAAGTTGATTCTCAACTTCATTTTTATACAAGATAAATTTACTTATTGCTTCATCTTTACTTTTTAGTAAATATACATAGCAATATTTAGTACTATCGTCAATAAACGTGATGAAGTACTTATTTCCACCTCTTGTGGGTACCGCTTTTAAATCACAAATATCGGTGTGAATTAAATCAAGGGGTTCGGTTATTTGTTCAACCGATTTTGATGATTTTCTTGTAAGTTTGGATT
The DNA here is from genome assembly GCA_030545235.1 of Helianthus tuberosus. NCBI lineage: Eukaryota > Viridiplantae > Streptophyta > Magnoliopsida > Asterales > Asteraceae > Helianthus > Helianthus tuberosus. The sequence goes on from CM060411.1 coordinate 70,334,162, forward strand.
CAACGCGTGTTTCACATTTATAATGTGAATCAATATGGAATGTTGGTATACAATTTAAATTGATCAAACGGCGTATTGAATTAAAATTAACGTGACCTAATCTACCATGCCATTTATTCGATTCAGAAAACTCAAGCATATAAGTAGAAATAGTAGCAATTTTATTCATGTTCTTTTCACAGCCATTACATTCAATTTGAACATACCATTTTGGGCATAGCCCTTGCCTACATACATTCCTCGTTTAGTTAGTACAAATTGATCGCTCTAAAATACTAAACGAAATCCAAACTTATTAAGCAACCAACCCGAGACTAGGCTCTTGCGCAAGTCTGGGACATATAACACGTTGCTTAAAGTGAGCTCCTTCCCTGAAGTCCACTTCAAAATCACCGTTCCTTCACCCTTGATGTCCGCGGTGGCTGCATTTCCCATGTACAGCTTCTCATCTCCCGCAAGCTCTTTGAAGGTGGTAAAGAGGCTCCTGTCTGGGCACACATGACGGGTCGCTCCGTATCAACCCACCATCCTTTTGGAGTGTTGGTCACAGCATTGACCTCATCCAACATTGCGGTTTTGTCGGAAATCATTGCCACCAAAGGCATTCCGTCTTCATCCACCATGTGCGCACGCTCACGCTTTGGTTTCTTGCATTGGTTAGCCCGATGCCCCGGCTCGTCACAGTTGTAACAAGTCCCTTGGAACGTTGGAGGTTTCTTTTTCACAACCCCTTTCTTCGGTCCAAGTTTGCTAGCCTTTGCTTTCTCTTTGTCCTTTTTCCCCTTACCCTTCGCGCCCTTAGAGGATTGCCCATGCTCAACCACGTTTGCGCTAGCAGAAGTTTGCGCCTGGCTGCCTTTTAGGGCAATTCTATTGCCCTCTTCAATCCGAAGACGAACAATAAGGTCCTCTAAAGTCATCTCCTTTCGTTTGTGTTTAAGATAATTCTTAAAATCCACCCAACCAGGAGGTAACTTTTCAATCATCGCTGCCACTTGAAATGTCTCGCTAAGTACCATTCCCTCAGCATGGATGTCATGTAGTATAATTTGCAACTCTTGGACTTGGTTCATAACAGTCTTGTTATCAACCATTTTGAAGTCCAAGAAACGGGCGACAACAAATTTCTTTGTTCCCGCATCCTCCGTTTTGTACTTTTTCTCCAAAGACTCCCATAATTCTTTGGAAGTCTTGATATTATAGTACACATTATACAATGCATCCGAGAGACCGTTAAGTACATAGCCTAGACATATGAAATCCGAGTGCTTCCACGCCTCTACCGCGCTCAGAGCCTGAGCGCTGGTCTCCCCTTCCGCAGGTTGGGGAGCGGTTTCAGTTAAGAACCTCGCAAGGTTCATGGTGGTCAGGTAGAAGAACATCTTCTGCTGCCACCTTTTGAAGTGTAGACCCGAGAACTTCTCGGGTCGTTCAGCGTGATTGGCCACTGTGGTCGCTCCCACAGTGGTGGCGTTAAAGGGGGTTCCCGTCACAACATTAGTGGTGTTGTTAACGTTGACATTCTCGTTCGACATGCTGAAAAAAATTAAAATTAAAATTTTTAGTCAAAAAATTCTGATTTACGCACAAACCAGAAGGAAACTACTAAATTTTTAATTTTTCCACAATTTACTATTTCGGCTTCTAAGTCCAACTTTGAAGACCAAAAAACAGAAAATTATAATTTTTTAGAACTTACTAATTGGCTTCTAAGTCCAACTTTGAAGACCAAATCAGAAAGTTTTAGCACTTTTTTAGGACAATCTAAATGTAACCAATTGTTTTCAACCAAAGTCGCTCCTTTGAAGAAGAAAACAACAAAAAAAAATCTGTTTTTAAAACACAAACTGAGTGAAAACAAAACTAGTTTGAATCACAAACAGAATGGTTTTGATTACACGAACGGTTTTAAAAATTTGTTTTAAGATTGTAGGAACCGTTCGCGTAAATTAAATAAAATAAACAAATTTTATTCAAACGATTACTATACATGAAAAAGAAAGCTAAAACTCTAGTACAAATTACAACTGAAATAAACCAAAAGTACAAGAAAGGTGTAGAAGCAGAGTGGCTGAGGCACGTGTTCACACGCTTCCCTTAAAACAAATTCCGAGTCTCCCAGGAGTACTCGTTTTGTTTCCCAGGGTACAACAGCCGGAGCAGTAGCACTGCCGGAGTTCGCCTACAACCCGAAGGTTACCTTGAAGCTGCAAGAGAAAGATCAGAGAATTGTAGAGAGAGTTGGTATAGCTGTTGTGTTACTGGTGTCCCTCTTCTGTGGGTATGGAGCTGTATTTATACAGCTCCTAGGTTGAAACAGTAAAAAACGAATTAAAGAGAGGTTTAAATTGCATTAAACGTCTTCTATGCAATTTAATACGTCATTTAATTCTCAGTCAAAGCTTATTAACTCGTCAGTTACGAAGCTGGACTGAAACTGCAGTGTCAATCAATGCTGGAAGCTTCTGCGTGCGCGCGCAAGTCACCCTGGTGCGCGCGCGCCCAGGTCTTCATGCCCATGCGCGGTGCGTCCTCTTGGCTCACTGCCATGCGCGCATGCGCCACGTCACCATGCGCGGTGCGTCCTCTTGACTCAAGTCCATGCGCGCGTGCGCCACGTCACCTGTGAGCCTATACGAGCGCGCCACACAGTCGCGCCGTATTGGCTCACTCTGGTGTGCCGCGCACGACACCGCAGGACCCATGCACCATGCGCGCAACCGCGCGCCTCCGTGCCATGTGTACTCGCGCGCGCATGCGCATGACTGCCACGTCATGCGCCGCATCACCTACCACTTGGTCCTTGCAACCCTTGTGCTCCACCACGCGCACGCGGTCAAAAATACAAAGGCGGCTCTCAAGCGGCTCGCGGCGATGCGAAGTGTAAAGTGTGCCATCAAAGCGCCACATTGCGCCTCATCGCCCACGCCACGCGCGCGTGCGCGAGCGTGTGCGAGTTAGGGTGCTCCGCACCCTTCGCGAGGACACTAGTGTGTGCTTCCATGAAACAATAAGGATGGAGAGTTCCACCTTAAATACCCATTTAAGTTCCATCTCTCCTCCTATGTGGGACAAGGTGCTACTTTCCCTTTTGTTTCAGCATTCAATGTTTCAAACACCCAACTTTGAGCATCGATATCTGTAACGCCCTAACACGTTTTAACCAAAAATCGCAGCGGAAATACGAACTTAAAAATTTTCTTTCATTGTATTAATTCTAACATACTTAGAAATACATTAAATCACTCTTTTACATTAAATACATTAATGCTTTCTATAAATTTATAAAATCTCGCCTACTTATATTAATTTACGTGACCACATACACACCCACGTACAATCCATGTCTTGACTCAATCTTCAACCGCGTACACTTCTTGATGAAACATCCATAAACCTGTACAGCCTGCAGTCACCACATTCAATCACATCATTAGTAACCGGTGACATAATACAAAATCTTATCACATGCGTAATAAGGCGTTAACATATCATGCTTTCTCTTATACTAGCCCCTTCATCCATCCATTCGATCACTCGCATCAGATTGCGGAGCCAACCTTCACTTCCATTGTTAACATGCCTATATTTCACATTAATTCTCAATAGAAAAATGGTTAGTATCATTAGCTTTTCTTTATATGAACATATCCTCGAATACACATAACTCATCTTATTCACTTTCTATTCATACACGTACTTACAATTTACATCCTACATGTATAACTCCTTAATTTATCTTTATGCATAGTTCGTTATGTAAGTTCCCTTTTCTTACCCAAACTTAATCGAATCTCTTTCTTAACCACCGCCGACCCATTTCCACTAAAACTTAACTTAGTAATCACATTGATCCATATCTTCTTACATTACATTCAATAATTACCATATATCATAAATACATTACCAAACAAAAGGGTAAGTTCGGAGTTCACTTACCTCGTGCGTCCGAGTTCGAGCATAGCTTCCGTGTTTATCCTTGGCCCGTTGCCCTTCCATACTTGTGTCCATGTTGACATGACTCCTATCCATACATGTCATCACATTCATCATAACATGATTAGCATACATGAGCATACATACATTTTAATGAAGGTTTCTTGCCATATCATCTTATCAACTAATTTCTCACTTGTAATCCATTCAAAACACATTCCTTATACAAATCTATTATTTAATTCATCATCATCACATTCTACATACATTTATTCATTATTAGCATACAATCTCACTTATCATTTTTCTCCTAAGCATTTCATCAAACACTTGGTGCGCATATCACTTTCTAAGCATAATGTACAAGTGCTTTAAGCATGTTCTTCCCTATTTCATCTTATGAACCTTCACATTCAAGCAAAATCTCATAATCATAAATTCCACATCAAGTTTATCTATCTAAGTCTATCATATAACACCTTATACATCACAAGATCACACTATAACATCTACAAGTTCATCATGATCATCATCTTCACACTCATGCAATGGGTTTTCATTCTAAATCACCCAATTACTTGAAATTATTCATAACACAAGTTCTATTTGGTGTTTCTAACACCTCTACAAGCTTAATTGCATACAAATTCATGTATTGATCATAACCCACTTCAAACAAGATCATCAAATCTAAGTTTTAAGACATACCTTACGATCCCCTTGTGAAGGTGATCGTTAATTCATGTTCGGTTGTGAATTTGGGCTTCGTTTAGCCTTTCAATTTGGAGAATTTGTGAAGTTTAGGGTTTTGGCTCCATGGGAGCCTTCCCTGCTCGTTGATGAACACACACACGATGTGTGTGTTGTTTTCTTTTTAATAAAACAACTTTCAAGTTGTTCACTTTGGTCCCTCATGTTTCGTTTTAATTAAATAAGGCTACAACCCTTCGTTTAATACCAACGATACTAATATTCAACTAGGTTAATTATTCCTAGTTAATAATTATTTACGGGTTCACTTTTACCCCTAACGGTATTTTTACCCGTTCCTCTATATTAACCGGGTTTAAATTACCAAACCCATTTTTGGGGTGTTACAATATCTCATTCATCTTAGCTCGGTTTTGGACGTGGTTTAGTTCGTTGCGAAGCTCTTCCAACATAGAACACAAACCCACAAATAAATATATAAAACCCGCTCATTTTATTATATTTATTTCTAGTCCAAAATAGGAAAAAATCATTTTCCTATATTTGTGAAAAATGCTATTTTCACCTATTTTTCCAACAATCCCCCACATGAAAAATGTTATTTTCATCAAATTTCCAAACAATCCCCCACATGTATGGAAATGGATCTTTTCCTTACACCTTTCAGCGATAAACTTCGACAGTTGAGTATTGCAAGATAGGTAGGTTGAAGCCTTTGAACCTTCTTTTGTGAAGCGCACTTAGCTTACTAGCGGTGTGTAGACGCGATGTCCTTGAACATACCCCCATTTGTGTAAACGACAATACACTTCACACAATACTCTCCCTGGTTTGGCCAACTCCTCATTGTCGTGTCCTATTATGGTCCTGGAACACTAGCCTGGTTCTGCGAGAGCTCTAGGATTTGCGCACCCCACAAATCCATTTGAAGCGACCCCACTTCTCTCTAACATAGGTGATTCCCCTGAATCATTAAAAGCATCATGGTTATTTGATTTCCCGAAATCGTTAACGTTAATATGCTTAGCCTCACATCAATGTCACTGATTGGAATGGACTAGGAAGTATATTTAACTCCCTTTTAGTTTTGTTTGGGGTACTCCCCCACAGTGACTCCGTTTTGGTCAAAAATACAAAGGCGGCTCTCAAGCGGCGATGCGAAGTGCAAAGTGTGTCATCAAAGCGCCACATTGCAAGTGTGTCATCAAAGCGCCACATTGCGCCTCATTGCCCACGCCACGCGCGCGTGCTCGGGTTAGGGTGCTCCGCACCCTTCGCGAGGACATTAGTGTGTGCTTCCATGAAATAATAAGGATGGAGAGTTCCACCTTAAATACCCATTTAAGTTCCATCTCTCCTCCTATGTGGGACAAGGTGCTACTTTCTCTTTTGTTTCAGCATTCAATATTTCAAACACCCAACTTTGAGCATCGATATCTCATTCATCTTAGCTCGGTTTTGGACGTGGTTTAGTTCGTTGCGAAGCTCTTCCAACATAGAACCCAAACCCACAAATAAATATATAAAACCCGCTCATTTTATTATATTTATTTCTAGTCCAAAGTAGGAAAAAATCATTTTCCTATATTTGTGAAAAATGCTATTTTCACCTATTTTTCCAACAATGATGAAATACAAAATTATGTCATAAAATGATTTTAACTCTTTGAGTAACACGATCTGGGAAGTTGTATGCATCATAAAATAGACTTTGAGGGACTTCAACTAGTTTGAGATATAACACAACCCATATCGACTCATTCGTAAGCAAATGGGTGAAATTTTCCACCCGTAAGTAGGGTCACAGACGGAACTACAATTAAGAGAATAAAAATAACCTCTTGCATGTTTCTGAAAGAAAATGAAATATTGAAATGACACTGTGTTTCCTTACCTTTGCCAACCCAAACGCTGCAAGCCTTTAAAGATCCACTTGCATTAAGGTTTCTAAACCATTTCATTACAATTTTTTTAACTAAATTAAATTAATGGGTTAATGATAGCTATGGTTAAACTTTAATAAACTAAATGACACATAAACAACAAATCAACAATACATTATTATGTCAAGATGGTTATTTACATAGGTGAAGAAGTTCAAGGAGCTTCAAAAAAAAGTTCAACTGTTCAAGGAACTGATGATGATGATCTTATGTCACTCCATCAAAACAGAATTCCAAGAGATGGTCATAGGGTAGGTAATATACTAATATGGAAGTCAAAACAGAACACAGTGAGATTGTTACGAGAAGGAGAAGTGGAGGTTCTTCTCGAAACCACCATCCGGCGTGAGAATAAATAATCCTTCTTTCTAGAGAGAGAAAGGAAACAACTGTGTATTAAGAGTGAGAGTCTGAGAAATCGGATCCTTAAGCCTTTGGTGGATGTGACACCTTGGAAATTTATGACGAATGAAATAGCAACACGTGTCCGATACATTCTCAAATGTTCCAGATATGTTGGACGAGAGGGACTATTTTGTATAAAATACGGAAGACGTTGAATGGAGGGATCAAATGTGATAAAATGCCAAATTTGTGGCTTCTGACGGTCCCTTACGGACCACAAGCTATAGCCTTACGGTCCGTAAGGCATTCGCATAATCTATGGGCATGCAGAGTCCCTTACGGACTGTAACCAACCACTTACGGTCCGTAAGGGGTGTCGCTGGCAGATTGTTGTGTTGGCAGTTGCAGCCTGTTTCTCCTGCCACCATGTTCGTGAATTTGCCACCTTTCACCACCTGCTAGGACACTTCTCAACACCTCAAAGCTTCAGGGACACTTACAAGACTTCCCTTGAACACTTGTAAGTGTTCTATCTTAGTTCTTTTCATTCCTAGGCTAGTTATTAGCCGAAAGTCAAGAAAATTGACTTTTTCTTTGACTTTCGGTTCTGACAATTTCGGTCAAGTCAAAGTTCGAATCGAACTTGGCTACGTATTCGTAATAATGAAGGTGTTAATCCCTTTTGTTGGCACCCTCTGAAGATCATGTTAAGTAGGCGAAATGACGAGTCAAAGTTATATTAAATAAAAGTCAAAACGCAGATTTTTGTCTGGTTGGGCATTCTTCAGGAAGTAGAGTATGAAGTTAAACATAACTTCCCAAATATGAAGACATCACAAACTTATCTGAAGACAAACCCAGGAGTTCTGAATCCTGATGCAGTTAAACGTCTGAAAAAAGTGATGTGGCCCCCAAATCAGAAAGAGAAGACTATTCCACTTCCTAAGAAATTTCCAAAAGGTTGTTTGAAAGATTTCACGTATTGGATTTATGAAGAGAAGATGGGGGAGGCCGTGATAGTAGGTGCTGATCAAACTTACCGACTTGTAGATCCAAACGACTTAATCAGTTTTCACCAGGAAGAAATTACTTGTCACGTGTGCTAGTCAGATTCGCTCATCGGAGCAATATGAGGTTTGTGCAAAGATGTGGACCAATGCAGCTATAAATGTAAAAGAATATCGGTTAAACATTGGTGCAAATATTGGAACTGGTGCGGGTGCAGCTGGAGGTTGTGCTTGAAGGCTATTGCATAAACCTAGGGGGCGATTGTTGGGGCTATACAAAGGTTTACGCGATATGTATGTTTGGTTGGGCTAGCAATCTCGAAATCCATATAGATTTCGAGATGGCTTTTATGTTTTGGGCTAGAGTAATTAGGTCATGTTGACCACTAGTATATAAAGGGTATTTGGTATTCGATTAGGGTTGTGGGTGATTAGTTATCGAAAACATCAGGAGATCGCAACATACTTGTATCAGACGATTCTCAATATAATCGTAAGTTTGGTACTTATTCATCTTATTTGCTTTCTTGAATCATTGTGATTTGTGTGATTCCGCCACACGATTGCAATCGTATTGATATCATTGTAGTGATCCGGATTTGAGACTTACATGTTTGATCGAGATGATTTGTTTGCGTGTTGTAAAAATGAAATAGCGTGTGCATGGGACTTTTGTATGCATGGAATTGAGGCTTCTTTCACGGGTGAAAATGGTATTCTTAAATAAATCATAGCATTGGATTATTGGACTAGGATTCTTTATGCTTAATGGTAAGCATTGTAAGAAAAAAACAATTTATACATGTAAGGTGTACAAATATCAACAAACATACATATAATAGCTTTTCACCATGTATTAGCTTTATGTTCAATTCAATGTACATATAGATGTGACACTGGATTAATCTGATTATAACAGATGTGTATCATTGGATTAATCTTTTGGATTTTTATTAAATTTAATGTAGGATTAGTTAGTGCTGATTTTTAATACGGCTAAATTTTGTTTACTCTGATGTAATTTTGTATATGGTTGATTTGGTGTAACTGTATCCATATGTGATCCCCTCAAAAAGTTGAACACTATGAATTGTGGTTTTTTTTATTGTTTACATTATATGCTATTCGACAACCCATGTATTATATATTACTTATTTAATTGAGTAAAATACCCGGATAGTCCTTGTGGTTTTGTAAAGCAACACCTATAGTCCCTAACTTTTGGAAATTACACCGGTGCTCCCCGTGGTTTACTTTTTGTTACTCGGATAGTCCCTGGAGTGGATGTCCGTTAGTTTTCACCGTTAACTCCATATGAAATTACTTATTTACACCTATCTTTAAAAACCCTTTTAAGCCCTTGTACGCCACCCCTATGCCGAACAATCTCTACCGGCATCTCAGGCTCCAAATCCTAATCTTAACCGGTCGATCAAAGTTTCCCTTGAAATATTTTTCTCAATAAACCTTATCATGTGAGTTATGTGTAGCTATTGTTCCCCACAAAACCGGTACCAATATCAAGATCTATGTAGTTCATATATTATCCTCTCAAGGCTCTTCGACACGAAAGGAGTCACGAATTCATGAAGAACCCTAGCTTGACTAACATAATAAGTTGTGGCTTCCACCCCTCATTTGTCCCGGTTAACACTAATTATTATTATTTTTTGAACGGCCAATGAAATAAAAGCCCGGCTACCCGGGGTAACCCAATGACAAAAGGCGACCTCATATGCCCACGACCACAAACAGCGTTGGGTAACCCAAGCCCACCATCACCAATTCCGGGGAAAACACGCCGCCTAAAGGCCCACTAAGGTAAAACCCAGTTGGGATCGGATTTGAACTTGAGCCTCTGACCTCAAACCCAAATCTTCACTTCCCCTCCAATGCCAATTGAGCAATAGCTCATTGACCCGTTAACACTAAACTGATTTTCAAAATCAGTCAAATTGGCTGTTTCATATACTTTTTTAGCTAATTCGACTTTCAATCAACTTTTTTTTTGAATGGCAACTTTCAAACTGAAGTGAGTTAAAAACATATTTGGATATGTTTACTTAATCAATATTAAAAGACTTAATATCTTACAAATATTCATAAACAATACTTCTATCGCTTGTCAACTTATGGATCAAGTGACAATTGAGACCTTGCCACTGTCGTTCCCAGAAGCAACGTCTAGGTTCATCATAGTTGCCTCTTCACAAACGGGTGGTCAAGTAGTTCTGCAGTGGTAGGTCGATTATCCGGGTTTACTTGCAAGCATTTGAGTATGAAATCGTGGGCCTCAGCTGACAATGTATCAGGAATATGAGGAAGAACACCACTATTAATATTAAACAGTGCCCGCATCTGTTAAACCAAACCATAGTTATTTGTTACAATTTACAACAATATGTGTGGGTGCTTCAAACGCTAACGACATTACAGACATGGGTCAAACGGGTCTAAAGCCTCCCAAATTTTAGAAAATGTTAGTTTGCTATGGTAATAATACTGTGTTTGCAAGTATAATTAACACACGCTCTGCTTTTTTTTTTAAATTGGTCAACTTTCTTTTCCACGTCTACCCGATCCGAATCTTTCAGACAACACATTTACATCCAAACATTTTTCGACCCATTTCCTGCCCCCCAACGATTTTGCCAGCTCTGGATAATATTTAAGATCAGTATAGTAAAATGTGATGCATACCACTTCCATGTTGGAGTATGGAGTTTTACGTGTTAACATCTCCAACACGGTGCAGCCAAGGCTCCAAATATCAGCTGCAAGTCCATAATCCTTCTTTGAGCTATTAATAACAACCTGAGGATACAGAACGCAATCAATGGATGTTAGTATTAGAATTCTAATATGTGGATGGTCGATTGTCCAAATTTAGGTTGAAACATGCCATTTTTGGTCCGTTTCTAAGATATTTAATATATCGTTAGTGAGTGAATTATTATTGTTATTAAACTATATTTTACAATAAATGATTTAGGAAGTTGCATGCAAACAGTAGACTTTGGGAGACTTCAACCCGTCTAAACAATTTGACCAAAACAGAACACAGATCCAATTCATAAGCAAACAGGTCAAAATTTCCACTTCTAGATACAGCTATAAACAAAAACTACATTTAAGAGAATAAATGGGATAAAATAATGAAATAAGAACCAAGTTTCAAGTCACTCATACTTTTTATAACTACAAAAAACCACTAAGTTATATTATTGTTCCATTGTTGTAAACAAAATTAAAAATGTTAAGTTTTTTAAATTAAGTCACCTGAATGGAGTATGTATGAAATTTCGTTACAGTTTAGTAATTATTTTGTCAATTTTGTTACAATTTAGTAATTATTATTTTGTGAGATTTTTCTTCACTGTTACATCCTAGGTTAAATTTAAAAATAACAATAATTACTAAATAGTAACCAAAATTCATATGTGTTCCGTTTAGGTCACTTAATTTAAAATTAAAAGTTAATATTTAAATAAAAAAATCACAGTAATGGAACAATAAAACGTAACCTTAGTGGAACACAGAAGAAACTCGGTTGCTATTAGCTAAACTATTCCCAGAAAAAAAATAGAAATAACCTCTGGAGCCATCCAATAAGCAGTCCCTTTGCAAATACTAACGTCATTCAATGCGATTGCCTGTAAGTGTAGATAAATTGAATGTATATGTAACAACATGGATAAAAAGACAATGATAATGAAATAATAAAACATTGTGTTTTCCTTACCTTTGCCAATCCAAAATCTGCAAGCTTTACAGTTCCACTTGCATCAATCAATATATTAGCACATTTGATATCCCTAGAACATGTAATAAAGCTCAAATTAGAAAACTTTATTAAACTACAAAGTAGCATAAATTTTTAAAGGCTTACCTATGAACCACATTTCTTTCATGCAAGTAATTTAAACCATTCAAAATCTGCCTTGTGTAAGCCGAGACATGGGAATCCTGTAGTTCATAGTTTTGGTAGAGTTTTGCCAGTGAACCTCCGGTAGCGAGCTCAAGAAAGATATATAGCTTCTCATCATCCTGAAACATCATTTCAACTTAAAGATTCAACTGTTTGTTCTTCATCAAAGTCAAAGCCTCAAGTCCTTTGTATCTGTGTCTAAGAAAGAAGTCGAGAGAGGAAATGCATACCTTATCTGTTCCAAGATATCGAACTATGTTTTCATGCTGGAACTCACTTAATAAAGATATTTCCTGAAAATTTAAAAGGAAGAACAAAATAAAAGCCAAGTATGCAGACACTCGGGATCTGATAGTTACTAAACCTATAAACATATACACGAACAGGGGCGGTTCTTAGAAGAGCTCTGGCAGGGCCACGGCCCGGGCAAGTTTTTCGGCTGTAGTGCTAATTTTCCGTATTTCGATCGAAATTTTTTATATATACTATGTTTGGCCCGGGCTTGCCCAGGCTTTTTTTAGTGCCCTTGTCTTTCGGCCCTGGCACATTCAACGGACAAGATCTGGCACTGGACACGAAGAAATGATGAAGATATATAAATCACCTGTTCAAGTTGAATAACGCTCGGTGTTCCTTGGCCACCTTGATCAGGCAAATCAAACTCCTTCACAGCAAAAAAGAGCCCAAATCTGCAAACAAAATCAAAGGTCACACCAGGCCATTTAATGGCAAAACGTATTCATATTACCATAGTCTAGAAGTAAAAAAAACCCATCTGAACAAAGCAAGACGTTAGCGTTGGTCAAAATGCTTATTAGATCATAACAAAGCAAGACACGTGATTAATAAAGATCCAACATGAGGGTTTGTAATCTTGATTTCAATATAAAGGTTCAACAAACAATCTAAGGATGACCATATGCGATAATTTAGGCTGTAGCAACTAAAACAGTGAGATATGGCCAAGATCATAAGCATGCTACACAACTTAGACATTTAAACAAACACTTGGTGTGCGATAATCTGCAGACTGTACAAAACATTAGAAACACATAGAAAATGATGCTTGTGTGCATGTTAGTGATAATCAAACGTTACTTACTCATTAACACCTTCATAAACAGGACCTAATGAACCCTTTCCAAGAATATCACCCTTCTGCCAGTTTGTAAAACAATAGTTCCTCAAGGGTTGATGAGGGGAAAGAGAGCCAATGTCAATGTCACCCAGTTCAGCAGCTGTAGAGGAGATGTCATCCTCTTCAGAAGCATTACTCTGTTGATCAACTGTTGATGACATTTGTTCAGAGATACCATTTTTGACCTGCAATGTTGGGTACTTGAATTGAAAAAAAAAAGGTGATCAAGTCAATTGGTGTGCCTCAAGTCAAGTGTTGGTGGGTCTATGATGTGATTCGGGTAATATTATTATCGATGACCAAGTCTGTCGAACCCGTATCATACGCTAAAGAATTTTTTTTTGGTTTAATAAAGTATAATTCTAAAAATAGGGTTAAATTAGTTTTCCAAACACTAAGTCCATCCGTAGTCATCAGTGGCGAAGCTTGAAAAAAAATTTCGAGGGGTCGGGGAAGGCATTAGACCTAAAAAAAAATTTCTATGTTCGGTCGGGCAACGGTGATTCGATTCGGGTCGGGTAGGGTGTCGGTGATTCGATTCGGGTCGGGTAGGGTGTCGGTGATTCGATTCGGGTCGGGTCAAACATTAATATCAAATTAAAAGCCGTTCTCAAACATTAAAACGTAAACATTGTTTAACAAACAATTGAATAAAGATACCAAAACATTAAAAAGAAGAGGAAGGTGGGTACCCGGTTTAGTTGGATGAAGAATTATAGTTCTACTCGTCTTCCTTTCAGAGTTTTGAATTCGCCTCATTATTCACTTCACTAACCGGTTCACTTGTTGAAGCTTTTTGACGTTTGTTCTCATTGTTTCCATCAACAATTCCATGATTTCCCTCTACTTGTTCTTCATTTTCATTATTTCTTTTGAAAAAAGAGGTTATGCATTTATTCTTCCCCATGGCAATCTAATAACAAAAGTGAACAAATCACCCTAAGTTTCAAAAATTCTAATAGCTAGAGAAAGATTCAACAAGTTTAGGGCTAAAACTCACACCTAATTTCAACCTAATTCATATAAATTAGAGCCCTAAATCAAACCTAAACATAAAAATTAACATACCTGAGGATGATTGAACAAGTGAAATCTCAAACTTGAAGTCTCTTGAAGTCGAACAGTCGAACAAGCAGCAGGCCAGCCAGTCGCTTTCCCCCAGCCCCCTGCGTTTTTCTTCTGTTTCTTCTTTCTGTCTGCGCACAGCATAGTCGAACAAGCAACAAGTGAAATCCCCTATTATTATTGGGTTTAGTTTCATTACATATTGGGTTTAATTTCATAAATGGGCCATGAGTTTTTATTTGGGTATTTTGGGCTTATGAAAAACATACATAACACACACTTTTATTTGGGCTAATTAGTATTTTATTTGGGTTATATAATTTATTTTTTAGAAAACCGGGAGGGGTCGAACACGTATATACATAATTTTTTTTTTAGAAAACTGGGGGGTCTAACATAATTTTTTTTTTTAAAAACCGGGGGGTCTAACACGTATATCCCTAAAAATTTCTATACGAAAAACATATACGTAACACTACTAACCGAAAAGTTCGGAGGGTCGGGCGACCCCCCCCCCCCCGCCCCTCACATGCTGCGCCCCTGGTAGTCATAAAGCCCCTTGTGGGGCGTTATGCGACACATGTCGTGCCACGTCACACGGGGGCTTCATGGGGCGTTATATCACTAGAGCCCGTAGTCATAAAGTCCCTACCCATCATTACCTATTTAATAATTTTCAATTTTATTAATTAATATAAAAAAATTGCTTGTTTCTGATTGGTGGAATGTTTGAAAGGAAGGAGGATAGCGGCGCCATTATCATCGCGCCATTCAATTTTTTTTTGGGCATAGCGCCCTGCGTTATGGTGTTTCCGGCGCCATGGCGGCGCTATGGGGGGTTATACCGCCCCACTACGTATGCTCTAACTATATTTAAATCTCATGTATTTATTACATTTCGAGTAAATTACAAGTTTTGTCCTTTATGTTTACACCAAATTGCAGGCGTTGTCCTTTAGCGCAAAAGTTGACGAGTTTTGTACTTTATGTTTCAAAATCTTGCAAGTTTTGTCCTTTGAGCCTAACTCAGTCAGATTTTTTGGTTAAGTATGGTCATGTGCCTTGCACATGAGGACATATTTGTCATTTCACCTATCATTTGGTTATTTTGTAAACACTCTACAAAATTCTAAACTCTTTCTTTTCTCTGTAATCTAAACCCACCACCACAACCCAATCTCTCTCTAATTTCTCTCAACCCACCACCACCACCATGTTAGAAAAATAGGTGAAAATAGCATTTTTCACAAATATAGAAAAATGATTTTTTCCTATTTTGGACTAGAAATAAATATAATAAAATGAGCGGGTTTTATATATTTATTTGTGGGTTTGTGTTCTATGTTGGAAGAGTTTTGCAACGAACTAAACCACGTCCAAAACGGAGCTAAGATGAATGAGATATCGATGCTCAAAGTTGGGTGTTTGAAACATTCAATGCTGAAACAAAAGGGAAAGTAGCACCTTGTCCCACATCGGATGAGAGATGGAACTTAAAGGGGTATTTAAGTGGGAACTCTCCATCCTTATTGTTTCATGGGAGCACTCACTAGTGTACTTGCGAAGGGCACCCTAACTCGCACACGCTCGCACGCGTGGCGTGGGCGATGAGGCGCAATGTGGCGCTTTGATGACGCACTTTGCACTTTTTCCCCTCATCAGTGGAGTGCAGGTTCGAAGCGCGTGACGTGGCACACACGCGCATCACCAAGTGGAGTGCAGGTTCGAAGCGCGTGACGTGGCACACGCGCGCATGGACCTGAGTCAGTGAGGCGCACGCGTAGAAGCTTCCAGCATTGAAGACGTTTAATGCAATTTAAACCTCTCTTTAATTCGTTTGTTGAATGTTTCGACTTAGGAGTTGTATAAATACAGCTCCATACCCACTGCAAAAAGACACCAGCAACACAACAGCAAATACCACTTTCTCTCAAACAGCTTCCTGATCTTTCTCTAGCAGTTTTCAAGGTAACCTTCGGGTTGTAGGCGAACTCCGGCAGTTCTACTGCTCCGGCTGTTGTACCCTGGGAAACAAAACGAGTACTCTTGGGAGACTCGGAATTTGTTTTAAGGGAAGCGTGTTTACACATGACTCAGCCAATCTACTTCATCTTCATTCTTGTATTTTTATTTATTTCAGTTGTAAATTGTATTGTTTTCAGCTTTCTTTATTTTCTGTATTGTAATCTTTGAATAAAATTTGTTTATTTTATTTATTTACGCGAACGGTTCCTACAATCTTAAAACAAATTTTTAAAACCGTTCGTGTAGTCAAAACCATCCTGTTTGTGACTCAAACCAGTTTTGATTCACTCAGTTTGTGTTTTAAAAACATATTTTTTTTTTGTTTTCATCTTCAAAGGAGCGACTTTGGTTGAAAACCTTTCTGGTTACATTCTGTTTTTGTCCTAAAATTTGCTAAAACTTTCTGATTTGGTCTTCAAAGTTGGACTTAGAAGCCAATCAGTAAGTTCAAAATTATAAAATTTCTGTTTTTAGTCTTCAAAGTTGGACTTAGAAGCCTAAACAGTCAATTTGTGGTAAAATTAAAATTTACTAGTTTACTTATGGTTTTTGCGTAAATCAGAATTTTTTGACTAAACTTTAAAATTTTAATTTTTTCAGCATGTCGAACGAAAACGTCAACGTTAACAACACTACAAATGTTGTGACGGGAACCCCCTCTTAACGCCACCATTGTGGGAGCGTCCACAGTGGCCAATCACGTTGAACGACCCGAGAAGTTCTCGGGTCTACACTTCAAAAGGTGGCAGCAGAAGATGTTCTTCTACCTGACCACCATGAACCTTGCGAGGTTCTTGTCGGAAACCGCTCCCCAACCTGTGGAAGGGGAGACCGACGCACAAAGACAGTGCGCGGTAGATGCGTGGAAGCATTCAGATTTCATATGTCGTGGCTATGTGTTAAACGGCCTGTCAGATGCGTTGTATAATGTGTACTATAACGTCAAGACTTCCAAAGACCTTTGGGATGCCTTGGACAAAAAGTACAAAACGGAGGATGCTGGCACAAAGAAATTTGTGGTAGCCCGTTTCTTGGATTTCAAAATGGTTGATTCTAAAAGTGTTATGAATCAAGTCCAAGAATTCCAAATTATACTACATGACATCTTTGCGGAAGGCATGACACTTAGCGAGACATTCCAAGTGGCAGCGTTGATTGAAAAGTTACCTCCTGGTTGGGTGGATTTTAAGAATTATCTTAAACATAAACGAAAGGAGATGACTTTAGAGGACCTTATTGTTCGTCTTCGGATTGAAGAGGGCAATAGAATTGCCCTAAAAGGCAGCCATGCGCAAACTTCTGCCAGCGCAAACGTGGTTGAGCATGGGCAATCCTCTAAGGGCGCGAAGGGTAAGGGGAAAAAGGACAAAGAGAAAGCTAAGGCTAGCAAACTTGGACCGAAGAAAGGGGTTGTGAAAAAGAAACCTCCAACGTTCCAAGGGACTTGTTACAACCGTGACGAGCCGGGGCATCGGGCTAACCAATGCAAGAAACCAAAGCGTGAGCGCGCGCACATGGTGGATGAAGACGGAATGCCTTTGGTGGCAATGATTTCCGACAAAACCGCAATGTTGGATGAGGTCAATGCTGTGACCAACACTCCAAAAGGGTGGTGGATTGATACGGGAGCGACCCGTCATGTGTGCCAGACAGGAGCCTCTTTACCACCTTCAAGGAGCTTGCGGGAGATGAGAAGCTGTACATGGGAAATGCAGCCACCGCGGACATTAAGGGTGAAGGAACGGTGATTTTGAAGTGGACTTCAGGGAAGGAGCTCACTTTAAGCAACGTGTTATATGTCCCAGACTTGCGCAAGAGCCTAGTCTCGGGTTGGTTGCTTAATATCGTTTAGTTTTTGAGAGCGATCAACTTGTACTAACTAAACGAGGAATGTATGTAGGCAAGGGCTATGCCCAAAATGGTATGTTTAAATTGAATGTAATGGCAGTCAAGAAAAACATGAATAAAATTGCTACTACTTCTACTTATATACTTGAGTTTTCTGATTCGAATAAATGGCATGGTAGATTAGGTCACGTAAATTTTAATTCAATACGCCGTTTAATCAATTTAAATTGTATACCAACATTCCATATTGATTCACATTATAAATGTGAAACATGCGTTGAATCCAAACTTACAAGAACATCATCGAAATCGGTTGAACGAATAACCGAACCCCTTGATTTAATTCACACTGATATATGTGATTTAAAAGCGGTACCCACAAGAGGTGGAAATAAGTACTTCATCACGTTTATTGATGATAGCACTAAATATTGCTATGTATATTTACTAAAAAGTAAAGATGAAGCAATAAGTAAATTTATCTTGTACAAAAATGAAGTTGAGAATCAACTTCAAAAGAAGATAAAAGCTTTGCGAAGCGACCGAGGAGGCGAATATGTTGCACCTTTTGCCGATTTATGCGCAAAAAGTGGCATTGTACATGAGTGTACACCTCCTTATTCTCCAAAATCAAATGGTGTGGCGGAACGAAAGAACCGCACATTGAAAGAAATGATGAACGCCATGTTGATAAGTTCTGGGGTGAGCCAGGAAATGTGGGGGGATGCCATTCTCTCGGCTAATTATCTTTTGAACAAGATACCACTCAAAAAGAGAGACGAAACTCCATATGAGTTATGGAAAATGAAGAAGCCTTCATACAAATACTTGAAAGTGTGGGGGTGCCTAGCAAAGGTGATTGTACCACCTCCTAAGGCTCTTAGGATAGGACCCAAAACTGTTGATTGCATATTTATTGGGTATGCGCATCAAACTAGTGCACATCGCTTTCTTGTACATGAGTCCAAGAATCCTGATGTACACGTAAACACTATCATGGAGGGGAATCCTAACATTGTGTCTTACTTTGAAAATGTGTTTCCTTTGAGAAGACAAACACATGCAACGTCATCAACACCTAATTTTGAAGTAGGTGAAAGCTCATCTAGACGAGTTGATGAGGTAGTTCATGATAAGACACATGAACAACCTGAGGTTGAAGAAAGTGACCGTAGGCGAAGTAAAAGGCCAATGGTTGAAAAATCCTTCGGTCCAGACTTTGTTAGCTATATGGTTGAGGGCGAGCCCAATACATATCGCGAAGTGGTTTCTTCTTCAGAAGGACCTCAATGGAAAGAAGCAATAAGGAATGAAATTGATTCTATATTGCAAAATCATACTTGGGAGTTAGTAGATCTTCCACCTGGTTGCAAACCACTTGGATATCGTTGGATATTCAAAAGGAAGATGAAAACTGATGGAAGTATTGATAAATACAAGGCTAGGTTGGTGATTAAAGGATTTAGACAAAAGGAAGGTCTAGATTACTTTGATACCTACTCGCCCGTGACGCGCATAACCTCGATTAGATTGGTTCTTGCTATAGCGGCTTTAAGAAATTTGGAAGTTCACCAAATGGATGTTAAAACCGCATTTCTAAATGGCGATTTAGAAGAAGAGATTTACATGGAGCAACCTGAAGGTTTCTCTGCCCCAGGTCAAGAGGGTAAAGTATGTAAACTCGTCAAGTCTTTGTATGGCTTGAAGCAAGCACCAAAACAATGGCACCAAAAGTTTGATCATGTCATGATTGACAATGGTTTCAAAATAAATGAGTGCGACAAATGTGTTTATTTCAAAGACACAAATGAAGGTTATGTGATTTTATGCCTTTATGTAGACGATATGCTTATCATTGGGAGTAATGATAAAATTATCAAAGCTACTAAAAGCATGTTAAAAGCAAGATTTGACATGAAAGACATGGGTTTAGCGGATGTGATTCTTGGAGTAAAGATCATAAGAACCCAAGAAGGTCTTGTGTTAAGTCAATCTCACTATGTGGATAAAATTCTTGAAAAATTCAACTCGGGAGATACGAGTGTAGCTCGAACTCCAGTTGATACCTCCCAACATCTCAAGAAGAATAAAGGAGATGGAGTTGCTCAGTTAGAGTATTCAAGAATTATTGGCAGTCTAATGTATCTAATGACATGTACTAGACCCGACTTGGCTTACGCGGTGAGTAGGCTAAGTAAATACACCAGCAATCCGTGCGCGGATCATTGGAAAACTATCACGAGGGTGCTTAAATACATAAGATACACAAGAGATTATGGACTGCATTATACCTGACAACCGGCAGTGATCGAAGGATACACTGATGCAAACTGGATATCGGATAATAAAGATTCCAAATCAACAAGTGGTTACGTGTTTACACTTGGTGGAGCTGCTATTGCTTGGAAGTCTTCTAAGCAAACGGTGATAGCAAGATCCACAATGGAATCAGAATTTATCGCCTTGGATAAGTCAGGCGAGGAGGCGGAATGGCTACGTCAATTCGTGGAAGATATTCCAAGATGGCCAAAGCCTTTGCCAGCCATATGTGTACATTGTGATAGCTAATCAGCAATTGGTAGAGCTCAAAGCTTGATGTACAATGGCAGATCAAGGCATATGCGACGTAGGCATAACACGATACGACAACTACTCTCAACGGGTGTTATCACAATTGATTATGTGAGATCAGCGGATAACATTGCGGACCCGTTTACAAAAGGCTTAAGCAGAGAGTTAGTAGAAACGTCGTCAAGAGGAATGGGACTAAAGCCCGTGGTAAATGGGAATATGAGGGAAACCTAACTTAGTTGACTGGAGATCCCAAGATCTAAGTTCAATAGGAAAACTTAATCATATTACCAAACGGAGTCACTGTGGGGGAGTACCCTAAACTAAATAAAAAGGGAGTTATTTATACTTCCTAGTCCATTCCAATCAGTGACATTGAAGGGAGGCTAAGCATATTAAGGTTAACGATTTCGGGAAATCAAATAACCATGATGCTTTTAATGATTCAGGGAATCACCTATGTTAGAGAGAAGTAAGATCGCTTCGAATGGATTTGTGGGCTGCGCAAATCCTAGAGCTCTCGCAGAACCAGGCTAGTGTTCCAGGACCATAATAGGACACGACAATGAGGAGTTGGCCAAACCAGGGAGAGTATTGTGTGAAGTGTATTGTCGTTTACACAAATGGGGGTATGTTCAAGGACATCGCGTCTACACACCGCTAGTAAGCTAAGTGCGCTTCGCAAACGAAGGTTCAAAGGTGACAACCTACCTATCTTGCAATAGTCAACTGTCGAAGTTTATCGTTGAAAAGTGTAAGGAAAAGATCCATTTCCATACATGTGGGGGATTGTTGGAAATTTGATGAAAATAGCATTTTTCATGTGGGGGATTGTTGGAAAAATAGGTGAAAATAACATTTTTCACAAATATAGGAAAATGATTTTTTCCTATTTTGGACTAGAAATAAATATAATAAAATGAGCGGGTTTTATATATTTATTTGTGGGTTTGTGTTCTATGTTGGAAGAGCTTTGCAACGAACTAAACCACGTCCAAAACGGAGCTAAGATGAATGAGATATCGATGCTCAAAGTTGGGTGTTTGGAACATTCAATGCTGAAACAAAAGGGAAAGTAGCACCTTGTCCCACATCGGATGAGTGATGGAACTTAAAGGGGTATTTAAGTGGGAACTCTCCATCCTTATTGTTTCATGGGAGCACTCACTAGTGTACTCGCGAAGGTGCGGAGCACCCTAACTCGCACTCGCACTTCGCACACTCGCATCACCGCGAGCCGCTTGAGAGCCGCCTTTGTATTTTTGACCACGTGCGTATGGTGGATCTCATAGGCTGCAGGGACCAAGTGGAGTGCAGGTTCGAAGCGCGTGACGTGGCAGTCCGCGCGCGGGTATACGTGGCACGAAGGCGCGCGGTAGCGCATGGTGCATAGGTCCTAAGGTGTCGTGCGCGGCTGTAACACCCCGAAAACGGGTTTAGTAATCAAACCTCGTTAATAGTGATGGACGGGTAAAATGCTGTTAGTGGTAAAATTTAACCCGGTAAATATTAGGATTTAAATAAATAAACCTAATATTAATAAAAAGGGGGAATAAATGCTTAAGTTACGAAAGGTCCGAATTAACGGGACTTAAAAATAAAACGGGTCATAACTTCCCCGGACCTACCAAGTAACTAGGAATAATAACCTAGTTAAATACATGCCTTAAAATAAAGAAGGAAACTTGGGTAATAACCCTTATTATAAGGTTACAAACTAGAGGGGCTAAAAGAGGAGGAATTAAAACTTGATTTTATTTAATTAAAACACTACACACACACTAGTGTATGTGTGTGTGAAATCGATCAGGAGAAGAGCCAGGGGCTCAAACCCTAACTCATCTCAATCTCACCAAATTAAAGGGCAGAACTAGCTCAAATCAGATGCATGAACACGAATTCATGATCACCTAGTCATGGGGATTACAAGGTATGTCGAATTTTACGATTTGGTGATACTTTGAGATTATGATGAACAATCAAAAATCGAAATTCTGGAATGAATGTTGAATCTATGAGTGTTATTGTGATTATATCTTAGTTTAGAAACAAACCCTAGTAGAAAACTTGATGAATTGTTGTCAAAACTAGGGATTTGATAATTACCCTACTATGTGCTAAGTGGGTTTTGATTTTGTAGTGAAGATGATGATATGTTTATGCTAGAAATCATCATAGTTGATAGTAGAAACAAGGTACTTGAACAAATTAGGTGTTTGGGTACATAAATCATAATTGCTATGAAATGGGTTTAGTTGATTTGAAGACATTAATGTTACATTGGTGTTTATAAACGCCATACTAACTCGTATGAATGAACTACTTGAACAAAATAGGGATTTTGTTAAGAGTTCATAATTGATTAGAAGTGAGTCTTGACACAAGAATTAAACTCGTGAATTATGATTGAGTTTAAAGAGAAAAATAGTCAAAGAATCATAAGGTGTGAAAGTCATGATTTGGGATGGCTAATCTAACAACCTTGTGAATAATGAATGATAGTTGGCGCTTAACGAGCTAGGTGGAAGCTTGGTGAGTGAGCGGGTCAAACGAACCAAGTGAGAAGAAAGGCATATTCGGGATGCGAGGTAAGTTAAAACTTACACCTTTTATTTGATATCTATTGGTTTTATAGATTTTGAATAATCAAAAGTCACATTTTGACTTATGATGTTTCGACCCGACGTGCGAGGTTCGAAACAAAAGACAATAATGATAAACCATGTTGAATGGTTAAAAAGAGCTAATAAGGTCATTTAGTAATGTAATGACTAATAAATAACGAGTTTTGAGTGATTTACCTTATAAGGTAAATCAATACAATTAATAAGGGTAAAACGGCAATGTAGTCACTGGTTGACGATAACCGTTAGTTTTGAAGGACACTTTATGGCGTAAGATATAAAGAGGTCAAAATAATCAAGAAATAAATTTATAAGTATATTGACCGTATGGTGTAAACCGGTACAAGTTATGTAGACGAGATGATAATAAATCCATCTCGCAAAAGTAAATGGTCATATAGACCAAACGGGTCAAAAGGTGAAAATATCACCCTTTGACAATATCGGCTAATGTTTTGTCGAGTTGCATGATTACAGGAATAAATATCGATTGAATGTTGTCATCGCTATTACTTAGCGGCTACTAAGGCAAGGTATCAAAATGGGTCAATATATTGATTCGAGCCAGGTATGTATGTATAATTGGTCAAATCATCATTAGAACTTGAAGGTCAATGAGGGCTAAACAAGTTAAAATGGACATTGGGTTATCTTTTAAGTAAACTGAATGATTTAAGTTATTGTCATTGTGTTTTAAAAACATGATGGCTATTTAAACAAGATCCTAGTTTAAAAAGTGGAATTTTGGTCAATTACGACATGAAAAGTCCTTTGTTGTAAAGAAAGGGTTTAAGATGACCAAAACGCCCTCGTAAGCAAAATCGAGTAAATGAACCTTAAGAGTCATTTAAAAACAAGTTATATGATCAAGCAAATACTTTGAATAAGTATAAAGAATGAAAAGGGTAAATCTTGGGTCAAATGACTCAATATGGGTCTTTGTCGTAAAATGATAGTCCGAGGGATAAAACTCGGAATATATGTATCTCCATATTAAATCCACCACAAATATAGTTGTGGTGGAAGACTACTTGGTAAGAAATGTGAAAATATAAAGTTAGATACAAATGAAAGCGATTTTAGGCTCGAAAGTGCTTAAATACCCTTAACGGGTCAAAATAAGCATACGAGCGAAAACGGGTTTAAATTGTGTAATAAACCTATGATTAGAACCTAATATGGTAGGTAACATTAATTTTAAGAAGTGTATGTGATATAGGAATCAAACAAATACATTTGTTTGATAAAATGCATAAACGGGTTAAAATTCGGTAAAAAGGTAATGAGTCAAAGGCTTAGAAGTCTCAAAATTTCTTATGTTGGATGTAGGATTTTAACTCCATAAGATGGAGGATTAAATTACGATCACGTAGGAGGAAACGTGAGGTTAAACAGATAAACGGTTCGAAAGTTACGACCGTTTTCGTAAAAAGGACCAAAACTAAAAAAATAGGAATAGCTGGGCGCAGTATGACCCACGGTTCAGACCGTAGGCCACGGTCTGGAGGGGCTGATTGGTTGTTGTGGGCTGCAGCGTGACCCACGGTTCAGACCATAGGCCACAGTCTGGAGGGACTTTTTGGTTGTTATTCTAATTGTTTGACTTATATGACTTGTTTAATCGTGTTATTTAACTACCAAAGCTAACTTTTAAGTTGGTTTTGGTCATAGGTATATGTCAAGGGATTCCCGGATGAAGTTCAAGCATGGACAAGAACCGAACACACAATCGAACAAAGCTTCCGCGTTAATCTAATATGATTTTGTTTTAAGTGAACTATGTAAAACACTTGGTACTATATTTGAACATTTTTGACATGTAAGAATGTTAACTTGGAAAAGTTTTTGTAAAGTCGTATTTTAGTATAAAATGCGTGTTTTATTATTATAATCTTAATTCTTTGAGACGAGTGTTACAAGTTGGTAATCAGAGCTCAAGGTTGTTGACAAATGTGTTCGGTTCGAGGCTTGATCGCAAATCCGGTAAGTACATGTATGTTAATAGTTTAGCATGCTAAGTTGTTGTAAACAACACATAGGGCTATCGTGTGATACACGTTACCCCAATTAAAATGATTGATATAGTTGACGAAAATACGCGCGTTGACGCGTATAGTAGAAAAAGCCTTGTATTATAATACGGGCGATTATTGAAGTTGACGTTACTAACTTTTGTGAATGTTTTAATTGAAGGACACTCGCGTTTGAAGACGACGAGAGTCAAACGAATTGTGGATATGATGATGGAACGGTCCGAAGTATGACAAGAGGAGCATGCTCACCGAGGACTAAATCGCGTAACGACCGCGAACAAGGTTAATGGCAAGGAAGGCCCGTCGGGGCAAACATTACCAGGTGCACATTTTAAATAACCGCACAAATAGTAATATGCAACAAATAAGTAGAAATTGAAAGTTGCATATGTAGATTAAAAACTTGGAAAAACCTGAATAGAAAATGTATTCGGGATATTGTTTCCAAGAGAAACAAATAGAGGCGTTACTCACATAGGGCGTGATGTGAAAACTATAAAAAGGTCATGTGTGTCATGTGTTAATCGCTTACTCTGGCCAAGTAAGTAGTGGCATATGATACCATGAACTTCTTATGGCGGACACGTTTACATCCGATGTAGTAAGGGCGGGGTGAATGGGACTAACTTAAAAGTACCCAAATGAATCAAATGAGCAAAATATTTGATAATAATGTAAACACACAGCCGGGTGACGGAAGCGTATTACATTAGGATGATGAGCCCGAGTGAAGGGACAAATATAAATGTAAAAGGATTAAGGTATGCAATTGGGAGGGGTGTGCTTACACTCGAACCCAGAGAATGCAAATATGACTCTTAATGGGCCGATTTTGTAAAACGCCAAATTTGAGAACAAAGTAGGAATATAAAAGCGAAACGAAGTCATAATGCATACCGTAAGGGTTGCAATAATAACGACTTCGGTAAAACACCCGGTTGGTGGGTAAGAATTTAAACGCATGCGTAGACTGAGAAACAGGAACGTGAAATAGAAAGTCAAAAGACTCGGAATATGAGTCATGACTAAAAGATGACAAGAATTTTCGCAAACATAAATTTTGGTAATTACGTTCAACCATTTCAAAGTTGGACGGGTCCAGTAAAGAATGAAGTTTGACATTCATGAGTGATGAAAATTCACCCAAAAAGAGTCAAACGAGTCAATTAAGGAATAACGCTTGATAAAATAGGAAAACGCAAACCGGTGAAACTGCAAAGCTAAAAGCAATAAGATAGAAGGACCCGGGTAATGGGTTGTAAAGGAGTATAAGTATGAACCGGGTAACGGTAAGTTTAGGACAAACTGACGCGTAAATAACGTCAGAAGTCATAAAGTCGGAGGATTAGTCCGGAAGTAAACAAATGAAGCCTTAGAGTACGGTCAAGGTCAATTGAAGTTCAAGAGTGAAAATAAACGATTCCAAACATAATAAGAGATGCCTTGAAGCTATATATGTATATATACATTTGAATATAGACAAGAATAAAAGATGATATACGGGATCATCATAACCTACGGGATTAAACACAGTGTTAAGGTCTACGGGACCAAAAAGACCCTCGGGTCATAAAGAGAAGGAAACGAGTTGTTAATGTCTCACCTTAAAAAGGTGAAAAATTTAAAAAAATAGCCTATGAGACTAAGTGAAAGAACCTACGGGTCAATAGTGTAAAGCAAGGGAACTAGTTATGATTCCCCGCGTAAAATGAGAACGGAAAAGAATAAATTATGGGTTGTCAATTTCCTTAATATGAGTAATTGACATAGTTAAAAGGAAAAACGTTAAACTAAAATTCAGTTTTAGTAAGAAACAACGTTTTAACAAATATGAATACTATAAGACGAAATTGGAAATAACAAATATCAAAGAGTATGGGTCTTAACATCGATAGGTGCAAGACGATATATTCGAAAAAGTGGTATTTTCGAAAATGAAAGGTTGATATAAATTAAACATGACTTGACACGATCACGGTCAAGAAATGCAATGTGAAGTGGAATCACATTATCACCAAGCGAGCGGTAAAAAGCAATTGGACTAATAAGTCTAGTTAGTGAGACCGGTTAAGGTCATTTAAGTAACTTGGTTGCTTGTAAGCGGTGGATTCGGTATAACTGAACCGAATAAATGAATTTGAAAACAAAAGAAATTGTTGCTAAAAGTGAAAGATTTCACTAAAGACCTTTAAACGGGTCAAAGTAACGGATTCATAAGGAAATTCGATAGTATATGAAAGCGATGGATATCGCTAAGTTAACTAAACTAGTGGAAATAACGAGATTACGTTATTTCGAAGTTACACTATGTCGTATGAGATATGTAGACAATTAGTAACCAAAAAGATGTTACCGTACTTTTCGGGTAATACTAACGATTGGTTAAAAAGTATAAGTAATCTTAAAATATTTCTCGGATCGAATACATTGAGTTTAAACTCAATGAATTATGTAAGAAAAGGTTTCGAGGACGAAACCTCTTTAAAGGGGTAGACTTGTAACACCCCGAAAACGGGTTTAGTAATCAAACCTCGTTAATAGTGATAGACGGGTAAAATGCCGTTAGTGGTAAAATTTAACCCGGTAAATATTAGGATTTAAATAAATAAACCTAATATTAATAAAAAAGGGGGAATAAATGCTTGAGAAAATAAAGTTACGAAAGGTCCGAATTAACGGGACTTAAAAATAAAACGGGTCATAACTTCCCCGGACCTACCAAGTAACTAGGAATAATAACCTAGTTAAATGCATACCTTAAAATAAAGAAGGAAACTTGGGTAATAACCCTTATTATAAGGTTACAAACTAGAGGGGCTAAAAGAGGAGGAATTAAAACTTGATTTTATTTAATTAAAACACTACACACACACTAGTGTGTGTGTGTGTGAAATCGATCAGGAGAAGAGCCAGGGGCTCAAACCCTAACTCATCTCAATCTCACCAAATTGAAGGGCAGAACTAGCTCAAATCAGATGCATGAACACGAATTCATGATCACCTAGTCATGGGGATTACAAGGTATGTCGAATTTTACGATTTGGTGATACTTTGAGATTATGATGAACAATCAAAAATCGAAATTCTGGAATGAGTGTTGAATCTATGAGTGTTATTGTGATTATATCTTAGTTTAGAAACAAACCCTAGTAGAAAACTTGATGAATTGTTGTCAAAACTAGGGATTTGATAATTACCCTATTATGTGCTAAGTGGGTTTTGATTTTGTAGTGAAGATGATGATATGTTTATGCTAGAAATCATCATAGTTGATAGTAGAAACAATGTACTTGAACAAATTAGGTGTTTGGGTACATAAATCATAATTGCTATGAAATGGGTTTAGTTGATTTGAAGAAATTAATGTTACATTGGTGTTTATAAACGCCATACTAACTCGTATGAATGAACTACTTGAACAAAATAGGGATTTTGTTAAGAGTTCATAATTGATTAGAAGTGAGTCTTGACACAAGAATTAAACTCGTGAATTATGATTGAGTTTAAAGAGAAAAATAGTCAAAGAATCATAAGGTGTGAAAGTCATGATTTGGGATGGCTAATCTAACAACCTTGTGAATAATAAATGATAGTTGGCGCTTAACGAGCTAGGTGGAAGCTTGGTGAGTGAGCGGGTCAAACGAACCAAGTGAGAAGAAAGGCGTACTCGGGATGCGAGGTAAGTTAAAACTTACACCTTTTATTTGATATCTATTGGTTTTATAGATTTTGAATAATCAAAAGTCACATTTTGACTAATGATGTTTCGACCCGACGTGCGAGGTTCGAAACAAAAGACAATAATGATAAACCATGTGGAATGGTTAAAAAGAGCTAATAAGGTCATTTAGTCATGTAATGACTAATAAATAACGAGTTTTGAGTGATTTACCTTATAAGGTAAATCAATACAATTAATAAGGGTAAAACGGCAATGTAGTCACTCGTTGACGATAACCGTTAGTTTTGAAGGACACTTTATGGCGTAAGATATAAAGAGGTCAAAATAATCAAGAAATAAATTTATAAGTAAATTGACCGTATGGTGTAAACCGGTACAAGTTATGTAGACGAGATGATAATAAATCCATCTCGCAAAAGTAAATGGTCATATAGACCAAACGGGTCAAAAGGTGAAAATATCACCCTTTGACAATATCGGCTAATGTTTTGTCGAGTTGCATGATTACAGGAATAAATATCGATTGAATGTTGTCATCGCTATTACTTAGCGGCTACTAAGGCAAGGTATCAAAATGGGTCAATATATTGATTCGAGCCAGGTATGTATGTATAATTGGTCAAATCATCATTAGAACTTGAAGGTCAATGAGGGCTAAACAAGTTAAAATGGACATTGGGTTATCTTTTAAGTAAACTGAATGATTTAAGTTATTGTCATTGTGTTTTAAAAACATGATGGCTATTTAAACAAGATCCTAGTTTAAAAAGTGGAATTTTGGTCAATTACGACATGAAAAGTCCTTTGTTGTAAAGAAAGGGTTTAAGATGACCAAAACGCCCTCGTAAGCAAAATCGAGTAAATGAACCTTAAGAGTCGTTTAAAAACAAGTTATATGATCAAGCAAATACTTTGAATAAGTATAAAGAATGAAAAGGGTAAATCTTGGGTCAAATGACTCAAATGGGTCTTTGCCGTAAAATGATAGTCCGAGGGATAAAACTCGGAATATATGTATCTCCATATTAAATCCACCACAAATATAGTTGTGGTGGAAGACTACTTGGTAAGAAATGTGAAAATATAAAGTTAGATACAAATGAAAGCGATTTTAGGCTCGAAAGTGCTTAAATACCCTTAACGGGTCAAAATAAGCATACGAGCGAAAACGGGTTTAAATTGTGTAATAAACCTATGATTAGAACCTAATATGGTAGGTAACATTAATTTTAAGAAGTGTATGTGATATAGGAATCAAACAAATACGTTTGTTTGATAAAATGCATAAACGGGTTAAAATTCGGTAAAAAGGTAACGAGTCAAAGGCTTAGAAGTCTCAAAATTTCTTATGTTGGATGTAGGATTTTAACTCCATAAGATGTAGGATTAAATTACGATCACGTAGGAGGAAACGTGAGGTTAAACGGATAAACGGTTCGAAAGTTACGACCGTTTTCGTAAAAAGGACCAAAACTAAAAAAATAGGAATAGCTGGGCGCAGTGTGACCCACGGTTCAGACCGTAGGCCACGGTCTGGAGGGGCTGATTGGTTGTTGTGGGCTGCAGCGTGACCCACGGTTCAGACCATAGGCCACAGTCTGGAGGGACTTTTTGGTTGTTATTCTAATTGTTTGACTTATATGACTTGTTTAATCGTGTTATTTAACTACCAAAGCTAACTTTTAAGTTGGTTTTGGTCATAGGTATATGTCAAGGGATTCCCGGATGAAGTTCAAGCATGGACAAGAACCGAACACACAATCGAACAAAGCTTCCGCGTTAATCTAATATGATTTTGTTTTAAGTGAACTATGTAAAACACTTGGTACTATATTTGAACATTTTTGACATGTAAGAATGTTAACTTGGAAAAGTTTTTGTAAAGTCGTATTTTAGTATAAAATGCGTATTTTATTATTATAATCTTGATTCTTTGAGACGGGTGTTACAGCGGCGCCAAAGTGAGCCAAAACGGCGCGACTGTGTGGCGTGCTCGTAGAGGCTCACAGGTGACGTGGCACACGCGCGCATGGACCTGAGTCAGTGAAGCGCACGCGCGCATGGCTGTGAGCCAAGAGGACGCACCGCGCATGGGCGTGCAGACATGGGCGCGCGCGCACCAGTGTGGCTTGCGCGCGCGCACGCGTAGAAGCTTCCAGCATTGATTGACAGTGCAGTTTCAGTCCAGCTTCGTAACTGACGAGTTAACAGGCTTTGACTGAGAATTAAATGACGTATTAAATTGCATTGAAGACGTTTAATGCAATTTAAACCTCTCTTTAATTCGTTTGTTGAATGTTTCGACTTAGGAGCTGTATAAATACAGCTCCATACCCACTGCAGAAAGACACCAGCAACACAACAGCAAATACCACTTTCTCTCAAACAGCTTCCTGATCTTTCTCTAGCAGTTTTCAAGGTAACCTTCGGGTTGTAGGCGAACTCCGGCAGTTCTACTGCTCCGGCTGTTGTACCCTGGGAAACAAAACGAGTACTCTTGGGAGACTCGGAATTTGTTTTAAGGGAAGCGTGTTTACACGTGACTCAGCCAATCTACTTCATATTCATTCTTGTAATTTTTATTTATTTCAGTTGTAAATTGTATTGTTTTCAGCTTTCTTTATTTTCGGTATTGTAATCTTTGAATAAAATTTGTTTATTTTATTTATTTACGCGAACGGTTCCTACACACCGCCCCACAACCTTTACCGCCGCCACCCACGCCACCTTTGATTTAAATTCACCTTTGAATCTGTAAGGTATACATCTTCCTTGCTTTCTCCGGTCTCTTGCTTCTTTGGTGATGAAGCTGATTTCGGTTCGCTTGCCCTCCCCCTTCGATAACTAACAACGGCGAAGACATCAATACTTAATGTTTGGATTTGCTAGTTAATCTGCTTGAACGAATCCCTGTAACATCGCAGTGTGTTAATTTGGGAGATTTTTAAATCCGAAAGTAAAGCATGATGATATAAATTTGCTCAAAGTCAAAAGTAACAAATGTCTCGGTAATCAACGACCAGCTCCACCAGCTCAGAATCAGAATGTGATAATAAAATAGAAACTTGACGAAAAGAAGACTAAATTGACAAAAACACAAAATTAAAGCACAATGATATAAACTTGCCCTAAATCAAAAGTAACGATTGACTTGATAACCAACCACTAGCTCCACCAGACCAGAGTACACCAGCCGAACCAAACGAACACAAAATTAAAGCACGGCGACATAATTTTGCCCTAAATCAAAACGTCCTATCGACTAAAACAACCCTAATTAACAAAAAAAAAACACAAAATGGTAGCACAATAATACAATAAACCCAAGACCCGACCCGCAAACATCCTCCATCTAAAAACCTTCGAACGTTCCCCAATTCATAATTTTCAGCTCATACCTAGAACCGCCAAAATTTCAAAACCCCACATCTCACTTTCCCCAAAATCCCACCTTTTACCCTCCAAATCTTCCCAATTTCACATGAAACATTCGAATTGACAACAAAAAAAAACGATCGTTCGAGAAGATATGATTAAATGTGATGCAGATGTATACCTTACAGATTCAAAGGTGAATTTAAATCAAAGGTGGGGTGGGTGGCAGCGGTGAAGGTTGTGGAGGGCAGTGGAGGTGGAGGTGGCGGTGGAGGGTGGTGGTGGTGGTGATGGTGATGGAGATTATATATATATATAGGGTAAGGATATATAGAAAACCACTTTTATTGAGAAAACCCGGGAAACTCAAAGCTCCCGACTTTTTTTTTTTTTTTGAAAAAAATAACACATGTAATATACATGTTTTTAAGAGTTTTGGGCCAAAAAAGCGAAAAAGCGCCGAAGGGATTTTTTTTAAAAAATAAACAAGTTTCAGCATTTTTTGCCTAACACGTGTTACACAACAAAGTTGCTGAAATTTGTTTATTTTTTTTTTAAATAATCCTTCAGCGCTTTTTCGATTTTTTTTGCCCAAAACTCTTAAAAACATGTATATTGCGTGTGGTAATTTAAAAAAAAAGTCGGGAACTTAGAGTTTCCCGGGTTTTCTCAATAAAAGTGGTTTTCTATTTATCTTTAGCATATATATATATATATATATATATATATATATAGTTAAAATAATAATAATATTTTAAGTTATTTTATTTTATTTTTTAAATGCTATTAAATAAGTGGGGAAAAAGACTAAACTGCCCTTGGGTGACTAGATTTAACCAAAAAATCTAACTGGGTTTGGCTTAAAGGATAAAACGTGCAAGATTTTGAAAGGTAAATGACACCGCCTGTCAAATTTTGCGCTAAAGGACAGCGCCTGAAATTTGATGTAAACATAAAGGACAAAACTTGTAATTTACTCTTACATTTCAATCATTCATCTTGCACGAATTCTGATTAATTAGTTATTGTATTTATTACATTTTAATCATTCATCTTGCACTAATTCTGATTAATTAATTATTGGTTTCTCTTTTTTGAGTATAACACTGCTATAATATTTTTAATCAAAAAATTGATATGTTACGTGATTCAGAGTGTTTAGGGTGAGCAATAAGTGAATGGTTAACCGAAACTTACGAAATTGAACCAAAATCAACCAAAAACTGCATTAAGACCACCCGTAGTGGCTCCTTAGGGGGGCGTTTTTTTTTTGCCCAATCACGCCGACCAACCACCCCCCTGGGCGTGTTTGGCCTGTTTTTTTTTTTTTGTTTTGACGTGTTTTAAATCACGCTTTCGTGGCAAGTTGTTGGCCAATCAGACCGTTTGCAACGGTCAAAAGCAAAGGTCATATTTTTTTTCTTTTTTCATTTCTCACCTATATATATACACACACTTCTACTCCACCATTGTTACAAACAAAAATCTCTACAATCTCAAATATTAAACCATTTTTATAAAAAAAAAAAAGGGTTCCCCTAGTTCCTCGTCCATCGCAAATTATTACTATAGAGAGTTTTTAGCGGATGATGGTGAATCCACCGGTGAGGAGGTCGAGCAAGAGGCGATTACGAGTGCTTATCAACTAGCGGTGCGATATATGAAGCATTGTAGTCGGCCCGAACGTGAAATTAAAACAAGAGATTATATTGAACGAGACCGACATGTGTCAAACGATCGGTTGATGAAAGATTATTTCGATGAAGCGACAACATATCCGAACCCAGAAGTTTTTAGGCGTCGTTTCCGGATGAGTAAGCATTTGTTTCTACGCATCGTCGAGGACTTTGAAAACAACTTCGATTATTTTAAACAAAAAGCGGATGCGAAAGGGACACTTGGATTCACCGGTATTCAAAAGTGTACGTCGGCGCTACGAGTCCTTGCTTACGGAAACACGACCGACATCAACGACGAGTATTTAAAAATGGCCGAGAAAAAACGTAGGTCACCTTGGAGCATTTTTGTTACGGTACATTCCTATACTTTACTATAAACATTACAAGTATTTTTTATTTTTTTTAGCTTATGGTTGTATACGTTTGTAAAGGTATTATAAATTTGTACAGCACGCGTTATCTGAGAACGCCCACTTGGTACAACCTTCAAAAGATTTACGAGGTCCATTATAATGAGCATGATTTGCCGGGTATGATTGGGAGCTTGGATTGTATGCATTGGCGTTGGGATAACTATCCGACCGCATGGCTAGGTCAACACACACGGGGTGACCAAAAAGGACCTACTGTTATTTTTCAAGCGGTTGCCTCACAAGACCTTTGGGTTTGGTCGGCCTACTTTGGTGTGGTCGGGTTATGCAATAACATAAATATTTTTGAACAATCTCCGTTGTTAGAGGACTATATTTCTGGCAGAGCTCCAAAAGCCTCTTTCTACGCAAACGGAAACTACTACCCCCATGGATACTATTTGTGCGACGGAATTTATCCTAGGTATTCGATGGTCGTGAAGACTTTTAGTGATCCGTTCGATGAAAAAAGAGCACACTTTAAAAAGGTTCAAGAGTCTGCGCGGAAAGACATTGAGAGATGCTTTGGGGTTCTTACACAACGATGACATATTTGAGAAATCCTTGTCATGCATGGACCAAACAAAAAATGAGAGATGCTATGTATGCTTGTATAATCATGCACAACATGATTTTGGAAGACGTAGGAAAGGCGATATGCCATAATTATGTACCGGAAGCCGTTCAGGAGGAACATCCGCAAACGTCAATGGAAGAAAGAGTAAATAATGCACAAGAATTACATTACGAACCCCACTATTCCGCGTTAACGGTTGATCTGGTACAACACGCATGGTCGACTCGGTATATCCCAGCTGAGGAAGACGAAGATGACGAGAATGACGAAAGCGAAGACGAAAATTAATGTATTTTTTTAAGTATGATCGTTTTTATTTACTAGCAGGGTGCCCGCGCGATGCGGCGGGGGCGACACTTTGCATTGTGGTACTCATTTCTGGTAGTTTATCTTATTCGTGCAATATTTATTATAACATCATTTTGGTGGTTATACGCCATAGGCGAAATCATTTGTTAGTCCATTTCATTGTAGTATGTATGGTTCAGTTGTTTTGGTTCTTATCCTCAACCGAAGTCATCGGTTGGTCAATTTTATTAACCAATTGGTTTTCGGTTATCAGTTTTAATTATTTGGTTACATTGACGGTTTTTTGTTCGATTCGTTTAATAGCCAAAACCAAACTTTGGCTAATACTTTTGCTTAGAAATACATGAAATTTAGGTATAAATACATGAAGTAGAGGGTTTGGTCGGGTTACTTTGGCGTGGTCGGGTTATGCAATGACATAAATATTTTTGAACAATCTCCGTTGTTAGAGGACTATATTTCTGGCAGAGCTCCAAAAGCCTCTTTCTACGCAAACGGAAACTACTACCCCCATGGATACTATTTGTGCGACGGAATTTATCCTAGGTACTCAATGGTCGTGAAGACTTTTAGTGATCCGTTCGATGAAAAAAGAGCACACTTTAAAAAGGGTCAAGAGTCTGCGCGGAAAGACATTGAGAGATGCTTTGGGGTTCTTAAACAACGATGACAATATTTGAGAAATCCTTGTCATGCATGGACCAAACAAAAAATGAGAGATGTAATGTATGCTTGTATAATCATGCACAACATGATTTTGGAAGACGTAGGAAAGGCGATATGCCATAATTATGTACCGGAAGCCGTTCAGGAGGTGTCACGGCCCCCGACCCGGTTTTACCCGTTTCAGGAGCCGCGGGACAGAAATCCCGTGGTATTTATTTAACAGCGGAAGTTTTCTTCAGGATCTTTTTAAAACTGAAATATTTCCCGATTATTTTATTTCACAACTCGGGATATAACCCCGGTAATTTACAATCTTGAGATTTCACGGAGAAATCTTTTATTTTTACAAAACATGTTTCTTTATTTTATACTGAGCCACTTCCTTAAGCTGATAGTGCTTCACGGCACTTTTCCTGAATCACAACAGATCACCTGAAACATGTTTGAAAAAGGTTTTGTCAGCGGGAAATACTGAGTGAATCATTCTTTTTACTAAAACGACTCTTTTGTTATAATTCACAGTATTAAGAGAGATTACAATGTTTATTTCAACCAAATACCCACAGTACTTGTCATCGACTCGTTTCGGTGACTGTGGTCATATTACTATTGAGTTTGTTCACCCAATAGTAACGAGTATCATTAATTAGGTTCGCCCACCTAAAGTGATAAAAACAGTAATGTGCACAATACCCCACATACCGGCTGTAATTTGGTGACTACATATACTTAATCACTGTAATTATAATCTTGAAAATAAACATACTTTTGTAAACGGATTTGATAAAAAGAGAATGACTCACATTGCAGATTTATTTTGAGCAGAGCCTAGCCTACTGATTAGCCTTTTTAACCTAAATTAATAACAGGCACACAATTCGGTTAGTAACTTAATACAACATTTACGATAACTCGCGAGATTAAACCTTCACATCGAATGACAAAGTGCGATACTTAAACATCCATTGAATTAACAACGAATGACAAAGCATAAACCCTAATGTGGGCAACACTTAAACATCCATTGGATAGTTTAATCGATCG
This sequence comes from Helianthus tuberosus, assembly GCA_030545235.1. NCBI lineage: Eukaryota > Viridiplantae > Streptophyta > Magnoliopsida > Asterales > Asteraceae > Helianthus > Helianthus tuberosus. The sequence continues at coordinate 70,371,078 of CM060411.1, forward strand.
GACATTGAATCGTATCAGCGATCGATTTATTACCCTGTTTTGCGGCGTCGATTTGTGAACTGTGTGTGTTTTTAGAAGTGTTTCTGCTATAACTCAGTCTACGTAACTAGAATTTACGTCGTTCAAGCGCCAAACTTCGATTGCCAATGTCTGCTATTTATACACAAAAATTGGCCAGGCTTGCGCACCGCAAGACTAAATCCCTTACGGTGCGCAAGGGACACGTTTTCACCCTAGGTCAGCCACGTCTGGGACTAGCCTTGCTGAATTGACAGTTTTGTAATTTCGATTTTTTTACAACGAATTTTTAAGATAATCATAACTAGGGTTTACCCCCCCCCCCCTGAGTTTTAGGGGCCCTGATCCTGATTCCGATTGTTCTGAAATTTTTTAGGGTTTGTGCAGAATCACTTGGGTGTCTCAATTAGAGTTTCCTATTGGATAAATTAATTAAATAAATAGGACTTTTTGATGAGAGTTGTTACAGGAGGAGCATCCGCAAGCGTCAATGGAAGAAAGAGTGAATAATGCACGAGAATTGCATTACGAACCCCACCATTCCGCGTTAACGGTTGATCTGGTACAACACGCATGGTCGACTCGGTATATCCCAGCTAAGGAAGACGAAGATGACGAGAATGACGAAAGCGAAGACGAAAATTAATGTATTTTTTTAAGTATGATCGTTTTTATTTACTAGCAGGGTGCCCGCGCAATGCGGCGGGGGCGACACTTTACATTGTGGTACTTATTTCTAGTAGTTTATGTTATTCGTGCCATATTTATTATAACATCATTTTGGTGGATATACGCCATAGGCGAAATCATTTGTTAGTCCATTTCATTGTGGTATGTATGGTTCAGTTGTTTTGGTTCTTATCCTCAACCGAAGTCATCGGTTGGTCAATTTTATTAACCAATTGGTTTTCGGTTATCAGTTTTAATTATTTGGTTACATTGACGGTTTTTTGTTCGATTCGTTTAATAGCCAAAACCAACTTTGGCTAATACTTTTGCTTAGAAATACATAAAATTTAGGTATAAATACATGAAGTAGAAGTATAAATACATAAAATGGATGTGTAAAATATATACATGAACTAAAGGTATAAAAGCTAGAAATATATGATAATATGAATGGTTCGGTTCGGTTTGGTTAATTTTGGTTAAATAGGGATACAAAAAATCAATAACCGATTTTGGTTCATTCAGGTTTTCGTTAATTGGTTTTCAGCAAATTCATTTGTTGGTTGCGTTTGGTTTCGGTTCAGTTTTAGTTAATGATTCAGTTATTGTTCACCTTAAACATTGTAATTACGTAACCTATCATTTTTTAAGATTTATAGTGTAAAGACTTTTTAAATTTTAAAAGTTGTTTCCCACTTAATTTTTTTCCATCCTTTTTCATAGAAAGTTTGTTATTATATTTATACCAACATATGGCGAAATATTCATTTTAAAATGAGTCAAACCCATGCTAATAAATAGCATATATATCTAGTCAAGTTTTGACTTTTTCAAATAATATCTATACAAAATTGGAATATTTATTCTTAAGGTCAAACTCATGTTAATAAATAGCATATAGCTAGTCATTTTTTACTTTGTCAAATAATATTTATACAAAATCGAAATATTCACGTAGGTTGTTAGAGTTTTATAATATAACTAATATTTAGTCATTGAATCTATACTATAAGGGGACCCGGGGTGGGCTCAAATATCTCCGTGATATTTGAGTTCCACGCATTATATATTACAACAAACCACCGCCACCAACAAACTTAACGAGTTATATTTGTGTTTCCGTGATAAAATTGACGCGTGATGGAAGGAAGGATGTGAGGGGGTGTGAGGGTTTATTGTTGGGTGTTGTGAGTGATGGGCATTTCCACTAAGAAAGGTTATGAGTGATGGAATAATGGTTGATTATATGGCGAAACTTGATTGGATGTTGTGAGTGATAAATTGGTGGTGACTGATAACCACCCCTACCCCCTAATACATTTTATAGTTTCTAGTAATCAAATACAAACATGACACAATTATTCAATAATGGTAGAATCAATAAATTTAACTCTTAAAATGATTACATAAAGTTTATTGATTTACTTATTCTACTTCTTTGCAATGATCACTTGTATAATAAGGAATCATCTACTTGTACCTTTTAATCCGCACGTCGATACTGAACAAGACAACTACCGAAACGTTGACAAAAATGTATAGATCGTCATGCTATCTTTTAATTTTTTTTTTAAACATTATAGTTAATAAGATATGACAAGAATACGTAAAAGAATTATAAGTTTGTTGTGGAGGGGAAAATGTAACTAATTATCTATAGTTTTGTTAAAACTTGGGGATTTAATTGTAATAAGTTTAGGGGCTAAAAAATAAATAGTGTTTAAAAGACCAAACTACCCTCATTTTAGGGGTCTTTCTGTAAATAAAGGGGGGGGGGGGGGGGGAGTTCTTATTTTTTTGTATCTTAAAATACTCCTCCCTCATGCATTATAATATAGTATAGATTTTTTTTTTTAGTATTGTAATTTTTTTATTTAATGAAATATTATTAGTTTTTAAATTAAAAAAATAATGATTGTGTAATGATTGGTTTGGGCATTATTTCACTACGCCCCTTTTGTAAACCGCCCAATAATGTCTCCTTGCTGACTGGACTAACACATGGTCTAACCAATAACCAATTGGATTAGCTTATGTGGTGGGAAAAACCAATAAACAAAAAAGTTTTGAAAAGTCAAGATATTCTAGCTTTTTCAAATGACTTTTCCACCTTAGCCAAAAAGTTATTTTAGAAAGTACTTTTCCTTTATCCAAACATTATTTTGACTTATTGCTATAAATTGTTTTAAAAAAGCTTAGCCAAACATGGAGACCACATAGTAGGATGTAGTAGGTTGTTTACAAAGATGAATAAATTTTATAAAGAAATATGTTTTTTGGCTAAATTTTAGGGACAAACAAGAACCTACTCCATAAAAAAAAAGTTCTTTGAAGCATGGTTGTTGGATATGTAAAACTAGTAAACTACCATTACCTAATAGAGTATCGTACCCCACAGTTGGGGTAGGTTTGAAGGTAACTTGTCCTAAAAATGAAAGACTTAAAAGTCAATTGTTCATTCAATTGTGCATCTGTTAAATTAGTCACTGTAAATATGGTCAGGCATCTTCCAGACTTGGAGTGTGTTATCATTAGAAACACTAGCAATCATCCTATCTTCAGTCGGGTTCCATGAGAAATCAGCAACTCTCGAAGTATGCCCACCATGGGTAAACAACAACTCTGGCGGCCCCCTTGCTGCCTCTGCTACAGATTGTTCCCTCCCAATCCTGCATTTTTAAATCAAAATCACCACTCAACAACCACTTAACGATTATGATATTCACCGTTCCTTGTGCCAAACGATCCGGGTTGAAACACATTGTTTTTTTTAACCAACGGGTCGGGCAGCAAAAGCTAAATTATCACACAAACAAGGTTGTGTGATTTACTTTCACACTGTTTGGCCCGTTCTCCTATTTAATTCAAGCAGTTTGACCGTTACCCAAGTCAAATCATATGTAAGTAAATTAAGTCAAAATTAGCAAATTTGAACAGGTTTGCACATGATTCCATTTTTTTTGTCTTAGGGGGGGTATTTTAGACTTTTGAGAAATAGTCAGATTTCATGTTAACTGTATATATATCAAAACAAGCATTTGACTCTTCTAGGACAGAGTAGCATAAATTGTTTTCATGAACATACCTATGAGTATCCCATATCATGACTCGTCGACCAACACAACTAGAAGCTAAGATATTCTCACTGTGTGGGCTCCACCCAATCTGACTCACCTCATCTCTGCAATAACATGACCGAAGCAACCAATTGGTGGCGGAAGATTAAAAAGGCATACGTTTCTTATAATAATTGAAATAAGGAGATGGGAAACGAGCGTTCTTACCTGTGCTGATTAAAGGTATGGAGAGGATCAGCAAGTTTTCTCAAATCAAAGCACTTCACAGTGTTGTCGGGGGACCCCGTTGCCACCAGCCACTCATTAAAAGGATTGAAGGACAAGCAGTTGATCTACCATAAAAGCATAATAAATCATAAGAATGAGTCATTCGAGAGTTCACACCCTATGAGTTAGAAAACTAGTTGTAAGCATTGTATTGGCCCGAAAATTTTGTGGTACACTATAATTAAATCATCATAATAGGAGCCACATGCCCATATCCACCAAAAAATTAATATGTATAAGTTCATGTTTGGTGTGTTGCTATTGGATCTGATGCCTATAACTGGACATAAAGATTTATAAGTAAGTTGCCCTCGATTATGAGGTATATGGGCATTAGAATTGAATATAATATCGGTATTCTAGTATCAATGGAACCGAAATCAATAATCCAAGATGATGTGCATGATAAAAATAAGTAGATGATAAACTTGATGTATTAGCAATCATCATAATATACACATTAACCACAAAAACTTAGATATTATTAAGGAAATTAAATCAAAGCAAATCATCCTAATTCACAACCTATTCTAACTAACAGGCTATAATTATGCTATACAACATATACAATATAGCTTTCAATCGCGTAATAGCATAATTGCAAATTCAGTCCAGAAGAACTGACATATTACAAGTTATACACTTATACTCCTATGATTGATAGATTGATTAATACAGAAATAAAGAGGAACTGAAATTTTCTACGCACCCCCCTTTGGTGAGCTATTATACTTCGAGCAGGCCTGGTGAAGCATGTAGTTCGTAAATCAAATATGTGCAAATATCCGTCACGGCCACATGATCCAAACAGGTAGCAATGCTTCAAATGCCATGCTACGTCTTCTACGGGACCTTCATGAACCTATTAACCATAAAATATAATCATAAGATAGACATATTCTTTTGCTTGTAATAAAATTACAGGTGGAAATTCACACACCATCTATAGTGTTCACCTTATTAATGGCCCATAAAAGATAAAGGTTAACTGCGCAAACACGATATTGACCAAGGACAATGATCAACTCTTTTTATTAATCAAATTAAACAGAAAAATACACACCAAACTAATAACCTATCAAACTATTTATAAAAGACCCAATCCTAAACATATTAGCACTCCAACGCTTATTAGATTACCTCAATAAATAAACTTATACTTATCCTAACTTATTTGAAATTCAAACAAAATAAACAATGACTCAAATACATAACCGACTGTAAGGGGCTGTTTGGCAACTTCTGAATGTTTTAAGTGCTGAACCGGTAAGAGGTCTGAACCATTAAGTGCTGAACCAGTAAGAGGTCTGAACCATTAAGTACTTAACCAATAAGAGGTCTTGAACCATTAAGGGGGTGTTTGTTTTTTGTGAAAAGCACTTCCAAACCTCTTATGTCTACCCCACGCAGACCACGCGCAGACATTTGAGTCTGCAGCATGTTTGTTTTTTGGAAGTGGTTTCATTAAAAAACCTCTTCTAAACCTCTTCTTCGCACAGACCTGGCCTCACATCTTCAAGCCTCTTCTAGACCTCTGCTCTTCCAAAACACATCTCAAAAAACAAAACCCTAGAGCTCTGCTCTTCTCCACATCAGAAATCAAAATCACCAGCGGCCGGTAAGAAGTCCACCACGGCAGCAAGAGCTACCGCCACCACCACCGGCGGCTGTAAGAAGGCTACTCCGGCGAAGAAGGCTGTTAAAGCTGTGAAAGCGACTCCGATGAAGAAAACAAAGAAGATGACTCCGGCGAAAGCGAAACAGCCGAAGTTGATCAGGTCAGAAGATGACTCCGGCGGTTTAAGTTTGTGAAGATGACTCCGGCGGTTTAAGTTTGTGAAGACAGTAGTAGTTCTCCATCTTCTCCGGCCAGCCGACACCTCCACCGTCGCTTATCTTCCTCCGGCGACCCTCCTTCCGTCGCTTATCTTCCTCCGTCAAATCCCCGCCTGAAAAAAAGAAGCAGATATGTTGAGCCTGAGGTCAGGATCCTAAAACTGATTTGTGCACCCAGAGCACCACCGTCCGCCGCCACCCCGCCACGACCGCACCACCGCCGGCGCCTTGAACCACCTGTGCAGCCACGCTATCTGCTTCTACAGGTTTCTGTTTAATTTTATTTCTTGCTTAATTTTTGTATAGTTGAGTTGTGACTGTAATTGCTTGTGGGGTTTGTTTGAAACTTGACTGTAAATTTTGTATAGTTGATTCATATGTCGACTAGTTTTTTTTTCTATTTTAATCAGTGTTTTGAATCTGGTTGAACTTTGAAACTTGACTGTAATTTTTGTATAGTTTTCTATTTTAATCAGTGTTTTGAATCTGGTTTGCATAAGTTAAAAAACAAACAGTCTTCTTCTTGCAGACTGCAGAGGTTTGGTCCACCTCTTCAGCTGCAGATGTCTGCAGATGTGGTCCGCAGACTGCAGACGTTTTACCTCTAAAAAAACAAACAGCACCTAAGAGCCAGTATAATGTTTAACCGTTCAGAGGCAAATGTCTAAGTGTCTGACCAATTCAGATTAGAGGTCTTAACCATTCAGACTCAGTATAATGCTTAACCATTCAGAGGCAAATGTTTGAACCATTCAGACATCTGCTCGAGAAACAAACAGTCTGAACCATTAAGTACTGAACCAGTAAGAGGTCTGAACCATTAAGAGGCTCATTAAGAGCTAAACAATCAGCCCCTAACTCAAACTCGTCCCCATGCAAACAGCAAATAACAAGATTAGTCCAACACACCTAAGCTAGTCATGGACCAAAGTCACCAAACAGCCTCTAATGAATTACAAATAATAATCTAGAAATGCTCTTAGTTTATTAACACAGGTTTAACAACATTGAGTACTATTATAGCCTTATTCAGTGGGACCTGATTAATGTCCGGTATGCACACGGTTTCATAAATATGTTAATGAAATGTACCTTGAATGTTTGCAAAGCACCTATTATAGCCTTATTCAGTGGGACCTGATTAATGTCCCACAAGCAGATTTTCTCATCGTCAGATCCGCTTAATAAAAAACCCCGATTTATTTTACTCCACGATAATCCAAGCCCTTCCCTGCAGTGGCCCGTTAATCTTAAGTCGGGATTGCTTCTGCCACCAATAGGAGGTCTAGCTGGATGATTCTTGTAGTCAAATACATGCACTTCTGAACTTATTGTTTTGGTGGCAATAACAGAAGGATCTTGGGGCATATAACGAGCTCTGTTCACCTCTCCATCATGGTGGATTAGCCGCAATATTTCTATCTGTAAAAGAAACTCATTCAAATATCCTCTTCTCAAAGAAAAAAAAAACAGCACATAAATTGAAATTGAAATTGAAAATGTAGATGGAAACTTGAAGGTTAGATAGCATACTCCAAAAATAGATCTACATATAGTAAGAAATCTCAAACCTTGCAGCCAATACCATATCCTTCATCATATGCATACTCATCCAATAGAGGAAGTTTTACTTGTGCAATAATTAGGTAATTAGGTTCACCATCTGTAGTGTAAGTCCCGAGGATAACCTTTTGGACAGAGTAGCGCCCGTCGAACGATTGTCGGTAGGGGAGCCACTCGACTGTGAGTGAAGGCCACTCAACTACATGTGAAATAACCAAATCGTACAAAAACGGGGCTGAACTTTCCCAATAATTGTATTCATCATTGATCAACCTCTCAACCATCTCTCCCTCTGTTTCTTCTACATCAACCATCGGTTCTTCGGTTCTTCCCTATCGATGATTGAAAGGGAAAAAATGTCTCTTTGGGCAATAACCAAAAAGGGAAAGACGGTAGTTCGAAGAAGAAACAAGAAAACAATGTCTATTTGGGCAAACCCTAGGGATTTTATACATGAAAGACTCTTAAGAGGATTGGACTTCAGAAGTGATAATGGGCCGGTGAAAGAATCGTTATGGGATTACTGGGTCAATGACATTTTGAGCCTATTCCCGCATCTAATGGTAAAACAAACTTTTCCATGTACATATCTACTCACTCACTCATGTTAATATCAAAGTAGATTATTTCCTTACTCACTGAAGAGCACATTTTGCAAATCAAAAGGTTAACTTATTTACTAGATTTCAGAACTCTAGATAAATACACACATAATCTCACAAAAATGTCGTGAGGTATCTAAGCTACAACTAAATTCTCTATTGTTGCTAACAAAAATCAATCTTAATCCCTATGTTATTGCTTAAAATAGCTACTAGCGTGCACAATGGTTAATCAACTCAAAAAAGAATCTACGACCAAACAATGTTTATGTATGCAACCTTTCAGTTGTGGTTTGCAAAGAGCTTATTTCACTTGTGTCTTATGCAACATTAATCAACTCAAAAAAGAATCTACGACCAAACAAGACTACAAGGGGCCAAAAAATCACATAACCCAATCTCAACACTAGGTTCATGAAGTTCTCAAAATAGATAATTCACAATTAGTACTATAAACTGGCCATGTAGAATATTAAAAGCCTTTTCAACAATTAAATTCACCCACGTTCTTCTCTAGTATAAACGGTAGACACATAGATTAACGCCAAGCATACATGGTGTAATTTAGTTCATACTTATGCATATTCAACTAATACATTATTGTATATCGTATATATTATGAGGGGAATATATTATGTATGACTCGTTGACACCCATAAACATTTTTAAAAAATTAACCAACATTAAACTTTTTGGTCCTTATTCACTATGTATGGATCCGGATTCGACCAGAATTCAGAAATTTGAAACAATCACACACACACAAACCTTGTCAACAGCACATCCAAACCTCTGAAGGCGTCCGTTTCACATTGACAAGTCCTTAAGTAAGGTAACTCAAGAATCCACTTCTAAACAAAATACTATTCGGGGCGTGTCCATGAACCATTCCATAGTTAGCCGTGACCATTAAGGCAAGCGGTGTTGAGTTACAAGAAACTGCAGTGGTTTTCAAGCAGATCAAATATTGGGTAACAAAGAAACTGCAATTTATGAACATCATCACACTAAATTAGTTTTACCCAATATTTAGTAACAAAGAAACTGCAATATATGAACATAATCACACTAAATTAGTTTTACAACTAATCACTAACTAAATGATCAGTTAGTGGCAGTAAAATAGGTTTATCAGGAAAGGGGAAGATTGATAATTATGATTCTGAGGCTGAAAGATGTCCTTAAGCAATTTTAACCGTGTGTTGTAAGAAATTGTGAACGAATTCGAAATAGTAAAGGATGAAATTTGAAATTGAAATCGAAATCATATAATGAGTAACTGGCATAAATTAGGGTTTAGGTTTACCGTTCGGATGATGTAAATGGTCCAATGAAGACAAACTGATGCAGACGATGGGGCAGAAAAATCGGTGAAGACAACGCTTTGGTTTAGGATCGTATTTGGCACAGATTGGGTGGATTAACTCGACACCCTCAATACACGCATCGTATAGGCCTGTACGACGCGTATAAAGGCTGACAATGTCCCCTTATCAAAAAGTAATACGCATCATATAGGCCTATACGATACGTATTGAAGGTGTCGATTTAATTTTTTAATTTTGCAAGGTAGCTTCCTGTCACGCGGTAGCTTTCCATCACGTGAACGAAGAAGCAGTACTTTGGACATTTGTCGGTCTTCAAACATCTAGGAAACATTATTTGAGAATACCCCTGAATTTATCGAAGCTGTAGAATGAGATCATCCACTGTTGGGTTATCATATTTCAACCTCATTTTCCCTAAATGTATCGATTCTGTTTTTTAACGGGGATGTAATGCAATGATTCCTCTCAATTGAATAGACAGAAACTTGCTTCATATGACTCACTTGAATCGTCTCAGATGTAATAACAGTACGTTTAGCATCGGTGCCTGCTTGAATTGCAGAAAGCAAAGGATAACGAAGATGAACATTGTATTTATCACGAAAGTACTGAACAACCGAGATAACAGCTCCGGTTTCATCAGCTGCATTTGGAACAGGAGAGTTGAAAAAACTGCAATTAGAATTGATCTTGGAACAGCATACTCTTGTTACCATATGACACATGATAAAAGCGCTTCTCTAGACAATCTGAGATTATGTTCCGCAAATTGGGAACCACATATTTGCTTCAAGATTTACGTCTGATGTCAAAGTTTGATCACATTTGACTTCATCTGCGGCAGTCCAATAACTTTCTTCCCACGTGTCTGCACTGTGATCTTCATATTCTTGATTCAATACCAACTTGTAACACCTCGAAAATTTCGGGTTCAATAATAAAACGACACGTGTCATGTCAGACAAAACGCGTTGTAAACCCGGGTTTGATAAAGATAATTCGGCAGGATTTAAAGTGGCGTCATGTTAAACTGCTACCTCTGAACGACCTCAATTATAATTCCCAAGAACCGATTAAATGTTATACACATCTTTTATACCCTCAATACAGAAAATTATTGTTAATAAAAGAACCCCAAGTGCATGATATGATCCTGCTAAGAAAAAGCAATGGTAACACTTGGTTTTCGGGTCATGTTTTTGGAATCAAAGCAAACATATCATTATGGTGGGGTTTGTAACTGTACAAGACATTTTGGGAGGTCCATAAGTGTTGATATAGGTCCCAAGATCGAAATAATTGGTTACCTTTACGAGACTTCAACAAACAACAACAAAATTGTCTCAGTAAAGGGCTAGCGCACCGCTACATGTGTAGCGTAACGGTGCGCTACCACCCAAGGTCAAACGGCCCTTTATAGCGGGCTAGCGCACCGCTACAAGTGTAGCGTAACGGTGCGCTAGAGATGCCCAGTTCCAGAAAAAACGGGCTGTTGCATGTCTTTCGCCATTTTAACCCATTAAACCGGTTTTTATCATTATTTAAAGACCCCTAACTATCCTAGAAGCACTAGGACAAGTGTTGGATGGTTGTGGTTAATCCTAGAGTGAGTTGTCAACCAATCATGGTGAGTTCTTCACTATATAAAGCACAACATGTTGCAACATTCATCCTCACACTTGCAACTGATCATTGGAGCATTTCTGGAGCTAAGGAACTCTCCTATCTGATCATAATTCGTGCATTGGACTCTTGTAAGTCTGCTAGTCTTGTTTAGTAGTGTTTAGCTTAGTTAATTAGCTAAAAGTCAAACCGTCGTAATTACGGTTTGACTTCGAGATTAGTCAATAATGACTCAGTCTTATCTCGAATTAAAAGTAGTTTTAGAATGGTATTTATGTGGGAAATAAAACCCCAAAAGGGTTTCCCCTGATCACCATCCTAAGCAGGTCAAATGTCGGGTCAAACCTTTACTTAAAAAGTCAACATATTGCTTAAAATGTCATTTATGCATAATTAGCTATCTAGAACATGTATAACCTGTTTGAACATTGTTATAACTTAGAAATAAATGTAAGAACATGTCCCAACATGTTCAACCCGACTATTTCCTGTTTAGACCCGGTTCGGAACCGAAAGTCACATAGTTTGACTTTCCCGTTGACTTTCAGTTCTGACCCGTTAGGGCATATTTTAGAAATGCCTCAGAGCCTTAATTGGATTAGGATACATGTTAGAACAACCCTCTGTGATCATACACCTTGGTTCACTAGTTATCCAATTAATATGCATATTTCCGTTAATTGCTCATACGTTGACCGTTATGCCCTTATTACCCTAAATCACGATTTATGAAAATGTAAAAGTGTAGAAACCTTAGTTACTGATATATAAACTTGTATGCAAAGTTTGACATCAGTTTGACTTGTAGATTAAGAGTTATGCTCATTGTCGTTAAATTAAAGCTTTAGGTTAATAAAATGGCGTAATTAGCATATAGCCTAGTTAAACATACTTTTTGGTATCAAATCTTTTACCCACTGATGTTATATATTATTTTGGGATTTTTAAAGATTTTTAATTAATTTTAGGCTGAGCATAACTAGTAGTCGTAGGCTTAATCCGGTAATTGTCGGTTTTGCCCTTACGGGCCATAAAATGAGTTTTACTTATCTAAACGACTCCAAACCTTTTGCTACTGATCACATATGTTAAATAAATTATTTTAAGACTTCTGGAAATATAAAAATATCAGATTTAAGTATACAACCCGGAAATGGCCTTTAATCGCCATAATTAGCATTTTTAACGCATAGTATGTCTTAGAATCATATTGGACATACCCGGGTTGATACCTACTGATATATGAGGCAAATTATGATAATTTAACAGTAAGCAAAGGTTGATAAACTCAGACTTCGTTTTTGGAGCTTTTCGGCTTATGTGAAATTACCAAAATACCCCTACGGGGCATAGTTTGGTTAAATATGATAAATTTCACATATATACCTTAGCCTACTGTTATAACCCATCCATATGAGTATGTTTGCTGTTTACATCAGACCTGTAACTCAGTTGAACATATAAACGCTTTTACAAACTTTAAAATGACCAAACTACCCCTACGGGGCATAGTTTGTGTCTAAATTAGTTCGGGGCATAACGAAAGACATCCTACTGATGTCACAACATATTTGAAGCATATTAACTTAGGAAACCTGTATATGGCTCTTACGGATACCCGTTACGCATATTACGCGTTCGGCTCGGTTTATGTAACAAGTTTACATAAATTAGCCGAAACGGGTCAAACCTTATCGGTTTTATCTCAAAATCCAGAATGTGAATAATAAACCCATATTAAACAAGTCTTCAAACTTGTCGGGTCTGAATCACATTCTATCCGGTCTTCGCTTAATCGTGCGTACGAACCGTATCTTCGAAACTAGCCGGTCTAAGCTTAAGCATAATTAAAGACCCGCTAGGATTCTAATAGGTTATATTTAACCTTCGTTCCAGATTAGGAGAAACAGTAAAAGCTACCTGCTATTTGATTATTGTGACTATACTTTGCATCAAGGTAAATACTTTTAACTTATTTTCCCTATACGGGCTTGGGTTACGGTACATAGCGTACCGCTTGATCGGGCATCAAATCTCCACGCTTAGGGGGTAGTTGAATAATTTGATCGGCTCGTTTTAAACAGTCTTGTTTACTTTAAAGCCTTTGGGGGGGGGGGTTAATGACCATGTCCCGGATATCCTCGGCATTATCTTACGAGATGGCCACGACCTGAGCACGGGGTGTAGGCGTACACCTGTCGGTGTATAACTCATTATTGTGGTGTGTCTATTGATCTTTAACCCGGATACGTTCCGGGCTACTGAACGCATAAGTAACATATAAATCGTTCACAAGATTATAATATTAAATAATTCTCCCAAGTTAAAATAAAATGTTTATGCCATGTGCATCCAAACCAATTTTCAATCATTTTACAAAATGAGTCAGTTGAATGTATTTACCAGTGTAAACTGACGTATTTTCCCAAAAAGATTAAGTGCAGGTACTAGGCGAAATAGGCTGGAATTCTCCTAAGCATCATTAGAAGTCTCGCAAGCTTAAGATGTCGAAGTCTGTTGAACCATAATTAATAATGTTATTATTCGATCCTACTGTGGATAAACACCGGATATTGTGACTTTGTTTACAAATAAATAAATTCGGTTGTATCGTATATTTTAAATTGCTTCCGCTGTGCATTATTGTATTGTGTTGTTTGACTATTACGTTGCCAACCACGTCACGCTACTCCCCCACCGGGCCCACCGGTGACACGTGGAAATCGGGGTGTGACAGGTTGGTATCAGAGCCAACACTGAGTGAATTAAACACTAGCCTTTTGTGTTTAATCTCAGTTACACAATTGCACATATCTAAACCTTCGAGTCTAGACTTACAACATAGGACAAATTCTACCTTATTCGGTTTTTGTTTTGTCCTTTAAATTTTATATTTTTGTTATTGTTATCTCATGCTTATTGACAGGAATAACAAAGATGCCTCCTAGATTCTTCCGAACACGAGGAAGAGGATGAGGAAAGGGGTTAGTTACAGCCCCCAACGACCACGAAGCTGGACCTTCGCAACGGCGAGCTCCATCCAACACCGAGAGTGACGACCCTCGGGAAAACCGAAGAAACCAGTACGAGCCGGCCAGACGATCGGTTTCGCATGCTTCCACACCTCCTGCTCTAAATCCCTATGAACCCAATAACCCTCAACCGTCTTACATACCACTACAGAGGTCCCTATCTCATCATTCATATGGGGACCCTACACCTGTTTTTAGGGGACAGTTTAACCCGGTTGGGTTCATACCAGAGCCCGTGGGGTTTAACCCACTGGGTCCGGAGGACCACTTTTCAGGAGATCACGCAGACGATACGGACGAGGATACGGACCCCGTCATGCCAGCGAGTGGTACTCCAAACCATCCGATCGAAATCTCCGACGGATCGTCCTTCCACGGATCACCCTATGGTGGTCCAGATAGTTTCCAAGCCCTTTTTAATCAGCACCAGTGGTATTATACACCATCACACCACTCGTCGTCTCATGGGCAGCATCAGCAGCAGCAGTCTCAGCAGCAGCAGGAGCCGCAGCCACAGCCGCATCATCAAGATTCATCCGAGGATCACCGATTCGTGGCAGTTACGCCACCACCTCCACCGCCACCAGTTCAACCGGCACCTCCTCAACCGCCAAGGCGTAGGAGAACCGGTGCACGCATGTCGGTGCGACCAGGGGACTTTCATCTTAGCTCCCCACGTCAGTCGAGTGCTAGTCACTACCCGCCATACCAGGAGGACCCACAAATGGGTGGACCCTCCAACCCTGCTGTACTACAACCACCGCCGATGGGATTTGATCACCCAATCCCGGCATATACGAGTGGCATGGGATACAACCCGTTTGAACCACCAACGCATCACGACCATGGGTACGCGGAGGCTGATCCATACATGTTAGCAGCGAACTACAACACCCAAGGACCCTATGGGGATCCATGGGGGGTGAGTTACCCGACACAGGGATACGCGATACCGCCTAGACCCATCATCCGGACTCAATCGCAGCCACCTAGATTCTCACCACCCGAACATGAAGAACTCCTACAAAGGATAAATCAAGTTGAACGAGTAGTTCACGAAGACCGCCGGGAGAGGCAAACATTCTTCCAGGGATTAGTGGGATTGATTAAGGGGAAGAACAAGAAGGATCATTGAATTCTTCCACAGTTATTTCCTCCTGTATTTACTGTTAAGCCCCTGCGTGGGTACATTTGGTATGTTGCTTTGAGCCCCTGCGTGGGCATACTTGCTTGTTTGAACCCCTACGTAGGTGTATTGTTAGTGTGAGTCCCTGCGTGGACTATTATATTATGTAGTCCCTACGTGGACATGTGTGATGGTTGGCCCCTGCGTGGGCATGTGTGTTATTTAACCCATGCATGGGTAAATTTGTAATTTGAAAGACCCGTTTAGGGCAAGTGTGTAATGCTTTGATTTAATAAATGGAATGTTTATTTTTATAAATTTCATGATTGCCATTTGTGCATATATACTTTATAAATGGAATAAATAAATTTAAATCATTCCTTCTAAATTAATCTGCCTATGTAATTATTTAATTAAGGATCTTAAAGTGTGAAACCTAGCCACGTGTCAAATATAAGACCGGGCCAAAATGGTAAGACCTGTTTAAAAGATTCAAATCCCTGTTAACATCTTAAAACATGTTAACACTCCTGGCAGAAGTGATTCGTTAAAATCACATGTCATTTTTATATATATAAGGATTCTTTAGAAGATTCCAAACCCAGTTTAATGATCTCTAAATCCTGGGTCTACATCATCAATTAAGATGATCATATTTTACCATACTTGGTAGTATGATGCCTACGGGCCCCGCTCACTTTTTATATGAGCCAAAAGACAGTGGTAGCTATGACTCCCTGTCTGATAAGGGTAATGAACTAGGTTCAAACCTTAAAAGTCTTGATTCTCTGAAATCATAGCTTATAATTTAAATTGTCCATGTGACCAAGCCTTATGTGCTAATATATATTGTTATTGTTTATGTTTAGGATAAATTTCAATTAAAATCCTAAATTAATACGATTAATAAAGTTAACCACATGTGGTCTCTGTTACCATGGTTAACGAGTTACCCTAAGGGGTAATTCCATAATAAACTCCATAGTAAAATATTGTTCTTGTTTTCTGCAACAGTTCAATTCAAATGGCTGAATCAAATGAAGTAAATAGCCATCCAGTGGAGCCAAATGAGAACGCCCAGATTACATTAACGGGCGCTGAACTAAAAGCAATCATAGATGGTGCTATCACACAGGCTTTGGATAGACAGTATGAGGAATACAGTGGTACTCGTAGTAGGACCCACTCTGCGTCACATTCGAAGCCTAGGACTCATTCTGAGGCTCATAACAAGCCTCCTCCCAAAAAGGATGGACCAAAGAAAAACGGTGATGATCGCCAGTCCACCAACCACCAAAGTAATCCATCTCAGCATTTAGTACTGCATCAAGGACACCGTAACAGGGGTTGCACATATAAGTACTTTGTGTCTTGTAAACCCAGGGATTTTACGGGGGAGAAAGGAGCCGTCGACTGTATGACGTGGCTGGATGAGATGGACACGGTCGTGGACATCAGCGGAGGTGCTGAAGGTGATGTGGTTAAATTTGTCTCACAGTCCTTCAAAGGTGAGGCGTTAGCTTGGTGGAGATCTCTGATGGAGGCCTCCGGAAAGATCCCGTTGTATAGTATGTCGTGGGATCAATTCATCGCCTTGATCAAGGAAAATTTCTGCCCTCAACATGAGGTGGAAAAGATAGAATATGACTTTCTATCACTGGTGATGAAGAACCTCGACTGTCAAGCATATCTGACAAGCTTCAATACACTATCCCGGTTGGTACCTTATCTGGTAACCCCGGAGCCTAAAAGGATCGCTCGTTTTATTGGTGGATTAGAACCCGAGATCAAGGCCAGTGTAAAAGCTTCTCGGCCAGTTACCTTCAGGTCTGTAACTGACCTTTCCTTATCCCTCACACTGGATGCGGTCCGGCAAAGATCGCTGAGGAATAAGGATGCTGAGAAGAGGAAGCGAGAAGATGATGGTTCGCGTAAGTCGAACAAGAAGCACCGTGGGAGCGGTGATCACAAGAAGGGATCGGAATCGAGGAAAGATGGGCATCGTTCTGGAGAGAAGCCCACATGCAAAACTTGCAAGAAACAGCACTTTGGAAAGTGCAGGCTCGAATCAAACTCGAATAACGAGTCAAGGTCTTTTGCTTGTGGTTTGTGCAAGTCCAAGGAACACAAAACCTTGGATTGCAAGAAGATGAAAGATGCAACGTGCTACCGTTGCAATGAGAAGGGCCACATAAAGACTAACTGCCCCAAGAACAACAAGAAGCCTGAAGAGGCTAAGAAGACTAATGCCAGAGTCTTCAGGATGGATGCGAAGGAGGCTGTGCAGGATGATAACGTCATAACAGGTACTTTCCTTGTAAACGATGTCTTTGCAAGAGTACTTTTTGATTCAGGCGCAGATAAGTCTTTCGTAGATCATAAATTTTGTGAATTATTGAATTTACCTGTCAAAACCCTAAAAGTGAACTATGAGGTAGAGTTAGCAGATGGTACCATTGAAACCGTCTCTACTGTGTTAGATGGATGTGTTATATCCATTAAGAACCATTCTTTTCCTCTATCTCTACTTCCCTTTAAGTTAGCCGGTTTTGACATAGTTCTGGGTATGGACTGGTTATCTCATAACCAGGCCCAAATCGTCTGTAACATGAAGCAAGTAGTGATAAAGACTCCGTCTGGTGAGCCACTTACCATTCGGGGAGATACCCAGTATGGACTACCTGAGCACGTGACTATGCTCAAGGCTTCAAAGTGTTTGAAGAAAGGGTGTGTCATCTACATGGCACAGGTGATTATTGATGAGCCCAAACCGAAGTTAGAAGACATCCCTGTCATCTCTGAATACCCAGAAGTGTTTCCTGAAGATCTACCTGGTTTGCCACCAGATAGACAAGTTGAATTCAGGATAGATATCATCCCCGGAGCAGCACCAGTTGCTAGGGCACCATACAGATTGGCACCCACAGAAATGAAGGAGTTGCGGACGCAGCTAGATGAATTGCTGGCTAAGGGTTTCATTCGACCTAGTTCATCTCCTTGGGGAGCGCCAATCCTGTTTGTCAAGAAGAAGGATGGGTCGATGCGTCTGTGCATCGACTATCGCGAGCTTAATAAAGTCACGATCAAAAATAGATATCCATTGCCCAGGATCGACGATTTGTTCGATCAGCTTCAAGGGGCAAGTTACTTCTCAAAGATTGATCTGAGGTCAGGCTACCATCAGTTGAAGGTTAAGGATGAAGACGTTCACAAGACTGCATTCAGGACTCGCTACGGTCACTACGAGTTCCTAGTGATGCCTTTTGGGCTCACTAATGCACCAGCCGCGTTCATGGATCTCATGAATCGCGTCTGCAAACCTTACTTAGATAAATTTGTTATCGTCTTCATCGATGACATCCTTATTTATTCTAAGAATCAAGCTGACCATGAGAAACACCTTCGTTGTATTCTCAAACTCCTACATCGGGAGAAGCTCTATGCCAAATTCTCTAAGTGTGAATTTTGGTTACGAGAAGTCCAATTTCTTGGACACGTGGTCAGTGAGCGTGGTATCCAAGTGGATCCCGCTAAAGTTGAAGCTGTTATGAATTGGCAAGAGCCAAAGACGCCTACGGAGATTCGTAGCTTTCTGGGATTGGCAGGATATTACAGACGCTTCATTGAAAATTTTTCAAGGATTGCTGCACCCCTAACTTCCCTGACCAAGAAGAAAGTAAAGTTCGTTTGGGGCCCTAAGCAGCAAGAGTCCTTCGATGTTTTGAGACAAAAGTTGAGCAACGCTCCTGTGCTTACATTACCTGAAGGCGCTGAAGAATTTGTAGTTTATTGTGACGCATCACACACTGGCATGGGGTGTGTACTTATGCAGAAGGGCAAGGTTATTGCCTATGCATCACGGCAGTTAAAGGTGCACGAAAAGAATTACACCACCCATGACTTGGAGTTGGGTGCCGTTGTGTTCGCACTAAAACTGTGGAGGCATTATCTTTACGGAATCAAGTTTGTGATCTATTCTGATCACAAGAGCCTCCAGCATCTGTTTAACTAGAAAGAATTGAATATGAGGCAACGCCGTTGGATGGAAACCTTGAATGATTATGATTGTGAAATCAAATACCATCCCGGCAAGGCGAATGTAGTCGCCGATGCCTTAAGTCGGAAGGAAAGGGTTAAACCTATCCGAATCAATGCCAAACGCATGGAATTAAAGAACAGTCTGATGGAAGGGTTGTTAGCTGCACAGAAGGAAGCTGTGTTGGAAGCTAACTATCCTAATGAAAAGTTAGGAGTAACCGAGGATCAGTTAACTCTTAGCAAAGACGGAATTTTACGGTTAAACGGACGAATATGGGTTCCAATTTATGGAGGACTTCGTAATGTCATCCTCCAGGAAGCCCATAGTTCCAAATACTCCGTTCATCCTGGAGCTGATAAGATGTACCAGGATCTGAGGGCAAATTATTGGTGGATAGGCTTGAAAAAGTCTGTAGCCGCCCATGTAGCAAAATGCTTGACATGTGCGCAAGTCAAAGCCGAGCATCAGAAACCGTCAGGTTTGCTACAACAGCCTGAACTTCCTACGTGGAAGTGGGAAATGGTAACTATGGATTTTATTACCAAGTTACCCAAGACGAGGAAAGGAAATGATACGATATGGGTTATAGTTGACCGACTGACTAAGTCAGCTCATTTCTTACCCATCAAGGAGACTTATAGCTCCGATATGTTAGCCCAGTTATATGTTGATAAGATTGTAGCCCTACACGGCATACCTGTAGCTATTATCTCTGACCGGGATACTAGGTACACGTCACACTTTTGGAAGAGTTTCCAACAATCTTTGGGCACACGTTTGAACTTTAGTACGGCTTACCATCCTCAGACAGACGGTCAGAGTGAGCGTACTATTCAAACGTTGGAAGACATGCTACGTGCATGTGCGATCGATTTGGGAGGTAGCTGGGATAAGAACCTACCATTGATCGAATTCTCCTACAACAATAGCTACCATACCAGCATAAAGGCTGCGCCTTTTGAGGCATTATACGGTAGAAAGTGTAGATCGCCGGTTTGTTGGGCGGAAGTTGGAGAAGTCCAGTTATCAGGACCAGAGATCGTGTTCGAAACAACGGACAAGATTGTCCAGATTCGTAACAATCTCCAAGCTGCCCGGAATAGGCAGAAGAGTTATGCTGATCCAAATCGTAAGGATGTTCATTTCGAAGTGGGTGAAAAAGTCCTACTTAAAGTGTCACCCTGGAAAGGAGTGATGCGATTTGGTAAGAAAGGCAAACTAAGCCCGAGATACATAGGACCTTTCGAGGTTATCGAACGTGTCGGGTCAGTTGCCTATAAGTTGAACTTACCAGAAGAGCTCAGTGGAATTCACAATGTGTTCCACATCTGCAATCTAAAGAAATGTTCCGCTGACGAATCACATGTCATGCCGCATACAGATGTGCATATTGACGAGAGCTTAAAATTCGTGGAGAAACCTGTGTCGATTGAAGATCGACAGGTAAGAAAGCTTCGGAGAAAGCATATACCTTTTGTTAAGGTCAAATGGGATGCCCGTAGAGGTCCCGATTTCACGTGGGAGGTCGAATCCACGATGAAGGAAAAATACCCTTACTTGTTTCAGTAAATCTCGGGTCGAGATTTATTTTAAGGGGGTGAGGATGTAACACCTCGAAAATTTCGGGTTCAATAATAAAACGACACGTGTCATGTCAGACAAAACGCGTTGTAAACCCGGGTTTGATAAAGATAATTCGGCAGGATTTAAAGTGGCGTCATGTTAAACTGCTACCTCTGAACGACCTCAATTATAATTCCCAAGAACCGATTAAATGTTATACACATCTTTTATACCCTCAATACAGAAAATTATTGTTAATAAAAGAACCCCAAGTGCATGATATGATCCTGCTAAGAAAAAGCAATGGTAACACTTGGTTTTCGGGTCATGTTTTTGGAATCAAAGCAAACATATCATTATGGTGGGGTTTGTAACTGTACAAGACATTTTGGGAGGTCCATAAGTGTTGATATAGGTCCCAAGATCGAAATAATTGGTTACCTTTACGAGACTTCAACAAACAACAACAAAATTGTCTCAGTAAAGGGCTAGCGCACCGCTACATGTGTAGCGTAACGGTGCGCTACCACCCAAGGTCAAACGGCCCTTTATAGCGGGCTAGCGCACCGCTACAAGTGTAGCGTAACGGTGCGCTAGAGATGCCCAGTTCCAGAAAAAACGGGCTGTTGCATGTCTTTCGCCATTTTAACCCATTAAACCGGTTTTTATCATTATTTAAAGACCCCTAACTATCCTAGAAGCACTAGGACAAGTGTTGGATGGTTGTGGTTAATCCTAGAGTGAGTTGTCAACCAATCATGGTGAGTTCTTCACTATATAAAGCACAACATGTTGCAACATTCATCCTCACACTTGCAACTGATCATTGGAGCATTTCTGGAGCTAAGGAACTCTCCTATCTGATCATAATTCGTGCATTGGACTCTTGTAAGTCTGCTAGTCTTGTTTAGTAGTGTTTAGCTTAGTTAATTAGCTAAAAGTCAAACCGTCGTAATTACGGTTTGACTTCGAGATTAGTCAATAATGACTCAGTCTTATCTCGAATTAAAAGTAGTTTTAGAATGGTATTTATGTGGGAAATAAAACCCCAAAAGGGTTTCCCCTGATCACCATCCTAAGCAGGTCAAATGTCGGGTCAAACCTTTACTTAAAAAGTCAACATATTGCTTAAAATGTCATTTATGCATAATTAGCTATCTAGAACATGTATAACCTGTTTGAACATTGTTATAACTTAGAAATAAATGTAAGAACATGTCCCAACATGTTCAACCCGACTATTTCCTGTTTAGACCCGGTTCGGAACCGAAAGTCACATAGTTTGACTTTCCCGTTGACTTTCAGTTCTGACCCGTTAGGGCATATTTTAGAAATGCCTCAGAGCCTTAATTGGATTAGGATACATGTTAGAACAACCCTCTGTGATCATACACCTTGGTTCACTAGTTATCCAATTAATATGCATATTTCCGTTAATTGCTCATACGTTGACCGTTATGCCCTTATTACCCTAAATCACGATTTATGAAAATGTAAAAGTGTAGAAACCTTAGTTACTGATATATAAACTTGTATGCAAAGTTTGACATCAGTTTGACTTGTAGATTAAGAGTTATGCTCATTGTCGTTAAATTAAAGCTTTAGGTTAATAAAATGGCGTAATTAGCATATAGCCTAGTTAAACATACTTTTTGGTATCAAATCTTTTACCCACTGATGTTATATATTATTTTGGGATTTTTAAAGATTTTTAATTAATTTTAGGCTGAGCATAACTAGTAGTCGTAGGCTTAATCCGGTAATTGTCGGTTTTGCCCTTACGGGCCATAAAATGAGTTTTACTTATCTAAACGACTCCAAACCTTTTGCTACTGATCACATATGTTAAATAAATTATTTTAAGACTTCTGGAAATATAAAAATATCAGATTTAAGTATACAACCCGGAAATGGCCTTTAATCGCCATAATTAGCATTTTTAACGCATAGTATGTCTTAGAATCATATTGGACATACCCGGGTTGATACCTACTGATATATGAGGCAAATTATGATAATTTAACAGTAAGCAAAGGTTGATAAACTCAGACTTCGTTTTTGGAGCTTTTCGGCTTATGTGAAATTACCAAAATACCCCTACGGGGCATAGTTTGGTTAAATATGATAAATTTCACATATATACCTTAGCCTACTGTTATAACCCATCCATATGAGTATGTTTGCTGTTTACATCAGACCTGTAACTCAGTTGAACATATAAACGCTTTTACAAACTTTAAAATGACCAAACTACCCCTACGGGGCATAGTTTGTGTCTAAATTAGTTCGGGGCATAACGAAAGACATCCTACTGATGTCACAACATATTTGAAGCATATTAACTTAGGAAACCTGTATATGGCTCTTACGGATACCCGTTACGCATATTACGCGTTCGGCTCGGTTTATGTAACAAGTTTACATAAATTAGCCGAAACGGGTCAAACCTTATCGGTTTTATCTCAAAATCCAGAATGTGAATAATAAACCCATATTAAACAAGTCTTCAAACTTGTCGGGTCTGAATCACATTCTATCCGGTCTTCGCTTAATCGTGCGTACGAACCGTATCTTCGAAACTAGCCGGTCTAAGCTTAAGCATAATTAAAGACCCGCTAGGATTCTAATAGGTTATATTTAACCTTCGTTCCAGATTAGGAGAAACAGTAAAAGCTACCTGCTATTTGATTATTGTGACTATACTTTGCATCAAGGTAAATACTTTTAACTTATTTTCCCTATACGGGCTTGGGTTACGGTACATAGCGTACCGCTTGATCGGGCATCAAATCTCCACGCTTAGGGGGTAGTTGAATAATTTGATCGGCTTGTTTTAAACAGTCTTGTTTACTTTAAAGCCTTTGGGGGGGGGGTTAATGACCATGTCCCGGATATCCTCGGCATTATCTTACGAGATGGCCACGACCTGAGCACGGGGTGTAGGCGTACACCTGTCGGTGTATAACTCATTATTGTGGTGTGTCTATTGATCTTTAACCCGGATACGTTCCGGGCTACTGAACGCATAAGTAACATATAAATCGTTCACAAGATTATAATATTAAATAATTCTCCCAAGTTAAAATAAAATGTTTATGCCATGTGCATCCAAACCAATTTTCAATCATTTTACAAAATGAGTCAGTTGAATGTATTTACCAGTGTAAACTGACGTATTTTCCCAAAAAGATTAAGTGCAGGTACTAGGCGAAATAGGCTGGAATTCTCCTAAGCATCATTAGAAGTCTCGCAAGCTTAAGATGCCGAAGTCTGTTGAACCATAATTAATAATGTTATTATTCGATCCTACTGTGGATAAACACCGGATATTGTGACTTTGTTTACAAATAAATAAATTCGGTTGTATCGTATATTTTAAATTGCTTCCGCTGTGCATTATTGTATTGTGTTGTTTGACTATTACGTTACCAACCACGTCACGCTACTCCCCCACCGGGCCCACCGGTGACACGTGGAAATCGGGGTGTGACACAACTCATCTTTAGTAGTGTATGTTTGAGAACCCGATTCAGATACACAACGATTCTCCAATTCCAGATCAGTAAGCAAATACACAACGGTTCTCCAATTCCAGATCAGTAATGTAAATCGTTATAACTTTACAGCATCAAGAGTTTTTACATTTGTTTATATCTAACAATTTCTTAAAACAGTATTGCTACTGGGGCACAATTCCCCGTGCTTGTGGTCATGCGCTATTGGCTAACTCTTTATCCAATAGTAACGAGTGTCAAGTAATGTATACAAAACCCCACATACCGGCAGCTATTGCAGAATACAAAAACTTAATCACTGTAAGTATAACTGATAAACATTTAGGGTTTTGTAAAGCATTTTTAAATATAAATGTATCACAAAAAGGTGATTAAAAAAAGAATGACTCACTTTGTAAACTTATTTTTTTCTATAGGCTTCTTGGAAATATTTTCTGCTAATTTTCTTGAGTTACTAATTAAAATACGCAATGCATGCGCGTTAGTATAATAACCCAATTCAACTTTATCAATACGTCACGAGACAGAATCCCAACTTAGTTTACAAAGCATAGCCTTTATCAGGCAGCGCTTTGGCATCAGTTGCTGGGTTCAAGATCAATCGGACAGGGTATCGAACCAGTGATCAGGGGTTAAAACACTTACAACGGGGCAGAGCTTCGTGATTTTAGGGGTATTATAACTGAGAATATTTGAGAGAGAAGAAAATTTTGAGCGAGTTGGGACTGTGCTGTTGCTGCTCTATTTATAGCTGCAATTAGACCCCGTCGCGCCCCGCGACCGCCGAGTGCTTTGCCCGTCGCGGCCCGCGAGGGCACCCTAGCTACGGCTAGGGCTGACTAGTCAGCAGGTATGTGTGACAGGTGGGCGACACGTGTCACAAAAGGTGTCCGACAAGTAATGGGGTCGTCGCGTTCCGCGACCGGTTCCCCTTAAGCCTGTCGCGACCCGCGACAGGTATATAAAACTTTTTTTTTCATTTTTCGATTAAAATAACGTTACGTAGGCTCGGTTTTTCGATTACGGGGTGTTTTAGGGTACTTGCGAGGTTTGTTATAGTAGTAATGTACAAGTAACCGAAGCACAAACATAAATGTTATCAAAGTAACCCCACATTTAGTTTTTTTTAATAAATTAGTGACATATACTATCTTTATAAAGTTCCGAGAATATATCGTTGCGACGTGTTTATTTTTATGCACATATAAATTTCATTGAAATGGAGTTTTATTTGAAATAGAGTACGGTACCGGTAACATGAAAAATCAAGCTTATGTTGTCGACCGAAAACATCGGTATCGGTAGTATCAATTGCGTTACAAGTATTTGTTTGTTATGGTTTTTGGTCGATGTAAAACACGTGGCGACATCTTTTGGGGCTTATCGAGACTTTATTTTTTAAGTTTTATTTTCCGGTTGCTATATCGAGTGTCTGTACTATATCAATACCCTAATGAAGCGAACCAAATGAATTTCTGCAATTAACGTTATTTTTACCATTGTGTAAGGTCACTGATTGGCTTAGAAAGGTTATTCGCTTGCAAAGTATGTTGACTTGATTGGTTTAGAAAGGTTATACGCTTGCAAAGTATGTTGACTTGTTGACCAAATTCTTTACCTACACTGAACAAATGTGCATGTTGACACTACCAAGTTTGAGGCAAACCAGTTCCTCCTCTCGTAACCCGGCCCGATTTGCACTATCAAATCGGTTTCAACCAGACCCAAACTGCCAATTTGTTCGTATCAGTACCTTTAGTTTATATGTGTTTGGTTATCAATACATGAACATTCGGCTTGCTAAAATATTATCAAACCGTTAGTAAAATATCAAAAGTTAACCTTTAGGAAGTGACTAGATTTTAGAAATACCTGCATTTTTATAGCACCGGGAAGCACATCATTGTTGGGTTTGCACCATAAGCATGACTGGGTTCAACCGATTCTGCATCATGTCCTTTCTGGCTAATATTGCTTCTAAATTCTCATCATTCATATATCTTTTCAGACATCTTGCTTATGAATGATGACTTGCGAAGCTTGAGATTTCCGACCGGGGGCGGAAGTCACCGGACCTAAAAATTTCTATAAAACCAAGGGGTCGAAAACGGATATACCAAAAAATTTCTATACGAAAACTACATACTCTCTACTACTGAGCGAAAAGTTCGGGGGGTCGGCCGCCCCTTCAAAGCTTCGCCCATGATGATGAGAATTCAGAAGCAATGTTAGCCCGCAGCACAAAGATAATGGCTAATATTGTATTTAACTCAAACTAGCAAATAAAATTGATAAACTGTGAAATATCTATCATGACTCAAGACAATGATATTGCAGGTAACTTTGATCAACAAGCAAAATATCACAAAACTACAACAAACACAGATGTGTAAGCTTTGTGAATTCACTAAATGCAGAATGTCTGAAGACCAAACACATGAAAACCACATGTCAAGCAACCAAACACATGAACACCAAATAGAATTAAGCAGAGATTCCCACTTTCCACATTTTGCAAGTTATAGTCTCCATTTCTTATCCCACATATACTATTTCAGTTTCTCTCCCAGGTGCACAACCTAGGATGGTCCATTAATTCTTTTGAGACAAGCTTACCTAACAACTTAAGCATACTTCTATCTAAAGAACCAGCTGCTATCTGATCTATAAATAATGATAAAAGTCGAAGCATCAAGTGAGTAACCTCTTCCATCCATTTCCTTTAAAAGCATCTTTACATCATCATAGTGCTTATTCTTTAGACATCCTTGGAGAAAAACACGGTAAGTAACATTATCTGGGGGGCATCCACTCTCGTCCATTTTAAGAAACAATAACTTTGCTTCCCCCAACTGACCTTCCCGACAAAAACCACTGATCATCACGTTATATGTACGAACATTAAGTTGCAAGCCTTTGTCAATTAGACCTTGGAAAAGAACCCTCGCAATATCCACTTTCCCACATTTTCCTGCACCATCAATGAGGATATTGTACACAACAATATCAGAATTAAGCTTGCTATCACCCATCAAATGAAAAAAAGAGAGAGCCTCTTCTACTTGACGATTGTTGCACAGGCCCTCTAAAACTATTCGATAAGTGTATTGGTTTGGGATTTGGCCTTGTGCATGCATCTCATCAAAGAGTTTGCGTGCATCTACACAACGCCCAACCTGAAAGAATCCTTGTATCATGGTGTTGTAAGTGACTACATTGGGCTTTAAACCTTTTCCAGTCATTTCGTGAAACATTTGCATAGCTTTTTCTATGTTCAGATTTTTGCAAAACCCATTCAACAAACTACTGTAAGCGACAACATCAGGGACGAGACCTCTAAGCGTCAGTGAATCAAAAAAGTTTTTTTGCTTTGATCATTTCACCTCGCAGACAGTAACCATCAATAAGTGAGTTGTATGTCACTATGTCTGGAACCTCACCTCTCTCAATCATGATGTTGATAATAGCCTCAGCTTCTTCTACTTTACCTTCCTTGCAAAAAGCATCAACTAATACATTAAAGGTACGTACATCTGGAGAAATCTTCTCATCCTCCATTTCTTCTAGCAGCTTTGAGGCCTCATCCCAACGACCTAAGTTACAAAGGCCACGAATTACAGAGGTGTAGGTAATTACATTTGGTAAAATTCCTTTTTCAAATACCATCTCTTTAAAGAGCTTGAAAGCATCATCCATCATTTTATCCTTGCAAAGACTATCAATGATGGTGCTATATGTAAAAATATCAGGCTTGCAGTTTGTTTGTTCCATTAGCCTGAGCAAAGCAACTGCTGTATCGTTATTACCGAACTTGCAAAGCCCTTTAATCATTGTGCTGTACGTAACAACATCAGGTTCACAAAGTTTTTGTTTGATGAGCTTCTTGAATAACATCTCCGCTTCAAGAATCCTATCTTCAAGAACGAGTCCGTCTAAGAGGGCATTAAAGATGTACACATCAGGTGCAATAGCTCGCCTAAAGCACCAGCCTAGGAGTGCAAAACCGTCTTTGGTGCGATACAGCTGACAACAACACTTGATTGCAATGCTGATGGAGTATTTATCAAGTTGGACACCAAGGGACACATTTGGTTGAAAAGAGGTAGAAAAATGTTTCATTTTAGTAACAGAGGTCAACAACTGATTAAACTGAACAACAGATGGAAGAGGGCGTCTCTGTGACATTTCATCGAACAGGTTGAGTGCATGATTCAAGTTGGTGATTTTATGAAGCATGGATCGGTTTGTGGAGAAATTAGAGTGAAGAAAGAAGGATATGGTGATAAAATTAGGTCTGAATTTGATAAGAAGAGAATTTGTGAGATTCATGATCGTCGATTCATCGGTGTCTCCTCAGGGAAACGGAGTTGACGCTTGAACCTAAAAATAGAATTTTGAAAGCATGTTCTTAGAGCATTCTCATCCAATCCATCAAAACTTGTGAGGGTGTGTTTTTATATTGTAAAGGGTATAAAAAGTGGTTGTGAGTGGAGGAGAGAGAAAATGTTACTGTTCATCTGTATATTTGGGGGGACACTGTTCACCCAGTATAATTTTTTTAATATATATTGAAAGTGGTTGTGAGTGAAGGAAAGAGAAAAATGTGATGATAATATTATTTAATTGAAAAGGAGAGAGAAAAAGTATTTGTTTTTAGTGAAAATATATTGATATAGGAGTTGTTTTTTAGTGGAATGTATGTATAATTTGATGGTTTGGATGAGAATGCTCTTATTCAAGTATTAAAAAGAGAAAAGTGGCCGGATAGTCCCTGTGGTTTGCCCATTTTTCACCTTTAGTCCCTAACTTTTTAAAATTACACCTATAGTCCCCAACTTTTTCAATTTCGTTCCCGGATAATCCCTGACGCGTAACTGGGTTAGTTTTTGGTGTTAGGTGCGTCTGAAATGACAAAAATACCCTTACTGTCAAATTAATATCTAAAAACTTAAAAGAAATATGATTAATATTTTACAATTTATGTGGGACCCACCACACACCCCACCCACTTCATCTTCCCCACTCCACTCCACACCACCCCCCACTTCACCGTAACCCCCACTACCACTGCCACACTGCCGCCATTAATCCCCTGCATCAAATCACCCCTTTTCATCTTTTACATTATACCCTGTTCATCTTTTACATTATATTATATTATATTAAACATTAAATTAAAAGACTAATCCCATATT
Organism: Helianthus tuberosus; assembly: GCA_030545235.1. Taxonomy (NCBI): domain Eukaryota; kingdom Viridiplantae; phylum Streptophyta; class Magnoliopsida; order Asterales; family Asteraceae; genus Helianthus; species Helianthus tuberosus. The sequence goes on from CM060411.1 coordinate 70,400,531, forward strand.
ACAATATATTAAACAGCAATTAAACACCAGAAACATTCAAGATTTTGAAAGCTTCAATCTTTTACACCCAAAATGATAAAACAGATAGAACCCTAAAATATTCCCCAACAAATATATCATACAATCAAAAAAACAATGGAAGTAGAAGTTTGATACCTCCGGACCCGATTGCCTCTTGTTTGCCGGAATCAGATCCAGTGGCGGACCCAGAATTTTTTTTTATGGGGAGCGGAATTTTGAAGGGTCATGTCGTCTATTGCTATATAATAGTTTTTATTGGTTCAATTCGGGTCGGATCAGGTCTAGTCGGGTCGGATCAAGGGCAGGAATTCTCACCATGATTCTCATTTAAGTCAATAACTCAATAACATATCTCAAAATCACATCATCACATATTCACTTACAATTTAAGTATTTAACAAATGATAAAATTAATATCTAAATAGAAAACAAACTACATTAAAAAAAACATAGAAATTGCATTATACACCTAACAGTTTGTTTTAAATTGGATTCCTTTAATGGTGTAGATTTTTTTTTGAATGGTAAAAAAAAAAACCTCGGGCGGCCCTAGCCAGAAGGAATATCAGTATGACATCCACATGCTGTCCATTATGCGGCGAAGGTGAAGAAACAATTCAGCATTTACTCACGGAATGCCTGGTTAGTTCGGTAACATGGCAGATGGTGTCCGGCTGGATTGGGATACCTCCCATTTACGCTTTTACTATCGAAGACCTGCTTCGGGTGCACAAAAACCTATCGGGTCCACTGAAAATGAAGAAACTTGTCCAGGCTATTATTATTATCTCATGCTGGAATATTTGGAAACTACGCAACAATGTCATCTTTTCCGGTAATCGGGTGGATGTATCAAGACTCCTAGCGGAAATAAAATCCACAAGCTTCCTTTGGGTGAGAAACAGAGCTAAAATGCAATCTTTAGAATGGTCGGATTGGTGCAGTTTTAATGTCTTGTAAATTTCTTCTCATGTATTGTTTTGTCTAGCTTCTTGCTAGCTTTTTCGTTTAATGAAATCAGCCGTTCAAAAAAAAAGGTTTGTCCTAGTGTACTATCACTCTATTCTATAGGTACGTATTCAACATTTTGCAGACTTTTCTTTACCCAATGCAAAAGAATAAAATATAAATAAAAAACTATCTTCTTCTCCCCACTCTAGTTCTTCTCCTCCGGTGGTCTCTGCAAATGATTAAATCAATTCCGATGACTCATTTTTTTCCTTTTGCTTCATATCTTCTTTATCATGGGGTCAAAATTTTCAAGGGGTGCGGATAAAATTTTTCAAGGGGTGCGGTCGGGGTTTCCGACGAAAAATAACATTAAAACCTTTTTTTTCCAAGGGGTGCGCCCGCCCACCCATGGCTTAGGGTGGGTCCGCCCCTGATCAGATCAACACGAGCAGGCCTTCGATCGCCACAGTCGGAGCTACTGCTGTTGCTTCGTTACTGCCCCTGCTGCTTCGGCCAGACCAGTTCCGACGAGGTTGCTGCAGTTCCGGCGAACACCACAACTCCGGTAATACTTCCGATGGCAAGAGAGATCAAACCCTTGTACGCAGGCTTGTCTTCAATAGTTGTTCAATTGTTTCTGGAACACACTCGAGCTACAAAAACTGGGAGGCGGCGGGGGTTTGTGGAGGAGGTGACAGCGGCGATTTTATGGTGGATGTGTGGAGGGTTTATTGTGGTGGTGGAGGTGAAGTATGGTGGTGGTGGTGGTGGTGGTTTGATTGTTTCAGACAAAAGAAAGAGGAGAGGGGGTGGGGGTGGGGTAGGAAAAAAGTGGGTCTTATTTTTCTTTAAAATAATAATTAGATTTTTTCAATAATTTATTGTAATTTTTAATATTAAGGGTGATTTTGTAATTTCACATCCACTTAACATTAAAAACTAACCTTCATCTTAATCAGGGACTATCCGGGAACGAAATTGCAAAAGTTGGGGACTATAGATGTAATTTTAGAAAGTTAGGGACTAAAGGTGAAAAATGAGCAAACCACGGGAACTATCCGGGCACTTTTCTCTATTAAAAATTTAAAGCTTATTTTGTGCATTTAATTTACGGATGACAAAAAAAAAAAAAAAAAACCCGAGCCCAGCCCAACTGGTATACTTAAAACCAAAAACATCCGGGCAAGGTATACTCAAAACCCGATGGGTATGGGACCGAGTATGAGATTAGAAAAAAAATTCACAGGTATGGAACAAGAGTCATCTCCGAAAACTCTCAAAATAATTTAGGTCTCGGGCAAAATAAAAAACTGGGCCCAAAATTGTGGTAAGGGGAAATGAATTTAAAAAAAATAGGCCTTCATGGTGAAGCCAAACCTTGAACTTGAGACCTCTACATTATTTTGAGGTGGTTTTTTCCACCCCACCACCAACAATTTTATGTACAATAAATGAATACGAATGTTAAATACATAATTTACTATATATATAAAGCTTATAAAAACTTTTCGGGCTCCTTAAAAATTTGGGCTTCGAGCGACGGCACAGATTGGCATATGAGATCACACGTTTGTTTTATGTTTTCTGGTTGCATGTGTCAATGGTGTTACCGTAAAAAGAGAGTTGTGATGCATAAATACCTCTTTCGTATTTATTAATACTAAGGGTATTATAGTTTTCTTTATCATGACTTAATAGAACTATACTAACGGTGTCAGTGTGGTGTGGACTGAAACTGCTAGAATCAACAAACTAATGAATAATAGATGCAATTTTTAAATTATTGGGCTAAGAGTGTTAAAATCATCAAACCACATGGATGAAAATTGTAGTTTACTCTAAATATTAAAATGATAATTTTATAAAAAAAATCGACCATAACCTCATCGCCTAAAACTCGTTGCCCTTGCCTCGATTATCTCTCTCCACCTCTCACTTGGTCTCTCTCTCTCTCTCCTTCCATTCATGTATTCCGAATAGGTGTTGCCAACGGAGATGTGTGGTGAGAAGGAGGAGAAGTGTGTTGGGGGAAGGGTGATGAAGTTTGAGAAGTCGACACTAAATGGTTGGTTAGGCTTGTTTTTTTTGTTTTATTTTCAAGTGAGTCCAACTATTAAAAGTTGTTTGCTTTTTTATTTTTAATAGTATTGTATTTTGGTCGATAAAAGTTTTAACAAAAAAGGGTTAATGTCTATCTACGCGACTACGCCATGAACCATCCATGTAATTAACTCTTGATTTTATTTAAAGATTTACTTACTTATAAGGCCAGGGGTGTGGCTTAGCGCCACCCCGCCAACTAAGCAAGTATAACGCGAATGGGGCGCCATCGACCACACCGCCGCAATTAAAGGGGGGCGCCATCCTCCTTCCGCCAGCACGTTAACGAGCAGAATTTGAGGGAATCAAGGTGAGTTTGATTTAAAGGGGGCGCTATAGTTTAAAGGGGGGCTATTAGGATGTTCAACGAATCAAATATCGAATTTTCGAATTATTCGAATAATTTTTATTTTTCCTTGAATTCGAGTTCGATTCGTATTTGATTAAAACCTACCCAATTCGATTCGAATTTGTATTCGAATAGAAAACCCAATTCGTATTCGATTAAAAATTCGAATTCGAATCGAATTCGAATAAATTCGATTTGATTCGGTTTCTTTTAAAAAAATGTAAATAACTATTAAAATGAAACATAAGTTTTAAAGCAGCCATAAAACATTCCAAATAAAGTACCATAAGTCTAACATTCAAAATGAGAATTCGAGAATAACCACTACAAGTTAATATTTTTAGGGTTAGAAATCTACTGATAGATTTGTTACTTAGGTTTTAGTTATGGGCCATGTAGTGGGTTTGTTAATGGGTAATTTTAATACTTGGAATAAATTTTGAAAATAATTTACAGTATAGCCCAATAAAAGATATATATGTATTATATATAAAAATATTAAATAAAATGTATAATTTTTATTCGAATTTCGAATCGAATCTAATTTGAAATTATAAATTCGTATCCGATTCGTATTCGATTTACTTGACTCGAATTGAATCGAATTCGAATTCGGATTTTTATAATCGAAACGAATTCCTGATAATCGAATCGAATTTAATCGAATTTCGAATTTTTCCAATTCGAAACGAATTCTGAACACCCCTAGGCTTTATACCACACTCTGCAAGTTAAAGGAAGAGGCTTTAAAGCCCCTGTGTGACGTGGCGGTGAGGTGGCGCTGAGTTGGCGTGATAAAGCCCCTATCCATGATTATGGAAACGACAATGTACTAAACCAGATACAATTATGTAAACATATAATAAATGATACCCATTGAACAAATGAAGACCAAATAAAATTCGGTACAGATATCTTATCTTCTACACTTTGAAGGTACAATCTTCATTTCCCTTCATCAGCAATCAATTTTCAACTACATAAAAAACCGGGACCTTCCATCACTTTATTTGGCACAAGCTTACCTAACTTAAGCATGCTATGATAACATTCCTAAGATTTTGAATAATCAAGGGTTGATTGCTAATACAGTGCTGCTTTTAGAAAAGAAAAACTATGATCTAGCTATGATATCCACATTGTTGATATATATAAGAGTAAAGTGCCATTTTGGTCCCTGTGGTTTGGGCTGTTTTGCCAGTATAGTCCAAAGGTTTCATTTATAGCCTGTGGGTCCAAAAACTTTTCACCGTTGCCATTTTGGTCCAACTGACTTAATCCCATCCAAGAACTCTGTTAAGTCAGGTAAAATTTTGTCGTTTTCTTTTATTTATAATAGTTCATTTATTAAACCCTCTCCTTTTAACCCATTATCTTCAACCTATGTGACCATGGACTCCTCTTAGAAGACCTTATGTGATGAATATAACATTTTTACTGTATACAGTTGAATGTGTGTATCTCAAACATAGCAATCTATGAATATGTTTGTATATATGTATCTAAACAAAACAAAACAAACGATGTGAACAAACATAATTACCTACAAAAAATCAATTCCATAACTAATATTAGTTTCATTAGAAGGGAATGCTGCTACAACAGAGTCTCCTTTTGACACATGAACAGGTTGAGTAAGGGTGCTACTTTGTCATAATCTAATTTCATGTTTAAGCAAAAATCTATTGACGCAGGAATTAAAAGTGAACGGAAATCGAAGTACCTTCCTGTTCCGGCTAGATTCTCACCTTTGATAGATCACCGGAGTGAAGTGTCTGTCCTGTCTAGCCGGAGTGAAGTGTCCGTTGATTGTCTGCTGCTGCTTACCGGTCTGCGATTATCAAGTATTGTACGTGATACATGTGATAGGTTATTAGAGAGAGAGAGAGAGAGAGAGAGAGAGAGAGGGGTTGGAGAGAGAGTGACATGTATGGATCTCCATGAAATCAGAGCGGAGGATTTGAAAGCATTCTGGCGCGTGGTATTGTCATTTGAGCATGAAACGGAACATAGAGTTGCTTGCTTTCTGTTTATTCAAAATAGGTTGAAGAAAATGGATTAAAATGGGAGGGTTTAATAGATGAATTATTATAAATAATAGAAAAAGACAAAATTGTACCTGACTTAACGGAGTTCATGGATGGGGTTAAGTTAGTTGGACCAAAATGGCAACGGCGAAAAGTTTTTGGACCCACAGGATATAAATGAAATCTTTGGACTATACTGGCAAAACTGATCAAACCGGGACCAAAATGACACTTTACTCTATATATAAAAATGGAACCGGCATATAAAGCCAATAAAAAAGTGAAGCATAAGTAAAACACAAAGAAGATATTACCATCTGAATCGTCTACAATATCAATTGTGAAACTTGACAAAGAAATTAACTTTGGTCTGGAGTTGATTGCTAATAAAGGGCTGATTTCAGAAAAGAAAAACAATGACAGACACGGTGTAGATGTTAAACTCGAACTACCACATCAAGTCAATAAAATGTGAAATATCATGTCTCAAGAAGCAAAAGATAAAACACAAAGAACAAGTTACAGCTTGTATTCACGAAACAAGCAAAACATCATTAAACTACAACAAAAACAAATGCGTAATCGTTGCGAATTCGTTATATTGAAAATGTCTAATGAACAAACACATGAAGACCACATGTCATCCCACAATTACTATTTCAGTTTCACTCCCAGTCGCATAAGCTAGGATCGTCCGTTAATTCTTTTGGCACAAGCTTACCGAACAACTTTAGCATACTCCTATCTAGTGAACCAGCTGCGATCTGATCTATTAATAATGTTAAAGTTGACGCATCAAGTGTGTAACCTCTATCATCCATTTCCTGTAAAAGCATCACTACATCATCATAGTGCTGGTTCTTTAGATATCCTTGGAGAAGAACACGGTAAGTAACATCATTTGGCGGGCAGCCACTCTCATCCATTTTAAGAAATAACAACTTGGCTTCCCCCAATAGACCTTCCTGACAAAAACCACTTATCATCACAGTGTATGTACGAACATTAGGTTGCAAGCCTTTATCAATTAGACCTTGGAAAAGAACCCTCGCAATATCCACTTTCCCATATTTTCCTGCTCCATCAATGAGGATATTGTACACAACAATATCAGAATTAAGTTTTGAATCACCCAACAAATGAAACAAAGAGAGAGCCTCTTCTGCTTGACGGTTGTTGCAAAGGCCCTCTAAGATTATTCGATACGTGCATTGGTCTGGAATTAGGCCTTGTGCATGCATCTCATCGAAGAGTTTGTGTGCATCTACACAACGCCCAACCTGAAACAATCCTTGTATCATGGTGTTGTAAGTGACCACGTTGGGTTTTAAACCTTGTCTGGTCATTTGAGGAAACATTTGCATTGCCTCTTCTATATTCCGATTCTTGCAATACCCATTCAATAAACCATTGTAAGTAACAACATCAGGAACGAGGCCTCTAAGTGTAATGGAATCAAAAATCTCCCTTGCTTTAATCATTTCACCTCGCAGACAGTAACCATCAATAAGTGAGTTGTATGTCACTAAATCTGGAGCCTTACCTCTCTCAACCATGATGTTGATAACAGCCTCAGCTTCTTCTACTTTACCTTCCTTGCAAAATGCATCAGCTAATACATTAAAGGTTTGCACATCCGGAGAAATGTTCTCATCCTCCATTTCTTTTAGCAGCTTTGAGGCCTCATCCCAACGACCTAATTTACAAAGACCACAAATTAAAGAGTTGTAGGTGATGACATCTGGTAGAATACCTTTGTAAGATACCATTTCTTTAAAGAGCTTGAAAGCGTCATCTATCATTTTATCCTTGAAAAGACTATCAATGATGGTGTTATATGTAAAAATATCAGGCTTGCAGTTTGTTTGTTCCATTAGCCGGAGCAAAGCAACTGCTGTAACGTTATTACCGAACTTGCAAAGCCCTTTAATCATTGTGTTGTAAGTAACTACATCAGGTTCACAAAGTTTTTGTTTAATAAGCTTCTTGAATAGATTCTCTGCTTCAAGAATCTTATCTTCAAGGACGAGTCCGTCTAAGAGTGCATTAAATATGAAGACATTGGGTGCAATAGCTCGCCTAAAGCAGCTTCCTAGGACTGCGAAACCGTCTTTTGTGCGATACAACTGACAACAACACTTGATTGCAATGCTCATAGAATATTCATTAACAGGGACACCAAGAGAACACATTTGGTTGAAAAGATGAAGAGAAGAGGGAAATTGTTTCATTTTAGTAACAGCATTCAACAACTGAGTGAACATAACAATAGATGGCAAAGGGCGTCTCTGTGACATTTCATCGAACAGGTTGAGTGCATCATTCAAGTTGGTAATTTTATCAATCACAGAAGAAACATGCGAGTGAGTACCGTATTGTAAACCTAACTGGAAAGATAAGAAAGGGGAGTTGGTAATAGAATTACCTCTGAATTTAATGAAAGCATGAAGAACAGAGTTTGTGCGATTCATCATCGTCAAATGTTTGAGGTTCTAGCCTATCGATAGGGTTTAGCCGGCGGAATGGGTTTTCTTTATTTGTTTCGGTAAATAAATAGAGTAAATTACAACTGGGTCGTAAAGAAATTTCAGTCTTTGTCATTTATCTTAATGGTTTTTAACATTTTATGTCATTTAGCCTAACCTAGTTAAGTTCTGATTAAGTCTTACTATGTGCCTCTCACATGAGGGCAAAATGGTCTTTTCATCTCAATTTTATATTGAAAAACGAAATAAATAAATCTCTTTTATCCTCTCCATTTTTTCAGTCGATCGCTCGTTTTTACAGTTAATCCAAACAAAATTATAATGCATGGTTTGGAACTGGAATTATAAAATCAAAGTAAAATATATAAATAATGAGTAGTCTTATCTCTTCATTACCTGTTGACAATGGAACAATATTTTGGAATTAATCTTTGTTTTCTTATAAAACAATCAAAAGAACTGACCATTAGAATGGTCGGCTCATATGCAAACAACTTCTTATGAAAACTACGATGGGATTAATAGATAAAGCTACGATAATGTTGGAAGCTTACCATAAATTTCATCGATATCGTTTTGTTCTAGTGCTTGTCGTATGTAGAAAGCCCCCCCCCCCCCCCCCCCCCATTACAAGGTTTGATTCACGTTCGTTTTTCCTAGTAGGGTTTTTTATCGAAGTTTTGAGAGAGCTAATAGCCATGGTTTTTGAGATGAACTAGATTTTTTACCCGCCGCGCGTTGCGGCGGCGCGCAACAGATAGGCAACGCGCAGCGGCAACGGATAGGCGACGTAAGTAACTCGATTATTGAATTGCGATTTTATTTATTATACAAAGTCTCAAACCCATACACTTGTAGGTTCATGCTGTAGGTTCAACAGGTGGTGAAACAACCAAGCATTAGCATTGATGCTGGTAGATGTTGACTCGGTCCAGAGGATTGCACATTGTAGCATGTTTGAAACTGAAAATAACACTCTGTTTCAAGAGTTTACTCTGTTCCAAGTGCTTGCAGCCTCTCTAGTATTTGCCCGATCGGAGTGTCGAGAAAACCTGATGCCACTGCCACCATCCAACAAAAAAAGTAAACTAAAATAAATAAACGAAAATAAATGTGAACTGAATCGAAGGAGAAACGCGATCTAGTTGTAAACACAATTGTTTTACAATCTCATCTCATCTCATCTCATCTCATCCATAACACAACTGAACCAGATGTGTGCGTGAAATATATATGAAGCTGAAAATACCTCTAGTGTCTCATTGAAGATCTTTTCCAATTACATTACAAAAACAAAATAATTTTGGATGGAAAGTCGTATTTTAGGAGTATATCATTTTTTGAAGCAGGATCACTAATTCAGAGTTCTTGGCTTACTCCATTCCCCTCTTTAGAGCATGTATTGCAATTTTTTTTTGTTGCTTTTCCTTCTTTGCTAAAGAGGCTTAACACAGGTAATGTAGCCATACTTAGTAGACTTTTTTGCACCAATTGTGCACATGTGATTACAACTCTTTTTGAAATTGATAAAATCTTAAAAGATAAACAACCTCCTTGTAATTTTGAAAAACAACTAATGATCCGCCACCACGTAGATCCGTATATTTATAAAGCCACTCTTGCTACCTCCATATATATGCTGTGAACCATTTGAGGAAAAGATTGCTCACTCTTCCATCCCACATGAATAAGAAGCAAGCACCCTATTCAACAAATCATTACATGTGCAATTATCAATTCAACTTAGTAAAACCACTAAAAAAATAGTCAAAAATAAATGCAGCAGTTTCAAAAATTTAAGCTAATAATGAATACTTCTTTTCAAACCTTGTGCCACCATTCAAAAGGGCTATCAGATAAATATTCATTAGCGTAAATACTCACAGCATGCCTCCTTAGTAAGTGTAGATTGATAAACAGGAGAAAATGGTGTAAATACCAAATGGCCTTAAAAAGCTCTGCTACAGATTGGCAACTAACTGACTTGCTAAAAAATGCACAGTGTCATATGAGAAACTAAAGGAAAACATACTAAAACACGAAACGTAAACAAAACTCAAAATTAGGGCTTGCGTCAAGACAGGACTAATTCATCAACGGAACCCGGAGGATGTCACACCCGCTACTTTGTTTCCTTAATCCGTTACTCTTACACAACATCTGATGAGGTCATCTTAAATTCCACTCACTCAATTCGATCTTTTTTCAAGCCATGATCATCACTATCTTCACAATCTAAAATTTCCAACAAACATCAATTCATTTCTATTTCTCTTTAAAATGTGAACAAAACTACCAAAAAACATACTTTTGGTCGGCAACAACCATAGTTCGTCGGGGTCGTGCTCTTGGAATTTTCATTCTCTTTTTTTTGAAATAAATGAAGTAGATATCATATATTAAAAAATAAAAAAACTTACCATTGTGGCATAGGTAGTTGAAGAACTCTGTCTTGATGCGCTTCCGTCTTCCATATCTAAGCTCAACTATAAACTAAATCCTACATCAAATTATTTTGCTCATATAACTTTAAACTGAAGAAAATTTATTCCAAATCAAATCAATATAATAATTGAATTTTAAAGTCAAATATAGTGAGCAAAGTGACATAAAACATGTAAAACAGTTGCCTAAATCCAACCGTACATATAAACAAACTTAAATAAACCGGAGTAGCAGAGAGACGACAACAAATTGAAAAATCTCCAAGTTATTGTCTACATGTACCGAACAAACACATGAATCGAAACAAAATGAGATCGATTAAGAGAAAAGTTTCAGTATATACAGACCTTCGCCGGAGAACTCGCCGGAAGAAATGTAACAGCAGCGGCAAGATCTAATCAATCAAAAAGCACACCACCAGATGAAGAGATCGGAAAAAGTCCACGGAACCCTCAAAGACACCGTCATCAATGTGCCCCCGTCGTCTCTCCACCCCTCCTTTCTGTCTCTCTCTCTCTCTCTCTCTCTCTGCTTGGCCTCTCTGCCGTGTACCCGTCTCTCGCTCTGTCTCTGGAATCTTCTCATTCTTTCAAGAAGATGAGCAAAAGGAATTCTGGTATGAGTTTGGTGGCCTTTCTTGGTTTTCATGTAAAAAAAAAAAGAAAGGAGAGGGACACGTGTTTACCTTGCTATGCATCACCCACCACGCGGCAGTATCACAATAAAACTAAACCTTTAAAACCTAAATGCTCTAAGCAGATTAAGAGATTAAGAGGCTGTTTGGCAACATCTGAATCAATAAGTGCTGAATGAATAAGAGGTCTGAATGGGTAAGAGGCTCTGAACCAGTAAGTGCTGAACTAGTAAAGTGCTGTTTGGTTGCACATCTGAATGACTGTGTATAATGACATTTTTACCCCTTTTAATTAAAAAAAACCATTTTACTATTTAATGAAACCGAAGCTTTATCGAATACGCATATAATCTAATATCCATATACAGGCAGCCATAGATGAACATATAAACCACACAATTACACCTAATTGTCACAAACCTAACAAAAACAACATCATTCTGCAACTATTTCCACTAACCGCATCCTAATAAACCTAAATAGATCACTTACAAACAATCCTGAACTACAATTGCCACATGCAGTGATTAGAAGAATAGAACAATGAACTAACCGATTTAGAAGCTTTATCAGAAACAGAGCACGTGATGTTCGTCCATCGGAGTGTCACCGGATGAACTTTATCGGAAACTGAAGCTTCAGAATCCGAAATTTCTCCGTCGTTTTCTTCCTCTTCGGTTTCGGTTTCCGGTAAGTACGCAGGGCCGGGGCCGGAGAAAAAGCGGAGGAGTAACGCCGCCGCGACGGCGGCGAGAATCTGACCTACACCACCACCTTTGCCGGAGATTCTCACCATTTTTGCGTGAATTTTTTTGCCGCAACTAAAGGCGGCAGGAGGCGGGAGGTGGTGAGGAGAGGGAGGAGGAGGGCGGCGGGAGGCGTTCGATGGTGAGGAGAGGGGTGGAGGCGGAGGTCTGATGAGAGGTGAAAGGTGTTCGGTGGTGAGGAGAGGGGTAGGGTTTCTTGGCTGATAGAGGTGAAAGGGGGCAATGGTCTTTTTTTTCATTCAGCAAGTGATGAAAGCTGAATGATTCAGCACTGAATCATTAAGAGCTTTGCCATTAAGAGGCACAACCAAACACATACACCTCTGTCCGAATAAGAGGTTCACCTCTTAATGAATCATTAAGAGGGTTGCCAAACAGCCCCTAAAACACGTAATGATGTACAACCAAAAAAAGAAACAATACAACAAACAAAATCAAAAACACAACCAAAGCTTAAAGTACAAATCCACAATGCATAAACATGTTGCAAAATTATAATATATAATATAAACAATGAGATGTTATGAGATGCAAGGGGGAATCGAAATTCATGTTAAATTGAGATGAAAAGACCATGTTGCCCTCATGTGAGAGGCACATGGTAAGACTTAGCCAAAAAAATTTAACTAGGTTAGGACTAAAGGACATAACATGCTAAAAATTGGTAACATAAAGAACAGAGCCTGTAATTTCTTTAGTTAAAAGACACCGGTTGTAATTTGATACAAACGTAAAGGACACCGGTTGTTATTTACTCTTAAGTAACAGAAAAACAAAGTTTGGTGGTCAAAATAAAAGACACCAAAGCTACAATGGTGGACCCCCGCCTTTTACCTATCTCTACGTGTAACCATAGAACCTTGTATGGCATTTTTGAAAATTAACTTTCAAAATATGGGTTTTTTGTCTACTTTTCCTAAGAATCTACCTTGCATGTTATATATAGTAATGTTAACCGATAAAAATTTTAGGCGTTATGCAGTGAGAATTCTGTTAGTATTGGTTTGTTTCATTGAGGTATTGCTACAGTACTGTTACTCGGTAACCGAAAGTAAATATCTAAGAAAATAAAGTCATGCAATACCTTAAAAGGATATCACCATGTGTTTAACATCAATCGAAACTATAAAACGAAAATAGATAACGATTGCGATAGCACCGATCTGGTTACCGAAAGAAAGAAACATAAAAATATATATGTTATATTTGAGCCGATTCGGTTCAACGCTAAGTGGCAATGATTTGATTGGTCGGCTCTGTTTTGGCTTTTGTTTCGACAATAATACTCCCCATATATACAAATGATTTAAGTCTTGAATACTTATGTGTATTGTTTGATGCTTGGACTCGAAGAATTTCGCAAGTGGTGGCAGTCTAATTTACGATTGTTTATTAGAATTGTTAATCTACTTTTTTTTATATATTAAAAAATTGCTTCGGGGTATTTGAAATTTATAGTAAATAAAATTAAGAAAAAAAACCCAAAACTTGTGTTATATGATGAGCAATCTTCGTGGTGGTCTCCTGAGAAGCAAGTGTAGCCTGATAGTGAACAACTTAAGAAAGACCTTGAAAATTCAGAAATTACTCTATGATTTACTGAAGATGATTTGTATATTGAAGGTGAATCAACGGGTCAAAATAGTGAAGGGCAAGCTGGTACAAACAGTGAACCTGATAGCCAAGTCAGCCCCAGTCCAAGGCGATCTCAATGGGTACGTAAACCTAATACAAGATATGCTAATGTTGCCATTGTTGAAGATGTTTGGGCAGAACCTAGTTCGTTCGAAGAAGCTTGTTTGAAACAAGAATGGTGCCTAGCAATGCAGGAGGAAATGGAAGACTTATATCGGAATGAACCTTGGGAGTTGGTCCCAAAACCTGATGGTGTGAAACCTGTAAGTTGCAAATGGGTATATAAGCTCAAACAGAAAGCCGATGGGTCTGTGGAAAGGTTCAAAGCTAGGCTTGTGGCTCGTGGTTTTTCCCAAGAGTATGGTGTTAACTATGAAGAGACATTCAGCCCCATGGCTAAGTTAACAACGGTTCGAGTGTTGTTAGCCATTGCAATGAGTAAAGGGTGGTCGTTAGCGCAAATGGACGTGAACAATGCGTTTCTTTACGGTGAGCTCGATCATGTGATCTATATGAATCAACCAAGTGGGTTTGAAAGTGAAGAACATCTAGAGTATGTGTGCAAGCTACAGAAAGCTATATATGGGTTAAAGCAATCACCGAGAGCTTGGTTCGGTAAGATTGCTGATTTTTTGGAGTTAAATGGTTTTAAACTAACCTATGCAGATTCAAGTCTCTTTGTCAAGAAATTAGGTGCACAAGTTGTAGTGGTTTTGGTCTATGTGGATAACCTCATTATTACCAGAGATGTGCAAGAAGAAATCACACAACTGAAAGCTAATCTGTGTGTGAGGTTTAAGATGAAAGACTTGGGCAGGTTGGTGCATTTTCCGGGATTAGAGCTACACTACAGTGAAGAAGGAGTACTGTTGCATCAGAAAAAATATGCAACTGATTTGCTGCATAAGTTCGGGTTGTTTTCTTGTAAAGCTGCTGCAACACTAATGGACTCAAGCATTAGATTATATGCTACTGTTGGGAGACAACTTGAAGATCCATCCGAGTACAGGAAGCTAGTTGGGACTCTGATATATCTCACACTTACAAGGCCAGATTTGTCATTCTCTGTTGGTATGTTGGGAGTTTGATAAGTTTTCTCTTAAGATAATTATCGAATTCAGTTGACACATACTCTCCACCGTTGTCAGACCATAAACACTTCACTTTGAACCCAGTCATCAATTCTGCATCGACTTCGAATACTTTGAACTTGCAGAAGACTTCACTCTTTTCCTTCATAAAATAGATCCACACAAATCTTGAAAAATCATTAATGAAAGTAACCATGTACCAGAAACCTTGCATTGAAGATTGTTTTACTGGACCAAAAACATCTGAGTGAACAAGATCAAGGATGTTGGCAGATCGATTATTAGCGGACTTGAATGGAAGTTGCGTAGCCTTGCCGTACTGGCACCCAGAACATACCCCATCTTTATTTACCTCCAAGTCTGGCAGCCCATTAACAAGTTTTTGTTTCACAATACGGCCCAACTTATCAAACCCTACATGGCCCAATTGTTTATGCCACAATTCTGTCGTTTGCTTCCCTTTAGCCTTCTCCATATACGCAGACTCTTCATTGAGGACATACACAATCTCAGTTTTACGTCCTTGAAGAATTGGAATTGACGAGGTTTCAAATTCTTTGAATAACTTGACATCCTTAGGCCCAAATAAAACATAATTGCCTTCTTCCGTCATCTGAGGCACTAGAATCAGGTTCTTTCTCATCCCTTGAACATGATACACGTCCCTTAGAATCAGGTACTTCCAGAGGGAAACACAACGTCACCAATGTTGGCTATCGGATGCTTTGAGTTATCTGCAATTGTTACAACCCGACTGCCACCATACTTAATTGGATTTTTGAGTCGATTTTTATCACCGATGAGATGATTGGAACACCCGGAATCTGTGACAACTGTCAAATTTGCATGCATCTGTACAATTATTAGACAATGATTAATGCTTAATGACTGTGCTGATTTACAATTTATGACATGAATTGCTTTCTGATGATTGTTATCATATATACATGTGCATCATATATTTCAAATGTCATATCATTATTGCATGCAACACTCTATGGATTCAAATGATGCACGAAACAAAGGTAGCACAGTTATCAGACAAACCAGAAAAATGCTGACGGAGTTCAGTGCATAGACCGACATTGTATTGAGACATAGAATGAGCCAGAAACCAAGAGTTACACTAGTATAGTGTGTAGGAAAGTAAGGATCCTAAAACTGCATTCCTAGTGATAGTTTAAGTACCGGAAAGTGCCTAAAACTTACATAAACTGCAGAAATCTGCAAAATTCATGTAACACCTCGAAAATTTACGTCCAATAATGTACTGACACATGTCATAGGCTTTGAATATGTGAAAAAGTACTTTAGAGGGACTAAAGTTGACAAACAGTGAAACTATGTGAATATAAGGGTCCAAAGTGTCAACAATGGATAAATAGGCTCTACAATAACCCTACATGGTGTTTATAATCTTAAACGATTAAATCATGGATCATACAAAGCGGAAAATGAAAGAAAGTGAGGAATTACAAACTACAGGGGCTGAATGTGTCAACATGTTGAAAGTATACCTCTGAGTGACCTTTTGGCAAACCCGAAGCTTTGTAATGATAAAATATACTCACTAGAATATGTGATAAAAATTTCATCAAGTTTCGTTATCGTATGAGAAAGTTATGATCAAAACCGTGCATGAAGGGTTAAATGCGTTAACGTTGAATTTCGTGACTTTTCGGGTAAGCCCAAGGTTAACCAAGGACCTAACCAAGTGTGTAGATGTCCTAAGACCCTTAAAAATCAGGTTTGAGGGTCAAGAGTGCAAGATAAATAGCCAAAACCACGTTTCAAAGGACCAAGGACCAAAATGTAAAACAAAGAAACTTGTTAACCTGATGAACCCTTGTACGCGGCCCGCGAGAGGCCTTACGCGGCCCGCCTACAAGCTGCCAGCGACATAATACGCGCAGATGTCAGTTTTTCAGGCCTGTTTCGATTGTTAACAGTTGTTCTCTGATACCTGAGGCTCTCCAATGGTTTTGCATGCATAGGGGGGCACTTGGACACATCTTACAACATGTGTAGACTCTTGTGGCAACATCTAATGAGATCAAAGATGTTATAAAAGGGACTTGAAGTTGCAACATTAATCACTTGCATGTTCAAAAATTCACAAGACCACTTCTGGAGCTCATCTGATCAACCTCAGGCTTTCTAGTGATCTCTAAGCATAATTAGGACTCTTGTAAGTATTCATAACCCCTTCTAATTCGTTGTAGCTTAGTTAATTAATCAAAAGTCAAACCGTCGTAAATTAAGTTTGACTTCGTGATTAAATGAAATTTGCTCAGTCATTTCTCGAATTGAAAGTACCTACAAGTTGGTATTTATGTGGGTAACAAACCCTTAAAAGGGTATTTTCAGATTCCCACTCTAACTATGTTAATTGTCGAGTCAAAGCTTGCTTTAAAAAGTCAACAGAATGATTATTTGCAAATTTAAGCATAATTAGCAATGTAGGGTACATGCAACCTGTTTGATCATTAAAATAACATGGTAACTAATGTAAGAACATGTTCCAACATGATCAAATCGACAATTTTCAGTTTAAACCCGAATCGGAACCGAAAGTCGCATAAATTGACTTTTGCTTTGACTATCAGTTCTGATCCGTTTGTGCATGTTTAAGATCTGCCTTAGAGCTTATTTTGGACCAGGTTTCATATAAGTATAACTCTCTGAGATTATACAACTTGGTTCAATACTTATCCGATTCACATCATGTTTCCGATTAATGCTTAAATGTTGACTATTATGCCCTTTTGACTATAAAATGTGATTTTTTGAAAAAGTGAAAGAGTAGAAACCTTAGTTACTGATTTATAAACTTGCACCTAAAATTTGATATCAGTTTGAGGTCTAGATTAAGAGTTATGCTCATTAGCGTAATTTGAAACCTTTATGTTAAATAAATGACGTAATTAGCGAATAGCCTATTTTAAACCACTTTTTGTTATCAAAATTTTTACCCACTGATGTAATATAATATTTTGGGATTTTTGAAGATTTTTATTTAATTTTTGGCTGAGCATAACATAGGTCTCTAAGTTATTTCGGTTAATGCCGATTTTGCCCTTTTAAGCCATAAAATGAGTTTTACAAATCCTTTTGACCCCAAACCTTTTTCTACTGATTTCATTTGATAAATAAAATATTTTGAGCCTTCTGGAATTATAAAAATATCAGCTTTCTTTTAAAAACCCGGAAATGGCTCCAAATCGCCTTTTTAAGCGTTTTTAACGCATAGTATGTACTATAACCATATTAAATATATAAGATTGATACCTACTGATATTTTTAGTATATTTTTATATAATAACAGTAAGTAAAAGTTTATAAACTCAGATTTCCAGTTTTGACCTTTTTAGCCCTTGTGAAATTACCAAAATACCCCTAAGGTGCATAGTTTGGTTTTAAATGATGAGTTTCACATATAGGTCATACCCTACTGTTATAACATGTTAAATTAAGTGTATTTACTGTATAAATCAGACCTGTAACTCAGTTTACAAATAAAACTCTTTTATAATCTTTTAAATGACCAAAATGCCCTTATAAGGCATATATCGGGTTTAAATTCATTTGGGGCATAATAGAAGACATCTTACTGATGTCACAACATATTTAAAGTATATTAACTCAGGAAACTTGCATATGACTCTTATGGTTACCCGTGACGCCCTTTTCGCGCTCGGTTCGGTTTATGTAACTAGTTTGCATAAATTGACCGAAACGGGTCAAACCTTATCATCTTTGTCTAAAAATTCAGAATGTATTTAGTATACCCATATTATACAAGTATTCAAACTTGTCGGGTCTAAATCACATTCTATCCGGTCTTCGCTTAATCGTGCGTTTAAACCGTATCGTCCTTAAAACTAGCCGGTCTAAGCTTAAGCTTAAATAAAGACCTGTTAGAAATCTAATAGGTTATTATAAACCTTCGTTCCAGATTAGGAGCACCAGTAAAAGCTACTTGCAATTTGCTTATTGTGAATTATACTTTGCTCAGGTAAATACTTTTAACTTAGTTTCCCTATACGGGCTTGGGGTACGGTATATAAAATACCGCTTGGTCCGGCATTGAATTCTTTAATCGAATAGAGGTTAAATTTATTGATATGCTATGTTTTGAATGTGTTTTGTTTGCTTAAAGCCTTTGGGGGGTTAATGACCATGTCCCGGATATCCTTGGCATCATCTTACGAGATGGCCACGACCTGAGCACGGGGTGTAGGCGTACACCTTTCAGTGCATAACTCAATATTGTGGTGTGTCTATTAATCTTTAACCCGGTCTACGGATCGGGCTACTGAACGCATAAGTAACATGTAAATCCCTTACAAGATTATATTACATAATTATCCCAAGTTATAAAATGTTTTGTGCCACGTGCATTCAAATCAATTTTCAACCCTTTTTAAAATGTGTCAGTTAAATTGTATTTACCAGTGTAAACTGACGTATTTTCCAAAAGGTTAAGTGCAGGTACTATTCGTACTAGGCTGGATGTCTTCTAGGCGTCCACAATAAGTCTCGCAAGCTTGGATGTCAATAAAGCTGTTGAACAATATCTTCTTTTATTTTTGATCCGCCTGTGGATCCGTTTCAACTATTCGTGATATTTAATAGGGTTATTGGATTTTATCACCCCCAACTATCGGCCTTTGGCCGTTGCCACCCGCAACTAACACTTTGACACCCGACACCCCCAACTTAACTTTTTGTTTGTGCTGGCACCACTCAGTTAAATCTTTACTAACTGAGTTTGTTTATGATCCTACGTGGCACATAGCTGATGAGTTGGACAGGATGACGTGGTGATTCGTGGCACAAGTAGGCATCATCATCATCTCTCTCATGGCGTCTCTCAAATGATGCTTTCAAGTTCCGGCATCTTCAACATCCACAACATCCAAATTCATCGCCTGCGCATGCCTCTGCAGCAAATCAAACTCATCCAAAAGCCTCCCCATCAACTCCAAATCCTACACCGAACCTTCAATCGCCTTCTGCACCTTCTCCAACCGCTTCGCAACCTCCATCTCCTCCTTAAACACATCCAAAAACTCCTCCCTAACCGTCCTCCTCTCTGACACCTCAAGCTCCTGACTCAAAAACGATATCCTCATATTCGGTTCCACCTTAATCACATTCCCCGAATCCGGTTCCTCCGCACCGGATATAATCCTTAACTGTGTGGTTTTACCTACACCATTTACACCTACTAACCCTAATTTCTCCCCCCTTTTCACCTCCCAGCTTACATCTTTCAACACTGTAACACCTTTATAGCTTTTACTATTGTTTTCTAACCTAACACCTGAAGATATTGTTGACGCACCGGAGTGCCTGTTGTTTGCTCGCCGGAAATTGACGGTTTCCGGTGGGATGTTTGCCGAAGAACAGATTGGCCGGAAAAAGAGGAGTTTGTAGGTGGGGACTCTCTTACCGGACACGGTTCAGTAACTGTCATGACTAGTTCCGGTGATAAACATGATGAAGATTTGAAGATGAAGATGAGGCTTTGATAAGGGTTTGAACACGGTTAGTCTCCACCGTCATCATCCGTAACTGTTTCGCTTTCTCTCCGTAAATCCTCCCGGAGTAAATCGAAATCCAGATCTAGATCTGCATTCGTCACCTTTATAATTATCTAGATCTAAAGTTTCTGTTACAGGTCCAGATCCGTCGGTTACGATTGTTGAATTGTGGATATAGTCCAGATCTGATGACCAACCGAAGAGCGGCGTCCACCACTTGCCGGAGGATGAAGCTGATGCGGTGAATGCTGACGTGTTACGGTGGTTACGGTGGCCAGAGGTGGTTGAGATGACGGTGATCCAAGTGAAAGAAGTCGCCATTGACGGTTAGGGTTTGAATGTTGACGTTGTGAAGCGGTTGAGGGGGTTTTATTGACGTCGAGTGTTAATTGGATAAGGATGAACACGTGGTGCGTGGTGATAGGTTGATGATGGTGCTTGACACGTATTCGCCACATAGTCCTGTACACATAATCAATACTGTGCCACGTAGGATCAGAAACTAACTCAGTTAGTAAAGAGTTAACTGAGTGGTGCCAGTGCAAACAAAAAATCAAGTTGGGGGTGCCGGGTGTCAAAGTGTTAGTTGCGGGTGGCAACGGCCAAAGGCCGATAGTTGCGGGTGATAAAATCCAATAACCCTATTTAATATTACACTTTATTAAAGTTGAAATGAATCTATCTTTGCTTCCGCTGTGCATTTATATATTGTGTTGTTTGTCTATGATGATACCAACTACGTCACTATACTCCCCACCGGGCCCACCGGTGACACGTGGAAAATAGGGGTGTGACAGGTTGGTATCAGAGCCAACTCTGAGTGAATTAAACACTAGCCTTTTGTGTTTAATCTCAGTTACACAATTGCACATTCCTCGATTCTCGAGTCTAGACAAAGAACTTAGGAATTTTCCAAATTTTGGTTTTATTTCTAACTTTGTCTTATATATTTCTTGTTGTATCACTTGTTTGTTTTTGACAGGTTGTCAAAATGCCGCCGCGAATGAGAGGAAGAGGCAGGGGAAATGGGCCACTTACCGCCCCAAACGATCATGAAGCCGGACCATCGCACCGGCGAACACCTTCAGATCCCCATAACTCAGATGCTCAAGATCTTTGGAGGTCTTTTACTGAACCAGCTAGGCGCTCAGTTTCACTGAGTACCTCCCCGTCTATCCCACACACCTTCGGGCCTCATTCTGAAAATGAGCCCCACAACTCTCACCAGTCCTACATTCCTCTACTAGGACACAATTCACCCTTTGACCATCTATCACCCGTCTTACAGGGCCAGTTCAACCCTGCTGATTACCTTGGAGAGCCAGTGGGTTTTAACCCACTTGGACCTGAAGACCACTTTTCTGGTGGCAACCCGATGGATATCGATGAGGAAACCGATCCTGCAATGCCACCATCCAGAACTCCCAACCATCCCATTGAAATTTCAGATGGGTCACCGTTTGTGGGATCACCTTATAATGGTCCCGATAGCTTCGAGGAGAAATTCCGGCAGTATGACTGGGTTTTTACCCCCAGTTACCATAGCTCTCCCCTGCACCAGCCACACCACTCTCCCCTACACCAGCTGCAGCACAACTCTCCCCTGCACCACCAGCAGTAGCCACAGCAGCAGCATAATCCTTCCGAGGATTCCCGACTTGTCGCGGTCACTCCGCCGCCACCACCACCTCAGCTTCAGCCTCCCTCGCCTCCGAGGCGAAGGAGAACGACCCTGCGGATATCCGCACGAGGGGGAGTGCGCATCAGCACCCCTCCACATTCAAGTGGCAGTCGGTACTCGCCACTTCACGAAGAGCCGGAGATGGGAGAATCTTCACACCCCGTCTCAGAGGTGAACTCTGCGCTAGTCGCGCCACAGCCACCATTGGGTTTCGGAGACCCAATTCCCACTTACACTGGTGCGGCAGCATACAATCCCTTCGAGCAGCCGATCCACACAAATTACAACTTTACAGAAGATCTCTACTGGGTAGCTGCAAACTCTCTCCAACCAGGAGGTCACTATGGAGGTCCCTGGACTACGGGACACTCGACCTATGGATACCCATCATATGGGTATCAGCAATCACAGCCTCCTCAACCTCCGCATTATCAGCAACCACAGCCTCCTCAACCTCCGCATTATCAGCAACCACCACAGACACCGGTGATGTCGCCGCCACAATTTCAAGAAATCCTTCATGAGATACATGAGGTGCGACAAGAGGTGCAACATGGATTGCGGGAAGAACGTAGGCATAACCGGGGGATGTTTAAGAAGATGGTGGATTTGATCAAGGGAAAAAGCAAGAAGGATCACTAAATCCTTTGTTTGTTTATTTATTTTAGTTGTAATCATGTCCCTGCGAGGACATTTATTTCTGTACTCTGCCCCTGCGTGGGCATATTTCCTTTCTGTTATGCCCCTGCGTGGGCATGTTTTTCTATTTTGACCCCTGCGTGGGTTTGTTTTGTTAGTTGGCCCCTGCGTGGGCATGTTGTTTATGTAAAAGTCCCGTTTAGGGCAAACTCGTACTAGTTTAATTTTTATTTGGAATGGTTAATTTAAGTTTTTCATTTTTAAATCATATGCATGAATATAATATATGAATAAATGAAAAATAACATTATTATTTTAACTTGCTTTTTTTTTTTGAATCTTAAAAAGGTAAAACCTAGCTTGATTGTCATATTAAAGACCTGGCCAATATGGTAGAACCTGTTTAAAAAGATTCAAATCTCTGTTAACATCTGCAAACATGTTAACATTCTTGGCTAGTGTGATCCGCAAAAATCACACATGTCACCCTTTTTAATAAATTATCCAAATTTATATTTTTATATATATATTTGATTGTGACAAAATGCCTACGGGTTATAATTAATGTCATATAAAACAAAAGGCAGCCGTAGTGTATAGACTCCCTGCCAAGAAAGGGATTGATTTGTCTCATTTATTCAAACTTTAATCCTATAAGATCTAAATTTGTAATTTAGAAATTTGTCTACGTGACTAGGCCTATTATGCCAATATTATATTTCATTCTAAAAAAAAAGATTACTAGTAAAAATCCCGAATGAAATTATTGAATAAATTAACTAGTATGGCTATTAAAACCATGGTTAATAAATCGTCAAGAACGATAATACTGTTTAGGCTTCTAAATGAACCTTGTCCTTATTTCCTTTATGTAGCAATTAAAACTACATGGCCAAGTCAGAAGAAATAAACAGTCGTCCAGAGGAAAACCCTGAAAATGCTAAGATACTTGTAACTGGTGCGGAGTTACAAGCAATAGTGGAAAATGCGGTTACCAAAGCCATCGAGAGGCAATATAGTGAATCAAGCGGGACCCGAAGTAGGACCCGATCCGCGCCACATTCCAAACCAAAAGTACACTCGGAGGCTCATAACAAACCGTCCTCTAAGAAGGATGAATCTAAGAAAGATGAGGCCAAGAAAGACGATGATCGACACTCATCAAATCAGAACAGTGTTCCCTCAAAAAGGATGGTGTATGATGCTAAACCACACACCAAGTCCTGTACTTACAAGTACTTTGTTTCTTGTAAACCCAGAGACTTTACTGGGGAGAAAGGAGCAATAGATTGTATGACTTGGTTGGACGAAATGGATACGGTTGTAGACATCAGTGGTTGTGCTGAAAGGGACGTAGTAAAATATGTATCCCAGTCATTCCAGGGAGAAGCACTGGCGTGGTGGAAGTCACTCATCCAAGCTGCTGGAAAGATCCCACTCTACAACTTGTCATGGGATCAGTTCGTTGCTCTTATTAAAGAGAATTATTGCCCGTAGCACGAAGTCGAGAGAATCGAATCAGACTTCTTATCGTTAGTGATGAAGAATTTAGACTGCCAGGCATACCTCACCACTTTCAATACCCTATCTAGGTTGGTTCCGTACTTGGTAACCCCAGAGCCTAAGAGGATTGCTCGCTTCATCGGGGGTTTAGCCCCAGAGATTAAAGCAAGTGTTAAGGCATCAAGGCCTGCAACCTTCAGATCAGCAGCTGATCTATCTCTATCTCTTACCTTGGACGTAGTCAGGTTGAGAGCGCTCAGGAACTCAGAAGAAGGTAAGAGGAAGCGTGAGGACGATACCTCACGAAGATCAGATAAGAAACACCGAGGAAATAACGACCACAAGAAAGGTTCGGGATCTAAGAAGGATGGGCAATAATCGGGAGATAAGCCCAAATGTAAAACTTGTAAGAAGAACCATTTTGGGAGGTGTCGACTTGAGTCGAAATCCCAGTCTCACTCAAGACCCTGTGGAATTTGCAAATCCACGGATCATAAGACTTTGGAGTGTAAGAAGCTGAAAGATGCAACATGTTACGGTTGCAATGAAAAAGGGCACATTAAGTCCAATTGCCCAAAGAGCACCAAGAAAACCGAAGATGGGAAGAAGACCAATGCGAGGGTCTTCAAGATGGACGCTAAGGAAGCTGTTCAGGATGACAACGTAATTACAGGTACTTTTCTCGTAAATGATGTTTTTGCTAGAGTATTGTTTGATTCTGGAGCAGATAAGTCTTTTGTGGATAATAAGTTTTGTGAGTTGTTGAAATTGCCTGTAAAACCCTTAAGTGTGAAATATGAGGTGGAATTAGCTGATGGAACCATAGAAATCGCCTCAACTGTGTTAGATGGATGTGTTATATCCATTAGGAATCACTCTTTTCCTTTGTCCTTACTTCCCTTTAAGCTAGCCGGCTTTGATATAATTATAGGTATGGATTGGTTATCGCATAACCAAGCCCAGATTATGTGCAGCAGAAAGCAAGTGGTAGTCAAAACTCCGTCTGGTGAGTCACTTACCATTCAAGGGGATACCCAGCATGGATTGCCTAAGCAAGTGTCCATGCTCAAGGCATCTAGATGCTTGAAGAAGGGTTGTGTCATTTATATGGCACAGGTTACTATTGATGAGCCAAAGCCCAAGATTGAAGACATCCCTATCATTTCGGAATATCCTGAAGTTTTTTCCGAAGAACTACCTGGTTTACCACCAGATAGGCAAGTGGAATTCCGAATCGACATCATCCCGGGTGCAGCACCAGTAGCGAGAGCGCCTTATAGGTTAGCACCAACGGAGATGAAGGAGTTAAGGACGCAGTTAGATGATCTGTTAGCTAAAGGTTTTATTAGACCTAGTTCGTCTCCTTGGGGAGCGCCGATCTTGTTTGTCAAGAAGAAGGATGGATCGATGCGTCTGTGCATCGATTACCGTGAACTTAATAAAGTCACTATCAAGAATAGGTATCCTTTGCCCAGGATCGACGATCTGTTCGATCAATTGCAAGGGGCAAGCTACTTCTCTAAGATCGATTTGAGATCAGGCTATCATCAGTTGAAGGTCAAGGATGAAGATGTGCACAAGACAGCGTTTAGGACTCGTTATGGTCATTACGAGTTCCTAGTGATGCCTTTTGGGCTCACTAATGCACCGGCCGCATTCATGGATCTCATGAATCGCGTCTGCAAGCCTTACTTAGATAAATTTGTCATCGTCTTCATTGACAACATTCTTATTTATTCGAAGAACCAAGCTGACCACGAGAAACACCTTCGTTGTATTCTCAAACTTCTACACCAAGAGAAACTCTACGCCAAATTTTCGAAGTGCGAATTTTGGCTTCGAGAAGTCCAATTCCTTGGACATGTAGTAAGTGAGCGTGGTATCCAAGTGGATCCCGCTAAGGTAGAAGCAGTTATGAATTGGAAAGAGCCAAAGACACCTACTGAGATTCGTAGCTTCCTGGGTTTAGCAGGATATTATAGGCGTTTCATCGAAAACTTTTCAAGGATTGCTGCGCCCCTAACTTCGTTGACACGTAAGAAGGTTAAGTTTGATTGGGGCCCTAAGCAGCAGGAATCCTTTGACATTCTTAAGAAAAAGTTGAGCAATGCACCAGTGTTAACATTGCCCGATGGTATAGAAGAATTCGTAGTGTATTGTGATGCATCACACACTGGTATGGGCTGTGTACTCATGCAGAAAGGCAAGGTTATTGCCTACGCTTCACGACAGCTAAAGGTGCACGAAAAGAACTACACCAACCATGACTTGGAGCTG
This sequence comes from Helianthus tuberosus, assembly GCA_030545235.1. Classification (NCBI taxonomy): domain Eukaryota; kingdom Viridiplantae; phylum Streptophyta; class Magnoliopsida; order Asterales; family Asteraceae; genus Helianthus; species Helianthus tuberosus. The sequence goes on from CM060411.1 coordinate 70,426,683, forward strand.
GGTGCCGTTGTATTTGCATTAAAACTTTGGAGACATTACTTGTATGGAACCAAGTGTGTGATCTATTCAGATCACAAGAGCCTTCAACATTTGTTCAATCGGAAGGACTTGAACATGCGACAAAGACGATGGATGGAAACTCTAAATGATTATGATTGTGAGATAAAATACCATCCAGGCAAGGCAAATGTAGTTGCTGACGCCTTAAGCAGAAAAGAAAGAGTGAAGCCGATAAGAATCAATGCCAAGCGCATTGAAATCAGGAATAGTTTGAACGAAAGGGTGTTAGCAGCACAGAAGGAAGCTGTGCTGGAAGCTAACTATCCTGAAGAAAAACTAGGAGTAACTGAGGAGCAGTTATCCTATGAAAAGGACGGAATGCTAAGATTGAATGGACGAATATGGGTTCCACTTTATGGAGGACTTCGAGATGTTATCCTCCAGGAAGCCCACAGTTCCAAATATTCCGTTCACCCTGGAGCCGATAAGATGTACCAGGATCTAAAGACAAACTACTGGTGGATTGGTTTGAAAAAGTCTGTAGCTGCCTATGTAGCTAAATGTTTGACTTGTGCGCAAGTCAAAGCTGAGCATCAAAAGCCGTCAGGTTTGCTACAACAGCCTGAAATTCCCACGTGGAAGTGGGAGATGGTGACAATGGATTTCATCACCAAATTGCCAAAGACGAGAAAGGGAAATGATACTATATGGGTCATAATGGATAGACTGACGAAGTCAGCACATTTCCTACCCATTAAGGAAACTTACAGCTCAGACATGTTAGCTCAATTATATGTAGATAAGATCGTAGCTCTACATGGTGTACCATTGTCAATTATCTCCGATAGAGATACGAGATACACCTCTCATTTTTGGAAAAGTTTCCAACAGTCTTTGGGCACGCGCTTGAATTTTAGTACGGCTTACCACCCACAGACAGACGGACAGAGTGAGCGTACCATCCAAACATTGGAAGACATGCTTCGTGCATGTGTGATTGATTTAGGTGGCAGTTGGGATAAGCATCTGCCATTGGTCGAGTTCTCCTATAACAATAGCTACCATACTAGTATTAAGGCTGCGCCCTTTGAGGCATTATATGGTAGAAAATGCAGAACACCTATTTGTTGGGCGGAAGTAGGAGACGTTCAATTGTCAGGACCGGATTTGGTCTTTGAAACGACGGACAAGATTGTCCAGATTCGCGATCGTTTGAAAGCTGCCAGGGATAGGCAGAAAAGTTATGCGGATCCAAAGCGTAAGTCTTTTCACTTCGAAGTAGGTGACAAAGTATTGCTTAAAGTATCACCCTGGAAAGGGGTGATGCGATTTGGTAAGAAAGGCAAGCTAAGCCCGAGATACATAGGACCTTTTGAGGTTATCGAACGTGTCGGGTCAGTTGCTTATAAGTTAAACTTGCCTGAAGAACTCAGTGCTATCCACAATGTTTTTCACATCTGTAATCTGAAGAAGTGTTTTGCTGATGAATCACTGGTCATACCACATACGGATGTGCATATAGATGAAAGCTTGAAATTTGTGGACAAACCATTGTCGATTGAGGATCGACAGGTAAAGAAGCTTCGAAGGAAGCATGTGCCTATTGTAAAGGTCAAATGGGATGCCCGTAGAGGTCCCGAATACACATGGGAGGTAGAATCCACGATGAAAGAAAAATACCCTCATTTGTTTCAGTAAATCTCGAGGTCGAGATTTCTTTTAAGGGGGTGAGGATGTAACACCTCGAAAATTTACGTCCAATAATGTACTGACACATGTCATAGGCTTTGAATATGTGAAAAAGTACTTTAGAGGGACTAAAGTTGACAAACAGTGAAACTATGTGAATATAAGGGTCCAAAGTGTCAACAATGGATAAATAGGCTCTACAATAACCCTACATGGTGTTTATAATCTTAAACGATTAAATCATGGATCATACAAAGCGGAAAATGAAAGAAAGTGAGGAATTACAAACTACAGGGGCTGAATGTGTCAACATGTTGAAAGTATACCTCTGAGTGACCTTTTGGCAAACCCGAAGTTTTGTAATGATAAAATATACTCACTAGAATATGTGATAAAAATTTCATCAAGTTTCGTTATTGTATGAGAAAGTTATGATCAAAACCGTGCATGAAGGGTTAAATGCGTTAACGTTGAATTTCGTGACTTTTCGGGTAAGCCCAAGGTTAACCAAGGACCTAACCAAGTGTGTAGATGTCCTAAGGCCCTTAAAAATCAGGTTTGAGGGTCAAGAGTGCAAGATAAATAGCCAAAACCACGTTTCAAAGGACCAAGGACCAAAATGTAAAACAAAGAAACTTGTTAACCTGATGAACCCTTGTACGCGGCCCGCGAGAGGCCTTACGCGGCCCGCCTACAAGCTGCCAGCGACAGAATACGCGCAGATGTCAGTTTTTCAGGCCTGTTTCGATTGTTAACAGCTGTTCTCTGATACCTGAGGCTCTCCAATGGTTTTGCATGCATAGGGGGGCACTTGGACACATCTTACAACATGTGTAGACTCTTGTGGCAACATCTAATGAGATCAAAGATGTTATAAAAGGGACTTGAAGTTGCAACATTAATCACTTGCATGTTCAAAAATTTACAAGACCACTTCTGGAGCTCATCTGATCAACCTCAGGCTTTCTAGTGATCTCTAAGCATAATTAGGACTCTTGTAAGTATTCATAACCCCTTCTAATTCGTTGTAGCTTAGTTAATTAATCAAAAGTCAAACCGTCGTAAATTAAGTTTGACTTCATGATTAAATGAAATTTGCTCAGTCATTTCTCGAATTGAAAGTACCTACAAGTTGGTATTTATGTGGGTAACAAACCCTTAAAAGGGTATTTTCAGATTCCCACTCTAACTATGTTAATTGTCGAGTCAAAGCTTGCTTTAAAAAGTCAACATAATGATTATTTGCAAATTTAAGCATAATTAGCAATGTAGGGTACATGAAACCTGTTTGATCATTAAAATAACATGGTAACTAATCTAAGAACATGTTCCAACATGATCAACTCGACAATTTTCAGTTTAAACCCGAATCGGAACCGAAAGTCGCATAAATTGACTTTTGCTTTGACTATCAGTTCTGATCCGTTTGTGCATGTTTAAGATCTGCCTTAGAGCTTATTTTGGACCAGGTTTCATATAAGTATAACTCTCTGAGATTATACAACTTGGTTCAATACTTATCCGATTCACATGCATGTTTCCGATTAATGCTTAAATGTTGACTATTATGCCCTTTTGACTATAAAATGTGATTTTTTGAAAAAGTGAAAGAGTAGAAACCTTATTTATTGATTTATAAACTTGCACCTAAAATTTGATATCAGTTTGAGGTCTAGATTAAGAGTTATGCTCATTAGCGTAATTTGAAACCTTTATGTTAAATAAATGGCGTAATTAGCGAATAGCCTATTTTAAACCACTTTTTGTTATCAAACTTTTTACCCACTGATGTAATATAATATTTTGGGATTTTTGAAGATTTTTATTTAATTTTTAGCTGAGCATAACATAGGTCTCTAAGTTATTTCGGTTAATGCCGGTTTTGCCCTTTTAAGCCATAAAATGAGTTTTACAAATCCTTTTGACCCCAAACCTTTTTCTACTGATTTCATTTGATAAATAAAATATTTTGAGCCTTCTGGAATTATAAAAATATCAGCTTTCTTTTAAAAACCCGGAAATGGCTCCAAATCGCCTTTTTAAGCGTTTTTAACGCATAGTATGTACTATAACCATATTAAATATATAAGATTGATACCTACTGATATTTTTAGTATATTTTTATATAATAACAGTAAGTAAAAGTTTATAAACTCAGATTTCCAGTTTTGACCTTTTTAGCCCTTGTGAAATTACCAAAATACCCCTAAGGTGCATAGTTTGGTTTTAAATGATGAGTTTCACATATAGGTCATACCCTACTGTTATAACATGTTAAATTAAGTGTATTTACTGTATAAATCAGACCTGTAACTCAGTTTACAAATAAAACTCTTTTATAATCTTTTAAATGACCAAAATGCCCTTATGAGGCATATATCGGGTTTAAATTCATTTGGGAAATAATAGAAGACATCTTACTGATGTCACAACATATTTAAATTATATTAACTCAGGAAACTTGCATATGACTCTTATGGTTACCCGTGACGCCCTTTTCGCGCTCGGTTCGGTTTATGTAACTAGTTTCATAAATTGACCGAAACGGGTCAAACCTTTTCATCTTTGTCTAAAAATCCAGAATGTATTTAGTATACCCATATTATACAAGTATTCAAACTTGTCGGGTCTAAATCACATTCTATCCGGTCTTCGCTTAATCGTGCGTTTGAACCGTATCGTCCTTAAAACTAGCCGGTCTAAGCTTAAGCTTAAATAAAGACCTGTTAGAAATCTAATAGGTTATTATAAACCTTCGTTCCAGATTAGGAGCACCAGTAAAAGCTACTTGCAATTTGCTTATTGTGAATTATATTTTGCTCAGGTAAATACTTTTAACTTAGTTTCCCTATACGGGCTTGGGGTACGGTATATAAAATACCGCTTGGTCCGGCATTGAATTCTTTAATCGAATAGAGGTTAAATTTATTGATATGCTATGTTTTGAATGTGTTTTGTTTGCTTAAAGCCTTTGGGGGGTTAATGACCATGTCCCGGATATCCTTGGCATCATCTTACGAGATGGCCACGACCTGAGCACGGGGTGTAGGCGTACACCTTTCAGTGCATAACTCAATATTGTGGTGTGTCTATTAATCTTTAACCCGGTCTACGGATCGGGCTACTGAACGCATAAGTAACATGTAAATCCCTTACAAGATTATATTACATAATTATCCCAAGTTATAAAATGTTTTGTGCCACGTGCATTCAAATCAATTTTCAACCCTTTTTAAAATGAGTCAGTTAAATTGTATTTACCAGTGTAAACTGACGTATTTTCCAAAAGGTTAAGTGCAGGTACTATTCGTACTAGGCTGGCTGTCTTCTAAGCGTCCACAATAAGTCTCGCAAGCTTGGATGTCAATAAAGCTGTTGAACAATATCTTCTTTTATTTTTGATCCGCCTGTGAATCCGTTTCAACTATTCGTGATATTTAATATTACACTTTATTAAAGTTGAAATGAATCTATCTTTGCTTCCGCTGTGCATTTATATATTGTGTTGTTTGTCTATGATGATACCAACTACGTCACTATACTCCCCACCGGGCCCACCGGTGACACGTGGAAAATAGGGGTGTGACAATTCGGCAAAATTCAGCATTTAAACAAACTAATATCATGCGGAAATATGGTTAAATGGTCCTGAATGCTTTCCTAAGTGTTGGGAATCAAAACTGTCACAAAAGGTAACATAAAGCACACTAAACTGCGTAGTTTAGCACCTTAACGAACCGGTAACCAACCGAACAACTGGACACTACCCGAAACACCAAATTTTCACTAGAAGCACTGTTTTAACATTTCCAAGCTAGATATGGTCCCCGAACATCATAACACACTACATAACAACATAACAATTAATACCCTAACTAAATCCCTTAGATTCCAACTATAACCTTAACTACCAATTACAACCCAACTCTACACCCCCCCCCACCTACGGCCCCAACAAGGGTGGCCCACCACTTGATTTGTTTCAATTATTTAAATAGATCCTGTTTAATCTTTTGGGAACATATTGCACATTAGTTAATTAGATGTTGGATAAATTTACTTATAAAACCACTAGTTCTCATAATTCTTCATTCTCACCAACATAACACACAAAAACTATCCTTCCCTCCTCCTCCATTCACGGCCGTGAGCCACCACCCCCATCACCACCATCTTCACCTCATCTTCTTCCATTTTTAAGTCATACAAAGGTGTAGGAAGCTTGTTTAAGGAGCTAGGAACTCTCGGAAGTTGAAGGACCTCTCATACAAGCTTTTATCCACCTCTTCTTCATCTTGTGATCATCCCTAGCCTTGAGCTAGTAGTAAGATCATTCTACACCTTGTTTTACATCTTATTTTGTTGGATAAAAGATTATACAAGTTGATAATCTTGAAGAACACTATGAATCTTGAACATGAAACTTAAACATAAGACTAAAATCATAAGAAATCATGTTGTTTAAGTGTTGTTATGCTTGTTGATTGTTGATTGCTCATGTTTATGATGTTAAGCATCATATGATTCTTGCTAGAAGGTGATTAAAGACATGATCTAGCAAGATTAGAGGATGATTATGTTAAGATCAAAGTAATCATCCATATGTAAAGCATGAACTTGAAAGTATAAATTGATTTTATTGTAAAATGATGATCAAAGTAAATATAAAATCTTGTAAATTTACGATTTCAAGAATGATTTTTCAAGAAATCAAGTTAAAATACAAGTTTCATATAAACTTGGTTCTTAAAGAAATTAACCATATTTTTAGTGGTTAATCAAGTATAGAAATATATATTTAACAAGAAAAACTCAAGAAGAAATATTTTTGGAAAATTTATTTACAAGTTGTAAAGAACTAACTTCTTCAATAATGATGTTTTTAAATAAACAACCACACTTTAAAGGGTAACTAGGCTTACTAAACACACTAGTAAGTTACTACAAATTTTTGTAAAATTTTCAAGTTCATGAAGTAGTAATTTATGCTTGATTTTGGCAAATTGGTAAGTATTGGTTGATTTGCTGTTGATTGTGTTGATTTATAAAAGAAAATGATATGCTTTGAAAGCATGGAAACCTCCATTTTTAGGGGGAAACTATGGCAAAAATTTTCTAAAAATTAAACACTTAGAAAAATATTTTTAAACAAATATTTACAAGTATATTTTAAACCATGAATTTTCATATAGAGTTTGCCATAATTTTTGTTACAAAATTATAAATATTGAAGGTTGGTTTTGTAAATAAAAGTGACTAAATATGTATTTAGGAAATATATATTTAGATGTCACCATGTGTGTGATTATTTGTATATTATGTGTATTAGTTATATTATTTTAGGACTTGAAATAATATAACTCACCAAAATACCAAGAAATTACAATCCAAAATATTACCAAAATTCCAAGAGAACGAATATATAAATTATACCCAAAGTATTGGTAAAACCGAACAAGGAATATAATTTACATAAATATTCCAGAATTTAATTCATAAGTATATTTTGGTAATTAGTATTTTGGACACCAAGAGAACAAAAATATGATTTTTACAATTACTACAAAATTATATCATATTTTTTACAAGGAGAAAATATATTATTTTTTGTAAGTAAAAATATATGTTTTTCTTAGAATTATTAGAAGATATATTATTTTTGGGAGAAAATATATATTTTCTTGAATAAACATGAGATTACATTATTTTTGGGTGAAAAATAAGTTATACATATTTTCCAAGTTAAACTTGAAAATATATTGTTTTTGAGACTTATATGAAATTTATAAATATTTTGGCAAGGGAAAAATTATAAGAAATTTTTCTATGTAATATTTCTTAAAATATATATTTTGGGAATATATATTGAAGTATTTTTATTAGGGATGTTATTCCAGAAATATTAACACGAAATTAAGTATAAGAATGCTTAATAACTACAAGAAAATACGTATTCTCGTACGTATAAATACACCGGAATACGCCACCGATACTTGGCAAAAATATACAAGTATAAGAATACGGGTATGAATACACCCATCCTTGGGAAGTTATACATGTACAAATACACATATGTGTCAAGTCAAAATATATCATTTTAACTAATATTCCAAAATTTAATAAATATAATTTAAGTTAAAATATTTATTATTTTAACAAATAATTATATAACTTGGAATAATATTGATGACCCAAAGAAACGTAACACAAAGACACTAACTAAGACTAAGGACAAGGCACGACCCACCCGTCTAATGAACCGTAGTACGCATGTAGGTAGTCGTGCGATCTAGAGGAAGCTTTGAGTTATATTGGATACGAAGAACGCAAAACTGTGAGTTCATGTCCTCCTTTTCTTTTAACTGTTTTTGTTTTATAACTTCGGGGGTGAAGTACATGTTACAAAATGTTTACAAATAATTACAATTGGTATGGTTAGCTAAGGAATGTACTGTAGATCATGTGAATGGGTAGGCGCACTCTTAAGACCATTAATCCTTGTGTTAGGACCGAGGGACATGAGTGATAGATCTATTTGGGTGTAGCGAGCCCACACCCATATCGACCGGGGTTTGGCCCATGAGGTGACTATGTCGTTCCCGTCGGATGGCCCGGTACAAAATCTGCTAGGTTTGAGCCTTCCTGCACCATGTCACACATATTAATGTATTAGCTACACATTAATTGATCTGTTTCCTTGTTGCTTTCATACCGGTTTACAAGTACATACATACATACTTACAAATGTTTTCAAGGAATGTTTGTGCACACATACAAAACACATGAACTCGCTCAACTTTTGTTGATGTTTTCAAACTACATGGATTTTAGGAAATTGATTATGGATCTAGGCGGGCGTTCAAGATTTCAAGTTGTGTCCTCGAATAAAAGATGTCATCCAGTGTTGAAGGGTTTGGATTGTGCATCTTATCTTGGATAAGATACATAGTTCAAAGCCTAGCTTTTAGTAGTGTCTTTTGCTAAGTCCAGATTGAAACTTAAAACTTGGTTCAAATCCTAGCTTTTAGTAGTGTCTTTTGCTAAGTCCAGATTGAAACTTAAAACTTGGGTTGTTATGTACTTGAATTCGAAGTCTTGGTTTGTGGTTAAACAATGACGATTGAAATGTTTTGAACTTAATTTATGGATGAACATCAAGGTTTTAACATATAGAAGTTTGTTATGGTTGAATGCAATGATATTAAGCAAGTCACACCTAATCACTATTCCGCAAAAGTCAGGGTGTGACAAAATCTATGATCCAATCATCTAGCCGGTTTCGTTGTGTTTCAACAGTAGTAGTGAATGCTACTTCTTCTTCAATCTGGGCTACATGAGCTTCTACATCCCAGGCCTCTTCGTTTTCTACCGTAGCAACATTACCTTCTTCATTCAGCTTCACCCGATAAGTCTTCGCCATATGGCCTTTGAGTCCGCAACGATGGCACTTAAATGGAAATCTCTTACCACTAACACGGGGCTTCCGTGTACCAGAAGATTCACCCGGTTCATACTCTGTCTTCTTTTCACCTTGATTAGATTGCTTCGACTTGTCATTGCACCGATGTGAATTCCGGTATCTATTGCCTTGGTTCCACCTTCCTTTGCTCTTTGCTGCAAACAAGGCTTGGTCTTCAAATTTTGGAGAAGTTTCAATGGTCAGGTTTACCAACTGTTTTGCTAAAGCCTCCTGGCTAGCCAACAGGTTCTCAAATTCACCTAACAACGGCTGAGTAGGCCACCCCTGTACCACAGCAACATAACTCTGGTACTCCGGTTTCAACCCGTGAATGATGATTCGTTTCATCCTTGCGTCTCCAATCACTGACTCCCTATCAAGATCACCGATTTCTCTACACAAGGTTTTAACCTTATTAAAATACTGAGAAATCGAAATATTCTTTTGGGTTAGACTAAACACTGTAGGGGTGTTCATCGAATCGAATATCGAATTTTTGAATTATTCGAATTAAATTGTTCGAATAATTTTTATTTTTCCTTGAATTCGTATTCGATTCGAATTCGATTAAAACCTACCGAATTCGATTCGAATTTGTATTCAAATAAGAAACCCAATTCGTATTCGATTAAAAATTCGAATTCGAATAAATTCGATTTAATTCAGATTCTTTAAAAACATGTAAAAGACTTTCAAAATGAAACATCAATTTTAAAGCAGCCATAAAGCACGATATCACATTAAAAAGTTCTAAATAAAGTACCACAAGTCTAAAATTCAAAACGAGAAGTCGGGAATAACCACTTCACATTACAAGTTAATATTTTTACGCTTAAAAATCTTTTGATAGATTTTTTACTTAGGTTTTAGTTATGGGTCATGTAGTGGGTTTGGTAATGGATAATTTTAATACTTGGAAAAAATTTGAAAATAATTTATGGTATAGCCTAATAAAAGTTATATATGTATTATATATAAAAATAATAAATAAAAATGTATAATTTTTATTCGAAAATTGAATTGAATCGAATTTGAGATTATAAATTCGTATTCAATTCGTATTCAATTTACTTGACTCAAATTGAATCGAATTCAAACTCGAATTCTTATAATCGAAACGAATTCTTGATAATCGAATCGAATTTAAACGAATTTCGAATTTTTCGAATTCGAAACGAATTCTGCACACCCTACTAAACAACTCGTTTTCTAACAACTGAATACGGGCATCGTTTTTCTTCGACAGGACTTCAGCTAAAGTATCCCACGCGGTTTTAGGATTCGTTGCATCCTTGATATGTTCAAGGAGTTCTTCTTCCACTGTCGTCTTCAAGATAAGCATTGCTTTCCCGACCTTGACTTTCCACTTCCGTAGAGCTCCATCCTGAGTCTCTCTCGGGGGTTGCACGGTGTCGTTTCCTTGCACCATTTTCCATAGATCTTGCCCCTGCAAATATGAAGAAAGATACGTAGCCAGGTCTTGTAATTCTGGTTATTCAATTTCTTCACACCACCGATCAATTGCAGGTCCGACATCTTGAATGTGGCTCTGATACCACTTGATAAACAAAGTGAATTAAATCAAAGAAAAAACTCACAACTCACAAACAAACTTGTGGCTGAATGCCAATTTTCTGATTAAAACAAAGGCAACGATTACAACTCGAAAAATGCAGAAACATAACAACTTTAAATAACTAGTCAAAGAGACCCACTAAGCCACTACTCCACTACCTAAAATAGCGGAACTAACTGACCCATTACTTGAAAAGAATAACACAAATAAAACACATGCTAGAATAGGGAAAACAATAGACAATCCAATGTGCATGTGATGCACACGTGAACCAGCAGCCTAAAACAACGTCATGGATGTTGCACATGCTTCAACATTATAGCCAAAAGGTTACGCCAAACATATATGAACAACTAGAAACACAAGAAGACCAAATGGAATGGAATGGAATTTGGTAGAGATTTCCTGCTTTCTACATTTTGTAAGTTATTATCTTCATTTCTCATCCCACAATTACTATCTCAGTTTCACTCCCAGTCGCACAAGCTAGGATCGTCCATTAATTCTTTTGGCACAAGCTTACCGAACAACTTAAGCATACTTCTATCTAGTAAACCAGCTGCGATATGATGTATTAACCACGATAAAGTCGAAGCATCAAGTGAGTAACCTCTACCATCCATTTCCTGTAAAAGCATCTCTACATCATCATAGTGCTTGCAGGCCCGGTGATAAGTAGGGGCAGGTAGGGAAATGGACCCAGGCCCAAAGTTCTTGAGGGCCTAGAGGTTTAAAAAAAATCCATAGACTATATGTTTTTGTTATTAAGCCTTAACTGTTAACCTAATTATTATAATTGGCCTTCATTTGTGAATTGTGATTGACGTGAATACGTGATGAGCGGGAATCTGGAATAGAATACGAAACGACGACAACCATTGTAACAGGCAGCGCACACACAAAAGCAATCAGAATTCAAAGAATCGAATCGGGTCGGTTCACTGTTCAGCAGCGACGCGGCCACGAATCAGTGATTCGGAATCACGTTACAGGTCAGTTCACTGTTCAGCAGCGACGATTTTGTATGAATGTATGATTCTGAATTCTGAATTTCTGATTTATTGTCTATTTGTGTGATTCTATTAAGTGTTAACTTATGATTCTGGATTTTGATTATTTAAGTATGAATTCTTGGTCGGTTCTGTATGATTCTGGTTAGAAGTTTATGGTTGTAAATTGTTCAAGTGTGATTAGAAGTAATTGATTTGTGCTCAAGTGTGATTCGGGTTGTAATCGCTTTGTGTTCATGGCTTAGCAATGATATTATTGAAAACGACATATTAGAGACTATGGATTACGAAGACTTGATCGAAAGCTTTGCTTCTAGAAACGCTAGGAGAGCCGCACGATTCGCTTAAGTAGGTAAATTTAGATCATTTTGGTACAATACTTTTATTTTGATGATTGTTTTAACAATTAGTGTCATATTATAGTTTTTTTATATATGATTATTGTGTTTAAATTATATGGGCCCGATTTCTTTTTAGTGGCTCCAGACCCAAAACGTTTTAAGATTTCTCGGAGACGGCACTGAGTGCTTGTTCTTTAAAAATCCTTGGACAAAAACACGGTAAGTAACATTATTTGGTAGGCAGCCACTCTATTCCATTTTAAGAAATAACAACTTTGCTTCCCCCAATAGACCTTCGCGACAAAAAGCACCAATCATCACATTATATGTCCTGACATTCGGTTTCAAACCTTTAACGCTTAGGCCATGGAAAAGATTCCTTGCAATGTGAAATTTCCCACATTTTCCTACCCCATCAATGAGGATAGTGTACACAACAATATCGGAATTAAGCTTGCTATCACCCATTAACTGGAACAAAGAGAGTGCCTCTTCTACTTAACGGTTGTTGTAAAGACCCTCTAAAACTATTCGATACGTGTTTTGGTCTGGAATTTGTCCTTGTGCATGCATCTCATCGAAGAGTTTGCGTGCAGCTACACAACACCCAACCTTAAACAATCCTTGTAACATGGTGTTGTAAGTGACTACATCGGGTTTTAAACCTTTTCCAGCCATTTCATGAAACATTTGCATAGCCTTTTCTATATTCTGATTTTTACAATACCTGTTCAACAAACTATTGTAAGTAACAATACTAGGAACGAGGCCTCTAAGTGTAATGGAATCAAAAATCTCCCTTGCTTTGATCATTTCACCTTGCAGACAGTAACCATCAATAAGTGAGTTGTATGTCACTATGTTTGGAACCTCACCTCTCTCAATCATGATGTTGATAACAGCCTCAGCTTCTTTTACTTTACCTTCCTTGCAAAACAAGTCAACTAATACAGTAAAGGTTTTCACATTTGGAGAAATGTTCTTATCCTCCATTTCTTTTAGCATCTTTGAGGCCTCATCCCAACGACCTAACTTACAGAGACCACAGATTAAAGAGGTGTAGGTGATGACATCTGGTAAAATTCCTTTTTCAAATACCATCTCTTTAAAGAGCTTGAAAGCATCATCAAATAATGGTGTTGTATGTAACAATATCAGGTTTGCAGTTTGTTTGTTCCATTAGCCTGAGTAAAGCAACTGCTGTAACGTTATTACCAAACTTGCAAAGCCCTTTAATCATTGTGTTGTACGTAACAACATCAGGTTCACAATGTTTTTGTTTGATAAGCTTCTTGAATAACATCTCTGCTTCAATAATCTTATCTTCAAGAACGAGTCCGTCTAAGAGGGCATTAAATATCAAGACATTGGGTGCAATAGCACTCCTAAAGCAACAGCCTAGGAGTGCAAAACCGTCTTTGGTGCGATACAGCTGAAAACAACACTTGATTGCAATGCTGATGGAGTATTTATCAAGTGGGACACCAAGGGAACACATTTGGTTGAAAAGATGAAGAGAGGTAGAAAAATGTTTCATTTTAGTAACAGCGGTCAACAACTGATTAAATTGAACAACAGATGGAAGAGGGCATCTCTGTGACATTTCATCGAACAGATTGAGTGCATGATTCAAGTTGGTGATTTTATGAAGCATGGATCGATTTGTGGAGAAATTAGAGTGAAGAAGGAAGGGTGTGGTGATAAAATTACCTCTGAGTTTTATAAGAAGAGAATTTGTGAGATTCATGATCGTCGATTCGTGAGGAAAAAGGAGTTGATGCTTCAAGTTCAACCTAACTATCAAATGTTGGAAAGCATGTCCTTATTGTTATTGTTGTATTTGCATTTCTTAAAAATCAAAATGGAATCAATATCTTTTTTGAGTAACCTACCTGGCTACCTGAATGTTTAGAAAGCATACTCTAATTGTATTTAGGGATGGCAATGGGTCGGGTTTGGGTCGGGCATTGGTAATCCCATACCCATAGTCTTACCCGGTTGTAAAATCGTGTCCCATATCCGACCCAATACCCGTTGGGTATGTGTCGGATAATTACCCGTTGGGTATCGGGTATACCTGCGATTATCGGGTATACCGATACATTTTTTACTATTATAATTATTATATAATTTTATTTATGCAACAACTATTATAAATTAAAATATATATTACATACATATAAGTTTCATCATAAATTAATAATAATAATTAAAAAAATATAAACATTGCATTAATACTTTATAGTTTGTAATTAAGAAGTTAAGATTAAAATCTATTAATTTAAAGAACTAAAAATGGTTGCATCCATGAAATTACAAAAATGCCCTTCTACTATTCACAAGCTTTGCATTAATGTTTTATAGTTTGTAATTAAGAATTTAAGATTAAAATCTATTAATTTAAAGAACTAAAAATGGTTGCATCCATGAAATTACAAAAATGCCCTTCTACTATTCACAAGCTTTGTGAATTAATAGATAGGTATAGTTTGTAATTAAGAAGTTAAGATTAAAATCTATTAATTTAAAGAACTAAAAATGGTTGCATCCATGAAATTACAAAAATGCCCTTCTACTATTCACAAGCTTTGCATTAATGTTTTATAGTTTGTAATTAAGAATTTAAGATTAAAATCTATTAATTTAAAGAACTAAAAATGGTTGCATCCATGAAATTACAAAAATGCCCTTCTACTATTCACAAGCTTTGTGAATTAATAGATAGGGTAATTTGTGAATTAATAGATATCAAAAGACATGAAATGTAAGGTAATTTCATTGGGTATGATTGTCATGAAAATTAACTTAATTTTTAAAAATGACCCGTGTTTGCACACGGTTTTACTACTAGTATAGTTAAAAAATATAAATATTGCATTAATGCTTTATAGTTTGTAGTTAAGAATTTAAGATTAAAATCTATTAATTTAAAAGAACTAAAAATGGTTGCATCTATGAAATTACAAAAATACCCTTCTACTATTCACAAGCTTTGTGAATTAATAGATAGGTTAATTTTATAATATTTATACACTTATATGTATATACTTCACAACATACAAAATATAAATACTATCATCAAATACATATGCTAAAAGAAAATTTATTTTTTCACATTATGAACATACTAAAATAAATCACTAATAGATAAGGGTTAATGGAAAATAAAAATATAAATTAAAAACTTCGGGTATATGATCGGGTATATAGTTCGGGTAAACGGGTATGTGGTTTCGGGTAATCTGGTCGGGTATCACCTAATCCCATACCCGTGAAAATTTTTAGGGGAAATGGATTTTGTCACCCTAAACTAAGCAAAATTGGCCAATGTCACTCCCAACTTTTATTTTGGCTCCCACCACCTTCTATTTAACATTTAGGTGGCAGTGTCACCCCTTCGTTAAATAATCACTAACTCGGTTTGTTTTTTAATCCTACATGGCAAGGGACCTAAGGTGGACAACCTATGTGGACTCACTTTATCATCTTTGTAAACATAATAAAAACCCTAATTCAACACAAACACATATTCTCCAAATTGCAGAGCAACATCAATCGCAACTCCTAATCCCCTAGCCGTTCTTGCCCTAAGTCCGCCAAAGCATAACGCCATCGTGATTTGAACCGGAAATCAGGTACGCAAATCGAGGTAGATGAGGAATATTATTGTTATTGGAGATGCTGACAGGTTTGAGTTGATCTTCAACGAAGATAGAGGCTCCAGTGGTGTGTAGTAGCCGTAGATGTGGTTGCCGTCGAGTGAAGTTAGGGTTAGGATGAACAGTAGGAATAGAGTAATAGTTGAAGCTACTGCTACTGGATAGATCCATTTCTTCTTTATTGTGTGTGGATGTTTGAAATGCATGTAGAAACTTCTCAGTTTCTTCACGATTGTAGGTGGATCTGGAAGAATTAGTGGCGGAAGTCCGGCAACGGTGGAGAGAGAATCTCCGATTGGCGGAGAAATTGAAATGAGGAATTGGTTGAGGAGTGGATTTGGGTGGAAGAAGTATGTGCGTTGGTGATTTGAAGGTTACTTTGTCTCTCTAGAGTGTATCAATGGCGGCGTGAGAGTGGATTTGGAAGGAGAAGATGGTGGGGAAGATGGAAGTTGAGAATGGAAGATTTTGCAATTAAATTCAACTTGTCTGAAATTGGATGACTGATTACTCTATTTTGCAACTAATTCAACTTTGTCTCTCTAGAGTCTGTTTGCAATTAATTAGGGTTTTTATTATGTTTACAGAGATGATAAAGGGTGAGTCCACATAGGTTGTCCCCCTCACAAGTCCCTTGCCACGTAGGATTAAAAAACAAACTGAGTAGTGATTATTTAACGAAGGGGTGACATTGCCACCTAAATGTTAAGTAGGGGGTGGTGGGAGTCAAAATGAAAGTTGGGAGTGGCATTGACTAATTTTGCTTACTTTAAGGTGATAAAATCCATTTCCCCAGATTTTTAAAACTAATCCCATACCCGGCCCAATACCCGTCGGGTATCGGGTATACCCGTCCCATTTGTGTCGGGTTTCGGGTATACCTGTCGGGCTCAGGTATTTTTGCCATCCCTAATTGTATTTCTAGAAACTGGATGAAGAAAGGATATTGGGAAAAGACAAAAGCATGGCCAGATATTGGAGTGAATTTCAAATTCTGTCCTTTATCTTTATAGTGAATTTCAGGCGGTGTCCTTTATCTTTTAAATTGACGAGTCTCGTACTTAATGTTTTAAAATCTTGCACGTTATGTCCTTTAGCCGTAACCCAGTTAGATTTTTTCTATTAAATCTGGTCATGTGACTTGCACATAAGGGTATTATTGTCATTTCACTTTTTAGGGTCTAGTAATGTAAATAAATTAAATACTTAACCATTAAAAAATAAAAAATAAAAAATTAAGATCTTGTAGTCCTTCAATAATAATCATCAACTCCGTTTCACAACCCACCTGCAATCAGTTAACTTTATCAGATCCCAATCAACAAAACTTCAAACAAACATCAAAACATCATTATTTATTAAAAACATCATATCGTATCTTTATCAATCAGATGATATTCTAGAAGATGTAGGTTCTTGAAAGCACCGTCAAAGATAAAACCAAAACAATAATCACTATAAACGAAACCATTTGAAGAATATGAACACCCATTGGTATAGCTAAGATCATCTCATAAATACATAATATCTGATTTAAAAAACATGAAAAGAGAGGGCTCAAATTCTTCAAACCCACTTGTGATTATTCAAAATTGTTGTTTTGTGCGCACGTAAATTGAGAAATCTTGGACGAATTTGTAACACCCTAAAACGTTTTGACCATAAGAGACACAGCGGAAATACCGGCTCAAAAATTCTTTCTTATATTATCTATATAAAATACTTGAAAGCTCATTTATAATCTGTCGGACACTTCTTGAAAGGATTTACAACATTCATTCTTGTTTAACGTGTTAAATGTAATACATAAATACAAGCTATGAGACCACTCTTCCCATACAATCCTTGCTCTTTGACTCGATCTTCAACCTCTTAGTCTCCACAATGATGTTAATTTCGTGCAACCATTCCGCATTCTTCTATTCATGCTAATCTTTTCGATTATCTTTCCGATTACAATCTTGCATCCCAATCGTCAACTCTTCATAAGGACACAATAGTATACCTGCATTTTCATTTGATTCTCAAGGCACACGATTAGTAACACAAATACATAAACGTATTGAAGCCATATATACATATATACAAGCTCCATTCTTTTAGAAACAATAAATCCTACTTCGTGCATACGTACCTTCATACGTATATTTATATACACATACATACCTACCTACATACATACATACAAGCTCTTACATACCACTTACATTCCCACATGATTATACTAACATATCCTAGTCACAAACATCCATATAAATAAGTCTCATACGTACAAACTTACGTGCATGTTCATTTCTCCTCATGCTTACCTATGGATTCCGTCACTAACATGTAGGTAGATCTATACACATACATATCTCCAAGCTTATTTCTTTCCCACACATACTTGAGTGAACGTTCTTGATCATGAGTGAACATTCTTGCTGATGAATGAACGTTTCAACTGTTGAGTGAACATTCTTGCTGACGAGTGAACGTTCCAACTCTTGAGTGAACATTCTTGTTGACGAGTGAACGTTCCAACTGTTGAGTGAACATTCTTGCTAATGAGTGAACGTTCAAACTGTTGAGTGAACATTCTTGCTACTGAGTGAACGTTCCAACTGTTGAGTGAACATTCTTGCTAACCAGTGAACGTTCCAACTATTGAGTGAACATTCTTGCTAAGGAGTGAACGTTCCAACTGTTGAGTGAACATTCTTGCTAATGAGTGAACGTTCAAACTGTTGAGTGAACATTCTTGCTAATGAGTGAACATTTCAACTGTTGAGTGAACATTGGCAGTAGATTACGGCAGCTTGCTGCTGTTTCCCCTTGTTTGTTTGGCCATAAGCTACGGCTGATCTTCCGTAGCTTACGACGAGTTCTTTCACTCTAAACCTTCTTCCTTTTTAATTTTCACAAGACAACCGTTAGATATCCGAACTTCCTTCTTCCACATTTTTCATGTTTCCAAAATGTAACATGACCATAATTCAAGCCCCCATAGCCTTTTACTACTTAACCCCAAGATCAAACCATCTACCGCATCACGCTATGTTTCTTTCTACATTTTGACTCGTTCGCTTCTACCGTGTAATTCCAAATATAGATGACCACCAATGACTTACCACCTTAACTTCATTTATAAATAAGAATTGATTCCGGAAATCACTTACCTTAAACGTCCGTATTCGTATCCGTTTCCTTGCTTCATTTTGACCCTTTAGCCTTCCATCCTTCCATCCATCTTAACATGATCCCTATACTTTCATTTCATCGCATTCACATTCTTGTTAGTATACATGATTGTATATATTAATGATTATATCAAATTCATATTCCACATTTGACCTTCATTAGTCAATTCTAACAAACATAAGGCATATTCCCACAATCATATGTTTTCAACTCATATAATTCATCACGTCATCACATATAACACACATTGATATAACACGTACCATATGACTTCCTATAATCTTACAATTGTGACAACAAGTCTAACCATGCTTCTTATGCGCAGTTGACTTTCAGAAGTCAATAGTTTATCATATGAACTTTCGACTTAACCTCATACATCCGTGTAATCATAGTAGACTATGCAAATGACATTATATACATTTCCTACTCATGATGAAATATGCATTCAACCACATGATCGCCTAGTTATATACACACACCAAACATATTCAATTCCGTCTATACTAGTAATTCTCATAATCCTACAACTATCAAACCCAACATCATTCCAAATTACTCTTTTCTAGGACTCTCATACGTTCCCCATCTAATTCTTAAATTACAATTAAGACGATCGAACAATCCACACGTGTGCATTACCTCATACAAGCATGTAGTGCAAGCTCTTAAATCATACTAAATCTCACATTGACTACATTCTCACATGGATTTCATCAAGAACATATGTCACATGATATTTTACTATCGAATACATGATTTCCACATTCCACACATATTCATCTTTTACTTAATACAATTTCATCTATTAAGCTCACCTAGACATTTCATCAAACACTTGGTGTACGTACCACAAATAAAGCACAATGTACAAGTATTTTATGCATAATCTTACTAGTTCATATCAAGATCATCAAATTCCACTAATCTCACATACTTTCATTCTAAATCAAATTCATTTAGCGAATCTACAATATCCACTTTCATATAAATCAAAACTATACTCGATTTAGCACATGCGACATCATCATCTTCATAAATTACTTCCACAAGTGGGTTTTCATTAAAACATCAAAATAATCAGAAATTCTAGCATGATTAATGTTTCATGAGATGATTCTAATTCATCATCATTCTAATTTCACATAAACTCACGGATTAAACACAACCTATTTCAGCAATGATCATTAAATTATAATTTACAACTTACCACAAGTTGATTAAGGCTAGATGGTGAAGAATCTTCATTCATGCAAGAGATTTGCTTCCAATTTCACCATCAATTTCTTCAATTTATAGGGTTTTTGGGGAAGAACCCCTTTTTTTCTTCATATGTGTGTGTATATGTCGACACATATACATACATCCATATAAAAATGCAGAATTTTATTAAGTTTCCAACCTTACACTTTTGGTCCCTCTACTTTTGAACCCTTGGTTGTTTACAACCAACACCATCATCTCATTTATACTAAATCCTTATTTATTTAACTAAGTTAAATAACTTAGTTAGTACATTTCACACCCCAAATAAGAAAGCATTCTATCAAATTATAAATTCGAGTTTTTGAGGCGTTACAAGTCTAGCCCCCTTAAAAGGGGTTTCGTCCCCGAAACCTTGCTCATTTCCGACAGACATTAACCACCTTAACTTTCCGGTTATTATTATTCTTACAATCATCATATAGTTAGAGCGCACTCCTAAAATACATACCTTAGGATTTCGAATTCTTGCATAAATCTAGTTCCTAGTGAACATCACCACTATAGGTTCATTCATTTAATTCCTTCTAAATGCATAATATAGCAGGAATGCTGTCGTGGTTTGTATAAAAGGTTTTATTCACATACAAACATAACCGTATGTTTTGTCCCTACCTTCACAATTTAACCAAAATACTTTCATGTATTTATCGATCGTGGCGAATCGATTACTTCTACTTTTACCCATAAATCATTCTTGTTATGTTATCCTTAACACACCTTCTATTTACCTTCATAATCACATAAAAATTAAAATATGGTCATGTCTTTGTCATAAATACTAAGTCATAGCATCGGTATCGCAATAAGGCTACTAATTCATACTCACTTACTCGCACTTAACCCGAGTGTTGAGAATCATTCTATGTTGGCTATCGTTGCTCTTATTGTGAACGCCTTCCAGTTAAACTTCGAGTTATTTCATTTGTGTCGCGTTATTATTCTCTCTCTCTCTCTTTCTCTCTTCATGCACTACTTATATTACTCAAGTAAATGTTGCAAAAGTTCATCATACGAGTATTCAACTAATACTCCCAAAATTTTCACTCAAGGTCCTAATGACATAAATTTTAGATGGAATTTCTTCTTATGTTGACCAGAAAAAGTCAGACATTCCATACCGTTCCATATTTATACTACCATTCGTTAGTTCATAGATCGTATTCCATCTACCAGTTCATACTTATCAATCATGAGTTAAGCATTTTTACTAACCTCAATTTCATTGCATAAATCAATGATCCTTAAACCAGATCGATCCACTTCTTCATGAGTACTCACCGTACCAGGTCTGATTTCATTCATCTGTGTATTAAGCTCCCGCTTGTGAGCATCCTTTCAACAGCTCTACAACTTTCCTTACGCCAAGAATTCCATCATTCTCATCTGTAACATTAACGGTTAGCACATATCATTTCATATATGCATTCTACATGGTGTTTATTCACCCATGATTCTTTCATGAATTTCCCGTTCATTTTCTATACCGTACCTTATATTTCATTCGCTAATTGCACAATTTCTGCAGTTTGGCTTTTCAAGGACAACTGCAAGTTTCTTATTTTTCTTCGATTCAGACATACTTACAGAACATTGTTTTTAGCATTTCATGCAAAAATCTTTCTTCCTGTACATACTCAAGTCATTCGTCCTGGTCTTAGCCCGTTATTCATCCCGACTCTCGTGAGGCAATTACTATCATACTAACATGCAACTTTATTAAATACATTTTTCTTTTATTCCTCTTGCCGAATAGTTGTACTCACTTCATGTAATGGACCTCTCATGCTATTTCATAACTCTCGCATTGTAATTATCAATTTGATTTTGGGTTAACTTTTCAAACAGTCAAACTGTAATTACATTCTCATTTAAATATAAAATATTGTTTACGGCCTATATTCTCATAATTTCCTAAATGCGTTACACACACATATATATATATATATATATATAGATATATATATATACACATAGGCTAAAGCTAGGGATAAAACCCTCCATTTTGAGAAAACCCTAGAAAACCAAACCTCCCGACATTTTTTTTTGAAAAAAATAACACATGTAATATACATGTTTTTAAGAGTTTTGGGCCAAAAAAAACAAAAAAGTGCCGAAGGAATTTTTTTTTTAAAAATAAACAAGTTTCAGCATTTTTTGCCTAACACATGTTAGTCAACAAAGTTGCTGAAATTTGTTTATTTTTTTAAAAAATAATCCTTCGGCGCTTTTTTTGTTTTTTTTTTTTTTGTCCCAAAACTCTTAAAAACATGTATATTACATGTGTTATTTTTTTCAAAAAAAAAAAGTCGGGAGCAGGGCCGGCTCAACCATTTTGGTGGCCTAAGGCGAAGTAAAATCTTGTGGCATTTTTCTCAAAAAAATGTATGTAATTGAAAGTTAAACTTGAAGGGTCCAAGTGTAATTATTTGAAAGATTATGTTAAAATTTAAAAACAAGGAAAAAAACGCTGAACCAAGGATTCGAACCCGGGTCTCACAAACATCCACACATACACAAAATCACTACACCACCAACCATCAATCTATTGATAACCCACACCCTAAATCTTTTATAAATGGACTGTGCTTTCATCAAATTATAGAGGCCCTATAGTTTTTGTGGCCCAAGGCCCAAGCCTCATTTGGCTTACCATTGGGCCGGCCCTGGTCGGGAGGTTGGGTTTTCTAGTGTTTTCTCCCTAGCCCTACCCTATATATATATAGAGAGAGAGAGAGGATCATGAGAAAACTAGATATAAATGAGAAAACTAGAAAACTAAATTAAAAAAACTAAAAAAAAGCTAAAAAACATACCAAATTTTTTTTTTTTACAATTTTTTAACTAAAAATCGCTAGTTTTTATATATAAAAAAATTTTTCAAAATTTTTTTTTTGTTGTATTGCACATATGCAATATATGTGATTATATGTGTACTATATCCGTAATAGTGCACATGTGCAATACAACAAAAAAATTTATTTTTTTATTTTTTTTCCAGGTATAAAAACCTGCGATTTTTTTATAGAAATTAAAAAAAAATTGGTATGTTTTTTGGGCTTTTTTTAGTTAGTTTTTTTGTTTTCTCATTTAAACTAGTTTTCTCATGATCCATATAGGGGATGGATCATGAGAAAACAAGTTTAAATGAGAAAACCAAAAAACTAACTAAAAAAAGCCCAAAAAACATACCAATTTTTTTTTTAAATTTCTATAAAAAAATCACAGGTTTTAATACCTAGAAAAAAAAATTTTAAAAAATAAAAAAAATAAATTTTTTATTGTATTGCACATGTGCACTATTACGGATATAGTGCACATGTGTAGTACATGTGTAGTACACATATAATCACATATATTGCACATGTGCAATACAACAATTTTTTTTTTTTGAAAATTTTTTTTATGTATAAAAACGAACGATTTTTTGTTAAAAAATTGTAAAAAAAAATTTGGTATGTTTTTTAGCTTTTTTTAGTTTTTCTTAGTTAGCTTTCTAGTTTTATCATTTATATCTAGTTTTCTCATGATCCTCTCCCTATATATATATATATATATATATATATATATATATATATGAAGGGGTATGGTCCCAGATCTCGCGTCAGCATGACCGCGAATGACCATTACCCTTATCAAAAACCTCCACCAGCAATAAACTCACCTGTGTCCGCGTGGTCACGCGCGAACACAGCGGTCCAATCTGTCCAGTGATGAGAAGACTTACCTTAAGGACGGAAACCAATGTTACGCATAGTGATGCGGCCCCGCACCGCATCCTATGAACATTTTCGTCACGACAAGGGATCTGGACAACAGTAACAGTCACTAAGCGGCGATGCGGCATGACACCGCATCCCGCATAAAATCATGGATGGAACAACCAACGCGGGAACAACATCAATGACCGTAAGCAGCGATGCGGCCTGGCACCGCATCCTGCCTACAAGGCAAGTGGGTCTGACACCACAGTGCAAGTGGCATTGGGAACAGTCGCCTACCGGCCCACGTGTATACAACAGTCTGACACCACAGCAGGACGTGGCATCACCACCGTAACCGACAGGTCTGACACACCTGCAAATAGCTGTGCGATGTCAGGCTAGCTATTCAACTACCCTCCTTCACTCCTCGGCTACCCCAAACCAGGTTTGAGGTATCACTTCTCAACTCTCTCAATACTACTACTATCACACTTTGCTTCCCAAGCAAACTACTGATTCTCACGCCGGAGGGTGGTAACAAGGAGCACCCCCCACCCCATCCTCCTTGTTACGAGTCACGGTTTGTTTCCTTGTGCAGGAAACCCACCACCAGACGATCCAGCCAGCGATCCTCGGAAAGAAGGGATTAACCCTCTTGACGAGACCAGTGAGTTAACCCACCCGGTTAACCATTGTTTCATCATTGGCGCCCACCGCTACTCTTAGCACTTTTTTCTGACCATCCCTTTCTCTCCAAAGATCATGTCTGATCGTCAAAACAACACTACCGGGGATAACCTAAACCCCGCAAACCAAGGGCCTGCGGGAACCATTCCCCTAGCCCCAAACGCTGAACACATTGGCACATCAACGCATGGGGGCGTATCCCTTACGTTTGAACACGATGTATCACAGTACGCTCCTGTGATACCTACAGGCATGAACCTTCATGCCTGGTACGACCAACAAGCAGCTATGCTGGCTGCAACATACAACAGAGCTTGCGCAGAAGCGCAAGTATCTGCGGGACCCACCCCAGCACCACACACCCCTGCGGGTCGTACTCTACAATACGAAGGCAGGGCCCCAACACACCCGGCCTCTAGAAGCAGGCACGAAGACCGCGGTTCCTCTTACTGCGACGTCCGCACACTTGCGGAAGACGATTCCTCGTATGGGTCCCGCCGCAGGGACCCCATACATAGCCGCCTAGGCCCCCATGGCGAAACTAGGCGACAGTCTACAGCCCACCACGGCCTAGGCATTCATAGCCGACTGGGACCCCAGTCCCACCGTGAAGGGCAAGGCCATACCGATCCGGACGATGGCACATACCGTGCGGAATCCCACGCCACCAGCAACAGACCAAGAGGACGCAACTATGTTCCTCCCACTCACCCACGCACTACATACCTCCTCGCTGCAAAGCATCACCGCGGCCAACCCTACAGGCCGAAATCTGCGGCCGAAAACTCCAAGTTCATCCCAGAAATCGCCCACGCCGATGTCACCACCACAAAATTCCCATTAAACATTGGGAAATACAACGGTTCGACCGACCCAGATGATCACAACAACATCTTCGTCGGCGCCGGGTGCAACGGTAGGCGGGATGAACCCACCTGGTGCCATTTTTTCCCACAGACCCTAACAGGTCTGGCCAGGGCATGGTTCGATTCCCTACCACCAGGGTCACTGACCTCATTCGAGGACTTACAAGAAAAGTTCCTCGCGCACTTTAGACAGCAACGACGCCATGAACGTGATTCCATGGACGTCATGAACATCTGGCGCAGGGATAACGAATCGCTTGAAGCGTTCGTTGTCCGTTACAATAAAGAATGCCTAGAGATAGGCGATGTCGCCGACCAAATGGCACGTAACCATTTCATTGTTGCCGTTAAAAACGAGCAAATGGTTATGAATATCTCTGGTAAAGATGGCTTGCCTAAGAAGTGGGAAGATGTCATGGCTGCGGTCAAGACATACGCCCAGACTCAGCGGTCCCTCAGACCGCACATGTCAAAGGCACAACCCCAAGCGGAAGGCCAGTCTTCCCGCCAAGAGCCCAAGCGCAGCAATAAGCGCAACCGGGACACATGGAATCGTGGCAGCGATTCCAGACCATATGTCCCACGCAACAACCAGCCCGACGCAAGGGCTACAATCAACGCCCAGCGTGAAAACCGGGCGTCGAAGAAAGAGTCTCGGGACCGCAGCTGGACCGAGATCAACCAGTCACCAAGCGACGTCCTCCTTACGGACGCACAATTCCTGCGACCGGCCCAACCGATGAAGTCCAAAAAGAACCAGGATCTCGCACTCTACTGCGAGTATCACAAGGACAATGGCCACACAACAAACAGCGGCATCAGTCTCCGACTGGAGATTGAGCGAGCCCTAAAAGAGGGGAAACTGCAACACCTGTTGACAGGCGCACAAAAACCTACCAAGCGCATCACTCCCCACAACGAGGGCACCTACATGACCAAAGGGCAATCGAGCTGGGCGCACTTTCACTGAACTATAAGCCGCGCCCCGCAATCAAAGGCCAGGTCTTGGCAGATTTCGTTGCTGAAGTACCAGCAAACCGCATTCAGGAATGCGAAGAAGAACAAAACCCTACATGACCACCATCCTCCGCAGAAACCTGGGCACTATATACAGATGGTGCATCCAACGAAGATGGTGCTGGCGCAGGTCTGCGACTGGTCAGCCCCGATGGCCAAGAGCTAACCTACGCAATCCGCCTCGATTTCAAAAGCACGAATAACGAAGCGGAGTACGAGGCTCTACTGGCAGGGCTGCGTTTGGCAGTCAAACTCGACGTCAAACATTTGGAAGCACACGTCGACTCACTACTGGTTGCAGGGCAGATACGCGGTGACTATGCCGCAAAAGGGGATATTATGATCCTCTACCTCGAACAAGCCTTGCAACTGAAATCAAGGTTCACCTCCTTCAATATTCGCCACATCAACAGGAGTGATAACAAACCTGCGGATGCACTATCAAAACTTGCATCCACCAGCTTCCAACACCTGGCAAAAGAGGTACGCATCGAGATTCTGCAAAATCCTTCAGTACCCCTGCACCAAGTCAACGTCATCCAGTATGGTACAACATCCTGGATGACACCGATAATTGCATACTTACAATCAGGTGTTACTCCCGAAAGCAAGGCAGAAGCATGCAAGCTACAATACAAAGCGTGTCATTACCAAATGGGAGACGGTATCTTATACCGAAAATCATACCTAGGGCCACTCCTACGATGCGTCAACCCCCAAGATGCCACATACCTTATCAAAGAAATTCACGAGGGAATATGTGGCATACACGCAGGCCCACGCATGGTCATGGCCAAAATCATGAACGTCGGGTACTATTGGCCCGGCATGCACCTGGACGCAGTCAAAGTCTTACGCAAGTGTTTCAATTGTCAGCGACATGCTCCCAAGACCTTGCATCCCAGGAACAACCTGATCCCCGTCACCACCGCATGGCCATTCCAGAAATGGGCAATCGATGTGGTGGGACCATTTCCAGACGCACCAGGTGCAGTGAAATTTATCATAGTGGCTGTTGATTACTTTACAAAATGGGTGGAGGCAAAGCCACTTGCATCAACCACCGCTATGATAACAAGGAAATTCGTGTGGGAACATATCATCTGCCATTTCGGTCTACCAATGTGCATCGTCACCGATAACGGTACCAATTTCGCCGCAGATAACTTTCAAAAATGGCTAAAGGAGCTAAACATTGAACACATATTCTCCTCAGTAGCACATCCGCAAGGGAACGGCCAAGTCGAGAGTATCAATAAAAGCTTAGTCGAGGGCATCAAAGCACGGCTGGGAACAGCCAGACGCGGCTGGGTTGATGAACTCCCAAGTATTTTATGGGCTCATAGGACAAGCCCAAAAACAAGCAACGGTGAGACACCCTTCAGCCTGGTCTATGGCACTGAAGCAATGATCCCCGTGGAAGTAGGCCTCCCCTCACCTAGAATGTTGGCTATCAACAAGATAGACAACAACGAGGAACGCAGGGTTGACTTGGACCTCTTGGAAGAAAGGCGTGAAAACGCTGCCATCAACGAGGCCAAATACAAAACTAAACTTGAAAAGTACTACAATGCACGCGTTCGCATTTGTACTTTCAACCCGGGAGACTACGTCCTTCGTGACAATGAAGCATCTAACGCGGAACGCCCAGGGAAACTTGCCCCCAAGTGGGAAGGACCCTACCTCATCCAAGAGGTCCTGGGCAAAGGCGCGTACAAACTGCAAACATTAGAAGGCGAAAACTATCGCACGTACATGGAACGCACAACAGCTTAGACGCTGTTACATGTAAGCCATGTTCTTTACATTCACCATGTAACCTATCGGGCCGCAGGCCAGTCGCAAATTAATAAATAAACGATTCAATGCAATATTGTTTATTTTTCTTCTATTACAAATACGTGTTCCACTCTGCGGTATCTACAAAAACAGATTGGCAAAATCTTCATTCATGATACCCACACAGAGTAGTAACCACACGCAACTATTGTAATAGGCTGACAATAGCAAACCATCAACTGCCTATCCGGCTGGATATGCAAAAACGGTTTTCACAAAACCTAGACAATTCCTAAACCCTACAGGAATTGACTAATATTCATACAGCAAAAGTATTCATACTTGCATATCATCTAGATATGCAAAAGGCAAACACAGACTCGGTGTTATTCACAATAACATTTACAAGTTCAGACAGGCAAGTAATAAAAACACTTGTACAAATTGAACAAAGCGATTCTTTATATTCAAAAAATTCCTCCACCTACGCGGTGCACAAGGAATTTACATAAAGTTGTGACATTTACATGAGGAAACAAAAAAGGCACGCACGTCAGCTTAGTCTATCTTTGTCCCGCTGGAACCCACACCATCACTGCCCTTAACAGCAGGCTTCTCCTCATCTTCTTCATCAGCGTATAACACTCGCAAGCGGTACACATAGTCCTCCGCTTCTAGACACTTTTCAAGCTCCTCAAGACCGGAAAGGGTTGTTTCGTTATACGCCACAACCGTAGCATCAAGAAGCGCTTCAGTATCCACACCGTGGAACCCGGATCGCTCATCCGTGTATCGGACCTGGGCCATAACATTCATATGGCCAATGCAACGATTATAGCCAGCTTTAAAACCAGCATCCCGGGCACGCTCCTTAATCTCATTAACACCTGATACATTCTCAGGTGCGTCAAGGATGGCCGTAACAATCTGCGAAACAAGAATACAAAGGTTATCAAAGGCAAACCTACAACAAAAATAACGGAGGCAACGAATACTTACATGCCCGATCCCGTGCATACGCATCCATTCACGGTCAGCCTTGAGCAGCTCAAGTGACGACGCAAGGCTATCTCTAGCCTCTTCAGCCTCTCTTGCCCGCGCCTCAGCTTCAGCGGCACGGGCAGAGACTTCCTCAATAGCGGCCCCCCGGGTCCGCACTTCACCCTTTTTCAAGAAGAACACAAGTATACAAATTTTATCAACATACTTGTGAGACATACGCAAATTCAAAGGCAAAAAAGACTCATACCTGAAGGCCCAAGATAGTTTTCGATAAATTGGTACGATCAACATTTGCCCCTTCAAGAGCCTTTGCAGCGCGGGCCCCCGCCTCCTTGGCCTCCTCAAGAGCCTTTGCAGCGCAGGCCCCCGCCTCATTGGCCTCTTCAAGAGCCTTTGCAAGGCGAGCTTCCGCCTCTTGGGCAGCCGCAACAGCTGCTGCCTTCTCTTTAACCAGAGCAGCATTTGCTGCCTTAGCATTGACAAGCTCCTGGCGAACACGAAAGAGAGTTTCATTCTGTTTGGCCCAAGAGTCTTTCCAAGCCTTGCGCTCATTAGAAAGTGTCTCGCGCTCATTAGAAAGAGATTCTTACCAACTCTTGCGCTCAGTGGAAAGCAGTTTTGCAAGGGTACGAACCTGTTTAAGCTCAGCAGTTGCAGCCCACTCTTCAGTCTGCTTACGCTTTTCAAATGCAGCCCTATCCCTTTCAAGCTGCTCTGCCCCCTCACGTGCAGCCTTCACCAACTCTTCAGCCTCGGCACGCAAGCGCACATTCTCCTCCTCCCTGCGCCCCAACACCTTATACTTTTCCATAATGGCATTGGCCATTACGGAACTCCCAACAAGCATGGAGGAGAGTTGGTTAATCTGGGCCTCACTTGACAGCGAACGGGCCCGGTTGACTTCAAAAGGGGTGCCCAAACCACCCAAAATCTCCCTACTCGCGGAAGGGTCAGCAGTAATATCATCCCCTTGCAGTACGGTCCAGGGGGGCGGTGATAAGTCATGGCCCGATCTTCCGTATAGGAGCGGTAATAATACTCCAATTCAGACTCTTCAGGCTGAATGGGAGTCTCTACGAAACCCGCATCTCCTGAAGCGGAACCAGAAGCCTTCTCAGCAACAGGCGATTTCTTCCGCTCAGTATAAGCAAACTTCAGGTTCAAATCATCAGTATCCTGCGAGGAGATCAGATTGTCAGCAGAGTCCACTGTATCATATATCTGAGCTGCAGGCCCCTTCCCAGTATCCTCCTCCCGCACAGAGCGCTCAGGCGTAACAACCTTATGAACCCCCACATCCGCAGCAGTGTCATGCGGGGGAGGAGGAGGAGCATCAAAGATAGAGAACCCTTCATCTTGGGGTTCTGCAATCAAAGCAAAAATACGTTAAAACTACAAGTACAAACACAAAATACTTGTCCAAGTTACGCGTTACGTACCAGGAATAACCACAGGCTTCTTTGGTCCCACAAAAGCCCCGCGTCTGGTCTGAATCTTCGGCTTCTTTTTCTCACCAGCATCAACAGCTTTCCCTGCTTTTCTCTTCCTCTCATCAGCAGGCTTGGAACCCGCAGCGGTTCCACCTGTGGCCGCACCAGCACCTGGAACACCCAAGCCTTCAAGGGTGTCAGATACTACCACGTAATCGGTATATCTGCGGAAATGAGAACGAGAGATACCTGCTGCATGCGGAACCAAAGGCGGAACAACAGGAGCCTCAGTTTTCTTCTTGCCGCGACCCCGCACGGGTTTATCAACTTGCTTCTTCTCTGCATGCTTTTTGGGAGCACCCTTTGACTCAAACTTACCAAGGACCCCAAGACTACCTGCATGTAGAATATCAGCAACACGAAACTTATAAGGTAAGAAAAGAAGGCTATGAAGGAAAGAAAAGAAGGCTATGAATTATACCTTTACCCTGCGGCAGGGGTGCCTTCATTGCCTCGCGTGTAGGAACGCGGAAGTTATGGAGAATGGTCAAATTAAAACCTGCACCTACAGCAGTCTTGACAATATCAACCTTGCCAGTAAAGGTTGGATCAAATATCTTCCACAGCTCAACAACAACTTCTGATAATACACGTTCAAATTAATAGCAAACAAGGGAATAATGAAACCGCACAAGAGTAAGAACACTTACCACCAGTTTTCTCCCGCACAACGGGCTTTGCATGCCTATCAGCCCTAGTCAATAACATCCGCAGCATCCACAATTCATTGTTCTCCAACGGCCTATGCTCAATAGTCCTCAACCGTGGGAACCACTCCGCATTCTCCGCATTAGGAATGGGAAGATCCTCCGCAGGAATAGGCTCATTAACATTCCCCAAAGTCATGTTGAGAACAACCGCGGCAGCTTTAATATAGAAGAACTTGCTCTTCCACTTTGTAATACCCTTGGGAGGGGTCATCAACTTGGTACTTCCGTACCGTTCTCTGAAAGAGAAGAACCCGGTGTTCACCGTCAACTGATAAAACCCCCGGAAATTATCAACGGTAACCGGCAAACCAAGAGCACGAAAAGTTGATTCAAAGTGTCTAATACGAATAAATCCAAAAGGACTCATCTGAGAGATATGGACCTTGTAATACTCCAACAACTAAGCAACAAAAACAGTCAATGGTAAACGAAGGTTACCATCGATGAAAGAATCGGCCCACATGGTCACATGACCGGCTGGAGCACAAGCACCGGTGTCACCATCTTGGGGATAAACAGCCCCAAACTCGGGGGGCATCTGTGTACTGTTCATCAGTTGGTCAAATGACGCTTTCGACCACTTCAAAGGTGGCAAGCCACCACCAGGGGCACTACCACCATCATCTTCGTCTTCACCGTCCACCGGAGAAGAATGAGCAGGGTTTTCACCCTCCACATTGTGTGGACTAGATGGTTCAGCCATCAGAAATAAGAAAAACAAAGAAGGATGAGTTTACAAGAAAAACTCAGAAGATCACCGGAAGTACAGGCAGATTGATCGGAGAAGATGAAGAGTATGGTCTCTTTTCACCGGAGAAATTTTTTGAATTTTGAACAAAGTGAGGAGAAATCAAACGGTTTCCCCTTATATACTCATCGCAATTAATGCGATGCAGTAAACGGACTTACCACGTTCAAAAAGGGCCACTGACGTATCGCCACGTGTTCAGCGACTTTTCAGCTGACGGTTATCACGCGCGCGTGGCCGCCCACGCGCCTGACAGAAAAGACCTTTACACTACTTGCTACAGTGCAGTTATGACCTCGGTCAGTGCAAACGTCCTTTCAGATCATCACGTGTCAGAATCCTACCAACTTTCAACAACCCACACGTGCCATCAGCCACGTAGACAACACAAAAGCGACAAACATTATCCAAACTTAAGCGGCATGCGGTTTCTCTGGTTTACCGCACCATGACCCATACCGCATGTCGTTTTTTACATACCCCTCAAAAAAGGCAAAAATATATATCTTTAAATTATATAAGGGGGTACAAACAATAACCGCACATACCCACGAGCACACGTGGAATATGCGGAGATGACACTCACCAAATCGCACAGGTGCGTCAGATACTCAGAACCAGCATGGTTCTTTGGACTGCGAAAACCGCTTCTCAGGATGCGGTAAACCACACTCCATGTAAGCTTCTTCAAGCTTCAAAACCCTCATTTCTGGTTCACAACCACGGAGGGAACGCAAACAGCTTCTCCTTAAGGATAAGGACAAGTGTGCTGAGCAACCGCACATCAGCAACCCTGTCTCCTGAACCTTCAAGAGCTACGTCCAGGCTACAAGACTTCTAGAAGCGAGTTCTTTGCTGCAAACCGCAACCACTCGTGAGTAGTTACAACAAACCGCAACTATGCGAATGGTAGCTACGGAAGAGCCACAACTAAAGCACCATGCGGAGGAGCAGAGCTACTTCAAGGAAAACTGCTTTTCAACTAAGCATTAAGGAAAGTGGCTACAAAACGAATGCGGAAGAGTTTCAACCAACTTCCCAAGTATCTAAGGTGACCTCCTCCGGTAATACTACTTAAAGAAAAGTTACTTTCCACCAAAGCGTGAAGGAAAGTAGCTCAAGAACAGTGGTAACAAGTCTGCTTATGACTAGTTACCCACCTATGGACCGCATAGAATAAACAATGGTGGGCACAACCCTGCCTATGACCATGTTTATCTGCCCATAGTTCAGATTCACATTGTTCGACCAAACACGGCCAACAATGGCGCAACTACCCCACGTTCCTCAAACAAACATGGCCAACAAGGTGCAGCAACGAGGTAACCGCAAAGGACGTGTGGTTACTAGAGAGCTAAGCCTCAGAGGACGTGCAGTTACTAGAGAGCTAAGCCTCAGAGGACGTGCGGTTACTTGAGAGGTAAATCGCAGAGGACGTGCGGTTACTAAAAAGCTTAACTGGAGAACACGAACACCCCACAAAACAGGGATCATCATTGCATGTCCAGTTGCTGAACATAGAGCTTGAGCAAAGTACTTACAACTTTGCACTAGCTGGCGCAGAGGTTACAACTAGAGTGACGAAGACGTACATCTTCCGTCACGATCTCAAAGGTTGGTTCGAACCCTGCTAACACCTTCAGTCACCGTTTCAAAGGTTGGTTCGAAACACCAACAGGTGGCTGATGACATCAAGAAAAGGTAGACTAAGAGTCCAGTCCTGGCTGAGAATTCCCCATCAGACGGAACTTGCTCACCGGACATCCTTCTCAAAGGAAGGAACAATCCACTCGAAAGGCCTACTACTTACTGAAAGAAGGAGCCATCCCCTTCTAGACAACATAGTCCAGTATCCCTCCCACATGCAACTTGCATAAGGAAGGAACACTAGACTGGGGGGACTTGAAGGGGTATGGTCCCAGATCTCGCGTCAGCATGACCGCGAATGACCATTACCCTTATCAAAAACCTCCACCAGCAATAAACTCACCTGTGTCCGCGTGGTCACGCGCGAACACAGCGGTCCAATCTGTCCAGTGATGAGAAGACTTACCTTAAGGACGGAAACCAATGTTACGCATAGTGATGCGGCCCCGCACCGCATCCTATGAACATTTTCGTCACGACAAGGAATCTGGACAACAGTAACAGTCACTAAGCGGCGATGCGGCATGACACCGCATCCCGCATAAAATCATGGATGGAACAACCAACGCGGGAACAACATCAATGACCGTAAGCAGCGATGCGGCCTGGCACCGCATCCTGCCTACAAGGCAAGTGGGTCTGACACCACAGTGCAAGTGGCACTGGGAACAATCGCCTACCGGCCCACGTCTATACAACAGTCTGACACCACAGCAGGACGTGGCATCACCACCGTAACCGACAGGTCTGACACACCTGCAAATAGCTGTGCGATGTCAGGCTAGCTATTCAACTACCCTCCTTCACTCCTCGGCTACCCCAAACCAGGTTTGAGGTATCACTTCTCAACTCTCTCAATACTACTACTATCACACTTTGCTTCCCAAGCAAACTACTGATTCTCACGCCGGAGAGTGGTAACAAGGAGCACCCCCCACCCCATCCTCCTTGTTACGAGTCACGGTTTGTTTCCTTGTGCAGGAAACCCACCACCAGACGATCCAGCCAGCGATCCTCGGAAAGAAGGGATTAACCCTCTTGACGAGACCAGTGAGTTAACCCACCCGGTTAACCATTGTTTCATCATTGGCGCCCACCGCTACTCTTAGCACTTTTTTCTGACCATCCCTTTCTCTCGAAAGATCATGTCTGATCGTCAAAACAACACTACCGGGGATAACCTAAACCCCGCAAACCAAGGGCCTGCGGGAACCATTCCCCTAGCCCCAAACGCTGAACACATTGGCACATCAACGCATGGGGGCGTATCCCTTACGTTTGAACACGATGTATCACAGTACGCTCCTGTGATACCTACAGGCATGAACCTTCATGCCTGGTACGACCAACAAGCAGCTATGCTGGCTGCAACATACAACAGAGCTTGCGCAGAAGCACAAGTATCTGCGGGGCCCACCCCAGCACCACACACCCCTGCGGGTCGTACTCTACAATACGAAGGCAGGGCCCCAACACACCCGGCCTCTAGAAGCAGGCACGAAGACCGCGGTTCCTCTTACTGCGACGTCCGCACACTTGCGGAAGACGATTCCTCGTATGGGTCCCGCCGCAGGGACCCCATACATAGCCGCCTAGGCCCCCATGGCGAAACTAGGCGACAGTCTACAGCCCACCACGGCCTAGGCATTCATAGCCGACTGGGACCCCAGTCCCACCGTGAAGGGCAAGGCCATACCGATCCGGACGATGGCACATACCGTGCGGAATCCCATGCCACCAGTAACAGACCAAGAGGACGCAACTATGTTCCTCCCACTCACCCCCGCACTACATACCTCCTCGCTGCAAAGCATCACCGCGGCCAACCCTACAGGCCGAAATCTGCGGCCGAAAACTCCAAGTTCATCCCAGAAATCGCCCACGCCGATGTCACCACCACAAAATTCCCATTAAACATTGGGAAATACAACGGTTCGACCGACCCAGATGATCACAACAACATCTTCGTCGGCGCCGGGTGCAACGGTAGGTGGGATGAACCCACCTGGTGCCATTTTTTCCCACAGACCCTAACAGGTCTGGCCAGGGCATGGTTCGATTCCCTACCACCAGGGTCACTGACCTCATTCGAGGACTTACAAGAAAAGTTCCTCGCGCACTTTAGACAGCAACGACGCCATGAACGTGATTCCATGGACGTCATGAACATCTGGCGCAGGGATAACGAATCGCTTGAAGCGTTCGTTGTCTGTTACAATAAAGAATGCCTAGAGATAGGCGATGTCGCCGACCAAATGGCACGTAACCATTTCATTGTTGCCGTTAAAGACGAGCAAATGGTTATGAATATCTCTGGCAAAGATGGCTTGCCTAAGAAGTGGGAAGATGTCATGGCTGCGGTCAAGACATACGCCCAGACTCAGCGGTCCCTCAGACCGCACATGTCAAAGGCACAACCCCAAGCGGAAGGCCAGTCTTCCCGCCAAGAGCCCAAGCGCAGCAATAAGCGCAACCGGGACACATGGAATCGTGGCAGCGATTCCAGACCATATGTCCCACGCAACAACCAGCCCGACGCAAGGGCTACAATCAACGCCCAACGTGAAAACCGGGCGTCGAAGAAAGAGTCTCGGGACCGCAGCTGGACCGAGATCAACCAGTCACCAAGCGACGTCCTCCTTACGGAGGCACAATTCCTGCGACCGGCCCAACCGATGAAGTCCAAAAAGAACCAGGATCTCGCACTCTACTGCGAGTATCACAAGGACAATGGCCACACAACAAACAGCTGCATCAGTCTCCGACTGGAGATTGAGCGAGCCCTAAAAGAGGGGAAACTGCAACACCTGTTGACAGGCGCACAAAAACCTACCAAGCGCATCACTCCCTACAACGAGGGCACCTCCACGGGTAAGAGGACCATGTACGTGGCCTCTACCCACATGATCAATGGGGGAAGAGGAAGGTCGCGCAAGGCGGCAAGAAGACCGGAAAAAGTCCGAGGCGGCCCGCGCGATAGACGCGCCGTGGTTATCACAGGCCACCTGGCTCACTACTGCACCGAGCGATTGTTCATCGACCCGGGTAGTACATCCGATATTATATACGAGCAATGCTTCAACCAGTTCGATCAAGAAGACAAAGATCGACTACAGCCAGCGGACTACCCGTTGGCCGGGTTTGCAGGGGAAACCGTATTCCCCCTGGGCCAGATTACTTTTCCTGTGCGCCTCACTAACGGGAGGCACACAAGAACGGAGGAGGTAAACTTCATGGTTTTACCACACACCTCCAAGTACGACGTCCTTCTCGGGAGAGAGTCCCAGGGCGACTTCAACATGATCACATCCATCCCTCACTCTGCCATTGGTTTCCCAACCGAGACGGGGGTCGTGATAATATACGCCCGGAGAGAAGTTATGTCTACGGACGACCTGCGTCCAGCCAAGGTAGCAAGGCCCACCCCCAACACGCACCCAGAAAAATGGGTGCTTAACGCAAGACACCCAGAGCAAACGGTCACGTTGGGCCATGCCTTGTCATCCACCATCAGAGCGCGCCTGAAGAAACTCCTTTTCAGGAACCAAGATATTTTTGCATGGACACCCGCAGACATGACAGGGGTGCCACGCGAAATCGCGCAACATTTCTTGAATACCATGCCAGGTATCAAGCCGGTGATCCAAGGCCAACACCACCTTGGATCAGCAAAAAACGCGGCGATGGAAGAGCAGGTACAGGAACTGCTCTCCGCAGGGATCCTGCGGGAAGTCAAATACCAGACTTGGTTGTCCAACCCAGTCATGGTAGAAAAACCAAGCGGGGGCTGGCGCATGTGTGTCGATTACAAAGACCTCAATAAGGCCTGCCCCAAGGATTGTTACGCACTTCTAAAGATTGACGAGAAAGTCGATAACCTCGCACCATTTTGATGGAAGTGCTTCCTCGATTGTTACAAAGGCTACCACCAGGTACAGATGGCAATCGAAGATGAAGACAAAACGGCATTCCGCACTCCTACCGGGAACTACTGCTACACCAAAATGCCGTTCGGGTTGCGCAACGCGGGCGCAACCTATCAAAAGTTGATGAACGACACTTTTCGCGGTCAAATCAGCAAAAGTGTCGAAATCTATATGGACGACCTGGTCGTCGTGAGCATGGAGGAAGACACCATGCTCAACGATATTGAAAGAACATTCCAAACCCTGCGAAGCCTCAACATGAAGCTCAACCCAGGGAAATGCTCGTTTGGAATGGAAGAAGGCAAATTCCTTGGATTCATCGTAACCAAAGATGGATTCAAGGTGAACCCGGAAAAAGTACAGGCGATCAAACGCATGCCATCGCCTTCTACGATGAAAGAAATGCAGCGACTAGCCGGCAGGCTAGCCGTACTAAATAGGTTCTTATCTAACCATGCAGCTAAGTCTTATCCTTTCATCAAGACTCTGCGGAGCTGTTTAAAAAAGGAACAATTCCAATGGACCGCAGAGGCCGAAAAAGCTTTCCGGGAGATGAAAGAGTGTTTGATTCAACTCCCCACTTTAACCGCACCTCGCAAGGAGGAACCACTTATTTTATACCTGTCTGCCGCGGACAACGCGGTAGGCGCTGTACTCATAGTGGAGCGGGAAGGAGTCCAAACACCCATCTACTACATCAGCAAAATGCTCAACGACCCAGAGACAAGGTACTCCATCATGGAGAAATTGGTACTGGCACTAGTGCACGCATCGAGACGTTTACGACGTTGCTTTGCAAACCACGTCATCACAGTATTAACCAGCTACAGGATCGGCCCGATCCTATCCAAACCCGATATCTCTGGGAGGTTAGCAAAATGGGCAATCGAGCTGGGCGCACTTTCACTGAACTATAAGCCGCGCCCCGCAATCAAAGGCCAGGTCTTGGCTGATTTCGTTGCTGAAGTACCAGCAAACCGCATTCAGGAATGCGAAGAAGAACAAAACCCTACATGACCACCATCCTCCGCAGAAACCTGGGCACTATATACAGATGGTGCATCCAACGAAGATGGTGCTGGCGCAGGTCTGCGACTGGTCAGCCCCGATGGCCAAGAGCTAACCTACGCAATCCGCCTCGATTTCAAAAGCACGAATAACGAAGCGGAGTACGAGGCTCTACTGGCAGGGATGCGTTTGGCAGTCAAACTCGACGTCAAACATTTGGAAGCACACGTCGACTCACTACTGGTTGCAGGGCAGATACGCGGTGACTATGCCGCAAAAGGGGATATTATGATCCTCTACCTCGAACAAGCCTTGCAACTAAAATCAAGGTTCACCTCCTTCAATATTCGCCACATCAACAGGAGTGATAACAAACCTGCGGATGCACTATCAAAACTTGCATCCACCAGCTTCCAACACCTGGCAAAAGAGGTACGCATCGAGATTCTGCAAAATCCTTCAGTACCCCTGCACCAAGTCAACGTCATCCAGTACGGTACAACATCCTGGATGACACCGATAATTGCATACTTACAATCAGGTGTTACTCCCGAAAGCAAGGCAGAAGCATGCAAGCTACAATACAAAGCGTGTCATTACCAAATGGGAGACGGTATCTTATACCGAAAATCATACCTAGGGCCACTCCTACGATGCGTCAACCCCCAAGATGCCACATACCTTATCAAAGAAATTCACGAGGGAATATGTGGCATACACGCAGGCCCACGCATGGTCATGGCCAAAATCATGAACGTCGGGTACTATTGGCCCGGCATGCACCTGGACGCAGTCAAAGTCTTACGCAAGTGTTTCAATTGTCAGCGACATGCTCCCAAGACCTTGCGTCCCAAGAACAACCTGATCCCCGTCACCACTGCATGGACATTCCAGAAATGGGCAATCGATGTGGTGGGACCATTTCCAGACGCACCAGGTGCAGTGAAATTTATCATAGTGGCTGTTGATTACTTTACAAAATGGGTGGAGGCAAAGCCACTTGCATCAACCACCGCTATGATAACAAGGAAATTCGTGTGGGAACATATCATCTGCCATTTCGGTCTACCAATGTGCATCGTCACCGATAACGGTACCAATTTCGCCGCAGATAACTTTCAAAAATGGCTAAAGGAGCTAAACATTGAACACATATTCTCCTCAGTAGCACATCCGCAAGGGAACGGCCAAGTCGAGAGTATCAATAAAAGCTTAGTCGAGGGCATCAAAGCACGGCTGGGAACAGCCAGACGCGGCTGGGTTGATGAACTCCCAAGTATTTTATGGGCTCATAGGACAAGCCAAAAAACAAGCAACGGTGAGACACCCTTCAGCCTGGTCTATGGCACTGAAGCAATGATCCCCATGGAAGTAGGCCTCCCCTCACCTAGAATGTTGGCTATCAACAAGATAGACAACAACGAGGAACGCAGGGTTGACTTGGACCTCTTGGAAGAAAGGCGTGAAAACGCTGCCATCAACGAGGCCAAATACAAAACTAAACTTGAAAAGTACTACAATGCACGCGTTCGCATTTGTACTTTCAACCCGGGAGACTACGTCCTTCGTGACAATGAAGCATCTAACGCGGAACGCCCAGGGAAACTTGCCCCCAAGTGGGAAGGACCCTACCTCATCCAAGAGGTCCTGGGCAAAGGCGCGTACAAACTGCAAACATTAGAAGGCGAAAACTATCGCACGTACATGGAACGCACAACAGCTTAGACGCTGTTACATGTAAGCCATGTTCTTTACATTCACCATGTAACCTATCGGGCCGCAGGCCAGTCGCAAATTAATAAATAAACGATTCAATGCAATATTGTTTATTTTTCTTCTATTACAAATACGTGTTCCACTCTGCGGTATCTACAAAAACAGATTGGCAAAATCTTCATTCATGATACCCACACAGAGTAGTAACCACACGCAACTATTGTAATAGGCTGACAATAGCAAACCATCAACTGCCTATCCGGCTGGATATGCAAAAACGGTTTTCACAAAACCTAGACAATTCCTAAACCCTACAGGAATTGACTAATATTCATACAGCAAAGGTATTCATACTTGCATATCATCTAGATATGCAAAAGGCAAACACAGACTCGGTGTTATTCACAATAACATTTACAAGTTCAGACAGGCAAGTAATAAAAACACTTGTACAAATTGAACAAAGCGATTCTTTATATTCAAAAAATTCCTCCACCTACGCGGTGCACAAGGAATTTACATAAAGTTGTGACATTTACATGAGGAAACAAAAAAGGCACACACGTCAGCTTAGTCTATCTTTGTCCCGCTGGAACCCACACCATCACTGCCCTTAACAGCAGGCTTCTCCTCATCTTCTTCATCAGCGTATAACACTCGCAA
Organism: Helianthus tuberosus; assembly: GCA_030545235.1. Classification (NCBI taxonomy): domain Eukaryota; kingdom Viridiplantae; phylum Streptophyta; class Magnoliopsida; order Asterales; family Asteraceae; genus Helianthus; species Helianthus tuberosus. The sequence continues at coordinate 70,467,823 of CM060411.1, forward strand.
GCGGTACACATAGTCCTCCGCTTCTAGACACTTTTCAAGCTCCTCAAGACCGGAAAGGGTTGTTTCGTTATACGCCACAACCGTAGCATCAAGAAGCGCTTCAGTATCCACACCGTGGAACCCGGATCGCTCATCAGTGGATCGGACCTGGGCCATAACATTCATATGGCCAATGCAACGATTATAGCCAGCTTTAAAACCAGCATCCCGGGTGTCACAACCCCCGATCCCTACTTCCCGGGAACGGGCGGCCGTGAACTCAGAGTTTTGGTGGTATCATTCAATTAATTAGGCAGCGGAATTTACATCAGGACCGTAGTTAGGAAATATTTTATCAGAGTAAAACCACCATATTCATATTAATAAACACATGGGCAAAACCCAAGTTTCTTATTACAATACACTTATAGGGACAGAACCCTATTTTATTTAATTTAAAACATCTTGTTTTAGATAACTTTTATAGCCACTTATTTTCCAAGCCGTCAGTGCTCTCGAGCTGGCTTTTTCCCAGTTGGCTTTCACATTGTGTTACCTGAAACATGTTTTAAAAATATTTTGTCAGCGGGAAATACTGGTGAGTGAATCCCAATTTAATCAAAACAAGTTTTATCAATTACCACAGTATTGAGAGCGATTACAATGTTTATATCTACACAATTACCCATTCAGTACTTGCCACTCGACCGTATCTATGGCTATGGTCATATCACACATTGGCTACTCGTCGTCCAATTGTGAAGGTTATCAAGTAATGTATACACAACCCCATAATACCGGCGATAATTGAAGAATTACACGACTCACATACTGGTAATATGATAATAACAATTGAGGTTTTATAAAAACAGTTGACACAAAAAGGAGATTACTCACATTGCTATCTTAGGCTTCTCGTAAGGGTTTCCTGGATATAATCTATAATTTATACAAATGTATATTGGTTAGTATCATAACCCTTTAAAGAATATAAATGATACCCTCCCCGAGACGGCATTCCAACAACTACGTCGGGCAGAACCACGACAGTTATTACGGAATCCTAAATCAATCGGGCAGCGTAACTATTATGAAACCGGGGTTATAATACTTACAACGGAGCAGAACCTCTCTACTTAGGGGTATAATACCCGAAAATATTATGCCTATCTTTCAGAATTCGAGATTTGAGAATAAGAAATGAGCGACGGAAACTGAATCTGATGCTGGCTATTTATAGTTGTGAAATAAGGTCCTTACGCGGCCCGCGTTCGAAAACGCTAAACCTAAAGCGGGCCGCGTCAACATAAGTCAACGCGGTAGCTTAGCTGAGTCGTTTACTAGACTTGACACGATTACGACACGTGTCGACCTCTGGTGCATTCGCGTAACCAAGTCACTCGCGGCCCGCATTCACTTAACATAAACCTAAAGCGGCCCGCTTTGACTAGAAAAGTCAGCGAAGTCAACCCTGGTCCTAATACGGCCCGCTTCAGGGTTTGGGGTGGCTCATGCGGCCCGCCTCAGCCCTATATTTAAACTTTTATATTTTATTTACATACCATATTGTATCACGGGCTCGGTTTTCGCATACGAGGTGTAATATAATACATATAAGGGTAAATTAAGATATAATGGGGTGTCGGAAAATATTCGAGGGTGTCGGTTTTCTTGAGGGTTGTTACATTCTCCCCACCTTATTTTAGAGCTCGTCCTCGAGATCTATTGGAACAAGGGTGGATATTTTCTTTTCATTGGGTAAATATGTGTAATAAACTCATGGTTTAGAATTTCTATTCTTGCTTCCTGCAAGATTTCAGATTTCTTAATGGTTTCTCCATTGGCTGTCTCTACTAGACATACTTGTGGTAGTTTAGTTAATGACTGATTTGCAAAACGAAGTATTACTAAAACTTTAGTTTGCACCGGAGTTAAATAATACTGTAGCAAAATATCATTAACTAAAACATACCAGCTATAACATCTGGGATCATCTTGGCTTCTTCTGCAGTCAGAACAAATGCTCTAGCATTTCTAGTATTCTTGTTATCTGTGGCTGGAGCAAATTTTGGACAGTTTGGCTTGATGTGACCTTGTTCTCCGCAGTTATAGCATATCCTGTTGTTTTTCTTCCTGCAGTCTTCTTCCTTGTGTCCCGATATTTTGCAGAAGTCACAATATATAGAGCATCTTCCGGAATGTTTTCTTTTGCAATACCTACAGTAGGGTGCAGAGGTAGAGTCTATATTTTTCTCATGATTAGAATTTCCAGAGTGAAATTCTTGTGTAAGCTTCTGGGTTAGGTTCCTTCTCTGATCTTCTTCTCGGGTCCGAACTAATTCATCAGTCAAGGTATTGGCTAGTTCTACAGCTTCTTCTATAGTTTGTGGTCTAGTTGCCTTGACTACATGTCTTATCTCTCCAATTAATCCCCAGATATAACGGGAAATTAACACCGGTTCTGGTGAAGCAAGAGTTGGCACTATTCTAGCATATTCGAAAAATAACTTAGTGTACCCTTTGCTATCCACACCAGTCATCCTAAGGTTTAGGAATTTGTTTGCTATCTGTTCCTTTTCATTGGGTGGGCAGAATTTCCTTTCTACCTTGTCCTTAAACTCCTCCCATTCCATATTGTAAGTTCTATCAATTCCCTTAGTTTGGAGGATAGTGTTCCACCATTCTAAGGCTGAGTTCTTAAACAGATTAGAAGCAAACAGTATTTTATCTTCTTCTGCGCATTTGCTTATTCTTAAGACTGCCTCAGTCTTCTCTATCCAGCGTAAGGTTGCAATGGCCTCTTCATTGCCCGAGAATTCCATTGGTTTGCAGGACCAGAATTCTTTATAAGAACAACCATAAGGCATGGTTCTTCTTCTTTTGGGAATAGGCATTTGAAATATGGGTCCATTGTTTACGCTGTGGTTTGGTTCAGCAGGTCGCTTGCTGCTATGTTTACTTTTATTATTCGCTTCTTGAACAGTTTGAATAATAAATGGCATAGCATCTATAATTCCCTGTGCTACTATATGTTGAATAGCACTATTATCCACTTGGTTTCCGTTGTTATTGTTCACATTCTCATTATTCAGATTATCGTCATTCTGAATATTATCATTCTGGATTTCCGGGTTATTATCCAAATTGACTTGATTTTCTTGGTCGGCCATCTGAATTTTAAATATCTATCAAATATTAATATTATCAAATAATATTTAATATAGTAATTCACAAAATCACAAAATGGAAATTTAGAAATCTTCAAAAATTTATTTAAAACAACTATTGCTAAATTACTACTGAACTTTCGATTTATACTAATAGTTTATTTAATAGTTTAACGTTTCCGGCTTGTAAGTATCGCAGGTGCTAAAACTGGTTTTGTGATTTAACTTATAAGTTGGCATTTACTGCTACAGTAGCTAACATGTAGAGATTTGCCCATTTTTCGTCTAATTTATCTTCCCAAGGTGAGTTACTGCCTATTTTCTGGGTTTCCTGAAACGTTTTCATATTCTCTTGACTTTTTCTAAGAATCCGGCTTCTTTTACTAGGGGTAAGTGGATTTTCATACTGTGCTTTACGGACAAATATTCCTTCCTCAATGTCTGCTGAATATCCTGAGAAATTGGTTTGGGATGAACTTCCCTTTTCTTTGGGTGAACTATCTAGTTTATGATAGATGTCCGAAATTCTTCTCTTACTCATACTGTAAACTAACAAATAGTCAAATAACATATCATAATAATTATAATTATGCATGTATTTCCATAATTTATTTCCTAACACAAAATATCACTTTAAGTGTCAGCAGAACACTTCTTTGGCTTGAACCAGTGGCTAGGCTCTGATACCACCTTCTGTCACAACCCCCGATCCCTACTTCCCGGGAACGGGCGGCCGTGAACTCAGAGTTTTGGTGGTATCATTCAATTAATTAGGCAGCGGAATTTACATCAGGACCGTAGTTAGGAAATATTTTATCAGAGTAAAACCACCATATTCATATTAATAAACACATGGGCAAAACCCAAGTTTCTTATTACAATACACTTATAGGGACAGAACCCTATTTTATTTAATTTAAAACATCTTGTTTTAGATAACTTTTATAGCCACTTATTTTCCAAGCCGTCAGTGCTCTCGAGCTGGCTTTTTCCCAGTTGGCTTTCACATTGTGTTACCTGAAACATGTTTTAAAAATATTTTGTCAGCGGGAAATACTGGTGAGTGAATCCCAATTTAATCAAAACAAGTTTTATCAATTACCACAGTATTGAGAGCGATTACAATGTTTATATCTACACAATTACCCATTCAGTACTTGCCACTCGACCGTATCTATGGCTATGGTCATATCACACATTGGCTACTCGTCGTCCAATTGTGAAGGTTATCAAGTAATGTATACACAACCCCATAATACCGGCGATAATTGAAGAATTACACGACTCACATACTGGTAATATGATAATAACAATTGAGGTTTTATAAAAACAGTTGACACAAAAAGGAGATTACTCACATTGCTATCTTAGGCTTCTCGTAAGGGTTTCCTGGATATAATCTATAATTTATACAAATGTATATTGGTTAGTATCATAACCCTTTAAAGAATATAAATGATACCCTCCCCGAGACGGCATTCCAACAACTACGTCGGGCAGAACCACGACAGTTATTACGGAATCCTAAATCAATCGGGCAGCGTAACTATTATGAAACCGGGGTTATAATACTTACAACGGAGCAGAACCTCTCTACTTAGGGGTATAATACCCGAAAATATTATGCCTATCTTTCAGAATTCGAGATTTGAGAATAAGAAATGAGCGACGGAAACTGAATCTGATGCTGGCTATTTATAGTTGTGAAATAAGGTCCTTACGCGGCCCGCGTTCGAAAACGCTAAACCTAAAGCGGGCCACGTCAACATAAGTCAACGCGGTAGCTTAGCTGAGTCGTTTACTAGACTTGACACGATTACGACACGTGTCGACCTCTGGTGCATTCGCGTAACCAAGTCACTCGCGGCCCGCATTCACTTAACATAAACCTAAAGCGGCCCGCTTTGACTAGAAAAGTCAGCGAAGTCAACCCTGGTCCTAATACGGCCCGCTTCAGGGTTTGGGGTGGCTCATGCGGCCCGCCTCAGCCCTATATTTAAACTTTTATATTTTATTTACATACCATATTGTATCACGGGCTCGGTTTTCGCATACGAGGTGTAATATAATACATATAAGGGTAAATTAAGATATAATGGGGTGTCGGAAAATATTCGAGGGTGTCGGTTTTCTTGAGGGTTGTTACACCGGGCACGCTCCTTAATCTCATTAACACCTGATACATTCTCAGGTGCGTCAAGGATGGCCGTAACAATCTGCGAAACAAGAATACAAAGGTTATCAAAGGCAAACCTACAACAAAAATAACGGAGGCAACGAATACTTACATGCCCGATCCCGTGCATACGCATCCATTCACGGTCAGCCTTGAGCAGCTCAAGTGACGACGCAAGGCTATCTCTAGCCTCTTCAGCCTCTCTTGCCCGCGCCTCAGCTTCAGCGGCACGGGCAGAGACTTCCTCAATAGCGGCCCCCCGGGTCCGCACTTCACCCTTTTTCAAGAAGAACACAAGTATACAAATTTTATCAACATACTTGTGAGACATACGCAAATTCAAAGGCAAAAAAGACTCATACCTGAAGGCCCAAGATAGTTTTCGATAAATTGGTACGATCAACATTTGCCCCTTCAAGAGCCTTTGCAGCGCGGGCCCCCGCCTCCTTGGCCTCCTCAAGAGCCTTTGCAGCGCAGGCCCCCGCCTCATTGGCCTCTTCAAGAGCCTTTGCAAGGCGAGCTTCCGCCTCTTGGGCAGCCGCAACAGCTGCTGCCTTCTCTTTAACCAGAGCAGCATTTGCTGCCTTAGCATTGACAAGCTCCTGGCGAACACGAAAGAGAGTTTCATTCTGTTTGGCCCAAGAGTCTTTCCAAGCCTTGCGCTCATTAGAAAGTGTCTCGCGCTCATTAGAAAGAGATTCTTACCAACTCTTGCGCTCAGTGGAAAGCAGTTTTGCAAGGGTACGAACCTGTTTAAGCTCAGCAGTTGCAGCCCACTCTTCAGTCTGCTTACGCTTTTCAAATGCAGCCCTATCCCTTTCAAGCTGCTCTGCCCCCTCACGTGCAGCCTTCACCAACTCTTCAGCCTCGGCACGCAAGCGCACATTCTCCTCCTCCCTGCGCCCCAACACCTTATACTTTTCCATAATGGCATTGGCCATTACGGAACTCCCAACAAGCATGGAGGAGAGTTGGTTAATCTGGGCCTCACTTGACAGCGAACGGGCCCGGTTGACTTCAAAAGGGGTGCCCAAACCACCCAAAATCTCCCTACTCGCGGAAGGGTCAGCAGTAATATCATCCCCTTGCAGTACGGTCCAGGGGGGCGGTGATAAGTCATGGCCCGATCTTCCGTATAGGAGCGGTAATAATACTCCAATTCAGACTCTTCAGGCTGAATGGGAGTCTCTACGAAACCCGCATCTCCTGAAGCGGAACCAGAAGCCTTCTCAGCAACAGGCGATTTCTTCCGCTCAGTATAAGCAAACTTCAGGTTCAAATCATCAGTATCCTGCGAGGAGATCAGATTGTCAGCAGAGTCCACTGTATCATATATCTGAGCTGCAGGCCCCTTCCCAGTATCCTCCTCCCGCACAGAGCGCTCAGGCGTAACAACCTTATGAACCCCCACATCCGCAGCAGTGTCATGCGGGGGAGGAGGAGGAGCATCAAAGATAGAGAACCCTTCATCTTGGGGTTCTGCAATCAAAGCAAAAATACGTTAAAACTACAAGTACAAACACAAAATACTTGTCCAAGTTACGCGTTACGTACCAGGAATAACCACAGGCTTCTTTGGTCCCACAAAAGCCCCGCGTCTGGTCTGAATCTTCGGCTTCTTTTTCTCACCAGCATCAACAGCTTTCCCTGCTTTTCTCTTCCTCTCATCAGCAGGCTTGGAACCCGCAGCGGTTCCACCTGTGGCCGCACCAGCACCTGGAACACCCAAGCCTTCAAGGGTGTCAGATACTACCACGTAATCGGTATATCTGCGGAAATGAGAACGAGAGATACCTGCTGCATGCGGAACCAAAGGCGGAACAACAGGAGCCTCAGTTTTCTTCTTGCCGCGACCCCGCACGGGTTTATCAACTTGCTTCTTCTCTGCATGCTTTTTGGGAGCACCCTTTGACTCAAACTTACCAAGGACCCCAAGACTACCTGCATGTAGAATATCAGCAACACGAAACTTATAAGGTAAGAAAAGAAGGCTATGAAGGAAAGAAAAGAAAGCTATGAATTATACCTTTACCCTGCGGCAGGGGTGCCTTCATTGCCTCGCGTGTAGGAACGCGGAAGTTATGGAGAATGGTCAAATTAAAACCTGCACCTACAGCAGTCTTGACAATATCAACCTTGCCAGTAAAGGTTGGATCAAATATCTTCCACAGCTCAACAACAACTTCTGATAATACACGTTCAAATTAATAGCAAACAAGGGAATAATGAAACCGCACAAGAGTAAGAACACTTACCACCAGTTTTCTCCCGCACAACGGGCTTTGCATGCCTATCAGCCCTAGTCAATAACATCCGCAGGATCCACAATTCATTGTTCTCCAACGGCCTATGCTCAATAGTCCTCAACCGTGGGAACCACTCCGCATTCTCCGCATTAGGAATGGGAAGATCCTCCGCAGGAATAGGCTCATTAACATTCCGCAAAGTCATGTTGAGAACAACCGCGGCAGCTTTAATATAGAAGAACTTGCTCTTCCACTTTGTAATACCCTTGGGAGGGGTCATCAACTTGGTACTTCCGTACCGTTCTCTGAAAGAGAAGAACCCGGTGTTCACCGTCAACTGATAAAACCCCCGGAAATTATCAACGGTAACCGGCAAACCAAGAGCACGAAAAGTTGATTCAAAGTGTCTAATACGAATAAATCCAAAAGGACTCATCTGAGAGATATGGACCTTGTAATACTCCAACAACTCAGCAACAAAAACAGTCAATGGTAAACGAAGGTTACCATCGATGAAAGAATCGGCCCACATGGTCACATGACCGGCTGGAGCACAAGCACCGGTGTCACCATCTTGGGGATAAACAGCCCCAAACTCGGGGGGCATCTGTGTACTGTTCATCAGTTGGTCAAATGACGCTTTCGACCACTTCAAAGGTGGCAAGCCACCACCAGGGGCACTACCACCATCATCTTCGTCTTCACCGTCCACCGGAGAAGAATGAGCAGGGTTTTCACCCTCCACATTGTGTGGACTAGATGGTTCAGCCATCAGAAATAAGAAAAACAAAGAAGGATGAGTTTACAAGAAAAGCTCAGAAGATCACCGGAAGTACAGGCAGATTGATCGGAGAAGATGAAGAGTATGGTCTCTTTTCACCGGAGAAATTTTTTGAATTTTGAACAAAGTGAGGAGAAATCAAACGGTTTCCCCTTATATACTCATCGCAATTAATGCGATGCAGTAAACGGACTTACCACGTTCAAAAAGGGCCACTGACGTATCGCCACGTGTTCAGCGACTTTTCAGCTGACGGTTATCACGCGCGCGTGGCCGCCCACGCGCCTGACAGAAAAGACCTTTACACTACTTGCTACAGTGCAGTTATGACCTCGGTCAGTGCAAACGTCCTTTCAGATCATCACGTGTCAGAATCCTACCAACTTTCAACAACCCACACGTGCCATCAGCCACGTAGACAACACAAAAGCGACAAACATTATCCAAACTTAAGCGGCATGCGGTTTCTCTGGTTTACCGCACCATGACCCATACCGCATGTCGTTTTTTTACATACCCCTCAAAAAAGGCAAAAATATATATCTTTAAATTATATAAGGGGGTACAAACAATAACCGCACATACCCACGAGCACACGTGGAATATGCGGAGATGACACTCACCAAATCGCACAGGTGCGTCAGATACTCAGAACCAGCATGGTTCTTTGGACTGCGAAAACCGCTTCTCAGGATGCGGTAAACCACACTCCATGTAAGCTTCTTCAAGCTTCAAAACCCTCATTTCTGGTTCACAACCACGGAGGGAACGCAAACAGCTTCTCCTTAAGGATAAGGACAAGTGTGCTGAGCAACCGCACATCAGCAACCCTGTCTCCTGAACCTTCAAGAGCTACGTCCAGGCTACAAGACTTCTAGAAGCGAGTTCTTTGCTGCAAACCGCAACCACTCGTGAGTAGTTACAACAAACCGCAACTATGCGAATGGTAGCTACGGAAGAGCCACAACTAAAGCACCATGCGGAGGAGCAGAGCTACTTCAAGGAAAACTGCTTTTCAACTAAGCATTAAGGAAAGTGGCTACAAAACGAATGCGGAAGAGTTTCAACCAACTTCCCAAGTATCTAAGGTGACCTCCTCCGGTAATACTACTTAAAGAAAAGTTACTTTCCACCAAAGCGTGAAGGAAAGTAGCTCAAGAACAGTGGTAACAAGTCTGCTTATGACTAGTTACCCACCTATGGACCGCATAGAATAAACAATGGTGGGCACAACCCTGCCTATGACCATGTTTATCTGCCCATAGTTCAGATTCACATTGTTCGACCAAACACGGCCAACAATGGCGCAACTACCCCACGTTCCTCAAACAAACATGGCCAACAAGGTGCAGCAACGAGGTAACCGCAAAGGACGTGTGGTTACTAGAGAGCTAAGCCTCAGAGGACGTGCAGTTACTAGAGAGCTAAGCCTCAGAGGACGTGCGGTTACTTGAGAGGTAAATCGCAGAGGACGTGCGGTTACTAAAAAGCTTAACTGGAGAACACGAACACCCCACAAAACAGGGATCATCATTGCATGTCCAGTTGCTGAACATAGAGCTTGAGCAAAGTACTTACAACTTTGCACTAGCTGGCGCAGAGGTTACAACTAGAGTGACGAAGACGTACATCTTCCGTCACGATCTCAAAGGTTGGTTCGAACCCTGCTAACACCTTCAGTCACCGTTTCAAAGGTTGGTTCGAAACACCAACAGGTGGCTGATGACATCAAGAAAAGGTAGACTAAGAGTCCAGTCCTGGCTGAGAATTCCCCATCAGACGGAACTTGCTCACCGGACATCCTTCTCAAAGGAAGGAACAATCCACTCGAAAGGCCTACTACTTACTGAAAGAAGGAGCCATCCCCTTCTAGACAACATAGTCCAGTATCCCTCCCACATGCAACTTGCATAAGGAAGGAACACTAGACTGGGGGGACTTGAAGGGGTATGGTCCCAGATCTCGCGTCAGCATGACCGCGAATGACCATTACCCTTATCAAAAACCTCCACCAGCAATAAACTCACCTGTGTCCGCGTGGTCACGCGCGAACACAGCGGTCCAATCTGTCCAGTGATGAGAAGACTTACCTTAAGGACGGAAACCAATGTTACGCATAGTGATGCGGCCCCGCACCGCATCCTATGAACATTTTCGTCACGACAAGGAATCTGGACAACAGTAACATTCACTAAGCGGCGATGCGGCATGACACCGCATCCCGCATAAAATCATGGATGGAACAACCAACGCGGGAACAACATCAATGACCGTAAGCAGCGATGCGGCCTGGCACCGCATCCTGCCTACAAGGCAAGTGGGTCTGACACCACAGTGCAAGTGGCACTGGGAACAGTTGCCTACCGGCCCACGTCTATACAACAGTCTGACACCATAGCAGGACGTGGCATCACCACCGTAACCGACAGGTCTGACACACCTGCAAATAGCTGTGCGATGTCAGGCTAGCTATTCAACTACCCTCCTTCACTCCTCGGCTATAAATACTCACCCCAAACCAGGTTTGAGGTATCACTTCTCAACTCTCTCAATACTACTACTATCACACTTTGCTTCCCAAGCAAACTACTGATTCTCACGCCGGAGAGTGGTAACAAGGAGCACCCCCCACCCCATCCTCCTTGTTACGAGTCACGGTTTGTTTCCTTGTGCAGGAAACCCACCACCAGACGATCCAGCCAGCGATCCTCGGAAAGAAGAGATTAACCCTCTTGACGAGACCAATGAGTTAACCCACCCGGTTAACCATTGTTTCATCAATATATATATATTCTTTTAATGAAGAAACATACCCAACCCGGTAATGCTACCTGCACCACCCACTTACAAGGTTATACTTACCTTAGTTGGGGAGAGGAACGCATCTCATCCTTTGTTTTTATGTCCATTCCTACACACTTACGGACCATTTCTATCCATTTCTATCGTCCATTTATAACTTGTTCTTAAGGTTTTATCATAGCTTACATATGGATCCAAACTTTTCATTCTTACCTTTCATTTTTATTGGGTGAATCCGTACTCACCTACGGATTAAAATTTTCATTCATACTTTTCATTCTTACAAGTTTGATCTGTACTCAATTATGGATTCAAACTTTTCATTCTCATCATTCGTTCTTACATTGTTTGATCCATACTTACTTACGGATTCAAACATTTCATTCTCATCTTTCTTTCTTAGGTTGATCCGATTCCTAAAGAATCATTGGACCCCTTCCATCCCCACACTACCCCTATTTTCCAATTCGACCAGATATACACATGATGTTTCTCATGGTCTCACAAGCGTCCTATGCTTCTTGCACACTGGCCAGGCGTGCAATCCACATTTTAGTCTCGTGTTTTCATGAGAATCATCACTTTATATCCAGGGAACCAGTCTTCAGTTCGTGCCACACTCATTTGAATCCTTCTAGGATTACACCCTCGTATTTAGAGGTATAATAAATACTAGTACTTACCAAATTTAAAATTTGTGTACCTGGGGTCCATTTGCCTGCCTTATCACATACCTTAACCTTCATGCTAGTCCGCGACTGCGGAACATCGTCATTGTCCAACAACTCACCTTATAACATTCATCAATGTTAGTAACATCACGCATACTTACTTGTATTAAATTTTACCTTTCGGTCTTGATCGAATCTCGGATTGTACGGGTCACTAGTCACAAGAGCACACGGGTTTGAGTTCAAGTACTTACTTCTATGTACTTGATTTCGCTTAAACCTAGGCTCTGATACCAACTTGTAACAGATTTCACTCAAACCTAGGCTCTGATACCAACTTGTAACACCCTAACACGTTTTGACCATAAGAGACGCAGCGGAAATACCGGCTCAAAAATTCTTTCTTATATTATCTATATAAAATACTTAAAAGCTCATTTATAATCTGTCGGGCACTTCTTGAAAGGATTTACAACATTCATTCTTGTTTAATGTGTTAAATGTAATACATAAATACAAGCTATGAGACCGCTCTTCCTGTACAATCCTTGCGCTTTGACTCGATCTTCAATCTCTTAGTCTCCACAATGATGTTAATTCCGTGCAACCATTCCGCATTCTTCTATTCATGCTAATCTTTTCGATTATCTTTCCGAGTACAATATTGCATCCCAATCATCAACTCTTCATAAGGACACAATAGTATACCTACATTTTCATTTTTCTCAAGGCACACGATTAGTAACACAAATACTCAAACGTATTGAAGCCATATATACATATATACAAGCTCCATTCTTTCAGAAACAATAAATCCTACTTCGTGCATACGCACCTTCATACGTATATTTATATACACATACATACATACCTACCTACATACATACAAGCTCTTACATACCACTTACATTCCCACATGATTATACTAACATATCCTAGTAAAAAACATCCATATAAATAAGTCTCATACGTACAAACTTACGTGCATGTTCATTTCTCTTCATGCTTACCTATGGATTCCATCACTAACATGTAGGTAGATCTATACACATACATATCTCCAAGCTTATTTCTTTCCCACACATACTTTGAGTGAACGTTCTTGCTCATGAGTGAACATTCTTGCTGATGAATGAACGTTTCAACTGTTGAGTGAACATTCTTGCTGACGAGTGAACGTTTCAACTATTGAGTGAACATTCTTGCTGACGAGTGAACGTTCCAACTGTTGAGTGAACATTCTTGCTAATGAGTGAATGTTCAAACTGTTGAGTGAACATTCTTGCTAATGAGTGAACGTTCCAACTGTTGAGTGAACATTCTTGCTGACCAGTGAACGTTCCAACTATTGAGTGAACATTCTTGCTAATGAGTGAACGTTCCAACTATTGAGTGAACATTCTTGCTGACCAGTGAACGTTCCAACTGTTGAGTGGACATTTCAACTGTTGAGTGAACATTGGCCATAGATTACGGCAGCTTGCTGCTGTTTCCCATTGTTTGTTTGGCCATAAGCTACGGCTGATCTTCCGTAGCTTACGATGGGTTCTTTCACTCTAAAGCTTCTTCCTTTTTAATTTTCACAAGACAACCGTAAGATATCCGAATTTCCTTCTTCCACATTTTTCATGCTTCCAAGACGTAACATGACCATAATTCATGCCCCCATATCCTTTTACTACTTAACCCCAAGATCAAACCATCTACCGCATCACGCTATATTTCTTTCTACATTTTGACCCGTTCGCTTCTACCGTGTAATTCCAAACATAGATGACCACCAATGACTTACCACCTTAACTTCATTTATAAATAAGAAGTGATTCCGGAAATAACTTACCTTAAACGTCCGTATTCATATACGTTTCCTTGCTTCATTTTGACCCTTTAGCCTTCCATGCTTCCATCCATCTTGAAATGATCCCTATACTTTCATTCACATTTTGACCCTTTAGCATTCACATTCTTGTTAGTATACATGATTGTATATATTAATGATTATATCAAATTGATATTCCATATTTGACCTTCATTAGTCAATTCTAACAAACATAAGGCATATTCCCACAATCATATGTTTTCAACTCATATAATTCATCACGTCATCACATATAACACACATTGATATAACACGTACCATATGACTTCCTATAATCTTACAATTGTGACAACAAGTCTAACCATGCTTCCTATGCGCAGTTGACTTTCAGAAGTCAACAGTTTATCATATGAACTTTCGACTTAACCTCATACATCCGTGTAATCATATTAGACTATGCAAATGACATTATATACATTTCCTACTCATGATGAAATATGCATTCAACCACATGATCGCCTAGTCATATACACACACCAAACATATTCAATTTCGTCTATACTAGTAATTCTCATAATCCTACAACTATCCCCATGACCCATGCTTTGAAACCCAACATCATTCCAATTTACTCTTTTCTAGGATTCTCATACGCTCCCCATCTACTTCTTAAATCGCAATTAAGACGATCGAACAATCCACACGTGTGCATTACATCATACAAGCATGTAGTGCAAGCTCTTAAATCATACTTCTACTAAATCTCACATTGACTACATTCTCACATGGATTTCATCAATAACATATGTCACATGATATTTTACTATCAAATACATGATTTCCACATTCCACACATATTCATCTTTTACTTACATACAATTTCATCTATTAAGCTCACCCAGACATTTCATCAAACACTTGGTGTGCGTACCACAAATAAAGCACAATGTACAAGTATTTTATGCATAATCTTACTAGTTCATATCAAGATCATCAAATTCCACCAATCTCACGTAACTTTCATTCTAAATCAAATTCATTTAGCAAATCTACAATATCCACTTTCAGATAAATCAAAACTATACTCGATTTAGCACATGCAACATCATCATCTTCATAACATTACTTCCATAAGTGGGTTTTCATTAAAACATTAAAATAATCAGAAATTCTAGCATGATTCATGCTTCATGAGATGATTCTAATTCATCATCATTCTAATTTCACATAAACTCACGGATTAAACACAACCTATTTCATCAATGATCATTAAATTATAATTTACAACTTACCACAAGTTTATTAAGGCTAGATGGTAAAGAATCTTCATTCATGCAAGAGATTTGCTTCCAATTTCACCATCAATTTCTTCAATTTATAGGGTTTTTGGGGAAGAACCCCCTTTTTTTTTCTTCATATGTGTGTGTATATGTCGACACATATACATACATCCATATAAAAATGCATAATTTTATTAAGTTTCCAACCTTACACTTTTGGTCCCTCTACTTTTGAACCCTTGGTTGTTTACAACCAACACCATCATCTCATTTATACTAAATACTTATTTATTTAACTAAGTTAAATAACTTAGTTAGTACATTTCACACCCCAAATAAGAAAGCATTCTATCAAATTATAAATTCGAGTTTTTGGGGCGTTACAGAATTGAGCGTCAATTTGTTGAAGAAACGGGACTTGCTTAACCGTCACAGAGTTCGACACCCAACGATGAGAGTTCAAAGTCGGGTTGGCCCCGGAGACTTTAAGAAAAACGTCGTTGATCGAATTGGAAAAGGGTTCGGTTGTTAATTTAGAAAGGGTGGTGAAGCCGTCGACTCGAATGTGCGGGCATTTTGTGTAGGGGAATGTGGATGGAACAGGGGAGATTGTTTCGCTGGAACCGGAGGGGGATTCGTTATGGATTAAGGTGAAAACGTAGCCGGAGATTTTGAAATTTACAGTGCCGAAAGGGTTTATTGCGGTGGATGGAACTAGCTTGACTGTGGTCAAAGTGTTTGATGAAGAGGAGTGTTTATCTGGTTCAGGTGGTCTGCGGTGGGTGGTATTTATCTGGTTCAGGTGGTGTGAGGAGTGTTTATTTGTTTTATTTTTAAATTTTTAATAGTTAGGCATTTAATTTGTTTACACAACTAGTCTCTGAAAAGTGAAATGACAATAATACTTTCATGTGTAAGTCACATGACCAGATTTAACAGAAAAATCTAACTGGGTTAGGGCTAAAGGACATAACATGCTAGATTTTAAAACATTAAGTACAAGACTCGTAAATTTGAAAGATAAAGGACACCTCTGAAATTCACTATAAAAATAAATGACAAAATTTGAAATTCACTCCAGAGATATTGGATGAAGAATATAGTATCAATTAAAGGTGATGCTTAGATTTTAGATGGTTTACTTTTCCAATTAAAAGGATTCATATTGGACCATGAAACAAATAAAGCCTCAATAATATCCATAAATTTAAATAGCATCTTATATTGGGTCATGAAATAAACTTAAATCATCACATCTTTAGTATCATATTTGATCATTTTAGTACTAGTTAGGATTACCATGATATCTGCTAGTGCTAACTTGTGTTACAACTTAACTACAAATCCTTTGGTTTCATTTTGCTAATCCATATATATTGAAAATATGTCGATAACACCAGCTATATCAACAACATATGGTATCAAGGTACGACTTGTTTATAAACTTCAAAACAAACAGTTTAAATAGAGAGCTGGAAACTTCTGAATTCAAAATTTCAGGAAAAAAAAATGGAATTATTATACATACTTTATTCATTCATGAGATAATCCGAGGTTTCAAGGAATGCTCACCGATTGAATTCAAAAAATATCACCCTATTGCAGAAGCCTCTACTTACAGACTAGCAATCCTAGTTTGAATTATGATCAAGCTATGGTATCCACATTGTTACATAAAAATGGAAGTAGCATATATAATTGATAAACTGTGAAACATCATGTATCAAGAAACACAAACTAAAACTAAAATATAAAGAAGATCTTGCAGCTAGCTTTCATATATTAGCAAAATATCATTAAAATACAACAAACACAAATGCCTAAGCGTTGTGAATTCATTAAATGGACAATGTCTAGAGACCAAACACATGAAATCAAATGCGAACCAAACACATGAAGACCAAATGGAATTTGGTAGAGATTTCCAGCTTTCCACATTTTGCAATTTATAATTTTCATCTTTCATCCCACAATTACTATTTAAGTTTCACTCCCAGTCGCACAAGCTAGGATCGTCCATTAATTCTTTTGGCATAAGCTTACCTAACAGCTTAAGCATACTTCTATCTAGTAAACCAATTGCGATATGATCTATAAATAACGATAAAGTCGAAGCATCAAGTGAGTAACCTCTATCATCCATTTCCTGTAAAAGCATCTCCACATCATCATAGTGCTGGTTCTTTAGACATCCTTGGAGAAAAACACGGAAAGTAACATTATTTGGTAGGTAGCCACTCTCTTCCATTTTAAGAAACAACAACTTTGCTTCCCCCAATAGACCTTCGCGAAAAAAACCACCAATCATCACATTATATGTCCAGACATTAGGTTTCAAACCTTTAACGCTTAGGCCATGGAAAAGATTCCTTGCAATGTGAAATTTCCCACATTTTCCTGCCCCATCAATGAGGATAGTGTAAACAACAATATCAGAATTAAGCTTGCTATCACCCATTAACTGGAACAAAGAAAGTGCCTCTTCTACTTGATGGTTGTTGCAAAGACCCTCTAAAACTATTCGATAAGTGCATGCATCTGGAATTTGGCCTTGTGCATAGATCTCATCGAATAGTTTGCGTGCAGCTACACAATGCCCAACCTGAAAAAAACCATGTAACATGGTGTTGTAAGTGACCACATTGGGTTTTAAACCTTGTCCAGTCATTTCATGAAACATTTGTATAACCTCTTCTATATTCCGATTCTTTCAATACCCGTTCAATAAACTACTGTAAGTAACAAATCAGACTGACATGTCGAACTTCATGGTTGTATCTGTCTCTGGATTCTCTGCTACATGAATGATGTAACATGTATTATATTTACATGTTTTCCATTACATACTTACAGAATTGATCAACATGTCATTGTTTCTATCTTACTAGGTAACTCTTTCACTCCTTTTGTTATTTGGTAGCTTTCTGTCTCTATAGGTTGTTTGTTCATATATTGCCTGTTTTTGGAGTTGGTGGTCTCTCTAGAAGCCGTCACTCTATCCACTCGAAAAGAGGTAAGGTTTGCCCACATCCCACCCTAATGTGATCCTACCAATAGCTTTGTTATTATGGGATATATTAGGTACGACTGTTGTTAGATTGTGAACTTAGGATATTAGAGAGAGTAAACTGCAATTTGTGTCCCCCAAACGAAATTTTCGACGTCTGAGTCCCCCATCTTTGAAAAAGCGCTACAACTTGAGTCCCTGCCAAACTGATAGAATGTCCATTTATCTTTTTTTGGAGTCCTTGTGGTTTAAAACCCGCTATCCACTTAAGTCACTGGTCGAATATTAATTATCTTTAAATAAAGTGCTTAGTGAATATAGTTTTATAAAGTATATAATTGTATACAAATTGCATATTTTGCGAATACTAACATAAGATTAATATAAACACCTACTACCTTTTCATATAATAAAGTTTACGAAAAGATTATACTAATTTTATGGCGAGTTGTAGACAACGTTGAAGGTTAAGGTATGATTTTAAAAGGAATAAATGTTAATGGCATTTTAAATTGAAAATAATAAAAACTCTTTTTGCTTCGAGTATAAAGACTCGATTTTGACTCTCATTTCTAAAATTTAATTGGTATATTGAGGTTACCAGCACATCACCTACTGGATATATGTATTTCTATACATCAAAGACCCATCTTTTTTTGTTTTAGACTAAAACCATACCAAATAAGGGATGCACATTTTACTATTTTTATCTATTACTTTTAATATTTTACACTCTTAAATACCACCTAATCAACCTGTATTTTAAGAGATTTAAATATACAGTACATTTATACCAATAGACTACAAGATCATAAAATACATGATAATTTGTAAACAAAAGAATATATGGTTAAAAAGAAAACGAGACAATTATTATATACTAATGTTATGTGTTTCGATAAAAACATTAGATGATGTGATTATGCGATTTTTATAGTTCGCTATGTAAATTTAAATATTAATTTAACGTATAAAGTTATATGATCACAAATCATGAGTTATAATATCTTTGCGAATATTATGTAATCCGTGATACATAAAACATAAAACACAATGATGTAACTGAAAAAATTATAGTAATTTTCTGCATTTTGGTATGTAAATATAACTAATATTTACATTTTATATTATACGGATTTTTTGCATTTTGGTATGTAATATAACTAATATTATTCATTTTGGTATGTTATGGTAGGTGTTTATATTAATCTTCTGTAATATTCGTAAAATACGCAATTTAGATACAATTAATATATTTAATAAAACCATATTCACAAAATACTTTATTTAAATGCAATTAATATTACGTTAATATTCATGAAATAGGCAATTTAAATACAATTCACAAAATACTTTATTTAAATACAATTAATATTCGACCAACGACTCGAGTGGATAACGAGTTTTAAACCATAGGGACTCAAAGAAGATGGATTAATGGGCATTATTAACTAAGTTAGTGGCAAGGACTCAAGTCGTAACACTTTTTCAAAGATGGGGACACAGACGTCGAAAATCTTGTTTGAGGGACTCAAGCTGACACCGTCGTATTAACTCAGGGACACAATTTGTAGTTTACTCTTAGAGAAAATAAGGTAAAGTGTATAATTGTATTAAGTTGCTCAAAGGAATACAAAACAGTGGCTCCATTATGTAGGAACTTTTAACCTAACAAACTAGGGACTTTTACTAACAGATCTAACAAATTATTCATTAACCTAGCTAAGTAAGTATTTCTCTAACACTAGATTACTACTCAAATATTGTAGTCAAAATCTTATTTATCGTAGCTTTTCACAATTAATCATTGTCTTTCTACGCAATGGTTATGTCAAGAAAAACCTGTAACTTAAAGACATTGAGGCATAATACCTAGCTAATTGTCACGACCCACCTATAAACAAGCCACATTCCTTGAAATCTAGATTTTTCTGCACAAAATCAGAAACATCTAGTGCACTCAGGAATGACCTAGAACTCTCCGGAATGACTATCTGGAACATCTCGGTACATTCTAGAACTATCTGGAACAACCTACTACAATCAGGAACAACACGGAACAGTACGGAACATTATGGAATAACCCGGAACAACCCAGAACCCTATAGAACAGCCCGAAACATTACAAAAGACTCCAGAATGCTCTACTTTATTTTGGGCAAGTATGGAACCAACTAGAAACACCATATAAATATCATAGATATTTGTATAAGAAATGTTTAGATAGGAAGCTTCTAGATCTTGCTAGGACATGTAGGTTACTAGTGTAAATAGGTGGTCTTGCCATTTGAGCAAAGCACCTCCAAAATCACCTTGTAAAGACCTTATACCATCCTTGTAATACATTACTTTGAGCAATACAAGTATCCTTGCATTTTTATCCAAGTCTTCCGCTGCAAAACCATCCAAGTTACGACATAAAGCTTAACTTAGACCGGATCTAAGTCGCCGCACGCGAGTCAAAAGAATTACTCCATGACAAGTGGTATCAGAGCATAGCATAACGATTCTAGGGATGAAATCTGGATGTGGCAAGGGTGTTACTTCAGCAAGTATTGCGATTGGAGACGAAAACCATGTACGGGACAACTCTCGACAAGCAACAAAGAAAGGTCGAGGTGAGTCCAAAGACTTGATGGTTTCTTTGGATGAAAGAGTTATGGATCTGGAATCATCCATAACCGAGTTGAAAGCAATAGTCGAGGATGCCCATAGTGGACTAGATAGTTTGGGTTCACATGTGGCCGACCTAAATGACGACTTGCATAGAGCTTTCAACACACATGGTGGTGACACAATGTACAAGACCTGGCTTCGGCCATTGCCATAGCCGAACGCCTAGTCGAACTTTGCAACAAGGGTTCCCACAAACGTAAGGTCGACGAAAGTAACCATAACAATGGTAGGGGAGGCCACCAAACTAATGTCCGAAAAAAGGACACAGTACCTACGTGTAAGAAACAATCGTCCGCAAAGATAAAATGTTATAGGCGCAAAGGATAACATCTAGTACGAGATTGTCCAAACAAGCCAAGAAAGAAGCCCAGGAGGCACAATGCAAAGCACGAAGAAGCATACTTTGGGACATTGCAACTTCTAAATTTCAATCAACACAAGCAAAACATCACCAAAGACGATGTGCAAACCAAGCACGAAAATGCCCAAACAAGACACCAGGGGCAGAGCACAAAGACATTTGCTCGGTGCACGAAGAAAGCGTAGCACGATAAAACCAAAAGATATAAGGAATAATGAAAACCAACAGGTCTTGACCACGAACGCAAAAAGAAGTAAAAATGCGTGTCATGACTAAATAAGGCAAGAACACCTAAGGAAACATGACGAGGACGTCATGAACTTAGGTGGGGGAGAATGTCATGACCCACCTAAAAACAAGCCACATTCCTTGAGATCTAGATTTTTTCGCACAAAACCAGAAACATCCAGTGCACTCTGGAACAACCTAGAACTCTCTGGAATGAACCATAAGTATCCGAAACATCCTCGTACATTCTGTAACTATCCGGAACAGCCCAGTACAATCCGGAACAACACGGAACAGTACGGAACATTATGGAATAATCCAGAACAGTCCAAAACCCTATAAAACAGCCCGAAACATTATAGAAGACTCCAGAGGGTTCTACTTTATTCTGGGGAAGTATGGACCCAACTAGAAACACTATGTAAATATCATAGATATTTGTATAAGAAATGTCTAGATAGGAAGGTTCTAGATCTTGCTAGGACATGTAGGTTACTAGTATAAATAGGTGGTCTTGCCATTTGAGCAAAGCACCTCCAAAATCACCTCGTAAAGACCTTATACCATCCTTGCAATACATTACTTTGAGCAGTACAAGTATCCTTGCATTTTTATTCAAATCTCCCGCTGCAAAACCATCCAAGTTACAACATAAGGCTTAACTTAGACCGGATCTAAATTGCTGCATGCGAGTCAAAAGAATTACTCTATGAGATAACTCACTCCTAACCTTTATCTTAATGATAAACTTGTTACAAAGCTAACACATGTGAATACAGTTTTCAATATAATATTAGGGATAACATGTTATCTTCGTGACCAAAAGAACACGAACTTCTAACTGCACTCACTTACTCGTTAAAACCTTCGTAAACAATGTCGGACGAACCGCTTCCAAGAAAATCACCCTTCTGCCAATTCTTAAAGCGATCCGTTGGTGGAAAGAGGGTATTGGACCTTAGCAGCAACGTGAGAGCGTCGATCATGCTTTCTTTTCTTGGCATCTTTCACCACCACTAACATACTAACATATCCATTTCATCTGTAGCCCTCTGCAATGCATTCAAATCGTCCAATTTCAATGACTGATTGAAGAAAACGTCTTCTGCTCTTTTTAGCAGAGTGATTTATATGTCCGGTCGGCCAAGTTTCTGGGTCTCGTTTATCATCATCTTGATTTTCCTTATGATTGCATGTGTTTTAGTGAGCTTCGATTTAAAGTGGGAGGGTTTGTTTATAACGTATAGGATGGCATTTGATAATTCAGAAACAACGTCTCTTGGCACTTCACCGACGGATTTAAAGTGGGGGGGTTTGTTATGATGTGGTGATTTTATTATTATCGATCATATTTTTATGCTAAAACCGGTTGTAATGGTTTATATGAAACAGAGTAAGATTTGATTAATAATAATGGAAGAACAATTAGAATTGCAGCAAGGAAGAACATGTCACACCCCAACTGATGGCGGAAACATCGGGATGAGACGAACAAATTGCTCAAAACTTCATAACACTATGTGACAATATAATTTAAATTCAAATTTCATTTCAAAACTAGATTGTCATACAAAGATTCAAATAAAACAACATTGTTTCAAAACATAACATCAAAATGATAAATAAATCTAGGTGTGTTTTTAAGTCCACCTAAATCTTGTTTCTTCTCTTAACATCATCACGTCTATCAACCTGCAACATGTATTAAAATATATCAACAAAAAGTTGGTGAGTATACAAGTTTGTTACATAGCATAATATAGAATAAAAATGTTTAAAGTCTCATATCCAACATGAATAATAATATGTAAGTTACTAATATGCTGAAACGGTGTACTATATGTTCAAACCCAAGTATACAACGCGTTAATTTTGCCTATCCCAAAGAATAACGGGTGGTTAACATGTTTAACTTTACAATACCCCAAGACTAATGGGCGGTGCGTTAATCCTATAACGCTATAATTGTTAAGGTAGGCTAGCAAAGTTAATGAGCATATATCCACACAAATAGTTTACATAGCATATAAGTCTAATAAGCATCATATAGTTTCATGTTAAGCATGGATAGAGATTAAAATAGTTTAAGTGTTTCGTGATTTGTATAACATACATGTTGCACCCGAAGTGTAAAAAGGAAAATGGGATCGAGTATACTCACGGTTTTGCAAGCTTTCCACTTGATATCCCGCGAGTGTTTGTTGGTTGATTAGAGTGGAACACCGTGTCCTTCTACACGAAGAAACATTGGTGTGTGAGTATTGGAAGTTAACGGAAGATTGAAGATTCGGAGTTTAAAATGTATGAAAGTAGACATATGAGGAAAATAATCATCTAGTCTTATAATACTTGTTTTTACACTATGAACCCAAAAGGGTTAGAATGTTTTCATTGGTCAAAATACCCATTAGAATCATAACAAGTTATTAAAGTCTTAGATGATGTAACTTTAACATTTGACAAATGACCATTAGTTCATCATCAAAAGTTTGGTTACTTAGGTAATATATGGGTTATATAGATATCATATTGTCATATAAGTCAAGCATGAGGTAGGAGGATGAATCCTCCATTTAGGAACTTCTTTTGTATTTCACATAAGTCATGCTTGAGGTAGGAAAGACAAGTCTTCCATGTAGGAACCTCTTTGGTATCCACCACTACACATGTTGTCATAGACAACAAGGAGGGTCATGAACATACAATAAGGAATGAAATAACTACAACTAATCTAAGAAAATATCAAGTAATGTGTGGATTTTCAAGTAGGATAGCCCAAGCTAACCTTATACACACACAATCTTCAAGTCTTAGACTTGTTCATCACTTGTGGGTTAAAACCCTAACCAAAACAGAATGTTTATGAGGTTTAAACCTCTGACTTTACATGTCACAACCTTGTTTTTAAGCCCAACTAACCATAGACTTGATTATGAGCATAAGGACATAGGAATGTGTATGAGAAACCTCAAGTTTAAGCAGTTTAACAAGTGTTTAAATCAATACAGAAAGTTTACTTCACTTTGGAGCCTGTTTTGGTGATGTTACTGTGGAAACATACCTAAGGTTGTTCCAAGTGTTTAGAAAGAAGAATCAAAGGAAAAGATGAAGAAATGAAGAAGTTATGCTCACTTAAGCAAGTTGTGATGAATCTGTCCTAACTTCTGATTATCAGCTGATTTAGGAGTGATTTGAGAGTGAATTTGTGAGTTTGTAAAGTGGATGAAGTGTGGAAAGTGCTTGGGTTTTATAGGGAAGGATTAGGGTAAGTTAGTTGTGTGTATTTAATGTGAAAAACACAAAACCAACCCAAGAAAACACAACAAAAGACCAATCCCGTAGCTGCTGATCAAAACTGCGGATCCAGGCAGCCTCACGGGCCGCGAAGACATGGGGCAGGCGGGTCGCAACCGGTGAGCCGCACCCCTGGTGGTTCTAGTTTGATTTTTTTGTCAAATTACACCCCTAGACTTTTATTTATGCGTGTTTTAAGGTATAATCAAGGTGTTTTATACATAAAGAACATATTTAAAGGTATGTAATGAAATATAATCATAAAAACAAATGTAGACAAGTGTAATTAAGCATGTTTGTCGAGTTTAAATATTGAATTTGTATAAATTGCACATAATAGTCACGTGTTTGCATGTTTAACGTATTTAGCACAATTTGTGAATGAGGTATCATATGTTTAATAATTCCAAGTGCACGAACAAGTATGAAACGTGTATAACATGAATATAAAGAATTTTAAACTTTCATTATGATCCAAGTCTCGGATTTTACAATGATTACAACGAAAAGACGAATACAAGAGTACAAGACTTCCAAAAATAGAAATACAAGCAACACTTTCTAATTATGGAAAGTATGAAAAAACAGGGCGTTACAGAACACTTGTTATTAATCACAATTCATGAGAAAGGGATGGGAAAACAGAGTACAGAATGGGAGATGGGAAGAAACAGACTCATAAAGTTCTCAATACCCTCACACGCTCTACATAACCTTATCATAGACATAACTATCAAGTTAGTTACATTCCTTGCAGATGTGGACGAAATATAGTCCCTTAATTTATATGGCACTATTCTAATCCTTTTGCTCCTTCTAATCTCACCCTAGCCCAATGTTTCCTCATTCTTTCCAGGCTCCTTTTTGGCCCAATGACTTCATAACAATAGGTGTAAGTTGAAGCTGAGGCTGAAACTCTTTTTGCAATGTGATTACAGTAGATGCATCAAAGGTGTTTGAAAAAATGTTTGTTTGGTAGGTTGTTTAACAAAATGCATTATAGCCATTCTAAGACAAGCGCACGACCATATACTAGAAGTTTTTTACTTGAAAAGCTACCGGAACACTGTTCACGATTTGGTTTTGTTTTGTCATTAGCCGGTGAATCATATAATGGAATGTCGGTTCTTTTTTAGTTTTTACAAAACCTTGTTCTTGGTTTTGTGTCATGACTCTCGATAGTTCGATTAATGTTCATCCTAAACTTGGCTCAAAACTTCATCTGTTCATCTGACACTATAGGCAAACTTGATTTTTAAGAAGCTATCCATCAACTTAATAGCTTTAATCACCGTCGTAATGATTTTGATAAACATATATAAATTTGTGCATCAAAAACACATTACCACGGTGCATTAATTTGGAAAAGTGCACACCCGTGTAATGATTTTGATGTAATGTGGTGTTTTAGAAGCTACCTTTTTTTCTTTCAAAAAGTGTTGGTGGTGAGAATATTTATCAAATTGTCATCTCAACTACTATATCTAAAATATGTAGCACATAAATTCTAACAACTTAGTGAGAGGTTATGATTTTTAATCGGATGAAAATTGGTAAATTTACTTTATTGTGAGACAAGGGTATTTTTGTCATTTTAGTGAATTATATTACATTCCATTGTTTTTCTAATTATTCGTCTCATTCCCATAAGCATAGCTAAACAGGACAACGCTATGGTAAAGTTTTATTTCATTCCCTTGTTCATTTCATTTTCCCATCCCTTCCATTACCTCATATCAAACATACCCCTAGTTATCCATTACCTCATACCAAATAGACATCTGGTTTCTTTCCTGATTCTCTCTTCTCTTTTATCTCCCTCCCCTCTCTTATCCTTAGTTTCTTTATCGGTTTTGACCATTTTGACGTTACTCCAACCCATGAGTTGTGATCCACGTGTGATCTTGTAGTGTTTAAAAGGTATTATCTTTAAAGCTTCTACATTCTTAACCATACAATAAACTTCAACACCTATTGTAAAAGCGACCACTTCATGAGATCGCCACACTCTGGTTCCTATGAAGTGATTTCTACACTAGCTCTATCGCCTTGCTTCTCACGCACACTTTTTTTTAACCAAGGTCGATATATAAACGTGTGTTCCAAAACTTCATTGACAAGTGACCAAGACCCAGAAGTCCTTTCCCTTTCCTTTTCCTTCCTCTACCTTATCGAAAGCACATGAACGACATTATAAGAGACACCTTCACCAAAACCTAGAGTGCCACATGCTTGGCCACACAATCTACGTTGTATGCCTCACATGAAGGCTCTTATGCCCAATCCAGATTATTTTGCCTATCATCATTTATTAGACTGTAGGGTATGGGGCGGGGTTGGGGCGTGGGTTGGCTGAAAACGCCCAAGCCACCACCCCGGGTGGGCTTGGGTTTGGGTGTGGCCCAAGGGGCGGGAGTTTAAAGCCGGGCGTGGGACGGGCTAGCGATCCTATGTGGCCGGCTCCTATTCGCTTGTTGGCTAGGTCATAGTGGTGGGCATTTAAATTTCAAATTATAAACGTTTGGCCAAGCCAAGCGGTTCACCCACCCAACATCGCTATATATATTACCCCAACCCCACCGGCTGTCCGCTACCCCAACCCAAACACACTTGATCGAACCCGCTACCCCAACCCAAACACACTTGATCGATGGCCTCTTGGACACACGAAGAAGAGCTAGCTCTTGTCACGAGCGTCGTTGACGCAATGAAGGGCCGACAACCCGGTGAAACGCGTTACTGGCCGGAAGCTTTTGCTAGCTACCAGCATAACGTGGGAAACCGGCACAACTTAAACGCGTGCCAACATAAATGGCGCGAGCTACGGCCGAATCTTGATCGTTTCAAAGCCTACTACGAAGCCGTTCCGAGCGGTGAGATAAGCCACGAAGACCGGGTGGCGGTGGCAAACATCGAGTTTCGGGGCAAGGAGCGGAAGCCGTTCGACAAGCTCGCTCTTTTTTAAATTTACCTAACGCTCTAGGTTTTTTTTTTTTTTTTTTTGTAATCCTTTTTAGGTGTTTTTGTAATTTTTATGAATTTTGTAATTTTTAGGAATTTAATAAAATTTTATGCTTTTTTTTAATGTTGTGTGTATTTTTTAATTTTTGTATTTTTTTTAATAAACTGTCAAGCCACGTGGGCTAGCCACACCCCGCCATACCCCACGGACAAGTCACTCACCGGGGGGGGGGGGGGGGGGGGGCTCGAACTCCACTTGTCAACTCATGCCCCCAACCCTCGCCCCGCCATACCCCACGGTCTTACCTTTATCGTATGATTTTAGCAACCATTAACTGTATCAGACAACCCGCAATCTAAATGAATTTCTGCTTATCTAATTGAAATTTGTTAAAAATCCGACAATTTAAATGGGTTTCTATTGTGTTTTCTTTTATGCATTAGACATACAACCAATTCATATTTGACGCCTTAAAAATCTGATGCACCCTTATTGAATTTTTACGCACCATTAAAATCCTGACACATAATAAAACACACCTAGTTCAAGCACTTTAAAAGAATTTTTTTTTAATAACTTAACAATACTATGCTCAAATTAAAGATAAAAACGTGTTTGATTACGTATAAAAGTTATTCATGTTTTAAAAAAAAATGTTTGTAACAAAAAAGAAATCTAACAGTTGATAACTAGTACATTTCAACCCTTGTTGTCATATATCACGTAAATATGGAGTCTATGTGGTCATCTTCTCATCTTGATCATTGATTACCTTTGGCCCTGAATCATTTCTATATTTTTTTGCATAATCTCATTCATAGCATAACCTTATATGTGTGTGCGTATGTCATGGTGTTAACGGAGCTAATTATTTGGGGGTTTGGGTTGTTCGGTTATCGGATTCATTTGGTCGGGTTATTCGTGTAGTTTGGGTTGTGACACATTTGTTAATACATTGATAAGTTTTTGCTATCATTTTTTTAAGATTTATTAACAGTTTATTTGTTTGGGTTAATTGATTCGGTTATTCGGGTTTTTTTATGTTTAAAGGTCTAACTGATATCCGACTCTAATAACAATCGATTTTATCGGTTTTCAGGTATTCGGGTAATTTTGCAAAAAAAAAGCCTCCACTTCGAAGTTCGCTTAGGGTCTCCAAAAACCTAGGAACGGCCCTGGGGTAGCAAGTATGTTCGAGTCGAATTTATCAGGTACAAATATAATCAACGTGCCTTATACACATCATCTTAATTAGTTGCAGCCTAATGATATCTAATTTCATGTACATATTTTTTATTTTCTCAATTTTTTAACTTATAACTTATTACAAAAGCTGTTTAAGTATTAGCTATAAAAAATAATAGCCGCAAATATTAGCTATATATTTTTGTTTTACTTTATAATAACTACTAGGTTATCACCCGGGACTGCTTCCCGGGTAGTTTAATTTTATTAGTTAATAAACATGTATTTTATTAAAATGTACATATTATCTCATTAAACTTTTACACGACATTGAATAATTGTTATTGTTAATACAATAATAAATTAAAAAATGTCTTCATTTATGTTAACAATAACAACTTAAGTAAATACTGTCATTCATAAATGCATACACGGTCCAGTAATTTTACAACCAAAGATTGCTTCCCGGACAGCAAAAATTAAATTACATTAATAATAAGTATATATATAAAATTAATGCAAATAAAATGACATATTACATAAATTACTAAAAAAGTGGATTGTTTCCAACCTAACCAACCACAAATTATACACATTAAGTACACAAAATTATAATCACCAAACAAATGCCTTGACAACTTTGGAATCGGCACCTGGCCCCTCAAACTGAAGGGGGCCGGGGTTTTCTGTAGACATCATCCAGCAAGAATCTTGTTGCATTTTGTCTAAGCAGCCTGCACCAATCACCACCATTAATAAACCTTATTTTCAATTGTTCCCTCAATATAAAAGCCTTATAGAACAAAATAAAAAAAATCACTTACTCGTATCCCGGGCTGGAGAAAGTTACTTATTTTAAAAACTATTTATGATTAATACATAATTAAAATTATACAGTGTGACATATTAAATGTTTTGGCTATAGAAGAGTTCAAAACTTTTCATAAACTTAATCACGAGTTATGAACATGTAATAAAAGTTATAAACATATTGATTGCTTATGATTCATCTTTATAGATTACTTTGTATTAAAAAAAAGGTTTAAAAAATACAATTGATTAATAAGTTAGCCTATTACACACAAAAAGCCTCTTGAAAAATTGAACAATGAGAAATCAATACAATACTAATAATAATAAGTTAATAGACCAATGAAAACATCAAACTCCTGAAAACAATTTTAGACTGGTTCTACATGTTTTAGAATAGTCTAATAGAAACAACAAAAAACACAATTGGGATAGTAAATTATTAATGATTAAAAAGGAGACGTGGGGGAACAATACGATAGTAAATACAATGAACATAAAAACCTCAACCTAGCCGTATCTGAATCCATCCCACTTGCACCAATCCTCCTGCGATTGTTTTGTTCGGTTCAAAAGCCGAAGAAGGGTCTGATCTTTGATGTCCCATTAAAGTCTTTATCATTCCGGGCGGCGAGCCATAAGTTCCATATGGTAGAAAAACAATTGCGCCAATTAGCTCTGCTCGTTAACTTTTTCCAGGTGTTGCTGGTCTCCAAGTTGTGCCAGGTCCTTCAAAAAAATAATAACTGATTATTATATATTAAAAAATAAACTTTCCTTGAACTACAAAAGTTTTAAAATATATATGTATCTCTTTTAGCTATAAAAATCTTGAGATACCCAATAAGTTAAGAGAAACAATTTCTATTTAAAAAATATACATACAAATTCAAGTAAAGATGAGATACCCAATATCAATCACTGGTCATCTAAAGGTTATATTGCATTTAGATTTTGCATAAATGTGATCAATGGAGTTGCTGCCTCTTCCAAGACTTCAACCTTGCAATCACTTCTACTCTCCTCTCCACCATATCTAATAAACAATCGAACCTAAATTGTTAAAAACACTACACGACTTCAATATAATGCAGGTAAAAAGAGATATTAGTATACCCATATGTGTTGTTCATTACAATATCAATATGAAACCGAGACTCGGCATAGCAATTGACATGCAATTTACAATAATTGAAAACCAAAAAACGAATAGCCGTACTGGTATCGGTGTTGTTCGGTCAGTATCGGTTCGGTTCGTTACGGTACCGGTATCGTACAGACACTCGATATAACTTGCATACCAAAAAAAAATTCTTTATTGCAAATATAAGTGTGTATTCAATGAACTTTATACCACCGTATCGAGAAATTATAAAAACAAATACGGTACCGATGTTGTTTGGTTAGTATAGGTTCGGTGTGTGATGATAACAAAATTAACTATATATGACCCGTTCGAATAAAACTTTTATCTAATCGTACATAATAATAAGCAAATGACGATTGTATATTGGAATTCTATAACTTATTCTAATACTTGTATACACTTGTTAAAGGTGACCCAAATGCATACCTGGTATAGACATTGAATTTCAAAATTAAATTGTAGCTTCAGGCAGAATCTCAATGTACCGCTGCATAATTTATCAACTTATTTTCACCCAAAAAAATGTGTTAAGCACATCAACCGTTTCAAAATTAAATTGTAGCTTCAGGAAAAATCTAGACGTATTTTCACTCAACAAAATGTGCAAGTACATCAGCCATATAGTGGTTTTAAAAACCAGGTTTAGGCCGATCGATCCGTTTCTCCCTTCGCCAATTTTGAGCAGTTTAACGCATCAGTAATAAGTATAAAAAATAGGTAAAAAAGTAAAGATTATTTAGAAAGGTTATATGCGGATTCGACCTGCAGCCATAATGAGGTTTTAATATCCTGTGTAATCTGCTATTAAAACTCACATGGATAGCGCAAATAAAAAAAGCACCTGCTGTGTGCAAACATATAAAAAATACATCGTTAACAAAATATACAAAGATATATTATTAGGCAATAATTTGTTGCTTAAAAAAGATTATACAATAAAAGTACACAACTAATTAGTATATTCCAGCTGATTGCTAGTATTTCTTTGAAAAGCTACAAAGTAGAATCAACAGTTGAAAAATGTAATACAACTGATACGTGCAACAAACCCTTCACCCCAATGCATCTGGTGTGTCATTCGAGTCTGGTTGGTTGGTGATGAGTGTTGCTCGGTTGACTTTTAGGTAGTGTGAGCATAGGGATGTTGAATGTGCAAGAAAGCCTTTTTTTTCCCTTAAGTGCATACAATGCATCTCGTAGCATACTCTACTACCATGATATCAAGTTTTTTTTTCAATGTAATCTTT
The DNA here is from genome assembly GCA_030545235.1 of Helianthus tuberosus. Taxonomy (NCBI): domain Eukaryota; kingdom Viridiplantae; phylum Streptophyta; class Magnoliopsida; order Asterales; family Asteraceae; genus Helianthus; species Helianthus tuberosus. The sequence goes on from CM060411.1 coordinate 70,499,661, forward strand.
GTCAAGGTAATGGATGTCGGCTTGAAATGCGCTCCATGTGTATTCAAATTTATCAAGTAGAATTGAAGATTAAAATTATTTGGTATACTTACATGTTTATCTATCATTTAAGTAGGCAGCGCCTTGCCTTCGTATGTATCAACAGATTCCACTTTCGGATTATTCGCACAGTGAATGGTATCGCATCACCCCTTGGGTCTTTATTTGAGATTCTTTGTGCTTCCATTTTAGGTGCCCTGTTATCAAAGTAGGTAAATGATGGTTAGAATGCATATATAGTATTTAATAGAAAGTATCAACAATTTTTTTTCAGAATACATGTTGCATGTTATAGTTCATTCTAATGATCATTTAAGTAGGCGACACCTAGCCTTCGTATATATGGATTTCAGGAGTTTTTTCGGATTATTCGCACAGTGACTGGTATCGCATCACCCCCTTGGGCTTTCGTTTTGGGTGCCCTGTTATCAAAGTAGGTAAATGATGGTTAGAATGAACAGATACTGTTTAATAGAAAGTATCAGCAGATTATTCAGAATACATGTTGCGTATTATAGTTCATTCTAATGGTAATGAATTGGAAGTGTATATTTTTTATTCAGTAAATAGGATATGCTCTATAGTTTTGTTTAACCGAATAAAGACTTTGAAAAGAAATACAAATATATTGTTATTTTGTCATAATATACACATATAAAGAACAATCTTCGCACACACGCTCACAATCACCACAATCAATGTAACTAAGGAAGGCACAGCTAAGCTGCACATTCAATATAGGTCTTTCTCCTTTTCTTTTGGCCAAAAATCATTTCTGGTCAAGCGGACATAGACCCCTGTTACCCAGCTTAACCGACTGCCAATTTCACCACCTCTATAATGTACCCCAAACAGATGTTGATAAAGAAGACCGCATAGATAACAGGTTTCACACTTTTTTCGGTCATTACAAATACACCAGAATCTTCACAGTTGTTATAAATTTTAAACTATAGAAACCCTAACAATTTCTAATCATAATAAGAACCCCTAAATAAAAAATTCATCAAACTAAACCACCTGGTAACTAAAAAAACATCGAATTTAAGAAGAAACAAAGAGGGATTACCCGATCAGAGGCATCGTGAAGAGAATAAGACAATTCTTTGTCCTTTTAACGCTGAATACTCTCATCACCGTTCTTTAACCAGCTTTTGGTGTATTGATCTATGTTAAGCCTGTCTATCTTCCTAAACCTATTTAGTCCGAGTACACCAAGAGCAATACTTACCACGACCAAATGCAAAAGAAATATTCCAAGCCAGAAAACATCACGCCAATGGCGTGAACCGCCGACAGTTGGCCCCAGTGATATGGAATTACCACTCCCTGCGCTCTACAAATCAGTTTTATCCCACAATCAGATCAAATATAATGTGTGAAATTTCATATAAAAGTATAGAACACATATGATCTTCATATGCAGTAGTATTTTCAGATTTCTCAAGCCGTAGATGCTGTCAATTGATAATGATTATTAGCAGAACAAATTAGTTCACTCACTTAACATATTTCAATAATTCATTCACTTAGGTTAAAAAAACTACACAATCACAACTAATCGTTTGTATCCGACTAACCAACTAAAGCGAGCATAGATTACAATCATAACTTCCAAAAGCTTGTTACAAAGTACAAACTTACGATGCATACATCCATACATACGTATCTACTAACACATCAAATCATCAAAATCAAACAACAAAACTGAAGTAGAAAGTTTCATCCGATAATTCAGACCGTAGATGCTGAGTGATTTTTATCAGAACAAATTAGTCCATTCACTTGACAGATTTCAGTTATTCATCCACTCTAGGTTATAAAAAAAAACCTACACTATCACAAATCACCATCAGATTAATAAACATAATATATAAACAATCACATAATGTTATACAAAAGCTTTTCAATCAAATTACTGGCAAATTTATTTAACATTTGTAATTGAATACTCTTAAAACAGATCATTTTCATCCGATCACAACATCCAAAACCTTATTACAATGACCTTCAAAAAAAACAAACAGTAAAAACCCTAAAACGATTAGAACTGACGAACTCACAGTAAATCATGAACAAAATTATATGAAAATAGGATATGCAACAAATCAAATCTGAATAAGAGGATTAAAAATGAAATAGAAAGATACCGATTTATGTGTTGGTGAAACCCTAGCCGCCGCCCTTTCGTTGTTGCGTTAAACCACAACCATCATAAGACCACCACTGGGAAAACCTAAATCAACCAATGTCGTTGTCATCGTTCCTCTTCAGGCCACCACCATCTTCCTCATACGAAACAGTAAAAATTTTAGAAAAAAAATGAGATGATGAAACAAATAAAACGAATAAAATCAATATCGACTAAAGAATCCACATACTTGTAAGTGAATCGGTATGATTTTGGAATCCTTTATCAGTCGATTCAAAGCACAAGCGACACCTATCTTTTCAGAGAAAATTAGATGTAGAAGCTTCAAGGAAGACGGAGGCTAGGGTTTGGTTGTGAAGCGGTGAAGGAAAAGAATGGGGCTACAGGAAATTAGGTTTTTTTATGTGACTTATATACCCGGGTCATAAAACGGGTCGGATCACATCAAAATGGGTATCCGCGGATAATATAAAACTCAGCTAATTTTCCCGCCAAAATGAATCCTGAGAAGCCCTAATATTACGACACGTGTCCCAAATTATTTTTGTTTATTATATATAGATTAGCTATAAAAAATAATATCCATAAATAGATTACGCAACATAAGACCATCCGTACTGAGGTTTTTTTTGGCATTTTTTCCCAAAAAAAAAACGCCAAAACACGCTCTCTAACCGCCCCCGGGGTGTTTTTTTGAAAAAAAAATGCCAAAGCGTGCCTTTTTAAAACGCCTTCAAATTTTTCTTTGGCCAATAGCATTTTTTGGTGGTTTTTTTATTTTATTCTATTACAACCCTTTTAACATAATGTCCCACAATGCTCACATCCCCACTACACTAGGGGTGTTCATCGGTTCGATTTGTGGTTTATTTGGTTTTCAAAATTTGTACCCCAAACCAAAAACCAAACCAAATAAGGAATATGCAAACCGATCCAAACCAAATTCAATTCGGTTTGGTTTCGGTTAGAAACCAAATCTAACCAAATTGTACCTAAGAACTATTTTTCCTAATCTATAGTTGAGGTCCGAAGTTCTATTATTTTAGAAATGAGTGGGTTTGAGTTGGGCTTTTAAATTTACATTTGATATTTTGGGCTGCATAAAAAAATAACTATTTTGGGCTAATAAATTGTATATGATTTATAAAATTTTATTATTTTTATTTAATTATTAATTAAGTTAAATGGTTTATTCGGTTATCCAAATAAACTGAATAAACCAAATAAGATAAAATGTGGACCCATAAACCGAACCAAAAACCATATTCACAATTCGGTTTCGGTTAGAAACCAAACCAAAAACCGAATTCGTTATTCGGATTGATTTATTTGGTTATGGTTACGGTTCGGTTTACGGTTTTTATTTGGTTACGGTTTTTTCTGAACACCCCTAGACTACACCCTTTTTAACATAATGTCTCACAATACCCCCATGCTGACTGGGCCGCCACATAACGTAAAATGTCCAAGGGTCTCCCCCCTCCCACTACACATGGTCTAAGTCGATCCCGTAATCCCTGATAAGAAAGGCTACACCTTTACGTCTCTCTCATGATTGGGTGATTACTTGACGCCATTCAAAGGAAGAATTACATGTTCGCACGTCTTCAACTTTGACATAACCAATTACATTTTCTCTAACTTGTGTGTTAAATAATGTTATTGATGTTTAATCCCACTTGTATTCTGCTAGCGACTTGCATATGGAGTTGATAGTAATTTATCATTTCACCTATGGTGGTGATGAAAGTTTGTATAAAATGACTACCACCACCACAACACATTAATTGCCGAGGTATGACCCGGTTTGTCAATATTAAACCGGTTAATATTCATTCAAAACCGGTTATTCTAGAATACCCATAATTAAATATGATATACATCATTAAATAACAGAATCTTAAAAAAAAATTGAATAAATCTCCTATTTTTCAGACAAGAATCCCCCAACACAAATAGAAAGGGGAAAAACCCTACATGACCAAACACTAGTAATACAAGGTATGTCAACAGAAAATGTATTTAATCTCTCTCTCACTTTCACATACACCTTTAATCTCCCAATCAGATACTTATTCTCATACCGGAAGATGATCACAGGGAGAACCTCATTCATGTGGCGAGCCTAACGGTGTTCTCTTTAGCAGTTTAAAGATCAAGATTGTTATTGTGGAAGATAACTAGGACGCAATTTCCCCTGAAGATCCATACTTCTAGTACACGTTTCTTCATTGGCGCCATTTGTGGGATCGAATAAATCAAGAACCAACATTGTTATCTTCCATGACAAGCATTCAAATTACCGCACATACGACAGATGTTGTCTTTGTTTCATTCGAAAATTATGGGACGCAGTCTGGCCCCACTTTCACAATAGCACTGACGTCTCCTAATGTAACTTATGACTTTGACAAAAAATGATATATCTCTAGGGTTTGAGGGAAGCATTCTTATACAACACCAAAACTTATGATGGTCAAGCCCAAACACCTGCAAATCGCAGCCATAACATGTCTACCTCTATTGCTGGCAACGACTTTACAAAGCCATATGATTACGCCCAATGACTAAACATCCCCGAAGAAGATGATTTGACAAAACCATACAAGCCACCAGCACTGGTTATCGACTCAAAATTTACGAGCCGCATTGCTGAGGCTCCCCTACCACCTAGGCTTAAAATACCATCAACTATGGGTAGGTATGATGGTACAGGTGATCACGATGATCATCTGAACATATTCATAAGCGTTGGGGGAGTGGGTCAATGGCCTTTTGGGGTTTGGTGAAACATGTTTGTGCAAACTCAAGTGGCACAACCCGAGTGTGGTGGGATAGCCTACCGTTATGAAAGTTAGACAATTTCAAATATTTGGTCAAGAAGTTCACCTAGCACTTCAGCCAACAGAGACGCCACACAAAGGACACAAACGAAGTAATGCATATTCGAATGCGTGAAAATGAAAAATGTGGAGAGCTTCATCACGTGGTTTAATAAAGAAAGCTTGCATATCCCAGGCCTCACATGGGAACTAGCATGTGTTGGTTTCGTGAAGGGAGTTAATGATGATGAGCTCCCACGAAAACTTCATAGCCTGAATGGAATTCCCACAGCTTTAAAAAATGGCCATCGCCAAAGTATACGTAAGGCAGGAGAAGTCAGTGGCCATGAATTTGTGTTGACATATATTTTATACATGTTGAAGGAAATATTTGATGATGATTTCGCAATAAAAGATTTAGGTGGTGCTTGTTTTTCTAAAAAAGATCTGCGCAGGCTCTTCTGTCTGCGCTGTGCAGACCACACGCAGACATTGTCATCTGCAGACTGTTTGTTTTTCCGAAGATGTTTCATTAATAAACGTCTGCACGAGCTCTTCTTGGAGCAGACTTGTCCTAGACACTACGAAGGTCTACAGAGGGTTAAACACCACCACCCACCACCATCACTGTCCACCGTCTACCACCCACCACCGTCCATCACCACCACCATCGTCCATCGTCCACCCACCACCATCTACCACCACTGTCCACCACCTCCACCCACCGTCCACGTCCACCACCCACCACCACCACCATCGTCCAACACCACCACCACCACCACCCACCACCACCGTCCGTACACCACCACCAATTTATTTTAGAAGTCTACATACGTTATAAAAATAAACATCCTTCTTCTTGCAGACTGCAGAGGTTTGGTCCACCTCTTCTTCTACATGTGTCAGCAGATGTGGTCCGCATACTGCAGACACTTTACCATTTAAAAAACAAACAACACCTTAGGGTGGATTAGATACTCACCTAGTTTTAATTTATGCATTTGTCGTACTTTCCAGTTGTCGTACTTTCCATTTTTCATGAACAATGTAATGCTTGACTTAGTGAAATGAAATGAAATTTTGAATTTTAATTTATTGTTGCAACTTTAGTGTTATGTTGTCTTTGAGCAATCTATTACGTCTCGCCTCGATGTTTCCGCGATTGGTTGGGTTGTGACACCTTTCATAAGGCTAAACAACACAGAGTTCCATTTCCTTTGAGTGAACATAAATCTAGTCATTTAGGAGATCTAGTTCACTAGGATGTGTGGGGGACATTATAAAGTTGCTAGTGTTGAGGGGTATAAATATTTCTTTTTAACTATTGTTGTCACACCCCAACCGATGGCGGAATCATCTGGATGAGACGAAATAGATTGCAAGAGACTTCATAACACTATTTGTGACAATATTTAAATTAACCATTTTCATTCCAATCATCCATTGTCAACATTACATAGAAATCTCAAATAACAACAAGTTCAATGAAAAGTACATAACAACATAACAAAATTGATACAACATTTTAAACCTAAGACGTCTAAATGTGTATCTAGGCATCATTGCTACTTCATTTCATAGCATCATCATCCTCAACCTGTAACATGTTAAAATAAAGTTCAATGCAAAAGCAAAGACGAGTACACAAGGTTTAAATAGTATAGCGTATGTATAAAGCATTTACTCGAATCCACATGACCAATTGTAAACAAGGTAACTAGCATGCATAACATCACGTCTAACCCAAGTATCCACTAGGGTTTAGCATCCCTCACTACAAAAGTATCGAGACCGTTTTAGTATAATGACTTAACAAGCCCCTGACGGGTGGTGTGCTACTCCTATAGCGCTATATATGTTAAGTTGAGGGTTTAGCATGGTAATGGCATAAAGCATGTATAATCTAGCATGGACCTAAGAAAACAAGTAGCATGTATAACGGATTGAGTTCATAAATCATGTTTAAGTGTGTGTAAGTGTAATTTTGTATGGTAACATGTTACAACCCAAAAGTGGTTTAAAATGTAAATGGGTCGAGTGTACTCACGGTTTTGCAAGTCTTCTACTTGGTAAATCCGCGAGAGAGTTGGTTTGTTGATTAAGGGGGTTGGAACTCCAAGTCCCTCTACATGAAGTAAACAAGGCGTATGAGTTGGGAAATCGGAAGATTTAGGGATTTAGGAAGTTAAAACACAAGAACGTATGTATTCGAAAGTAATCATCCTTTAACATAAGTACTTGTTTTTGACACTATGGAACCTCAAGGGTTAATGTTTTCATGAGTAATGTACTCATTAGAATCGTAACAAGTCTTATGCCTTGGATAATGTTATTCTAATATCTTGACGAATGAACACAAGTTCATCATCAAGGGTTCGAATAGTATATGTATGTATAACAGTATAAGTAATATAGGTATTATTAAGTCCAATAGTCAAGTATGAGGTAGAAGATTAATCTTCATTTAGGTACCTCAATTGTGTCATAGAATTCATGTAGGAGGTAGGAAGAACAAGCTTCCATTTAGGTACCTCTTATGGTTCACCACTACACTTGATGTAAAAACATACAAGGAGGGTCATGAACTAATGTTAATACAAGAATAACAACAACTATGCTATGAGAAATCATCAAGTAATGTGGGGATTCTTTGTTGGACAACCCAAGTTAGTCCATAATCACACATTCATCAAGCTTGAAGCTTGAACATGACTTGTGGGTTAAAAACCCTAAACAAAACAGAATGTATATGAGGTTTATCCTCTGATTTTGAATGTCTCAACCTTGTTTTTAAGCCTAACTAACCATAGAAGTGGTTATAAGCATAAGGACATAGGTTTGAGATGAGAAAACTCAAGTTTGGTTAAGTTTAACAAAATGTTTGTATAAAACAGAAAGTTTCTTGCACTTATAACCCTTTTATGATGATGTTCCATCCTTGGTTTTCCAGGGAAAACCTATGGAAACATCTCTAGGGTTGTTCCAAGTGCTAAGAAGCAAGAAAAGATGAAAAAAAGATGGAAGATAAGTGAGGTTGGACTTACTTTTACAACTTGAAATGTTTCTGACTTTTGCTAGTGTTTTGCACCAGATTTTGAGTGATTAGAGAGTGGATTAGTGAGTTTGTAAAGTGATTCAAGTGTGGGATTGAGTTGGGTTTTATAGAGGGTGATTTGGTGAGGTTTAGTTGGGCATTTAGTGAAGAAAACACACAAAAGAAACACAAAATTGACCAACCCATGAGCTGGAAACACCTTTCTGCCGGATTGAGGCCGTCGCCGCACGCCACCATAAAAGGGTTTTGCCGTGGCGCGACGCCACGGCTATGGTTTCCTGATTTTAGTTTTAAAATTTACATTTCAGCCCCCTGAGGTTTATATTTTAGGGTTTTAGGGTGTTTTAGGGACTATTCTCGTCATAAAAGCATAGTTTAAGGACAAAATAAGTATGAGGATCATAAACCAAGTATAATTAAGCGTATGAATGTCTTATCTAGGTATCGTATACATTCGTAATACGTTTTATGCACAAGTTTCATGTATTTACAAGTTTAGCACATAGTTTCCAAGAATTACGAATAAGCATCAATTGTTTCACGAAATTGAATGTATGAGCACGTATAAAGTATGTATATCATGTAATTAACAAAATACGAGTTTTATTTATGATCCAAGTCTCGGATTTTACAACGGTTACAAAGAAAGAACGATTACAAGAACACAAGGTTTCCAAAAATAGAAATACAAACAAGACTTCCTATTTAGGGAAGTATGAAGTAGCAGGACGCTACAGTCTCCCCTCCTTTAGGGAATTTCGTCCCGAAATTTAGGAAGAAGTAGGGAAAAGATATGGATACTTCGTCTTCATGTGACTCTTGAGTTCCCAAGTGAATTCAGCGCCACATTTACCTTCCCATCGAACCTTGACGATAGGGATTTTACTGCGCCTCAATAACTTGACTCCTTGATCCATGATTTCAACGGGTTTTTCCACAAAATGCAAGGTCTCGTTGACGGTCCTCGAGTGGAACTTGAAGCCCTTCGTCAGCTAGACACTTCTTTATGTTTGACACGTGGAAAACAGGATGTACATTGTTGAGTTCTTCAGGTAGGTCCAATCTATACGCAACCTTGCCAATCCTTTCGAGGATCTTGAAAGGGCCAACGTAGCGAGGTGCGAGTTTCCCTTTCTTACCAAATCGAACCACACCCTTCCAAGGGGATACCTCTAGGAGTACTAAGTCACTTGTTTCAAATTCCAAGGGTTTGCGATGCTTGTCAGCGTAACTCTTTTGTTGGCTCCTGGCTTTCAGTAAGTTGTCTCGAACCTGTAAAATCTTGTCTGTTGCTTCTTGTATAAGCTCAGGACCAGTGAATTGAGATTCACCAATCTCGTGCCAACTAATAGGCGAACGGCACTTGCGACCATACAATGCTTCGAAAGGTGCCATTTGAATACTCGCATGATAGCTGTTATTGTACAAGAATTCGATCAAAGGCAAGTGTGAATCCCAGTTGCCACCAAAATCTATTACGCACGAACGAAGCATATCCTCTAATGTTTGGATAGTACGCTCGGTTTGACCGTCTGTCTGAGGATGAAAGGCGGTGCTAAGGTTAAGAACAGTACCCATAGCAGATTGAAAAGTTTGCCAAAGACGAGACGTAAAACGAGCATCATGATCGGAAATGATGTCAATGGGGGTACCATGACGACAAATGATCTTATTAGTGTAGATTCTAGCCAATTTCTCAACTTTGAAATCTTCACGAATGGGAAGAAAATGAGCTGATTTGGTCAATCGATCCACGGTCACCCAAATACTGTCATGACCAGCAGAAGTACGGGGAAGTTTAGTGATAAAATCCATGGCAATGTTCTCCCATTTCCAGACAGGAATTTTTGGTTGTTCGAACAAACCAGAGGGACGTTGATGTTCGGATTTTACCTTCGAGCAGGTAAGAATTTCGCAACGTAGGAGGCGATATCTCTCTTCATCCCAGGCCACCAATAGGATGTACGCATGTCGTGGTACATCTTATCAGCACCAGGATGAACAGAATACCTTGTTTTATGTGCCTCATTCATAAGAAAGTCTCAGAGGTTTTCACGATTAGGGATCCAGATACGACTGAGATAGTATAAAATACCATCGGATTTAGACACGAGTTCATGTTCCTTAGTGCCTCGTATCTCAACAGAGAGACTACCTTCGTTAATGGAGGCATATTAAGCTTCACGAATACGGTATTGAAGATCGTTAACGAGTTGGAGACAACGAATACCCTTCACATGAGTCTTACGACTAAGGGCGTCGGCTACTACATTCGCTTTACCTGGATGGTATTTGATTTCGCAGTCGTATTCGTTTAACAGTTCCACCCAGCGACGTTGACGCATGTTCAGTTCTTTCTGGTCGAAGATGTGTTGAAGGCTCTTATGGTCGGTGAAGACCACACACTTAGTACCATAAAGGTAGTGTCGCCAAATCTTCAATGCAAAAACAACTGCACCAAGTTCAAGGTCGTGAGTAGTATAGTTTTTCTCATGTATTTTGAGTTGCCTCGACGTGTAAGCGATAACCTTGTCGCGTTGCATAAGGACACAACCAAGGCCAAGGTTTGAAGCATCGCAATACACGACGAAGTCATCGTTAGCATCAGGAAGTGTTAGGATAGGAGCATTACAAAGCATGTCCTTTAGTGTTTGAAAAGACTCCTCTTGTTCGGGACCCCAAACAAAAGGTTTCTCTTTTTGAGTCAAGGAGGTCAAAGGGACGGCGATTTTCGAAAAGTTGGAGATAAAACAACGATAGTAACCAGCAAGACCAAGAAACGAACGAATTTCAGACCAAGAAACGAACGAATTCTTCACAGCTTCGATTTTAGCGGGGTCAATATGAATACCAAGTTCGTTGACAGTATGACCAAGGAATTGAACCTCTTTTAGCCAAAATTCGCACTTGGAGAATTTGGCGCATAGACGTTCTGTACGAAGAAGTTCAAGGATCAGACGCAAGTGACGCTCATGCTCTCCTTGAGTCTTGGAATAAATAAGAATATCGTCGATGAAAACGATCACGAAACGGTCCAAGTACGCTTTGCATACGTGGTTCATTAAATCCATGAAAACAGCAGGTGTATTGGTCAGACCAAAGGGCATAACCACGAACTCATAGTGACCATATCGTGTACGGAAGGCGGTTTTAGGTATATCTTCTTCGAGGACTTGAAGTTGATGATACCCAGAACGAAGATTGATCTTCGAGAAACAGGTCGCGCCTTGCAATTGATCAAAGAGGTCATCGATGCGCGGAAGAGGGTATCGGTTCTTGACAGTAAGCTTGTTGAGCTCACGATAGTAAATACACATTCGAAATGACCCATCTTTCTTTTTCACGAACAAAACGGGAGTGCCCCAAGGAGAAGTACTAGGGCGTATAAAGCCTTTATCAAGAAGCTCTTGGAGTTGACTCGAAAGCCCTTGCATCTCAGAGGGTGCTAAACGGTAAGGAGATTTAGCGACTGGCGTTGCACCAGGCACTAAATCGATACGAAAGTTGACAGAAAAGGCATGAGGCAGACCAGGAAGATCGTCGGGAAACACATCGGGGAAATCACGTACGACGGGAACGTCGCTTATGCTTGGGCCTTTGTCCTTCTTTTCCACAATGTGGGCGAGAAAGGCGAAGATACCCTTGCGCAAGCATTTGTTCGCTTGGATACACGACATAAGCTTAAGACCTTGAGATGGTTTTTCACCATAGACGTGTAGGGAATCACCGTTTGGAAGAGGTAGACGAATAAACTTCTCAGAACAGACCACTTCAGCACGAACTCGCCTAAGCCAGTCCATACCTACTATGACATCGAAACTACCCATTTGCATAGGTATGAGGTTGATTGAGAACGTATGATCATTAAGGATCAAAGAACAATTAGAGATAACGGAATCGACAGCGACGGTTTTACCATCAGCGACTTCGACAGCGAAAGATTTTGGCAACTTAGAGCGTTTACACTTAAGCAAGGATTCAAATTCTAACGACACAAAACTTTTATCGGCGCCAGTATCAAATAGACAAGAAGCATAAACATGATTCACAAGGAACGTACCAGTAATGACGTCGTTCGCGTTTTGAGCCTGAGCAACAGTGATGACAAAAGCTCGACCTCTAGCAGGTTGTTGAGCTTGTTGCTGTTGTTGTGGCGGCTGCTGTTGCTGCTGCTGTTGGGGCCGGTTTCGCTGAGGACAGACGTTGGCCATATGGTTGACATCACCACACTTAAAACACGCTCGCACAGGAGCGACTTGGTTCTGAGCTTGATTGGGGGCAGGGTTTTGAGTCACAATAGCTTGGTTTTGATCGGCCCTCGGATTGTAGCGACAACGATTGGAAAAATGCCCCAGCTTGTTACAAGTGGCACATTTGTGACATGGGGTGCCAGTAGGATGATGGTACGAGCATTGGTTGCACTTGGGCCATGACCCAACGTAGTTTCTTTCTTGAGGCCCAAGGGTTGTGGGGGTAACAGCAGTACAGATTGTAAAGGTTGGGGGTTCGGCGGAGTGACAACCACGCAATTCTGGCTCGAAGCCTTCCGCTTCTTGCCTTGGTTTTTCTTGGTGGATGAGGAGGGTTCAACAGTGGCTTGTTGGGCGGTTTTCAATGGGGTTTTCGTGGCATTTCTACGCATGACATGGTTACTGTTCAAACGGGCAGCTAAGCGAAAGGTATCCACAATAGTGGCTGGGCAAGCAGCTTCCATAAGGTTCATGAAGGAATCAGGGCAGCAGTGGATGTATTTGTTGATGGCCTTTTCAGGTATATCAACCTGGCTAGGACACAGGATGCTAAGTTGTTTGAAACGGAGGGTCAAACCATCATTGTCATCATCCACCTGCTTTAGGTGCCAAAACTCACTCTCTAGTTTCCTTATCTCATGCGGCGGACAAAATTCCTCCTTCATAATCTTTTTCAATTCAGCCCATGGCAATGCGTGGGCGGCATCCTCACCTTTTGTGCCTCGTTCAGAGGTCCACCAATCAAGGGCTCTTGATCGGAACACCCCTGTGGCATTTTGGGTGCGTAGGTCGTCAGAACAACCTCTGACGAAAGGTGATCTCCATGGCATCAAACCACGAGAGTAGTGCGGTAGCACCATCTTTTCCAGTAAATTCCAATGGCCTGCAAGCCATGAATTGTTTGAAGAGAAAAGGTGTCTTAGGCTTTTCCACCTTGGAGTCCACAGAGCCATGAGGCGAATCAGGATTAGGTTGAATGCGGCTAACGATATTGGGTATAACTCGAGCCATTTGGTTGGCCATTTGTTCAGCAATGAGCCCAACCAACTCTTGCTTGGAGATGGATTCGCTATTGGAACCTTTCTTCGACTTGGTCTTCTTTGATGAGCTTGGAGATGCCATCTAGAAGTTCTAAAGAAAAGGAATGGATGAGACTTGATCATAAATTTTAAAATAAGTTGCAAGTTTAAGTATGCAAGTATGATGCATCACGTATGGTTCACATAATCATCATGAATTCAACATGTATTCGACAAGTATAAACACGTATGATTGCGTAAAAAGAGTATAAATTTAGTTTGTTCACGAGAATTATTATTGTTTTTTTATTGCGCGAGACGTGCGAAATGTGTAACGGTTTTGAAACGAACGAGGTAACAAGTATAAAATCACATATAAATTGAATCACATAAAAGAGAGGCTCATAAAACAATATGATTGTTTCGGATACAGAAACATCGACTATTCCAAAGTGAATCGAAAGTCCTTTCAAATTAGAGAAACGTGCTTTGGCCTATAGGTAAGATACTCTCGTCGAGAAGCGATTAACGGTATCTTACCCTTCCAGTTACTACACATCTCTAATCGATTGAAACAATCAAAACTTTGGCGAGATCGAAAATCGAGGAATGGGACTTAATCGACAAGGTGCGGGTTTCACCCCTAACTTGACAATTTCGTACCCTAATGTGGTTAGTACTCGTCGGGTCAAAATATAATTTCAACACTTTGACGAGGGTCCACTAGAGTTTGAATTGGAAATTTACCATTTAGATGTGGATTTCACTCCTAGCTAAATGGCAAAATTTCGTGCAAAATAAGAATAAGCGGAATGAGAGTCATTTACCAAATTGTGGGTTTCACGCCTATTTTGGTAAACTCGTCTCTTTTGTATAAAGAGTGTCTTCAAGTCTTCAAGTGTATTGTGTAAAATGTCTTAGGAAAGACATCATGTAAATATTAAGACCAAAAAGAAGAGGAAGAAGCAAAGTAGGAAGAATAACATTTTAAGCAAGAATCAAGAATGGTCAAAAATATGGTTCCTACTATAGACTAGGTCGAACATGGCAATTCTACCTAATTCCCTATAGTTATGGCTCTGATACCAATCTGTCACACCCCAACCGATGGCGGAATCATCGGGATGAGACGAAATAGATTGCAAGAGACTTCATAACACTATTTGTGACAATATTTAAATTAACCATTTTCATTCCAATCATCCATTGTCAACATTACATAGAAATCTCAAATAACAACAAGTTCAACGAAAAGTACATAACAACATAACAAAATTGATACAACATTTTAAACCTAAGACGTCTAAATGTGTATCTAGGCATCATTGCTACTTCGTTTCATAGCATCATCATCCTCAACCTGTAACATGTTAAAATAAAGCTCAATGCAAAAGCAAAGGCGAGTACACAAGGTTTAAATAGTATAGCGTATGTATAAAGCATTTACTCGAATCCACATGACCAATTGTAAACAAGGTAACTAGCATGCATAACATCATGTCTAACCCAAGTATCCACTAGTATTTAGCATCCCTCGCCATAAAAGTAACGAGACCATTTTAGTATAATGACTTAACAAGACCCCGACGGGTGGTGTGCTACTCCTATAGCGCTATATATGTTAAGTTGAGGGTTTAGCATGGTAATGGCATAAAGCATGTATAATCTAGCATGGACCTAAGTAAACAAGTAGCATGTATAACGGATTGAGTTCATAAAGCATGTTTAAGTGTGTGTATGTGTAATTTTGTATGGTAACATGTTACAACTCAAAAGTGGTTTAAAATGTAAATGGGTCGACTGTACTCACAGTTTTGCAAGTCTTATACTTGGTAAATCCGCGAGAGTGTTGGTTTGTTGATTAGGGGGTTGGAACACCAAGTCCCTCTACACGAAGTAAACAAGGCGTATGAGTTGGGAAATCGGAAGATTTAGGGATTTAGGAAGTTAAAACACAAGAACGTATGTATTCGAAAGTAATCATCCTTTAACATAAGTACTTGTTTTTGACACTATGGAACCTCAAGGGTTAATGTTTTTATGAGTAATGTACTCATTAGAATCGTAACAAGTCTTATGCCTTGGATGATGTTATTCTAATATCTTGACGAATGAACACAAGTTCATCATCAAGGGTTCGAATAGTATGTGTATGTATAAGTAATATAGGTATTATTAAGTCCAATAGTCAAGTATGAGGTAGAAGATTAATCTTCATTTAGGTACCTCTATTGTGTCATATAATTCATGTAGGAGGTAGGAAGAACAAGCTTCCATTTAGGTACCTCTTATGGTTCACCACTACACTTGATGTAAAAACATACAAGGAGGGTCATGAACTAATGTTAATACAAGAATAACAACAACTATGCTATGAGAAATCATCAAGTAATGTGGGGATTCTTTGTTGGACAACCCAAGTTAGTCCATAATCACACCTTCATCAAGCTTGAAGCTTGAACATGACTTGTGGGTTAAAAACCCTAAACAAAACAGAATGTAAATGAGGTTTATCCTCTGATTTTGAATGTCTCAACCTTGTTTTTAAGCCTAACTAACCATATAAGTGGTTATAAGCATAAGGACATAGGTTTGAGATGAGAAAACTCAAGTTTGGTTAAGTTTAACAAAATGTTTGTATAAAACAGAAAGTTTCTTGCACTTATAACCCTTTTATGATGATGTTCCATCCTTGGTTTTCCAGGGAAAACCTATGGAAACATCTCTAGGGTTGTTCCAAGTGCTAAGAAGCAAGAAAAGATGAAAAAAAGATGGAAGATAAGTGAGGTTGGACTCACTTTTACAACTTGAAATGTTTCTGACTTTTGCTACTGTTTTGCACCAGAAGTGATTAGAGAGTGGATTAGTGAGTTTGTAAAGTGATTCAAGTGTGGGATTGAGTTGGGTTTTATAGAGGGTGATTTGGTGAGGTTTAGTTGGGCATTTAGTGAAGAAAACACACCAAAGAAACACAAAATTGACCAACCCATGAGCTGGAAACACCTTTCTACCGGATTAAGGCCGTCGCCGCGCGCCACCATAAAAGGGTTTTGCCATGGCGCGACGCCACGTCTATGGTTTCCTGATTTTAGTTTAAAAATTTACATTTCAGCCCCCTAAGGTTTATATTTTAGGGTTTTAGGGTGTTTTAGGGACTATTCTCGTCATTAAAGCATAGTTTAAGGACAAAATAAGTATGAGGATCATAAACCAAGTATAATTAAGCGTATGAATGTCGTATCTAGGTATCGTATACGTTCGTAATACGTTTTATGCACAAGTTTCACGTATTTACAAGTTTAGCACATAGTTTCCAAGAATTACGAATAAGCATCAATTGTTTCACGAAATTGAATGTATGAGCACGTATAAAGTATGTATATCATGTAATTAACAAAATATGAGTTTTATTTATGATCCAAGTCTCGGATTTTACAATGGTTACAAAGAAAGAACGATTACAAGAACACAAGGTTTCCAAAAATAGAAATACAAACAAAACTTCCTATTTAGTGAAGTATGAAGTAGCAGGGCACTACAATTGTGGATGATTATTTCCACAGCTAACTGGGTTTATTTGATTGAAATCTAAAACTAAAGTGTATGATAATATCATAAGTTTTCTAAATTTTTTAACTATTCGGTTTAAAACCAAAATCAAAACTTTTACATCAAACATCCTTCTCATATACAACACAATAAAATGGTGTAGCTGAGAGAAACACACAGACATTTGCTTAATGTTGACAAAGCTTTATTGTTTCAGGCTAATATACCTGTAAGATTTTGGTCAGAATGTGTTTCAACAATTTCTTACTTAATCAAACATCCTGCTCATATACACCACAATAAAATGGTGTAACTGAGAGAAAACATAAACATTTGCTTTATGTTGCCAGAGCTTTATTGTTTCAAGCTAATATACCTGCAAGATTTTGGTCAGAATGTGTTTCAACAATTTCTTACTTAATTAACAGGACAAATTCATCTGTTATGAGTGGTAGGTCACCTTATGTGCTTCTGTTTGGTTTTGAACCCTCTTTAAGTCATTTTAGAGTCTTTGGATTACTAATAATGATAAATTTGATGAACAAGAAGAAAAAGTGTGTGCTTATGGGATATTCAAACATGAAAAAGGGGTATAAAGTTTGGAGTTTAGAAGAAAGAAAAAAAAAATCAAGGGATGTAAGCTTTTATGAAAATGTGTTTCCTTATGAACAACAAAAACTGATTTCTAATAATAAATTTGATTTTCAAACTTTAAATGATGTTAAAACTTTTTTTTTTTTGACATCTATGACTCATTAAATGATCAACCTCCCAATGATGAGAAGAGGGGTTTACAAGATTTTGGACCTAGTGATAGTCAACAATTAAGGGAGTTATCTAGGATTGTAGAGACAACTGAGGTACAACAACCATTCGTTAGAGTTTGCAGGGCAAAGCAACAACACTCTACAAGTCCAGTTGATGAACCTGTGAGGGCTGACAGTCCTGGGTCTATACATGAAGAATCTGTCATGTCTGAGGGATTGAATGAACCTAATCAAAGTGTTAGAAAATCATCTAGAATAACTTCCATTCCTAAAAGATTTGATGACTATATTGTTCAAGGAAAAGTGAAGTACATATTTGAGAAAATTGTTAATTATGCAATTTTACCAACTGAAAGTTTTAGTTTTGTTCTTAGTTTAAATAAAACTGTTGAACCAAAGTCTTATAGTGAAGCAGTAAAAGATAATAATTGGGTAAATGCCATGAATGATGAAATTGTTGCTTTGTATTGCAACAATACTTGGGAAATAGTAAAGTTACCTAAAGATAGAGTCCCTATAGGTTGTAAATGGATCTTTACGATCAAATACAAGTCAAATGAGGATATAGAAAGGTATAAAGCAAGACTTATAGCTAAAGGATTTAATCTAAGAAAAGGGTTAGATTTTGATGAAACCTTTTCTCCTTTAGTAAAAATGCTAAGTGTCAGATGTGTTATAGGTTTGGCAGTTCAAAATTGTTGGGGTTTGTATCAGTTGGTGTAAACAATGCCTTCCTTTATCGTAAAGGAAGATGTGTATATGGTAATGGCTGAAGGATTGAATAGTCATAGTTTTAATCTTGTATGCAAATTAAATAAGTCCCTGTATGGGTTGAAACATGCACCAAAGATGTGGAATAAGAAGTTGGTAGATGTTCTTGTTAAAATTGAATTTTGCCAGTCTAAATGTGATCATTCTTTATTTGTTAAAACATATAATAAAAGTTTGATTGTGTTGTTAGTTTATGTAGATGATATAGTATTGACGAGTAATTATGAGAAACATATTTCTAGTATCAAAGAGTTGTTACAGTTAAAGTTTTTAAATAAAGGTATGGGTAAACTTAAGATACTTCTTAGGAATAGAAGTAATTGATAATGAAAAAGGGTGTGTGTCTAACACAAAGAAAATATTGTATGGACCTACTTAATGAATATGGAATGAGTGGGCCAAAACCTGTTAACTATCCTATTGAACAAAATTTTGTGACAACCAAGATGTGCAAAGCTGAAGAGTCTTTGGTTTCTAACATTACTGAATATCAGAAGTTGATAAGGAAGTTAATATATCTTTCTCACATAAGACCAAACATTGCTTATAGTGTTCATTTTCTCAGCCAGTTTATGCATCAACCTTCAAAAGGTCATATGCAACTGGCTTTGAGGTTGCTAAGATATTTGAAAAAGGCTCCTAAATTGGGAGTCTTGATAAAAAAGAGTGATCAATTTCAGTTGCATATGCTGATTATGATTCGACAAAAAATATTGTTGACAGAAGATCAGTAATTGGTTATTATGTGTTTCTAGGAGACTCTTTTGTTTCCTAGAAGAGTAAAACACAAAGTGTTGTGGTGAGATCATCTGCCGAGCCAATTTTTACCAAAGGTCTATTGCCAAGTCATCGTAAGAATCTGTGTAAGTTTCTTGGTCTTGTTAATTTGTTTCAAATATAAAACTGAGGGGAATGTTGAAATATAATGATAATTCAGTTTTCTATTTGCTTAGTTATTTATTAAAATGTTTGTAATATGTTTATTATATTATGTGCGAGGTTTGGGCTTGTTAAAGGTCATCGTAGTGGGCTTATTGGTGTGTGGACTCATTAGGCCTAAAGGTGCTGTTGCAGCTGGACGCACGCGGACACCCGATATCAAGGAGATAACCTTTGAAGGCCTGGATATAAACACACCACAAGTCTTTGGAAGATTCATTCCGTCATTATTGTTCATTCTCTCTGATAGCTAGGGTTTTCTTTGTGTAGTTCTCATACGTGTTTTCCACAATTCTTTAGAGTTTTATGTGTTGATCATCACATTGATGTTGTTAGATCGTTGTGTTTGTAACAAATCTTTGTATAAACAATTAAGACATCACCGCGGCTAAGATATCACTTATGTCAAATAATCTAGTTCCATGGGTTAGGATATAATAGGAAGTTTATTTGGCTAAGAAGGCTAGGAAGTAATCTTGACCATTCATTTAGTTAATCAATGGCTAAGATTAAATGAGGGAAATTGAAGGGAAGAAAAGAGACGCGTGGGTTTGTTTATGGGCATTCTAGTCAATCCAAGGCAATAGTTTCTCTCTCCTCCAATTCCCCCCCCCCCCCCATTTTTAAACGTTAATAACTCTTTCATACGAAATTATTTTTTTATAAAAATTGCACCAAAAAAACGAGCGTTTTTTTAACTTTAAAACGAGTATACTATTGCTATATTTTCGAAAAAAAAATTAAAACCCAGTTGCGTAAAACGCATTAGAAAAAACCCAGTTGCGTAAAACGCAATGAAAAAAAAAACCTAAAAATGACATTTTTCTAAAACGCAATGCACCAAAAATACAAAGAAATGTCTTATAAACGCAATGGCCAGAAAACACAAAGAAATGTCTTATTTCTAAAACGCAATAGCCTAAAAACACAAAAGAAAGTGTACTTTTTAAAACGCAATGGACTAAAAACACATAAAAATGTGTTTTACCTAAAACGTAATGCACCAAAAACACAAAGAAATGTCTTATTTCTAAAACGCAATGGCCAGAAAACACTTAAAATGTCTGTTTTCTAAAACGCAATGGACTGAAAACACATAAAAATATGTTTTACCTAAAACGCAATGCACAAAAAACACAAAGAAATGTCTTATTTATAAAACGCAATGGCCAGAAAACACTTAAAAATGTCTCCTTTCTAAAACGCAATGTCCTAAAAAAACAAAAGAAAGTGTTCTCTCTAAAACGCAATGGACTGAAAACACCTAAAAATGTGTTTTACCTAAAATGCAATGACTAAAAATACTTCAAAAATGTGTTTTTCTAAAACGCAATGGCCAGAAAACACATAAAAATGTCTTAGTTCTATAACGCAATGGCCTAAAAACACCAAAGAAAGTGTTTTCTCTCTAAAACGCATTGAACCAGGACAATAGTTTTGTCTGTGAATTGTCTGAACCAAGAAGTAGGAGATCAAAAAGGCTGTCTACCAATGCAGTTTTCCAGAGACAATTTACAGAAAATTAAATTTTCTGATGCATTTTTATTAAATTTTCTCAACCCTAGCCAGGGGCTCTGCCCCTTGGACCCCGCCAGGGGGGCTGCCCCCGGACCCGCGCCAAGATTGTAAAACGCAATGACTAAATCAAAAACCCAGATAATAAAAATGAAATTAAAGAATTTCTTACTTGGATCGAAGTCGGTTTCTTCAACGATTGACGAAATTTGAATGATTGAAAACACTTATCAGAGATCGAATTGAACGGATCGAGTGATTATCTTCAAAATCACCAGAAAAAAATGAGATTTTGTATGAAATTAAACTGGGTTTTCTTCAAAAAAAGCTGAAGAACACGTTGATCGGGTGTTTGAATCATTGATTGGTGACGAAAATCGCACTATAATGTAGTGATTATTGAGATAGAAAGTGAAGAAATGGTTGAAGATGGTGAGTTTTGAAAATTGTGGGTTTTGATGTTACTGAGAAGAATAAGGAAGAAGAAAAAGATAAGATTGACTAAAATACTCTTCCTCTTTATTTTAAATTTTGCCACGTCTTAATCCTATTGCTTCCTATACTTTCTAGCCAAAATAAACTTCCTATTTGATCCTCACCCCTAGGGGTGTTCAAAACCGGATATCCAAAAATTCGGATATCCGAATTTTCGGATACGGATTCGGATAGTGAATCGGATATCCGAAAATCTAACTTTTTATTTAATTGTTATTTTTTTATTATTTTTTTCATATTGGGAAACGGATATTATGGATAGTTTCGGATATCCGAATATAAGTTTTCGGATATTTTTCTGATATTTCGGATACTTTCGAATATTTTTCGGATATTTTGGATATTTTCGGATACTTCGGATATTTTCAGATATTCGGATATCCGAAAAAAAATGAAAATTAAATTTTCGGATATTTCGGATATCCGAAATATCTGAAAATTTTGAAAATCACTATCCGAATCTGAAAAATTCAAATATCCGAAATTTCGGATATCCGATTTTTTGGATATTTCAGATTCGGATATCGGATATTTCGGATCGGATTTTCGGATACGGATAGTTTTGAACACCCATACTCACCCCTACTCCCATATATTAACATTATGTCCTCATTTTAACCACATCTTTCAATCTCATCTTCACCACAAATACACGCTCCCAAAAGCGCGTAGAAGTCCTGATTCCCCACTTTCCCCAAACTTCCCTCTCTCTCTTTCTTTCTCTCTCTAGAAAACGAATATGGTAGAGGAATCGAATCCATAAAATCATCTCTCTCTCTTCTCTCTCATGGGTTTCGCAAGATAAAAAGAAAAAAAAATCGAAATGCCCGCGCCCTCGATAACTTTCATCGATCTCACCGCTCATCTCGTCCATTTCTAGACCCAAACAAGCCCTAACCCTCAACACTTTCACCAAATCCCCTTTCTACAGGTACAATTTTCCTATCACTGATTATACAACTTACTCCTTCCTTGATTTGTTTCTGATGATTTATGAGTATTTTAAGTTGGAATCTCAGATTTAGGGGTGGGTTATACGCCAACCGCATGTGCTTTTTCCTTTTTATTTATTATTATTATTATATGAAGTAAATCCTGATGCCTTATGAACATGGATTAATTAATTCATTTCTAACTGTCGCTCGCGTGATTGTTTGGATATGACTTTTTCGCTATTTATATCTTGGGTTGTTACTTAAACATATGTTTATCTTCGGTGGATCCAGATTTGGATTTAATTGTAAGTTTTTTGTTGCGTTTATTAGAGTTTTACCTCTTTAAATCATTGCATTTGATTGATGTGAACCCAATTTCAGTTTTTTCCTTTACTGAGTCATGAAATGGTCTTATGGTTTAACATTGTTGTTATTAATTTGGCTCAAGTTTGTTAGCTTCATGATCTAAATTATGATGATGGTGATAATTACCTAGATTGCTATATGAATATTAATCAATTGGGTGATCTACGCGTTTGGATTTTCGGTTACGATCGTTTTTGTATGTAGATTGATGTGTGGTTGGTCTATCTATCTTTTCTTGATCAATTCTGATTAGATTTTTCTTTTCTTTTTTTTTTTTTTTGCCATTTTTGCGAGCAGAGCTTTTTTGTATCGGGTCAATTGCTGTAATTTCAACTTTACGATCTTGACTTGGCCCGAGTTTATTAGTTGTATGATTCAAATTATGATGATTTTGCTATCTGCTGGGTGAGATGCGTCGTGTTAAGTCTTATATTTGTCATTTGCTTGGATGATGTTCTTAAATCAAGCCTGATTGAGCATTAATCAAAATCGGGTGATCTATGCATCTGGATTTTCAGTATTGTTAGGATCTTTTTGTAACTAAATTGGGTTAGACAATCTATCTGTTCTTGATCAATTTTGATTAGATTTCATTCTTTTGCCTTTTTTAGTATGAGATTGTGATCACATTCTAGAGGTGGTTTATATCTTACTCAAGCTATCAGCATCATCAGCAGAGGATTATTATTATTTTTTTTAATCTGAGCTTTAGCTTTTCTTGGTTATATCTGGTATCTGGTTAATATTCTTTTTCTTTATGGTAACGATGATTTTAACTTTCGTAGATTGATGTCATCCAGTCATTTTGGTAGCACGGGAACTAATTCCAAATTAGCAAGTCAATTTAGGGAAGTTGCATACCGGTGTTGACTTGTTTTCTCAGATTTAAAAAAAGTAGCTTTGAGGTTTAAATTTGTCTGAAGCTCTTTCTTTTCTCATAAAATAATTTTTTTTGGCATACACGTCGGCGTCATCCTCCATCTTGTTATTCATGTATTATTCTAGTTTGTTTTTTTTTTTTGCACATGTGCATTTTGAAATTTTACCAGGTTTCATCATCCATATAAAGAGCTCTCTCAAGAAAGGCATTTTAGTTATCTGTCATTGTTTTTAGGGACAGGGTTAAAATAAAAGTATCAATTTGGAAATGTTCATATAAAAACAAAAATTTCTTCATCCAAAGTGGCTACTGGCTAGCGTCAACTTCAAGATCAGAATAGTATTTTTTGCTGATTTATCAATCATGTCACTCTGGGCATGTAACTTAATGTTTTTTCTTGATGCCCCGTAGTTACACACAATGTATTTGTGAATTTATGAACGATCGGTGCTGAGACTATTTCTTGGTAATTAAAACTGTTTGATACTGCTGCATATTCTTTTATTGGTAGGTTGTTCATTGTCATTCATGTACACTGCCCTCTGAAACAAATGCATTTTCAACTACCTTTCTTATAAAACTTATATCGTCTGGGTTCCTGTTAGTGGGCAAATAAGCGGGTTGAGTATCAGGTTAAAATGGGTAATTCTGTAGTATAGGTCTAATCAGTTTGGCTTGACCCGGAACACTTTCTGTCCAAATTTGTTAGGCCTTTTGTAAACAATGCTAAACTGTATTGTCTCGATAATGAATTATTTTTCACAGCTTATATGATTTAGATGGTTTTATGCATTGAAAGTGTGCTTTTGGCGACTCTTGATTCGTTTTTCTCATTATCTTTTTAGTTAACCTTTTGATTCTACATGTTTGACCCGTTAGCAATAAAATATAACCTATTTCAATCCATTTCTAAGTATATTTATCTAAATTACCACCTCTGATTCCAATAAAATGTGTTTACAACAGGTTCAATTCAAAAATGGCAAAAGGCACCAGGGGAAGACGCAGAATGGCTTCAAGAAACTGCAGGGCAACCCCGTATCCAATGCTCACTTGTGAACATCATTTATCGAATCTGAATGAAAAAAAATCAACCATAAGCATGCCCAAAAAAGATTTGGAAGATATCACCTGCTCGGTATGCATGGAATATCCTCACAATGCTGTTCTTCTTCTATGCTCTTCACACGATAAGGGTTGCCGCCCTTACATGTGCGGCACTAGCTCTCGCTATTCCAACTGTCTCGACCAGTACAAAAAAGCCTACACCAAAACCACGTCTCTGTCGCCACATCATCCACCAGCGTTAACAACCATTGGTAACGTTTTGGATTCGTTATCGGGTTGGCCTGTTGAGAAGCATGGAGAAGTGGCTGAGCTGGCGTGTCCTCTTTGCCGAGGCCAAGTCAAAGGGTGGACGGTGGTGGAGTCAACTCGGGAATATCTTAACTGTAAGAAAAGAACATGTATGCATGAGAAGTGTTCTTTTATCGGGGCGTATAAGGAACTGAAGAAGCATGTTAAGTCGGAACACCCGTGTTCTAAGCCACGGGAAGTGGATCCCGATCAGGAACAGAAATGGCGGCGACTCGAACGTGAGAGAGAACGCGAAGACGTGATTAGCACGGTGACGTCATCAATGCCGGGAGCAGTGGTGTTTGGCGATTACGTGATTGAACGGAACTCGTACGGGTCAGACTCGGATGACGATGACGAGGAGGGCTTTGACGTGGGTGATTTAGGGCGGGGCAACACTGGTGGTGGTTTAGATGTGGCGGGTGATAACAGTCTTGTTAACGTGTTTCTCTTGTTTCATGCATTTGGTGCTGGCGGAAATGAGGGCTCGTTTGGTAGAAATGAAAACAATAACGAAGGTGAAAGTGATGATGATGATGATGTTGGTGGTGGTGGTGGTGATGACGGTGGCAATGACATGTCACTGGTTAACCGGCTCCGGCGCCAGGGGGTTTTACTGGGGAGGTCGGGGAGGAGACGGCGGAGTAGTCAAACGTAGATACGTGTATAAAAAGGGTTGTAAAGAAGGGAATCAAGAAGATGTTAAAGTTAGAAGCTTTTCAGGAGGGATAAGAAGAGAAATGGCGATGGAGTTCATCTGTATATGCACATTTGCCTCTCAGTTTGCCATTGGCTCCACTTCAAACTGGAAAGAAAGTAATTTTTTTCTCTTTTTTTTTTTTTTATTTGTGTTTGTAATTTTTAATGATTCCCTTGCCCAGGACCTGTTTATGCATCTTCAAAACTTACTGAATTTGAACATTCTTTAAATTTAAATCACACCCATGTAAAGATTTGATCTTTTGTATTTACATCTTTTGAAATGTTTCTTGTATTGTTGTTTGGGTTGTATCGGGTTCGAACATGAGATTCTTGAATGCTCGGACTGAAGTAAAATATAGATTGTTAATGACGATGTCTGATATCTGACGAGAAACGCTTGTTATACGGTAACAATGGAAGAAAAGCTAGGCTGGGTCAAGCCATTGTGCCTGTAACATGGCAGCATTTGATCTTTGAGGCCGAAACAAAACAAGGCTGGGTTCGTGTTGTAAAGTACACAAATCTTGATGACTAAGGTCGGAACGCAGTTCATAACATGACCATGATCGAAAGTAACATGGCGGTACAAGGTTGGGATGGCATAAACGGCGATGGCGATACGCGGCACAATACAAATGAACGGGGATGGTAAGCGATAAGAAAATCAATCAAACGTAGAATTAGATCTCATGGTGCTTGTTAAAACTCTTTATATCATAACTTGGGTACTTCAACGTTTTCTCATATCTTATTCAAAGTTAGTTATAACGACAATGAATTAGGTCTAAGGATGTTGTTCACTAGTGGAGGCTTATCAACATCTTTCATTTTAGCGTCACGTAAGCATCCTCTTCCATCATCTATCTTCTCTACTATCAATAGGTGTGGTTTATTATCCCTTCTCTTTGTTTATTTTTTTTTTCTTCAAATTAAATTGCATGTTAATGGATTTGTGGGCTTCGTCGATCATCACCATCACCAAAGAGAGGGGTGGTGTTCCACTAGTGACCACTATACCACCTCACTCCACAATTCCCCTTCACGAACCCACACCTTGACCTTAGTAAGAAAGGAGATAAATAATGGAATATTAGTTATTAGTTGCGTAACCAGAACATTTATCTTTGATTCCCTTAGATTCGGTGAACAAAGAACACGGTCTGAGGAATAATCAACAATTTCCATTAAAAAGAATAGTAATTAAAGAAAATGGACGTTAAAAGTGTATTAGTTACACAATATTTAAGCTATGTTGTATGTGTCGTGGTGGTTGAAAGGTGAATAAAAAGTGTTAGATACATAGGTGTCACGTTTGTAGGGTGGTTTCACCTTTCACTTAGGTGCGTTATGGTAATGTGAAATGTGGTGAAACGAGTAATAAAAAAACTAAAAGAAGAAATGGTGAGATAAGGTTAAACGATTGGTTTGTGTTATAAACACTTGAAAATAATAATTAAAAATTAAAATTAAACGCCTCTTTAATGTCCCATCCGGGGCAATATTCGCACCGAGGCAGGGCTTCACGGCTTCATGCCCCTTGCACTCTTTCCACACACTTGCTCTTATATGCCCACCAATAGTTTGAATCCATAAATTCAACAAAAACAGTATTAAGTTTATATCCTTATAAGGGCAAAGTTAAAAGATATATTTAGGTGTAAAGTGTTAGGGGGAAGGGGTGGTGATCACTCATCACTCACAACTTCCAATCAAGTTCCGTTATGTCATCAACCATTATTCTATCACTCACAACTTTTTTTTAGTGGAAATGGTTTGATTTTATAAAAAAAAACCCCTCAAATGGTCATCTTGTCAACCGAAACATCGAAATTCAACGAGTGATAAATATCACGCAAGGTAAGTTTCACGAGTTATAAATGATGGTGGCGGCGGTGTGCTAAAGTTTTTCACGAGTGATGGGGGTTCCATCACTCACCACCCGGTAGTGGTGCACAAATCGGGTTTTCTGAATACCCGGTTCCGGTTATGGAACCGGGTTCGGGTACGATCGGGTTCTACAAAATCGGGCATTGACAATGTCACACCCCCAAAATCCCACATGCGGAATACCACCGCTTGGAGGCGTGACTGACCAGGATCCAGCCACCAATTATACTGAGCATTGATTAATAGTAAATATGTTCACCAACCACAATAGTTAGTAAACATCATAGTTTAAAGTTTTAAAAGTTTAAGTTCAAATAACAGTTTAAGTAAGCAGCGGAAGCATAAACCAAACAGTTTCAATACAAAGTTCATAGTTCAAGATTATTTAGAACCCAACACATGGGTTAGACGACCACTACACATTTCCAAGTTGCAAGCTCCTGAGTCACTGGGTACCTGCAAAGCATGCAGTAGGGTATCAACATAATGTTGGCGAGCTCACGAGGTGTCCAGTTTTAACTTTTTGAAAACGTAGGTTGTTTAGGTAAAGCATTTATAACCACGTCATGGGGAGCTACCCCATATGAAAGCTACTAAACTGACGTTACCGAAACTGTTGACGAGAAGATTTTGTGCCCCAGGTCAATGTCTATCGTCATTGACCAAGATGCAAGGTCTACTAGTTCACGCCCGATCTCCCCCGGTCACGGTGTGAGGTTGTCAAACCTAATAGCACTATCAACTAATAACCCGTTCGCCCCCGGCGATTAATCGGTACTATAAGCAGGGACTTTACATGATAGAGATTCGTTTAGTTTTGCTAGTTGTGATTTATAAATAATACCCAAACGTATCTCCCCCGGATATAGTAATTTGAGAGTACCCTTTCGCATTTTTCCCCGGAAATATTAGTTTGAAAGCATCTTTTAGTTTGATCGTGTCCCTCCCTGGGACGCATGCTTTTAGTGTGTGAACTCACCTTAGGTTGCTCGGTAGATTTGTTACTTGGTCAAACACGTTGGTCACCACGTCCTAACATGGTTATCAGTATGGTCAGGTTGGGTATACACAAGTCACGTATATCCTACACGTATCTAGCACATAGCATGCATACAGTTATCTATTGGGTTATTGGGCCTATTCTAATCTCCGATCAGTCACACAGTAACAGTTAACACTTAGTCCAGTCAAACAAGCAGCCCAAACCAAAACATGTTGTGGCCCAATAACTTAAGTAGACAGCCCAGTCGAGACAAGGTGATCTCGACTCGAGATCATGCGGTCTCGAGTCACCACCAAGGGGTCTCGAGTTGTGGAGGGCTAGTCTCGAGTCGCAACCTCCGTTCTCGAGTGGTGTTCAGGATGAGTGGCAGCCTTGGAGGTCTCGAGTTCAACCTTGAGTCGAGATCAGGAGATCTCGAGTCGAAATCCCATAGGTCTCGAGTACTTAAGATGTGTTGGTTGGTCTCGAGTTGCCATTTTGATGGTCTCGAGTCGAGACCAAAGGTTTCGACTCCACATCTGTTGTTTCTAGAATGTCTGCACAAATCGTACCATCCAATAGAATTCCCATTTCATGATCCTATGTACTTATCCAATGAAATTGCACAAACATGTTTTGTTGTCTAATCCTATTTCAAAATAGATCAAAGCATGGCATTTCAAATATTTTCAATAACCTTCAAACAGTTCATCATTTAGGGTTTTTCATCATCTTAATAAAACATCTTACATACATCACGGTTTCATTCTTTTAAATCAGCATGAACATGCCTAACACCATTTTTCCTAACAATCATTTTGACCCATTCCTATACACAATTTCAGCCTATAACTCAACATCATCCAAGAACATGCTAGCACAATATTCACACATTCATCTATTACTCATATGTCAAGCTAGCATGATATTCATAAATCACTCTATTCTTCCTAACCATAAGCATTATTTAGAAATCAAGCATCTACATCATTTAATCATTTTTAACTCACTAAATTATACAAAATCATGCAAAGAGACCTTTAAACTAAGCATGTATCTCATTGATGTGTGTAAAATGCAACATATAAATTACATCAAATGAGGCATAAAACTAACCCTTTTTTAGTACTAATATTGGAAAAAGAGTGTTTTTGTCTTCCTTTTGTATTTTCAGGATTAAATGAGCTCAAAAACGCAAAAGAAGCAAAAAGACAGCTAAATCCAACATAAATACAAGAAAAGGAACATTAGTGGATTGCCCGAACCCTCAACGGCACCTTCCAAAGCAAAATAGAGAAAACAGAAGGCTGAACACGCCCCGTGCTCAGCCAGCACGGGGTCGTGCCCAAGAAGCAGCAGAAAAGACAAACCTATAGAAGCTTCTATTGCCCACCACGGGCCGTGCTCAGCGGACACGGGGGCGTGCCGAAAGTACTGCAGGCGCATTAATTGTAATTGCGAATTACAATTAATGAAGAGAGAGAGTGTCAGACGGGCACGGGGCCGTGCCCAGCGAACACGGGGCCGTGCCCAGGCCTCTGTTCAGCCTATAAATAGGAGTGCTTGGTTTCATTGCAACTCATCCCTTGGCACACCACCTCTCTCACACTTCATCCACCACCCACCACCATCACAACACCATCATCCACCACCATCATCCATTGTCCATCATAGAGTGTGTGAGTCGTCTCGGGATCCAAGATTGATCGTAAGAGTTCTTGACAATCAAGGCCATGTTTGCCTAAGTCTCTTACATCACTTGGTGAAGACAAAGTGTCTAGTATAATACTTTTTATTTCTAATCTTTTGCACTTTTTATTTGGTTTTGTATTAATGACTTTAATAACTAGTTACTTATGTTGAAGGTGATCTTTCCTTATCGTTTGTCCGTGGTGTCTTGGCATTATTTTACTGTCTATATAAAATAAAGGATTTTCACCATTCATATCTCCACGGTCTATATGGAGGTATGTTGGCTACCTGGTCGGGGGTTAAGGGAACGGTTTGGTAAAGGTCTTGCCATTGTTCAGCGTTTAGAGGTCCTGCAATGGACCTGGGTCAAATTTAGTAGGACCTCCTTCAATACTTCACGGTATTGGATGGCGGGGGTCCAAACTCTTTGATCCCCTCATAAGTTAACTACTATTAATACTATAACCCGGCTATTTAGGACTGTATCCCTGCTGACTCAGACTACTTAGTCGAGGGTAACGTCACCGCCAAAAGCGGGGCCTACCACAATACTGCATTAATAACTTAATTCATTATCTTCCAATAATCCACCCCTTTAGGATTGTATCCCTGCTGACTCAAACTACTGGGGTGAGGGTAACGTCACCTTCAAAAGAGGGGCCTACTACAATAACTAAGATAATCTCTTAATTATGTGCAAAAGTGCGGAAATAATCAAAGGTTATACTAGATACGAGTCGGAACCAAGTGATTCATCTTGTCTATCTGTTTTTATTTTATTTTTATTTTCAGCATTTTAGTTAGTTTTTATTTTTCTTAGTTTAAAACATTTTTCCAAACTTTTATTTTGGTTAGACGTTGAGGATAAACCGGTACTAAAAGCTCTTGTGTCCTTGGACGACCTCGGTATCTTACCAACGCTATACTACACTCAACGATGGGTGCACTTGCCCATATGTGTGTTTAGTGTTAGTGAAATATCGTGTTTTATAAATTTAAAACTTGGCTAAAATAAGTGTTAAAAAGGGCTTAAAATATACACCTAAAATATACAACACTTTATCGCACATCACTCATTCATCAAGCACACATAACACCTAGTACACATTAAAACACTAACCGGCTAGATTCCGAGGTGTGAGGGTATGGAGGATCGATGAATGAGCTTCCAAATGAGATTACAAGCAATCCGAGAACTCCCTTGTGGTTGCCGGCTTGATCCGAGAGGGGTGGGGTATTGAGGTTTTAGGGTTTTTAGAGAGAGAGGGTGAAGAGGAGAGTGTGTGTGAGAGTGGGTGGCCCAAAGAAATGGCAAGGTTGGCTAGGAGCATGAGTTATATACTAGCCCTAAGTCGGTTCACCCTAGTGGGTTTTCGAGTGGGATAAAGAGAATCATGGCCCAACCGGCCCAACTGTTATACTGTTCACTCGAGACCGAGTGGTCTCGAGTCGGGCTCATGGTCTCGGCTCATTACAAACCTATATATAAAAATAACTATACATTATGCGTACACATTATCAACACGTAGCACATCAAGATAAATCACAAACTTTCATTTAATAATATGTACACGAAATACTGAAACAAAAAGGTTGCTCGGGAAATCCAGAGTGTCACATTATCCCCAAGTTTTAAGAACTTTCGTCCCGAAAGTTAAGGCAGCCACTGTCCAGCTGGTGAGAACGTTTCAACTCACATTATCCCCCCGTTAGTTTGGAATTTCGTCCCGAAATTCGGTTGTAGCTTCAGTGCTGGGAGTTTCATTAGGGAACAGCTGGGGATACTTGCGCTTCATCTGGTCCTCCCGCTCCCAGGTAAACTCTGGGCCACGTCGCGAGTTCCAACGAACTCGCACGAGAGGTATCTGGCTACGTTTGAGGGTTTTGATCTCTCGATCCGTGATCTCAATCGGTTCCTCAGTAAAATGTAGCTGTTCGTCAATAGTGAGTTCCTTGAAAGGAATGATGAGTGTCTCATCTGACAGACACTTCTTCAGATTAGACACGTGAAAGACGTTGTGCACCACACTCAGTTCTTCAGGCAGATTCAACCTGTAAGCAACCTTACCGATCTTTTCGGTAATTTCAAAGGGTCTGACATATCGCGGGTTAAGCTTGCCCCGTTTTCCAAAACGAACCACACCCTTCCAGGGCGAGACTTTAAGTAGAGCCCGGTCACCGACCTGGAATTCTAGCGGTTTCCTACCCTTGTCGGGGTATCTTTTCTGACGGTCACGAGCTGCCGCCATGCGTTGTCTGATCTGAGCAATCCTTTCCGTAGTCTCGACTACAAGTTCCGAGCCGGTAATTTGGCTTTCGCCAACTTCCGCCCAACATAAGGGTGATCGGCATTTGCGACCGTATAATGCCTCGAAGGGTGCTGCCTGAATGCTGGTGTGGTAGCTGTTGTTGTAGGAGAATTCTACTAACGGTAGATGTTTCTCCCAGCCCTTGCCAAAATCGATTACACATTCCCTAAGCATGTCTTCAAGTGTTTGGATGGTGCGTTCAGACTGCCCATCCGTTTGTGGATGATACGCGGTGCTCATGTCTAAACGTGAGCCAAAGGATTTGTGCATAGCTTGCCACAACTCAGAAGTAAAACGCGCGTCTCGATCGGAAATAATAGAGGTTGGCACTCCGTGCCTCGAAACCACTTCCTTTAAGTACACCTCTGCTAAGGTAGAGAACTTGTCGGTTTCTTTAATAGCTAAAAAGTGTGCAGACTTAGTTAATTGATCCACTATCACCCAAATGGTGTCATTCCCGCGTTGAGACCTAGGCAGGCCAGTAACAAAATCCATGGAAATTTGCTCCCATTTCCATTTTGGGATCTCTGGTTGTTGGAGTAGGCCCGATGGTTTCTGATAT
This sequence comes from Helianthus tuberosus, assembly GCA_030545235.1. Lineage (NCBI taxonomy): Eukaryota > Viridiplantae > Streptophyta > Magnoliopsida > Asterales > Asteraceae > Helianthus > Helianthus tuberosus. The sequence goes on from CM060411.1 coordinate 70,532,705, forward strand.
TCCGTCTTGACTCTCGCACAAGTCAAACATTTGCTGACATAGGTTGCTATGTGGGCTTTCATGCTAGGCCACCAGTATGTAGTTTTTAGGTCGTGGTACATCTTGTCCGAACCAGGATGACCGAGTAACGAGATTTATGTGCTTCGTCCATCACAAGTTCACGCAGATTTCCATAAAGTGGGACCCAGATACGTCCTGTCATATAGTAAGCGCCGTCTTCCCTTTGTTCTAGCCATTTCCTCGATCCTCACAGGGACTCAGCCCTGATATTCTCGGCTTTCAATGCTTCAACCTGAGCGTTTCGGATCTGCTTAGGGAGGTTCGAGTGGATGGTGAGCTGTAAGGCACGGACACGCTTAGGTTTGGTTTCCTTTCTGCTGAGGGCATCGACTACCACATTAGCCTTGCCTGGATGATATTTAATTGCACACTCGTAGTCATTTAGGAGTTCGACCCATCGGCGTTGCCGCATATTTAACTCCTTTTGTTCCATTATGTGCTGGAGACTCTTGTGATCGGTGTAAATCGTGCACTTGGTACCGTACAAGTAATGTCTCCAAATCTTGAGCGCGAAGACCACAACTCCTAATTCTAAGTCATGTGTCGTGTAGTTCCGTTCGTGGATCTTGAGTTGTCGCGAAGCGTAAGCAATAACCTTCTCGCGTTGCATCAACACGCAACCAAGTCCTTGAATAGAAGCGTCGCAGTACACAACAAAGTCGTCGGTACCTTCAGGTAAGGAAAGAATGGGAGCACTACATAGGTTCTTCTTTAGTTCCTGAAAGGCAGATTCCTGAGCATCATTCCATTTGTAAGCGATACCCTTCTGGGTGAGGGAAGTAAGAGGTTGAGCGATCTTTGAAAATCCCTTGATGAATCTACGATAGTATCCCGCCAATCCCAAGAATTGGCGGACTTCGGTCGGTGTCTTAGGGGTAGGCCAATTCTTTATAGGGTCGATCTTTGCTGGATCAACATGAATCCCGTCCTTGTTGACCACGTGACCAAGGAAGTGGACTTCTCGAAGCCAGAAGTCACATTTCGAGAATTTGGCGTACAATTGCTCATTGCGAAGGAGTTCGAGAATAAGACGCAGGTGTTGTTCATGCTCCTCTTGACTTTTCGAGTAGATTAAGATGTCATCAATAAACACAATCACGAACTTGTCGAGGTAAGGCTTGCAAACGCGATTCATGAGGTCCATGAATACCGCAGGCGCGTTGGTCATTCCAAAAGGCATGACGAGGAATTCATAGTGGCCATAACGGGTTCTGAACGCAGTTTTGGAGATGTCTTCGTCACGGACTCTTAGCTGATGATAACCTGATCGCAGGTCAATCTTGGAATAATAGCTCGACCCTTGCAGCTGGTCGAACAGATCATCGATACGGGGAAGTGGATAACGATTCTTGATGGTAACCTTGTTCAGTTCGCGGTAGTCAATGCACATTCGGAATGTGTCATCCTTCTTTTTAACAAAGAGGACTGGGGCTCCCCAGGGTGACGAGCTAGGACGGATAAAACCTTTGTCCAATAGTTCCTGTAGTTGAGTAGAGAGTTCCTTTAGTTCTGTGAGAGCTAGTCGATAAGGTGCACGAGCTATAGGTGCTGCTCCGGGAGCTAGTTCGATTTGAAATTCGACCTGACGGTGAGGAGGGAGTCCAGGTAGTTCTTCAGGAAATACCTCAGGATAGTCGCGTACAACTGGAAAATCTTCAATCCTGTTTTCCTTTTTCTGCGTGTCGGCGACAAGTGCTAAGATAGCGGTGTGCCCCTTTCGTAAACACTTCTGGGCTTTTAAGAATGAAATGATGCCCGTGACTTCTCCGCCTTTGTCACCTTGAACGATAAGGGGTTTGCCAGAAGGACGGGGAATACGAACAACTTTCTCTTGGCAGAGAATTTCAGCTCGATGCTTGGATAACCAGTCCATACCAATGACGACGTCGAAGCTTCCGAGAACGATGGGGAAGAGATCGATACGGAAGGTCTGACCAGACAATTCTAGTTTGCAGTTACGAATAACGTGTGAGGCCTCGAGGTTTCTACCATTAGCTATTTCAACGATGCGCTTAGAGCTTAACGACGTGAGAATGGACTTAAGCTTCTTACTAATACGTAGGGATACATAACTAGCATCTGCTCCAGAATCAAATAATATGGAAACAAAAAGGTTGCTCAGGAAATCCAGAGTGTCACAGACAATACCCGGGTCGGGTCCGGGTCCGGGTTTTATATAAAAAATGTATACCCTATATACCCGGGTTCGGGTAGGGTTCGGGTCGGGTTTTCTAATACCCTATTTTCGGGTTCGGGTAGGTTCGGGTTTGGTTCGGGTATACCTCGGGTATTCATTTTTTTTGGATAAATCATAGAAATATAAAATGCAAAACCTTTTTATTTCATAAAACATAGAAATACATGACACCTAAATAATCATTGAACCGGATCGAATAAGATGATGAACATAGATAGCTTCGAATAACTTGATCGTTTTCGTTTATTGTTCGTCATCAAAGACCCCTTTTATAGAGTATAGAGATACAATGTAAACAAAACAAATAATCATAATACACTTTCTAACGGCTATATAGCCGTTACTAAGGTATAAAACTCGAAAAAACCTAAACAGGGTATTGGAAACCCGGACCGGGTATTGAAAAAACCCGGTTCCGGGTTCGGGTTGAAACCGGGTACTCGTAAAACCCGGGTTGAAAATGGGTATAAAAAAATCCGGTTCCGGGTTCGGGTTTTATAACAGAAATGCATACTCAACCCCTACCCTATGGGTAGGGTCGGGTTCGGGTATAAAATACCCGGGTTTTAAAATACCCGGTTCCGGGTTTTATTTTCGGGTCCGGGTCCGGGTTAGGGTTTTTTGTGCACCACTACCACCCGGGTCCCCTTATTGTTAAAAAGACATGGGCCTGATCCCAAATAACAGATCAAAGAAGATATGATGAGGCCCATAATACTTAACCAACACTGTAAGCAAAGGGTTTAAAACCCTAGAAAAAAATATCCAGTTTCAGGGTTTAGTTTCGTGAAAACCCTCCGACGAAATTTGTAAAACTTGTAATTGTAAGCAGAAATGCCGAAATCCAAGAGAGATCGAGCAGGTAAAGTCTTTAAATAATTCTTCCTGATTGCTTCTGATTTGAGTGATTCAATCGATTTGATTCGAATGCAGAGTGTGATTGCAACTCGTTTGATTGAATTTAGGCTTTTTGTGATAGTTGCATGCATTAGAATTTAAAAGTTGCAGTAGGAGATCGTTTGATTCAACTTTTTATTTTTTAATTCAAGCTTCCGAAGTGAAATTGTTAAGAAAATTAAACAAACGCATAAATTTGTTCATGTGCTATTGTTAAGAAAATGAACATCTTCGTGTCCTTTATGTTCGTTTGTTAGACCATGCGTAGTGGTTGGGATGAATAATGCCCCACCCTTGGGCGATGTCCGCCACATGTCGTCCTAGTCAGTAAAGGGGCGTTTTTCTAAAATGGGTGTAAGACCACCCGTAGTGGGCGGTATTTAAAAAAAAATTAAAAAAAAAGCCCCGAAACGCCCCCCCCCCCCCCCTACGGCAGGCGTTATTTGGCATTATTTTTGAAAAATATTTAGTTCAGCGTTTTTAAAACAACGCTCAAGGAACCATGCAAGCATGTTGACTAGCCAATGGGAGGGGTGCACTTGTAGTTTCCTTTTTTTTTTTTTTTTTTAAACCTCCTCTTAATAAAAAATAATTGTTTAATAATTGGAAGGGGCGTTATTGGAATAAAGCCCCACTACGCCACTTTTGGAATAATGCCCCATGCTGACTGGACTGCCACGTGTCGAATAATGCCCCATGGCGGGGGCATTATTTTGTTTAACCGCTACACATGGTCTGACGGGGATGTGGGCATTATGTTGAAAGGGGTGTAAAGAATTAAATAAATAAAAAAAAATGAAAAAATTGATTGGCTAAAGAAGAAGAGGGTTACATGTGATTGGGCCATCAAAAAGGGGCTTTGGCGTTGTTTTTAAAACGCATGGGACAAAAAAACCAAAAAAAAAAAAAAAACGCCCAAGGGGGATATGACCGGGGCGTGCTTTGGCGTTTTCGGGCAAAAAGCCCCAAATCCACACCACCACGGGTGGTCTTAATAACTCTTAACATTCTAAACGAACACAAATGAACAAATATAAATGAACATTTGTATTAATATTTAAATAAGAGTTAAATGCCATTTTAGTCCCTGTGGTTTGGGTCATTTTAGCAGTTTAGTCCAAATGTTTCATTTTTCACCTATGGGTCCAAAAAGGTTTCATTTTAGCTTTACCCAAAAAAAAAAGGTTTCATTTTAGTCCACTAGGTTAACTTCATCCATTTTTTCTGTTAACGAGAAGGCCAATTCGGTCAATTTATGTGGTCGAATTGCCCTTTTAGTTAATTGTGGGACATTGGATTGATGACATGAAAGTATCATGAGAAGTTTCAAGTTCTTATCTTGTGTAGTCATTTTATGTTTTGGGCTTGTCGTTTTGAAAAATTGTGTATTTTTGTTGAATGCAGTGACGTTATCGAAAACCAAGAAGAAAGGGAGAGAGCATAAAGAGAACATTGTGAACTCCATTCGGGAGGCTGTAGAGCAATATAATTCCATATATGTTTTTAGCTTTGAGAACATGAGGAATCTTAAGTTTAAACAGTTCAGGGAGCAGCTTAAATCCACCAGCAGGTATTTTAGATTTAACATATTATGTATTTTACCTAAATGGTATGTATGTATGGGAGAAACAAGAACCATATGGAAACATAAACTTTAATGTATATTTGGGAAAGCGTTTTGAAAGCTATGCACAACAAATATATTCGGTTAATAACATGTATTTGGATATAATACATGCATTTTTTTTGTGTTTGGTGTTTCAGATTTTTTCTTGGGTCGAACAAGGTCATGCAGGTTGCGCTAGGCCGCTCTGATTCTGATGAAATAAGAACGGGCCTTCACAAAGTGTCCAAGGTACTCAATTTTTTAGTTAAAAATATGAGTTTGGCAATTAGTCCATATCACTTGATGTACCCTCTATTGATTATAATTTTCCTTTTCATTATCTGTGTACAGCTTCTTCGTGGGGATGCTGGGCTTTGTGTAACTAATATGTCTAAAGAAGAGGCCCAAAGGTTACCACTAAACACTAGGCCCTGAGTCACTTAAATTTGCTGCGTGTAAAGATCTTGATCTGATGTTAATATGAGTCAAATCTAGCTTGTTTGAGTGCTTCTTTTTTATGCTTATTACATGCATAACAGTTTTTACCACTTCATCTCTGCAGAATATTTAATGATTATGAAGATTACGATTTTGCTAGGACAGGCAGTATTGCTACAGAAACGGTTGGTAAAAATCTTGATGTAATTTTTAAGTAAATGTCTTTTTTGCATACATTTACGTGGCTTTATTACTTAAGTATTTCATGATGTCATTGCCAAGAGTATTGGGCATGTGAGTCAGTGTCTTAACATGTTTAATGTATTATATTATGTTTGACTTCTCAGGTGGAACTTAAAGAAGGTCCGCTGGACCAGTTCACACATGAGATGGAGCCATTCTTGCGCAAGCAAGGAATGCCGGTGCGCTTAAATAAAGGTATCCACTATATCTCTTACAAGACATGACACACGAACACACAATTAGTAGAGGTGGCAGCTTTAACCAATTTGCTGATGAACGTGTTCATCCGAATTGTATTCTATATCTAATTGGTCAAAAGAGTTATTAAAAAACTTGGCTAAAAAGAAACGAGTCAAATCTAGACTTGTTGAATAATTATACATTACACATTTCATTAGTTATGAAAAGATTACAAATCTTGAAAAAAGCGTTTCGGGTCAACCCAACATGTGTCAACCGAATCTAAGATTAGCCTAGCGGTTTTGACCAATTTACCGAACCCCTGATTGTTTTAATTGTGGTTTTGTTAATATCGAGCAGGAGTGGTGGAACTTGTTGGGGATTTTGTTGTTTGTGAAGAGGGGAAACCCATATCGCCTGAATCTTCTCGCATACTGGTTTGTTCTCAGCATTCTTTCAATATAATCACAATCAATATCTTTTGTATTAGTTGGCGTGTCCAGTGTAGCATTAAGATTCATGAGGTGGCCAGTGGCGAAGCTTGAGATTTCCGACCGGGGGGTCGAAAACGTATATACCTAAAAATTTCTATACTAAAACTACATACCGGACACTAATAAGCGAAAAGTTCGGGGTCCCCCCCCCCCCCCCCAGCCCATTCTATCCTGCCCCCCTGGAGGTGGCTATGTTCTGCCAGAGAAGTGGTCCTCGGTTGACCCTTTATGAATGAGTCGATTCGAGTTACGCTTTTTTTCTAATTGGACAAATGGGTAAATAGAAAGGAAACGGGTCAAAAGGTTCAAGTGTCACCTTAAGTGTACTATCATAGCATGATCCTTTTATTTGAAAGATCAAATTATTTTGTGTAATTATATCTCACATGTTAGTTATTTATTAATGCAGCGGTTAATGGACATGAAGATGGCTACTTTTAAGCTAAACTTGATATGCAGATGGAGTCCTGAAGACTTTGAACTCTATCAAGAAGGTTTGGAAGGTTCAGATGTTGAATCTGCTTAATTTTCATTTTGCTGTACCAAGTTATAGTTAGGGCAGGTTTGGAATTCAATGTTTTAAATGGTTGATTTTCCATAGCAACATCATTTTAATGTTTTAAGCTATATTGAATCTGCTTAATTTTCATTTTACATCGTCAAATGTAGTTCTTGTTTTAATGGCAATACGGACATGAACATATGATACGTTAAATATAGGTATCTGTATGTTCATATCCTACACTCTCCGGTCACAAGAAAGGATAGCAATATGATCAATCAATGGGGCAAATTAATATTCGATAGAAGCAACATTGTCGATGACACGATCAAACCACGGATCACTATATAGTTTAACCGTGGATCGTCCATATTGTGAAATTCGAGATCGAAAAATGAAAATAAAAGTTTAAACTTTAAACAAAAGTTATGTAAAAATAAAATGCTTATTAAAACAAGGTCTTTATCAACTCAAATGAAATTTTAGGAATGGATTTTTCAAAATAGATCAAGGACTTTGAGCACTTGATAAAACTTAAATGTTTACAAAGTAATAACATGACTTTAAAGAAAGAGAGTTTACACAAATGTAAGGGTGGACGGGGTAGGAATCATCAGGCAGTAACAGTATGCAACTCAAACCTTCTTTATTTTATAAAAAAATAGTAAAATGCAGGGGGGGGGGGGGGGGGGGGAAGCTACTACTTGCTTTTATTAGTAAAAGAATGCAACTCATTTTTATAAAAAGTAAAAAAAAACAAAGTTTGCAATTATGTTAAATGAAGTCTACTTAGAGAAAAAAAATTACTCACTTAGAGTATTTACCTTTTGATCAGATTCAAGCATATGTTAAAGATCTTGTGTTAAAGATCTCGTTTAGCTTGTATGGATCTCTTGTTGGTGGAGCTTGTGCACGCCACGCGCCGCCGCGTGTTTATGCTTATCCGACTGAGCTTGCTCGACGCGCACGGCGTGTCGGAGCTGGTGCATATCATGCGCGCCGCGCGGTTGAGCTTATCGGACGGGTGGCGCACGGCGTGTCGGAGCTGGTGCATACCATGCGCGTCGCGCGGTTGAGCTTATCGGATGGGTGGCGCACGGCGCGTCGGAGCTGGTGCATACCATGCGCGTCGCGCGGTTGAGCTTATTGGATGGGTGGCGCACGGCGTGTCGGAGCTGGTGCATACCATGCGCGCCGCGCGGTTGAGCTTATCGGACGGATGGCGGGTGTGTGAGTCCGCCGTGCGCGGAGGAGCTCTTCGGTTAGCACCAAACGACATCACCAGAAACATAACTTGAAACCGTTTGTTTTTGGAGACTGGGTACAAAATCTCCAATAACATATAGAGGATGGAAATCTGGTGAGAAGAAATCAATCAAATATGGGATGAACTTTGCTTATGGAGGGACAGGTGTCTTCAACACATTTGTGAATCAACCAAATATGACCACACAAATAGACTATTTTCAACAGTTTGTTCAGCAGAAACAAGATATCCAACTTAGCTCATCATCCATTGCAATCATCTCTGTTGTAGGCAATGACTATGCAACTTACTTTTCATCAAATCACTGTGAGTCCACCGTGCGCGGAGGCCGGTGTGAGTGCAAATGACAGTGTATGTTATATGCAGTGGCCTTTTAACCACATCATTTTCATGGTGAGGTGTGGGAAAAGGACCGTGTAAAATGACAACCACAATTTATTTATATAAAAAATACATCGAGGCTACTACCCTTTTTCATGAAAATGACGCTGAGTGATATTGTGGTTTTGAAAGGTGTGAGCATGTGCCAGCCTGGACACAGCTGTAAAGCTTTTGGAAAGTTGGCGTATTTGCCATGTTTTTTTTCTCTAAATAAAGTAATCATTTAAAATAACACAGCTCACCTTTAGAAAGGATGGATGACAGCTGTATGCACGTTTCTTTTAGAAAGGGCAGATGAGTGGATGACAGCTGGTCATATATTGCAACTTTTGTTTTATAATATTTTAAAATAAAGTTGAAATAGATCCTTTCCCCAAGACCAAATTCAAAATTATTATTTATTAGTCACCAAATCCTATGATTCTTCTTGTGCCACAAATATTAATTAAATAAATTGATAGATATTTGGAACTTTCAGAGGTGACGTAAGATTTAAGCTTTGCAATTCGTTTTTCTTTGGAAACAAATTTGTTTCTTATGACTTTTGTCATAACTCTATTTGGAAAAAAAAAGTTTGCACCGGAAACAGTAGAGTAGCTGACTTACTTGTTTGATGCATAAACGAGGGAGAAACCTGTTAATGGCGGCGTAGAACTCATAAAACTTGGATCTTGGAATTATGACTTGAGAGAGTCTTGTACGGCAACAGATCTGAGCTCTCTTGTACATAAGGTTGTGAACCCCCTTTGGAACAAATGTAGATCTGGAGGTTTTTAAGCACTAAAATAAGTGAAATACCACAGATCTAGAAGTTTTGGAAAACGTAACCCAGATCTGTAGGGTTTATCCATTCGGAGATCAAGAGTGTGACTCGAAGAACACAGATCTAGAGATCTGAGGGTAAAACAAGATGTGATCAACAGATGGTTAACATAAACTCGGATGGCGTCAATGTTGAAACACGGAATCACCACCGGGATGATTGGACCGCTTTCTCCATGAGGGTGAAGAATCACGTCTTGTTCTTCCTCTCCTATCCAGATCTGCACAGAGAAAACAAAGGTGGAACCGTAGAGATGACCGGTAGGGGAAAGAATCCCCTGTTTCCAGTAACAAAAGTGTGGCGGCTCCATCTTGTCTAACCCTAATAATGAGGTGAACACCTCCTTATATAGGGGACATAAGCCTCCCCTAACCTCAATGGGCCAGGCCCAGTTAGGGGTTATCTCTACAAGTCCCTAGCCCAATGTAGTATATACTACAACGCGTTGGGCCTCGCGGTTGGGTTAGTCAGCACAATAATAAATAATTAATATAAAAGCAATAAGTAACGGGAAAGTCTGACCGCTCGGGTCGGGTCCAATACCATACCTCTACAAACGTATTCGATTTAGTTTTTATATATGTTTAAGATACTTTTAGTTTTACAAATATTTTTTTGTTAGACTTACGAGGGTCTCATGGTTTTAAACTTTTAATGAAATGTGTTTATGAATGAACAAGTGAACAAATATAAGTTCGCTAAAATTCCCTTTCAGACTAGTTGTAGGGGGCTTGAAGATCAACCTCTTCCCTTGGCGTTTGCGACATGTGGCATCCCAGTCAGCAAGGGACATTATGGGGCTAAGTTAAAAAGTGGTGTAGTGGTATAATGCTCCATAATGCCCCTTGCAATGATTACCCAAATATTTAATTTCATTTTTTTATTTCCTATTGGCCAATTCAACAATCAACCGGCGTTTTAATAATCATGCCTTTCCTTTTTTTTGATCACTTCACGCCTTGGGAGGGGGGGGGGGGGTAATGCTCGTGAAGTTGGCCTCTTCACTCCCCAACTACACATGGTTTTAGTGTTTGGAACTCAATTATATCTTGTATACTAAAGTCAATAGTAGGTCAAAATTTATTTTGTGTTGTTCGATTTTTGTATGATTCTCAAGAAACACCACTCATATGGGCCATGGGCCATGTTCCACTAATTTATTTATTTATCTTTATAAAAAGGGTTAGTCATGAGGAGAGGCGACACATGTATATGTGTGGGTTTTATAGATGATGGGTATTTACGTCTATTTGTATAGACAAGTTTCAAGCAAATACTACGGCTAGGTTGGATGCACTATGCAAACAGGTTCAGATTAGTCTTCGGTTAAACCTGCAAACACGCTTAGCCAAGTGGTTTTGAGCTAACCTGGTGGGTTCACTCGTTGACAATTAGAATATGTTTTGTCATAACTTAAATTGTATGGTTAGTTTATACCTAAACTTAAAAGAAGTTATACACGTTTGTTTTTGGTTACAAGTTTATGAATTTTGATATATTAATATGCAAAAAGATATATAATAAAAAAGTGAAAGTGTAAAATACAATATTGCTTAACGTATGAGTGTACGTTGTGACATTACGCACGTTATAAAATTCAAAACCCTAATCACGCATGTTGAAAAACCATAATCACGCATGTTATACTTAGGGTATACAACATGCTTGATTACGTCTTTTCAACATGCGTGATTATGGTTTTCAAGATGCGTGATTAGGGTTTTGAGTTTTACAACGTGCGTAATTTCACAGCGTAAGCTCATACGTTAAGAAATATTGTACGTTAACCGGACTCTAATAAAAAATGACAGGTTTAGTTGGTGTAAAAAAATGAATATTTGCATTATGTTTGAATTGACACAATTTTCTCGTTGGGGTTTGTGAATAAGCTGAAAATTTTTACAAAGACAGCTCGTTTAACACCTTTCAAATTTGAAAAAAAAAAAAAAAAAGAAAAAAGCCTAATTGTATATATAAACATTGACGCATGTCAAAAGCAAAGTTGCAAAGCTTAAATCAGCACCAAGCAAATTGATGATCGAAAAACATATCTTTTACAGCAGCACAACATAATTCAACAACACAAAACCAAATATTTAAACATGTTTTAGATTAGACATAAACAAAACCTAAATGTTCATATTAAACTATGTCGATGGTATATTCAAGCACCTCGGGATTCCTCTGCAGGTGTTTCATCTTCATCGTGGTAGATGTTTTCAGCCATCTGCCAGATTTGAAGTATGTTATCTTCTGCGACACTCGCGACCACCCATTCTTCACACGGGTTCCATGAGAAATCCGAAACTTTGCTTGTATGTCCGCCATGAATGAATAGCAGTTCTGGTGGGCCATCTTCGGCGTCCTCGGGTGTTTGTTCCTGGTCAATCCTGTGTTTTCAAACAAAAATATTAGTGTGTATATACAGAAAATGTGTGACTATTTGTGTGTGTAAAAACATGTATAGCTCTGGTATGTGTTTGCAAGATGATATTGAAAACGAAGACAATCACCAGTATCTCAAAGCCATTATATTCAAATAAATATAAAATGCAACCACAACGCTAAAAGACAATTCAAGTGCGTACCTGCTAAGATCCCACACCATTAGTCGTCTACCAAGACAACAAGAAGCTAAAATCGTCTCATTCTCGGGATTCCATCCAACCTGGAACACTTCCTCCCTATACAACATGATATAACAGTTAAATGCATACTAGAAAATTAAAATAATAATACAATAATAATGAAAAATATGTAAGAACTCTTACTTGTGACAATCAAAGGTATGGAGAGCAGTGTTGAGTTTTCGTAAGTCAAATAACTTAACAGTCTTGTCAGTTGATCCGGTTGCCAAAACCCATTCATTGAAAGGATTAAAAGCTAAGCAGTTAACCTACCACAAATACGTAAACAAATTGTGAACTCTCATAAACATATGTGGTATTTCTTGCAGATTTGAGTAGAACCAATTTGAGTATCCTAAAACAGAAACCCTCTTTCCAATAGACATGTTCTTAGGTTTAGATCTTACTTCTTAGAACTTGAAATTACAATAATCAGTTTTTAAAGTATGAATAAACAAACTCTGCTTCTGATTATCTGACAGTTTTTTATTATAAAGTTATCTATTTCATCTAAATACGCTTCTTTTTTCAATCGTGAAACAAAAAAAAAAACCTAATGGGCATCACTATTTATATTTATAAAAAAAAAGTAAATAGATAAAAAACAAAAAAGTCGCTATAAACCCTATAGCACCATATGGGCGCATCGCTATGTAGCGCGCTACAGCCGCTAGTAACAACTATGCTCCTGCAGCCCATTTTATTACAGCAAAACAGATATTCTTTTTTTGTACTTTTAAGACACGTTGTTGCTTTTATAACAGTGAAATAGCATGCTTACTTCACTTTGGTGAGCCATTACACTTTGGACAGGCTTAGTAACAGACGGAGACCGGAGATCCCATATGTGCAAATACTGATCATCCCCACACGAACCGAAAAGATATTCATGCCTCAGATGCCACGCCACGTCTTCTACAACCCCATCATGAACCTGTTAAACATTACAAAAAATATTAAAATCAATACAAGTATAAAGACAGATGAAAATTCTATAACATGTAAACTTACTTTGAATATTTGCATGGCGTCAAGTGATTTATTTTTGGGAGTTCCGTTAATGTCCCATAAGCAAATTTGAGCATCATCAGAACCGCTAAGCAAATGACCCTGTTTAAACTTACTCCATGATAAGCCGTATCCCTCGGTGTTGTGGCCCCTTAGTCTCAAATCAGGACTGCATGCTCCGTCTAGAGGAGGTTTAGACGGGTGTTTGCTGTAATCAAAGACGTAAACTTCGGCACTGACAGTTTTTGTAGCAATAATGAACGAGTTTTGAGGCATGTAGCGAGCCCTGTTCACCTCTCCATCATGATTTATTTGCTGAATTATTTGTACCTGAAAAGGAATAAACATAAACATATAGTATAAATCAAACACTTTAAAACAATACAAAGCTAATGCTACTCACAAACACGCATGTGTGAAGACATAAAATAATCCCTAATAGTTATATATAAGTGATAGTGCAGAGTAAACCATTAATATATAATTCGACAAATGGACCCGTAAACCTAAACAAAATAAACGTAATAGCATAACTAAACCTCAAACACAAGTTTATACAAAACTAATGATGGCATAGCTAACTATCGAGCGTTACATCAATTGTTAGATCAAACTTAAAACAGACAAATCATCCAACTTTTAGATAACTACAAATTCACAAACTTTTTCTCGGGTCAAGCTACTAAACCCCAAACCCTGAATCCACAATAAAGATAAAATAAATAAAAAAACGAACCCAATTCACAATTATAACATTATAAGGTAAAAATAAAAAAAAAGTTAAAAGTTTAAAATGTCCCTGTTTCAATGGATTTTCTATAACCCCTCAACATTTTAAGATCCATCTCAAAAATAATAAAATTCACAAACTTTTTCTCAAGTAACACTACTAAACCCCAAACCTAAATCCATAATGAAGATAAAAATAAAACAGAAACCCAATCCACAATAACAACATTCAAATACAAGCACACACCACAAAGTCAACCATATAAACACAATCAAAAGCCATCAAACTATTCACCCAAAATTACCAATTGAAAATACTTCAAATCACCAACAACCCTTTATTTGAAACAAAACCCTAAACATATTCAAAAACTCAATTATCAATTCTTAACACATAAAAAGCAAATCCTTTTTATAACCCTTGAGTAAGATTCAACCAAATTATGTTTAACAAAAAACAACTTACATAAACCCCTAAACCATAATGTATAACCTCAGAAACTGATTAAACAATCCAAACAAAAAAACCCAACACACATACACAAAATAAACCCTAACCCTAATTTCAACAAATCCAACAAACAAAGATCAACCCCAATAAAACAAAAAAAAAACAACAACAACCCACCTCAAAACACAAAAAACCCACCTCAATTACCAATCCCAAACATCAAAAAAAAAAAAAAAAAACACATCACCAATCCAACAAAAAACACAAACCTTTCCATTAGTCCCACCAAACCCACCAAAATCAGATCGATCATCATCATAATGACGAGCATCATACTCAGCATCTTCAAGAGGCAACTGAACCTGAGCCAGCATAAGATAATTTGGCTCGTTTTCCGAGGTGTGGGTCCCAAGAATCAGCTTCTGAACGGAGTAATCTTTTCCGGCAGGCTCATCACGGTCCGGGAGCCACTCAACGGTGAGTGAAGGCCACTCGAGTGCGTGTGTGATGACCAGATCGTACAAAAAGGGTGTGTTCTTTTTCCACACTTTGTATTCTTCGTTGATTAGCCTTTCTTCCATTTCACCCCTCATATCATCATCATCTTTGCCCATTATTTGGATGGAATTGGGGTTAAAGATTTGATTTTTGGGGGTTCTTTGAAGGTGGAATCGGAGGGAAGTGTGAAGAGGGAAAAGGGAAGAGGATAGTTGGTTTTTTTTAGATACGGCTTGAAGGGTTTTATGGTGTGTGATGGGCCGGGTGTGGGTTGGGCCAAAGTGGTTTTTTTTCCTATTTTGGGAAATTAGGTTTGGTTTTGTGGCTAAACCAAAATGGGTTAGGGTTGAAGCCGGTTTAGAACTTGTTTTAATTGGTTTGATTCGGGTTTAACTGGTTTCAAAGTACAGGGTTACAAGCCGATTTTAACCTTACGATTTGATTCGGGTTCAAATCGAGTTTAACCAAGGTAGTTTCTCTTTTGGGTTTGGTTCGGGTTCGAAATCAATGTCGGTTACTAATGCGGTTCTTTTGTGCGCCTCCATATTTGATTACATAAACCATATATGCAAAAATGTTGCATGGTGAAAGTGTTTGTTGTTGAAATAAGGGAATAAGCATTAATTATCGTGAACATTGGTATTCATTATATTACGAACAAACGATTAATAAAAGTGGGCGTGGTAGTGTATAATGCTTACATTACTGACATGTTATCAAATCATTAAATAAATTTCCATTTACACATGTTAGAATAAGGGGTTTAGATTTACGAGATCATGACATAGAGACGCAATCTTAATGAGATTTTGTTAGTACGTAATGATTGATTGTCGTTTTACAATAATTTCATAATTTTCTCGGGTAATACACTAATACTTGCACCATGCTGGATTTGAACTCCCAACCTTTTGGTTGTTGGACATAACACATAACCATCTTACGGACACGTAATGTACGATACAAAACAAAGAATCAATGTCTACTTGATTATTTCATGTAATGTCGATCTAATGTTATTTAACCTACTAACAACTCAACTAGTGTTTATATGGTCGGTGTTGACGTAGATCTGTCACCCTTAAGGAAACATAGTGATTGATATAAAAGCAAAAACTCAACGTCCACCTCATTTTTCATGAAATGTCGATCTGTGTTAACCTACCGACAACCAAACTCGTGCTTATATGGTCATTGTTGACGTAGATCTTTTATACTTATTTCATCTTGGATAATCACCATGCCTACTAATTTCGTGTATCTGTTTTAGAAATTAAAGAGATGGAAACGACATGATTCGTTCTTAACGCCCACCAGGAGTCCAGTTGCAAGAATCATGAGATAAAACAAAATAGATAAAGTCTTTTTTGTTGATCTTTGTAGATGACATAAGCCTGAGGTAATGGATGTGCATGTGATATTAGTGTGTTTAGTGATACTTTTGAATACGTTTATCAAGGTTTTAAATTTATTAAAAATGATTTTTACGTAGACTTAATGCACACAACAGGCAAGTGTATCTACCGCCATGTAGTAAAGTTTATTTAAGAACCGAGTATCAAACCCAAAGGACACGACTTCTACTGCTCAACTTTTCTTTTGTTACCAGCTAGTTTTAGTAAACTGATTTTGTTTGGTTTGTAGACAATTAAAAAAGACATAAAAGTAGATGCGAGTAATAATAAATTAGTGGAGAATATTAGGTCACATGAAGTATTGCTTTGGGATGGAATCCACTTGGGATGAATAAATGTTAAGTTATTAGCTTGGTGGTGTGGTTAACATATTAAAAATACCCGGAACCTAGCAAAGGTTACGGGTGTGTTTTCATTAAGTTTACAAAATATATTGTTTGATGTTATTTTGGAAGGGCTCCTGTTAAGGTTACCGCAACCCTCAACCTCTTGGAAAGCTTATAGATTGAGCTATCGCAATGTCTAGATTAGAGACATCTGTAAGACCCTTACCATTTAAACATAAAATTTAGTAAAGAATTTTGCATTTATTAATAATAATACAAATACAAGATCCTTCGTATTTTCTAGCTTCATAAAAACTTCATAAGTATTAGAACATTTCAATGTGTCGTTGTCGTTTAGTTTCAAAAACAACTAGACAAAGTGCGGAAGCTTGATTCTTTAACTGTATTTGGTTCTTCACTACACTTGGTCGCCGTCCTAATCTTCAAATCATTACCTAAATTCCATAAACCATCACTTACATTAGTATTATGGAGTTTAACCATATTAAAATAGTCTCGAATTGTCAAAAACAACAACAAATTCTGCCATATAACCCGTTGTAAGCTACGGCTCCCTACCGTAGCTTACGATAGAGCTTAACTGTTTTTGCCAGCAGCCTCCTGCCATAGTTTACGGTAGGCTAGAGGTGCAGATTCTGGCATTGCCCTTTTGTTCATAAATGTCACGACCCCCGACCCACCCTGGACGGAATCGAGAGTCGCGAACAGTCCAGTGGTACCGGTGATTATTTTAAAAACGTTGCAACGGAAATTTCCTCAGAACCGTGAGTTAGGAAAAATATCAGAGTTTAGAAACACCGGATTTTATTTCAATAAATAAATAAATAAATGGGATAAACCCATGTTTTATAATGGTAGCTTTAATAAAATAATTTTTATTATATAAAACAATATTTCTTATTTTGATTTAAATAAATACATAAGCCACTTCTTGATGCCTTTCAGTGCCGTATCCATCTCTTACTCCAATCTACTGTTATTACCTGAAACGCGTTTTAAAAAGGTTTTGTCAGCGGGAAATACTGAGTGAATCATTCTATTTACTAAAATGACACATTTGTTATAATTTACAGTATTAAGAGCGATTACAATGTTTCTGATATCAAGCCAATTACCCACAGTATTTGTCACTCGAATCTTTACGGTGACTGTGGTCATATCACCATTGGCTGCCCCAATGAATGACGAATATCACTAAATTTAGGTTCGCCCACCTAAAGTGATAAAACTGTAATACTGTGCACAATACCCCACATACCGGCTGTAATTTGGTGATTACAAAGACTTAATCCCCGTAATTATAACTTTGAAATAAAACACTTTTGTAAATAGATTTGATAAAAAGAGAGAATGACTCACAGATAATCAGGCAGATTCATACGGACAAAGTTTAGTTTACAGATAAGCCTTTGATATATTGCAGATTTGTACAAGCAGAGCTTAGCCTATTACTTAGCCTTGGAACCTAATGCATACGAACTAGGTAGATAACTTAATACAGCATTTACGATAATCCATGAGATTAAATTCTCACAATGAATGTCAAAATGCAATACTTTGTCCATCGAATTAACGATGATCCATTGAATTAACAATGAATGACAAGGTATAATACTTTACCTATCGAATTAACGATAATCCGTTGAATTAACAACGAACGATAAAGTATAATACTTTACCTATCGAATTAACGACAATCCGTCAAATTAATGACGAACGATAAAGTATAACCCTAATGTGGGCGGCACTTAAACATCCCTTGGATAGTTTAATCGATCGGATAATGAATCGTAAGAGCGATTGAGTTAATACCCTGTTCTGCAGCACCCCGCTATACTTAATTTGAGTTTTGTGGGTGTTATTTGAAGTAATTTGGACAGAACTCGAAGAATTTTACGAATTCTTTCGTCGAACAATTGCCCAGAAGTCAGTCCCAATGCCTGCTATTTATACACGAAAAGTGACTAGCTTACGGACCGTAAGCTTGTTGAGGTTGCGGTCCGTATGGCATCTTACGGACCGTAAGACTCACAGCTTTACGGTCCGTAAGGGACTAAAAGCTGCTATGTGGTTGCCACGTATGGGTGTAGGCTAGCTGAGTAGATACTTTTCGAAATTTCCTTGTTGCCTACGTTTTATATGGATAATCGTCAATAGGGTTTAACCCCCCCTGAGTTTTAGGGGCCCTAATCCTGATTCTGATTGTTCTGAAAATTTTAGGGTTTGCGTAGAATCACTTGGGTGTCTTAATTAGGGTTTCTTTTTGGTTAAAATAAAATAAGAAATATTATTTTAATGAGAGTTGTTTTATCAGGGGTCTGGGTTCATACTTACGGAACGTTTTTAGGATGTTTTTGTGTGAGTCGTTACATTCTACCCACCTTAATAAAAATCTCGTCCTCGAGATTTACTGGAATAAATAGGAATACTTTTTCTTCATCTCAGATTCCAGCTTCCAAGTGTATTTGGGTTATGATATTTCTTTTGGAATTATGTCATCTTTTAGTTAATAGTATTAGGGTAGATGATCCAGAATTGAAATATTAAATTTTATGAATATGAATTGTATAGTAGGATTCAATGGTTCAACTGAATTAGTTCAAGAAATCGATGATAAACGAATGAAATGAAATGATAAAATGTTCAAAGTGACTAGGTTTAAACCAAAAGATATATGATCAATAAATTCTTTAAAATGAATGTGAAGGACTTTTAGAATCAATAAAATTCTTTGTCAAAAGAAAGCTTACTTTGATTGAGGAAGACGTAGAACTGACAGGTTCCAAATGAAATCAAAGCATGAAAAATGATTTGTCAAATATTTATGATATGAGAAATCAAAGTGTTGAAAGGAATGAATTGCAAAGATATATCAAAAGATAATAGAGTTAGTGTATTATTTTAAAGTTTCAAATTGTTTTAATGGTGAAACATTGTGATAGTACACTTTTAATGACTATACTTTTCATACTATCTCCTAGAAATTGAAATATAATAAGAACAAATTATTTTGATTTGACCAACCATTATACTTTTGTAAAGCAATTTGAATATATATATTATTTGTGTTCTTATCTGAACCGTATCTTATATATATCACATATAAATATTATGTAATATATATATTATTTGTTATGCATTTTTACTATATGTAAATGGTCACCACTTTTAAATAAATATTATTTTAGTATTTTATCATACTATGTAAAATAATTATGTAAGATATATTACAAAATACCGTAATGAAGTCATTATGTTTACAAAATATTATTTTGTAAAAGAAATCATTATTATTTATAATGTTAAATAAGATTGGTAAAAATATTTATTATACAAAATATTTATACATATATTATACTTAGTGGGTCGATTCTATGGGATTACTTATTTGCCTTTGGAAATCATATAACTTTTGTGAATGTATTTACAAATGTTGTAAATAAGTGAAAACAGAGACTATTCTTATATAGTATAAGGTTCCCTTAACCCAGCGTAGTTGATGATTTTTGTATTATTCTTATATGGTTATTTTCTTGCCCGAGTGTTATGGTACATAGTTACCACAAAATATGTGATACATAATTATTTATATAATTTTATTCATCCCTCTAATTCTGGTATTGTTTTATGAAAATATATCTTTCTCCAATATATATATTTTCATATAAAATTAAAATTTACTAAATATGTATGGTGACTAGTCATTATCATGGTTGGATATTGGTTAGTGCTGCCTTGTTTAAGCATAGGTGGCCAATCCATGCCTAACTAAGGCTAGGTTACCCAATATCTGCCCTTGACAATAATCCTGGTATTTTAAAATAATACTAACACTTATTATTATTAATATTTTCTTACTAATAATAAAACTGATATTAGTATTACATAGAAAAATTTCTAATAAAAATGGTGAAATTGGCCGTCCCCAGGATCGAACCCGGGTCTAGGCCACACCCTTTCGCGCTCTTAGCCAATCGAGCTAAGTGCCTAGTTTGTGAAAATCTCCATTTTGGTTAAATATAAGCACATGTACCATAAATTCGGTACTTTTTATTATAAGTCACTCACTTATATTGACTAAGTTTTTGCTTATCCTCCTTATGATGACTAATAAGAATATAGTAATACTATTAGGCAATCACTTATGTAAGTTTCCAAAAATAATGTTTTTCGATTGAAGATGTTAAAGTAATAATTATCACGAAAGGCTAGATTGATATTTGTAAACAAATCATTTAAGAGATATAAGATATATTAAAATATGACAAGAACTTGTGTATTATTATCTTATCACACGATTTGTGTTAAGATAACTTTTTATAAATATTCGTATATGATATATATAAAATGAGAAAATTTTATGAAAACGTTGGTACAAGGTGACCGTGATCAAAGAAATGATCTAGTGAAGTCGAAGACCAATTAGGCATTTTATAGTTCTAGAGAATTGAAGTGTTTGTTGGAGAATATGATATCTTTAAATCCATCATATGGGAATTTGAAATGAGCAAGTTTAAACAACTGAAATCGGTTTAAACAAAACGAGTTTATATAGGAAAGTTCGGACATGGTCATAATAGAAACCATGGATGCTAAAGAAAATTGAGTTTTTTCAAAAATTTATTGACTTGATATTCTGAGTCATTGTTTAGCAACAATGTGGTTTACTGTACCAAAATCAAGTCTAACTAAAGGATATTTGAGTTTGGATAAAACGACAAATTAGAATGAATCCTTTTAGTGGAAATTTAGAATTTAAACGAACCATATGTGTAATAAACGGTGCATGTGTGGATTTACCAAGAAATGAAATGAATCAATATCCGCTATTATGAAATAAGTCCTTCTGGTATGATGACCGTTAGGAAAAGTAGAAATGCAAAAGTCAACTTTTTATATGCAGAAGTCAGAATTTTCAACAAAAGAAATATAAGAACTTCTATCTGGAATTTCGAATGATAACCGTTATTTAAATGATATTATCAGGGAATGTCAAAATTAAAATGAAAATAGAGAATTTGCAAAAGTATATGACTCCTTTTTCAGTGCTAATACTTATGACTCTGATTAGACTGTGCACCGATGTTTTTGTGAAATCTTGTTCTAATATACCTCAGCGAAATTTTATGTTGGTTGTAGGATCATATGAAAAAGTGCTGTTTTTAGTTCTTCTACTGACAGAATTAATATTGGTGTTATCGTGCCCAATTTATATTTTCCAAAGATCTTGCCTCGAAAGTTGTGTGTGATATATTTTAACTTCTGAGGACTTATAATTAAATTTTCATGTGTTTTCTTGTATATTATCACGACTTTACATGCATCTTATTTGCGTTAATAGTTTATGATACCGCTTTTAGAAATTCTTATACTTTTGATGGTATCTCAATTTAATGGGTTTCCTTTGTTTATTTTATCATACAAACTACAAGACAGATGATCCAACGAAATAATCGGAAAAGAGATTCTTAATAAAGGAATCTAGACACAGATGCTTGTGCTTTATTCCAAATTGTCAATCCTTATGGTTTTTGGATTTTCTTATAGATATACATATCTATTAAATCATATATTTCATATACTGAATTAAACATACCATCTATCGGTCAATGTATTTAACAGATTCATATTTCAAAACCAGTCAAATATCTTGATTATGATACTATTTTAGGGAACTCTTGTCACTCGTGTGACATATTATATATTCCGTCTTATCCGATTCGCGCCGGAGCGGTAATTCCAATATATCCGATCAAACGGGAGAGTCTTATTACCTCATACCCAGTCTTGCCGGAATAAATATTCTATTTCCCATAAATAGTATCTTTTCAAAAAGTGCCTATCTTTTTAGGGCTTTTATTCAGAATTAAGGAAATTTGTATTTCCATAACATATCTTATTTTTATATTGATCTTTACACGATTCCGGTGACAGTGTCAATTTAATCATTTTTTTTTCCAATTAGTGACTCAGGTCATATTACTGTTGATTATTCTTTCAACTAGTAATTCTGGACTTAGTTATCCCGTGATATTACTTTATCAAATATATTACTTATGGCACAAAACCATTTAACCCAGAGAATGACATATATCATTTTATTTCAAACTACTATAACTTATCAAATATAATATGTTAATTTACTTAAATAATTGTAATATAGTTATTTGATTTAATTTAAAAAAATATAATCTCCGTATAGTAGAATATATTATACTTGACTATTTTATTATGGGATACATTAATTAAATTTATTTTAAACATTTATTAACTTTATTAATGATTCAATGTTTAAAATAATATTAGTCATAGGCTATGGTTACTGATGCGTAGTTTCTATTGTGATTGTGGTTATGCTATTATTAGCTAACTTTCTATTAGAAAATAACTTTAATTACTGTAAGTATAACTGATAAATATTTTAGGATTTTGAAAAGTCTTTGTAATTATAATTGTATCACAAAAAGGTGATAAAACTATGAAAATAGAGTGGACTTACAAACTGTGAGAAAAGAAATGAACTTACCAAAATCCATCATATTTATTTACACAAATACTTAGCTTATTGTGAAGCTAATATTAAGGCATCTTTTCTTAAATTTGAGTCTAAATGCTACCAATTAACATCAATCCCCTAACTCTTTTATATAAATTTAGGTATTATTATTACAACACCTAAAGGCGTAAAGCAGTGGCTTTGCTTAGTGGCTCTGATACCACCTTCTGTCACGACCCCCGACCCACCCTGGACGGAATCGAGAGTCGCGAACAGTCCAGTGGTACCGGTGATTATTTTAAAAACGTTGCAGCGGAAATTTCCTCAGAACCGTGAGTTAGGAAAAATATCAGAGTTTAGAAACACCGGATTTTATTTCAATAAATAAATAAATAAATGGGATAAACCCATGTTTTATAATGGTAGCTTTAATAAAATAATTTTTATTATATAAAACAATATTTCTTATTTTGATTTAAATAAATACATAAGCCACTTCTTGATGCCTTTCAGTGCCGTATCCATCTCTTACTCCAATCTACTGTTATTACCTGAAACGCGTTTTAAAAAGGTTTTGTCAGCGGGAAATACTGAGTGAATCATTCTATTTACTAAAATGACACATTTGTTATAATTTACAGTATTAAGAGCGATTACAATGTTTCTGATATCAAGCCAATTACCCACAGTATTTGTCACTCGAATCTTTACGGTGACTGTGGTCATATCACCATTGGCTGCCCCAATGAATGACGAATATCACTAAATTTAGGTTCGCCCACCTAAAGTGATAAAACTGTAATACTGTGCACAATACCCCACATACCGGCTGTAATTTGGTGATTACAAAGACTTAATCCCCGTAATTATAACTTTGAAATAAAACACTTTTGTAAATAGATTTGATAAAAAGAGAGAATGACTCACAGATAATCAGGCAGATTCATACGGACAAAGTTTAGTTTACAGATAAGCCTTTGATATATTGCAGATTTGTACAAGCAGAGCTTAGCCTATTACTTAGCCTTGGAACCTAATGCATACGAACTAGGTAGATAACTTAATACAGCATTTACGATAATCCATGAGATTAAATTCTCACAATGAATGTCAAAATGCAATACTTTGTCCATCGAATTAACGATGATCCATTGAATTAACAATGAATGACAAGGTATAATACTTTACCTATCGAATTAACGATAATCCGTTGAATTAACAACGAACGATAAAGTATAATACTTTACCTATCGAATTAACGACAATCCGTCAAATTAATGACGAACGATAAAGTATAACCCTAATGTGGGCGGCACTTAAACATCCCTTGGATAGTTTAATCGATCGGATAATGAATCGTAAGAGCGATTGAGTTAATACCCTGTTCTGCAGCACCCCGCTATACTTAATTTGAGTTTTGTGGGTGTTATTTGAAGTAATTTGGACAGAACTCGAAGAATTTTACGAATTCTTTCGTCGAACAATTGCCCAGAAGTCAGTCCCAATGCCTGCTATTTATACACGAAAAGTGACTAGCTTACGGACCGTAAGCTTGTTGAGGTTGCGGTCCGTATGGCATCTTACGGACCGTAAGACTCACAGCTTTACGGTCCGTAAGGGACTAAAAGCTGCTATGTGGTTGCCACGTATGGGTGTAGGCTAGCTGAGTAGATACTTTTCGAAATTTCCTTGTTGCCTACGTTTTATATGGATAATCGTCAATAGGGTTTAACCCCCCCTGAGTTTTAGGGGCCCTAATCCTGATTCTGATTGTTCTGAAAATTTTAGGGTTTGCGTAGAATCACTTGGGTGTCTTAATTAGGGTTTCTTTTTGGTTAAAATAAAATAAGAAATATTATTTTAATGAGAGTTGTTTTATCAGGGGTCTGGGTTCATACTTACGGAACGTTTTTAGGATGTTTTTGTGTGAGTCGTTACAATAAAAACTCTGTAACTTATCTAAATTCTCATCCGTTTCACTTGAAACATGTTTATAAATGTCCAGTAAAACATTTACCTACGTATTTAACCCAAAATCCTTAACCCGGATTCTTAGCTTTTATGAGTTACGCATTTGTTACCCAATTCGCGCATATAAATTATTTGACTTGTTTCAAGATTTGTATACCAAACATCAAATCTTGCTTATTCTTTCCATACATCCTATTCCCGCACTAAGACTTCCATTTATGTTCCACCGCAACTATATTTGTGGTGAATTATTTTATTGAAAACATTATATGCCGATTCTACCATCCGGATCGACAATTTACGAAAAATGACCCGTTAGGCGGCATTTAGCTAAAAAGGCTTACGCCTTTCACTTTTATTCCACCCAATGGGTCCACCCAAATATAAAATCCATTTTTAAACTACCCTCAAGGGTCATTTGCCCGATTTGCTATTCGGGGACGTTTTAGTCAAATTTTAGTCCTTTTGACTACGAAGGACATTTTAAAAGCTTGTTTTAACCATGTATACTCTTTTAACCCGTATTTCAGTTTAAATTCATTATGTCTCTAAGAACATAATATCTCCAATTCAAATCGCTAGATATACCTCACTTTAGGTAAATCCAATGTTCAACCATGACTCGATTAGCTCTCCTTGGCCCTAAGACCTCGTTGAGAGTTTGACCCATTACACATACCTGGGTCGGGTCAAAGCATTGACCCATTTTAATACCTTGCCTTATTAGTTGCTAATTAATAGCAACGCAATCCCATACGCTATTCACCCCTGTGAGCATAAGACTCGACAACCAATCATTAGTCGTTATTGTCAAATGATGATAACATCACCATTTGACCCGTTTGACCTAAACGATCAAACATTATATATATATAGGAGAAGGATCCGTTAGGAACCACCCTTTATTGCGAGAACCGCGAGAACCGATGTGAACACAACCAAAAATACCTAAAAAACACACAATTTTTTTTTAAATATTTTTTATAAAAAAAAATCGCTACTTTTAGTAGCAAAAAAATTAATTTAAATTTAAAAAAAAATTGGCTACTAAAAGTAGCGATTTTAATGTAAAAAATATTTTTTTTGTTTTGTTTTTTGGGGGTGTTTAGTTTTTAGGATTGAGCTTGGGGGGTGGGGGGGTTAGGTTTTTTTAGCTATTTCTAGGTTGTGTTCACATTGGTTCTCGCATGAACCTTACCATATATATATATATATATATATATATATATATATATATATATCGCAAAATGGTATTTATTTACCATTCCACTCATTTAACCCAGTACGGTTTTTCGCCATATAGTCATATTTCTTAAAGGTCATTCCTTTACTCGTTTGACCCATTATGGCTTACGCCATAGGGTGTCATTTTAGAAATCATTGTTTATTTGTCAACACGTGACCAATTTACCATTTTACCCTTTATACCCATTATGGTTTACACCATAAGGTAACTTTTCAAAACTCATTGTTTATTTGTCAACACGTGACCAATTTACCCTTTATACCCATTATGGTTTACACCATAAGGTAACTTTTCAAAACTCATTGTTTATTTGTCAACACGTGGCCAATTTACCATTTTACCCTGTATACCCATTATGGTTTACACCATAAGTTAACTTTTCAAAACTCATTGTTTATTTGTCAACACGTGACCAATTTACCATTTTACCCTTTATACCCATTATGGTTTACACCATAAGGTAACTTTTCAGAACCCATTGTTTATTTGTCAACACGTGACTGATTTACCATTTTACCCTTTTTTCCATCAAATATGGTTTCCTACCATTTTTATTTGTTTCGATTCGTATCAATTCACGTCGGAACGCCATATTTCAAGGATTCATTTCAAATGCTAAGTCGCTTTGTCCTTAATCAAATACATAAGTAGATGTTTTATTTTAAAGATGTAAGCTTAACTTACCTTGCATCTGATTATGTTTTTCTTGCGTATTCGATCTGTTTGACCCGCTTCTTCCCAAGCTTCCACCTAGCTTGTCAAGCGTCAAACCTATGATCCCCTAGTCCAGGTGATCGATAATTCATGTTCATACACGAATTTGAGACCCGAATTCCCTTTCAATTTGATGATCTTGATTGAACAAGGGTTATGATCCCCTAGTGTGTTTGTGTTATGTTTTTATTTTCCTTTTTAATAACTCAACTTTTTAGTTTTTCCTTTTTGGTCCCTCATGTTTGATATCATCCAATATTTATCACTAACAATATAAATAATCAACTAGGTTTATTATTCTTAGTTGCCTACTTCCAGCTAATTATCAATAAACATGATAATTCAATCTACTAAGTTCGGGGATGCTACAACCTGACTTAAATCACGTACCAATAGTCTTGGGCCTTTTATAAACTTTATTCTAAAAGGCATTCATCTATCTTTTGTTTAGGATTAGGTTTATTTAATTAAATCTTGGGTTAAGTTTTACCACTAAGGGTATTTTACTCGCTCTTCGATATTAACGTGGTTTAATTACCAAACCCGTTTTTGGAGTGTTACAACATCTAACTACTTTTTTTCTTCTACAAGATTACCACCTCGCACGCCTCTTTAGTTGTGATCTCTTTATGGGTCCATCAAAGACATAAGTACTTAGTGATAATGTTGTTAATATGACGACGTAGTCGCTCTAGTCGGGGTCGTGCTACTTCGTTGGGACGCTTGTTTTTGCTAATAGAGTTAAATGATCTTTATTTAACAGGAGGTGTTATACATACATACATACATATATATACACACATATATATATATACATATATATATATATATGTAAACCCATATGTGTAGATAGGATCTATCCATGTCAAAGTTGCACCACATGAAGGAAGGGGTAGTTCCGGTATTTGACCGTGGACATATAGAAGAGTTGTATCAGTGTCGTTGAACTCATGTGTTCAGTTCTTTTGGTGTATCTAGGGGCGGCTACAAAGATGAGGACACGTAGCATGGGCCTTAGGAAAGTAAAATTTGAAATCTTATGATATGTTTGTTTTTTTTACAATGAATGAATAGATTTTGATTATTATATGTTATGTGACAATTTAAATGAATATGCTTTAAATATTGAAACAATAATTAGTTGTCATGAGCTATGGGCAATCGTCATGCCCTGTACCTTTCCGCTGCGGGTCGGGGTGTGATATTTGAGAGTGTTTAGAGAGCTGGAAAAGTGAAATGAAGGTGTAGGAGGTTTGGTTTTATAATGATGGATTAGGGTTTGTGTTTAAATGAGGTTATGAAGTGACTGGGTGAAGAAGGATGTGAGGAGAAGTGACCAATCCATGAGCTGCCAACAACTTTATGTGGATTCAGACTTCTGCCACCCACAAGGGAAAATTGGGCATCTTCTTGCCACCCGCGAGAAGAGTGTTTTCAAGTTATTTTTTTTTCAATTTGGCCCCTAAACTTGTAATTATGTTATCTTATATCGTTTTTCTTGTATTTTAGCCCATTTTTAGGTATTTAAAGTGTAACCATGTACTGTACGAGTTTGATGCATGTACGGTTTGCGTATAAATGAGAATTAAGCGTATAATAAGTCTCGGTTTGCACAAAACAAGTATCCAAAGATTGATTGCGTATAAGTATAAAAAGCGTAAGTATAAAGATGAATTTCATTATGATCAGAGTCCCGGATTACAAGTTTGTAAGTGAATAAAGGATACAATACGATTACAAGTTTCCAAAAAAAGAAATACGATTACAACTTTCTAAATAAGGAAGGTACAAAAATGCAAAGCATTACACCTTACATGGGGATATAAACAGAACATAATAGACTTTGGTCTTGTTGGTATGTGGAAAATGTAAAAAAAAAAAATTACGGGGCAACTATGTAACATTGAAAGTTTGATCTCATGTTACAAAAAAACGTGGAAAACTAATTTTGTAACATATTACTTATGCCCCTGGATTGATAACATGTGAATAAATGTTTTTAGTGTAACACTCGATGTACTTTATTTTTTACGCTTCTTCTTAGAGGGTGTTGTATATGGCAAAATCCCCCAAAAAATGTGGACCAAACTGTATGCTACATCAAACACCGATGTGTTCTTGTGTAAACCCGTTCATATAAATGGACGGTGCTAAGCCTATATGTCTTCATAGATGGGGATAAAAAGGCTTATAAACTTTGTCCTTGTATGTATGTGGAAAATGTAACTATTAAAAGTTTGGAATTACCAATAGGGTGTTGGTCCATTGGCAAATGCAAAACCTTTAAACATCTTGGGAGGGGGAGGTCTTGGGTTCAAGTCCCACAAATGACCGAAATTAAAAGAAATTTGCCGTTCAAAAAAAAAGTTTGGACCCCATGATACAAACAAAGAATGGAAAACCAAATTTGTAACATTTTAGTTAAGCCTATGATTTGATGACGTATGATAAAATATGGTTTTTATGTGACACTTGAAATCTTATGCATTTTTTTATATTTTCCTAACAATATATATCAAGTTCCATTAAAAAAAAGTCAGGACACACCGTATGTTCACAAAAGTGGTTGCGGGTGATGAGAATGGTTATTGTGCAATGAACGTTTGGTAAACACCATTCTCATCACCCGCATCCACTTTTGTGAACATACGGTGTGTCCCGATTTTTTTTAATGAAACTTGACATATATACCACTTTTTAGGAACATAAAATAATCAAAATTTGTCCATTCATTGTAAAAAAACAAACATAATATAAGATTTCAATTTTACTTTCCTAAGGTCCATGCTACGTGTCCTCATCACTTGTTCTTTTGGGTGCAATACTTATGATTTTTCAAACTCACACAATCACTCACAAACATTCTTGACACAAACAAACAATCCATTATACATGCTTAATACGTGATGCTTAGAAACTCTTACATGCTAGAATCCTTACTTGCACAAGACTTTGTCATTAACTTCGTACAAGCCCCCCTTAACATGTATAACGCTATATGAGTAACACACCACCCGTATTCTTGAGGTCATGTTAAGTCATACAAAAACGGTCTTGTCATTTGCTTATTTGCTTATGAACGGGTTACACCCAGAACACATCTGTGTTCGATACAACATATCGTGTGGATCCAAGTGATTCTTTCTTGTCTATCATTTTATTTTATTTTATGCTTTTATTTTCTTTTTATTAGTTTAAAAATCTTTTCTCAAAAGTTGGTTCGATTAAACGTTGATAATAAGCCGGTGCTATAAGCTCTTGTGTCCTTGGACGACCTCGGTATCTTGCCATCACTATACTACGTCCGCGATGGGTATACTTGCCCTAAGCGTGTGTGTAGAGTGATAGTAGAATATCGTGTTTTATAAATTTAAAACTTGAAATCAGCGAGTAAAAAGAGCTAAAATAACTAAAAAATATATACTCACCCACGCATGTCACAAACACTTTTCATAAATCTCATCATACAAGAATCATCATCTTAACAGAAATCAAAACAAAAATTCAACATATACACACACATACCTACGACCATACATACATACGTACATATTTACTTCCATTTTTATTTTTTTGAAAACTCATTGCAAGTTTGTGAATAATTCCAAGATCAATAGAAACCTTCCACTATCATCATCATCATCACCAAAGATCAAGAAGATGATTTTAAAAATAAGTTTATACCTTCAAAATTTTGGTGGGTTTTTGACAAAGTTTGATGATATGGAGCTTGCACCTTCTTGGATTCACCTTGAAATCACCATTGAATCTTCAAAATACCTTGGAATTAGCTTGAAATGGCTTTGATCTTTAAGGAATATGTTTGAAATTTGAAAGGAAGTGGGTGTTGGTGTGTGTTCCGCCGAGATATGCAAAAGGGAAGGAAGAATGAAAAGTTTTTGATCTTTGGAAGTTGTTAAATGTTGAGTGTGTAAGATTAGTAATCATTAGGTTTGTATAATCTCAACACTTGGCACACAAAAGAACTGGTGGGCACCTTATGGTGGCGCCACCTCTATCTACACACACACTTTCTCTCTCTTAAAATCTATACATACACATATTCATGCAAGAAACAGGTATTTAACTGACTACTGGGTATTTTATTTCGCATTTTAAAGCGTTTTAAATTATTTTTATCATTCTATAAAAATTAGCTCGCCATAATAATGCTGAACAATATTTTATTTGCCTAGACTGGCGTTGTCTGTATTTTGCAGTATACGTGCGGTATTGCACAGTACACAATTAAATTCGCAAAATAAGGATTTTAAGTGTTTTGATTAATTTTTCTTCACGGATATGATTAAAAATAGGATTTTAATCCTAACGGAATATTTTTAGGATTTTAACATTATCCGGGCGGTCACCGACGTTCGTTTCACATTTTGTTCGTTACGTGATAAGCGTTTATCTTATTATTGCCAACATAATATTTAACAAAGTTTGGATTTACCAACACTTCGAATACCTTATATTAACGTCACATTTAATAATTTAGTGCCTCCATATATTCATAACACATGTCACACTAGTATAGTACATGCTCCTTTTCAAGCTTTCGAGATCTATGGCGTCTAACATGGATTCCGTTCGATAAAGTAATATTTAATGACGTTTTCATATTTGTTCCAGCAAATCTTGCAACATATATACAACAGATATGGCGTTTTGTTCTTTATGCTTGTTTCATTGTCCTTTTTTTCAAAGTAATATTTGACAATGCGTTTATGTTTCAATGGCATTCTTCACGTATCCAATATTTGGCGTTTTCATTGGTTGTTAACAAGTAGTAAGAACTGATAACTGGCGTTTTCATTATTAATGTTAATTGTCGTTTAGGATCTAATATATGCTTATTGTTTACGATCAATGACGTTTTACACCTGATTAGTTTTGAATGTTATTGTATAATATTTGTAAACATCAGTTCTTACTATATGTTAATTTGTAAACATCAGTTTTGTTAATTATGGCGTTTTCATTATCACGTTATATTTGTTAATTATTCATATTGTTAATTTTTCAACTTATGGATTTTTCATTAACACGTTTTATTAATATTGTTAATTCATCATGTTGTTAATTAATCAACTAATTGTGTTTTCATTATGGCATTTTTATTATGACGTTTTCAATTATATGTTTATTAGGCCTTGTTTATTATTCAATTAATGGCGTTTTCATCGATAATGTTATAAGGAGACAATTTCTATTTAATGGCGTTTTTCTTAAATTGTTTCTCACTGTGTTTTCTCAGACGAAGGTGTTTCCTCGAATGAAAGGTTTTGCCCCAAAACTGGTTTACCATTTATCATTCCTGACGTTAGTGAAGAGATAAAACCCAAAATGGACATGATATTCCCAAGCCTCGATGATTGTTATTCAATGTATGTTACGTATACCAAGGCTTGTGGTTTTTCTGTCAGGAAAGGGGCTGAAAAGATAAACGCCAAAGGAGAAAAACATATTAAGTATTACATGTGTACGTGATCTGGGGTATATAAGGACAAGAAGGTTGATACGTTGGACCCCAATCAAAAGGAACAAATTATGCTATCCAACTTTTCTAAGAGGACTGATTGTAGTGCACTGTTATGTGTAATATTTGAGGCTGGATCATGGAAGGTTTATAAGTTTGTTGAGGAGCACAACCATGATTTTGTTAAACATCCTGATAAGCATTTTCTTCCAACTGAGTGACACCTCACTCAGCTCCAGAAGCATGTTATACATAGCATGTCTAAGTTGAATTTGGGTCCGGTTAAGGCGTTTAATGTTATGAAGACGTGTTTTGGCGGTTTTGAAGACGTGGGTGCAAGTAAAGTTGATTTTAAGAACTAAAAGAGGCAAATTAACTTGTTTATATGGGAATATGATGCTGAGATGGTTGTGAGACATTTGGATGAAAAAAAACAGTCCCAGCCTCATTTCTCGTACGATTACTCAGACGAAGAGAATCGTTTGAAGGGACTTTTTTGGTGTGATGATCAAGCCAAACGTAATTACTGTGTTTGGTGATGTAATTTTGTTTGACGCCACCTATCGTTCCAACAAGTAATATTTATAATTCTATTTTTCTGTTCTTTTGGCGTTTTCACTGTTTACATGCATTGGCGTTTTGTTCTCGTTTCATTTTCTCAATGGCGTTTTCACATGGAGATACTCTATGGTGTTTGTACCGTTCACTGGTATAGACAATCACCACTGCAATGTTACATTTGGTGCTGCATTATTGGCATCAGAAACTGCTGATACGTATATATGGTTGTTGAGAGTTTTTCTAAAAGTTGTTGGTTCTCAACCAAAAGTTGTTGTCACTAACCAAGATCCAGCAATGAAGAAGGCTATTTCTGTTGTATTTGTTGAAACGAGTCATCGGTTCTGCATGTGGCACATGAGGCATAAACTTTCTCTGAAGGTTGATTTTCTTATTTTTATGTTTGGCGTTTTAAGATATATGGCATTTTATCCTTCTTAACTGTTTTTCATGTTAGTTTGTTGTTTCTAATGTATATGTTTTGCATGGCATTTTCGTGTTATATATCGGTTAGTGTTAGGCTATGCAATTCCACCAATTTCAAAGAACGTATTTGTGGTGTTGTGTGGACAATATTCTTACACCCGAAGAGTTTGAATCAGGATGAGAAGAGGTTATTGGAGAGTTCAATTTAGATGATAATGACTAGCTTTATGATATTTTTGCACTCAGGGAATCTTGCATCCCGGCATACTATAGAATGGAGGAACTGTCGGGCCTTATGCGTACGACATCGAGGTCGGAGAGTGAGAACCATTTTTTGGTCAAGTGTGCAATTCAAAATCTACTCTTGTTGAGTTCATGACTCTTTACGAAACTGCAATAGAAGCACAACATCACACGCACCGGAAAAATGATCATGAATCTCGATATAAGCATCCCCAGTTGAAAAGTAATTATAAAGTGTTGGAGGGCCAAGCTGCTGACATATACACCAATTTTTTTTTGTGATGTTCAAACTAAGCTAATCGGGATTGGGGATTGCTTAAATCAACGTTACGAAGATCAGCCCGATGGGTTTGTTAAGTTCTACATAAATGATTTCTGATGTGTGCAAAATGCAACATATAAATTACATCAAATGTGGAATAAAACTAACCCTTTTTAGTACTAATGTTGGAAAAAGTGTGTTTTTGTCTTCCTTTTGTATTTTCAGGGTTAAAAGAGCTTAAATGGAGAAAAGAAGCAAAAATGCAGCTAAATCTAACAATAATACAAGAAAGGGATAAACGTGGCATGCCCGACCCCCCGACAGCATCTTCCCAAGCAAAAAAAAGAGAACAGAAGGCTGAACCCGCCCCGTGCTCATTGAACACGGGGGCGTGCCCAAGTGTCTGCAGAAAAGACAAAGTTGTAGAAGCTTCTATCACCCACCACGGGGGCGTGCCCAGCGGACACGGGGTCGTGGTCAACGCAAAGATACGCAGAATCTAGGCAAATCTTGATAGTACAGATACGCTTCTACAAACGGGGTCGTGCCCAGCGGACACGGGGGCGCGGTCAACTAATGCAGACAAACTGCATTTAATGAAGACAGAGAAGATGGGTGGACATGGGGCCGTGCCCAATGGACACGGGGCCGAGTCCGGGCTTCTGTGCAGGCTATAAATAGGGGTGCTTGGCTCACTTGCAAACCATCCCTTGGCAAACCACCTCTCTCACACTTCACCCACCCACCACCACCATCACAACCCACATCCACCGCCATCATCCATCATAGAGTGTGTGAGTAGTCTCGGGATCCAAGATTGATCGTAAGAGTTCTTGACAATCAAAGGCCATGTTTGCCTAAGTCTCTTACATCACTTGGTGAAGACAAGTGTTTAGTGTAATACTTTTTATTTTTAATCTTTTTGCACTTTTTATTTGGTTATGTATTAATGACTTTAATAACTAGTTTCTTATGTTGAAGGTAAATCTTTCTTATCATTTGTCCATGGTGTCTTGGCGTTATTTTACTGTCTATATAAAATAAAAGATTTACACCATTCATATCTCCACGGTCTATATGGAGATATGTTGGCTACCTGGTCGGGGGTTAAGGGAATGGTTTGGTAAGAGTCTTGCCTTGTTCAGTGTATAGATCCTGCAAGGACCTGGGTCAAGTTTAGTAGGACCTCCTTCAATACCCACTGGTATTGGATGGCGGGGGTCCGAACTCCTTGATCCCCTCATATGTAAACTACTATTAAAACTTTAACCCGGCTATTTAGGATTGTATCCCTGCTGACTCAAACTACTTAGCCGAGGGTAACGTCACCTTCAAAAGAGGGGCCTACAACATTATGCATTAATAACTTAATTAATTATCTTTCAATAATCCAACCCTTTAGGATTGTATAACGTCACCTTCAAAAGAGGGGCCTACTACTATAACTAAGATAATCTCTTAAAAAGTGCAAAAGTGCAAAAGTGCAAAAATAATCAAAGGTTACACTAAAGGCGAGTCGGATCCAAGTGATTCATCTTGTCTATCTGTTTTATTTTTATTTTTATTTTTCAGCATTTTTAGTTTTTATTTTCTAGTTTAAAACATTTTTCTAAATTTTTGATTTGATTAGACGTTGAGGATAAACTGGTACTAAAAGCTCTTGTGTCCTTGGACGACCTCGGTATCTTACAAACACTATACTACGCTCACGATGGGTGCACTTGCCCATATGTGTGTTTGGTTTAGTAAAATATCGTGTTTTATAAATTTAAAACTTGACTAAAGTGTAAAAAGGGCTAAAAATATACATAAAATATATAACCACCACACACGCATCAAGTTTTTGGCGGTGTTGCCGGGGATACAAGGATTTTAAGAATGCTTAAAATCGACGGCCTAATCAGTTTTTTTCAAAACATTTTTAAAACGCGCGCATTTTTCTACATTTTAGTTAGTTTTTGCATTTACAGTAGCCTGAACACGGGGCCGTGCTGCATTTTTTTTCACAAACTCCCAGATACAAAGTCTGAACACGGGGTCGTGCTCACTGAACACGCCCCCGTGCTGCACAAAACCAGTCACTTTAATTCAAACGCCCAGATACAGAACCTGAACACAGGCCGTGCTCACTGAACACGTGGCCATGTCCAGCCTCTGTTTCCGTTTTTATTTTTGTTTTCTGGTCTCGAGACTCTGTTGTGGTCTGCTGAGTGATTCTTATGGATCAATACTCAGGAGGCTACAACTACACCTATGAGGAGGATGATTATAGGGAAGACTATTGCACCATTTGTGGTGACCCGCACTCGGTTCAATATTGTGACTTATTTTAACCATCCACTTCATACACTTACTATGAGGAGCCCAGGTACGAGCCAACCACTTCATACACACCCTATGAAGGCCCAATGTTTGAACCTCCTCCCTCATACTCATATTTTGATGAACCAAGGTATGAGCCTTCATACTCATACTTTGAGGAAACAAGATATGAGCCTCCACCTTCATATGCTTATTATGAGAAACCATGGCGTGAACAACCCACCTCATATGAGTACTATGAAGAACAAAATTACGAACCTTATCCATCATATACTTACAATGAAGAACAATGGTGTGAACCATCTACTTCCTATGAGTATTATGAGGAACAAAGGATCAAAATTCGAGCTTTGAGGATCCTGATCCTTACTCTATCACCGACATAGCCGATAGGATAATAGAAAAAATTAAAACTATCGAACGTTGCATAATAGAATCTCGCGCAAGGGAAGAGGAGTCCCGCGCAAGAGAAGAATTAAATAAGAAAAGGATAGTTGAAAATGTAAAAATGGAAGAAAAAGTAAGTGAAAAACCGACACATGAGTTAAACAACGAAAAGGGTGAGTCCGACAACGTTAAAATTCAAGAAGAGTCTAATTTTGAAGAAATTAATCTCTTATCACCTTCTTTCGAAGATCATTGTTTAGTAGCCACTCATGCTAAGTTTTTAAAAGGGCTAAACACTAACACTAAAATTGACGAAACAGTAAGCATTAAGTTAACAAATGATCAAACTTCGCTAATAAAAGAAGGCCCATTTGAAATTAACATTACACCGGTTCCATGTTTTTTCAAAATTCCTTTATTAGTAATATCATAATTGATAAAGATCTTTGCGTTAATATAATGCCTAACTACATTTTTGAAAAATTAAGTATTAGTTATTTTTCTCCACTTCAAATACCCATTTTTCTATCCAATTGGAAAGTAATAAAATCAATCGGTGTAGTTGAGGATGTCTTGGTCCAAACAAATCAAATGGTAATCCCAACCGACTTTGTCATCCTTGATGACGCTCCTCTAGTGTTGGGACGACCCTTTGTAAAAACCCACGAAGCTTTGAAAAACCGGAAGTACAACAATCTATCTATTCAATTAGGGGCATTTAAAAGAAGTGTCGATCTTGAGCGTTCAATGAAATATCCATTCGGCAATAATGACCCCCTAATTGAAGATGAAGATGAACCACCCGATACAAGAGAAGAAATTGACCACTTTGTTGAAGAAGAGGTCGCCATAGAACAAACTTTTAAAGTTCTTGATCAAAATGAGCAACTAAATAAGGAGTCTCCTAAAGACCCACCTCTTGAGCTCAAAGATCTCCCAAAAGGTTTGGAAGAGTAAATCACCTGTAATTATTTCGTCTAAATTAAGTAGTTTAGAAAAAGAAAAATTAATTTCGCTTTTGAAAAAACACAAAAATGCGATCGCTTGGAAGCTTGTAGATATTAAAGGCATAAGTCCTTCCATGTGCACGCGCAAAATTTTAATGAATGATGACTATAAATCGGTAATACAACCACAACGTAGGGTAAATCCAAATGTCCAAGAAGTGGTTAAAAACGAAGTCATCAAATTACTTGACGCCAGACTTATTTACCCTATCTCCGATAGTCCGTGGGTAAGTCCCGTCCAAGTAGTTCCAAAGAAAGGAGGTATGACGGTAATAACTAATGAGAAAAATGAATTAATACCAACGAGAACCGTCACATGATGGAGGGTATGTATAGATTATCGTAGATTAAATGAAGCAACAAGGAAAGATCACTTTCCTTTGCCTTTTATTGATCAAATGTTAGAAAGATTATCCGGTCACAAATTTTATTGTTTCTTAGATGGTTTTTCAGGTTACTTTCAAATCCCGATAGCACCTGAAGACCAAGAAAAGACAACATTCACATGTCCCTATGGAACTTTTGCTTATCGACGCATGCCGTTTGGTCTATGTAATGCCCCCGCAACCTTTCAACGTTGCATGGTGGCCATCTTCCATGATATGATAGAAAAGACAATGGAAGTCTTCATGGACGACTTTTCTATCTTTGGAGATTCATACGACCAATGCCTTGATAACCTTGAACGAATGCTATCCCGATGTGAGGAAACTAACCTCGCCCTTAATTGGGAGAAATGCCATTTCATGGTAACGGAGGGAATAGTACTTGGTCACAAAATCTCAAGCGAAGGAATGGAGGTTGATCGAACAAAAATAAACACTATTTCTCGGTTACCACCCCCATCCTCCGTTAGAGCTATCAGAAGTTTCCTAGGGCATGCCGGATTCTATAGACGATTTATCAAGGACTTCTCTAAAATCTCAAAACCTCTAACAAAATTACTTGAAAAAGATGCCCCTTTCATCTTTGACAAGGATTGCAATCAAGCATTTCTATCACTAAAAGAAATGCTAGTCAATTCACCTATCATGATTGCGCCTGATTGGAAATTACC
The DNA here is from genome assembly GCA_030545235.1 of Helianthus tuberosus. NCBI lineage: Eukaryota > Viridiplantae > Streptophyta > Magnoliopsida > Asterales > Asteraceae > Helianthus > Helianthus tuberosus. Next base: position 70,571,039 of record CM060411.1, read on the forward strand.
TTTCGAAATCATGTGTGATGCAAGTGACTTTGCAGTTGGAGCCGTCTTGGAACAAAGAAAAGATAAGCATTTTCACCCAATTTATTATGCTAGTAAAACACTTAACAATGCACAAGAAAATTACACAACAACAGAAAAAGAGTTATTAGCCGTGGTATTTGCTTTTGATAAATTTCGTTCTTATCTTGTTCTTTCTAAAACAATAGTCTATACAGATCATGCAGCCATTCGATATCTCTTCAAGAAACAGGATGCTAAACCACGTTTGATTCGGTGGATTCTACTCCTCCAAGAATTCGACATTGAAATCAAAGACAAAAGAGGAGCAGAAAACACCGCAACAGATCATCTTTCGCGCTTAGAAGACCCAGCTTTGGAGGCAACCAGGGACGAGCAAATCAACGAAAATTTCCCAACGGAATCCCTGGAAATGGTGGAATACCGAGAAGAACCATGGCACGCCGACTATGCTAACTACCTAGCTAGTGGTATAGTCGTGAAAGGATGGCCACATCATCAAAGAAAGAAATTCTTTGCCTATGTAAAGCATTATTTTTGGGAAGATCCTTATCTTTTCAAAATGTGTGCCGATCAACTCATTCGCCGATGCGTACATGGTAGTGAAGCAAGAAGAATTCTCTGCCATTGTCATGAAGGTCCATACGGAGGACATCATGGTGCTGCTAGTACGACACGAAAGGTATTTGATTTAGGATTTTATTGGCCAACCATTTACAAAGGCGCCCAAAGTCTTGTCAAAACATGTGACGCTTGCCAAAGATCAGGTAATATTTCTTCCAAAAACGAAGTGCCACAAAATGACATTCTTGTTTGTGAAATTTTTGATGTGTGGGGACTCGACTTTATGGGACCCTTCCCACCGTCAAAAGGAAACAAATATATACTTGTGGCAGTAGATTACTTGTCTAAATGGGCCGAGTCCGAGGCACTTCCAACAAATGATGGAAGAGTCGTGGTAAGATTTCTGAAAAAATTATTCTCTCGTTTTGGAACACCTAAAGCATTAATAAGTGATAGAGGTACCCATTTTTGTAACCATCAATTCGAAAAAAATTTAACAAGGTATGGGGTCTATCACCGGGTCTCAACGGCATATCACCCTCAAACAAACGGACAAGCCGACGTGACTAATAGAGGTTTAAAAAGAATACTCGAAATAACCGTAGGGTTAAATAAAAAAGAATGGGCAGATAAATTAGATGACGCTTTATGGGCTTTTCAAACTGCTTATAAAACAACAATAGGTACAACCCCATATAAGCTCGTCTATGGAAAAAGCTGTCATTTGCCAGTAGAAATTGCACACAAGGCCTACTGGGCAATTAAAAATGTAAACTTGGATTTAGAATTTGCCGGTAAAAATCGATTTTGTCAATTAAACGAATTAGACGAATTAAGAAATTATGCATACTCTAACTCCGAAATTTATAAGGAAAGAATGAAAAACTTGCATGATAAACACATTAAACCTAATGAATTTCGAGTAGGAGATCAAGTTCTATTGTTTAATTCACGACTTCGATTATTTCCTGGTAAATTAAAGTCTAGGTGGTCAGGACCTTTTTCCATCACCCATATTTTCCCACACGGTGCAATAGAAATTAAATCTCGGAATGGAATTTCATTCAAAGTCAATGGCCAACGGCTGAAGCTATATCAAGGATTCATTGAGGATGAGGAAGAAGAAATCTCGCTTCAAACGGTCGAAGAATAAAGGCATCAACATCATACCTGGTAAGTTACGAACAATCGGGAGAACATCTAAATCGGTAAGATTTCTAAAACCAAAGTTTTGGGAAAACAGGGCACTCACAAGAGCACTTAAAAAAAATTAAAATTGCCCGCCCACGGGGCCGTGCTCAGCGAGCACGGGGCCGTGTCCGCGCAACTGTCGGGATAAAAACCCTTTTTTCAAAACAGTTTCTTCATTCCACACGCCCCGTTTCCCCACAAACTCTCTGGTTCAGGCGATTTTTCTGCAAGATTTCGAATTCTCCTCTACTTCTAACAACATCAAGGTATGTTCTATCATCATTAGTAGTTAGATTAAGCACTTGCATGTAGTTTAACATCAAAAATTTGGGGAAAAATCTAGGGTTCTTGAACTTCAACCGGATCGAACCTCAAATTTTTGCTTAGATCTATTAGCATTAGTATAGATACATGTTATAGGAAGTAAATCAACTTATATTGTTTGTAGATTTGCCCGATTTCTCACAAAAACCCCAAACCCTTGTTTTTGAACCAAAAAAGATAAAATTGAAGGGGTAAACGGTTTGTTTTGAGAAAAACGACACTCGGTGTTTCATTTTCGGGGAAAACCGCCCCTACTGGACCAAAAATTTTCAAGTTTTCAGGACCGGGTCGAAAAATGGGATTTTTGGCAAACAGACGCCTGGACACGGGGTCGTGCTCGCTGATCCCGGGGGCGTGTCCAGCCGAATTCTGGCAAACTCGGGGCGTGTCCGCTGAACACGGGGCCGTGTTCAGCCGACTGTTTTCAGTTTTTCCGAATTTTTTAACTGTTTCTTGCTAATTGTTTGATGTTTTCTTTCAGATGGCCAAGAAATTCACTCGATTCAATGCTAACGAGTTGGCGGCTCAAGCTCGTTATGATGTGTTAAGGACTAGGCCCGAGGAGAACCCCAGACAAGTGTGCACAAACACTCTTGAGGCAGTGAACCAATTGGACCGATTCAACAACATTGTCACCGGCCCACTACGAGCTGCCCTTTGCACTCGGCTTCACTCTGTGCATGAATACATCATGGAATTCTACAGCACGCTCGTCTTCAACACAAGAGCCGAGCCGTTTGACAATGAAGGGGTTGAGTTTCGCTGTGGAGGAACCACATACCGGATCTCAATTGCTCAATTTGGGGCTCTGGTGGGGTTGTATGCGGAAGAAGATGCTGGGGATGAGGAAAACACCGGCGGTCTCCGCGAGATCAGGGAAAATGACCGCCAAGCTGCTTGGGCTCAAATAGGAGAAGGCAACTACAATCCGAGCCGAACTAAGAGTACCCAGTTGAGAGACCCTCTTTATCCACAGGGTCCTCACTTACTCTCTTAGCCAACGACACGATGTAGGTTTGCGGGATCTAGTAGTCCTTCATTGCATCCACAACCAGGTCAACCTTGATGTTCCATACCTCCTGCTCTGAAACATGCATTTGAACCAGCTAGCTACTCCCCCCGACTCCTATCTTCTTTGGAGGGTGGATATACCGCCTCTTCAAACACTTCGTGAACATGCCAAGGTCCTTCCGCAAAGGACCATGGTCAGGGGCGAGTGGATATGGTCATTTGCTGCTCAATGAACCTGATTTACGAAGCGGAAGATGGGACGGTCAGCTTTCAAAGAGTTCAAGGGCATGCATGGAACCCACAAGAAGCACTCGTCTTACACGCTCCACCCGTCCATCCTCCTCTTCAGTACCACTACCAGCCCCAGGGTGATCCGGGTCAATCCTCCTCACAAGGAGGCGGTTTTCCTAACTTTCAAAGCTTACATGATTTATTGCAGGAAAAACCTTATGTGCACCAGGAACACCCTACAACATGGGCTAGCAACACATACACCCGGGTCGGAGAAATAGAGAGAAACATCTCCGACATACAGGATGACATTGGAAACATCCGGGAGTATATGGCGGGCCACGGGGGAGATGATGATGACGATGAAGACGAGGACATGGATTGAACGTGAGGAGTAGAAGATAGAATCCCACGGTTGGAGGTCCCACAGGTTAACCCCCTTATCTTACAAACAATTTCTGGCCTGCGTGCCGCTTGTTGAATAATTTACTTTCTTTAATTCTTTTTAATTTCTGCATTTCTTTTTCTTTTTAACTTGTGGTGTGGATTATTAACTTTGGTAATTTAGGATGTTTGTTATGATTGGTGTGGTATTTATTAGTTAAACAGGTACATACGAGGCTTAGAGCACTAAACATTAGTGCTACTAAAGCCGGGACAGGAAAACCGAAGCCATAAACCTGTTTTGCACCTTTGCAGTTTGTCCACACGGGGTCGTGTTCAGCCAACACGCCCCCGTGCCCATTTCCCCAGACCTGCTGTTTGTCTAAAATATGTAGATTTTGGCCAAACACGGGGTCGTGTCCAGCCGACACACCCCCCGTGTCCACCTTCTATAAGTTCTCATTACTGGCAATCTGACCACGGAGCCGTGTTCATCTAACACGGGGCCGTGTCCAGATGCCCAGTAACATAAAAATTTGTTTTTAAACACACTTTTACACATTCAATCAACCTAAAAACTTATTTTTGGGACACATTGAGGACAATGTGTAATTTAAGTGTGTGGGGGGGGGGGGGGATGCTAAAACCTTGAATTTTGCAAGTCCTAATTACAAGCCTTACACAAAACTCTATTGGAACAGCTAAACACCTCAATTTTTTTCAAAATCTTTTCATTTTTTTTACTTGTCTTGGTTTAATTTGAGAATTACAAGTTCTAAAAAGGTTATATTTTTTACAAATTTACAACCGATAGCGTCGTGATAAAAAGAACCAACATAAGAAAATTATGAAACAGCATGACAAATCTAGTTAAAATTTGATTATATATACTTGATCACATAAAAACCCATTCCCACAAAAAGTGAGTTTTGAGCCTTTATTGAGCATATAAATACACATCTTTAAACTAAATGCTCATTTTTCGTTTCTTGTGTGAATAGCCGCTTGGTTTCTTACGACTCTAGAACTTGCCATGACGATACATTCCTGGTCCTTACCAACTTAAACCCAAGTAAGTAAATGATGGAGGCATTAGGACTAACCCTTTTTTCTTTCAACACCATTATTTTTCTTTTTTTTACCACCTACCCAAAATCCCCCTAGTTAACCCCTTTGAGCCTAAATCTTTTCATTTCTTAACCCAAATCAAACACCCTTTTTACCCACCAAAACCCTTTTTCATTTTAAACCCTTTATTTTAGTAAAAAGCTTGGTTTTTCATATGACAATCCTTGAAGTTAAAAAAAAATTTGAAGAATAATGAAGCCAAGAAATAAAACAAACAAGTTCATCAAAAAGAACTTTGTTTGAAGAAATGCTTCATTAAAATAAAAAGTTATAAAAATAAAAGGTCTTACGAAAACCGACGCTTTTTACGCCTTTCGCCCTTTTCTACTAACCACTAACCCAACCACCTACCTTTAACCCACGCTTAACCCTTCCCCCAAAAGTCCTCTTGATATTTACAAAGGTTTATAGTTAAAAAGGAGGAGGATTGTTTGCTTGGCAAGCTTATGGTAGGAGTAAGTTCCATGCCGCTCTCGAGTGCTTCACAAAAATACACCTTCGGCCGAGTGTTGAGTGATCCCCCGTGAGGTATGTGAACTTGTATATAAATGGAATTTTAAAAAGCATGTTATGCCCTAATAAGTAATTTATATTATGTAATGTTTTAAATAAATCATGACGAATAGGATTGTAAATAAATAAAAATAAAACCTAATAAAGAATCTTGGAATCCCGACACTCTATGACAAGTCCAAAAACCTTCTCTTCTACCCGTTCCATTTGGGAGTGTAAGCCACATTATAAAGAGTTTTGCTTGAGGACAAGCAAAGATTCAAGTGTGGGGGTATTTGATTTGTGCAAAATGCAACATATAAATTACATCAAATGTGGCATAAAACTAACCCTTTTTTAGTACTAATGTTGGAAAAAGTGTGTTTTTGTCTTCCTTTTGTATTTTCAGGGTTAAAAGAGCTTAAATGGACAAAAGAAGCAAAAATGCAGCTAAATCTAACAATAATACAAGAAAGGGATAAACGTGGCATGCCCGACCACCCGACAGCATCTTCCTAAGCAAAAACAAGAGAACATAAGGCTGAACCCGTCCCGTGCTCATTGAACACGGGGGGTGTGCCCAAATGTCTGCAGAAAAGACAAAGTTGTAGAAGCTTCTATCACCCACCACGGGGGCGTGCCCAGTGGACACGGGGCCGTGGTCAACGCAAAGATTTGCAGAATCTAGGCAAATCTTGATAGTACAGATACGCTTCTACACACGGGGTCGTGCCCAGCGGACACGGGGGCGTGGTCAACTAATGCAGACAAACTGCATTTAATGAAGACATAGAAGATGGGTGGACATGGGGCCGTGCCCAATGGACACGGGGCCGTGTCCCGACTTCTGTGCAGGCTATAAATAGGGGTGCTTGGCTCACTTGCAAACCATCCCTTGGCAAACCACCTCTCTCACACTTCACGCACCCACCACCACCATCACAACCCACATCCACCACCATCATCCATCATCCATCATCCATCATCCATCATCCATCATCCATCATCCATCATAGAGTGTGTGAGTAGTCTCGGGATCCAAGATTGATCGTAAGAGTTCTTGACAATCAAAGGCCATGTTTGCCTAAGTCTCTTACATCACTTGGTGAAGACAAGTGTTTAGTGTAATACTTTTTATTTTTAATCTTTTTGCACTTTTTATTTGGTTATGTATTAATGACTTTAATAACTAGTTTCTTATGTTGAAGGTAAATCTTTCTTATCATTAATCCGTGGTGTCTTGGCGTTATTTTACTTTCTATATAAAATAAAAGATTTACACTATTCATATCTCCACGGTCTATATGGAGATATGTTGGCTACCTGGTCAGGGGTTAAGGGAATGGTTTGGTAAGAGTCTTGCCTTGTTTAGTGTATAGATCCTGCAAGGACCTGGGTCAAGTTTAGTAGGACCTCCTTCAATACCCACTGGTATTGGATGGCGGGGGTCCGAACTCCTTGATCCCCTCATTTGTAAACTACTATTAAAACTTTAACCCGGCTATTTATGATTGTATCCCTGCTGACTCAAACTACTTAGCCGAGGGTAACGCCACCTTCAAAAGAGGGGCCTACCACATTATGCATTAATAACTTAATTAATTATCTTTCAATAATCCAACCCTTTAGGATTGTATCCTTGCTGACTCAAACTACTGGGTTGAGGGTAACGTCACCTTCAAAAGAGAGACCTACTACTATAACTAAGATAATCTCTTAAAAAGTGCAAAAGTGCAAAAGTGCAAAAATAATCAAAGGTTACACTAAAGGCGAGTCGGATCCAAGTGATTCATCTTGTCTATCTGTTTTATTTTTATTTTTATTTTTCAGCATTTTTTAGTGTTTTTTTTCTAGTTTAAAACCTTTTTCTAAATTTTTGATTTGATTAGACGTTGAGGATAAACCGGTACTAAAAGCTCTTGTGTCCTTGGACGACCTCTGTGTGACAACCCTCAAAATTACAGGTATCCGTACAATTAATTAATATTTAATTTGTGCTTAATGACTGTGCTTGATCTCAACTGATGATTAAACTGCTTTCTGATTTCTGTTACATACATACATATGCATCACATTCATACTGTCACTTCCATTTATTACACACAGACTTTAGTGACAAACTTGATGCACAAAGCACAGTTAGCACAGTGAGCGGATAACTTAGACACATGCTGACAATGCCAGCACATAGACAGACACTATATTGAGGCCCAGTATAAGCCAGGGACAAGGTACTACACTTGTATGGAGTGTAGGGAAGTAAGGACCATGAGACTGCGTCACTAGGTGATAGTTTAGGTGCCGGAATGTGCCTAAAACCCACTTAAAGTGTAGAATTCCGTACTTAATAACAAAATTCAGCATTTAATCATGCTAGTCACTTGCAAAAATATGGCAAAATGGTCCTGTATACTTTCCTAAGTGCCGGGAATTGATTGTGACACAAAAAGCTATATAAAAGACACTTTACGGAATAATTAAGCACTTTAACGGAACAATACCAAACCGAACAACCGGACATTACCCGGAACACTAAAATATTATTAAAAACATTGTTTCACTTTTATTAAGCTAGTTATGGTCCCCGAGCACTATAACACCTTACATAATACCTAGTACACGCTAAACACTAGACATAACATTAAACTCCCACTAATTAACTTATTTACCCCCAAAACAATACACTTAATCCCCCCCCCCCCCCTATGTGGTAACCGTCCCCATGGGACCCCATTACAAGATTTTTATGAATCTTGCTAAATCCCATGTGATTACCTAGGAAATCATGCATGTACTTACACAACCTTAACACTTACACATAGCACCCCTAACTAAGCCACCTATCTACCAAATAACTTACAATTAACCCCCTTGTTGGCTGAATTTTCGGCTCAAGCATGGCCCACTCACCAAGACTTCTTCAAATCTTTCCAACATCCCCATGCAATCTCCTCTTGATATGTGTAAGATCTTGTTGGTACTTGTGAGAGCATAATACCCATTGGTCACTAGGATTAAGCTTATAATAACCATCATCACCTTCACATTAAACACCACAAAATTTCCTTCTCCCTCCCCACACAAGCTACGGCCGAACCCCCTTGACACCACCATCAAACTTTCGATTCTTGTTCAAGTGTTCCAAGCTTACCTCAAGGTGTATCAAGGTGAATCACGAAGTGTGGAGCTCACGGATCGTCAAGGACCTCCCTCGTGTGCTTTTATCCACCCGTTTTTCTCTAGTGTTTCTTCCCTAGCTTAAAAGCTAGTAGTAAGCTTCTTGATCCTAATTTATTTCATATTTATGGTAGTTAATAGTTATGTTATGATGAGAATACATGAACACTAAAAGATCATAGACAAAAGTCTTACACATAAAGCTAGCATGTTGATGAAATAAGATAAACTCTTGATAAAATAAAGTTGTTTTGATGTTGTTGTTGATTATTTGATGATTGCTAGTAATAGAATGTTTAACATCATGGTTGAACTTGTTAAAGTAAGATTAAAAACTTAAGTTAACAAGTTCGTAGGTGATTAGTGACCTACATAAAAGAATCACCTCCATGTTTCAACATAAACTTGGTAACAAAGGGATTTCTTGAAAAATAAGTGAACTAAGTAAGTAGATGGTCGTATGGACCCGAGGGTTACAAAGTATTTTTCTAGACAAACCAAGTTAAAAGACGGATTTTTGAAAAGTCATGATTCATACAATATTTTTGAAAGAAATAAGTATATGAATACTAGTAAGATATGAAAATGTTGTAGATGGATATTTTTGTAAAATAAGTTCACAAGTTGTGAACATCTAAAAATCCCGAGAGCGAGATTTTAACAAAAATAAATACACTTTGGAGGGTAACTAAACCCACTAAACACCCCACTGAGTTACTACGCGTTTTTATGAAAAACCAAGTTTATGATGTTATGTAAAGTGCATTGTTTTTGCACTTGACTAGTATAATGTCGTTTGGTAACTTGTTGTTGGTTGATTTAAATGATTTACGAAAAGAAAATGATATGCTAATAAGCATGGGCACCTCCATTTACAAAGGAAACTCTGGCGAAATTTTCTAAAATTCCAACACTTAGAAAATATTTTTCTAAACAAGTGTTACAAGTATATTTTATAACTTGTGTTTCGAATATAAACTTCGCCATAATATTTGTTACAAAAATACAAAGTATCGGAGGTTGATTTTTGTAAATAAAAATGGGTAAATATATATTTAGAATATATATTTTATACTAAGACACTTGTGTGAATATTTGCACATTTTGTGAACTAGTTATATTATTTTAGGGTAAAATAATATAACTTAACAAATACCATGGAAATTACAACTCCAAAATAATACCAAAAATATCAAGGAATAGAATATTTAAGTTACACACACTCGGTATCAAGAAACCGAACGTTAAGACATAACTTATAAAATATTCCAGAAAATACTTTTACACATATATTTTTGGTAAGATATTATTTTGGAAACTAAAGAAGTAAAAATATATTATTTTTGGGAAAAATACATATATTTTGGGAATAAGTTATTTTGGTCAAATGAGTTAAATATATTTTTCCAAGTGGGACTTAAAATATATTTTTCGAAACTACAATTGTACATGTGTAAATACCCCCATCATTGGGAAGAAAATGCGCATATAAAATACTCGAGAAGTATGGATACGAAATAGTTGCCTAACTATTATTCCAAAACCTAAAAACAAAACTTAAGTTAAAATAAGAGTTAAATGCTTGGTTGGTCCCTGTGGTTTTCAAAAATTGCAGACTTGATCCCAGTGGTTTACTAATTACACGCGTGGTCCCAAAACTTGTCAAAAATGCACTCGGTTGGTCCCCAGCCCTAACATCAGTTAAATTTCTCAGTTAACTATGTGTGAAATGACTATATTACCCTTGAACAATTAAAAAAAGACATACCCATCATCTTCTTCTCCATCCTTTCTTCTCAAATCAACCTGCAACACCTCGGGCTCAAACCTAGCCACGACCATGACTATTATCGGTCCTATAAAAAAAACGTTTGCAAGTAACCAGATGTTTAGTGGAGCTTGCCGGAAAACGTGAGTCGCCGGAAAAGATCTGAGATCACGGAATGGTTTGTACGGCCACCTGAGAGTCTGTTCTTGGTCCGAAACTGGTCGGAGACGCACCACAACCCTCCGATTTGTTCCACTGTCTTCAACCCTGCTCTGCAAAAGCCATCACCGCCCCTATACTGTCGCGACAACCACTCAATGCCTCCTTGAGCCGCCACTAACCGACCAACCACCAAACACCCACCTACCGCAGCCTCCCCCTAACGGATTTCACCACCGTCCTGCCACCACAACATCACTCGAAGAAACCATTGGAGGCCACCGCTGAAATTCGTCGGAGGAGGGCAACTCCCTCCTTTCTATCTCCATTGGCTCCCTCAATCTCGCTCCTGTATGTGCAGATGTGTGTGTTTTCTGTAGAAGCGGTTGGGTTGACAATAGAATTGGAGGTGGAGGTGGTGGTGGGTTGACAGTGGAATTGGAGGTGGAGGTGGTGGTGGTTTGAGGTGGAGGTGGATTTTACAGAGAGAGGGGAAAGTGTGGTTGGATCTTAGGTGTTGGTGGTAGAGGTATATATATTTTTTTATTTTTTTAATTGTTCAAGGGTAATATAGTCATTTCACACATAGTTAACTGAGAAATTTAACTGATGTTAGGGCTGGGGACCAACCGAGTGCATTTTTGACAAGTTTTAGGACCACGCGTGTAATTAGTAAAAACCACTGGGACTAAGTCTGCAATTTTTGAAAACCACATGGACCAACCAAGCATTTAACTCTTAAAATAATTATTATTATTTTAACAAGAAGTTATAACTTGGAATAATTTTGGGAACACAAGTAACGTAACTCAAACCCGTAAATACAAAAGCAAGGTACGACCCGTTCGTCTAATAGACAATAGTACGTTGTAGGTTGTCGCGTAGCGGACCAAGTTTGAGTTGACGATACGATTCAGGAGACGCACTACTGTGAGTTCATAACCCCACCTTTTTACGGTTTTACATTTTTATGAATGTTTTCAGGGTGGAAAGACATGCACGTTTTTCGGAAACATACAAAGTTTTCGATAAACAAAGATTGCGTATTTTAGACAAAGCACATTTTGCAATGACATACGAGGTTTTTGAATGAACGAAAACTCATATTTCTAAATCATGTTATGAACGGATTTCAAGGAACTCAAATGGTTTATGAATGGATCATACTAAATATACCGGTTTTTACAAAACAAATGCGTATTATCGAAATGTGAAAGATTTTCATGACTAGGGATGGATCGTCTGGTGATAATATAGAGAGACTGGGGAGTTGGCCTTAGAGGCTGGGGAGGTTCAGTCTTAGAGGCTGGGGAGGTTCAGCCTTAGAGGCTGGGTTAAAATACATGTTACAAAGAGATTACTTACAATACTATTGGTATGATTAGCATAGGAAAGAACCATAGATCATGTGATAGGGTAGGCGGATACTTGGGACCATTAATCCTCGTATCAGGAACGAGGGGCATGAGTGATAGATCTATTTGGGTGTAGCGAGCCCACACCCATGAGGCCGGGGCGGCCCATAGTGGTGACTGTGTCTTATAGCCGGAGGCCCGGTACAAATTTGCTAGGTTTGAGTACTTCCTGCACCGTTTCACACATACCAGTGGCTTTGCAACCCATTGGTGATCTCTTTTTCCTTAATTGTTACATACCAGGGATTTTCATACATACAGACACATTTCAAAGGTTTATACATACTCACTTACACATGAACTCGCTCAACTTTTGTTGATTTTTCAAACTACATGTATTTCAGGAAACTAGCGGATCTGGCGGGGTATGCATATGTCTAGCTGCGTTGAATGAAAGATGTCATCCAGGGTAGTAGGTTTAGGAGGTGTAACCCTTACCTGGACGGGTTACATGTCTTTAAACCACGTTTTATTTAAAGTCTTTTGTTGTGTCTTATGAACACGTTTAAAATAAGTATGGTTTGTAACTTATCTTAGGTGTCGACATTTTCAAACAATGATGTTGTGGTATTATTAAACTTAATGAATGGATGAACATCTTGTGTTTTTATCATATAGCATTGTTATGATTGTTGCTATGGTATTAAGAAGTCACACCAAAATAAACCACGCTTCCGCAAAAGCCAGGGTGTGACAGCTTGGTATCAGAGCCTCGATCATAGCGAACTAGGATTCCTTCTCGAGTCTAGACTATGATCATCAGGGCTCTCACGAAAATGTTTTCAAACATTTTTACATTGCATACACTATACGTCCAGATCTAGGGAACAAACGTTTTTACAAATAAAAAGGCACAAATACACAATTCAAAAGGGTATATTTATAATTCAGTCTTAGAGACTGAGGGAGGATCAGTCTTAGAGACTGAGGGAGGTTGGTCTTAGAGACCAGGGATTTAGTCTTAGAGACTGGGAGGTTGGTCTTAGAGACCAGGGATTTAGTCTTAGAGACTGGGAGGTTGGTCTTAGAGACCAGAGATTTAGCCTTAGAGACTGGGAAAGTTGGTCTTAGAGACCAGGGAGTTAGTCTGAAAGACTAAGGAATTTAGTCTGAGAGACTGGGTGGGATAGTCTGGGGAAGACTAGGATGATTACTTGCATACATTGATTGTGACTTACATGCTTATTTGACTACATGTTGATATATGTGCATACGTGTGGTTGTGTTACAGACACCATGCCATCTTCTTCGAATACCGGAGTATCAGACACACTGGATCCTATGGCGATAGTTTCGGACGACGAGATTCTATCTGAGAGCGAGGTTTATACGTCGGATACTACGAGCACTGATGAGGATGATTTCCAGCCGTTTGCTCTTCCGGATTTTGGGGATGATATTCCTCTAGCTGATGGTCCACTCGACGGGGATCTACCTCTCATTCAGATCCCTGCTCCTCTCCCACTCGCCGCAGTTCCTATCGAGGATCTGCCACATGACGAGTTCGCTGATGATGACATCGACTTATTCATTGAGGGTCCCCCGGAGGGTGACCAGGATGGTGTGGCCCTTATGGATGACGATGTCCCTCCTGCTGATGTTCCCGTTGATGATCATGTTGTTCCCATGGTTGAGGTTCATGCTGATGTTCCCATTGACGACCCTGTAGTTCCCATTGTTGAGGTTCCTGCCGCTGACGCTGTTATATTGCCACCTGCTGAGGCTTCCGTAGAGGAGGCTCCTTCTGATTCATCTGGTCCAGACTCGTTTGAGTCTGTGGCATCCGCATCTATTCATGACCAGGGCGTGCAGTGCTACCCTCCTGATGCAGACTCAGACATGGCGATGTCTGCTGCACCTGTCGTTCCCCATGACGTCGACCCGGATCCTGAGGTCGAGTTCGTACCCGCTGAGCCTGTTCCAGTTGGCCCAGAGCCTGTCATTGCTCATGACCCTATTGATGCTCCAGCTGTTGCACTTTTGCCGGATCCTTTACCAGAGCCTGATCATGTTGATATACCAGTCTTGGCACCACCCATTGTTGATGCACCAGCCGTTGTACCACCGGTTTTTGATATTCCTATTGTTGATGCACCACAGCATGATCCTGTGCCGGTGTTTGTTGACCGTGCACCTTTCACCACACATATTGATCCGAGATATGCCGACACCCGTAATGGGTGGATCTAGGATGATGATTATCCTCCTTTTGTTGTACCAGTTACACCCTCTGTTGCACCTGTTGTTGCACCTCTCGATGTTCCCCAGTTGCACCCGCACTTATCTGATATCCATTGTACCGACCTTCCTATCACTTTTCGCCAGGACATTCCTCCACCTTGTCCTGGGGAGGGATCTTCGAGACAGCATCCTACTTTTGTCCCTCCTATGTCGTCAGTTGTACCATTCATGTCTCAGTTTCCTCGTACTGCATCACCTTTTGTACCATCGGGCGAGCCATTTTTGTGGTCATCGCCCAATGTCATGCCCTTATCAGACCCGTATCACCTGTTCCATGTCGGATATTCCACGGAGGACATACTTATATCCCTGCAGTTGCAGCAGGATGCATTGAGCAGACACGTTTTGGAGCTGGAGAGGACTCCGCGTCCTCCACCTTGTCACTATCAGTCTCCTTTTGCTACACCACCAGCTCCTCTTCCACTACCCCCTGATTCTGATATTCATTTCCTTACCCCTGAGCAGCAGATAGCTTGCCTGTTGTGCGTCATCCAGGCACTTGAGGAGGACTGGGTGCGTTTACGCTGTTTGATTTTCTTCCCTCCTCCTCCTCCCCCATCAGCATGAGGATTTTTGGTCTGTTGCAGGTAGTGTTACTTTTGATGAGAAGACAGCGATTGAGCCAGACTATACAGCATTTTGAAGACCGCATTTTGACATCATGACTTTTGATATTTGATTTTTGGTTGTTGTATATGACTAGATAGTTCAAACAGGGGTGATGTGGCCCCTAATCGCTTTTGATGTACGATACAGTTATAAAAATTGTAAACATTGTATTGTGGTCTTGATTATATGATAAGCTAAATCGCAGTGTTCTCATTATATTCGTTGTTGAGTTGTTTGTTTTATATTATAACATGGGATGTTATGTGTTATTGTGTTGATGGATGTTATTACGTATGCATATTATTTACTTACGATGACCTGACCAATATGATCTTCTTTTAGAAGATGCCTCCATGACGAGACACACGTTTGCCTACCACTGAGGCAGAGTTGCAAGCAAGAATTTCGCAGGCCATTGCTGATTACGAGGCCTCCCGCGTTGAGACCAGCGGGAATACCTCAAGAAACAACAACCCACCAAATGGTAATGTTAAGTCACTCGAGACACATTACACTACATTTGGACATTTCATGTGCAAATGCTAATGTTTTCTATGAATAACATTGCTTGGATAGGCTGCACCTACAAACAATTTCTAGACTGTAAACCGCTTAACTTTGACGGCATTGGAGGTGCTGTTGCATTTGTCAGAAGGGCAAAAAAGACGGATTCTATCTTAAGGATGAGCAAGTGTGCTCATGAGCAGCAAGTTACATACATCTCAGGGCTCTTTCTTGATGGTGATTTATCATGGTGGAATTTGCAAGTACAAACTCTGGGAGAAGCGGCGGCATATGCATTGACGTGGACTGAGCTGAAGGAACTCATGAGGAAGAAGTACTGTTCACGGGCTGAAATACAAAAGCTGGAAACGGAATTTTGGCACCTTAAGATGGACGGCCCAAAGATCGCCGAGTATGTTCAAAGGTTTCATGATCTGTCCCATGTGGTACCTTACATGGTTACGCCTGAATTCAAACGCGTGGAGCGTTTCATCTGGGGGTTGGCACCCCAGATTATGAGCATGGTAACCTCTTCAAAACCAGCAACCATTACTGAAGTCGTCGACCTGAGCGTGTCCTTAACAAAAGAAGCCATCAGGCTAAACAAGTTTTCAAATGCTGATTAGAAAAAGAAGGAGACTCATGTGGAGTCATCTGGCGAGAATAAGCGAAAGTTCTCCAACTTTAAAAAGAGTACCAGCAACACCAGCAGGAAGAAGGAGATGAACCCACCAGTTGAAGCTAAAACTGGTGCTGAAGTCAAGGGAAAGGGATACATGGGCGCTTTGCCCAAATGTGACATATGCCTGTACCATCATTCTGGTCAGTGCAGGTTAAGGAAATGCGAGTCTTGCGGGAAGGAGGGCCATTCAAAGAATACATGCTGGGTTGGTACTGGTGCTGGTCGCGGTAACAATGGTCAAAGGGGTTTTGGTAACAACAATCGCGGTGGTAACGGAAATGGGAACCACAACGACGGAAATGGTAATCGGGGAAATGTTGGAAACCAAACTGGGAACCGGGGAGCAAACAATACTCAAGGTGGTAATGGTAACGTGCTAGGACCAGGATGTTTTAACTGTGGAGACATCGGGCACTTCAAGCGCGACTGCCCAAAACTCAATCAAGCTCGTGGAAGGGTATTCAACATTGGAGCAAGGGAAGCACGCCAGGAGCCGAATGTTGTCACTGGTACGTTCCCTATTAATCAACGCTTTGCATCTGTGCTATTTGATACTGGTGCCGAATATAGTTTTGTATCGCTAGAATTTAAGAAACTGCTTGGGTTAACTGCTAGTAAATTAGACATTCCGTACTCAATTGAACTGGCTAATGGAAAGCTAGTAGAAACACATGAAGTCATCAGAGGATGTGTAATAGAGCTGGGAGGACACGAGTTTACATTGGATCTACTGCCAGTCGAGTTGGGAAGCTTCGACGTGGTAGTAGGGATGGATTGGTTGTCAAGCAACAAAGCTGAAATTGTATGTCACGAGAAGACCATCCGCATTCCAATGGCGGATGGAGAAATGATTGTGGTTCACGGAGAGAAGCGCGATACGCCTCTGAGGATCATTAGCTGCTTGAAGGCTAGAAAATGTTTGAAGAAGGGATGTGTTGCCTTCTTGGCACACATCGTGGATAAAGAAGCAGCTGGGCCAAGATTAGAAGATATTCCAGTCGTAAAGGAGTATCCTGAAGTCTTTCCAGAAGACTTGCTAGGATTGCCACCACAGCGACAAGTCGAGTTTCACATTGACTTGGTTCCAGGTGTCGCACCTGTGGCTAAGGCACCCTATAGACTTGCGCCTTCGGAAATGCAGGAGTTGTCGACGCAACTTCAGGAGTTCTAGACAAGGGATTTATCAGACAAAGCTTCTCGCCTTGGGGAGCTCCAGTTTTGTTCGTTAAGAAGAAAGATGGTAGTTTTCGCATGTGTATCGACTACTGGGAGCTGAATAAGCTGACTATCAAGAACATGTATCCTTTGCCACGAATTGACGACCTGTTCGATCAATTACAAGGTTCAAGTTTTTACTCAAAGATCGACCTACGATCAGGTTATCACCAGTTGAGGATACAAGAGGAAAGTGTTCCAAATACTGCTTTTAGGACTCGTTATGGACATTACGAGTTCCTGGTCATGCCGTTTGGACTGACAAACGCACCAGCAGTATTCATGGACTTGATGAACAAAGTTTGTAAGCCGTACCTCGATAAGTTTGTGATTGTGTTCATTGATGACATTCTGATCTACTCAAAGACGAAGGATGAGCACGAACAACACTTAAGAGCTATTCTAGAGCTACTTAAAAAGGAGAAGTTATACGCTAAGTTCTCGAAGTGCGAGTTTTGGCTGCGTGAAGTTCAGTTTCTTGGTCATGTGGTTAATGGAAATGGAATTCATGTGGATCCCACAAAGATCGAGGCAATCAAGAACTGGGAAACTCCTAAGATACCAACCGAGATTCGACAGTTTCTAGGTCCGGCTGGTTATTACCGCAGATTCATTGAGGATTTCTCGAAGATCGCTCAGCCTTTAACCACTCTCACACCAAAATAAACCACGCTTCCGCAAAAGCCAGGGTGTGACAACTTGGTATCAGAGCCATCCCTTGGCAAACCACCTCTTGGCAAACCACCTCTCTCACACCACCTCAGAGCCATCCCTTGACAGCTTGGTGCAGGCTATAAATAGGGGTGCTTGGCTCACTTGCAAACCATCCCTTGGCAAACCACCTCTCTCACACTTCACCCACCCACCACCACCTCTTGGCAAACCACCTCAGAGCCATCCCTTGACAGCTTGGTGCAGGCTATAAATAGGGGTGCTTGGCTCACTTGTAAACCATCCCTTGGCAAACCACCTCTCTCACACTTCACCCACCCACCACCACCGTCACAACCCACATCCACCACCATCATCCATCATCCATCATCCATCATCCATCATAGAGTGTGTGAGTAGTCTCGGGATCCAAGATTGATCGTAAGAGTTCTTGACAATCAAAGGCCATGTTTGCCTAAGTCTCTTACATCACTTGGTGAAGACAAGTGTTTAGTGTAATACTTTTTATTTTTAATATTTTCGCACTTTTTATTTGGTTATGTATTAATGACTTTAATAACTAGTTTCTTATGTTGAAGGTGAATCTTTCTTATCATTAATCCGTGGTGTCTTGGCGTTATTTTACTGTCTATATAAAATAAAAGATTTACACTATTCATATCTCCACGGTCTATATGGAGATATGTTGGCTACCTGGTCAGGGGTTAAGGGAATGGTTTGGTAAGAGTCTTGCCTTGTTCAGTGTATAGATCCTGCAAGGACCTGGGTCAAGTTTAGTAGGACCTCCTTCAATACCCACTGGTATTGGATGGCGGGGGTCCGAACTCCTTGATCCCCTCATTTGTAAACTACTATTAAAACTTTAACCCGGCTATTTATGATTGTATCCCTGCTGACTCAAACTACTTAGCCGAGGGTAACGCCACCTTCAAAAGAGGGGCCTACCACATTATGCATTAATAACTTAATTAATTATCTTTCAATAATCCAACCCTTTAGGATTGTATCCTTGCTGACTCAAACTACTGGGTTGAGGGTAACGTCACCTTCAAAAGAGAGGCCTACTACTATAACTAAGATAATCTCTTAAAAAGTGCAAAAGTGCAAAAATAATCAAAGGTTACACTAAAGGCGAGTCGGATCCAAGTGATTCATCTTGTCTATCTGTTTTATTTTTATTTTTCTGCATTTTTAGTTTTTTTTCTAGTTTAAAACATTTTTCTAAATTTTTGATTTGATTAGACGTTGAGGATAAACCGGTACTAAAAGCTCTTGTGTCCTTGGACGACCTATGTATCTTACCAACACTATACTACGCTCACGATGGGTTCACTTGCCCATATGTGCGTTTGGTGTTAGTAAAATATCGTGTTTTATAAATTTAAAACTTGACTAAAGTTTAAAAAGAGCTAAAAATATACATAAAATATATAACCACCACACACGCATCAATTTCCAACAGCCTTGTACATCTTTATTCGAGGTAAACAATGGTGTTTTTGGTTATTTTTATTTTGGCGTTTTCTGAATTATTATATTTTTAAACATTCATTTTTTTGTATGGAGTTTTTGTGTTTGTTGTTTGATGGTCTTTTTATACAAACATTGCCTGCATGGCGTTTTATACAAACATTGTTTTTTGCATTTTTTCAGGTAATGTACCGTAAGTCTGATTGCACCAACACTTGCTCAAGCAGGCGTTTTGAGCAGTTTGGTTTGCTATATAGACATATATTTTATGCTTTGAGAAGTTTGGATATTAGGGAATTTCCAAAACAGTACATTTTGAATAGATGACGTAAAGAGGCTTCGCCAAATTGCTCTTCCAATTACTCAATGAGTCATGAATTTATGACCGAGCTTGATCCCGATGTGCAAAGTATGATGCGAGAAATTATTTTTGCAACGGAGTATACTTTGAACCGTTTTTTCTGGTAATAAGGAGGAGCTATCCTTATACAAGGATCATGTTCAATCTTATATGAAAAAGATTCAAGATATGCAGATTGTTGCTCCTCCTCATAGTACTAGGGATAGATTTGCAGAGATCACAGGTCAATATCAAAATGACAAGAATTCGATAAGAGTCCTTGTTGGGTATAAGTCGAAAGGTTTTGGATCTCGCAAGCGTCTGAAATCCAAACAGAAGGAAGAAATCGAAAAAACAAAAACAAAATTGAAGCCTGGGGCCAAAGAAAGACAGTGTAAGAATTGTATAGCTTACGGACACTATGCATCGACATGCAAGAAGCCCGTAATTAAAAGAAAACCGACACGGTCTTCGAGAGCAAGTGAAGAGTAGTTTGGCATTTTTTATATTTTTTTTATTTTTTCAAAACACACAAATATTGGCATTTGGCGTTTTATATTTTTTATATACCATTTTTTATTTTTTCCCATATTTTTTCACTTTTTGTGCATAACATGTGATTTGGAAGTTACATAACAAACAATATAAAATCGACACACACATAACGCCAAAAAAAGAATACCTTTCAGTAAATAAAAATACCTTAAACCTCTAATTTGGTGATGATTAACTCAATAATATTTTGCTGAATGAGATGGACAACATTGTTAATCCTCAGTTAATAATGTTGTCCAACAATGTTGTCCAACCCATTCAGTGAACTTTATTGAGAACAAAACTGAATCTCGAAGAAACAACGTTTGCAATATGTGGTTTTTGAATATTTTGGCGTTTATAAATTGAATGGTATTTAGTAAAATGTGAGGTTTGCTTTTGGTGTGTTCAATGGAAGGTCTGAGACGTTGTTTATATAAGATGTTTTTTGGCGCATATTTTAGACGGGAATTTATTATAATAAATGCTACTATGAAGCTTCCATCGTTTCAGTTAATGTTTGTTCGGCTTTATCGATTAAACACAAAGTTTGGCATTTTATATTAATGGCATTTAGATGAAGATGATGTGTATGACTTTGTAGTTTAAGGCGGGAATTTTAATGGCGTTTTACTCATGAGTTTGGAGTTTTGTATAGAGCAGTATAAAGACCTTTTTACCCTTAATGAAGAGCGTCCACGTAATAAAATTGATGTTATTTACGAAAACGTCATCGCGCCAATCTAATCCATAGATTGTTTTGATCCAACAGATGAGGGGCGTTCTCACCGTTTTCACACTTTTCAGTGTTTTCCCTAAATCCTGCCCCTATATATATATG
Organism: Helianthus tuberosus; assembly: GCA_030545235.1. Taxonomy (NCBI): domain Eukaryota; kingdom Viridiplantae; phylum Streptophyta; class Magnoliopsida; order Asterales; family Asteraceae; genus Helianthus; species Helianthus tuberosus. Next base: position 70,592,009 of record CM060411.1, read on the forward strand.
TACATATATATATATATATATATATAGAAACGGGATCAGGAGAAAACGCTCAAAAGTGTGAGAACGGTGAGAACGCATCCTGGCCCAACACGTGTCACGCAACATAGAGAAGGGCGGAGGGGCTTTTTAATCCTTTCATCTTCTTCTTTTCCAGTTCCGCTTTTCCGAATATTGTTTTAATTTTTGGGGTTTAAGATTTTTGGCGTTTACCAAATTCAATAATTAATGGCGTTTAATGGTTTTATCGTATTAACATTTTGGCGTTTATGGCGTTTATTCAAATCGTATACCATTGGAACCCAGGGTTGTCAGGAAATCTATCTGAATGGCGTTTTTCAAGGCGTTTTAAAAAGATGGCCCATTGTTCTATTATTTTTTATAAACATTTTGGCGTTTGTGGTATCTTGGCGTTTTACAATTGTTAGATTATATTTCAGCCACAGAAAAAAATACAAGCGAAGAAAATAAATTAAAAATCCTAATCGGATCTCTCTTCCCAATATTCACTGTCATCAGTCTCTCTGTTCTTTAATAGTACAAGAAATGTCACAAAAAATATGGCGTTTTATGTAAAACTTAACAAACCCATCGGTTTGATTATTTTGCCTGCTCGTCTGTTGAAGTGGCTTTTTTTGTGGATGTTTGGGGACATAGATCTATGACGTGTGGGTGGGTTTTTCGCTTTTTCTTCATGTTGATCTTCATCTTTATAATCATCCCACTCTTCAGTGTCATTGATCTCTTCTCCTCATCCAAGCCTTCTTCAAGAACAAAAAATAAAAATGCCATATGTCTGGCATCAGTATCTTTTTCTTGAATTTTTGTCCATCTCATGCAGCAAAATCTTACTGAGTTACTCGCCTCCGCTAACAATTCATTCAGTGAAACTTCACGAATAACAATACCGAATATCCAAGAAAGCATATTAGCCATCTTTGATTTTTTTTTGGCGTTTTACAGTGAGTGGTATTTAGTAGTATTGGCGTTTGTTTTTTTGGTTTGATCAAATGGAAGTTGCTGAGACATATCATTTTATAGGATCTCTTTTTGGCGCCTAAGTTAGGCGGTGCGTTATTATAATAAAGTATTAGTCTTTTCAGTTTGTAATTATTGTTTTTGACAAGCTTTATCTCTGAAGTCTGTAACACGTCCCATCTTTCAAGTTTGGCATTTTAGATTCTAATATAATAAATTTTCCCTATCTTCAGTATTACTGATTTCTAGTTACTGTTTCTAGTTACATTTTCAAGTTTGTTTTTTATTTATTTATTATTTTTTTTGGGGTTTTTTACAATACTTGTCCAAAGTAATTTTATGATGGTTTGATAAACGCCAAAGGTGTAAGACATTTGGCTTTCTGGCGTTTTTATTAGATATGACGTTGTTATTATATAACAATCAACTGAAAAAGAAAATTAAACAAAATAAATATTGATCTTCCAAAATCTTCACTGTCACTAGTCTCTTTCTTCTTTTGAAGCATCTTCACTGGCTGTTTCGACTTTCGTATGATTTTTTTGTTTTTTGAAGTAGTTTTTTTTGTCGCTGTTTGGAAACACAAAGTCTGAAATCAGCCTCTTTTTCTATAATTTTTGTCCATCTCATGCAGCAAAATGTTATTGAGTTTACACCCTTTCAGCCAAAATGTTATCTTTTTTGGCGTTTGGCGTTTTACCGAGAAAAAGAACGCCACAAAATAAACCATCATAAAACTGTAAATTTGATCATGCTAAAATCAATAAAGTGTTGCTGTATGGTGATGGATAACATTGTTAATCCCCAGTTAAGAAAGATAACTGACAATGTTGTCCACACCATATAGCTACACTTTAATGACAACAATATATTTGATATTTGGGTTTTCTGGCGTTTATCAGACGAATGGTATATATTAAATATGGCGTTTGGGGTTTTTGTGTGTTTTTTTAATTGAAGGTCTGAGTTGTTGTATATATAGGATTTTTTTGGCCGTTTTTTAGGCGGGATTTTACTATAATTAAGTTTGGCGTTTTATATCTAATGGCGTTTTTAGTTAGATTGGTGTGTGATTTTCGTTTGACGTTTTGTTTTCATGAGATGGCGTTTTGTTTGGAGTAGTCAAAAGACGCTTTTACCCTTAATGAAGCGCATCCACGTAACAAAATTGATGTTATTTATGAAAACGCTACCGCGCCAATCTAGTGCATAGATTGTTTTGATCGGACGATCCATAAGCGTTCTCACACTTTCCACCGTTTTCTCTAAATCCCGACCATATATATATATATATATATATATATAATGGAAAACTTGGATAATTAATCACCAACGGGTCGTTAAGTTAAACGTTTTGTCCAAAATGTTAACATCTCATTTGGTCTAAGCAAGTTGGGTGAAAACTTGTTGGATAGACATATGTTTAGAACTTGGTGTCTTATATGGTTTAGGACACTTGTAGGTCAGGATTCGTTCATGGACTGTTTATTTTATTGCTAGTATTTGCATGAAGTTCAAGCGAGTTCACAACCCTTTTTAGTATTTTCATATTTTGGGGGAAATGCATGCTTGTTTTATGCTAAGTCATACGTATTGAGATGCACAAAAGATTTACAAAAACATGAAATGTTTATAGTTTACATGTTACGGTGTACATTAGTGCGAATGAAATCGATCGTATTTTTTATGTGCGAATAAGCTTTGGTTGGTTATGAGCTCGGAAAGCCATCATATTGGTATTGTTTAGTAACCATTAGTCTGTTATGACCATAGAACAGTCAAATAGATCTATTGGGATTGACAATCCTCACTCTTAGTCGGTTGGGACCCTTTGGGAGCACATTTGTCACAAAAATTGTTAGACATGTCATAGGTGTACGATGATGCGAGGCAACATTTTCCATGGTTCGGTTATGGGCTCATTTCGGCACATACGTCAGTATTATGACTAGATTCTATTTTGATCATCGGGTATTTCGTTGGCTATGCGTACTCTTTAGTTCATATACATTTGCGGGTTTTCATGGGTGTCAAAGGAAAAGTATTTGTGTCGTCAAGTATTCCAATGGGAAGGGGTTCCAAGTAATGTGGTTAATAGATTGGGAAAACTCTATTGAATAGCAATCAAGTTTCCCCTTCATTCCACTAACGCCATTCCATCTTTTTTTTGTCTCTTTAAAGTCACTTAAGTTTAATTCTCTGTTCCAATCTCGCGTAATTTACAAGTTTCTAGGCTACATTAATTATGTGTCAGGTCACATTTCCTTTTATGCTTATTTGATAATTACATATCTTTCTGAAGGGGTATGGTCCCAAAAAGCCGCGCAGACCATTCAAGTCGCGCGCTGGACCATACTCCTTACTCAATAAGTTGATTAATCTGCGGACCCCACACGGGCTACTTGGCTAAAACCTGAACTCCGTGCGAGACCAAACCTAGATATAACATCAGTTCCACACTTAGTATCCTGAATAAGAGCCCTCAACTCCTACAAACTCGCGCCGGCTAGTTGTGTCCACAACAAGGTCGCGCGAGAGTTACGGCGCAGGGCTACTTCAGGAAGTACCAAAGGTACGAGTGGCAGAAGAGCGAGCCAATCAGCGTCCAACAGGCTGTACTATATCGTGCTCCACGATTAACAATCGTGCAGGAGACCAAAGGTACACAAGGACGCCTACGTGGCACCAATCAGGGGGCGGCAACAACTGCCCCATGATCTCCACTCACCTGCTGATGTCAGAAGGGCGACAGGGACGAAAACCTGGACACGTGGCTCCAATCAAGGTGCGCCAGCACCGTAGATCTTCTAGAAGCCACTAACGGTCGATACCAGTGAGACAAAGAGGATATTCCTTGTCGTCGCCTTCTGGCCCAAGGCCCATCAGCCCATCTCCTCCTACACCACTCCGGCTATAAATAGGGACCTCCATACACAGGTTAAACATTCCGTTCTCTCTACTCTCACTCTTAACACACACTTAGTTTCCTCAAAGCAGTTACTTATTCTCACGCCGGAGTCTGGTTAAGAGGGAAACCCCCATATTCCCCTCTTAACGAGCTAACGGTGTTGCTGTTTTGCAGGAAGGATCATCATACTCGAGCTCAGGAAGGATTAAGAAGATTAACCCTCATGTTTGAAACATAAACCCAACTAATAAACCTAAAATTAGTTACGTGTTTCTTCATTGGCGCCCACCGATTTTTACAATCACTTCACCTTTTTTTTCTGAGCTTTTTTCTGTTCTCTTGATCATGGCTGGTCAAGGAATACCTGATTTCGGCTTCGGTACACACTCTCAAGTTGGAACGGGGGAGGACAACTCGCACGTCCAACCCCATCCTACTGATGAGTTCATCGAAGGCGAAGCAACAAACACTGGGGGACCCCGCTCGAGCATCACACATATCACTCAAATGGGTACCCCAGCGAGTAACGTTGCTGGACCCTCAAATTCAGCTCAAGCTCCAAATATCTTGGCGTTATTAGGCCTACCAGAGGGCGAAACCTTAGCCTCTTGGTATGCTAAACAAATTGCTACTATCAATGCTGCTTACCAGTCATTGAGCGCACACCAAGCAATTTTGCAAGCGGAACCATCATTGATGACTCCTCCTGGACTAACACAGGGTGCGCGCCAGGCACCCCCTCAGCAAAACCTTCAAGGGCAATTCAGCAGACCTCCCCCTCTGTGAAGACCAAGCGTGCATGACACGCGCGATACATATGGGGAGACTGGAAGTTATTATGATCATCCATCCAACTTACAACAAAGGTGTCCACTGCATAGCCGGCTAGGGCCGCGCAACATGAACAACGAGTGGGACGACACAAATCAGGATGATCTTACTTGGCAAGATGATGAAGGTTCCTCAGTTTTCAACCGTTTGCAAATAAATCACGAACTTACAGACTAAGGCCGCGCCGTCTATAACGAAGAAGAAGAGCGTGATTTCAGTCTCGTTTACAGATCAGCAGAAGCCGCTGAACAATAGAAGTTTGTCCCAAAAATCGCTCTAGCCACGCTAGAAAAAGCAAAGCTACCCCCAACAGTGGGAAAGTTCAACGGTCTTACCGACCCGATGATCACGTTCGAGTATTTACAAGCGTTGGCGTTTTAGGAAAATGGACCATGCCAATGTGGTGCCATCTGTTCATCCAAACCCTCATAGGGGCTGCTCGCGCATGGTTCGACAGCCTCCCATCTGAAAAAATCAAGTCATGGGTCGACTTCAGAGATTAATTTGTAACGCATTTCAGCCAGCAGAGACGCTATCAGCACGATACGTCCGAAGTCACAGACATCTGGCGCAGAGAAAATGAGGGGTTAGAAGACTTCATCACTCGCTTCAACAAGGACTGCTTAGAGATCAGAGGTATAAGCGAAGACTTAATGCGCGCCCACTTCAAGAAGGCCATCCGTTGTGATAGCCTAATCAGGACTATCACAGGAAAAGACGGTATGCCCAAAGAATGGGACAAACTCATGGCAGTAACAAAGATCATTCCGCAGACTGAAGAATCATTGGCAGGAGCCAAAAACTCTTACACCGATGATCGTTACTCAATGGGGAACTCGCGCGACAACGGAAGGCGCAACAAAAACAGAAACCCTGGCTGGAAGGCAGGCCAGTCCAGCGGTTATGATGAAAGACCTCGCTTCAAAGAGGATGCGTGAGACATAATCGATCGTATCGGCTACCGTAAGGCCATCAAGAATGAAAATCGAGAGAAACATTGGACTCCGCTCACTAAGACACCGAAGGAGGTGCTTATGACGGAGAATGACGACTTTAAGGCACCAAAGCCTATAACGAACAAGAAAGGGTAAGACCGAAACCTGTACTGCGATTTTCACAAAGATACAGGTCATTTGACAGATGACTGTATCAGTCTAAGGCAAGAGATCGAGAAGGCATTAAAGAGCGGCAAGTTAAGTCATCTGGTTAAGAACGTGCGCAAGGAAACGCGCCAGATGCAAAGGAATGATGATGGAAACCAGAAGAAGGTTAGGCGCCTGGAAACTCACATGGTCAATGGACCAAGGCACAGTGCCCATTTGAACCAGCATGGCAAGAGCAACAAGTCGTCTTTCTGGTAGTGCGCGGTGGACCACGCGCCCCGTTGTCATTACCGGCATCATAGGCCACTATGAAACCGAGTACGTCTTCATTGATCCAGGAAGCACAGCTGACATCATTTATGAACAATGTTTCAACCAGTTTGATGGCGAAGACAAAGCGCGCCTCGAGCCTGTTGATTATCCTCTATCCGGATTTTGCAACGAGACAGCCTTCCCATTGGGCCAGATCAGCTTCCCCGTCACGCTGTCTGACGGGAAGCATTTAAGAACTACAAACGTCAACTTCATGGTAATGTCAGTTAAGTCAAGGCATGACGTTCTAATTGGAAGATAAACCCAGGGAGAGATGAACATGGTAACCTCCACGCCCCATTCAGCCATTGGCTTCCCAACCGAAACGAGGGTGGCGATTATCTACTCAAAGAAGGAAGTGATGGCGCCGGAAGATGCGCGCCCAGTCAAAGCAACTAAGGTCTCATCAACCGAACCAGAAAAATGGGCCTTGAACCGCAAGTACCTCGAACAAACGGTGACGATCGGCCATGCAATCTCACCAAGTATCAGAACGCATCTCAAGCAACTACTGTTCATAAACATGGATATTTTCTCCTGGACCCCGTCGGACATGACAGGCGTCCCGCGCGACGTCACTGAACATTGTCTGAACACTTATCCATCCGTTGAGCCTAAGGTTCAAAGAAAGCGCAACCTAGGTTCGGATAAGACAAAAGCAATGAACGAACAAGTCTGTGAACTACTGAAGGCAGGCATACTGAGAGAGGTGCGCTACCAAAGTTGGGTCGCAAACCCTGTAATGGTCGAGAAGTCTACGGGAGGATGGCGCATGTGAGTTGACTACACAGATCTCAATAAGGCATGTCCCAAAGATTGTTATTCATTGCCTGAGATAGATAAGAAGATAGACTCTCTCGCACCATTCAGGTGGAAGTGCTTTATATTGTTACAAGGGATATCACCAAGTCTAGATGAAGCTGGAAAATGAAGATAAACAGCCTTCCGCACTGACATCGGAATCTTCTGTTACACAAAGATGCCCTTTGGGCTCAAAAATGCTGGCACAACCTACCAACGACTAATGGACAAGATATTTGCTGATGACATCGGAAAGTATATCGAAGTGTACATTGAAGATCTTGTAATCAAAAGTCCCGATGAGGACCAGATGCTGAAAGACATAGAGAAGAGGTTCAATTCTCTAAGGAGCGTGAACATGAAGCCGAACCCAGCGAAATGTTCTTTTGGAATGGAGGAAGGAAAATTTCTAGGCTTTGTGGTTACAAACGGTGGTTTTAAAGTCAACCCCGAAAAGGTTCAAGCCATTGAGCGGATGCCATCACCGCGCACGATTAAAAAAATGCAAAGATTAGCCGGTCGCCTAGCCGCGCTTAATCGTTTTTTGTCAAACCACGCAGCAAAGTCCTATCCCTTCACCAGTACATTGCGCAACTGTGTGAAAAAGCAAGAATTTAAATGGACACCAGAAGCGGAAGCAGCCTTCCAACAGATGAAAGAATGCTTAATCAATCTCCCTACTTTAACCGCACTATTGGAGAAAGAGCCACTCATTCTGTACTTGTCTTCTTCGAACAAGGCAGTTGGGTCGGTACTGTTAGTTGAAAGAGACGGAGTTCAAACTCCAATCTATTATGTTAGTAGGGTGTTCACGGATCCGGAAAACACGATATTCAACCATGGAGAAGTTAGTGCTCGCGCTACTACACGGCTCCAGGAGGCTGCGCAGGTATTTCACTGGGCATGTAATCACGGTACTCACTAACTTCCATATTGGCACCATCTTGCAAAAACCAGAGACATCAGGCCGTTTGGCGAAATGGGCAATTGAACTGGGGGGCCACAATATCCTGTACAGGCCGCGCCCAACTATCAAAGGCCAAGTATTAGCAGACTTCATCACTGAAGCCCCAGAAGACAAGATCAAAGAATGTGAAGCAGTAGATACTCCTATCAAAGATACATCGGATGAATTATGGCTGTTATTCACCAATGGATCCTCAAATGAAGACTGCGCAAGAGCTGGTTTGTGCCTCATCAGCCTAGAGAAGCATGAGTTTACCTATGCCATCAAGTTGGATTTCAAAAATACCAACAATGAGGCAGAATATGAAGTTTTTTTGGCAGGCTTGCGCCTGGCCATCAAGATGGGAGCACAAAATTTACAAGCGCATGTCGACTCTCTCATGATCGCGAGTCAAATCAACGGGTTGTACGATGCAAAGGGCGAGGTCATGGCTTTATACTTGGAACAAGCAAAATAGTTGCTCTAAAAGTTCAAGTCATACAAGGTTGTTTATATCAACCGATCAAAGAACAAGCCAGCTGATGCGCTAAGCAAGCTCGCTTCAACAGCATTCCAACACCTCGCCAAAGATGTAAGAATTGAAGTCTTGAAAAACCCATCAGTCCTGCTGCGCCAGGTCAGTGTGATTGAGATAGGGCCACCTTCGTGGATGACCCCTATCATCCAGTATCTTCAAGAGGGAATTGTCCCGGAGAACAAAGCAGAAGCCAGGAAAATACAAAACAAAGCGCTGTTTTACGAGATGAATGGGGGCATTCTTTATAGAAGATCCTTTTTAGGACCACTCCTACGATGCGTAGACCCCAAAGATGCAAGTTATTTGATCAGGGAAATACATGAAGGCATCTGCGGCATTCATGCGGGCCCGCGCATAGTCGTAGCAAATATAATGAACGCAGGTTACTACTGGCCTGGGATGCAGGTCGACGCTTTGAAAGAATTGCGCAAATGTGATGCATGTCAGAGGCATGCACCAAAGACCCTGCGCCCAAAGAATGATCTAATTCCTGTATCCACAGCCTGGCCTTTCCAACTGTGGGGGATTGACATGGTCGGACCCTTCCCTGAAGCTCCTGGCACAGTGAAGTTTATAATTGTTGTTGTTGACTACTTCACTAAATGGGTGGAGGCAAAGGCCCTTGCCTCAACCTCTGCAATGGTGGTGCGAAAATTCATATGGGAGCACATCATTTGCATATTTGGCCTCCCACTCAAGATCGTGACTGATAATGGCACCAACTTTGCATCCGAAGACCTTCAGAAATGGATGAAGGAGCTGAACATTGAGCATACTTTCTCTTCCGTTGCACACCCTCAAGGCAACGGTCAAGTAGAAAGTGTCAACAAAAGCATTGTCGAAGGGATAAAAGCCCGTCTGGGCACAAAAAGAAGAGGCTAGGTTGACGAGCTCCCAAGCATCCTATGGGCTCATCGCACCATGCCGAAAACAAGCAATGGCGAAACCCCCTTTAGCCTTGTTTACGGCTCAGAGGCGGTTATTCCAGTGGAAATAGGCCTCCCTCACCGCACTTATCAGCAGTCAACAAGATTGATAACGAGGCAGAGCGTCATCTAGACTTGGACCTACTCGAAGAGAGGCGCGAGATCGTGCGGATCAAAGAGGCCAAGTACAAGACTCAACTGGAGCGGTACTACAATGCAAGGGTGCGCATCTGTATGTACACCCCAGGAGAATATGTGTTCAGGGACAACGAAGCCTCTAATGCCGAGCGCCCTGGAAAACTAGCACCGAAATGGGAGGGCCCATACTTGGTTCACGAAGTGCTAGGGAAAGGGGCGTACAAACTGCGCACTTTAGATGGCCATATCATCCCGCGCACGTGGAATGCGCAACAATTGCGCAAGTGCTACATGTGATTACCCCAAACGTATGGTTGGCCACGCGCCTTTCCTATTAGAAATGTTGGCCGCACGCCTTTTAATTATCTATGTTGGCCACGCGCCTTTTCTTTTTCCGACTATGTATGATGGCCTTGCGCCTGTTTTTGGCTACTTAATGCAAATGTTGGCTATGCCTTATGATTATCATCATATGTTTTCTACGTTACAAATGCATGTTAAACTTTTGATTAGCACAAAAACACTTCAGTAAATTACGAGCTCGTGAGTTAAGCCTCCAAGGTCCTCCGCGAATGTAGCGCGAGACCGGGAAATAATACTCATTAACGAGCCACACTTACATTTATTCGAGCTAACTTAACCAAAGTTTCCAACAACAATGCAATAATTGTAACTTGGCAAAATAAGAAATAAAAACGTAGATTCCATTGACAAAAGGCGCAACCGCGCAACGATTACATGGGATTGAAACAAGAAACATTAAAAGGCATCAGCCTGTACAAACTACCATCTATTCATAACCATCACCACCACCATCACCATTACCATCACCGCCGGCTTCTTCCTCTTCATCTGTTAACCCCACAGTTTCTGGAGGATCAAGAATAGACTTCAGCCGCGCGCTCCAATCATCATGCTTCAACACATCGGTGACAAACTCCATAACGGGTAATGAAAGATGTTCATACACATGTTCAGCCCGAGCTAGCATAAATTCAGCCTGATCGGACACTGAGCAGTGGCGAGTATCGAACGGCTGGCCAAGCGCCTCTTCAACATGCTGAGCACACTCCACATAACCACCACGATGCCCAAAGGCACGCGCGACATCTGTCAGCGCGACAACAGCTTCATCAAGCTCAGTGGCGTTCAATATGGAGTTGGCAATCTATACAAAGGAATAAAATCATGAAAACAAGTCAACCATAAATAAAAACTAAGGCAAAGGAGGAGAAACTCACCATAGCTATTCGTCTACTGCGCATCCATTCAGACTCAGATACAAGCGTGTCAACGATTGTTTGGGCCTCAGCATAATTATTCTGAGCCACATTCAGGGCAGAGGTGTTGATGTCATGCGCCTCCACGGCCTTCTTTTTCACCTCTTCGGCTGTCTCAGCCTTCACCCTTTCGGCCTCAAGGTCTATCTCTAATGATTCATTTTTATCATGGGCCTCAAACAACCGGCGCTTCAGCTCTGCAATCTCCACATCCTTTGCAGCTAGATCCTTGTCCTTGTTCTCAACTCACACATTCAGCTCAGCCTGTTAAGTTGTGAAAAGAGAAGTTAGAAAAATTTCGATAAGCAAAGCAATATAAGAGGAAAAAGAGTTAGTCTGTTGAACCTCGACACGCTCTTTGTCTGCTTGAACTTCCTCAACCTTCCCTTTCAGGGTGACAATCTCAGCCTCAAGGTCGGTAATTTTGGAACGCGCAGCATACATGCGTTGGTTGTCTTTTTTCACATACCTTCCTCCATTCTGCGCGCTCCTTAGACAACAGCTTGGAGCTTGCTCTTCAGGCCTTCGCGCCCCCATTCTTCCGACTTCTTCTCCGCCTCGAAGGCGGCCTTCTCCTCTGCAAATTTATTCCTCAACTGCTCAAAGTCTTGGACTTCTTTTACCAGACGTTCCCGGTACTTCTCTCAATCAGCTCACTCTCTATACATGGTGCACCATTCGCGCACAATCTGGTGGTTAGCAGAGCGGGCGTTGGCCTCCCCAATGATGTAGGTGTGATACAAGCATTCATCGTTTCGCGCCCTTTGCCGATTTACTTCCCCGAGGGGAAAAGAACCTAAGAACCAGTCTTGGCAAGCTCCGAACTCTACAAATGTATCCTTCTGCTTTAAACCCCAAACAGGTTGGTGGGGAGCATCGCCGCGAGCCTCTTTGGTGTATGTCTTATTGTAGATATCCCCCAAGGTATCCTTCGGACCTATGGGAGTTTGCGGCATCGCCCACTTGCTTCCTTCACCCTTCTGACCACCAGCACCTGCGCCAGAACCTCCAGCACCTGCACCACCTGCAGAAGCAGTTGACCCTCCAACAACGGATGTCACTTGTACAGTTTGGATGGGGGCGTCATGCTGCGCAGGTTCCGTTGGCTTAACAACTTCAGGCTCTGTTGGCTTAATAACTTCAGCTTCTTTTCTCTTGAAGGGTTGGTCAAGCCCTGTGATATGAACGACCTCCGGACCCTGCGCCTCGACATGCTTGGTGGTTGCAGCGGCCTCGGTCTTCGCTGTTTCCTTCTCAAGAATCACATCGCCCGTAGGCTCCTCAGTCGTTTTCTCAACCTCCCTATCAGTTGTATTAGGAGGCTTGATGATAAACTTTATCTTCTTCGTCGCTGGCTCTTTCGGTTTCTCCAGCTCAACACCCTTAACCTTCTCAGGGTTTGTCTTCAAGGCCTCTGCAGAAGTTAAGTGTCAGGAAATTTACTAAGGAGGAATGACATAATGTACTGAGTTTCATAACACTAACCTGGTGAAAACTTGTAAAGGGAGCGCAGGCTACTCTGCTTCCCTATCACTGGGCCCACAACCTTCTGCGCCGGTTTGGCCCCAACATCAGTCTCCTCTCTAGACCTTTTCCTGGTCACCAACTTTGCAGCAGCCTCTTCTTCATGCTCTTCTTCTTCTTCTTCATCCAAGGCGATTGAAGAGGGAGTCACGCCGGCTTCAGGGATCCTGGACCCTGCGCTTCTAGAACTCTTTGACCCGGCGGCGCCGCTTTTCTTCTTCTCACCTATACGGGACAAACCCTCTAGTGAGTCACTAGCGACAACGTAATCCTTAAGGTTACTCTGTCGAAATCGAAGAGTACCTTTATCATGAGCCGCAGCAGGGGCGCGGCTACTTCCGCCTTTCTTACTGGCCGCACCAGTATCAACAGTTACCTTCTTTGAGGCCTTCTTCTTCGGAGCCTTCTTCGGTCTCTCCTCTGGTCTATCCCCAAGTCGCGCAATACACCTGCAAATATGTTAGACCATGAGCTCAACTCTTCTTGCGATGAACCTATGGACTCCTCACTGGAAAGGAACAAGATCTCCTTTCCAGCAGAAGTCACGCCGCGCAAAGGTCTTGGTTTGGGAAGTTGCGCACCTTCAGTCGCGGAAGGAGGATTGGCAAAGACTCCAGCGGGGGGATATAGGAAGTTGCCCTTCATCTGCTCATACCAATAGGGCTCCCTAGATCGTAGCGGGAACACGCCCATAGACCCACCAAAAGTGGGAAAAGCTGCTTGATAAAGGTGCGCCTCTGCGATAAAGAACCAACAGTTAGGCGCAAGTACATTACAAGAAAAGCAAAAGGAAACAAAACATACCTTTGCCATTAAACTGCAGAGCTGGTACTACTTCGCTGGTCTCTGGCCACTTGTCACTCATGCCCGCAACAATCAACACCTGCTCACCAATAACCCGGTTGGGTGTCGCAAGTAAATTCATATACCAATCAGACCCTTTTGGAATAGGGAGCTCTTCCTTCTCAATTTTATCCGGATCACGAAAGATCATCGCAATCGGAATTACCTCCTCCCTGATGAAGAAAAACTTCATTTTCCAGTCATGAAAACTCTTTGGAGGGCCTATCAAGATCTTCTTAGCCGCTCCGGAATTACCGAAGGAATAAAACCCAATATTCCTTATCAGTTGGTAGAAGGCCCGGAACTTCTCGACAGTGGGTTCCATTCCTTGAGAGCGGCATAAAAATTCAAAGTGCCTGACCCTCACCATCCCAGCCGGACTCATCTGGGAGATGTGGAAACCATAGAAATGTAGAATCAACGCCATGAACTCAGTCGCCGACAGCCGGAAGTTCCCTTGAAGAAAAAAAATCTTCAAACAGAGTTATGTATCCCGGGGGTGCGTCGGCAGCCGTCTGACCTTGCCGGGGATACCGTGCATCCCACTCCGGTGGAAACTGAAATCCTCTTGTGATTTGCTCGAATAATCCCTGATCCCACTTAAGAACAGGGAGTAGACCTTCTTCGACTTGCACAGATTCTTCTTTAGCCATGAATAGTTGAGTATAACGACTCACTAACTTCTGGAAAAACTCGAAGAACACTCAAGAAAATCTTGAAGATTTGAAGAAAACTTGAAGATAAAAAAAAGAAGGGAGAAAATGCAAAGAAACGAATGTGCAACTCTCTCTTATCGTCGAGTATATATATACCTATCGCATTTAATGCGATGGGTAAACGTGCCGAGATCAGCGCACGCGTATCCAATCAGCAATCGCCACGCCAGGCGGGAATTTCGGAGTGACGGTTACCACGCGCGCGTGGGCCTCACTCGCCTGCCAGAGAGCCGAACCGTCAGTGACCGCATGATGATCGCCGTGTCAGCAGTCAACTCAACCGTCGCCATCAACGACATTTGCACCAAACTGTCAGAATTCAAATTTCGAGAGTTTTCCCGCCCAAATTTACTACAAAACTTCATGCAGAAGTTAGCAAAGACCGCGCCGCATCCATCATTATCCAATGAACTTGAGCGCTAACACGCAAAAGCAACAGCTATCAACAGGCAAGCCTGGTAGCCGCGCAGTAGTAGTCGACAACCACTTACACGCGCGCTGTCTACCAAGACCTAACAAAAACTTTTAAAGGCTAACGCACTTTCTTTTTTCTGAGTCCAGAGCTCTAACCATTTACTTCATGCATGGAAGCAGCACTGGACTGGGGGGACTTGAAGGGGTATGGTCCCAAACAGTGGCGGAACTAGAAGAAATATTCAGGGGTATCCCAAATTTTTTTACGATACATTTATAGAACAAATTTTTTTTACCTACATTACGGGGCATGGCCGATCCTGAAAATTCAAGTGCCCTGGGTGAGCCAAAAAAAGGCCCTTAGGCCTCACCGAATTAAATTTTATAAACTAGTTTTTTTAAGTTACTAGCATTTAGGTTAACGAATCAATATTGAGCATATCACATTTGGGCTAGGCTTTATGAATTAATATTGGCAATAAGTTTTTAGATTTTAGATTGAGCTAGGTTTATTTTTAATTTTTAGATCCAAATTAAACAATTCAAGAACTCAAGAAGAAAAGAAATAAAGAATACTCACAACTCACAATCAGCACAACAGTAGCGACTTCAGCCAGTTCGATGATTATTGTTCTGAACTGTTTCAGCAATCAGCAGCAATCAATGATCATTAGCGACACCTTCAGCCCGTGTTCAGCGACTTGGAATCTTTGTTGTTCAACGACTTCAGCGTTCAACCCACTCGGTTTAGAAAAAGTTCCCAATTAAAGTTTGTTTTTTGGATTTTGGTTTCGTCATCACTTCAGAGAATTCAAACAATCAAACAATCAATTAACAATCAAACTAACAACCAATAACCAGCCAATAAAAACAAGTAACAAGAATTAAACTTATAAAACTGATCAAACTAACCAATAATCAATTAATCTTATGTTCGACTCTGTTCGAGTGACTCGATGTGCTGCTGCGGCTGCCAATTCTGTTCAAAGATTTAATAAATCAGCGGCCAATAACAACTTATCAACAATTAAACCAACTAACAACAAGTAACTAGAAGTCTAGAACATTAACTCATAATCATAAAACTAATCAAACTGAAACTAACCAATATTTATTAAATCTGCGACTCTGCGTCCTCCTGCGAATCTGCGATGACAGAGCAAGCAATCCTGTTCGTGTGAATCTTCGTGTGACAATTCTGTTGTTCGTGACTTCGTGTAATCGTCCTGTGAATCTGTGAGTGCAATGACAGCAGCAAGTCAGCAACAGCAGCAATCCCTTGTTCAGTTGTTCATGTAATCGTTTGACAGCAGCAAGTTAGCAACAACAAGTAATCCTGTTCGCTGTTCGTGTGACAATTCTGGACGTCGACAGCATGTCAGCAAGCCCTTGTTCGTGTCATCGTGTGTGGAGTGTCAACCTTTGATATCCCTGCTTCATTCAATTTGCCGCCCATTCAATCTAATACACTATTGGGTTATTATTTGGTTATTTGGGCTAATTACTATTGGGCTATCATTTGGTTTTTTGGGCTAATATAATCAGTATTATTTGGGCTTAATTTCAGTTTGTAATTTTTTTTTCAGGGGTGTCCTTGTACTTTTTGAGGGGTGTCCTTAGTATAAAAAAAAATTTACACTACCTGAAAAAAGTTGAGTCGTAGCCCGTGCTACGCCTCAACCTACATTAGGTCCGCCCCTGGTCCCAAAAAGCCGCGCAGACCATTCAAGTCGCGCGCTGGACCATACTCCTTACTCAATAAGCTGATTAATCTGCGGACCCCGCGCGGGCTACTTGGGTAAAACCTGAACTCCGCTCGAGACCAAACCTAGATATAACATCAGTTCCACACTTAGTATCCTGAATAAGAGCCCTCAACTCCTACAAACTCGCGCCGGCTAGTTGTGTCCACAACAAGGTCGCGCGAGAGTTACGGCGTAGGGCCACTTCAGGAAGTACCAAAGGTACGAGTGACAGAAGAGCGAGCCAATTAGCGTCCAACAGGCTGTACTATATCGTGCTCCACGATTAACAATTGTGCAGGAGACCAAAGGTACACAAGGACGCCTACGTGGCACCAATCAGGGGGCGGCGACAACTGCCCCATGATCTCCACTCACCTGCTGATGTCAGAAGGGGGACAGGGACGACAACCTGGACACGTGGCTCCAATCAAGGTGCGCCAGCACCGAAGATCTTCTAGAAGCCACTAACGGTCGATACCAGTGAGACAAAGAGGATATTCCTTGTCGTCGCCTTCTGGCCCAAGGCCCATCAGCCCATCTCCTTCTACACCACTCCGGCTATAAATAGGGACCTCCATACACAGGTTAAACATTCCGTTTTCTCTACTCTCACTCTTAACACACACTTATTTTCCTCAAAGCAGTTACTTATTCTCACGCCGGAGTCTGGTTAAGAGGGAAACCCCCATATTCCCCTCTTAACGAGCTAACGGTGTTGCTGTTTTGCAGGAAGGATCATCATACTCAAACTCAGGAAGGATTAACAAGATTAACCCTCATGTTTGAAACATAAACCCAACTAATAAACCTAAAATTAGTTTCGTGTTTCTTCACTTTCCAATAAAAAGAACTTTAGCAAAAATATTGATTAAAATAAGACCCGATCAAAACCCTTGGTTGATTCGATCACACTTTTAATTTTTTGTTCACTTGATCTAAGATCAATGTTTATATGTTCCCCAATAATTAGAACCGGTTATTCTATCATGGATAATCTTACGATGACCTTGAAATGTTACTTAAAAGCTTTTGCATCTATGGGAGTGTAAGGATTTTGGTTTTAATTCTTTAAAAATTTCTGCACCAATATATTTAGAAAACGATATTGGAGAGATGACATTGAGTTATGGCGATGGATGATGATGATTACATTTACCTGCAATATTGGACCAAGAATTATATTTTAATGGTTGGATAAATAGATTTTGATTTTAAATAATAATAAAGAGAATGGATCGTGTACATCACAATATTTGCGTACGAAGTATACGAGAGTTTGGGAGGAGGACAAGTGTCCCTGACTTGAAGGGTAATTTAGTCCCTTCTCACTTAAACAACATCCTCCTTGATTTTCAAACGGCTATAACTTTTTCATATGTTAATATTTTTTTTTTAAATTACACCGTGTTAACGAGTATTTCATTTTCTTTAATTCGAGCAGCATATTGCTATAGTTTTCTTAAAAATTTTTTTATAGGATTTTGAATACCAAGCACATGACTACATGATTTTAATGCCCATTACATAATTACAAATTCAACATAAACCATTACGTGATTACACATTCAATATAAATCCATTACGTGATTACACATTCAATATGATTTGTTATAAGTAATGTTATTACAATTATGTTTATTATGTAATTACACATTCAAATAATAAGAACTTGATTGTTTATGCTTTATTAAGTGATTAAATCTCTAATATTCGGCATCATGTGGCTATTATAGGTTTATTTGGCTAATGTTTTGTATATAATTTATCCTTAATACGTGATTAGACCTGAAATATTTGGTATTCAAAATCACGTAGTCACGTAATAATACATAATCAACTATTGTTACGTAATTACGTAATCACTTAGTGGAGTTTCACATACTATAATGAAATCACGTAATGGTGTTCAAAATCACGTAGTCATGTTGGGTTCTCAAAATCACGTAATCACATAATGGGTATTCAAAATCATGTAATTTTTTTAAGAAACTTATAACAATAGGCTGCTCGAATTAAAGAGAATGAAATGCTCGTTAACACGGCGTATTTTTTTTTAAATATTAACGTATGAAAAAGTTATAGTCGTTTAAAAATCAAATGGGGAAGGAGTTCAAGTGAGAAAAGATCATATACCCTTTCTCTATTTGTTTATTCAATTGTTTGAACCCTATATTTACGAAAATGCCAGCGTGTAGTTATGAGCCATTGATCTTGGGAGATCAATGGCTGTGAATTTCGCGTATCCTTCGTACGAAGGAATTGTCTTGTACATGATCTGCAATCTAATAATAAAATACTGTCTTTTAGACTAAAATAAATTCAAAAAGGTGTCTCTTCTATTTTCTTTTGAAGAGTGTCATTTTTAATTAAAAAAATATTTTAAAAGCCAAATCACACTTTATATAATCCATATACGTTAGGAAGTAAAAGATAAAGTTCTAACATGACACATTATCAAAGTAACTTGATAACCTGATAATTGTGCAAAATTGAAATGATGCATCAAACTTGAGTGACTTTAGAGAGACAAAAAAGTTTGGTGACTTAATTAGAACAGTTGGTAAACTTAATTAAGTTTCTACAAAGTTACCCCTAGTAGATTTCCATACAATGTTTTGCATGAAAATAGTATGTGAGGCGTTTCCTCGAATGGTTATTAGATTTTCATACAATGTTTTGCATGAAAATAGTTTGTGAGGTGCTTCCTCGAATGGTTAAATAAATTTTCATACAATGTTTTGCATGAAAATAGTTTGTGAGGTGTTTCCTCGAATAGTTAATAGATTTTCATACAATGTTTTGCATGAAAATACTTAGGAGGTGTTTCCTCAAATGGTTAATAGATTTTCATACACATGTTTTGCATGAAAATGATTTGTGAGGTGTTCCTCAATTGATTTACAAGATTTTCATACAAATGTTTTGCATGAAAATGGGTTTCCATGATACAAAATAAACATGTGAACTCACCAACATTATGTTGCTGTTTTTAAGTATGTCTTTCATGTGATTAATCCAAGTGGAGAGTCTACATTTGAGTTTGCATGTATGCTAGGACACCGAGCTCTTGGGAAGAGTTTCACTTTAGCGTGTTAGTGTAGACTTGTATCAGAATACTAGTGTTTAGATTGTAAAACATTTTGTAAAATGTTCGATATTAATATCATGTAAGTGTTTGCTAAATCATATGCCCCGAGAACCTTTTTGGTTTCCCTTGCGCGTTTCCACCTTGGCTAGATGTGACATTAAGAGTGAAAAGCACCACATTGTGGATGCCCTTAGGGTTGGCTTGTTTCATTCGTGCATGTTTGTCTACAATATAAAGCAATAAACAAGTAGCTCACCATTTATGCAACTTTTCATACCTTTAAAAATGTAGTCGTGGATTTTATGCCTTGGTAACCATATTCTGTGTCATTTTGAGTAAATTAACTCTTTTTTCTGACAAAAGAGATTTCATATAAAACAAAGAAAGCTACATTCTTATATCATATAGCCAACATAAAAAGTTCTTATATCATATAGCCAACATAGAACAAATATGAAAACCACCATACTCTAAAAAAGGTTAATTTTTAGGACACATTCAAAACAAGGGTCCGAATACATGGTTAAACCATGATGATACATGCAAGTGTTTTGGAATGCACTAATTCTCTATGTTTCTACCACAATAATTTAAAGTCGCATATCAATAAACCAAGACAGTAAAAAGGTCTAAAGGTGAAAAATTAAGATCGTTGAAACTTATTTTTGGGTAAGAAGAGAAATGTAACCTCTCATGTAAATGATGACTCTCCTTGTTCACCACCATTGGCACCATTTTCAGGTGAAGTCGAGTCACCACCATTACCACCATTTTCCGTTGAAGTAGATGCACATGCTGTTTTGATGCTCGAAGATGACACAGACTCACTTTGTTCAGGATCTTTAGGTGGTGAGTTAAGAAGCATCGCCCCAAGAGCAGTCTCTGGTTGAGTGGACATCATGTTATCTACTTTGTTAATAAGCACATCTCCAACCACCTCCTCTTTCATAAACTCTTCCGGATCCTCATGCACAATGTCGTATAATTGCTTGTGAAGTCGCTCCATTGGCGATAAAACAATTTGCTCAAGGTTGGATCTTCTACGCCTAGGAACATTTCCAAAATTTGGCTCAGTTGCTCCTACAAACCCATGAAAATACGTTAGTAAAGTTAGAATCGTAGAATGACTAGCTAAATTATAAATCTTAACAAAAAAACTAATTCAAAACACATATTCCTAACAAAGAAAAGAATAACTAGCTGCACAACATGTCGAATGTCCATGAACCTAAAAATCTTTTTCACGTTTATCTTATTTCACCATTTCGTATTCTATTGTTAACTAATCATTTTACCCCGCACGTTGCGGTGTGAGTTAGTTTGGTTCGTCATGTTAGCAAGAAAAAGACACTAAAAGGTTAAATACCAAAACAAATACAAGTAGATGGACTAAACATATATATTACCAAAGTTAAAGTAGAGAGACTAAACATGTATATAACAAAGCTAACTAATAAGTAGAAAACTTTATTCAAGTAGAGAGACTAAACATGTATAACAGTAAAATTAAGAACGTAAAAAGTAAAAAACAAAAGACTTGAAAAAAAAGAAAAAAAAGAGATGCTATCATGTGGCAACCTATGATTGGGTACGGGAGACAAAACCGCTTGACTTTTAATACATACTAGTGATATTCCCTCGTGTTTTGCGGCGGGAATTTGGTTGGTATCAGTTTGGCTTATTACGATACCAATACTCGCTATTGTAATTGAAAGAGAAAACCTTACATCGATAAAAAACAATTAGAAACGAATATCGATACATATACTGATGTTCAATTGACACCTAACGTATAACAACGCTTTTGATACCGATATTTATTTTATTGTGCTCTCTTTCAATAAACTGACAATATATCACTATATCACGGTATCTATATTCATTTTTATGGTTTCCGATTTCATTTTTTTTTCCATTTTATCAACTCTGTTAGCGACGATAAATGAATATCGGTACAACTACCATGACTCTCAACCGATTGATACCGTTTGAAAACCATCAGTGCTGGTATCAGTGTTTGTTTTTATCATTTTTGATCGATGTAAAACATATGTTAATTTCTATACTGAGTGCGTATATCGTACTGATACTGTAATAAACCAAATCGATATCTATCCAATAAAAACTAATTAAGTAATAAAACAGTCAAAATTATAAAAGTATTACAAAAATCTTTGATTTGCTTTAAATATGTATAATAATATTATAAAAAAATTTATTACTATTCATGATGACTTGCTTTTAATATCTATACTATTATAAAAAGAAGAAGTGATGTACAAAGTTGTAATTTTGCATCACGTACATATTTTAATACAGCATGTACATAATAATAATAATGTATAATATAATAATATAATAATAATAGTAAATAAATTTAAAAAAGTTAATTTAAATTACATCATATCACAAATGTCGTTTTATAATATATCTAAATCTTCATTTATGAGGTTTCTAACCTAGTTATTAATACATACATTATACACATATATATACACATTAAAAACAACTCACTTACTTTCATTATTTATTCTAGCCACTCACATGCTACCATGTGGCATTTTATTTGTTTCTGGTCCTGTTTTTCATTTACACCCTCCAATTTAATTAACCTTTTCACCTTTTTATTTAATCAATCTACTTTTGTACCACTTAATTTTAATAAAGTTTTTTTTTTCCTTTTAACAACTACACCGAGTATCAATCCTAATATCCTCGTAAAACATGAGGGTAAAATATTAAAGTTATCATATATACACTTCCTGAAACTTCAATAAAGTTACCCTTTTTTTCATTCCTTCACAACTATACTACCATATTGATACCGCCGCAACACACCGAGTAAAATACTATTTTTAAAAAAATTAACAACCCTACAAAATACAAATCATAATCAACAATCACACAAATATTAAAGTTCCAAAATTTGACCCTCCTAGTTTCTACCTTATCAAAACTTGCCCCTCCAAACTTCCAACTATATACAACATTAGGTACAGCAATCTTTTCAAAAAATACTCTCAAACTGACGATTGCTATTTCAAGCAGAACGTGATTTCGACAGATTTGAAGGAGATAATCGCACAGGTATCTCAAATTACTCAACTACTATTACTGTATATTGTTCATCTTGGGCACAAATTCGAAATATTTAGTGTTAGATCTGCCAAAATGTTAGTTAGGTTTACTCCTAGCTAGTTATCCTGATTTTGATCTTCAATTAGTGTAAAATTCATCGTTTTTATCAACAAACAGTTGTAATTTGTGAATAGAAGTGTTGATATTTATTACCAGCTGTGTTTGGCTCATCAAGAGAGCTTAGGTTTCTAGAACCGGAGTCTCCAGTTGCCGGTAGTCCATTCAGTTGTGTGTACTGCTGCATTGCATGCTTTGGAACATAGTCACTTAGTGTTCCTCTTGTTCTCCATCTGGAGCCACATGCATTGCACAACACTGGCTTTGAAGGCGGTCCGTTTCTCCATAACGGAGTGCCTGCTCCACATTGTAATCCGTTAGTGTTTATGTCTCATTTCTACGATTGTTATACGTCAATTATGTTTTTCACAAATGCTATTAGTATGATTGAACTTTTGCTTTAATGCTCCAAGAAACTCATTTATGTAGAAGCCGATGAACATGTTTGGTTGCTAGTTTGTTATTTCAGTACACCAGTTAATCTAAGTTTCAGTACGTATATAGACAGACACGGAATCAGGCATTGTCTTTATTTAGAAATATGGCATAAAGAAGAGTAGATGAATAAAGAGGAAACCTAAAGGCATAATAACCATTTGTCTATCAAAAGCGGTTATCGACTTGTAGGGGTAGGATGAGATCTTTATGGATGCTTATTCATCCATCTTTGTTATTTGGAAGAGTTAGAGTTTCCGATTTCATCTACGAAAACCAGTTTTAGCCATGTAAACAGGTCTTCTTTTAATTCACTATCACAGTTTATACCAATAGCTAATTTCTTTATATAAAACCTATAAACAGTATAACATTTTGTATGTTTGGTGGGGGTTCAATCCTCGTGGTGGACAAATATGTGTAGTTTAGTACTATAATTAGAGAGTGTGTTTACTGTTCTAAAAAAAATAAGCTAATAAAGGAAATTCTTATGTTTATATTTTAAACAAAACACTGAACTATTTTGTAATATTTGAATATCAAAGATTTGCCTCACCCAAACATCATGGTGATTGTGTTACACAATGAGTATGATATATGAAAAATAAAGGGTATCTAATTCGACATAGAGTTAAATAATGGTTAAACATAAGTTTAGCTTTTCATCGTACATAATGGATAGATGCCAATAATCAATTTAAGTTATAGACCAAACATTCATAGATGCCAATAATCAATTTAAGTTATAGACCAAACATTCATGACCCAAAATTTGAAATGTTAGAGATAGGTTTAATTTCAATTGACCAAGATTTTTGTGTCATTGAAGTTATACCGTCATGCTCTATGCAGATAAGAATCTGGCTAGACATAAACGTATTCCCCAAAAGAGCAATCGAATTATATATATTATTATGTAACCATTTTAGCACAATTCACTAAA
Organism: Helianthus tuberosus; assembly: GCA_030545235.1. Classification (NCBI taxonomy): domain Eukaryota; kingdom Viridiplantae; phylum Streptophyta; class Magnoliopsida; order Asterales; family Asteraceae; genus Helianthus; species Helianthus tuberosus. Next base: position 70,615,670 of record CM060411.1, read on the forward strand.
TGAGTACTAGAAAATTAAATAAGAAGATAAATATCATAAAACGAAATTTAACTGCTTACTTTCTATTCCACAATGACAGCAAGGTCCTTCTTTCACCATGATATCTGACCCGTTGGGAAACTTTTACCGAGTTACCTAAACAACAGTATTGAGGAAAACTGAAGCAACCGAAATAAACACAAGACAAACAACGGGTTAAAAATTAAACAGTTCAATTTGTGACAGGCTTACCTTTGGGCTCCTGCTCTCCTTTCTTGATAATGGTTCTCTTTTGGCTCTGGAAATGGTCAAGCACAAATAAAACTATAGGTACAACTCTTAATGACAAAATAGGATTACATATTATGAAAATATTCATTAATGTATTTTGGAATACATTAATTTGGTTTGTAATATATATCATATACAGATATACTCATGCATTTACTCATTTATAATCACTTTTTTAAAAAGTGAAATAAAGGCCATTTCTGCATTAAAGTTTTTTTTTTTTTTTTGAATTAAACCTTATTATCATCTTTCTAAAATTTACTTATCTTCCTTAGAAGGATTTAATATTAAATTAGTAGAAACTCTAGGCTGGAATTAACCTTTTTCCATTAGTGATAAATTGAGTTTGACTTATATTTATTTTTTCTTCTTTTTTGAATTTGTTTAACAAATCTTGTTTGGCAACACTTATGTTTTCCGTTTTCGTTTTCTTAATGTGTTGCAATTTTTACTTAACAATAATATAAGAACACATTCGACGAGATTGTTAGAAAAAAAAAAAACAAGAATTAAAGCTTAAAATCAGAAATATAATTATATTTTCCCCATTACAAAAGTTCAACCTCATTATAATGGAACAGTCAACCTGTGCTTTCGGTATACAGGTATTGTGATATTGTCAACTGTGGAAACGTCAGTATCGATGTTTATAATTTACATTGATTTTTGTGTTTCAAATGTGAATGTTTACAAAACATTGCACTTTCAATCTGTAATTTCATTTGCAGGCCATGTAGATCGAATCGTGTAAGGTTTCAATCTAGCACCTCTTGCTAGCACATAACTAAACAGAAGCGTAAGTGTCATTACATGTTTTGAGAATGCTTTGTTCATAATAACTGATATATGTTAGAAAAAGGCTAATAATATAATTTAATATTGGAGATTTACATGATGGCTAATGCATTATGTAATTTTATGAATTGCTACTGACCTGATAATCGTTTTTTATCAGCTACGTTCATCATCTGGAAGGCGTGAAGGCGCAAAGGATGGCTTCTGTACGAAGGCAGCCTAAGGCTGTTTTCATGGCCTTTGGGACAAAAGGCGATGTGTATCCGATAGCGGTAATATACTTCTTCAGTTCAAAAATAAGATCGTTTCGTTTCTCATTTGGTTCCAAATATTAAATTTGACTTTATAAAATCTCCATAATATATCTTCAACAAACGAGAGTTTGCATGTGAAATTGTGACTTACCATATGATTACTAATGATTAATAATTTAATTTCAGTTTATTTTCTATTAATCAGTTTCACTTATTACATTTACATTTTTATGTTAATTATACCATACGTCTTAAAATTTATCTGCAGGCAATTGCCGCAGCTTTTGCTTGTGACCAGGTGCAATATCATGTGGTTTTTATAACGCATTCTGCACATGAGGTTTGTCAATACTTTCTGAGAAAATCTTTCCTTATATAACAAGGCAAAGATATTAGCTTGATAATAGTTTCAAATTTCCAACTGTAGAAAGCTGAAGTTATCATATAACTAGCAAAATAGAAGTTAAGACATTTATGGAAGCAGATTTATATAACCTTAAAATCAAAGGTCGGTGGCTCAAAGCCACCGACCCATTCTACCCCCAAGTTTCTAAAGTAACCCTTTAACTTTGTATAATGTCAAAAGTAACCCTCTAACCTTGTAAATGTCACTTTGACCCCCTCAAGTTTCTAAAGTTTCAAGTTTACCCTAAAACTAATTTCTTACGTTTTTATTTTATGTACATGTCGGTATAAATTCAAGTTCGTCTACGCTTTAACGTAATTTTTGTTTGAAACGAGTCGGGTCAATTATAAAATGTTTTATTTTTATGTACGTTTTGAGTTGGACTATGTTGGGACGTAAATTTTGTTCGGAAACAAATCGGATGAAATATAATACGTTTTCATTCGACGATGTAAATTTGAGTTACTACACGTTTCGACGTAAATTTAGTTCGGAAACGAGTCGTGTTGATTGTAGTCTATACTCTATCGCGCCGCGTACGATGCCACTGCACGTGTTTATTTTATGTACATTTTGAGTTGGTCTATGTTTCGACGTAAATTTTGTTTGGAAACAAGTCAGGTCAAATATAATACATTTTCATTCAACGGTATGAATTCGGATTACTCTACGTTTCAACGAAAATTTAGTTCGAAAACGAGTCAGGTTGATTGTAGTTTGTTTGTAATTTATCACGTTGCGTACAACACCGCCGCAACGCGCGGCAGGTAAAAAAACTAGTTTAGTTAACATAACTTGACATGCATCGTATGCACTTGCAATTTTTTACGAGTAAAAAATTACATGATTTGATTCGTTTGTTCTCGGCAGGACATAAGGGAGCATCTAAGCAGAAATAAAGTTTCATGTTTCTCCGTTTCGTCTCCTCCTGCTCTTTCGCCCAGTGAATATAACAATAATTCAGGTTTACGTAACGAAACCTTTTGTTGCACTTGTCACTGCACTCGTTTACCGTTTTTAGAGTATGCTTTCTCTGTTGCAAAAAGACAGCAGCTCTGTGGTTTGACTTTGACCAGGTCTGTGCGTCTGTTTGGACTTTCCAGGTTGTGTGCAGTTCTCCTTTCATCAAGAGAAAAGAAAATATACAAGAGAGCATAGACAAGAATGTGTTGTCCTATTCGAAAACATCTTTGGTGATGTCCCAAGCATGGAGGGTGATCTAGTCATAATAAACTTTTTTGCATTGGTAATGTACTAATGTCAACCTGATACCTAAAAGTCAAAGTGGCCTCTACAAAAATGAAGTTATGGTATATTTATAAGTAAAATTGTTGCATATCTTTATTGTGCAGGAAGGTTGGAGCCTGGCAGAGCTTTTTAATGTTCGCTGTGTGGTAGCAGCTCCTTATGTTGTTCCTTATAGGTACAGTTGACTTTGTTTATCCATATAATATTATGCAACTTCTTATAGGTTAATAAAGCTGAATTGTTTGCAAAGTTAGTGTTTACATCTTTGTTTTATCATCTGTTTTCTTTTATCTTGGATAAAGCAACTCATATTATACCATGTGCAGTGCTCCTTCATCCTTTGAACGTAAATTTAGTGAAGAACTTCCACTTTTGTACAATTATCTTCAAGCAGCCTCAAGTGACAAGGTAAAGCTCCAATATCATTTTAGGGTTCATTTTATTACATATTTTGTTTAACCAAGTTTATTACAACATTACCAACGATAACAAATGACAGGAATTAATCTAGTCAGTGTAGTAAGTAATTAAATCTCGGATGTGCACGTGTAAATTTTTTTACCACTTGTGTAGTATATGTTCACACGGAATTTAATTTTTTTCCCTTAATCAAGATTCATGTCCTCTCATCCTCTCTTTTATAGCTGATATGAAGACTTCACTGACAGATGTATGGTATTTGAATTTGAATTAAACAAGATTTCATGGAAAGATGTTATCCATTGGAAGTGGCCTCTTTTTACTGACGACTGGGGAACATGGAGAGCTACCGAATTAAAGCTGAGTCCCTTGCCTTTCACGGTATGCCCTTGCTTCTGTTGATTTCCTTATTGAAGATTTATTGTGATAATTCAGCTGCCGTTAGTTTCTCGAACAATCCAGTTCGACTGTAGCTGGTTTATATCTTGATACAAAGTACTTGTTCGTACGTGAGCGAGTTGCAATTTAAACCAAGTTAAAAAACGGAAACGGAAATGGCTTTCTCTAGAGGTGGCAAAAAAGTGTTTGTGGATCAACCCAACATGACCTGACCATTTCGGTTCGTATTAGTACTGGTCCGTTTCAATCCGAACCCGTTTTGACCTATAAATGCAATAACTTGGTTTCTTGATCATAACCAAGGCAGTAATTTTTTAAAAAAGAACAAGAGGTGTTTTGGTCAACCCAACCTGGCTTTATCCTTTGACCTATGCAACATATGTTGCCTTTTTCTTTTTTTCTTTTTTAATCAGGGTGTTCCGCGTTGATTATAATCATCTTGTCTCTTCATGCATCTAGGATCCAGTCACAAGTGGTCCCGTGTGGCACAGTAGGCCTTCATCTCCTTTGCTACTGTAAGATCAAAGCCATGGTACCATATATTCTACAATTTCAACTTCGGAAAAGAATAAAATGTGTATAATCAATAATGCTACTTTACATGTTATCTCTTCATGCTTAATTTTACGAAGAATACAACACACGTATTTATTCTAATTTTAGTCATATCATCATTACAGGTATGGTTTCAGCAAAGAAATTGTAGAATGTCCTGGTACGGTAACACTCTAAATTAGTTTTTTGCTAGGTGTTTCTTGTAGTTACAGAATGCAACATATCATTTAACGTTTATGTGTTCTGCTTTTCATTGCTTTAGGTTATTGGCCTTCAAATGTTCATGTTTGTGGCTTCTGGAGTCTTCCTATGGAGTGGCAGTTCTCGTGCAAAAAATGTGCAGAAATTACAGTCTTGACCTCTTCACAGAATTTAAATATGAAAGCTGAAATGTGCTCAGCTCACACTGAGTTGCAACACTTTTTATATGCTCCAGAATCACTACAGCCTGTTTTCATTGGTTTGAGTTCTATAGGAAGGCAAGTTTTTTGAATTTACATAATAACAACTAATATAATCATAATCAATGCTTCCGTTATTGATTAAAAAGGACAAAAGGTGTTTATGGGTCAACCCAACCTGTTAACTGACCTTCTATTCTGAAACACAATACCTTTTTTTGGGCAGCATGGGCTTTATGAGAAAACCTCAGTTGCTTCTTCATGTCCTTCAAAGTGTTCTAAAGACAACAAATTACCGTTTTATCCTTTTCTCATCTGGATATGGACCTTTGGATGATGCGACACGATTGCTCGCTGCAGAAACATCATCACATTCAGAAAAATCAGAATTTGTCAAGGACGGAGTTTCCCTTTTTAGTGGCCGTCTTTTCTGTTTCTCAGGGTAAGCATTTTTGTGTTTGTTGTCTACTTAGATTTTCGTTTTCAAGTATTCAGAAACAGGAAATTTAATACTGGACTGATTCCTTTTTCGTTCTGTAATTAGTTCTGTACCGTACAAGTGGCTGTTTCCGAAGTGTGCTGCCGCTATTCATCATGGTGGTAGGTAAGCTTCCGGCTAGGTTTCTCTCTCAATTTCGATAAGTTCTATAGTTGTATTAGTCTTTAGAAAAATGGATTACAACCTTTTTTCCTTCTATCTAGGGGTGTTAAATAGGTCGTGTTGATGGGTCACACTTGCAAATTTGACACAAACGCGAACACAACACTATCCATAAAAATGTGTCATACACATGGACCCGAACATGACACGTGTATTCGCTGGTTGACATGAACACGATCTGTTTTACCCTTTTTTTGCATATTAATACTCTACAGAGTAAAATGCCATTTTCGTCCCTGAGGTTCGGCCAATTTTGCGACTTTCGTCCAAAGGTTTGTTTTTCCGCATCTGTATCCAAAAGGTTTGAAATCTTGCCATTTTCATCCGGCTCGTTAACTCCATCCATTTTTCTCTATTAAGTCAGGGGTATCTCTCTTTTTTGTTAACTTAAAGGGCAATTCGGTCTTTTTCACTTTAAATACAGGCATTTAGCATAATGTACAAGTATTCAAAAGACCGAATTGCCCTTTAAGTTAATAAAAAAGATGAAAATACCCGACTTCATGAGAAAAATGCATGGAGTTAACGAGCTGGATGAAAATGGCAAGATTTCAAACCTTTTGGATCCAGGTGCGAAAAAACACCTTTGGATGAAAGTCGCAAAACTGACCAAACCTCAAGGACGAAAATTGCATTATACTATACTATGAAACTAAAATTTTTATTTTATGTTTAAAGTTTAAACTATAAAGGCTGATGCTCATTTCTTTCTTTATATTCTGAATTTTGGCATTTTTCTAAAAAAATATTAAAACAATCATGTCGACCCGCTTAGTTAGATGTGTTCACGGGTCAACCCAAACCTGTTTAGACTATACCCAAACTCATGAATTGCGTGTTAGACTGTTAAGTTCCCGTCGTGTCATACATTCACAATTTTTGTACTAATATGCTGTTTGGCATATAATTCGAGTCCACTAGTGGATCCACTGCAGCTGCATTGCATGCGGGAATACCACAGGTTTGCTTCAACACGCCCTTATGTTCCAATGTTTGTCTACTTTTTATTTTTATTTTGTTACAAATGATTAATGAAATACGCAGGTATTGTGCCCGTTTATGCTGGATCAATTTTATTGGGCAGAGAGGATGTTCTGGCTTGGAGTTTCACCAGAACCCCTCAAGAGACATCAATTGCTCCCAGACGAAGATGACGAGATTACAATAAAGGAAGCTGCGGGTGCTCTTACTACAGCGATTAGTTACGCTTTATCTTCTCAAGTCAAAGCAAACGCCTTACAGATTTCTCGACAATTGGCTTCGGAGGTAATGCTTTCTCTCGTAAATTAATAGATATATCAACTGACTGAAATGAAATATGTTAGCATTGATTTTGGTTCACAAGTTTTCTCTACTTTGTTATTTGTTAGGGGTATTTTAATCATTTGACTAATAGTCAAACACTTCCATTTAACTATGTGCTACTTTCATTACAGAAAATCATTTTGCCTTGCACATTGCTCAAACCAAAAAATTACTGACGGTTTTAGTGGTGCCAATTTCGACCCATTTACTTATGAATGGGTTAATTCGGGATATGTATTGTCTCTTAACATCTAAATAGAAATTTGACTTCAAGGAAAAGTCGGCCAGATAATATGTTTTAAGCATAATAACCTCTTGTATCCTTTTATTAAAAGAAGTTGGATTATTAAAATTATAGAATTTCTCTAATCATATATCCCGACCAGCCCGTTTTGTCACGTTGTTTCATTATTACACATCTACTTTATGGTGTCATCAAGCGCAAGTTAGAAATGCAACAAGACTGACTACATTTACATTGGCCATTTCAGGATGGCGTGCAAGAAGCAGTGCGGATGTTGAAAGCAAGCATCGCGAGCAAACTTTCAAAAGAAGGCTAACTTGAACCTTCAAAACTCTAATGATACAACCTGCCGTTTTTATTTAAACTTGCGATGTAAAAATCTGCAGGTGGTGAAAAAAACAAAGCAACATCGTATTCTGAAACGGATTCATGGCTTGGTGCCATGAAGACTAAACCGTTGTCCACAATGTTTGACAAAAAAACATGGATAGAAATATGCATAATTAGTACAAGGGTTATTGAAAAATAGTTTTTAAAGTAACAATAAACTTTATAATTATGTTTTGATATGGCGATATATCATTTACGTAATATTAACATCTTTTATTTATACTTTTGCATGGTTTATAATTATGTTTTGATATGTAGACGTAATTATGTTTTCGAGCCGGGGTCTCACTGGAAGCAGCCTCTCTATTCCTACGGAGTAGATGTAAGACTGTCTATATCTTACCCTTCTCAGACCCTACCTTTGCTTTGTTATTGGTGGGATTTACTATATGATGATGATATCATTCATGAATGATCGATATTATTCTAGTGTTCATGTGCTGAAATAGTCTTAATGAATAACCTTGGTTCTTGAATAATCTAACGTTAAGAACATTTACCATGTTGTAAAGCCATCATCATATTGGTGCAAGTGGATCCCGGCCAAGTGCAACATCTTCGCGTGGAGGGCGGAGCTTGATAGACTTCCCATGGCGGCGGCGTTATCTAGAAGAGGTATCTTTTTGGAAGACCCGAACTGCCCCTTCTGTTCGGACTATGTGGAAACTGTCGATCACCTGTTCACGGGCTGTAGCTTTGCCTCGGTTCTTTGGCAGCAGTTGGCGTCTTGGTGCAGGGTGCCGAACTTGTTTGCCTTCTCCTTCAAGGACCTTCTTGAATTCAAGTCGTATGCGGGTTTATCCGGAAAAAAAGGTGAGATCTTTCACGGGTTAATTATTATCGGATGTTGGAGTTTATGGAGGCTTAGAAATAGCATCAGGTTTAATAATAAAGCTGCTCGGATTGAAGATGTGATCTCGGAAGTTAGGTTTCGTGGCTTTCTTTGGGCTAAGAATAGAGCTAAGATTAGTTCCTTGTCTTGGTCCGATTGGTGTAAATTTGTAATTATGTAAAGTTGTTTTTTTGTTGTTTGTTTGGCCGCCCCGTTTTGTGGGTGGGTCGGTTTCTAATGAAGTTTGCCTTTAAAAAAAAAAAAGAATTTGCTTGTAAAGTCAGCAACTCACAAATTTACGAGTCTTTAGTTATTTTGCTAATGAAAACATAACTTGTTATATACATGCTTATCATACATGTAAAGCATTAGGCCAAGGGGTGTGGGGGCATGGATGGGATTATGGAAGGTCACATGGGCCGTGGTGAGTATGGTACACCGCCCCCTTGCAAATCCATGTGGGGTGAGCGTGGATATTCCCACGTAGACAACGCTCCACCATTCCAAAATTCCATGATATATTATTTTACTGTTTTTAAATGGTCGATTTAAAAAAAATTCCTATTTTACAACTATTTAAACAACCGAAACCCACTATTTTTTATTTTTACAAAATCACTCTCTTATTCTCTCAACTCTCTACATTTCTCAACTCTATAAAATCTCCAACTCCTAAATTATATATCACAACCCATGGCGTCACGTCACCATCTTCTTCCGACGAAATCAATGCCTTGTGATAACGCGGTAATAGAAACTGCACAAATTATTTTAGAGGAAGAAGAAACTATGTCCGAGCGTAGAACACATAATCAATGCTTAAATATGGATCGTGAATGTAATTTTATTTTGTGTAATCTATATTTTTAGTGTAATTTATATTTTTTTGTGTATATTCTTTTTGTTTAATGAGTAAATTACAAAACTCGTCCTTTATGTTAACACCAGATTGCAAAGTGCATCCCTTGTCTTCAAAAAGTACAAAAAAACGTACTTGATGTTTGCAAACTCTTGCACGTTATGTCCTTTAGCCCTAACTCAGTTATTTTTCATGGTTAAATATGACCAAGTGGACTCCCCATAAGGGTATTTTGGTCATTTTACCCTAAATACTAAAATAAATAATTATAAAAAAATAAAACAATTATAAGTTTAAGGGTAAATTACATTTTTCGTCCTTTATGTTTGTATCGAATTGCAATGGATAACCTTTAACTTCAATAATTACAGCCACAGTCCTTTCTTTGTTAAAACCATTACACCATAGGTCATTCAGCACTAGGGATGAGCAAAGCGGTATCCGACACCGAACCGATACCGATACCGCCTAATACCGATCCCGAATTTCACCCAAACTAGGTACCGATACCGATACCGAAACATGTCGGTTCGGTATCGGTACGGTACGGTACGGTATCGGTATCGGTATTATACCGATACCGTACCGATACCGAAAACGCCTAAAAGTGGATACCGTATGGGATATCGAAAAAATTCGGTATCGGTATTTCGGGATCGGGATCGGTATTCGGTGACATATGCTCATCCCTATTCAGCACTAACCTAATGTATTTTAAACGTTAAGTCATGTCACATACACATCATGTGAGGGCAATTATATCTTTTCACACCATGTTTCTTCCTCCTTTATAAAGCCCCTTTTCATACCACAACATCACCAGCAACACACCACCACCCACCTACCCACCCACCATTTCTTGTTTCACAACACCTACTTTTTTCAATTCTCATCGATTCATCTGCAAAATCTCATCTTAAATCTTGTATTTCACAAGATCTGTTTCACTTTCTCAAAAAATCTCTAAAAACCCCTAATTTTCTCTCAGCCCAAATCAAATCAGCAAATGCAATTATGTAAATAGAGTAAAATGTTCAGCAAATGCGATTAACAAGTTGTCATTTAAAAAGGGAACATCCCTTTATCTAATCTATCAAGAACTCCACACAACTATGAGGGTTAAAAATTATCTTCAGATTGAAGATTAAAGACCTATAAACTACAAACCTAAAGATTTCTCAAAAATAATATAAAATTGAACCCAATATCAAGATCCCTCAAATAACGAATTTTGTGTTTTTTTCCATGATTTTGTCATGAATACAAAAGGAAGAAGAAAAAGAATCAACAGTTTTTATTTTTTTTTATTTTTTTTTTTTTTGTGTGTGTTTAGGTTGCGATTGAAGAAACCATGGTGGTTTCTAGCGGCGGCTGTTCTCTGTGGGTGCGCGAAGGCTTGGTCGCCGGCAAAGAGAGATGGTAGATCTAGTGGCGATGGGAGGTGTTCTCGATGGTAGGTGGGTCAGTTGAAAACCAGATTTCTGATTAGGGGTAAGAAGGTGGGTGAGTTAAGGTAGTGTTGCCGACTTGCAGGTTATTGTTGTGTGGTGGCGGCTACGATAGTGGTGACGGAGTTGTGATTAGGGGTAAGGACCTATGGTGTAATAGTTTTAACAAATAAAGGACTGTGACTGTAATAATTAAAGTTAAAGGTTATCCTTTGCAATTCGATAAAAATATAAAGAACGAAAAATGTAATTTACCCTAAGTTTAAAATTACATTTATAAAAAAAATATGAGTTAAATGTCATTTTAGTCCATGTGGTTTGGGTCATTTTATCAGTTTAGTCCAAATGTTTCATTTTTCGCATATGGATCTAAAAAGGTTTCACCGTTGCAATTTTAGTCTACTGAGTTAACTTCATCCATTTTTTATGTAAACGAGAAGGGTAATTCGGTCATTGTATATGGCCGAATTGCCCTTCTAGTTAACAGAATTACATATAAAATGACCGAATTGCCCTTCTCGTTAACATAAAAAATGATGAAGTTAATCCAGTGGACTAAAATGGCAACGGTGAAACCTTTTTGGACCCAGAGGCGAAAAATGAAATCTTTGGACTAAAATGGCAAAATGACCCAAACCATAGGGACTAAAATGACATTTAACTCAAAATATATTATAAATATATATACAACACACATAATCTCCCTTTCTATCTCAACTCTCTGTCTCTCTCTCTCTCTAACGTTAGGATTAGTACCACCTACCCTCACCGGCCGTCACCATCACCCGATGACCTGCCCCTACCACCACCACCTACTTGATTCCATCGCTGCCAAACAAACCCAATATCAAATTCAAACAAACCCCAAACAAATCCAGATCTGAACTCCATCATTCCGTTCACCACCAAATCCAAACCACCACTGTTCTCTCTCTACTCCATCTCTGTATCTTCTAAGCTCTCTCTCCAAACAACTACTGAATTAGCCCTAATTGCTGGTCTACATCCACAAAATTTGGGAATGAGAGGATGGTGGCCAACTGTGTTCACCAATAGATAGATTTAGAGATAGGGATGAGAGGATGGTGGTCAGTGGCTTTAAACCCTAGATCCATAGGCGGTGTGTCGCAACCCCCGTCCCCTATCTTCCTGGGAACGGGCGGTCGCGGCCAGTTTCAGTGGTATCGATGTTTATCAGTTTGGCAGCGGAAATTACATCAAGTTCGTAGTTAGGAAATATTTTATCAAAGTAACATACCACACTTTTATAATATTAAACACGTGGGAAATTCCCAAGTTTCCAGTACACACATTATCATAGGGATAAACCCTATTTTATTTAGATAAAACATCTCTTTATTTAGGTAACTTTTATAGCCACTTTTTCAAGCCTTCAGTGCTGTCCAGTTGGCTTCTATTTGGCTTTCACATTTTGTTACCTGAAACGCGTTTAAAAACATTTTGTCAGTGGGAAATACTAGTGAGTGAATCCCAGTTTAATCAAGACAAGTAAAACCATTTACAGCATTGAGGGCGATCTCGCAATTACATTTGTTTATATTTCTACCTTAATTACCACCCACGGTACTGTCAAACCGACTTGTGGTCATGTTACTACTCATAGTGTAGTAACAAATTTTATATACAAAACCCCAACATACCGACGATAATTGTAGAATACAAATACTCAATCACTGTTTAATATAATGTAAAACATTTGAGGTTTTGTAAAAACAGTTTGCAAAAATGAGGATTACTCACATTGCTATCTTAGGGTTTTTCATTTGTGATTTCCTGGTGATTATCTATTAATTACACAATGCACATGCGTTAGTATAATAACCCAATATTTACATTAGTAATACCCTCCCCAAGACAGAATTCCAACGACTACGTTGGGCAGAGCCTCGACAGCCATTACGGAATTCTAAATCAATCGGGCAGCGTATCTAATACGTAATCGGGGGTTAAAATACTTACAACGAGGCAGGGCTTCGCTATTTTAGTGGGTATAATGCCCGGGTATTACTTAGGCTATAGAGAAATTGAGAGAGAAAGTTGTGTGTGAGCGATCGGAACGAACTGCCGTGCTCCCAATTTATAGGAGCTGATCTATGGTTCCTCGCGGCCCGCGTAAAATGAAGGCCAAGCCTTCGCGGCCCGCGACGTAGAGTTATAGGGGCTAGGGTTGCTGATTCGCCAGTTGTAGACTCGATATGATAATGACACGTGGCAGCTCAGGGTGAGGCTGCGTAGTCAAGCTGTCGCGGCCCGCGTAAGACTAAGAAGGAGTCTTCGCGGCCCGCCAGAAAACAATAAAAATTGTTTTTATTTTATTTTTAATTATATAGAGGTATTTATGGCCAAATCTTGTATGTAGGGTGTATTTTAGGACGTCTAGGGACATTCTAAATATATTAGGGGTGTCGGAAATTTTTTTTGGAGGGTTGTTATACGGTGGTCCTGTTTCTCCACCGTGGTCGGGTTTCACCGCCATGAGATGAGAGGATGGTGGTGGTTGGGTTTCTCCGCCGTGGGCTTTGATGGGTCTCGAGGTGGTCCAAGATGGAGACCCAAAACCTTGTTTCATTGATGATGACCTTCAACTTCCATGGTGGGGTTTTTAATTCGAATATGGGTTTTTCATGGTGGGTGTTTATGGTTAAATATATTAGTGGTGGTGTGATGGTTGCAGTGGTGGTTGTGGTGGTGGGGGTTGGTTGACGGTGGCAAGTGATGGTGGTGGGTGTGAGAGAGAGAGAGAGAGAGAGAGAGAGAGGGAGAGAATAGAATTGAATAAATGGTAAAATGTTCTACATAAATAAATGGGTAAAAAGGGGATTTACCACTTTAAAAAAGTATACATCAGCAATTCGTTAATTGGCTTATGACACAAGTAGTAATATGCGGGATGAATATTTGAAGATGTCTGATAGAACTTCATCAGAGAGTTTGTACAAGTTTTGCAAAGGTGCGGTGAAGTTATACAACAAAAGGTATTTGCAAAAGCCAACAAAGAATGACACCCGAAAGTTGTATCACACACACGAAAGTAAACATGCTTTTCCTGGAATGCTTGGTAGGATCGATTGTATGCATTGGCCATGGCTCAATTACCCTAATGCATGGCGAGATCATTTTACGCGAGGTGATCACAGTCATTCCACATTAATTCTAGAAGTCGTGGCTTCAAACCATCTATGGGTTTGGCATACTTTCTTTGGTGTTCCTGGTTCGAATGATGCTTTAATCGTTCTTAGTCAGTTGGATGTTTTCAATAACATCATAAACGGTACCCTTCTCGATTCTAGGTTTATGGTTTCAGGAGTAGAATACAAGTATGGGTATGAAGTAACAGATGTAATTTACCCAACCTACGCAGCGATCGTTAAAACTACAATGTATCCGAAAGATGATAAAAGAAAGTAATTTGTCAAATGACAAGAATGTACGAGAAAGAATGTTGAACGACTGTTTGGGGTTCTACAACAAAAATTGGCACATTGTGGCAAACCCGTCACGAGCATTTACACCCAAAAATTGATATATTGCATGTATGTTTGCATCTTGATTCATAACATGATTATCGAAGACGAAGGTTACACCATATGCGAATACGATGAAAATGACATTGAAGAGAATTTTGTACCGGTTTATGAAAGGCAACAAAAGTCTAATATGTGAGAGTTAGTAATGCTATGAGGCTACGCATAACAACCTTCGTTTGGATTTGATTGAACATGTTTGGCACTCGGTCGAATCAACAACGAGTAGTTTTCTTTGTATTTTTTTAATTAAGTAGTTTAAATACTTTTAGAATTTCTTTATTTTAATATTATGTAGTTTTTTTAGTTATTAAAGAAATTAATTTTGTTTTATTTTCTGTTTATCAAAATAAACTCAATTAAATAAATTTTAGATGAAATTAAATTAAAAAATAGGCAGTGGAAAGGGTGGTGATGGAGGATCGTGAATGAGGATTGAGTGATGTGCCGATGACGTGGATGGTGATGATGATGATTAGGAACATCACCATCACCACCATATAACCTTATTATTAGACCATGTGTAGTCATAAAGCCCCTTTGGGGGTGTTAAGCGATAAGTGGCGAAATGCGTCATAGAGGGGCTTTTTGGGGCTTTATATCACAAGAGAGTGTAGTCATAAAACGCCTACCCCATCATTACCTAATCATTAATTTTCTATTTTTTAATTAATCCCTAGATTATTTAAAAAAAACTTTTATTAAATTTTAAAAAACATTACAATAAGAAAAACAATACATTTATTCTTCGTCTTCATCGTCGCTCTCTCCTTCTTCCTCTTTGTTTTCTCCATCATCCAAACATCCGTCCGCAAAGTTCCCAGCTTCGAATTCTTCAACTTCTTCTTCCTCGTAGTCTTCTTCGACGTCACCATCGTGTCGAATCGGGCGAATCGCCCAAGCATGCTCAACCAAATCCGCCTTTAACGCGTTATGTATATCCTTAGATCGCAATATATAACAACCCTCCTGAATATTTTCGACACCCTAAATATAATTAAAATATCCCAATATGTTCTAAAATATACCCCGTATGTGAAAACCGAGCCCCAAATACCCTTATATAATTAAAAATAAAATAAAATCAAGTTTTATGTGTCGCTCGCGGGCCGCGTAGACCATTAGGGTCTCTTACGGGGGGCGCGGCAGCTCGGAGTCAGGGCTGCACCCGGTGCCGCCACGTGTCAAAAGCGTGTTGAAGCTAGTTCGATGACTTGGCCAGGCTAGGGCCTACCCAGCCTATTACGCGGGCCACGTAGCCTTTGGCTACGTCTTACGCGAGCCGCAAGGGAAGGCGAAAGGTCGCCTATAAATGGAGGCTCTCAGCCTTCAGTTCCGATCGTTCAAAATCTCTTTCTCTCTCAAAATTTCTGAATAGTAGGCATAATCTCTGGGTATAATACCCCCCTAATTAACGAAATTCTGCTCCGTTGTAAGTATCATAACCCCGGTTACGTATTAGATACGATACCCGATTGATCCAGGGTTCCGTAATGGCTGTCGAGGTTCTGCCCGACGTAGTCGTTGGAATGCCGTCTCGGGGAGGGTATTACTAATGTAAATATTGGGTTATTATACTAACGCGTGTGCATTTGTGTAAATTATAGATAATCACCAGGAAATTCTTATGTGATTAAGCAGTGATTGAGTCTTTGTAGTCTTCAATTACTGCCGGTATGTTGGGGTTTTCTATACAAAATGTGGAACACCTTACCACTGGACAAAGAGTTAGCTAATGTGTAATATGATCCACCAGTCAGGATTGACAGTACTGAATGAGTAATTGTGTAGATATAAACATTGTAATCGCTCTCAATACTGCAAATCAATAAAACTCTTCTTGATTAAACTGGGATTCACTCACCAGTATTTCCCACTGACAAAATATTTTTAAACACATTTCAGGTAACAAAATGTGAAAGCCAATTAGAAGCCAGCTGGACAGCACTGAAGGCTTGGGAAAGTGGCTATAAAAGTTACCTAAATAAAAGAAGATGTTTTATTTCAATAAAATGGAATTTACTCCTATAAATCAGTTTGTAATGAAAACTTGGGTTTTATCCCAACATATTTATTTAAATAAAATGTGGTGTTTTACTCTGATAAAATATTTCCTAACTACGATCCTGATGTAATTTCCGCTGCCAAATTGATAAACACCGATACCACCAATACTGAGTTCGCGGCCGCCCGTTCCTGGGACAGATAAGGGGCGGGGGTTGCGACAGAAGGTGGTATCAGAGCTAAGCCACTGATTCAGCCACAGAAGTGTTCTGCTGACACCAAAATATCATATGTTAGGAAATAAATTACAGAACTACATGCATATTTGTATTTTATTGTTGTGTGTTATTTGACTATTTGTTAGTTTACAGTATGAGCAACCAAGGACCATCCGACGCGTACTGTCAGTTGTCCGGTTCGCCTAGAAGCGAAGGCACCTCTTCACAGCCTACCCTCTCAGGGTACTCAGCTGATAATGAAGACAGGATATTCGTGTTTTAGGCTCAGTCTGAAGAGCCATTCCCTCCTAAAAAGAGAGGATGGTTCAGTAGGGGAGCGCATGAACGTAGGAAACGAATGAAAAAGTTTAAACAATAGAGAGCTCTAGCAGCCGCTAAAAGAGAGACAGATGCCCACACACAGGATATGCTTAATAGAAGTTTAGCCAATTTCCATATCCTAGCAACCACAGCCGCCGACCCTAACCTGGAGCAACTGATAGCACCCCAACCATTACCACTGTTCCCTAACCAGCCAATGGAAATAGAAAACAACCCAGAAAATCAAGTTGGAATGCATGATTTTAATCCAGAAGAGATACCTAGGGTACCAGCACCTAATCCCTTAGACCCAGACTACGACCCGTGGTTAAATGATAATAGGGACTATGTGCAACGTTACCCAATACCAGAAGACATGCCCATGACGAATCTTGGAGCTTACCCAGGTTTGGACCCTCTAGATCCCTACTATGATAGTGATCAATACATTAGGGAAATTTTAGAGAATCCTTACCCATACCAGGAATCCATGCCCCAGTTCCCAAACCTAGTCCCAGCACCTGCACCCCCAATGAGTGCAGAAAATGTGCAAGAGCTCCGAACTTTCAGAGAAGAGATTTTAGAAAGTAGTGAGAGGATGAGGCAGGTTGGAGAGCGACTCGTCTGGAAGTACGACGAGCGCAATATGGATTTCTTGATGAACCCATATCAGTGAAGGTGATGGTGGAGTAAGTAATAATAATAATATAATATGTGTGTATGTTTAAAATAAATCATAGTTATGGATGCCTACTAATAGTGTAATTTCAATTTCAGTCGTATTGTAATTTTAAATTTCAGTATTGGTTTGTATTAGATGCATAATATATATATAAGAAAGAGTAAGTCGCAATGCTCGACGTTTTTGATCAACATGCGTGCTGTGTGATTAGTTGTATTAAATATTATCTTGTGATATTAATACATGGTAAATGTTTATAATTCAGATGGACAACGAAGTGAACCAGGAAAACCAGAATGATAATAACCAGAACGACAATAACCCGAATAATGAGAATCCAAACAACAATAACAATGGAAACCAAGTGGATAATAGTGCCATCCAACACATAGTGGCACAAGGAATTATAAATGCAATGCCATTTATTATTCAAACTGTTAAGGAAGCTGATAATAAAAGTAAGCATAGCAGTAAGCGACCAACTGAACCTGAACACAAGTAAACAATGGACCCATACTTCAAGTGCCCATTCCTAAAAGAAGAAGAACCATATCTTATGGTTGTTCTTATAAAGAATTCTGGACCTGCAAACCAATAGAATTCTCGGGCAATGAAGGACCCATTGCAACTCTACGCTGGATAGAAAAGACTAAGGCAGTCTTGAAAATAAGCAAGTGTGCGGAAGAAGATAAGATAATGTTTGCTTCCAATCTGTTTAAGAACTCAGCCTTAGAATGGTGGAACACTATCCTCCAGTCTAGAGGAAGTGATAGGGTTTATAATATGGAATGGGAGGAATTTAAGAACATGGTAGAAAGGAAATTCTGCCCTCCCAATGAAAAGAAACAGATAGCGAATAAATTCCTGAACCTTAGAATGACTGGGGTGGATAGTAAGGGTTATACTACTACATTATTTGAATATGCTAGAATAGTACCAACCCTTGCATCACCTAAACCAGTATTAATCTCCCGTTACATCTGGGGATTAATCGGGGAAATTAGGCATGTAGTCAAGGCAGCTAGACCTCAAACTATAGAAGAAGCTGTAGAACTAGCAAATACCTTGACAGATGAATTAGTGCGTACACGGGAAGATGATCAAAGGAAGAATCTAGCTCAAAGGCTTACCCAGGAATTCCGTTCTGGAAATTCCAACCGTGGGAAAAATGTAAGTTCTACCTCTGCACCTTATTGCAAGTATTGCAAAAGGAAGCATTCTGGAAGATGCTCCATATACTGCAATTTCTGCAAAATATCTGGACACAAGGAAGAAGACTACAGGAAGAAACTTAACAACAGGATATGCTACAATTGCGGAGAACAAGGCCACATCAAGCCAAACTGTCCGAAACTAGCACCAGCTACAAATAACAAGAATACTAAAAATGCTAGAGCATTTGTTCTGACTGCAGAGGAAGCTAAGATGATCCCGGACGTGATAGCCGGTACGTTTTTAGTTAATGATGTTTTTGCTAAAGTATTATTTGACTCTGGTGCGAACCAAAGTTTTATTAATACTTCGTTTTGCAAACTTCTAAATCAATCATTAACTAAACTCCCACAAGAATGTCTAGTAGAGACAGCAAATGGGGAAACCGTTAGGATTTCTGAAGTCTTGCAGGGAGCATGGATAGAATTTCTAAATCAAAAGTTTATTGCAAACCTTTATCCAATGAATCTGGCAGGATTTGATGTTGTATTAGGAATGGATTTGTTAATAGCCAATAAAGCCAATATTTTATGTGATCAAAAGTCAATTCAAGTAAATTCACCAAGGGGTGAAAAGATCACAATTAAAGGAGATAAACCATCTAGATCCACAAAATTCATCTATGTGATGAAAACAACAAGTTATATAAGAAAAGGATCTATAGTGTATTTGATTTCTATAATCACTAACACTAAGGGAAAAGAACTGAAAGATATTCAAGTAGTATCTCAGTTTTCAGATGTATTTCCAGAAGAATTACCAGGATTACCTCCAGACAGAAAAGTTGAATTCAGAATCCATCTGCTACCAGGGACAGTGCCAATTGCCAAAGCACCTTATCGTTTGGCACCCGCCGAAATGCAGGAATTAAAGAAGCAATTAGACGAATTGTTGGAGAAATGATTCATACAGCCAAGTTCATCACCATGGAGAGCACCGATTTTATTCGTTAAGAAGAAAGACGGATCGATGCATATGTGCATTGATTACCATGAATTGAACAAGGTCACGATTAAGAATCGGTATCCATTACCGAGGATCGATGATCTGTTCGATCAATTGCAAAGAGCTCGATTTTTCTCGAAAATTGATTTACGCTCAGGATATCATCAATTAAAGGTACAGGAAGAGGACATTCCTAAGACCGCTTTTAGAACAAGGTACGGCCATTATGAATTTACTGTCATGCCATTTGGTTTAACCAATGCCCCAGCTGCATTTATGGACATGATGAACCGAATATGTAAGCCATATTTGGATAAATTCATAATAGTCTTCATAGATGATATTCTCATTTACTCTAAGAGTAAAGAGGAACATGCAAAGCATTTGCACGCACTTCTAAGTTTATTAAGGAAAGAAAAACTTTATGCTAAATTTTCAAAGTGCGAGTTTTGGTTAGAACAGGTACAGTTTCTTGGACATCTAGTCAATCATGAAAGAATTCATGTGGATCCCACCAAGATCGAGGCAATTACCAAATGGAAAACCCCCGAGTCACCAACCGAGGTTAGAAGTTTCTTAGGATTGGCCGGTTACTATAGAAGGTTTATTCAAGATTTTTCTAGAATAGCCATTCTTTTAACTAACTTAACCTGTAAATCTGTCAAGTTTGAATGGGGACCAAAACAGGAAGAAGCCTTTAAAATTATTAAGCAAAGATTAACCAACGCACCCATACTAGCGTTACCAGAAGGAACTGAAGACTTTGTAGTCTATTGTGACGCTTCTAAGTTAGGTTATGGGTGTGTGTTAATGCAACGCCAAAAGGTTATAGCTTACGCATCTAGACAACTTAAGAACCATGAAGAGAATTATTCAACCCATGATTTAGAATTAGGAGCCATAGTTTTTGCCCTAAAAATTTGGAGACATTACCTTTATGGTAGTAAGTTTACCATTTTTACTGATCATAAGAGTTTAAGGTATGTTTTCGGGCAAAAAGAGTTGAATATGAGACAAAGACGCTGGATGGAGATACTTAGTGATTATGATTGTAATATCTAGTATCATGCAGGAAAGGCAAATGTAGTGGCTGATGCTTTAAGCCGAAAGTATCATGAAAAGCCAAAAAGAGTGCGTTCTATTAAATTAAATCTACAAGTAGATTTAAATAAACAGATTAGAGAAGCACAAGAATCAGTAATCAAGGATGATACTGAAAAATTAAAAGGAATGATTAAAGAACTAGAACAAGGAACAGATGGAATTTGGAGATTCCATGAGAAAAGAATGTGGATACCTAAATTAGGAAACTTACATCACCGTATATTAGAAGAAGCCCATAAGTCTAAGTATACGATGCATCCTGGAAGTGATAAGATGTATCAGGATTTAAGAAAGAATTTTTGGTGGATAGGAATGAAGAAAGATATAGCTGCTTATATTTCTAAATGTTTAACTTGTTCACAAGTCAAAGCTGAGCACCAGAAACCCTCAGGTTTGCTGCAGCAATTAGAGATGCCAGTATGGAAATGGGAATTGATAACAATGGATTTTGTTTCCAAATTACCCAAAACGAGAAAAGGTAATGATACAATCTGGGTGATTGTAGTCAGGCTAACTAAGTCAGCTCATTTCCTACCAATGAAGGAAACTTTCAGTATGGAACAATTAGCTAAATTTTATGTAAATGAAATAGTTTCATTACATGGAATTCCTTTATCAATTTTTTCTGATAGGGATAGCCGTTTTACCTCTCATTTTTTGACAAGTTTCCAAAAGGCAATGGGAACCAAATTAAATCTAAGCACAGCTTATCATCCTCAAACGGACGGACAAAGCGAAAGGACAATTCAGACTATGGAGGATATGCTTAGAGCCTGTGTAATTGATTTCGGAGGTAATTGGGACGATCACTTACCACTGATAGAATTTTCTTACAATAACAGTTATCACACAAGTATCAATGCTGCACCATTTGAAACACTTTATGGACGAAAGTGCCGAACCCCAGTCTGTTGGGCAGAAATTGGGGAAAAGCAACTATCTGGACCTGAAACAGTGCAAGAAACAACCGACAAAATTATTCAAGTCAAAGAACGACTAAAAGCAGCACGTGATCGACAAAAGAGTTATGCTGATAACAGGCGAAAGCCGTTGGAATTTCAAGTAGGAGACAAAGTGCCATTGAAGGTCTCTCCTCAGAAAGGAGTAGTCAGATTCATCAAAAGGGGAAAGCTAAGCCCTAGGTATGTTGGACCTTTTGAGATTATTAGAAAAATAGGACCTGTAGCCTATCGGCTACAACTGCCAGAGGAAATGGCAGGAATACATGATGTATTTCATGTATCTAATCTCAAGAAATGCTTAGCCGATGAATCACTGATGGTACCTCTTAAGGACATAGAGGTAAATGAGCAGTTAAAATTTGTAGAGAGACCCTTACAGATTGAAGACGGGAAAGTTAAGAACCTCAAGCACAAGATATTAGTTCTGGTCAAAGTGAAATGGGACTCCAAAAGAGGACCAGAGTACACATGGGAGCTTGAATCAGAAATGCAAAGGAAATATCCACACTTGTTCCAGTAGATCTCGAGGACGAGCTCTAAAACAAGGTGGGGAGGATATAACAACCCTCTTGAATATTTTCAACACCCTAAATATAATTAAAATATCCCAATATGTTCTAAAATATACCCCGTATTTGAAAACCGAGCCCCAAATACCCTTATAAAATTAAAAATAAAATAAAATCAAGTTTTATGTGGCGCTCGTGGGCAGCGTAGACCATTAGGGTCTCTTACGCGGGGCGCGACAGCTCGGTGTCAGGGCTGCACCCGATGCCGCCACGTGTCAAACGCGTGTTGAAGCTTGTTTGATGACTGGGCCAGGCTAGGGCCTACCCAGCCTATTATGCGGGCCGCGTAGCCTTTGGCTACGTCTTACGCGGGCCGTGAGGGAAGGCGAAAGGTCGCCTATAAATGGAGGCTCTCAGCCTTCAGTTCCGATCGTTCAAAATCTCTTTCTCTCTCAAAATTTCTGAATAGTAGGCATAATCTCCGGGCATAATACCCCCCTAATTAACGAAATTCTGCTCCGTTGTAAGTATCATAACCCCGGTTATGTATTAGATACGCTGCCCGATTGATCCAGGGTTCCATAATGGCTGTCGAGGTTCTGCCCGACGTAGTCATTGGAATGCCGTCTCGGGGAGGGTATTACTAATGTAAATATTGGGTTATTATACTAACGTGTGTGCATTTGTGTAAATTATAGATAATCACCAGGAAATCCTTTCAGAAAACCTAAGACAGCAATGTGAGTAATCTCCTTTTTGTAAACTGTTTTTACAAAACCTTAAATATTTTACAATGTGAATAAGCAGTGATTGAGTCTTTGTAATCTTCAATTACTGCCGGTATGTTGGGGTTTTGTATACAAAATGTGGAACACGTTACCATTGGACAAAGAGTTAGCCAATGTGTAATATGACCCACCAGTTAGGATTGACAGTACTGAATGAGTAATTATGTAGATATAAACATTGTAATCGCTCTCAATACTGCAAATCAATAAAACTCTTCTTGATTAAACTGGGATTCACTCACCAGTATTTTCCGCTGACAAAATATTTTTAAACGCGTTTCAGGTAACAAAATGTGAAAGCCAATTAGAAGCCAGCTGGAGAGCACTGAAGGCTTGGGAAAGTGGCTATAAAAGTTACCTAAATAAAAGAAGATGTTTTATTTCAATAAAATGGAATTTACTCCTATAAATCAGTTTGTAATGAAAACTTGGGTTTTATCCCAACATATTTATTTAAATAAAATGTGGTGTTTTACTCTGATAAAATATTTCATAACTACGATCCTGATGTAATTTCCGATGCCAAATTGATAAACACCGATACCACCAATACTAAGTTCGCGGCCACCCGTTCCCGGGACAGATAGGGGGCGGGGGTTGCGAGACAATAGTTGAGCATTTAAGATTATCCCTTCCATTGTTGCTTGGGTTCCTTCAACTACATCTTACGGAAAATAGTTTTGGCATATCGCTTTTCCATCGTCCTCAATGATCATATTATGCATAATGATGCAAGCATACATAACCACTCGAATTCTATCCTTATTCCATATACGAAAAGGATTTCTAATAAAATGTCATCGTTGTTGAAGAACCCCGAAACACCTCTCGATGTCCTTTCGCGAAGACTCTTGTAGTTTTTTAAAATATTGTTTTTTCATATCGAACGTTTCAGAAAACGTTTTAACAATATTCGAATACTCCGGGTATATACCATTGCCCAGATAGTATCCATGCTCGTAGTCATTCCCGTTTGCATGAAAACCGACTTTCGGTATCGGGCCAGTAATGTAGATCTCTAACAATGGTGAACACTCGAAGGTATTAATGTCGTTCATACACCCGGCTACACCAAAGAAAGCCGACCAAACCCAAAGGTCGTATGACGCAACCGCTTATAAAACCAAAGTTGGTCCTTTCAAGTCACCGCGTGTATGTTGACCTCGCCATGCGGTTGGACAATTATACTGTAACACCCCGTGTTTCGAAAGTCAAAGTCAAAGTCAAGATTGAAGTCAAAGGGAGACAAGATTTCTAATTACGATCTGTCACTCCTTGCCCAATTCCTGTTTTGACTTCTTTGACTCGTAGTTAGTCTATTTAGTTGTTTACGTTAGTTGTCTTATGTGGAGTACCTATTAATAACCGAGGTTTATTCGATGTTAATAGCATGTTTGATCGCTTTATCGCTTATCGCAATCGCACTCGCAACTCGAATTACGCGTTCTGGATATTGTTTTACGTGTGTGTGTGCTTTATATGTTACTGTGCATGTTTATTTATGTTTATGTTGTGGTTATTAATCGAAACGCAATCGAATCTCAATCGCAATCGAATCGCGAACACTAAACGCAAGTGAATTAGGATGATTGTATGTTAGATATAGTAGTTGGGATTAAAAGTAATTTGAATAGGAAACTCTATCGCATCGCAACGCTCGTAATCGCAATCGAAACCGCAAAACTCGTCGCACCGAACACTCGAATCAAGTGGCTAAACAACCGAGTGACCAGCCGATCGACCAGCCGCTCGATCGAGCTACCACTTGATCGACCAGCCAGTCGACCGGGCTGCCAACTCGATCGACCAGCCACATTCCCTCCATTCCTTTTTGGGAAACCCTATAAATACCCCTGTCAACATCACAACTTACCACTTTTGCACTCTCCTGTCCGACCAGCGCTCCAATCTCACCTTTCCTTCGATTTCTCGCGATTCCGGTAAGATCTCAACCTAAATCTTGTACTTTCTTGATCTACACGCACTCCTACACCTTTCTATCTTTTGAATCTTAACTTTTAACCGTGAAATCACTAGATTTGAGGTGTTCTAGGATGATGTCATCATGGTGTTCTTGAGAACTTCATGTTTTGGCTTCAATCCACCAAGAACAACTCAGATCTGAACGATTTCCACGCAAATAAACAAAGATCTTGCATAGATCTGAACATATTCATGGTGGAAAAGGATTGAAAGATGGTTTTTAACTTTCTTTCAACTCTTTTACACTCAATGCACTCAAATCCGATAGAATCGGAGCTTGCTCCGATCTTCTACTCTTTCTCGTCGAAGTATTGGTTCAAGATCTGGATTCTATCCATGAGATTATCGATTTCGGGTTAAACATGGAACACCGTCTCGAACAGTTAACTGGTCGGATTTGGGTGATTCCTGTCCGATCAAGTTACTAAGTATTGACTAGGTTTCTGTTGTCTAACACGTTATCAAACTATCTCGAGAAAACGACAAACTATCAAAATGACCAAGGAAGAAGACGACCGGGACACCAGAACGGAGTGCCACCCGATCGGACTGCTGTCCGATCGGATTGTTACTCGAACGGGTGGTCACCCGATCGGCTTGCACCTTGGCCCCACATTTAACTTTGATTTTCAAACTTTGAAGGATAAACATTGAACGAAATGTTGTTCGATCGGATTACCATCCGATCGGATTGTCACTAGACCATGTAATGCTCTGACTTCAACACTTAAACAATTTTCAACATGTTCAATGCACATGAGTTGCCACCTGATCGGCTTTCCATCCGATTGAGTGACCGTCCTGTGGTGAACTTGTTCTCAACCTGAGAAGCCTCGCCAATCGGATTGTCGTCCGATCGGGCTATCGTCCGATCGACCGACCTGAAAGGTAGAGATACTTCCTTATTTTCAAAATGCTACAACGAAAACTTCAAAAGTCAAGCCATCATACACAAACACATCCTTCCCAAGGAAGAAACAATCCACTCGAAAGGTCACCCGATCGGATGACCATTCGAACGGGTTGTCACCCGAGCGACCGGCCACCCGATCGGACTACCATTCAATCGGATTGCTGTCCGACCCACTTACACTTTGCACCGTTTTTCGCATCGCTTATCGTCTATGCTATCGTTCTGATCAGGCTAACCTTACTCTCTAGCGCTCCCTTCAATCCACCAATCGATGTGAGTATACTCGATCCCTTTTTACTTTATGCACTTTTGGGTGTTACGTACGTTACTTATTCTAAATCACATCGAACGCACTATGCAATACTCTAAACGCTAACCGTTATCGCATGCTATACGTGACTTAATGAATGCTTGTTTGTTATGTTTACACATGGAATGCTGTCTACCTGCCTTAGCAACGATAGTACTATTTGTTTGGACTCAGCACCTGTTCACTCAGGGGTTGTTCAGGACAATTTGTTACATGGCTCACAGTGGTGAGTGTGTATTATGAACTGCCTTGGGCAGTCAACCCGCAGTCATTGGTATCGATAGGTTCATGTCGATAACTAACATGCCTCATTTTACACTGTGTACGTGCTGGTTATGCGTAACGATTTCGAACTCTATTATATCTATTAAACTTGTATGCTCACCTTTACACTATGTGTATTGACTTTTACTTTAACGTATGTGACTGGTGCTTAGGATGCTTATATGCTTTGCTTGCGGTGAAATCGAGGCTAGGAAAGGTCTAGAAACAAATAAACAATTGTCTGTATTTTGAATTCTGAGTTGTCGGAACAGAACAATTTGACTAGATCTTATCTGTAATAATTATATTATCTTTTATGACATGGTATCGGACATGTTGCTTAAATAATTGGTAAATTATAGTTGTTATGGAAACTTCTGGATAATCTGTTTCATTCAGTGCCGCACCCCGATGATTCCACCATCGGTTGGGGTGTGACAGATTGGTATCAGAGCCATAACTATAGGGAATTAGGCAAGACTCGACCTAGTCCGGGTCGATGTCTTAAAAACTTCCTAGTCTATAGTTAGGTACCAACAGACCGACTTGTGCATACCCTGCAGGGGTTTTGTACGAGCTCACGTGCTATCTCACGCTATTCTCGCCTATGCTACACTACCACTGCACTCTAGTTTTCAAAAATGAATACGTGATTAGGCCGGGATTAGGTATGAAAGCCGTAAACTCTCGACTAAATTGCTTGTTCGACCCGCATTTTTATCAATAAACACGAGAATTTGCGTTGAATCAGGATTGAAATCCATACTTTAACGCAGGTTTTCGTCGCTATTTTTATCAAAACAGGAACAAAGTTGTTAAGACAGGGGTGAAACCCGAACCTTGACGACTTGTTCCGGCCTCTATTTTGGTTTTACAAAACTCTGACCAAAGTCTCGATGGATTCCAAGGACTCGAGTGCTTGATCAGCCAAAAGGATGAGTGCCATTCACCGCATGTCGGTGATAGAGCACAGTCTAGTAGGCCAACAAGGACCTGTAGTACATCCTTGTGAATAGTCGAATCACTTTGGGTAGTCGATGTCCATCAGCCGCAGACAATCTATCCTCGATTTTTACGTGTTTCGATTCTGAGATCGCTATTGCCGACTCTGATATTCGTCAATTTTATGTGATTTACCTGTTTACGTGTTACGATTTTTGGTGAATTATTTACTTTCGCTATCGCTTTGATCGACACACACGACTCGCACTGCATCTCTATCTTAATACGCTAACAAATCGCCACTACATGAGGTACGACTTTATGCTATGCTGCTCGCTGTGTACCCGCTAATCGCAATTGCTAATTTCGAACGCTCGCGGACTGTAAATGATAGGTTTCTGGATTCTGACTGCTTCATATGCTTAGGTGCAATAGGAGAAGGTGAATACGTGCAAAATATAGTGTGTTTATGTGCTTCTGTGCTTATGTGAATCTGTGATTATATGCCTATGTGACTATGTGGTTACGTAAGTTGTACGTGTTCCTGAGATTAGGTAGTGTTAGGCGTGGGAGGTAAGATTCGATTATATTGTGATGTGTTGAGTCCTGTGCCGATGTCTGATGCAAACAATGTCATCATCTGGATCTCGCGTTTCTCTAGATGCTTGCCGAAAGCAAGCAGACAAACGCCTTGCCGCTATGGTTGCTAAGAAAATGGCAAAGGTTGTCCCTCAAGTCGTCAGTGAACTGTACGAAAACATGAGCAAATCGTCTGAAGAGTCAAGGACAGACTCGCCAAAGTCTGCTTTCAGCTTCAAGCAGTTCAAGGCATGCGGACCGAAAGAGTTCACTGGGGAAGAAGGCCCTACGGCTTTATTTCAATGGTTCGACTCGATCGAAGTCACACTGCGTCAGAGTGGATGTCCTGACAATCTCCGCACCCTGAATGCTACCGGTGTTTTCCAGTCCCGCGCACTAGACTGGTGGACGGCCGAGAGGAACAAACGCGGAAATGACGCAACTTATGGTCTGTTATGGGATGAGTTGAAGAACGTTATGCTCAAAGAGTTATGCCCTCCTCATGAGCGCCAAAAGCTGGAGGACGAATTCTGGCACATCAAGTAGAAGGATGGTGACAACGCTGGTCTCACTGCTCGCTTTAAGTGAAGACTACTGACATGACAATCAAGAAGTACATCCGCACTCTGCCGGATTGTGTTGCAGATTTTGTGCATGCTTCAAAACCAGCAACGATCGAAGAAACTTACTTGCTTGCCGCTGAAATCAACGACAAGTGAGTAAAAGCTGGTTTTTGGGATAATAAAGCTTCGAAGAACCTGCACCAAGCTACCGCCGCACCAACCGCTGACTCCACTGCCACTGCATCGCAGTCATCAAAGTCCTCTCGTCTCAAGAGGAAGAACAACAGCAGCAGCTCCAGCAACAAGAACTGTGCTGTCACAACCACTGCTGCCCCACTCCAAGCCGTACCGGCTCAGCAGCAACCCCAGCACCGGTTGCGAAGCGTGCATACATAGGCCCCCACCCTGCTTGCCCAATGTGTACTTATCATCACCCGGTGGGTATCGCCTGCCGATTTTGCGTGCACTGCAATATGTACGGCCACTTCACCGCTAATTGCCGTACTAGCCCTCGACAAGCCCCAGCTCAAGCCACTGCTCATCAAGCTCTGCTCCCAGCCCCCCAAGGCCAACAAGCAGCTCAGGCACCCGCGGTCAACGCCAGAGTCTGCATCGCGTGTGGTGATCCCAACCACTTCGTGAACATGTGCCCGAACAGGGTTGTGAAACAAGAGCCCCAGCAACAGCAGCCTCAGCAGCAGCAACAGCAGCAGCAACAAGCCGCCCGCGCCAGAACTTTCAACATCAACGCGCGCCAAGCCCAGGCTGACAACAATGTGGTTAATGGTACGTTTCTCGTGAATGGTATTTATGCTTCGTGTTTGTTTGATACTGGAGCCGATAGCTGTTTTGTGTCGTTTGAATTCGAGAAGCTCCTAAATCGTAAGCGCTCCCATCTCCCCTCGACATTCGATGTCGAAGTCGCCACCGGAAGAACCGTCGTCGTTAATTCTGTTCTTCGTGATTGTACTCTTGAACTCAACAATCACATCTTTCCGATTGATCTCATTCTGATGCAGCTCGAAAGTTTTGACATTATAGTAGGCATGGACTTTCTTCATGAAAACCATGCTGAAGTCGTGTGCTTTGATAAGATGATTCGTTTCGCGCTCGCAATGGTGATGAATTGTGTGTTTATGGTGAAACTCCCTCGAAAGGTCTTAAGCTCATGTCGTGCGCCCAAGCTAGCAAGTATCTCCACAAGGAATACAGAGCTTTCTTGGCTAACATTGTAGTAGCGGAGAAGGAAAAGAAAGGAAAGACAGAAGTGAAAGACGTTCCTATGGTTCGTGAATTTCCTAATGTGTTTCCCGATGATCTTCCTGGTCTTCTGCCCAGTCGCGATATCGAATTTCGTATCGACCTCATTCCTGGAGCCAACCCTGTCGCTAAAGCTCCTTACCGACTCGCACCGTCTGAAATGCTTGAACTCTCGAGTCAACTCCAGGAATTGCTTAATAAAGGCTTTATTCGCCCGAGCACCTCTCCATGGGGCGCACCAGTCCTTTTCGTCAAAAAGAAGGATGGGTCGTTCAGGATGTGCATCGACTATCGGGAGTTGAATAAGTTGACAATCAAGAATAGCTATCCCCTGCCTCGAATAGATGATTTGTTTGACCAGCTACAAGGTGCTACATGTTTCTCGAAGATCGATCTACGTTCAGGCTACCACCAGCTACTCATCCAAGAGGAGGATATACCCAAAACCGCTTTTCGCACTCGATACGGCCACTATGAGTTCGTTGTTATGCCTTTTGGTTTAACCAACGTACCCGCGGTTTTCATGGATCTGATGAATCACGTTTGTAAGACATTTTTGGACCGCATCGTCATCGTATTCATCGATGATATCCTGATCTATTCAAAGTCGAAAACCGAACACGCGCAGCATCTACGTTTGGTTCTCGAGCTACTCCAAGGGAATCAACTCTATGCGAAGTTCTCCAAGTGCGAATTTTGGCTGGAGGAGGTTCAATTCCTAGGTCACATTGTCAATAGTCAAGGTATTCATGTCGATCCCGTGAAGATTAAAGCAGTTAAGAGTTGGGTTACGCCTAAGAGCCCATCTGAAGTCCGTTCTTTTCTCGGACTAGCGGGCTATTACCGTCGATTTATCGAAGGATTCTCTAAAATCGTTGTGCCGCTTACCGCCCTCACGCATAAAGACAAGCCTTTTGTTTGGGGAACTGAACAAGAGTCTGCTTTCCAAACACTCAAGCATATGCTTTGCAATGCTCCCGTCCTCACTCTACCGGACGGAAACGACGACTTCATTGTCTATTGCGATGCCTCAAACCTTGGTCTTGGTTGTGTTCTTATGCAACGGGACAAGGTTATCGCTTACGCATCTCGTCAGCTCAAGATCCATGAGAAGAATTATACAACCCACGACCTCGAGCTAGGCGCAGTTATCTTTGCGTTAAAGATTTGGTGACACTACCTATATGGTACCAAGTGTACGATCTTCACCGATCATAGGAGCCTACAACATATCTTTGATCAGAGAGAACTTAATATGCGTCAACGCCGATGGGTAGAACTTCTCAACGATTACGACTGTGAGATTCGTTATCACCCAGGCAAAGCAAATGTCGTTGCCGACGCTCTAAGTCGACGAAGCTATCTGCATAGCATTCCTAATACTCCAGCCCAACATCATCTCAAGACCCTCATTCGTGAAGCCCAACATGCTTGTTTCAACGAGCGTACTTTGAAGAAAGAAAGGATTCATCACGATGGAGCCCAGCTCGTGAGCAAATCAAATGGAATATTCCATTATCTGGACCGAATTTGGATCCCTAAGCGGAATGATTTGCGATAGATTTTGATGGACGAAGCCCACAAATCTCGATATTCTATTCATCCCGGTGCCGAAAAAATGTACCAGAACCTTCGCTACAAGTACTGGTGGCCGAGCATGAAGAGGGATATCGCTCTATACGTTGGGAAGTGCCTGAGTTGCTCAAAAGTCAAGGCTGAACATCAAAGACCCTTTGGCTTGCTTGAACAACCCCCAATCCCTATATGGAAGTGGGAAAGTATAGCTATGGACTTCATAACTAAACTCCCGCGCACGCCATCAGGTCACGACAACATCTGGGTTGTCGTTGATCGTTTGACCAAATCTGCTCACTTTCTGCCAATACGGGAAGACTACAAGGTAGAACGATTAGCCTGAATCTACACCGATGAGATCATTTGTAGTCATGGGACGCCTCGCGACATCATCTCTGACTGTGATGCTCGGTTTACCTCGCGACTATGGGAAACGTTTCAAGCTGCTCTTGGTACAACGCTTAATCTGAGTACCGCATTCCATCCTCAAACCGACGGTCAAACCGAGAGAACGATTCGTACCCTTGAAGACATGCTCCGTTCGTGTGTCATAGATTTCGGTGGTAATTGGGACGCTTACCTGCCGTTAGTCGAATTCTCGTATAATAACAGTTATCATTCCAGCATTCAAATGGCACCATTTGAGGCTTTATACGGAAGACGATGTCGATCGCCTATTGTATGGTACGAGGTCGGGCATTCGCAATTAACCGGTCCTGAGCTATTGCAAGAAACGACTGACAAAGTTCTCCAAATTCGAGACAATCTGCTAAAAGCTCGGAGTCATCAGAAAAATTACGCCGATAGACGACGCAACCCCCTTGAATTTGACGTTGGCGACTACGTACTCCTAAAGGTCTCACCTTGGAAGGGTGTGGTCAGATTCAGCAAGAAAGGAAAACTAGCGCCTCGATATGTTGGACCTTTTAAGATTCTGGAAAGGATCGGAAAAGTCGCCTACATACTCGAACTACCAGAGGAACTTTCCATGTTTCAAACCTCCGAGAGTGCCTGGCTGAGCATGATCTAATTATACCCCTTGATGATCTCCAAATAAACAAAACATTACACTTCGTGGAGAAGTCTGTCGAGATCATGGGTCGCCAAACCAAGCAGCTCAGGCGCTCGCGCATTCCTCTTGTGAAAGTCCGATAGGAAGGCAAACGAGGCGCAGAGTTCACTTGGCAACTCGAAAGCGACATGAATGAGAAGTATCCGCAATTGTTTGTTACGGCTTCGGCCTAATTTCGGGATGAAATTCCCTCAACTAGGGGAGGCTGTAACACCCCGTGTTTCGAAAGTCAAAGTCAAAGTCAAGATTCAAGTCAAAGGGAGACAAGATTTCTAATTACGATCTGTCACTCCTTGCCCAATTCCTGTTTTGACTTCTTTGACTCGTAGTTAGTCTATTTAATTGTTTACGTTAGTTGTATTATGTGGAGTACCTATTAATAATCGAGGTTTATTCGATGTTTATCGCATGTTTGATCGCTTTATCGCTTATCGCAATCGCACTCGCAACTCGAATTAGGCGTTCTGGATATTGTTTTACGTGTGTGTGTGTGCTTTATATGTTACGGTGCATGTTTATTTATGTTTATGTTGTGGTGATTAATCGAAACGCAATCGAAACTCAATCGCAATCGAATCGCGAACGCTAAACGCAAGTGAATTAGGATGATTGTATGTTAGATATAGTAGTTGGGATTAAAAGTAATTTGAATAGGAAACTCTATCGCATAGCAACGCTCGCAATCGCAATCGAAACCGCAAAAGTCGTCGCACCGAACACTCGAATCAAGTGGCTAAACAACCGAGTGACCAGCCGATCGATCGACCGCTCGATCGAGCTACCACTCGATCGACCAGCCAGTCGACCGGGCTGCCAACTCGATCGACCTGCCACATTCCCTCCTTTCCTTTTTGAGAAACCCTATAAATACCCCTGTCAACATCACAACTTACCACTTTTGCACTCTCCTGTCCGACCAGCGCTCCAATCTCACCTTTCCTTCGATTTCTCGCGATTCCGGTAAGATCTCAACCTAAATCTTGTACTTTCTTGATCTACACGCACTCCTACACCTTTCTATCTTTTGAATCTTAACTTTTAACCGTGAAATCACTAGATTTGAGGTGTTCTAGGATGATGTCATCATGGTGTTCTTGAGAACTTCATGTTTTGGCTTCAATCCACCAAGAACAACTCAGATCTGAACGATTTCCAAGCAAATAAACAAAGATCTTGCATAGATCTGAACATATTCATGGTGGAAAAGGATTGAAAGATGGTTTTTAACTTTCTTTCAACTCTTTTACACTCAATGCACTCAAAACCGATTGAATCGGAGCTTGCTCCGATCTTCTACTCTTTCTCGTCAAAGTATTGGTTCAAGATCTAGATTCTATCCATGAGATTATCGATTTCAGGTTAAACATGGAACACCGTCTCGAACAGTTAACTGGTCGGATTTGGGTGATTCCTGTCCGATCAGGTTACTAAGTATTGACAAGGTTTCTGTTGTCTAACACGTTATCAAACTATCTCGAGAAAACGACAAACTATCAAAATGACCAAGGAAGAAGACGACCGGGACACCAGAACGGAGTGCCGCCCGATCGGATTGTCACTCGAACGGGTGGTCACCCGATCGGCTTGCACCTTGGCCCCACATTTAACTTTGATTTTCAAACTTTGAAGGATAAACATTGAATGAGATGCTGTTCGATCGGATTGTCACTCGACCATGTAATGCTCTGACTTCAACACTTAAACAATTTTCAACATGTTCAATGCACATGGGTTGCCACCCGATCGGCTTTCTATCCGATCAAGTGACTGTGCTGCGGTGAACTTGTTCTCAACATGAGAAGCCTCGCCAATCGGATTGTCGTCCGATCGGGCTATCGTCCGATCGACCGACCTGAATGGTAGAGATACTTCCTTATTTTCAAAATGCTACAATGAAAACTTCAAAAGTCAAGCCATCATACACAAACACATCCTTCCCAAGGAAGAAACAATCCACTCGAAAGGTCACCCGATCGGATGACCATTCGAACGGGTTGTCACCCGAGCGGCCGGCCACCCGATCAAACTACCATTCGATCGGATTGCTGTCCGACCAACTTACACTTTGCACCGTTTTACGTGTCGCTTATCGTCTATGCTATCATTCTGATCAAGCTAACCTTACTCTCTAGCGCTCCCTTCAATCCACCAATCGCTGTGAGTATACTCGATCCCTTTTTGCTTTATGCACTTTTGGGTGTTACGTACGTTACTTATTCTAAATCACATCGAACACACTACACAATACTCTAAACGCTAACCGTTATCGCATGCTATACGTGACTTAATAAATGCTTGTTTGTTATGTTTACACATGGAATGCTGTCTACCTGCCTTAGCAACGATAATACTATTTGTTTGGAGTCAACACCTGTTCACTCAGGGGTTGTTAAGGACAATTTGTTACATGGCTCACAGTGGTGAGTATGTATTACGAACTGCCTTGGGCAGTCATCCCGTAGTCATTGGTATCGATAGGTTCATGTCGATAACTAACATGCCTCATTTTACACTGTGTACGTGCTGGTTATGCGTAACGATTTCGAACTCTGTTATATCTATTAAACTTGTATGCTCACCTTTACACTATGTGTATTGACTTTTACTTTAACGTATGTGACAGGTGCTTAGGATGCTTATATGCTTTGCTTGCTGTGAAATCGAGGCTAGGAAAGGTCTAGAAACAAATAAACAATTGTTTGTATTTTGAAATCTTAGTTGTCGGAACAGAACAATTTGACTAGATCTTGTCTGTAATAATTATATTATCTTTTATGACATGGTATGGGACATGTTGCTTAAATAATTGGTAAATTATATTTGTTATGGAAACTTTTGGACAATCTGTTTCGCTCAGTGCCGCGCCCAGATGATTCCGCCATCGGTTGGGGTGTGACATATACCAACCCCATTGACGACAATCAAAACTACCAATCATGCCGGGTATTCCATGCTTTTCTAAATGCACCTCGTACATTTTTTGAAGTTTGTTCCAAATGGGATTTCTCAAGTAACGTTTTCCATATAACTGGCATATACGTAAAATATAATTAAATATATAAAATTTAATAGAAAATTTTTACTAGTGATGTACTTTAAAATAAAAAAATATATATAAAAGTGAGTAAAAAAATACCAAAGCAAAAATGTTCCACGCTATCTCGTGCTGTTTTCTCCCCCATCTTCAAATACTCGTCGTTGATGTCGTACGTGTTTCCGTAGGCTAGTATACGCAAAGCGGAAGCTACATTTTGAATTGAGGTGAACCCTAGATATCCTCTCGCATCCATTATTTGCGTAAAGTAGTCATACTTAGCTTCCGAATCATCATTAATGCGCAAAAATAACCTTTGGCTTATCCTAAACCGCCGTCTAAAAACATTGGGTCCGTGAATCGGTGTAGGGTCAAAATAGTCTTTCATCAAACGTTCGTTTGCGGCTTCACAATCTCGCATGATAAAGGTGCGCCTCAAAATGGGGCATGGAGGAGAACGGCTAACGTGTTGCATGGCTTGTATCATGAGAGCACATGCACTCGTAACCGCTTCTTTCTCCTCCGCGATTTCTTCGGGTGAAAAAAACCTTCAGTAAATGTCAGTGAACGAATCTTCGGATGGGGAACCCATTATTTTTAAAAGAAAGTGGGAGTATTATTTTGATGAATGAGAGTGTTTTGAGGTTTGGTTGAGTGTAATGTGAAAGATTATGGATATATATATATACACATATAGATTGTTTAGGAATTTTTTTTATTAAATATATGACTGTTTCAAAGGTCATTTTTTTAAACCTCCATCATTCACGCCTCTATATTGCTCGCGGGGACCCAAAATCGAACCCCCATAGCGCCGACCTTAGTGGTGTGCGCCGGCGCTATGCCTCATTTTGCCGTGATGTCCCGCCCCACTGCTGGTGATCTTAGAACAAATGTAGCATGGGTGTGCCTTTGTTTTAGTTCCTAGTGCTACTATCTGCAATCTGAGTCAACTCTAAGCCGGCTCCGTCTAGTATACATATATATCAATCATTCTACACACACAATTAATATACAACTAGTGAGATTTACCCGCGCTTCATGGTGGGAATTCGGTCTGTATCAGTTCGGTTTGTTATGTTATGGTACCAACACTAAAGGGGAAACTTTACATCGATTGAAAACAATAAGAACAGATATCATTACCGATATTGATGTTGTTTAGTTGATATTGGTTTGGTTCATTTGTATTCTATGTTTGTTTTTTTTCAACATTGCAATATCAATTTTATTGAAAACGGATACTTTGCCGTTATTATTACAAATCGAATTGAAGCCACTAATCAACATTTGTTTATGTATTTATTTTTATTATTTTTGCTTTCGATAAATTGACCTATATATAACAACCCTAAAATAAAAACCGACACCCTCATAAATTTTTCCGACACCCAAAAATATTTTAAAATATCCCAATATGTCCTAAAATACCCCCCATATGCGAAAACTGACCCCGAATACCTTTAATATTATTAAAATTAATTAAAAATAACAAAATTTAGGTTGTCGCGGGGCGCGTAGCCTTTGGCTACTCCCTACGCAGGCCGCGACCGATCAAAAACGCGGCAACACCCGGTGACGACACGTGTTGAACCTATATCGTGACACGGATCACCTACGGCCTAGACCCCCTACTACGCGGGCCACGTAGCCCCTTGGTCTCATCTTACGCGGGCCGCAAGGAACCCGAATTCAGCCCCTATAAAGCTGGAGCTCGGGCCTTCAGTTTACGTCGCTCAAATTTCTTTTCTTTCTCTCAATTTTCACATAGTAGAAGCTATACTCGGGTATAATATCCCCCTAAATAACGAAGTTCTGCTCCATTGTAAGTATCATAACCCCTGGATACGTATTAGATACTCTGCCCGATTGATCTAGGGTTCCGTAACGGCTGTCGTGGTTCTGCCTGACGTAGTTGTTGGAATGCCGTCTCGGGGAGGGTATTACTAATGTTAAAATGGGTTATTATACTAACACGTGTGCATTTGTGTAAATTATAGATAATTCACAGGAAGCCCTTACAGAAAACCTAAAACAGCAATGTGAGTAATCTCCTTTTTGTAAACAATTTTTACAATACCTTAACTCTTTTACAATGCAATTTAGCAGTGATTGAGTCTTTGTAATTCTACGATTACTGCCGGTATGTTGGGGTTTTGTATACAAAATTTGAGACACGTTACCATTGGACAAAGAGTTAGCCAATGTGTAATATGACCCACCAGTGAGGATTGACAGTACTGAATGAGTAATTGGGTAGATGTAAACATTGTAATCGCTCTCAATACTGTTTAAATTAATAAAACATTTCTTGATTTAACTGGGATTCACTCACCAGTATTTCCCGCTGACAAAATATTTTTAAACGCGTTTCTGGTAACACAATGTGAAAGCCAATTAGAAGCCAGCTGGACAGCACTGAAGGCTTGGAAAAAGTGGCTATAAAAGTTACCTAAATAAAAGAAGGCGTTTATTTCAATAAAATGGGATTTAATCCTATAAATCTGTTTGTAATGAAAACTTGGGTTTTATCCCAAAATATTATTTATATAAAATGTGGTGTTTTACTCTGATAAAATATTTCCTAACTACGACCCTGATGTAATTTCCGCTGCCAAATTAATAAACACCGATACCACCAACACTGTTGTTCGCGGCCGCCCGTTCCCGGGACAGATAGGGGGCGGGGGTTGCGACACTATTTCATTACCATACTGTATCGAATCGAACTGAACAACATCGGTACCGGTATATATTCTTTTTTATGGTTTTCTGTTTGATAACGGATACTGTGCCGCTACTGTGGTGAACAGAACCAAAACCGAACGAACATCGATTTCAGTACCTGTATTTATTGTTATTGTTTTTTCTTTCGATAAACTGACACCGTATCGCTACGCTATAGTACCGAATAACATCGGTACTGGTACTTGTATTTATTTTTATGGTTTTCGATTGCGAAAATTTTTCATTTATACAACTCTTTCTGTGACGATAATTGAATAACAGTACCAGTTTCATGACAATCTAAATCGATCGATACCATTTGAACAACATCGTGCTGGTACAGGTGTTCATTATTATTGATTTTGTTTGATATAAAACATGTGTTGATTTCTATACCAAGTGCATTTATCATAACGGAACTATAACGAACCGGGACCATACCGATCTAATGCATGCGTAACGCATCGTCACAACGCACATACAAATAATTTGGAATGTTAAAAAATCAAATACACATGGATGCGGATTTAGATTTTTTTCAAAGTTAACAAAAGCAAATTATTACTAAACCTTAAAATAAATTTTTTTTAACGACAAATTTCTTTACTACTGTCGTCTGTTGGACTTGAAATAAATACTTACAAATAATTTATTACTATTTATCAAGATTAAGTGATCAAATAAAATATCACTTAGAAAAAAATACTTATAAATAATTTAACTATTTATCAAGAGTTTCTATTAATATATAAAAAATAAATAAACATTAATGTAAATATAATAAGTGTAAACTATAATTTGAGTCTCTGTGGTTAACATAAAATGACACGTTGAGTCCCTATTTGGTAAAATTGAACAATCAAGTCCATGTGGTTGTCGATTTGAATCACTCACGTCCCCGGTAACATAATATGTTAGTCAACCGTTAGTTGATCAGGGCAATATTGTCTTTTCAAGTCAATTTCGAAGGGCGTATGTGTCTTTTGCATTATTATTATTTAAAAAATCAAATACACATAGATGCGGATATAGAATTTTTTTTAAAGTTAACAAATGCAAAAAACTTAAAATTAAGTTTTTTTTGTGAACGACAAATTTCTTTACTGCAGTCGTCTGTTGGACTTGAAATAAATACTTACAAATAATTTATTACTATTTATCAAGATTAAGTGACCAGATAAAATATCACTTAGAAACAAATACTTACAAATAATTTATTACTATTTATCAAGAGTGTCTATTAATATATAAAAAATAAATAAACATTAATGTAAATATAATAAGTGTAAACTATAATTTGAGTCTCTGTGGTTAACATAAAATGACACGTTGAGTCCAAAATGACACGTTGAGTCCCTATTTGGAAAAATTGAACAATCAAGTCCATGTGGTTGTTGATTTAAATTACTCACGCCCCTGGTAACATAATATGTTAGTCAACCGTTAGTTGATCAGGGCAATATTGTCTTTTCAAGTCAAATTTGAAGGGCGTACGTGTCTTTTGCATTATTATTATTATTATTATTATTATTATTATTATTATTATTATTATCAAAACAATATCAACTCTTCATCACCGTATCACATCTTCACCATTCATCTTCTTTAGATCTTTAATATCTTCATCACCATATCACATCTTCATCTTCATCAACAAGACATACACTCACCCCCCATAACCACAACCACCACCTCCGCCGCCGCCCCTTTCCACATGACCACCGCCACCGCCCCTACATGTCACACCCCAACCGATGACAGAAATATCAAGGCAAGACGTAATAGATTGTTCAAAGACATCATGCTACTAAACTGAAAAAATATTAATCATTGAATTAAAATTGTCATGCAAAACATAAAAGGGAAACACATTGTTTAACTAACGAAAAGAAACAAGTACATAATGTTTAAATTAAATTGAAAGTCTAGGTCCAAAACCCTATGTGATCTCATTCTTGTAATAGCATCATCAAGCATCGCCTGAAAACATGTTAAAATAATGATCAACAGAAAAGTTAGAGAGTATACAAGTTTAATACATATAGCCTAAATGAAAAGGGGCATAATCCACATGTCAAAAGTACTAATATGACAATATGTAACATGCATGTACAAAAGACAATATTCAAACCTAAATGTAAGACCTTGTGTGTACCTTAGCATAAAATGCTAAGTCAAGAATGTAAACTTAACAACGACCACAGATCCGAAAAGATCAATCTAGACGGGTTGTCAATCCTATAAAGATATACATGTTAAGGGCGGCTTGCAAGGTTAATGAATATGTATAGGAACAATTGTAACAAGTACGTGGCACATAAGCATAAAGTATTATTAAACATGTAAGTGGATATGTATTTGTATAATGTTTTGCAATTCGTAGTGTTTTGATATATGAACAAGTTTTCATCCCAAATAGTGTAAAAGTAAAAAAAAAGGATCATGTATACTCACGATTTTTCGTAGTTAAACCGAGTTAAGTCATGAACGAGCGTAAGGATTGGACGAACGAACGAAGTCTAGCCTAAAAGGGTAAACACGTAAATGTATAAGTGCATGGATAAAGTAAGGAATAATCGAAAGGTAAAATAAAAGGAAATGAAAATGCAAAGGTAAAATGGAAGAATAAATCCTCATAAAAATGATTAAACGAAAAGTGTTTATTATAGTGGTTTAAATAATCATATAAATTTATTATCTATAATCTATAAATCTATAAACCTATATAAAGCATCTCCTCTGTACATAAACGTAATTTTCTCTAAAATCTTAAGACGGCAGACAAAGAGTCATGCCTTATTCCCTATTCTTTCATCCTTTTCTCTCAATTTTGCCCCCAATTCAATGTCTTCGCCCACAAATTCATGACTGAAATCAATTCTTACCCACGAAGTCTTCAGCAAATTGATGTTTGAAACCGTCGGAACCATTATTGATATCATCAATTAGCTTTGATGAATGAAATTGAAATCAATTACTGCTCAGACCGAATCACCTTCCCCTTCAAGAAACCATCAATTTCCGGTTTGTATATAGATTTTGTTACCTTCATGTTCTTCGATTTATAAGTAATTTCATCAATTTCCTTTTTGTCAATTCGTGTATTGGTTCCAAACTTAAGACTTAAGACCCCTGCAACCCTTCAATGGAACATCAGGCTCAACAACGATTCCTACAAAATAATTCGATTGCAGATTACATGTGGTTTAATAAAGGAGATTCTGTTGACTTATAGACCGCCTTTGTTAGTTGCCGGAAGATCTTCCCCTGGTCTCTTCTCCAACCCTTTCTTTAGGTCAGTTTGTTTCATATATATTTCATGAAGAATTTGGTTTTGATGGTGACTTTTGTTTAGAATTTGTTTAAACTTCGTTGTTTGCTGTCAATTCAATTTCACTTTTGTGGGATTCTTGATTTGGGGTTGAACTTCTTTCTTTGATGTTTCTTATTATTGGATCGTTGCTAACATAATAGCAAATTATTAGGTTTAAGGAATTAATTATTCACTCTTTGTTGGTGGTGGTTTGATTAGACACTAGACGGGTCGATGGTGTTAGCCGTTAGGTTCCAGCGACACAGGTATGGTTAGGATTCGGTGGTGGTTGACGGTGTTCTACGGTGGACAATGAACAGAAGGGTGGGGTTCCGGTGAGTCTAACTTGACACGGATGGTGGGACTGCACCTGGTCTGGTAAGGTTTTCTGTTGCTGCCTTTACTTACTTCTTATGATTTTAAGATGTGTGTAGGGTTAGGGTTCGTGAAATCAATGACAAAGAGGGTCAAACATGGCTGAATAAAGTGCTTTCTACGGTGGAGCTCCACCCTAAGGGCTTTCCAATCGACCATAATGGAGTTGGAAAACATATGCCGCTGGCGAGTGTGATGACCCATTTAGGTTTCTTGATCGAACTTGCAATTGGGAAAAAGGTATAATACAAAAATCTGGGTTCAATTTTATACTTATATTGCTACGTGGTGGTTAAAGATCAGGTGATGGATTAACTGAGGGTTGAATGGCACCATCATCCATGGAAATCGGAGACATGACGCTTCAAGTAAATCGATCAAGCTTGCAACCTGGTAAGACAATCTAAATCTTGTTAAATCGATCAATGTAGTTTTTGTCCGTGGTTTCCAGATTTCATTCGGGAACCCTAGGTGGCGGTGTCGCTGTCATATTTTAAACGATTAACCCACATCCCATTGAAACAAGGGTCATGCTTTGCTTTTCTTTTCGGTTATTTCTCGTCATCTCGAATCCGTGTAAAAATTATGTTTCAACACGCTGGCGAGTCTTGTTATTTCATTCTATATCTTCTCATGACATTATAATTTTATCTTATTTATTCGGTTCTTTTTTTATTTGTTTTGTGCAGGTTCAACTAATAGTCATGTGAACGACTAATTGTAAATACCATTTTCTAATATTACAATGCTCAATGAGATTCAAAGTTTGGGGATACCTGCTGTGCTGGATGAGAAAAGTGTGGTGCTTTGGCCTCTTACTAGCTCTGGGAAAACACTTGTTCACTTGCTGCCTCTTGTGCAGGTTTTTATTTCAGTTTCTTTGGTTTTGTTCATAAAAAAAACTGTTTATTATTCCATGTATTTAATTGAAATGAGTCATCGTTCAACTCTGGTCATTTCCCCTTTAAGCACAAGGAAAATTTATTTACAAGAAGCTCGAGTTGTGATAATCTATTATGTTATGATTTTATCCTAAGTTGTTGTGATAATCTGTCCCTAATTTGATAATATGTTATTGTGATAATTTGTTTTGTTATGATTTTGGCCAAAGTTGTTGTGCCAATATTTTTCGTTAATTTGATAATCCGTTCTTGTTATACTTTGTTTTCTTTTGATTTTGGCATTCTTTATGATAATTTGTTGTTTTTGTAATTAACTACAGTTTTTGGTAACGGGTCAAAATGAGTTCAGTTTTGGTATATATTTTAACCATGGGGTTTAGTGGTTAGAGATCTTTTAGTCTTTCTATTTTGGGTAGTTAATAAACACTAATTGAAGATTAGGAGGTTACAATGGGTTGTTTTCATTCTATTGGCATATGAGTATTGCAAGAAATGGCAAGATGGGTGGGGCAGGTAGGCTATTTTCATCTTTATTTTCTTTTCCCATAATAAATCACGAATCTTTTTCAGGGTTTGCACTTTTTTTAATCTAATTGGTTAGTGACAGAATTTGAAGAAGTTAATCTGGGCAAGTTAGTTTGGTTGGTGCGATTTGGGGTACCCCGAGTTCTGGTGCCGGTAGTTCCAGCTTCAATGGTGGTGGTCATGGAGTGAATGCAACCGTGTATGGTAGGAACAAAGTTAATGGCACTGTAGCTGTAGCCTCATTTGGTGTCACAGATTATGGTATACCACTCGAATTCTTTGTATCATTATTGGTTTTTGTTAAACATTTTGAGGTTGTTGCTGAGCCAAATCTATTTGATTTGGTTTATTCTTGCTAAACTCTTTTGTTTTGTTTAATTTTGTCATTAATATCTGAAAGAGATGCTCATGTCTTATAAGAACTAGAAGGTGGTTTATTGGGTTCAGGTGGTTTATTGAGTTAAATTTGTATTTTTTTTCCCACATGGAATTTGGAACTGATATAATTGTTTCTTTACTTGTAGAGGAACCCTACGAAGCTCTAAATCTTATGCTAGAAAGTGACTTGGATGCCCAACAAAGTATGCTACCTTCACTTAAGCTCCTTAATTGTAGAGGAACTCTATGTACCATTCTTAATGGTCCTTCTTCATTAGGTGATCATTTTAGGATGTTAAAGGTGGACTGGTAATGTCAATCTTTAACTTTGTTTACAGTTACTTAACTCTAATGTATCTTGTGTTGTGGCGCCTTCTCGAGAACGCAAGATGCATATGGGATATTTTACTCCAAATTAACAATTTGTATATTCTGTAGCTTTTTTGTTTCTTTGTATACATGTTGCTTTACAAACAGAGCCTTCACCTATCTTAGTTTTCTGTCTCAGTGACATTTTGTTCAATGGTAGAAGTCAAAATGGTGTGGCGTGTCGAAGGCTTTTATTAAGATGTAGTAGTCTCTTCGTTTATTCTAACTTGGAACAAACCTTGTTCTTGTAAAATTCCTAAAATATATAAC
Source organism: Helianthus tuberosus (assembly GCA_030545235.1). Taxonomy (NCBI): domain Eukaryota; kingdom Viridiplantae; phylum Streptophyta; class Magnoliopsida; order Asterales; family Asteraceae; genus Helianthus; species Helianthus tuberosus. The sequence goes on from CM060411.1 coordinate 70,659,801, forward strand.
ACTGATAATTTATTCGACTTTGCATAATGACTTCTAGACTTCAACGAATGACCACTTCATTAGTGAAGTTATTTATATGCATGTTAAAGTTATTTGCTGACAAAAAGGGTCACTATATCATGTGCGCTTTTTTCCATCACATATCGTTGGCTCCGCCGCAACGCGCGGGTTTCCCACTAGTACTAGATAAAGCATTTCCTATGGAATTTCCCTTTCAATTTTAAGACGCGATCTCAAAGGTCATGCCTTATTTCCACATTTTTCATTCACTGCTCCCAATTATGCTCCCCTTCAATGAGGTTTCAATGACTTCTTCAAAGAGGTTTCAATGTTGAGAGCAAATTAAAGATTAGTGATTCAGTTGATGATTCACTGAATATTAAAGTTTCAATCGATAGCAATTGATTCGCCCCTGAGTAACTGAATATTAATGATTCAATTGATGAGAGCATTGAATCGGCGTTGCTTCCCCTCCCTATTTGGTGAAATCCTTCAATTGAATTCCAATGGAAGTGAATCGTAACCCTAACCCTCCGATTGACCAGTCGTTTCAACTTAATCGTGATATATCCTTTCGCCATTTACAGATGCAAACTTTTCCGGCCATTTACAGGTACAACGAACATTACACTGAACTTTGGATAGACGTCAACCACGAGCAAGAGTGTGGACGGTGACCAAACAAGGGTATTCGATTAGGGTTTCCCAAGGAGGAAGAAGGTGACATGTTCTTGTTCGCCATTGCTCGAATCCAAGAGGCGTTCTGACCAGGTAAGATTACTGAATATTCTTTGGATCTTGATTCATTAAACATCTTAGGTTAATCTTTAATCCTAGTTATACTTGTGTTCATAATGGAATAGCATTGGTTCAGAATGTCATATTTATATTGTTTCTTGAATTCACATGCCAGTTTATGGGTTGATATTTCCATTTAAATGGCGTGCTGGTAAGAAAGATGAACGTCTTATAATCAAAGATCCAAATCCAAATCTGTTTTTTGCTAGCTAGGATAGTTTTTACAGTCACGTTTTGATTGTTAAAAGAGATGGTAAACTGTCTATATGCACAATTTTTTAATCCGAATTCGTCTTTAATCTGAATTTGGTAAACGTTTTTTTGCTACCCAGGTTAGTTTATACTATTGTGTGAAATATTCTTTAATGGATCTTGATATGATTGACAATAGTTAACTGGAAATGCTATTTAGATCCATGTTCATGTTGATGACTGAATGGCTGAGGGCTAATGATTTTTTAAGATGTTATTGATCGAGATGTTTTTCTTTCAAAAGACTACATTATTTAGTTTAACATTGTTGATTGGTTATTTCCAGCTGCGTCTGACATGGTCCAGAATTCGACAACTGGGAACAAAGCTGCAGATGAAAGTACATTTTCGGCCAAATGGAAGGTATTAAGGTAATTACTTTCTTTTCATTAGTTTGAGATGATAATGGTAAGAAAAAATAGTATTCAACCACAACAAAGCATGCATTTGGATGGTATTGGCCCAAAAATGAAAGTTAAACCTATAGCGTTACGACATTGTAGTTACATATGAGAGTTTTTTCTTCTTAGGACTTAGTAGAGCTATTACAGGGGGGGGGGATATATGAAAGTTACCTTTTCTTTAGATTCATTTTGAAGTTGCCCTTTTAAATATTTTATTTCACTGTATCCTTTTCTTATCATGTGGTTGTGTAAGGAATGTAAGGAGTTGAATTTGTTATTGGCTTGCATCAGCTTCACCATTTATATAGATGGAGAATGAAGGTAATTTTTGTTTAGCATGTGATCATGTTAAGAAAATTAAACTCTTAATTATGTAGAAGGATAAAGTTAAGTTTTCATGCGCTTAATCATGCTCAAATAATCTTTTGAACTTTGATGAATTAAGATATCTTATATAACTTAGTTTCATATTTCACAAATGATGTGCTTATTATGTCAACTCTTGGAACGACTTCTGTTTATACGAGTTGTATTGAACAACAAAAACCAGTACCCTTGAATAGTAGATAACTTGCATGCTTAGTTTTTAATATCTATAAATTCAAGGATTAAAAGGTGTGTCCCTTTGGATAATGTTCTTTTGTTTTCAAGAACCATATGCAACTGTGGTTCTTGTAGCGTTCGAGGTATTAACACTAACATTTGCAAAATGTTGAGTTTAAATTGAAAAGATGGTTAAAATTGACAAAAATGTTGTCGTTGTTGTAGGATCTAGACGAGTTCAAGACAAGTACTAAAACTGAGTCTAAAGTTGATTTTGCAAAATTAAGAGAATTGGTTAATCGTGTTTGTGTCTGATGTATGCAAAATGCAACATATAAATTACATCAAATGTGGCATAAAACTAACCATTTTTTAGTACTAATGTTGGAAAAAGTGTGCTTTTGTTTTCCTTTTGTATTTTCAGGATTAAATGAGCTCAAGTGAACAAAAGAAACAAAAATGCAGCCAAATCTAACAATAATACAAGAAAAGGAATAAACGTGCCATGCCCGACCCCCCCCCCCCCCCGACAGCATCTCCCAAAACAAGAACAAGAGAACAGAAGGCTGAACACGCCCCGTGCTCAATGAGCACGAGAGCGTGCCCAAGTGTCTGCAGAAAAGACAAAGTGTATGCACGTCTATCAATATTTAGCAACTAAGCATGTATATAGTATTAATGAAAGCATGTAGTCATCCTAGTCTTCCCAGACTATCCCACCCAGTCTCTCAGACTGAACTTCTCAGTCTCTCAGGCTAACTCCCTAGTCTCTAAGACTAACTCCCTGGCCTCTAAGACCAACTCCCTAGTCTCTAAGACTAACTCCTTGGCCTCTAAGACCAACTCCCTACCCTTTAAGACCGATCCTCCTAGCCTCTAAGACTAAATCCCTGGCCTCTAAGACCAACTCCCTGGCCTCTAAGACCAATCCTCTCAATCTCTAAGACTAAATCCCTGGCCTCTAAGACCAACTCCCTGGCCTTTAAGACCAATCCTCCCAGCCTCTAAGACTAAATCCCTGGCCTCTAAGACCAACTCCCTGGCCTCTAAGACCAATCCTCCCAGTCTCTAAGACTAAATCCCTGGCCTCTAAGACCAACTCCCTGGTCTCTAAGACCAATCCTCCCAGTCTCTAAGACTAAATCCCTGGCCTCTAAGACCAACCTCCCAGTCTCTAAGACTAAATCCCTGGTCTCTAAGACCAACCTCCCAGCCTCTAAGACTGATCCTCCCTCAGCCTCTAAGACTAATCCTCCCTCAGCCTCTAAGACTGAACTATAAATATAAATTTGGAAATGTGTATTGGTGCCTTTTTTTTTGTAAAAATGTGTGTTTCCCTGGATCTGGACGTTTTGTGTATGCAATGTAAAAATGTTTGAAAACGTTTTCGTGAGAGCCCTGATGATCATAGTCTAGACTCGAGAAAGAATCCTAGTTCGCTATGATCGAGGCTCTGATACCAAGCTGTCACACCCTGGCTTTTGCGGAAGCGTGGATTATTTTGGTGTGACTTCTTAATACCATAGCAACAATCATAACAATGCTATATGATAAAAATACAAGACATTCATCCATTCATTAGGTTTTAAAATACCACAACATCAGTATTTGAAAAAGTCGATACTTAAAATAGTTTACAAAACATACTTGTCTAAAACGTGTTCATAAGGCACAACAAAAGACTTTTAATAAAACGAGATTTAAGACATGCAACCCGTCCAGGTAAGGGTTACACCTCCTAAACCTGCTGCCCTGGATGACATCTTATTCAACGCAGCTTGACTTATGCATACTTCGCCAGATCCGCTAATTCCCTGAAATACATGTAGTTTGAAAAATCAACATAAAGTTGAGCGAGTTCATGTGTAAGTGAGTATGTATAAACCTTTGTAATATGTCTGTATGTATGAAAATCCCTGGTATGTAGCATTTAAGGAAAAAGAGATCACCATTGGGTTGCAAAGCCAATGATATGTATGAAGTGATGCAGGAAGACTCAAACCTAGCAGATTTTTGCGTCGGGCTCAAAGTCACCCCATGGTCCGTACAGTGGACTCAGGAGTTGGGCTCGCTACACCCAAATAGATCTATCGCTCTTGACCCTCGGTCCTACAATGAGGATTAATGGCCCCAAGTAATACCTACCCACTCACATGATCTAAGTAGTAAACCCTCCTTAAGCTAACCATACCATGTATATAAAAGTCTGTAATAATTGTCGCATGTATTTCACCCCCGAAGTATAAAACTGAAAACAGTAAAGAGAAAAGGGGGACATGAACTCACAATATTGCGTCTTCAGTATGTGTAACCCAAGTCTCTTCAGCCAACACGACTACCTACAGTGTACTAATGTCTATTAGACGAACGGGTCGTGCCTTGTCTTAGTATTTGTGTTTTTGGGTTACGTTTCTTGTATTATTCCAAGTTATAATCACTAGTTTTCGTTTGGATTAATTTTTAAACAATATTTCATATCCCTACTTCTCAAGTATTTTAACTTCGTATTTTCCTTCCCAAGGATGAGGGTATCTCATATGTGTACGCGTTATAATTCCGAAAATATATTTTAATCACTTGTCTAAAATATCTAAATTCCAAAATATACATATTTTTCCCAAAAATATTATATTTTACCTCATACATTTTCCAAAATAATACTTATCAACATATACATATAAGTGTATTTTCCAAAATATACATAAGTTACATTTTAGAGTTTGCGTGGTAATAACAATACCGGTGTAACTTAAATATTTATTTGTGAGAGCATTGGTATTATCTTGGAGTTGAAGTTTCATAATATTTTCAAGTTATATTATTTTTACCCTAAAAATAATATAATTAGTTCTCAAAATAAACAACTAATCACACAAGAGTCTTATTATAATATATATATTCTAAATATATATTTATCAAGTTTCATTTACGAAAATCCACCTCCGGTACTTGGTAATTTTTGAAATAAAAATCATGGCGAAGTTTATTTTGAAAACCAAGTTAAAATATATTTGTAAACATTTGTTAGAAAAATAATTCTAAGTGTTAAAATTCTAGAAAAATTTCGCCAAAGTTTCCTTTGTAAATGGAGGTGTCCACGCTTACTAGCGTATCATTTTCTTTTATAAAATCTATCAAACAATTTACCAACCAACAATATACAATATTTAATCACTATTCTTGACAAAAATAAGCCTAAATCACAACTCATGAACTTGAGAGTTTTGTAAGAATATGTAGTAAATCACCAACACATTTAGTGGGTCTTGTTATCTTTAAAAACATGATTGGTTTCTTGAAAATTTTTATTTTTAAAGATTCTGAAGTTTAACAACTTCTAGTCATGATTCACAAAAATATTTCTTTACGAAATTTCCTTGTTACACAAGTGTTAATACACTTGTTTATTTACCAAGAATGCTTTTAGTTCATAAAATATCCGGGTTTTAACAAAACTAGTATCTTTCACTTGGTTCTTCCGAAAAACCATCTACAAGTTTATAACCTTATTTTTCAAGAAAAAATTATGTTTATTCAAGTTTCAAGTTTATGGTGGATGGTTTCATCATCTTTCATATATCTAACACTAACATCTTACTAGTTCATGTTCTTGAACATGATCTAGCATGTCTAGATGATGATCCATCCAACTTTTACTAACAAACAACATCAAATAATCATAACTACACAAGATTTACATGATTTACCCAAATAACTTCTCTTTATCCACCCTTTATCCCTTATGTTCAAGACTTTAGATTATGTTCATTAGTGTTCTTTAACATTTCATCATTCTATCATCTATTAACCACTAAATAAAAGAACAAGATGATGTTTTAGAGCACTTACTACTAGCACAAGGCTTGGGGAGAAACAAGGCGTAAAAGTGGTGGATAAAAGAAAACAAGAGTGGTCCTTGAGCTTCCGAGTGCACCAAGCTTGTTTGTTGATCCTATTGCACCTTTGAGTGTATGAAAATGGCTTGAGCAAAGGTTGATGATGGTGGTAGTATGGTGAGGTGGTGGCGGCCAAGACCAAGCAATAGGGAAAGAGAGAGTGCAAGTTTGAGTTTGTGATTTGTAAGTGAGAAGCTCTAGTCCTTGATGTCTTATTTATAACACAAGATTATTAACCAACATACAATGTGCCCCTAATCACCCAACATTCACCATTAAAATTATCAAAGTATTGTGGGGGTGTCCCCACTAGTTCAAACCGGTTCAACAAGGGGGGGGGGGGGGGTAATGGGTTGGGATGTAATGTTATAGTTGTAATCTAATTAGATTATAAAGGTTAAGTTAGTGTATTAGTGTGTGTTATATGATATAAGGTGTGTTAGGGTGTTCGGGGACCCTAACTAGCTCAGAAAAGTGAAAACAATGTATTTGACAATATTTTTATGTTCCGGGTAAAGTCCGGTTGTTCGGTTGGATGTTGATTCGTTAAAGTGCTAAATAAAGCTTTAAAGTATCTTTAATATTGTTTTTAGTGACACGTTAAATTACCAACACTTTGGAAAGTGTCTAGGACTATTTTGCCAAGTTTTTGCACTTTACTAGCATTGTTAAATGCTGAATTTTGGTATTATAGTGCAGAATTATGCACTTTAAGTATGTTTTAGGCACTTCCGGGCACTATAACTATCACCTAGTGACGCAGTTTTATGATTCTCACCTCCCTACACTCCCTACTAGTGTAGTACTTTATTCCCGGCTCATACTGGCCTCAAAAATATTGTTTGTCTAGGTGCTGGCATTGTCAGCATGTTTTTATGGTTATCCGCTTACCGTGTTAACTGTGCTTTGTGCATCAAGTTTGTCACTAAAGTTTGTGTATAATAAATGGAGTGACAGTATGAAATGTGATGCATCTGTATGTATGTAAAAGAAATCAGAAGGCAGTTTAATCACAGTTGAAATCAAGCACAGTTGTCACATTCTCCCCCCGTTAAGAAAATTTCGTCCTCGAAATTTGTACTAACTTAACTCCTTATGGTTACGTCACACATGTATATATATGAATAATACTGAGGTAGATAATCACCAACCCGAATCAAACCTTACTCACACCAGGTGAGTCCAAGAATATATAACAACCCGAACCCTATGGTTAAAAGGTATGTACTTTTCGCATTGGTTGTCAAAGGTACAAGACGTACTTGACGTATAGTCTAGTGTAATCCAGCTAGCAGGGGGTTCCACAAAAGAGAGGTTTTGACTAATAAGATTCTCAAACGATCGATCGCAATATGCAAACGAGTTTTCACGAGCCCTAGCATCCGTTATGTGAATTCAAAATCAACAACTCAAATGAAATAGTAAAATGATCTGTCAACTCCCGAGTAGATGAATGGTAAGATTTAGTGTGTTGAAAATTTTGAATTTCGATACTACGCCGAGTGAATACAAGCGAACCTGGTGTATCCTTGCATTGATTTGTAGTTGCATCAGAAATGTTTAAATGACAAGTGATGTGTGTAAAATGCAACATATAAATTACATCATTTGTGGCATAAAACTAACCCTTTTTTAGTACTAATGTTGGAAAAAGTGTGATTTTGTCTTCCTTTTGTATTTTCAGGATTAAATGAGCTCCAATTAACAAAAGAAGCAAAAAGACATCAAAATCTAACATAAATACAAGAAAAGGAACAAGACGTGACATGCCCGACCCCACGACAGCATCTTCCCAAGCAAAACAAGAAGACAGAAGACTGAACACGCCTCGTGCTCAGCCAGCACGAGGGCGTGCCCAAGTGTCAGCAGAAAAGACAAAGTGGTAGAAGCTTCTATTGCCCACCACGGGGCCGTGCTCAGCGGACACGGGGCCGTGGTCAACTATAAGATTCACACAATCCAGGCAAATCTTCATAGTACAAAGATTCTTCTGCACACGGGGTCGTGCTCAGCGGACACGGGGGCGTGGTCAACTAATAAGACAAGTTGCATTAAATGAAGAAAGAGAAGGATATGGACACGGGGCCGTGCCCACTGGACACGGGGCCGTGCCCGAGCTTCTGTTCAACCTATAAATAGGAGTGCTTGGCTCAAGCTCAAACCATCCCTTGGCACACCACCTCTCTCACACTTCACCCACCACCCACTACCACCATAACACTATCATCCACCACCATCATCCATTGTCCATCATAGAGTGTGTGAGTCGTCTCGGGATCCAAGATTGATCGTAAGAGTTCTTGACAATCAAGGCCATGTTTGCCTAAGTCTCTTACATCACTTGGTGAAGACAAGTGTCTAGTGTAATACTTTTTATTTCTAATCTTTTCGCACTTTTTATTTGGTTTTGTATTAATGACTTTAATAACTAGTTTCTTATGTTGAAGGTGATTCTTCCTTATCGTTTGTCCGTGGTGTCTTGACATTATTTTACTGTCTATATAAAATAAAAGATTTTCACCATTCATATCTCCACAGTCTATATGGAGGTATGTTGGCTACCTGGTCGGGGGTTAAGGGAACTGTTTGGTAAGAGTCTTGCCATTGTTCAGCGTTTAGAGGTCCTGCAATGGACCTGGGTCAAATTTAGTAGGACCTCCTTCAATACTTCACGGTATTGGATGGCGGGGGTCCAAACTCTTTGACCCCCTCATAAGTTAAACTACTACTAATACTATAACCCGGCTATTTAGGACTGTATCCCTGCTGACTCAGACTACTTAGTCGAGGGTAACGTCACCTCCAAAAGAGGGGCCTACCATAATTTGCATTAATAACTTAATTCATTATCTTTCAATAATCCGACCCTTTAGGATTGTATCCTTGCTGACTCAAACTACTGGGTTGAGGGTAACGTCACCTTCAAAAGAGGGCCTACTACAATAACTAAGATAATATCTTAAATAAGTGCAAAAGTGCGGAAATAATCAAAGGTTACACTATACACGAGTCGGAACCAAGTGATTCATCTTGTCTATCTGTTTTTCTTTTATTTTTATTTTTAGCATTTTAATTAGTTTTTATTTTTCTTAGTTTAAAACATTTTTCTAAACTTTTTGATTTGATTAGACGTTGAGGATAAACCGGTACTAAAAGCTCTTGTGTCCTTGGACGACCTCGGTATCTTACCAACACTATACTACGCTCACGATGGGTGCACTTGCCCATATGTGTGTTTAGTGTTAGTAAATATCGTGTTTTATAAATTTAAAACTTGGCTAAAAAGTGTTAAAGAGCTTAAAATATACACCTAATATATATAACACCTAACGCACATCAACAAGTATATGTAGTTTTGCGTGAAACGGTTGACCATGGTTAGCACAAGCTATAAGTTTGTAATGACGCCACAGGGTGTCGCAATGACATAATTCAATAATAGTGGTGACTGAACAAGTTCACCGTGTTTTAAACCAAACGAAAGAGTACCGAAACAAGCCTGAAGATTTGATTTACACAATGTTACAAAGTTTTTAGTTGAATACGGAACATCAAAGAGTCACTGTTTTTGATCGAAGGATGAAAAAGTATTAAGTACCGTAAGGCATTCGATTGTCAACGAAAGAATCGTTAGGAGGTACATTGTGCTTATGAAATGAATACATGTACCATTGCCTTAACACACAATTGTGTTGAGACTGCTTTGATCGTGAATATCAAAATGGATTGTTAACAAATAAATAGGCAATTAAATCCGTGTATGGAGTGAGTAACCCAATTAGCACAAGCTTCAATTTTTGTGAAAATATCACAGCAAGGTATAGAAACAAATCAAACGATTTAGTGGAGTCGTAGACCAACCGAACCTGTTATGACTTGAAATGAAAGAATCTTTGCAAAAATATTTGAATATGATGCTCCCAATACATCATATGACGTCTGAAACTGAATATGCGAAGTGGATAAGTTCAAGCAATCGAACTTAATTTTAGTGTAGCCTGGCAATAAACGTATCTATCAACAAAGGGAATATTGGCATGGTAACAAAATAAACCATGAATTGTAATTTGTAATAAAAGAAGTTTCAAGAGAGTGTGTTGACTTGATAGCAAAAGAGCCAACAATTTCAATAATGTAGGTCATTCGGATCACAACCTAGTAATTAGATTTTGCAACGGAATATTTGAACTTTAATGAAGCGTTTAATCGAAATGAAACCGTATGCGTAGCAAATGATGCATGTAGGTCAGGTAAGTTTCCAAGAAAAGGAATAATGAGTATTTGCTAAAATGAAGAATCGACCAGGTATCGAAGCAAATGTGTGTTTGCTCTCAGCGTGGAAAAAAATTAACGTGATGCAACTACCATTAAGGGGAGTAGAGATGCAAACATCTACTCGCTAGAAGTGAAAGAAATTCAAGTACTCTCTGTTTGGTCAACGGAACAGGCATATATGTCAGGTTAATGGTATCTGCTTGAGTTAACAGATGTGGTTCCTAGGTAACAACCTTTGTGAATTTGGACCTAGGTTCCTGATGGTCCTAAGTACATGTTTCCTATATTTTCAGAGTTTCGTATTTGGTGTAGAATCATTCTGTGCATCGTGTAGGAAATGCCGTTCTTGTGTATGTTTAGAACAAGTTATTGTCCCACAATTTTCCCCTGGTATACTTTCTTCCTGAATTTACAGCTATTTGACCATCGATCAGTCGGGAAATACTGGTTGGATCCTCGCAGTTAATTAAATAAGTGAGTCGTCAATCCTTAGCGGGAGTCACCAACCCTGGTTGGCTAGTTCGTTCGGCTCCTGGTCGTTGATGCTTATTTGAAAATCACGTCCTTCTTCTTGACGAGCAGAACTGGAGTTACCCCCAAAACGGAAATTTTGGTCTGTTATCTTCCTTCTCTTTCCACTACTGAAATTACGCTGACAATCCTTGTGTTTCTGAAGGTGTAATCTATTAGGGTGCGTTGGTTGCAGGCGCGATGCCTGGAATCTAATTGATGCAAAATTCGACTTGTCGTCGAGGAGATAATCCTGACAAGTCTTTGGGAAAGACTTCAGGATATTTCCCTATTATGGGAATATCTTCGGGTTTTGGTTCTTTGGCTCCTTTGTCCACGACACGAGCCAAGAAAGCAACACATCCTTTACGCAATAATTTCGTGCCGTCAAGTGATTAGTAATCTGTAGAGGCATATCCTGCTTCATGAATCACGATCATTCCTTGTTTGCCATCGGGATGCGGATATCAATCTCCGCTCGATTGCTTGACAGCTGGTCCATTCCAGTTACCACGTCAAGACTTCTCCTTAACTAGTTCTTATCAAGTACTGGATATCTATCTCACTTACTACTAAAACAAGTATATCCTGAAGCTAAAATTTGACAACAATATCAAATAGCACAGACGCTTAACATTGACTATTATGAGGCGTACCGATGACCATGTTTGGATCCTGGCGTGCTTCCCTAGCTCCGGTGTTAGGCATTCTCCCCATGATTTTGTTTAATCCCCCTTGGGCAATTTTTCCTAAAGTGCCCCATATCGCCGCAGTTATAACATCCCTTACCTTTCTTTCCACGTTTCGTCTCATGCCAACACGTTTCCCTGCTGTGCCCCACTTTGCCACAGTTGTCACACTTCCTATTTTTACATCGCCCGGTATGATGTCGTCGACACTTGTCGCATTGAGGTAATTTACCCATGTACTCTTTTCCCTTTTTGGCCTTGTTGTTGCTATTCGCCCGATCACCTCCTTGAAATTCACTGAGCTTTCTTTTGTTCTTCTCAGATGTCTCTACTGGAGTTTCCTTCTTCTCGTCCGGGATTGAAAGTCTTCTCAATCTAAGTGCTTCCTTAGTGAGCTCCAGACTTATCATATATGCAATCATAGTTGTTGGTGGCGTTGATGCTATCTTCAAGCTCAAAGCTTGAGGCGCCAGTTCCCAAATAGATTGCTCCATTTTCTTCAACTCGGGTTCCACTAGGTACGGAACGATTCGCGACAAATCATAAAGCCTTTGCACGTGATCCACCACTTTTGGACCTTCCATCTTTAGTTTCCAGAATTCTAATTCCAGCTTTTGGATCTCCATCTGAGAACAATACTCCCTACGCATCATTTCCTTCAGCTCGCTCCATGTTAACGCATATGCTACAGCCTCGCCCATTTCTCGAACCTTAAGGTCCCACCTTAACAGAGCCCCATGTTGTAGCAATCCGGAAACGTATGGGGCTTGTTGCTCTAGAGTACAACCACTCGTTCGCACAATGGCATCCACATTCTCAGCCCATTTTACAAAAGCTATGGCACCTCTAGTGTCACCGAAGTTCAGGGGTTTGCATTCTAGAAAATGTTTGTAGGTACAACCTGTACTCAAGAAATCATCATCACAGTAAGTATAGCAAAGCACTTTGGGGATTTTCCAAACGTATTGTAATGTGTCTTGGATGACTTAAACATTACCGTTAGGTGGGTCACTCCTTGAGGTACCTTCGCTGTGTTTGTAGCGAAGAACCTCGTGCCGAGCTATGACTCGTGAGGCGTGCGCTTGCCATTCTGCCTCGGTCAGTCGAGTGATCTCTTGATGAGACATTTTCTAGGAAGAAGTTCAGGTTAGTTAGGTCTCGTCTATTCAGGGAATGTAAATAGTTGTTTGGAAGTCATATGTGTTTGCACATATTTAAATCCTCATATCACACATCACGCAATAGCACAGGCAAGTAATTGGAATCATGTTTAATGAAAGTATAACAAACAAACACGTGTATCTCAATCATAGCACATTCATGTCATATTGGTAGCACGTATTACGATTAGGTTTTCATTAACAGGTAAGCACATTGCATCATAATCATAGCATAAGTACGTAATTTGGGAATTATGTTTAATGAGAGCATAGCAAGTAAGCACGTAGCATTATAATTATAGCACACACATATAGATCAATATCGTGCTTAACGAAGACATAGCGACTGCGCTTGCAGTGCTTATTGGCCACAAAGTATTGTCGCATGCTTAATGATGATTGTGCTTTCATTATTATCCGACCGCAATTGCATTGTCTTACAAAACGTATCATATCAAAAGGGACACATGGTCAATCTACCCTTGTCCAACAAGTATATCAGCGTATTAAAATTGCGTAGTCAAAAGTGGTCTTCAAAAATCTCCGCCATCCCGGCTTATCATTAGTGTCTTTACCCAAATGTAATGCAATCCGCATATTCCAGAAACCAACTATACTGGTGATTGAGGTGGAGGAGAAAAGAAAGTAGACTTGCTAGCATGCGTGAACTCCTCCTTGATTTTGTATATACTTCGAAGTAATTGATTGATCTGCTGCTTGACAGTAAAGAAAACGAGCCTTAATAACCAAGAGGGCGTAACAGCCGCAGGTGAGTGTGCCAAAGGGGAACTGTGATGAATGTGGGGGAACAAAGTATACTGGCATAGACAGGGTGGAGGATGTGGTGACAGTTCAAGTTCCAAAACGCTGCGACTCATATCTTCAAACTGTAGTTAATGTTACAGGAGCAACTCATCTCGTGTATGGCCTCCATAATGTTAGGGATGGTAAGGGTCTAAAATTAGCATAGTGTATTATAGGAACCATCAAATCGGCTCGTCCAGCAATGTAGAGGTGAAAGTAGTAAATGGTGCGGCCTGTAAGGCCGTAGAAAATGCTGTTGTAGCAAAAGGATTGTTACGCGGGTGCTGACCTGGAGTACCTTCCCGGGGTGTGGGTATGTCTTGAAAGAAAGCGATAAGCATGTTGGCGCAATGGACGTCGGTCTTCACAAGAGCAACGTCTCAACTGATAGGAAGATCATTAGGTGCAGGTACTGGGTCGGGTATAAGGGGTGCAATGTTTGGTAAATCAAAAGAAACAGGGTCATGATCAAGTAAAGGTGCCGGTTCAGCAGGTGCAACATCAAGCTGACCTAAGAGGTGCAGAAGCTAGCTCAGGAGCAGGCTTTGGGTTGTGTAACGGTGTGGTGCCTTGAGCAGGCGATAGTGCAGCACTCATGTCATCGTCGTCTGCGTCAGTAGTAGGAAGCTGTAATCCGGCTATCTGTAAGGCTGCAGATGTCACAGACTCAAAGGAGTCTTCCATCATCAGGGGCGTTATCGGAAGGGCCATCAATATCACGTCCATATAGTTATCAATTGTTTGTTGAGTAGCCAACCTTCGGTAGAAATGTCCACAGGAGGCGTATCATCGAGGATTGGAGCCATGGTGTGCCCACCACCGGGATGACCAGTGATAGAGTGGTCATGGATTGAAACAAGAGTGACAGAAAATTCTTGTCAGAGAAACCATCAGCGAGGATAAAGTATCACCAAAATCTGGTAGCGCGGATTGTTGGAAGTCGTCCTCGTCCTTAGTCAGCATATCAGGATCACACTCAGCGTCTGACGTAAATGTCTCTGGCGCAGATGTAGTCTCATTATCTATGGCGGTGGTCGTAGTGTTATCAATGTCCGATAACTCGTTCTCTACATAGAGTGACATGTGTGCCGGTGCGTAGCATGTATATCCATAGTAATTACTAACAATTAGTGTATGCAAGCAACTACCACGTATGCACGTCTATCAATATTTAGCAACTAAGCATGTATATAGTATTAATGAAAGCATGTAGTCATCCTAGTCTTCCCAGACTATCCCACCCAGTCTCTCAGACTGAACTTCCCAGTCTCTCAGGATAACTCCCTAGTCTCTAAGACTAACTCCCTGGCCTCTAAGACCAACTCCCTAGTCTCTAAGACTAACTCCCTGGCCTCTAAGACCAACTCCCTAGTCTCTAAGACTAACTCCCTGGCCTCTAAGACCAACTCCCTAGCCTTTAAGACCGATCCTCCTAGCCTCTAAGACTAAATCCCTGGCCTCTAAGACCAACTCCCTGGCCTCTAAGACCAATCCTCCCAATCTCTAAGACTAAATCCCTGGCCTCTAAGACCAACTCCCTGGCCTTTATGACCAACCTCCCAGTCTCTAAGACTAAATCCCTGGTCTCTAAGACCAACCTCCCAGCCTCTAAGACTGATCCTCCCTCAGCCTCTAAGACTGATCCTCCCTCAGCCTCTAAGACTGATCCTCCCTCAGCCTCTAAGACTGATCCTCCCTCAGCCTCGAAGACTGATCCTCCCTCAGCCTCTAAGACTGAATTATAAATATAAATTTGGAAATGTGTATTGGTGCCTTTTTTTTTTGTAAAAATGTGTGTTTCCCTGGATCTGGACGTTTTGTGTATGCAATGGAAAAATGTTTGAAAACGTTTTCGTGAGAGCCCTGATGATCATAGTCTAGACTCGAGAAAGAATCCTAGTTCGCTATAATCGAGGCTCTGATACCAAGCTGTCACACCCTGGCTTTTGCGGAAGCGTGGATTATTTTGGTGTGACTTCTTAATACCATAGCAACAATCATAACAATGCTATATGATAAAAATACAAGACATTCATCCATTCATTAGGTTTTAAAATACCACAACATCAGTATTTGAAAAAGTCGATACTTAAAATAGTTTACAAAACATACTTATCTAAAACGTGTTCATAAGGCACAACAAAAGACTTTTAATAAAACGAGATTTAAGACATGCAACCCGTCCAGGTAAGGGTTACACCTCCTAAACCTGCTGCCCTGGATGACATCTTATTCAACGCAGCTTGACTTATGCATACTTCACCAGATCCGCTAATTCCCTGAAATACATGTAGTTTGAAAAATCAACATAAAGTTGAGCGAGTTCATGTAAGTGAGTATGTATAAACCTTTGTAATATGTCTGTATGTATGAAAATCCCTGGTATGTAGCATTTAAGGAAAAAGAGATCACCATTGGGTTGCAAAGCCAATGATATGTGTGAAGTGATGCAGGAAGACTCAAACCTAGCAGATTTTTGCGTCGGGCTCAAAGTCACCCCATGGTCCGTACAGTGGACTCAGGAGTTGGGCTCGCTACACCCAAATAGATCTATCGCTCTTGACCCTCGGTCCTACAATGAGGATTAATGGCCCCAAGTAATACCTACCCACTCACATGATCTAAGTAGTAAACCCTCCTTAAGCTAACCATACCATGTATATAAAAGTCTGTAATAATTGTCGCATGTATTTCACCCCCGAAGTATAAAACTGAAAACAGTAAAGAGAAAAGGGGGACATGAACTCACAATATTGCATCTTCAGTATGTGTAACCCAAGTCTCCTCAGCCAACACGACTACCTACAGTGTACTAATGTCTATTAGACGAACGGGTCGTGCCTTGTCTTAGTATTTGTGTTTTTGGGTTACGTTTCTTGTATTATTCCAAGTTATAATCACTAGTTTTCGTTTGGATTAATTTTTAAACAATATTTCATATCCCTACTTCTCAAGTATTTTAACTTCGTATTTTCCTTCCCAAGGATGGGGGTATCTCATACGTGTACGCGTTATAATTCCGAAAATATATTTTTAAGTCTCACTTGGAAAATATATTTTAATCACTTGTCTAAAATATCTAAATTCCAAAATATACATATTTTTCCCAAAAATATTATATTTTACCTCATACATTTTCCAAAATAATACTTATCAACGTATACATATAAGTGTATTTTCCAAAATATACATAAGTTACATTTTAGAGTTTGCGTGGTAATAACAATACCGGTGTAACTTAAATATTTATTTGTGAGAGCGTTGGTATTATCTTGGAGTTGAAGTTTCATAATATTTTCAAGTTATATTATTTTTACCCTAAAAATAATATAATTAGTTCTCAAAATAAACAACTAATCACACAAGAGTCTTATTATAATATATATTCTAAATATATATTTATCAAGTTTCATTTACGAAAATCCACCTCCGGTACTTGGTAATTTTTGAAATAAAAATCATGGCGAAGTTTATTTTGAAAACCAAGTTAAAATATATTTGTAAACATTTGTTAGAAAAATAATTCTAAGTGTTAAAATTCTAGAAAAATTTCGCCAAAGTTTCCTTTGTAAATGGAGGTGTCCACGCTTACTAGCGTATCATTTTCTTTTATAAAATCTATCAAACAATTTACCAACCAACAATATACAATATTTAATCACTATTCTTGACAAAAATAAGCCTAAATCACAACTCATGAACTTGAGAGTTTTGTAAGAATATGTAGTAAATCACCAACACATTTAGTGGGTCTTGTTATCTTTAAAAACATGATTGGTTTCTTGAAAATTTTTATTTTTAAAGATTCTGAAGTTTAACAACTTCTAGTCATGATTCACAAAAATATTTCTTTACGAAATTTCCTTGTTACACAAGTGTTCATACACTTGTTTATTTACCAAGAATGCTTTTAGTTGATAAAATATCCGGGTTTTAACAAAACTAGTATCTTTCACTTGGTTCTTCCGAAAAACCACTTGTAGATCTTTAGATCTACAAGTTTATAACCTTATTTTTCAAGAAAAATTATGTTTATTCAAGTTTCAAGTTCATGGTGGATGGTTTCATCATCTTTCATATATCTAACACTAACATCTTACTAGTTCATGTTCTTGAACATGATCTAGCATGTCTAGATGATGATCCATCCAACTTTTACTAACAAACAACATCAAATAATCATAACTACACAAGATTTACATGATTTACCCAAACAACTTCTCTTTATCCACCCTTTATCCCTTATGTTGAAGACTTTAGATTATGTTCATTAGTGTTCTTTAACATTTCATCATTCTATCATCTATTAACCACTAAATACAAGAACAAGATGATGTTTTAGAGCACTTACTACTAGCACAAGGCTAGGGGAGAAACAAGGCGTAAAAGTGGTGGATAAAAGAAAACAAGAGTGGTCCTTGAGCTTCCGAGTGCACCAAGCTTGTTTGTTGATCCTATTGCACCTTTGAGTGTATGAAAATGGCTTGAGCAAAGGTTGATGATGGTGGTAGTATGGTGAGGTGGTGGCGGCCGTGACCAAGCAAGAGGGAAAGAGAGAGTGCAAGTTTGAGTTTGTGATTTGTAAGGGAGAAACTCTAGTCCTTGATGTCTTATTTATAACCCAAGATTATTAACCAACATACAATGTGCCCCTAATCACCCAACATTCACCATTAAAATAATCAAAGTATTGTGGGGGTGTCCCCACTAGTTCCAACCGGTTCAACAAGGGGGGGGGGGGGGGGTAAGGGGTTGGGATGTAATGTTATAGTTGTAATCTAATTAGATTATAAAGGTTAAGTTAGTGTATTAGTGTGTGTTATATGATATAAGGTGTGTTAGGGTGTTCGGGGACCCTAGCTCAGAAAAGTGAAAACAATGTATTTGACAATATTTTTATGTTCCGGGTAAAGTCCGGTTGTTCGGTTGGATGTTGATCCATTAAAGTGCTAAATAAAGCTTTAAAGTATCTTTAATATTGTTTTTAGTGACACGTTAAATTACCAACACTTTGGAAAGTGTCTAGGACTATTTTGCCAAGTTTTTTGCACTTTACTAGCATTGTTAAATGCTGAATTTTGGTATTTTAGTGCATAATTCTGCACTTTAAGTATGTTTTAGACACTTCCGGGCACTATAACTATCACCTAGTGACGCAGTTTTATGATTCTCACCTCCCTACACTCCCTACTAGTGTAGTACTTTATTCCCGGCTCATACTGGCCTCAAAAATATTGTCTGTCTAGGTGCTGGCATTGTCAGCATGTTTTTATGGTTATCCGCTCACCGTGTTAACTTTGCTTTGTGCATCAAGTTTGTCACTAAAGTTTGTGTATAATAAATGGAGTGACAGTATGAAATGTGATGCATCTGTATGTATGTAAAAGAAATCAGAAGGCAGTTTAATCACAGTTGAAATCAAGCACAGTCATTAAGCACAAATTTAATATTAATTAACTATACGGATGCATGCAAATTTGACAGTTGTCACAGGTAATTTCTGACACAAACATGAGTGATATGATTTTTTTTACTATCGGCCCTCTTATGGTACGTGGTGTCAAATATGTGGTGGCAATCATAAAGATTTAGAATGTTATTTTCTAAATTATAAGCCCCACTATATAGACCCATTGTTTTCCTGTAGCCTTAAGAGGGGCGAAAGTAAAAATAATCCCTATCTCTCCCTCAAATGCTCTCAATCTTCCCTTCTAGGAGAAATGCTTCTTGATGAATTATTTCAAATGGAAGATCTAATTCTTAATTGGGTAAAAGAACTTGATATGGATATCATTAATTCATCACAAGACGATACCCAAGAAGAATTGTTGAGATCGCATTCGAATAAAAACAACTTCGTTGTTCCCGATATCACCTCTAACTCTGGCGAAGACTTGAGCGATAGTCGTCCATGTGTCAATTGTGTCGTGAAGGACTCCCTATCAACTTCGTTTGATGCATACATAGACCTGAGCGATTCGGCATACACCTTCTTTAACGAGAGCCCGGGAAAGGGTTGGTCTTGTCCACCTACATTTAGCATAGGAATCACCCTTACCGACAACCTCTTGCGTTCTCGTCTAAATCTAGAACAATTAAGGTATCTCAGGCACTTTGGGGTTTTTCCGTCCAGTAGGGAACCACCCGATCCGGATAAATTCCTTAAAAATAGACGAAACTTCATAAACAGCCTCTAGACACGGGGCCGTGTCCAGGTCAGCACGCCCCCATGTCCACCAAAAGATTCCCGTCTGACTTTTTGTCAGAATATGGACAAAATGTGTCAGGATCTTGTCTGCACACGGGGCTGTGTCCAGCCGACACGGGGCCATGTGCAGCGTGCTGTCGTTTTCTATAAAGGCAGCAAGATTCCTACACATTTGGACCACTCCAAAGACAAAGATTTGCTGGGATCTTCACACATACCATCCTAGGTATATTCTAAAGAAGGTTCTCAACAACCATCTTGTCTTTTCCACTTTTATCCATTGCCTTCTTCTTCAATTTTTCCTTAATACCTCCATTAGAGCTTGAAATCACCATGATTCCAAGCTTTATGGTGATGTTTGTTAGATTTTTATTAAAGGAATCTTGTTAAAAATAAGTTCTACAATAGTGTTTTAAGTTATTTCTGCTTAAAATTGCTTTAAAAATCATGAAAATAATTTAAAACTCCAAGATTCCTTGTTCCAAAAATCTGCAGACATCTGAACACGGGGCCGTGCTCAATGAGCACGGGGCCGTGTCCGAGGTACTGTTCCAATAAAATTGAACTCTTTTCGGTCTGTTTTCTCAGAATGGTGAGCAGAACTAGTGGAACATCTTCATCGCACTCCAGAAACAACCGACAAGGGAGAAGGTCATCAACGGTTGAAGACTCTCTCGTAAACTACGTTTACGCTTTAAGAGAGGCCATTGATGAGATGACGGGAGTGGAAGAAGCATTGGTCGACCGTATCAATCATTTGACGGTGGGGCTAGAGGGATGTCTTCGAGTGGTCAACCTTTTGCACCAAAGGTTGAACATTCTCGCTTCTCCTCCTTTGGTACCGATTATCACCCAAAGGGCATGGAATGTGGTACCGGAAGTCATCATACCGGCCGAATGGTACGCCATACACCCGGAACCCCCTCGAGACATATTACAAGGGGTTCCGGTTGGTGTCACTCCCCCTCCGCAAGATGTTGAGGAAAACGAGCCCGCCTTCTTCCTCCCAAGAGAGATAGAAGAATGGCTTTAACAACATCTAGGGAATACCCCTCAGTCCGGAGTTCTACGAAGCTTTTAAATACCGGAAAGCTATTTCCGGAATTTTGATTCCCATTGTAAAAGTAGAACTCCTTAGGATGATTTTATGTATCACTTGACCTATCTATCTTAGGACTTTTAGTTTTTATTTTGAGTTAATTGCCAAAATCGTCCCTGAGGTTTGGGCAGGATTGCCATTTTCCTCCAAAATGACACTTTTGTACCAAATTGTCCCCAACGTTTATAGCTTTTTGCCATTTTCATCAAAACCACTAACTTAGTTTATTTTTTCTGTTAAATTGAGGATATTTGGATGAAACAGGTAAATATTAAACCACATGGATGATTTTGGCAATTTACTCAAACTCTTTTAAATTCCTTTTATTTAATTAATTATGTTACATATATAATAAAAAGGAATATACATGCAATTTTTATATGAAAAAAAATAATAGCTTTGTCACATAATTTTTATAAATTTTCATCCAACCACTAACTAAGTTAATTTTTCTATTAAGGCGAAGGATGTTTATAAACTAAGACAGAAATTAATTTCTAATTTTTATATAGATCATTTTTATAAAAATAAAATCTATTTAAACCTTTAAATTTTATAAAACTAAAATGCTGGTGACCTTATTGAAAAAGGTTAAATAAAAAAATCTTATCATAGGTACCAAGTTTGTAATTCATCTTCTACTCTTTTAAATTCGCTCCTAAGGAAAAATAGAAGCCAGTGCCCCCCCCCCCCCCCATCAAACAACGTATCGTTACCAAACCTTAAAATTACCCACCAAATTGTAATTATAATGCTATGAACCAAAAGTTTCTTTACTCAATCCACTCAGAATAAGTATTAGTTAGTTACCCTCATAATCTTAATTAAATAAATATTTTATTTCTACCAACATATTTCCTAGGTGCTCAACACATTTAAAAAATATGTAACGTTTTACAATTTTTTTCTATCTCTACAACTGATAAATACTAAAAGTTGTAATCGATTGTTATGTGTTGCACACCAATGACGTTTTCTCTTTATAAAACTGATTTATATAAAGAAGCTGTAAATTAATTTCTGTCTTAATTTATAAAATTTAAAATACCCTTCACCTTAACGGAAAAAATAAACTGAGTTAGTGATTTGGATGAAAATTTATAAAAATTATGTGACAAAACTATTAATTTTTTTCTTTCTAAAAACTCCATGTATATTCTTTTTTATTATATATGTAACAAAAATAATTAAATAAAGAAATTAAAAAGGGTTTGAGTAAATTGCCAAAATCGTCCCTGCGGTTTTATATTTACCAGTTTCATCCAAATATCATCAACTTAACAGAAAAAATAAACTAAGTTAGTAGTTTGGATGAAAATGGCAAAAAGTTACAAACGTTGGGGGCAATTTGGTACAAAAGTGTCATTTTGGATGAAAATGGAAAACGTGCCCAAACCTCAGGGACGATTTTGGCAATTAACTCTTTTATTTTTCTGCTTTGTTTTTAATTTTCTAGGACCCTATGTAATGTGTTAGTTTTAATTAAATGATGGTTTAATTAAATTGGTGTTTGGATGATGTTGTAATGGGTAAAACACACTCGGGATGGTGAAGGATACCAAGGGAAACTTGAACCAGCACCCCATGCACAAAAACAGAGCCTCCCGCAAATTTTTCTTCATTACAGCAAGTTCGGCACGGGCCGTGTCCCGCCAACACGGCCCCGTGCTGAACCATCTGTAGAAAATCACCCAGTTCAGGTAACTGGACACGGGGCGTGCTCACTGAACACGCCCCCGTGCCCAGGCTTCTGTTTCTTTTTAATGATTTCTGTTACTGGCAACCTGAACACGGGGCCGTGCCCGGACACCACGGGCCCGTGTCCAGATGCCCAGTAACATAAAAAAATGTTTTTAACACACCTTTTACACATTCAATCAACCTAAAAACTTATTTTTGGGACATATTGAGGACAATGTGTAATTTAAGTGTGGGGGGGGGGGATGCTAAAACCTTGAATTTTGCAAGTCCTAATTACAAGCCTTACACAAAACTCTATTGGAACCGCTAAACACCACATATTTTTTCAAAAACTTTTCATTTTTTTTACTTGTCTTGGTTTAATTTGGGAATTGTAAGTTCTAAAAAGGTTATATTTTTACAAATTTACAACCGATGGCGTCGTGATAAAAAGAACCAACATAAGAAAATTATGAAATGGCATGACAAATCTAGTTAAAATTTGATTATATATACCTGATCACATAAAAACCCATTCCCACAAAAAGTGAGTTTTGAGCCTTTATTGAGCATACAAATACACATCTTTAAACTAAATGCTCATTTTTCGTTTCTTGTGTAAATAGCCGCTTGGTTTCTTACGACTCTAGAACTTGCTATGATGATACATTCCCAGTCCTTACCAACTTAAACCCAAGTAACTAAATGATGGAGGCATTAGGACTAACCCTTTTTATTTCAACACCATTATTTTTCTTTTTTTTACCACCTACCCAAAATCCCCCTAGTTAACCCCTTTGAGCCTAAACCTTTTCATTTCTTAACCCAAAACAAACACTCTTTTTACCCATCAAAACCCTTTTTCATTTTAAACCCTTTATTTTAGTAACAAAGCTCGTTTTTCTTGTGACTTCCTTATAAAAAAAATGATAAAGCCAAGAAACAAAACAAACAAGTTCATCAAAAAGAACTTTGTTTGAAGAAATGCTTCATTAAAAAAAAAAAACAGTTATAAAAATAAAAGGTCTTACGAAAACCGATGCTTTTTACGCCTTTCGCCCTTTTCTACTAACCACTAACCCAACCACCTACCTTTAACCCAAGCCTAACCCTTCCCCCAAAAGTCCTCTTGATATTTACAAAGGTGTATAGTTAAAAAGGATGAGGGTCGATTGCTTGGCAAGCTTATGGTAGAAGTAAGTTCCATGCCGCTCTCGAGCAGGGGCGGTTCTTAGAAGGGCTGTGGGGGCAAGTTTTTTGGCCGTAGTGCTAATTTTCCGCATTTCGATCGAAATTTTTTATATATACTATGTTTGGCCCGGGCTTGCCCGGGCTTTTTTTAGCGCCTGTGTCTTTCGGCCCTGGCACGTTCAACCGGCAAGATCCGCCACTGCTCTCGAGTGTTTCACAAAAATACATCTTCGGCCGAGTGTTGAGTGATCCCCAGTGAGGTATGTGAACTTGTATATAAATGTATTTTTAAAGAGGCATGTTATGCCCAAATAAGTAATTTATCTTATGTAATGTTCTAAATAAATCATGACGAATAGGATTGTAAATAAAATAAAAATAAAACCTAATAAAGAATCTTGGAATCCTGACACTCTATGACAAGCCCAAAAAACCTTCTCTTCTACCCATTCCATTTGGGAGTGTAAGCGACATTATAAAGAGTTTTGCTTGAGGACAAGCAAAGATTCAAGTGTGGGGGTATTTGATGTATGCAAAATGCAACATATAAATTACATCAAATGTGGCATAAAACTAACCCTTTTTACTACTAATGTTGGAAAAAGTGTGCTTTTGTCTTCCTTTTGTATTTTCAGGATTAAATGAGCTCAAATGAACAAAAGAAGCAAAAATGCAGCCAAATCTAATAATAATACAAGAAAAGGAATAAACGTGGCATGCCCGACCCCCCGACAGCATCTCCCAAAGTAAGAACAAGAGAACAGAAGGCTGAACACGCCCCGTGCTCAATGAGTACGGGGGCGTGCCCAAGTGTCTGCAGAAAAGACAAAGTTGTAGAAGCTTCTATCACCCACCACGGGGGCCTGCCCAGCGGACACGAGGCCGTGGTCAACGCTAAGATTCGCAGAATCTAGGCAAATCTTGATAGTACAGATACGCTTCTGCACACGGGGTCATGCCCATCGGACACGGGGGCGTGGTCAACTAATGGAGACAAACTGCAATTAATGAAGAAAGAAAAGATGGGTGGACACGGGGCCGTGTCTGGGCTTCTGTGCAGGCTATAAATAGGGGTGCTTGGCTCACTTGCAAACCATCCCTTGGCAAACCACCTCTCTCACACTACACCCACCCACCACCACCATCACAACCCACATCCACCACCATCATCCATCATCCATCATCCATCATAGAGTGTGTGTAGTAGTCTCGGGATCCAAGATTGATCGTAAGAGTTCTTGACAATCAAAGGCAATGTTTGCCTAAGTCTATTACATCACTTGGTGAAGACAAGTGTTTAGTGTAATACTTTTTATTTTTAATCTTTTCGCACTTTTTATTTGGTTATGTATTAATGACTTTAATAACTAGTTTCTTATGTTGAAGGTGAATCTTCATTATCATTTGTCCGTGGTGTCTTGGCGTTATTTTACTGTCTATATAAAATAAAAGATTTTCACTATTCATATCTCCACGGTCTATATGGAGATATGTTGGCTACCTGGTCGGGGGTTAAGGGAATGGTTTGGTAAGAGTCTTGCCTTGTTCAGTGTATAGATCCTGCAAGGACCTGGGTCAAGTTTAGTAGGACCTCCTTCAATACCCACTGGTATTGGATGGCGGGGGTCCAAACTCCTTAACCCCCTCATATGTAAACTACTATTAAAACATTAACCCGACTACTTAGGATTGTATCCCTGCTGACTCAAACTACTTAGCCGAGGGTAACGTCACCTTCAAAAGAGGGGCCTACCACATTACGCATTAATAACTTAATTAATTATCTTTCAATAATCCAACCCTTTAGGATTGTATCCTTGCTGACTCAAACTACTGGGTTGAGGGTAACGTCACCTTCAAAAGAGGGGCCTACTACTATAACTAAGATAATCTCTTAAAAAGTGCAAAAGTGCGAAAATAATCAAAGGTTACACTAAAGGCGAGTCGGATCCAAGTGATTCATCTTGTCTATCTGTTTTTATTTTTATTTTTCAGCATTTTTAGTTTTTTTTCTAGTTTAAAACCTTTTTCTAAATTTTGATTTGATTAGACGTTGAGGATAAACCGGTACTAAAAGCTCTTATGTCCTTGGACGACCTCGATATCTTACCAACACTATACTACGCTCACGATGGGTGCACTTGCCGATATGTGTGTTTAATGTTAGTAAAATATCGTGTTTTAAAAATGTAAAACTTGACTAAAGTGTAAAAAGGGCTAAAAATATGCATAAAATATATACCACCACACGCACATCAGTGTCCAAAGTTGCACCGGACAAGGACCAAGCAAGCAAGATGGCTAAAA
Organism: Helianthus tuberosus; assembly: GCA_030545235.1. Classification (NCBI taxonomy): domain Eukaryota; kingdom Viridiplantae; phylum Streptophyta; class Magnoliopsida; order Asterales; family Asteraceae; genus Helianthus; species Helianthus tuberosus. Next base: position 70,685,617 of record CM060411.1, read on the forward strand.
GGTTTATGCCAGACTCGAAGTTGATTTCAATTCGAGGAGAGCAAGGTAATTTCAATAAGTTAATCTGAGGATTTATATAATGTAATCAATTTGGTCAAATCGGGTCTAATCTTTATCTAATTGTTTTATTTCAGGAATATTAAATTAACCTTAAAATTATCGTTGAAAATTACCCATGTAGCCATTAAAAATTACCCCATGACGTGGGTGCTTTTATACACACACAACTTATGGATGATTTTTTAATCATTTAAGGTTTGAAATATATTTTCCGTTCCATATTGTCGACTTCGCAACAACGTGTGGGTTCTCCACTAGTATGATTATATGAAAAAGCTACTATGTATGAAATGGTATAAAATGTCTAGTTAATATAGGGATACTAAGTATTGAAATTACTCAAAGTCCTCTTTTTATAAAGTGTTAAATATCTAGTTTACGTTATTTAAAACTAGGTCTATATAATAGTAGATCAATGATAATTAAATATATAAATTCTGGAAAAATAATAATAAAATTTAGAACAGAAAGATTTTTATAATTTTAATATTTATTTTCTACCCAAAATGTTTTATTATATTTTAGTTGATTTTAAATATATTGTAAGGTGATAATAATGCCTATAAATGGTAAAATTAATATAAAATGATAAAAATTCTAGAAAATTCAAAAATGAAAATAAGGATATATATTCCCATAAATCTCATAAGAGTTTCACCATAACATGAAATCACCATCCATTTGGTTAATAGGATTCCGGTTCGGTTTTTGAGAATATATGCATACAAGATGCACATGCAAGTGTGTAGATTGTGAATTTGTATCCTAAACAACTACAGGTGCCTACCTTAACACAATACATCCAAACATTCGGCTAGTTTGGACTCTTGGTTTGGTTTTGGCGATTTTGCCCCAAACGGGCCAAACAATGCATAAAGTGAAGAAATAAGCGAAAGACATGAATGTAAGGTGTTAGGTCATGTAAGTACACTTCTACAAGTCTCAACCGTAACACAAGAACGTCCAAATGTGGTGTTTTAGTTTGGTAAAGGGCTGGAAGTAATATTAGAGTTAGAGGGTAACCATTCTTGTTTATGGATTAAATAGAAGGTTTATAGTCTTGGATTCATGATAAGTTCAAGTACAAACAATAACTAAACTGAAAATGAAAGAAAGAAGCATAAATTTAGAAGTCAAACCTTTCGGTTTTGACTTTGGATAATCTTTCAAAAATGCAAAAAATAGAGGAGATTTGGGAGTGAATTTGGAGTGTGTAAAGGGAAAAAGGGAGTTAGAAATGTTGTATTTATAGGGGCAAATCCGGGTTCGGTTAGAGTTAATGTTAAAAGTGGTTGGAAGTTGGGTGAAAAGGTAAATTCGTGAATTTCTGGTTGGAAGGGGGTCCATACAGTCCGCAAGGACTTCTGATCTTTCAAAAAATTCAATTTTAGGGGGTGTTTGGGGTTGAGTTTTGAAGGAGATTTTTAGATTATTGAGTTTTGAAATCGTAAATAATCAGTTTTGAGTGTTTGGGTAAAATATTAAAAAAATGATTATTTGCGTTTAGAAAGCTCCAAAACACAGTTTTCCAAAAGCAGCTCCCCCCTACTGCAACAAAACGCAGTTTTCCAAAAATTGATTATTTGCGTTTAGGAAAGGATTTTCACTTGTTTATATTCAAAAAATATATATTTGCCAAACACTCAAATAGTTGATTATCTGATTATTGTGATATCAAGCAAAATAATCAAATCCAAATACTATATTTCAACATAACGTTTTGTTACAGTTAATTATCTGATTCTGATTATTCAAAACGCATAATCTATTTTCAAAACTCAACCCCAAACACCCTCTTAGTCCCCGAAGCTGTTTTGTTGGTCATCTTATGTTAAAAACTCAATGTTAAGCACGTTTAGGTATATGTATGCATACATAAGGGTGTGCAATTGTATAAATAACGTAAATAGTCGTATGTAATTATGTAAAATGATATAAACAATATATGTAAACATTCCAAATGATTTTTATTGTTCTAAATGTCAACGATTACAAAACTTGAAAATGAAAAGTACAAGATTACAACGAATGGAAAAGTACGGATATTACACTACATCAGGTCTGACGGGCCGTCGTGGAACAAATCTCAAGTCCAACAAAGACAACCATGTTTTCGGGTTCAACAACATTTGATTAAGGGCTTCCTAACCTGATTACAACCCGACTAGCTCTTCTTCTCTATACGATGTAATCAGGGTTCAAACAAGAGCTGTTATGAGATCAGATTAGTAACAAGAGATGTATATCGAGAATTTTGGATATGTTAATCAGATCGTTGTGTTCAAGGTGGAAATTACACCGAAAATTGGGGTATGTGATACCTTGCTAGTGTTCTTTAACCGTTAATTTCCTGGTTCTTTGACCGACGTCAGGTTCATATCTGATTGAGATAGTGATGTGGTAATTGGTTGTTTTGTTTGTATAGTATATGAAGAAGAATATGATGTTTAACTGATTTCATAGTGTGCATGTGTTAAAAATATTTAGGGTTAGTAAACAAAGAAGAAGATAAGTGACATGTGACAACCGGTAATTTACACCCTTAATTACGTGATTAACAGGTGATTACGTGATTATAAATAGTGTTTACGACGCTAATTAACTTAACCAGGCCCTTGGAGTGCCCAGGAACGTTTGTTCAGCCATACAGTACGCGTATGAAGATTCGCGTGGAATCTGCGAAACATCAAATGACAACGGACTGAAACCGTACGAAATACTGACGACACCGAAAAATATGGATGTTACACGAATATTTTATGCTCATGGAGTTTGGGTCGCGATATCGGGTCTCGTAGGAATTACGGGCCACTTACACATGAGATGAGCTTGTGGGCCCTGGGCCCAAGCCCAAAACCCACAAGCCTAAACCTGCACATAATATATTAGCGGTTTTCCTACATAATTTGTACAAGACCATGTAAGATCTTATAAAATCCTATTAAGATCTCTACAATCTACTCAAAATCCTGCCAAAATCTTACAAAATCCATAAAAGAGATTTGTGTCTCATGAAATGAAACCATGAGATCACTACAAATTTTACTTAATCTTCATGGGATCTTTGTAGATCTTTATACATAGAACAAGAGGGAATCACATTGGTCAATACTAGGGATGAGCATATGCCACCGAATACCGATCCCATACCGATCCCGATCCCGAAATACCGATACCGTGCACTTTTCGGTATCCCGATCGGTATCCACTTTTTGGCGTTTTCAGTATCGGTATAATACCGATACCGACCCTCAAAATACGGTATAATACCGATACCGTACCGATACCGAACTGACATGTTTCGGTATCGGTATCGGTACCTAGTTTGGGTGAAATTCGGGATGGGTATTTGGCGGTATCGGTATTGGTTCGGTATCGGATACCGCCTTGCTCATCCCTAGTCAATACCCACATGATTGAGTATAAAACCCTACCCTCTATTGCTTCAACATATCACTGCAAACAAATTAAATATACACACACACATAAAGCAGACTACCTCTCACCTTCTACCCTCCCTCTCTCTCGATTTCTTCTGCACACCGACAACAAAATTTGAGCATCTCATTCCCCCTCTCAACACTCATTCACAGCCAAAAACCTCCTCCCTTTACTCGATCTGGCAGCCGACCACCTCCGCCACCACCGTCTGGTGGTGGCCCAGCGACGAGACTCAGGGGCGGAGAGAGAGAGAGACTGAAGGAGAAAGAGAACGCAGAGAGAGAGAGACCGGAAAGATGGTGGTGACGGCGGTAGCAACGCCGCCGTCTGTGTCGGCAATGGAGGCGACGGCGGTGTCGGGTGGCGTCGGGTGCCGGCTCTGTCAACGGCGGAGCCAATCTCCGTAAACAAGTGTACCCCGGTTGAAGATGATGATGTTGCTTTGGCTTAGGATGTTGATGATGAAGATCTCGACGTCGGAGACAAGCTCCGGCCGTCGGAGCTCGACAAAGACAGCAGCAAAGGTTCAGCAGGTTTGAGATCCACTTTAAGTTTTGTTCGATTCATATGCGGATTCTGATTGGTTCGAGTTTTGATACGGGTTAGCATCGGGTCAGATTTGGGTGTGGATTGTCTCAGGTTCGAGTTTGGTTTAAAGATTCAGGTTATGTCCAGCTCGTTTCAAGTTTCGGGCTTTGGTTCGAGTCAACTCGGTTAAACCGAGTTAACTCGGCTCGGATCCGGGTCAACAGTTTGGTCCAATCAACAACTAGTCAGCAGGCTCCGGTTCGGTTCATGGTTCGGGTTGACTCGGTCAAACCGAGTCAACTCGGTCAACTCATACCCGGTCAACTCAGTCCGCGGTTCGACGCGAGAGATTTGGTAAAGATTGACTACGCGTTTAATATTTACGTAATTTTAATTATTTTGTGAACGAGCTCGAACCGATTCGTTTATAATTCAGTTACGTTTTATTTTGGTCGTATTGATAAAACTTTATGATATATATTGTTTGAATGGATTGAATTATTGTAGAGATTGATAAAATACGATAACTTTTTATTGTCGGGTTATTCCAAAAACAGAGGAAACTCTGTCCGTTTTTCGAGAAAACCCGAAAACAAAAAGTGTTTTTATAAAACAAACATTCGATTTCAATGGATCCTTTAGAAAAACAAATACAAACGTATAGTTCCTGTCGTACAACACAAATTCTTTTATAAAAATAGATATAGTTTATCTATTTATTTCAAAGAACCAAAAAACTCGATGATAATTTTATTAAATAAATATAACTTTTTATATTCATTTCAAACGTCGAAATGGCCTATAATTATATGTTGACGAATATATACAAGACACGCTATATAATACGAGCTTATTATATATTCTTTTCATAAAACACTCGTCACATACACGTACAACTTCTCGAGACGTCTAACGCAATTATAACGATATATTTATATAATTTTATATAAATCTTTATTTATTTCTCTCGAGAATTAAGTCTTTTCAAGACTTGTTAGTTATTACCGATAATAACCGAGACTTAACTAGTATAACTTAATCATTCTTATTAAGTTCATAACTTACCGTCGAATCGTTCGGTTAACGATGCGGTAGAGCTCGGTAACATGTAGATTAGTTACCGCATTAATTAGAAACTTATTTAGATATTCCATGCTAGGAATATTGTAGAATGCAAGTAGCAAGTCAAGTCTTGGAAACGACATTACGAAGTCGTATATAGCTAGCTTTGCATAGGAATATTCAGGTGAGTTCATAACCCCACCTTTTTACGGATTTACATTTTTCTAAATGTTTTCGGGGTGGAAAGACATGCACTTTTTGCAAAGCATACAAGAATTACATATTTCTAAACCATTTTACAAGCAAGTTTAACTGACACAAATGGTTTACGAAAAGCTTATGTTTTATACCGGTTTTTCAAACAAGCGTATTTTTCGAAATATGCATACACACGAGTTCTAGTTTTCTAAACTACGGGAAAATACAAATACAAGAGTTTACAAGATACAAATGTTACAATGTTTACAAATGGTATGATACAAAAACAAGAAGCACTCTTGGTGAGAACGAGTACCAAGTATGATGCGTTTTGAGAATACAAGAATACAAGAAACACTCTTGGTGAGAACGAGCACCAAGTATGATGCGTTTTAAGGAATGATACGAGAAATGATACAAGAAGTGATATGAGAAATGATACGAGAAATCGTGTCACGAATAGGGTACCATAAGCACCATTAATCAACAATATACCTAGACCGCAGAACAAAAGGTTAGATCTAACGGGTGTCGGGCAGCCTCACTCTTGGTGAGAACGAATACCAAGCAGTGCTTTTGTGTCTTAGAATATGCCAACTAGAAAATGCCTAAGGTTTGGTTGCTTCCTATGTCGTGTCACATGTTAATGGCCTTGCAACCCATTAACAACATGATACATACAAGAAATACTTGATTTATACAAGAAAACGTGATACATACAAGAATACTTGATTTATACAAGAAAACATGATACATACAAGAATACTTGATTTATACATGAATATTTGATTTACACAAGAATACTTGATTTATACAAGATACATACAGAAATACTTGTTTTATACAATATACATACCATGTTTTCATACAAAGTTTCTGTATAACTTGACAAGAAAATGATTTTAAATTCGTTTTCTCAACAATACTTCAAAAACCGGTTATTCAAAAAGATTTATTTCAAATCTTTTACAAACAAACTATGATCTCGCTCAATTTTATGTTGACTTTTTCGCATGTTTCTTTCTCAGGTTACTTTACAGAAACAATGGAACGGTTGGAATAGGAGAACCATGAAGAATCGAGTACTTAGTGGGCGTTCAATTTCTAAAAGACTTAGCTCTTTTGCTTCCACTGTGCAATGAAGATACCAGTCCAGTCACGCCAGCTCTGATAATTTCGGGGTGTGACAGATTGGTATCAGAGCCATAGGTTACAGCCATAGGTCACCCCAGCTCTGATCCCAGATTGGTATCAGAGCTATAGGTTACAGCGAATTAGGTTTCTGCAGAGATACCTAGGCTCTAACCTCATTTTCCTCTGGGAACTTAGAATATTAAAACCTGAATACATACAGAACGCATAGTACTCGAATATGGTCTCCAACCGTTGCCGAAAAACAAACAGTCAAAATTTTGCTTTCAAACATACGCTATTGTGGTGTTTTATACACGGTACACAAAACAGTCGCATACAGTACACAAAACACTGAAAGTTTAGGAAACATGCATTTAAGACCTTCGGAAACTCATGTTGAAGTTCATTAAAGGTCATCACGTAGGAACCGCGAATATAAACTCGGGCACACATTATTATCCATATTGTCTATGATATTTTAACTTCCTGAGAAGGTAGCCTACGCATAACGAAATGCTAGTGCACAGCTATACATGAAACTTAAGCTATACATCAATGGAGGTTGAAGTACACCACATACGACTTTCGAGGAAGCGGCAGTTTGGCACGCGTTCCTGCAAACGACACAAGTCATGCTAAGAAGAAGACATATATCTCCGCATTCCCCCTAACTTGTTAACGACGAATACACTATGGTAATGTTACCTAACAACTAGTTATCACATGCAACCCCAGGTAAAGTCCTTAAATTTCTTTTATTGAAATTTCGACTTTCACTTTTACTGAGTAGATTTTCGTATCTCTACTCCTCATAATGGTCATTGTATCACGATCATTTCCTTCAGTATAGCGAATACTCATTTGCTTCGTTTCTTGAAAATTCATATGATACGCATGCATCGTTTGTTACGCATGTGGTTTCGTTTCGAATAAGCGTTTCATCAAAGTTCAAATATTATTATTGATTTGTGATTCGAATGACCCGCATTATCGAAATTGTTGGCTTCTTTGTTATCTAGTCAACACATTTTCCTAAAAATTCCTTTCTTTTTCAAGTTACATACATGGTATTTCGTTGTGACCATGCCGAAAGTTTTCTTGTTGATACATGTAATTATTGTCGGCTTGCGCCGAAGTCAAATTCAATTGTTTGAACTTGTTCATTACACATATTCAATTCAAGACACCATATGATGTATTGAAAACATCATATTCGAATTCGTTTTAACAAGCGTTTCATTGTTCTGAGTCGTAGTAGATTTGTTTGGTCTACGACTCCAATAAATCGTTTGTTGATTTCGACACCTTGTGGTGTCAGTATAAACTTGTAGCTTGGGCTAATCATGATTGAGCGTTTTATGCAAAACACAGGTGATACTTGTTCGATCACCGCTATATTTGAATTGTTTCATTCACTATGACACCTTGTGGCGTCGGTAGAACTTGCAGCTTGGGCTGATCATGATCGAGCGTTTCATGCAAACTATTACATTTGAGCTTGTTGAAATCTAAGTTCAATTATTGGATGCGATCATTTCTAGAAGTCATTTGCATCTAGTGATACGTCCTTGAATTCACATCATTTGAATAAATCTTGATTCGATTTCATGATCGTTCACTTTGGTATTATTCGCATTTACTTACGCTTAACGTAACTCTAAGGAGTTGACGTAGTCTAAATTTCGAGTACGAAATTTTATTAACAGGGGGAGAATGTGACAACCGGTAATTTACACCCATAATTACGTGATTAACAGGTGATTACGCGATTATAAATAGTGTTTACGACGGTAATTAACTTAACCAGGCCCTTGGAGTGCCCAGGAACGTTTGTTCAGCCATACAGTACGCGTATGAAGATTCGCGTGGAATCTGCGAAACATCAAATGACAACGGACTGAAACCGTACGAAATACTGACGACACCGAAAAATATGGATGTTACACGAATATTTTATGCTCATGGAGTTTGGGTCGCGATATCGGGTCTCGTAAGAATTACGGGCCACTTACACATGAGATGAGCTTGTGGGCCCTGGGCACAAGCCCAAAACCCACAAGCCTAAACCTGCACATAATATATTAGCGGTTTTCCTACATAATCTGTACAAGACCTTGTAAGATCTTATAAAATCCTATTAAGATCTCTACAATCTACTCAAAATCCTGCCAAAATCTTACAAAATCCATAAAAGAGATTTGTGTCTCATGAAATGAAACCATGAGATATCTACAAATTTTTCTTAATCTTCATGGGATCTTTGTAGATCTTTATACATAGAACAAGAGGGAATCACATTGGTCAATACCCACATGATTGAGTATAAAACCCTACCCTCTATTGCTTCAACATATCACTGCAAACAAATTAAATATACACACACACATAAAGCAGACTACCTCTCACCTTCTACCCTCTCCCTCTCTCTCGATTTCTTCTGCACACCCACAACAAAATTTGAGCATCTCATTCCCCCTCTCAACACTCATTCACAGCCAAACACCTCCTCCCTTTACTCGATCTGGCAGCCGACCACCTCCGCCACCACCGTCTGGTGGTGGCCCATCGACGAGACTCAGGGGCGGAGAGAGAGAGAGACTGAAGGAGAAAGAGAACGCAGAGAGAGAGAGAGAGAGAGACCGGAAAGATGGTGGTGACGGCACTAGCAACGCCGCCGTCTGTGTCGGCAATGGAGGCGACGGCGGTGTCGGGTGGCGTCGGGTGCCGGCTCTGTCAACGGCGGAGCCAATCTCCGTAAACAAGTGTACCCCGGTTGAAGATGATGATGTTGCTTTGGCTTAGGATGTTGATGATGAAGATCTCGACGTCGGAGACAAGCTCCGGCCGTCGGAGCTCGAAAAAGACAGCAGCAAAGGTTCAGCAGGTTTGAGATCCAGTTTAAGTTTTGTTCGATTCATATGCGGATTCTGATTGGTTCGAGTTTTGACACGGGTTAGCTTCGGGTCAGATTTGGGTGTGGATTGTCTCAGGTTCGAGTTTCGTTTAAAGATTCAGGTTATGTCCAGCTCGTTTCAAGTTTCGGGTTTTGGTTCGAGTCAACTCGGTTAAACCGAGTTAACTCGGCTTGGGTCCGGGTCAACAGTTTGGTCCAATCAACAACTGGTTAGCAAGCTCCGGTTCGGTTCGTGGTTCGGGTTGACTCGGTCAAACCGAGTCAACTCGGTCAACTCATACCCGGTCAACTCAGTCCGCGGTTCGACGCGAGAGATTTGGTAAAGATTGACTACGCGTTTAATATTTACGTAATTTTAATTATTTTGTGAACGAGCTCGAACCGATTCGTTTATAATTCAGTTACGTTTTATTTTGGTCGTATTGATAAAACTTTATGATATATATTGTTTGAATGGATTGAATTATTGTAGAGATTGATAAAATACGATAACTTTTTATTGTCGGGTTATTCCAAAAACAGAGGAAACTCTGTCCGTTTTTCGAGAAAACCAGAAAACAAAACGTGTTTTTATAAAACAAACATTCGATTTCAATGGATCTTTTAGAAAAACAAATACAAACCTATAGTTCCTGTCGTACAACACAAATTCTTTTATAAAAATAGATATAGTTTATCTATTTATTTCAAAGATCCAAAAACTCGATGATAATTTTATTAAATAAAAATAACTTTTTATATTTATTTCAAACGCCGAAATGGCCTGTAATTATATTTTGACGAATATATACAAGACACGCTATATAATACGAGCTTATTATATATTCTTTTCATAAAACTCTCGTCACATACACGTACAACTTCTCGAGACGGCTAACGCAATTATAACGATATATTTATATAATTTTATATAAATATTTATTTATTTCTCTCGAGAATTAAGTCTTTTCAAGACTTATTAGTTATTACCAATAATAACCGAGACTTAACTAGTATAACTTAATCATTCTTATTAAGTTCATAACTTACCGTCGAATCGTTCGGTTAACGATGCGGTAGAGCTCGGTAACACGTAGATTAGTTACCGCATTAATTAGAAACTTATTTAGATATTCCATGCTAGGAATATTGTAGAATGCAAGTAGCAAGTCAAGTCTTGGGAACGACATTACGAAGTCGTATATAGCTAGCTTTGCACAGGAATATTCAGGTGAGTTCATAACCCCACCTTTTTACGGATTTACATTTTTCTAAATGTTTTCGGGGTGGAAAGACATGCACTTTTTGCAAAGCATACAAGAATTACATATTTCTAAACCATTTTACAAGCAAGTTTAACTGACACAAATGGTTTACGAAAAGCTTATGTTTTATACCGGTTTTTCAAACAAGCGTATTTTTCGAAATATGCATACACACGAGTTCTAGTTTTCTAAACTACGGGAAAATACAAATACAAGAGTTTACAAGATACAAATGTTACAATGTTTACAAATGGTATGATACAAAAACAAGAAGCACTCTTGGTGAGAACGAGTACCAAGTATGATGCGTTTTGAAAATACAAGAATACAAGAATCACTCTTGGTGAGAACGAGTACCAAGTATGATGCGTTTTAAGGAATGATACGAGAAATGATACAAGAAGTGATATGAGAAATGATACGAGAAATCGTGTCACGAATAGGGTACCATAAGCACCATTAATCAACAATATACCTAGACCGCAGAACAAAAGGTTAGATCTAACGGGTGTCGGGCAGCCTCACTCTTGGTGAGAACGAGTACCAAGCAGTGCTTTTGTGTCTTAGAATATGCCAACTAGAAAATGCCTAAGGTTTGGTTGCTTCCTATGTCGTGTCACATGTTAATGGCCTTGCAACCCATTAACAACATGATACATACAAGAAATACTTGATTTATACAAGAAAACATGATACATACAAGAATACTTGATTTATACATGAAAATTTGATTTACACAAGAATACTTGATTTATACATGAGTACGTGGTGTACACAAGAATACTTGATTTATACAAGATACATACAGAAATACTTGTTTTATACAATATACATACCATGTTTTCATACAAAGTTTCTGTATAACTTGACAAGAAAATGATTTTAAATTCGTTTTCTCAACAATACTTCAAAAACCGGTTATTCAAAAAGATTTATTTCAAATCTTTTACAAACAAACTATGAACTCGCTCAACTTTATGTTGACTTTTTCGCATGTTTCTTTCTCAGGTTACTTTACAGAAACATTGGAACGGTTGGAATAGGAGAACCATGAAGAATCGAGTACTTAGTGGGCGTTCAATTTCTAAAAGACTTAGCTCTTTTGCTTCCGCTGTGCAATGAAGATACCATTCCATTCACGCCAGCTCTGATAATTTCGGGGTGTGACATGACAACTGTTAGAAAGATAAAAGGAATTTTAGAGTTTTGTGGTTTTTTGTAGTTGTTGTAGTAGCCTATATGATTATGATGTTTATTCATGTTCATCGATTTTTCTCTCAAGAAGTTATGGGTTTTTTTTTCTGGGTATGATGTTCTTGAAACAAGTTTGATGTTTGAGGGTTTGTTCTTGGTTCATTCGAAATAGAGTGTGGATCAAGTTGATGGGTCGGGTTCTAGTTAATTTTTTTAAGTTTAATAATTATATGAGGGTATATAATTAGTCATTTCACCGGCCAACTAATGGTCAGCCAACTAATTATGTTAGCAGGGACCTTATTGATTCAAAACGACAATCACAATGACTTGATTGTTCAATTTTGCCAGATGAGACTCAATGTGCCAATAGGTGTTACTCACAGAAGCTCAAATTATAGTTTACTCATTTAATAGTAACTACAAGATGTCCGCGCGATGCGGTGGGAGCGACACATCGCATTACGATACTCGTTTTTTGTAGTTTTCTTGTTCATATAACATTAATTGTAGCATTATTGTGATAGATATACATCAAAAGCAAAGTAATGGGGTAAACCATTTCACTGTGCTGTGCATGGTTCGGTCGGTTCGGTTATTATCCTTAACCGAAGCGGAAACCAAAGTCATCGGTTAGTCTATTTTATTAACCAATCGGTTTTCGGTTAATCACTTCGGTTTATTTGGTTAGATTGACGGTTTTTGGTTTTCAGTTTGGTTCATTAATTATCAGTTAATAGAAAAAACCAAACTTGGGCTAAAACTTTTGCTTAGAGATATATGAAATTAAGGTATAAATACATGAAAGGAAAGTATAAATATATGAAATGGAGATATAAAATATGAAATATATGAACTTGAGGTATAAAAGTTAGAAATATATGAAAATATGAATAGTTTGGTCCGATTCAGCTAATTTTGGTTAGACGATTGTACAAAAAAATTGATAACCGGGTTTTGGCTAATTCGTTTTTCAATTAATTCAACTTTTGGTTGATTTCGGTTCGGTTTCGTCTGTTTTCGGTTTGGTTTTGGTTAACGATTTAATTATTGATCAGCTATAACCGGGTTTTGATTAATAACCGATAGGTGCACACGCGATACGGCGGGAAACACAGACATTGCCACAGTGTACATTGTTTGGTTGGTTAGATTATTATCCTCAACCGAAATCAAGGTCATCGATTAGTCAATTCTATTAACCAATCTTTTTTTAGTTAATCAGTTTGCTTTATTTGGTTAGATTGATGGTTTTTGGTTTGATTCATTTAATTTCTAAAGTTAATAGCCAACCAAACTTAGGCTAAAACTTTTGATTAGAAATACATGAAATTTAACTATAAATACATGAAATGGTTGTATAGGTACATGAAATTGAGGTATAAATACATAAAATTGGGGTATAAATATGATATACATGAACTGAATGTATAAAAGCTATAAATATATGAAAATATGAATGGTTCGGTTCAGTTAATTTTGATTAAATGAGGGTACAAAAAATCGATAACCATTTTTGGTTAATTCAAGTTTTGGTTAATCAATTTTTAGTTAACTCAATTTTTGGTTGATTTTGGTTCGGTTTCGGTTAATGCTTTAGTTATTACTCACCCTTAAGCATTGTTAATCATGTAAACATATCAGTTGTTTTAATTAAAAAAACTATAGTAATACTATACTCAAATTAAAGAGAATAAAATACTCGTTTTTATGGTGTAATTTATATATATATATATATATTAACGTACCAAAAAGTTATGACCCTTTAAAAATCATGAGAAGAGTTAGTTTTCTATCAGGAGATAAAGTGCAATTACTAACTAATTATCTAATAATTTTATTAAAGATGAGGGTTTAATCACTTGACATTTTGTAGATATTAAACATTATGGGATAACGACTAAGTACGTTGGGGCTTTAATCACTTGTACATTAAGACATCATCTATTTGTACCTTTTAATCCACATGTTAACACTGACCAAGACAACTATCGAAATGTCGACAAAAAATGAGTAGGTCGTCACGGTACTTTTGGATTTTTTTTTAAATTTTATAGTTTATAAGACATGACAAGTATACGTCAAAGAATTATAAGTTTGTTTTGGAGGGAGAAAAGCGTAACTAATTACCGATAATTATGTTAAAATTTAGAGATTTAAGTGTAATAAGATGGGGGCTAAAATATAATTATTGTTTAAAAGACCAATTTACCCCCATTTTAGGGGTGTATTTATAAATTAGGGTAAAGTTCCTGTACAAATAGCCTTATCGTACAAAACATACGAAAGACATGAAAAGGTAAAAAAACGCGATGACATTTACGTAATTATTTTACCCGTAATTACCCTATAGGTTCAAAATTACATTACAATATCATTTGTAGTGTAATTATGATACTCTACAAAATTACCCTACAAGATCAAAATTACCCTACAAGATCATTTGTAAGGTAATTTTGATAACTACTCTACGAGTAAATTATTACAAAAATGCCATCACATTTTTTACCTTTTCATGACTTTCGTACATTTTGTACGATAAGGCAATTTGTATTTGATCTTTGGCCTTGTAAATTTAGAGTGAACAGGTTCTTATTTTTTTAGTATCTTAAAATGCTCCTCATAATAATAAAAATAATAATAATAATAATAATAATAATAATAATAATAATAATAATAATAATAATAATAATAATAATAATCTTGTGAACACTAAAACGATTTTAAATATTATAGCTCGGGGGCAAAACCTGACTTGCGTGGGCCTATATTTTAAAGCTCCATTCGTATATGTAGGGCTCAAGCACACACGAATTTAATAGTTTCAGGTCAAGTTGACGTATTTTATCCTGTTATGAAGATATTATAAATAAATTTTGTAACTCTATAAAATGGTTTTCATATACATCACACTTGTCTACGTATGCGTTAAAAGTTGATGATTCATTCTTTGCACTAAAGATTTTAACAATTATCGGACATCATTAAGATTGAACTGATCTAATAAATTTGTTCCAAAGCTAAATTAAAAAAAAATTTCCTCCATAATTGGTTTTTTTGTTAAAGTTAGAGTAGGCTTGTTTTAAAATGACTTGAGCATTAACTAATTTCACATGTGGGAAACATTATATTTTATGTAACAACCAGAAATTATCTATTTAGGAATAGCTTAGCGGTGTTGGTAATGGTGACTTAGAGTTTAAAATAGGAGGCTTATTACTGATTCCAAGTTTGCTTTTTTATTAGTTTCTAGACGTTAGTAGACTAGTAGTTTTATACATAAGCAAGAAAAAGAAAAAGAAAAAGAAGAAGAGAACTTGAATTACTATTTTAGATTTTGGCTTGTTTTATCCACTATAGTAAAAACCCACAATCTATACTATATAATAAAAGAAACAATTTTTGGGACACTTGTCATCATATTAGACCATGTTTTATAGATAAGTATTATTTTAGTTTAATCTTTTCTAATTAATTATAGATAATCCTCCTACTAAATATTATTTAGTTTAATTTCTTATGGATAATTATTATTTAGTTTAATCTCCTTTTTCTTTATAATATTATTTATTTAACTAATAGAGTAAATTACGATTTTGGCCCATGTGGTTATATCACATTTACTCTTTTAGGCCAAAAAGAATTTTTAACAACTGAGCCCCAACGTTTTTTTTTCTAATCTTTTTGGCCCCTGACGTCTTTTTTCTAACCATTTTGGCCCCTAATATTTAATGGATGGGGTTAGTGTTAGGGGCCAAAAAGATTAGAAAAAAAGAGGTTGGAGGCTCAGATGTTAAAAAATTCTTTTTTGGGCTAAAAGGGTAAAAATGATATAACCACAGGTGCCAAAATCGTAATTTACTCTAACTAATATTATTTATCATTTATACATTTACGGAGTTTTAAATAATGGGTTAAATTTATTGAGACTTCCAAAAAGATTAGAAAAAAAGAGGTTGGAGGCTCAGATGTTAAAAAATTCCTTTTTGGGCTAAAAGGTAAAAATGATATAACCACAGGTGCCAAAATCGTAATTTACTCTAACTAATATTATTTATCATTTATACATTTACGGAGTTTTAAATAATGGGTTAAATTTATTGAGACTTCGTTAACAAATTTTGCTACAACAAAATAATCTATTTATATCAATCTAAATTTTTATCTATACTATACTATATAATAAAACATTAATGTGTGACACATGTCGTTCATTGTAGGTATTTATTTTATGATTTTCTCGCCTCACTTCCAGACTTATCTTATATTAATTAAATAAATAAATGAATAATGAGCTAATATTAAATTTTATCCTACTTTAAATTTCGAATACCATTATTCTATTTTTCTAATAAAATATTATCCAAAATTGTAAATTGTTACTTTAAAACATTTTAAATAAAACAAATTATTTATCACGAAAACCAAACTTTGTATTAATATATTAAATATTTTTATTTTCAGTATACAAAATTACATTTACTAACTTTTTATTATTTGGTATATAAAATTACATTTATTTAACTCGTGTAATAAATGAGGTTTTTTAAAGGTGTATTATTTTATTATTTGGTAAACAATATTACATTTATTCAACCCGTGTAATACATGTGGTTTTAAAGATATAATTTTTTTTATTTGGTATATGAAATTACATTAATTCAACCCGTACAATATGGTTCTTATATATATATAACTTTTTATTATTTAATATATAAAATTATATTTATTCAACCCGTGCAATAAAGGAAGTTTTTAAATATATAATGTTTTATTATTTAGTATATAAATTTATTTACTCAACCCGTGTATTACACGGGGTTATAACCTAGTACTTTATATTCAAACCTAATTGAAGAATCAGATTTGAAAATTAACTAAAGCTTCACATAAATTTAGTATTACTTGGATCGTGAGTTACTCGAATTCGATTAAAAAAAAATAGTTGTCGACAATTATTAACGAATAATAGTTAAATTTATATCAATACATACAAGTAAAAAATATTAATACTGAAAATAGTAATAAATAATAGAAAATAGATAATTGCTTAAAACTATTAATATTGAAAATAGTAAATAAATAATAGATAATTAATTTGGGTAATTGTTACTAGTGGTAAAAAGTTAGGAAAACATTTGGTACAAGTCTAGGTTCAGAATATAATAGAAAGTCTTTTATAGACCGTGGGGTATGGTGGACGTGGATTATGGGGTATGATGGGGTTTTGTGCGTCCACGTGGATTATGGGGCACCAAATACCGAAACCGAATTTCATAGGGATATGGTGGGCGTGGCTAGGGTGGCGTGGCCAAGCCACATCAATATTATATATATATATAAATCAAACGGGCTAGTAGTCTTGGCCAACGAGGTTCCGCCATGTCATGTTCGTAGCCCCGCCCAACGCCCGGGCTGAAACCCCCGACCAAGGGACCACGCCGAAACTCTTAGCACTTTTTTCCGCATCCTTTTCTTTCTTGAAGATCATGTCTAATCGTCAAAACAATCCTACCGGGGATAACCCCAATCCTACAAACTTGGCACCTACGGGGAACACCACCCCAGCACAACAAATCAGCCACATAGGCACATCCGCACAGGGGGGCTCTCCCCCAGTGTTCATGCCAAATTTTTTCACAGTACGGTTCTGTGATACCTCCAGGAATGGATCTTCATTCCTGGTCTTGCCAACAACAGGTTGCCCTTGCGGCAGCCTACAACACAGCTTGCGCAGAGACGCAAGTACCCGGAGGACCCACCCTCGCACCACACACACCTGCGCATCGTATCTTGCAATACGATAGTAGGGCACCCGAAAACCTGGCCTCCCAGGATAGGGTGGAGGAATGCGGATCCTCCTACTGCAGCGTCCGCACGATTAACGAGGACGACTCCACATATGGATCCCGTCGTAGGGGTCCAATACACAGCTGCCTAGGCCCGCATGGCGAACATCGGCGGCAATCAACAGCCCACCGCGGCTCCGGCATCCACAGCCGTCTGGGACCACAGCCCCGTCATAAGGGGCATGATCGCACCGACCCAGACGACCACACATATTGTGGGGAATCCCACTCAACCAACAGCCGACCGGGAGGATACAACTACATTCCTCCTAGTCAATCCCGCACTACCTACGTCCGCGCCGCGAAGCGCAGGCCAACCCAACCTTACAGGACAAAGTCCGCGTCCGAAAACTCCAAGTTTATACCGGAGATCGCCCACGCCGAAGTCACAACGACTAAACTCCCACTCACGATTGGGAAATACAGTGGTTCATCCGACCCGGACGACTACATGAACATTTTTTCCCCCAGACCCTCACTGGATTAGCGAGGGCCTGGTTCGATTCTTTGCCAGCAGGAGCGCTGGCTTCATTTGAACAATTGCAAGCAAAATTTCTTGCACACTTCAGCCAGCAACGACGTCACAAACGTGACTCAATGGATGTCATGAACATTTGGCGCGGGGATAACGAAAGCCTAGAATCTTTCGTTATCCGCTACAATAAAGAGTGCCTCGATATCGGCGGGATCGCAGATCAAATGGCCCGCAACCATTTCATCCGGGCTGTCAAGGACGATGAAATGGTGATGACCATCTCAGGCAAGGAGGGCTTGCCAGAAAAGTGGGACGACGTCATGGCCGCGGTCAAGACGTACGCCCAAACTCAGCGGTCTCTAAAACCGCACACTGCCAAGGCACAACCCCATGCGGAAGGACAACCCTCCCGCCAAGACGCCAAGCGCAACAACAAGCGCAACCGGGACACATGGAATCGTGGCAACGATTCCAAACCTTATGTCCCGCGCGACTACCAGCCCGACGCAAGGGCAACGATCAATGATCAACGCGAACAACGGGCATCAATGAGATAATCTCGGGACCGCAGTTGGACCGAGATCAACAAGTCTCCAAGAGATGTCCTCCAGACGGACGCACAATTCTTGCGACCGACCCAAACAATGAAGTCCAAAAAGAACCAAGACCTCACCCTTTATTGTGAGTATCAGAAGGACTCGGGCCACTCAACCAACAACTGCATCAGTCTCTGGTTGGAGATTGAACGAGCCCTAAAAGAGAGGAAGCTGTAACATCTGTTGACAGCAGCGCAGAAGCAAACAAAGGGCATCACCCCCAACGACGAGGGCACTTCCACGGGCAAAAAGACCATGTTTGTGGCCTCAACCCACATGATCAATGGAGGCCGTGGAAGGCCGCAGAAAGCGGCAAGAAGGGGGGAGAACGAATGGAAAGACGAACAAGTCGTTTTCCCCAAAGTTCGAGGCGGACCGCGCGACAGGCGCGCCGTCGTCATCACCGGCTACCTAGCTCATTACTGCACGGAGCGATTGTTCATCGACCCGGGCAATACCGCTGACATTATCTATGAGCAGTGCTTCAACCAATTCGATCAGGAGGACAAAGATCGATTGCAGCCGGTAGACTACCCTTTGGCTGGATTCGCGGGGGAAACAGTATTCCCCTAGGCCAAATTACATTCCTCGTGCGCCTTACCAACGGCAAGCATACGAAGATCGAGGAGGTAAACTTCATGGTTTTACCCCACACCTCCCGATACGACATACTTCTCGGATGAGAGTCCTAAGGCGACTTTAACATGATTACATCCGTCCCGCATTCTGCCATCGGTTTCCCAACCGAGACGGGGGTCGCCATAATTTACGCCCGCAGAGAAATCATGTCAACGGACGAACTACGTCTGACCAAGACAGCAAGGCTCACCCCCAACACCCAACCAGAGAAATGGGTTCTTAACGCAAGACACCCAGAACAGACGGTGACATTGGGTTACGCCTTGTCTAACAGCAAAAGGGCGCGCCTGAAGCAGCTTCTCTTCAGGAATCAAGATATCTTCACGTGGACACCCGCATACATGACAATTGTGCCACGCGAAGTCGCGCAACATTTCTTGAATACCTTACTAGGTATCAAGCCGGTAATCCAAGGCCAACGCCACCTTGTATCCGCGAAGAACGAGGCGATGAATGAGCAGGTCAAAGAACTGCTCTCCGCATGCATACTGCGGGAAGTTAAATACCAGACTTGGTTATCCAACCCAGTCATTGTAGAAAAAGCGACTGGGGGCTGGCGCATGTGCGTCGACTACAAAGACCTCAATAAAGCCTGCCCCAAAGACTGCTACGCACTTCCAGAGATCGACGAAAAGATCGATAACCTCGCCCCATTCTGATGGAAGTGTTTCCTCGATTGTTATAAAGGATACCACCAAGTGCAGATGGCAATCGAGGACGAAGACAAAACGGCATTCCGTACCCCTACGGGGAATTACTGTTACACAAAAATGCCATTTGGGTTGCGTAACGTGGGCGTAACCTATCAATAACTGATGAACGACACTTTTGGCAGTCAAATCAGCAAGAGTGTCGAAATCTACATGGACGACCTAGTCGTCATGAGCATGGAGGAGGATACCATGCTCATGGCTATCAAAAAAACATTCCAAACTCTGTGAAGCGTCAACATGAAGCTCAATCCAGGGAAATGCTCGTTTGGAATGGAGGAAGGCAAGTTCCTTGGATTCATCGTCACAAAAGATGGATTCAAGGTGAACCCGGAAAAAGTTCAGGCGATCGAGCGCATGCCATCGCCTTCTACGATAAAGGAAATGCAACGACTAGCCGGCTAAATATTACCCCTTTATCAGCACTCTGCGGAACTGCTTAAAAAAGGAACAGTTCCAGTGGACCGCAGAGGCAGAAAACGCCTTCCAGGAGATGAAAGAGTGTTTGATACAACTCCCAACTCTCACGGCACCATGCAAGAAAGAACCGCTCATCCTATACCTATCAGCTGCAGATAACGCGGTAGGGGCGATGCTCATCGTAGAACGAGAAGGAGTTCAAACACCAATCTATTACATCAGCAAAATGCTAAATGATACAGAGACATGATACTCCATCATGGAGAAGTTGGTACTCGCGCTGGTACACGCATCTCGACGGCTACGCCGTTACTTTGCAAACGACGTCATCACCGTAATAACCAACTACCGGATCGGGCAAATCCTCTCTAAGCCTGAAATCTCTGGGAGACTAGCAAAATGGGCCATTGAACTGGGCGCACTCACATTGGTTTACAAACCACGCCCAACAATCAAAGGCCAAGTCTTAGCTGACTTCGCCGCGGAAGTACCGGCGAATCGCATTCAAGAATTCGAAGATGCACAAACCCCTACACCTCCACCGTCCTCATCAGACATCTGGGCACTATATACTGATGGTGCGTCCAACGAAGACGGTGCGGGTACAGGTCTGCGACTCGTAAGCCCTGATGGTCAAGAGCTCACTTACGCCATCCGCCTCGATTTCAAGAGTACAAATAACGAGGCACAATACGAGGCTTTGCTAGCAGGGCTGCGCTTGGCAGTCAAGCTCGGCGTCCAACACTTGGAAGCACACGTCAACTCATTACTAGTTGCGGGGCAAATACGCGGCGACTATGCCGCGAAAGGAGATATCATGATCCTTTATCTCGAATAAGCCATGCAACTGAAATCCAAGTTCACGTCCTTCAATATCCGACATATCAATAGGAGTGAAAACAAACCCGCGGATGCACTTTCAAAACTCGCATCCACCAGCTTCCAACATCTGGCAAAGGAGATACGTATTGAGATCCTGCAAAATCCCTCAGTACCCCTGTGCCAAGTTAACGTCATCCAATATGGGACAACGTCTTGGATGACACCAATAATCGCATACTTACAATCAGGTGTTACCTTCGAGAGCAAAGCAAAGGCACGCAAACTGCAATATAAGGCATGCCACTATCAGATGGGGGACGGTATTCTATACCGCAAATCATACCTGGGGCCACTCCTACGATGCGTCGATCCTCAAGATGCCACGTATCTCATCAGAGAAATACACGACGGAATATGCGGTATACATGCAGGGCCGCGTATGGTAGTGGTCAAAATCATGAACGCTGGGTATTACTGGCCCGGCATGCACCTAGACGCGGTTAAAGTCTTGCGCAAATGTTTTAATTGCCAACGACATGCACCAAAGACATTACGCCCAAAGAACAACCTCGTCCCGGTTACCACCGCATGGCCTTTCCAGAAATGGGCCATCGATGTCGTGGGACCATTTCCAGACGCACCAGGTGCGGTAAAGTTTATCATAGTGGCTGTCGACTACTTCACCAAATGGGTAGAAGCAAAACCGTTAGCCTCAACCACCACTATGATAACCAGGAAATTTGTCTGGGAACACATCATCTGTCGTTTCGGTCTACCAATGTGCATCGTAACCGATAACGGCACCAACTTCGCGGCCGAAGATTTCCAAAACTGGCTAAAAGAACTAAACATTGAACACGTTTTCTCCTCAGTGGCGCATCCGCAAGGGAATGGTCAAGTTGAGAGCATCAATAAAAGTTTAGTCGAAGGAATAAAAGCACGGTTGGGAACAGCCAGACGCGGTTGGGTAGACGAACTCCCAAGCATCCTATGGGCCCATAGGACTAGCCCAAAGACAAGTCACGGGGAGACACCCTTCAACTTAGTCTATGGCTCCGAGGCGGTGATCCCCGCTGAAATTGGTCTCCCTTCACCCCGAATGTTAGCTATCAACAAAGTTGACAACAATGACGAGCGCAGGCTTGACTTGGACCTCTTAGAAGAAAGGCGTGAAAATGCCGCAATCAACGAGGCCAATTACAAAACCAAATTAGAAAAATACTACAACGCGCGAGTCCGCATCTGCACATTCAACCCGGGAGACTATGTCCTTCGGGACAATGAAGCCTCTAACACAGAACGCCCTGGAAAACTTGCCCCCAAGTGGGAAGGACCCTACCTCATCCAAGAGATCTTGGGCAAAGGCGCATACAGACTACAAACGTTAGAAGGTGAACCTATCGCAAGGACATGGAACGCATAACAACTTCGACGTTGTTACATGTAAGCTACGTTTACATTTTCCATGTAACCTACTGGCCCGCAGGCCATTTGTCAATAAATAAATGAACAATTTAATGCAATATTGTTTATCTTCTATTATAAATGCGTGTTCCACTTTGCGGTATCTGCAAAAACAGATTGGCAAAATCCTTATTAGTGATACCCATACAAAGTGGTGACCACACACAAATATTGTAATAGGCCAGCAAAGGCAAAACATCAACGTCTATCCGGCTGGATACGCACATACAGTTTTTACAAACTTAACAATTCCTAAACTCTAACGGGATAAAAACAGGAATTGACTAATACTCACACGACAAACGTGTAGAGTATACTCAACCGTGCTTTACAGCCAACATAGTTACCAATATACTTGCATGTCACCTAGACGTGCAAATGGCAAACAATGACTTAGTATTATTGACATGTGCCTGAAACGTTGGCCTTAAATAAACACTATTTCAAATGCGCTCACACAAAGACAGTAAATATTCTTTACTTATGAACATTGAGCCGCACATACTTGCATATCACCTAGATATGCAAATGGCAAATTCAGACTTAATGTTATTTACAAAGACATTAAATCACACATGTTCAAAAATGCAAGTAGTAAAAAGACGTGTACAAATCGAACAAACGGGTTAAACTTTATATATTCCAAAATATTTCTACACCGTTGCGGTGCAGAAGAAGTTTACATCAGTTCTCCTCTAGAAACATTTACATCAAAAAGAGAAGTCAAAAGGGGCATGCAGGCCAACCTAGTCTTCTTTTGTACCACTGGTACCCGTATCACCCTTTGCGCCACCAGCGGTCTCCTCCTCCTCCTCAGGATCATCATACAACAACCGCAACCGGTCCACATAATCTTCCGCCTCCAAGCATTTATCAATATCCTCAATGGCGGAAATGGACAAGCTGTTGTATGCATTACAAGCCGCAGCATATCGAGCCTCAGTATCTACACCATGGAACCCAGATCTCTCATCAGTAAACTTGCTCTTGTAGAAAGGGTTCACATGGTTAAGGCATTTGTTGTAACCAGCCTTGAACCCCGCTTCCCGCGCACGCTCTTTAAGCTCATTATCAGCACTTGCGTTTTCAGGCGCGTCAAGAATGGTCCCAACAATATGCAAAACACAAGTAATAATGTTAGCAAAAGCAAACCTAAAGATAGCAAAGGCACCGGATACTTACATGCCCGATACCGTGATCATGCATCCACTCACGATCTGCCTTAAGCGGATCCAAAGAGGAAATCAGGCTATCTCTAGCCTCAGCAGCCTCCCTTGCCCGCGCTTCAGCGTCAGCCGCGCGGGCAGTGACCTCCTCAATAATGGTCACCCGGTTCTGCACTTCAACCTATCAACAACAAAGAAAACACAAGTATAGAAGCATAATCAATCATACTTGTGAAACAAAGAAACAAATTCAAGTGTAAATGCAACTCATACCTTGAGGCCCTCAATAGCTTTGTTTAAATTGCTGCGGTTAGCATCCGCCTCTTCAAGAGCCTTGTCACCGTGGGCCTCCGCCTCCTTGGCCTCTTTGGCAACCGCTTCAGCTGCGGCCTTCTCCTTCATCAAAGCAGCATTTTGCTGCTTTGAGATTAGTGACCTCCTGGCGAACACGAAAAAGTTTTTCATTTTCCCGAGCACAAGCTTCCCTCCAACCCTTGCGCTCATCAGAAAGCAATTTGGCAAGAGTACGAACCTGTTTAAGGCCAGCTGTCGCAGCCCAAGCTTCAGTCTGCTTGTGCTTCTCAAACGCAGCCTTCTCCCTCTCAAGTTGCTCCGCACCTTCACGAGCAGCCTTCGCTATTGCCTCCGCCATAGTCCGCAGGCGATCGATTCCCTCCTCCTTGCGACCCAGAACTTTGTTGTCTTCCATAATAGCATTTGCCATTATGGAACTCCCAACAAGCATGGAGGAGAGTTGATTTATCCGGTTCTCACGGGGCAAACCACGGGCCCGAAGAACCTCAAAGGGAGTGCCCAAACCGCTCAAAATATCCATGTAGGCCGAGGGATCATTGGAAATATCATCCCCTTGCATTACAGTCCAAAGGGGGCGATGATAGTTCACACTCCGGGCTGCCGCATAAGAACGGCAGTAAAATTCCAATTCAGTCTCGCCAGGCCGAATGGAAGGTTCATCTTCAAAACCCGTGCCTACGGAGGTTGAACCAGCTGTCTTCTCAGCAGCAGGGGAGTTTGGCTTTTCAGCATTAGGAGACTTCAGCTTCTCACCCCCCTGCACTTCACTATCCTGTGGGTCAATCAGATTGTTGGACGAATCCAACGTATCAAAGATAGTGTGACCCGCATCATTCTTCCCGGTATCCTCCGCACGCACAGACGGTGGAGGAACTACTTCGATAGAAGGGCTTCTCCGGAACTCCTTGTTGACTCCCGCGTCAACAGTCGCGTCTCGTGGAGGAAAAAAAAAGAGCCTCAAAAAAGGAGAAAGTCTCCTCAAGCGGTTCTACAACAAAGCAAAAGACAACTATAAGTTCAAGCTAAAAATGACAAACACTTGTAAACATATGGTCCACTTACCAGTCGCAACCGCAGGCTTTGGCTGCGAGATAGCAACTGTCTGAGTCGTTCTCAACTTCGGAAGTGTCACACCCCCAAAATCCACAAGCGGAGTATCACTGCATGGAGGCGTGACTGACCAGGATCAAGCCACCAATCATATTGAACAATGTAATTAAGTAAATAAAACCAAACACAATATAATTGGTATCCAAAAGAAAGTATCCAACTTTAAGTTAATAGCGGAAGCATAAAATGTAAAACCCAAACATAAGTAATAAGTTCATAAAGTTTAAATGTTTAACATGGAACTCAACAGTCCATGTCCCACAACGACCACTCCTCCCTGTGCAAGCTCCATAAGCACCTAACGACCTGCAAGGCATGTAACAACGAGTCAACAACAAAGTTGAGCGAGTTCACAGTTGGTTGTTTAGTTTTAAAAGTTTGTTTTGAAAACCATAAGTCGTTTCGTAAACCACGAGTTAACCAGTATCTTTGTTTCCTAAACCATGTCCATAATCAGTGGGGGCTTCTCCATATGAACCACTAGACCGTTACCATATCGACACCTGACGAAAATAAGTTGTGCCCTACGTCAATGTATATCATCATTGACTAAGTGCCCAGATCCATTAGTACACGCCCGTCCTACCGGCATGGTGTGAGGCTTGTCAACCCTAATAGCGCTATTAACTAATGACCCGCTCGCCATTGGCCCGGCGATTAGGTCGATATAAAAATGAGGCACTTCATGATAGAGTTTTGTCTAGTAAGTTTAAGGTTGTTGTCCTACCCAAGGAGGATGAACGTACGTATTCTACCCAAGGAGAATACGCAGGATTAATATTGGCATCCTACCCATGGAGGATGGCGGTACATATCCTACCCAAGGAGGATATGTAGGTTCCGTTTTAATTCTTTAACCCATTCCCAACCACCGGGAATCCCATGCCTTATAAAGTGTGTGAACTCACCTCGGTTTGCTCGGTATGCTTATCTACTTGCACAAACAATTCAGTCAAAGCCTATAGTATGCACGTATACACAATCAGTTTATGTTCATAATGACTCACATGCAATCTATATCACAAAGTGTGCTTGGCAGTTAACATCATGTATCACGTTAACAATTAATCAAATTCATACAATTCATGCTTCACATAATTGATTTCTCAGTTTATTCTAACATAGCTACCCATTAACAGACCTAACTGACTTAACTGAGTTACTGTGTCTGTTTCCCAACTTGACAAAACATTCGGCGAAATCCCTTCGGCGAAAACCCATTCGGCGAAAACCCTCAAGCGACGAAATCCCAAAGGGTTTTCGTCGTGATTGTATCTTTGTCGGCCTTGGGTTTTCGTCGGGTAGAGCATGATCATCATAACAGTTACGCATTCCAGAAACCCTAATCATCAACACTGTTTCATCCTTACCATTAATCATACAGTCGTTATCCAATTATAATAATCATTAATACTACCAATCATCATAACAAAAGCATCACAGTACTTAACATCTAGCATGAACCCTAGTTTATGTATACATCAAGTCTATTAACATAACACATCACATAATTGAACACTATTTGTATGTTAACATGCTTTCAGATCCTGATCACATTAATAACATTCAAGATCAAGCATTCAATCATATCAATCCTAGTTCCGCATAAAGTTAATCCATCCCTTCGATTTATGCAAAAACTAGTTATTAGAACCCTAAACCAATATCATGTTTCGCATAAAGCTATGTATCCGATTAATCATGCATACCGTGATCAAGAACATCATACACATATATTTAGAATTGAAATCAAGCCAGAAGTGGAAATCACTAACCAAACTATGGATTTTGAATGGGAATGATCGCACAAGATGAATCTAGCTTCGAATGATAGGAGGGTTGCCGTCACACACAGGGATAAGGAGAGACTCTAGGGTTCTGCTGATAGTAATTTACGAAATCTATGCGTGCACAGGGTTTTTAGATTAAATACTTTTGGGCTCCACATAGGCCAAAAGCCTATTACGGCGAAAGTGCCTGTTTTCGTCGAGTGGGTGTGACGAACATCCTAAGTTCGTCGAGTGGGGGGTGTTTTCATCGGGTGGGTAATTTGGCAAAGGTTCCAGTTTTCGTCACAAGGGAGTGTAAGTGATAAGTCTATCTAAAATAAATGATTCACAACTTTTATTAATTAACACAAAACATAAGTCAACATAAACATCTTATAAACTAATCATAGTGCACAGTTTCAATGCAACGAACCACAAAACACAGTATGAAACAAGTAACGTATAGAGGAGAAACCTTGGAAACTCGAGTTGTCACATTATCTCCAACTTGAAAGAAATTTCGTCCCGAAATTTAGCACGTGCTTACTGAGGAAGCTAGTTGTGTTGCATTGTTTCCTGGTTTTCCTGGGGTGTCACATCATCCCCCCGTTGGTTTGGAATTTCGCCCCGAAATTCCGCAGTAGCTTCAGCCTAAGCAGTGGTTGTACTTTTCTCGAACAACTGGGGATACTTGAGTTTCATTTGGTCTTCTCGTTCCCAGGTGAACTCTGGGCCACGACGGGAGTTCCAACGAACTCGAACAAGAGGTATTCTGGTGCACTTGAGAATCTTCACATCTCGGTCAGTAATTTCTACTGGTTCCTCAACGAATCGTAGCTGATTGTCGATTGTAAGCTCCTTCAAAGGAACTATGAGGGTCTCATCTGACAGACATTTCTTCAGATTTGACACGTGGAATACGTTGTGAACTCCGTTGAGTTCTTTAGGTAGATTCAATTTGTAAGCCACTTTGCCAATTTTCTAAATGATTTCGAACGGTCCGACATAACGCGGATTGAGTTTGCCTCGTTTGCCAAAACGAACTACACCTTTCCAAGGTGAGACTTTGAGTAGCACTCGATCCCCAACCTGGAACTCGAGTGGTTTCCTGCGCTTATCAGCGTAGCTTTTCTGACAGTCACGAGCTGTCGCCATTCGTTGTCGTATCTGAGCAATCTTCTCAGTCGTGTCTACCACAAGTTCTGGGCCTGTGATTTGGCTGTCACCAACTTCTGCCCAGCAAAGAGGTGATCGGCATTTACGTCCGTACAATGCCTCAAACGGAGCGGCCTGGATACTGGTGTGGTAGCTGTTATTATACGAAAACTCCACCAAAGGGAGGTGTCTTTCCCAACCATTGCCAAAATCGATCACACATGCCCTAAGCATGTCTTCAAGGGTTTGGATGGTACATTCAGACTGCCCATCCGTTTGCGGATGATAAGCGGTGCTCATGT
The DNA here is from genome assembly GCA_030545235.1 of Helianthus tuberosus. Taxonomy (NCBI): domain Eukaryota; kingdom Viridiplantae; phylum Streptophyta; class Magnoliopsida; order Asterales; family Asteraceae; genus Helianthus; species Helianthus tuberosus. Next base: position 70,714,184 of record CM060411.1, read on the forward strand.
CTAAACGTGAGCCAAAGGACTTGTGCATAGCTTGCCACAATTAAGAAGTAAAACGTGCATCAAGATCGGAAATAATAGAGGTTGGCACCCCGTGCCTCGAAACCACTTCCTTTAAGTAAACGTCTGCTAAAGTAGAGAACTTGTCCGTTTCTTTGATAGCCAAAAAGTGTGCAGACTTAGTCAACCGATCTACTATCACCCAAATAGTGTCATTTCCGCGTTGAGATCTAGGCAGGCCAGTAACGAAATCCATGGAAATTTGCTCCCATTTCCATGTCGGGATCTCTGGTTGTTGGAGTAGGCCTGATGGTTTCTGATATTCAACCTTGACTCTCGCACAAGTCAAACATTTACTGATGTAGGTTGCTATGTTGGCTTTCATGCTAGGCCACCAGTATGTAGTCTTTAAGTCATGGTACATCTTATCCGAACCAGGATGTACTGAGTAACGAGACTTATGTGCTTCATCCATCACAAGCTCGCGCAAGTTTCCATAAAGTGGGACCCAAATGCATCCTGTTACGTTGTAAGCACCGTCTTCCTTTTGTGCTAATCGTTTCCTCAATCCTCGTAGGGACTCCGCCCTGATGTTCTCTGCTTTCAATGCTTCAACCTGAGCATCTCATATCTGAGTAGGAAGACTAGATTGGATGGTAAGTTGTAACGCTCGCACGCGCTTAGGTGTAGTATCCTTTCGACTGAGGGGGTCAGCCACAACATTGGCCTTGCCCGGATGGTATTCGATAGCGCATTCGTAATCATTCAAGAGCTTGACCCATCGACGTTGTCGCATGTTTAACTCCTTTTGCTTGAAGATATGCTCGAGACTCCTGTGATCGGTGTAAATGGTGCACTTGGTACCGTACAGGTAGTGTCTCCATATCTTAAGTGCGAAAACAACTGCTCCCAACTCCAAGTCGTGCGTAGTGTAGTTCCTTTCGTGAACTTTAAGTTGGCGCGATGCATAGGCAATGACCTTGTCACGTTGCATCAACACGCAACCAAATCCTTGGATGGAAGCGTCGCAATAAACCACAAAATCGTCTGTACCTTCAGGCAATGAGAGAATTGGTGCGCTACACAGTCTATCCTTTAAGTGCTGAAACGCAGTTTCCTGTGCATCACCCCAACGATAGGTGACACCCTTCTGAGTTAGTGAGGTGAGAGGTTGCGCAATCTTGGAGAAATCCTTGATGAACCTTCTGTAGTAGCCCGCCAAACCCAAGAATTGGCTAATTTTTGTTGGTGTACGGGGTGCAGGACAGTTCTTGATCGAGTCGACCTTGGATGGATCAACATGAATCCCATCCTTGTTTGTTGGTGTACGGGGTGCAGGACAGTTCTTGATCGAGTCGACCTTGGATGGATCAACATGAATCCCATCCTTGTTTACCACGTGGCCTAGAAAATGGACTTCGCGAAGCCAGAAGTCACATTTCAAAAATTTGGCATACAACTGCTCTGCTCGAAGGAGTTCCAAAATAAGCCTCAGGTGTTGCTCGTGTTCCTCCTGACTCTTCGAATAGATCAGGATGTCATCGATGAAAATAATGACAAACTTATCCAGGTAAGGTTTGCACACTCGGTTCATGAGATCCATGAAGACCGCAGGTGCATTCGTCAATCCGAAAGGCATAACCAGAAACTCGTAAAGCCCATAACGAGTTCTGAATGCTGTTTTAGAGATATCCTCGTCTCGGACTCTCAGTTGATGGTAGCCTGACCTCAGGTCAATCTTGCAGTAGAAACTCGACCCTTGCAACTGGTCGAATAAGTCATCAATGCGTGGAAGAGGATAGCAATTCTTCACAGTCACCTTGTTGAGTTCGCGGTAGTCTATACACATTCTGAAGGTACCGTCTTTCTTCTTCACAAATAATACTGGAGCTCCCCAGGGCGAAGATCTAGGACGTATGAAACCCTTTTCCAAGAGTTCTTGTAACTGTGCGGATAGTTCTTCTAGTTCAGATGGAGCTAGACGATAAGGTGCACGAGCGATTGGTGCTACTCCAGGAGCTAGCTCGATTTGAAACTCGACTTGTCGATGAGGCGGAAGACCAGGTAATTCCTCAGGAAATACCTCAGGAAAGTCGCGCACAATAGGAATGTCTTCTATCTTCTTTTCCTTCAAGGATGCATCAGAAACGAGGGATAGAATAGCAGTGTGGCCCTTTCGCAAACACTTCTGGGCCTTAAAGAAAGAGATGATGCCCACAACAGCACCACTCGTGTCGCCATGAATCACGAGAGGTTCTTCACCAGAACGAGGAATACGGACGATTTTCTCCTTGCAAATAATCTCTGCTTGATGTTGAGATAGCCAATCCATCCCAATAACGACATCGAAACTACCAAGAACGATAGGAATAAGATCGATAGAGAAGGTCTGACCAGCTAGAACGAGATTACAACCCTTAACTATGTGTATGGCTTCAAGACTTTTACCGTTTGCTAGTTTTACCATGTGTTTGGTGTTCAAAAGTGTTGGAGTGCGCTTAAGCATTTGACTAACCTTTAGGGACACATAACTAGTATCCGCACCCGAATCAAATAAAACAGTAACAAAGAAGTCATCCAGAAGAAACTTACCCATCACAACGTTGGGATCGTTCCTCGCGTCACCCTGACCCGGCACGAAAACACGTCCCCTGGCACCATTGCCATCATTGTTACCCCCGTTATTATTCCCGTTCCCCTGATTATTGTTGTTGTTCTGATTCTGGTTCAACTGGGGGTAGTTCCTCTTGAAGTGACCTTCAGCACCACACTGATAGCATCCCCTATTACCCTGCTGTTGCTGCTGCTGATGCTGTGGAGCTGGTGGCTGTTGTTGACGATTCTGATTTGCCGATCGGGCGCCACTACAATCCTTAGCTTCATGACCAAGCTTGTTACACCTCTGACAACGACCCTTATTGCACGGCCCACTATGATGCATGTTGCATCGGTTGCACTTGGGGTGATTTCCTCTATATCCACCCTGCCCCTGACTACCCGAAGATTGCTGACCAGGGCTCTTGTAGTCATCTGTCTTTCGCGGATGAGACTGTGACTGAGCTGATGTTGAACCCTTGCTTGAGACTCCATCCCATTTGCGCTTGTTGTCGCTGGGGGCATCAGAAGTAGTAGTGGTGGTGGTGGTGGTGGTGGTGGTGGTGGTGGTGGTGGTGGTGGTGGTAGTAGTAGTAGTAGTACCAATACGCTTGGGCAGCCTGTTCTGCTCGACTGCCTGATCAGTGAGACGATGAGCCAAACGAATAACTTGCTGAATCGTAGCGAGGTTCGCTGCAGTCACATGACTCTGGATCTCTGGCACTAAACCTTTGAGGTACAGCTCGATACGCTTGATAGGAGGATCTACCATAGTAGGACACAAGATGGCCAGTTCGCTCGATCTTTTCGTGTAAGCCTCTATTTCCGACCCCGTCATCTTTAAGTTGTAGAACTCTACTTCCAGCTTGTGGATGTCATCACGATTACAGTACTCTTCCTTGATCAATTCCTTGAAGTGGTTCCATGGGGTGGCATTAGCAGCAACCAACCCCAGCATTTGGACCTGAGCGTTCCACCACGTGAGTGCTACACCTTTGAGGGTACCAGTAGCATACTTCACCCTATGAGCCTCAGGGCATTCACACATCTCGAAAACATATTCGAGCTTCTCGAACCAGTGGAGGAGGCCTACAGCTCCTTCAGTGCCGTTGAAAGTAGTAGGTCGGCAGTCCATAAAAGTTTTGAAAGTACACATAGGAGGCTGAGCATGTTGACCTGTCGTGCGAGTAAGAAGAGACAAAGTTAAGCGCAAGTGTTGGTTCACGAGAGTAGGATCTAAAGATCCTAGAGTAAGTTGCAATGGCAGGTTATACCTCCTGCCTGAGCGGCTGCGAGTGCTGCAACAACTTGTTCATTGATTAAAGCCGTCAGTTGGGCTTGAGTTAGGTTCAGTCGTCCACTCATGATCTTCATACCAAAGGAAACATGAGTGAGAAAAGTGTCGTAAAAGTGCGATGACAGAAGAGAGTAAGCACACATGTGTTTCAAACAATAGTTGCTACATTTATCTAAGCATACCATGAACAATGTACTATGTAACTAACAGGTAGGTAACATAAACATAGACCATATCACCTAGAATGTTGAGCCTTGCACGTGGAGCGAAGCGTCGTTGTGGATCGTTGAGCACTGTACAGGTTATAGTCTGGTTTTGTCAAAAAGCTTTTCCCTTTTTAAAACCAAGTTCACTATAACCAATGGCTCTGATACCAATCTGTCACACCCCAAAAATCTACAAGCGGAGTAGCACCGCATGGAGGCGTGACTGACCAGGATCAAGCCACCAATCATATTGAACAACGTAATTAAGTAAATAAAACCAAACACAATATAATTGGTGTCCAAAAGAAAGTAACCAACTTTAAGTTAACAGCGGAAGCATAAAATGTAAAACCCAAACATAAGTAATAAGTTCATAAAGTTTAAATGTTTAACATGGAACTCAACAGTCCATGTCCCACAACGACCACTCCTCCCTGTGCAAGCTCCATAAGCACCTAACGACCTGCAAGGCATGTAACAACGAGTCAACAACAAAGTTGAGCGAGTTCACAGTTGGTGGTTTAGTTTTAAAAGTTTGTTTTGAAAACCATAAGTCGTTTCGTAAACCACGAGTTAACCAGTATCTCTGTTTCCCAAACCATGTCCATAATCAGTGGGGGCTTCCCCATGTGAACCGCTAGACCGTTACCATATCGACAACTGACGAAAATAAGTTGTGCCCTACGTCAATGTCTATCATCATTGACTAAGTGCCCAGATCCATTAGTACACGCCCGTCCTACCGGTACGGTGTGAGGCTTGTCAACCCTAATAGCGCTATTACTAATGACCCGCTCGCCATTGGCCCGGCGATTAAGTCGATATAAAAATGAGGGACTTCATGATAGAGTTTTGTCTAGTAAGTTTAAGGTTGTTGTCCTACCCAAGGAGGACGAACATACGTATTCTACCCAAGGAGAATACGCAGGATTAATATTGGCATCCTACCCATGGAGGATGGCGGTACATATCCTACCCAAGGAGGATATGTAGGTTCCGTTTTAATTATTTAACCCATTCCCAACCACCGGGAATCCCATGCCTTATATAGTGTGCGAACTCACCTCGGTTTGCTCGGTATGCTTATCTACTTGCACAAACAATTCAGTCAAAGCCTATAGTATGCACGTATACACAATCAGTTTATGTTCCTAATGACTCACATGCAATCTATATCACAAAGTGTGCTTGGCAGTTAACATCATGTATCACGTAAACAGTTAATCAAATTCATACAATACATGCTTCACATAATTGATTTCTCAGTTTATTCTAACATAGCTTCCCATTAACAGACCTAACTGACTTAACTGAGTTACTGTGTCTGTTTCCCAACTTGACAAAACATTCGGCGAAAACCCATTCGGCGAAAACCCCCAGGCGACGAAATCCCTTGGGCGACGAAATCCCAAAGGGTTTTCGTCGTGATTGTATCTTCGTCGGCCTTGGGTTTTCGTCGGGTAGAGCATGATCATCAATAACAGTTACGCATTCCAGAAACCCTAATCATCAACACTGTTTCATCCTTACCATTAATCATACAGTCGTTATCCAATTATAATAATCATTAATACTACCAATCATCATAACAAAAGCATCACAGTACTTAACATCTAGCATGAACCCTAGTTTATGTATACATCAAGTCGATTAACATAACACATCACATAATCGAACACTATTAGTATGTTAACATGCTTTCAGATCCTGATCACATTAATAACATTCAAGATCATGCATTCAATCATATCAATCCTAGTTCCGCATAAAGTTAATCCATCCCTTCGATTTATGCACAAACTGGTTATTAGAACCCTAAACCAATATCATGTTTCGCATAAAGCTATGTATCCGATTAATCATGCATACCGTGATCAAGAACATCATACACATATATTTAGAATTGAAATCAAGCCAGACGTGGAAATCACTAACCAAACTATGGATTTTGAATTGGAATGATCGCACAAGATGAATCTAGCTTCAAATGATAGGAGGGCTGCCGTCGCACACAGGGATAGGGAGAGACTCTAGGGTTCTGCTGATAGTAATTTACGAAATCTATGCGTGCACAGGGTTTTTAGCTTAAACACTTTTGGGCTCCACATGGGCCAAAAGCCCATTACGGCAAAAGTGCCTGTTTTTGTCGAGTGGGTGTGACGAACACCCTAAGTTCGTCGGGTGGGGGGTGTTTTCGTCGGGTGGGTAATTTGGCAAAGGTTCCAGTTTTCGTCACAAGGGAGTGTAAGTGATAAGTCTATCTAAAATAAATGATTCACAACTTTTATTAATTAACACAAAACATAAGTCAACATAAACATCTTATAAACTAATCATAGTGCACAGTTTCAATGCAACGAACCACAAAACACAGTATGAAACAAGTAACGTATAGAGGAGAAACCTTTGAAACTCGAGTTGTCACAGGACGTTTCTTCTCACCAGCACCAGTGGAATCTACCTTCCGCTTTTCTTCTCACCAGCAGGTTCAGAACCTGCAGAGGACCCAACCGCAGCCGCACCACCACCTTGAACACCCAAACCCTCAAGAGTGTCAGACACTACCACGTAATCGGTGTATCTGCGTAAACAAGTACGAGAGATACCTGCCACCTGCGGCACCAACGGTGGAACAACAGCCGGCTCATGCGTTTTCTTCTTGCGAAACCGCATGCCTTTCTCCACCTGCTTTTTGGGAACACCCTTCGCGTCAGGGTCTCCCAAAGCCCCAAGATCACCTGCGTTTCAATTATCAACAAGCAAATCAGGAAAGGCCAACTTATTTACAAAACAAGTAAGGAAATTATATCTACTATACCTTTTCCTTGCGGCAGTTCTGCCTCGCCTCGCGATCAGGGATACGGAAGTTGTCACGAATGGTGAAGTTGAACCCTTCTTCACCCTCCGCACACGCAAGCACCTCAACCTTGCCCTTGAAGTCCGGGTCAAATATTCTCCAAAGGGAAGCATCCTCTGATAATACATTTACAAAAACTCAGTAACAAAGATAAGGAAGTAAGAAACCGCACAAGAAGAAAGGTACTTACCACCAATTTTCTCCCGCACAACGGGCCTTGCTTTCCTACTCATCCTTGTCAGCATCATCCGCAGCACCCACAACTGCGAGTTGTTCAGTTTTTTAAACCCAATGATCCGCAACCTTGGGAACCAGTCCACCGTATCAGCCTTGGGGACAACAATGGTCTCCGATATGATCGTATCGGTCACATTCCGAAAGGTCAACTTAGCAGTGACCGCAGTAGCCTTAATGTAGAAGAATTTTGTCTTCCACTTCATAATTCCCTTGGGAGGGACCATCAGCTTAGGGCTGCCGTGTCGTTGACAGAAAGAGAAGAAACCCGTGTGCAATGTCATCTGATAAAACCGCCGGAAATCTCCGACGGTGGGTTCCATACCAAGAGCACGAAAGGTGTACTCAAAGTTTCGAACCCGAATCATCCCAAACGGGCTCAGTTGAGAAATGTGGATCTTATACCACTACAGAATATCGGAGACAAAAACCGTCAACGGCAGTCGGAGGTTACAGTCGCCGAAGAAGTCAGCCCACATGGTGACATACCCCGCCGGAGCATCAGCGGCGGTGTCACCCTCTTGTGGGTAAACAGCCCCATATTCTTGAGGCATCTGAACTTCAGTCATCAGATGGTCGAACGAAGCCTTCAACCATTTCAGCACCGGCAAACCTCCGCCGGGTGCACCATCTTCCTCCTCCTCCGCTGCCACCAGCGACGAAGGTTCAGGGTTCTCACCAACAGTGGAATAGGGATTAGATGGTTCAGCCATCACAAGAAAGAAGAAAGAGAGTGTATGGTAAAGTCAGAAACTCAAAAACCTCACCGGAAAATCAAACAGTTGATCGGAGAAGACGAAGGATTCTTTCTTTCTCTCACCGAAAAATTTTGAAAATTCGAAGAAGTGAGGGGAAACCCCAAAACGGTTTCCCCTTTTATACTCATCGCAATAAATGTGGAACAGTAACCGAAATGTCGTGCATAAAAAGGGCGAGTTAGGCGACACCACGTGTACAGCAACGTTTCCGCAGACGTTTACCACGCGCGAGTAGCCACCCACGCGCCTGACAAGAGAGACTTTTACACTCATGCTACAGTGCATTTATTACCTCGAGCAGTGCAAACGTCCTTTCGTTTCAGCACATGCCAGGCAAATCCCACCAACTTCCACCAACTTTTACCAACCGGCACGTGCGGCCAACAACGTTTACAAAAGCTGCAAATGAAGACAAACCTCATGTACGCGGCATGCGGTCTTTTATGGTTTCTCAAACCATAACCTAGACCGCATGTCGTTTTTTACATCCCCTCAAAAAATAGGAAAAATATATTTACACTATGTAAAGGGGAATAACCTATATCCTCATATACCCACGAGCACACGTGGAATACGCGGAGATGACACACACGAGCCCGCATAGGTGTTTCAGATACTCAGAACTAGCGTTGTTCTTTAGACTGCGAAAACCGCTTCTCAGGAACAGCAAAACCGCATCACCTTGAAGTTCTTCAAGCTTCAAATCCCTCGTGTTCGGTTCACAACCACAGAGGGGACGCAAACAGCTCTCCATAGGGAAAAGGATAAGCATGATGAGCAACCGCACATCAGCAACCCTGACTCATGATCCTTCAAGAGCCACATCAAAGAGAATCCCTCTTTTAAAGTGAGTCTTCTGCTGCAAACCACAGACACCCATGAGTAGCTACGGCGAAACGCAACTGCGCGGACGGTAGCTACGGAAGAGCCACGACTAAGCCATCACACGTTTGAGCAAAGCTACTTCTAGGAAAACTGCTTTCCAACTAAGCGTGAAGGAAAGTGGCTACAGAATGAATGCGGACGAGTTTCACCCAGATTCCCAAGTATCTAAGGTGATCTCCTTGAGCAACAAGCCAAGCAACAGTGGTAACAAGTCTGCTTATGACTTTGTTTGCCCACCTATGGACCGCATAGAATAAACAATGGTGGGAACTACCATGCATATGACCATGTTTATTTGCCCATAGTTCAGATTAACATTGTTCGACCAAACACGGCCAACAATGACGCAAATACCCCATATTGTTCGACCAAACATGGCCAACAATGTAACGGAACGAGGTAACCGCAAAGGACGTGCGGTTACTTGAGAGCTAAAATTGAAGAACATGAACACCCCACAAAATAGGGATCATCGTTGCATGTCCAGTTGATAAACATAAAGCGAGAGCAAGGCACTTACAGCATTGCATCCGCTGCCGCAAAGGTTACAACTAGAATTGCGGCCATTGACATCTTCAGTCACGGTATCAAAGGTTGGTTCGACACACCAACAGGTGGCAACCAACCCTGATGACATCAGAAAAAGGTAGACCATGCTACCGGATCAAAATCCTTGGCTGAGAATTCCGCATCAGACGGAACTTGTTCACCGGTACGGAAGAGACGTCACACGACTCTACCAAATCCCCAGCTTGATTTACTTAAAGCAGGAGCCATCGGCATGGCCTAGAATCTTCTCCAAACTCCAAAGTACCCGATCGACCTCATAGTCCAGTATTCCTCCCACATGCAACTCGCATGAGGAAACAACACTAGACTGGGGGGACTTTAAGGGGTATGGTCCCAGATCTCACGCAAGCATGGCCTCGAGTGACCATTACTCTTATAAAAAAACCCCACCGGCAAGAACTTATCTGTGTCCATGCAGGCACGCGCGAACACAGCAGTCGAATCCAATCGGTCAAGTGATGAGAAGACTTACCTTGTGTATGAAAATGGGTGTACACATAGCGATGCGGCCTAGCACCGCATCCTATGAACATTTTCGTCACGACAAGGGATCTGGGCAACAGCAACAGTCACCACAAGTGACGATGCGGCCTGGCACCGCATCCCGCAGTCTTCGCTAGAATGAGAACGCGGAAACAACAGCAGTTACCGCAGGCAGCGATGCGGCGCGGCACCGCATCCTGCCCACGAGGCAAGTGGGACTGACACCACAGTGCAAGTGGCACTAATTACAGTCGCCTGTCAGCCCATACGTAAGCAACAGACTGACACCGCAGTAGGACGTGGCTTTACCTCCACAGCCGACAAGCCTGACACACCTGCATAAGGGCGGTGCGTCGTCAGTCTGACCACTCAATTACCCTCCTTCACTCCTCAGCTATAAATACCCATCCCAAACCAGGTTTGAGGTATCTCTTCTCAACTCTCTCACAACTACTGCAATCACACATTTTGCTTCTCAAGCAAATTACTGATTCTCACGCCGGAGAGTGGTAACAAGGAGCACCCCCCACCCTTTTCTCCTTGTTACGAGTCACGGTGTGTTTTCCTTGTACAGGAGACAGCCCAGCTGACGGTCCAGCCACCGATCCTCGGAAAGAAGAAATTAACCCTACTTGACGAGATCAGTGAATTAACCTCTCTTGGTCCACTGTTTCGTCAAATAGTTAAATTTATATCAATACATACAAGTAAAAAGTATTAATACTGAAAATAGTAATAAATAATAGAAAATAGATAATTGCTTAAAACTATTAATATTGAAAATAGTAAATAAATAATAGATAATTAATTTGGGTAATTGTTACTAGTGGTAAAAAGTTAGGAAAACATTTGGTACAAGTCTTGGTTATTAACTTATATATATGTAGTGTCAGAATATAATAGAAAGTTTTTTATAGACCGTGGGGTATGGTGGACGTGGATTATGGGGTATGATGGGGTTTGGTGCGTTCACGTGGATTATAGAGCACCCAATACCGAAACCCAATTTCATAGGGGTATAGTGGGTGTGGCTGGGGTGGCGTGGCCAAGCCACATCATTATATATTTTTTTAAATATATATATAAACCAAACGGCTAGTAGTCTTGGCCAACGAGGTTCCGCCATATCATGTTCGTAGCCCCGCCCAACGCCCGGGCTGAAACCCCCGACCAAGGGGCCACGCCGAAACCCAAGCCCACCCGGGGTGGTGACATGGGCGTTTGTACCCAACCCCCGCCCCATACCCCATAGTCTTACTATGAAGGCTAGAAAGTAATCTTTACTATCAATTTATTTAATCAATAGCTAAGATTTGAAGAAAAAAAAAAAGAAGGCGTGTGGGTTTGTGTAAGGGCATTCTAGTCAATCCAGGGCAATAGTTTCTATCTCCTCCAATTCCCCCCATTTTTTAAACGTTAATAACTCTTTCATACGACATTATTTTTTTTATAAAAATTGCACAAAAAAACGAAAGTTTTTTATCTTTTAAACGAGTATACTATTTCTATATTTTCGAAAAAAAATTTCGAAAACCAAGTTGCGTAAAACGCAATGGACAAAAAGGGTAAAAATGACTTTTTTTCTAAAATGCAATGGACCAAAAACACAAAGAAATGTCTTATTTCTAAAACGCAATTTCTAGAAAACACAAAGAAATGTCTTATTTTTAAAACACAATGGCCTAAAAACACAAAAGAAAGTGTTCTTTCTAAAATGCAATGGGCTGAAAACACAAAAAATTGTGTTTTACTTAAAACGCCATGGACTAAAAAACTTCAAAATGTATTTTTCTAAAACGCAATGGACCAAAAAACACATAAAAATGTCTTTTTTCTAAAACGCAATGGCTTAAAAACACAAAAGAAAGTGTTTTTTTTAAAACGCAATGGACTGAAAACACATAAAATTGTGCTTCAGCTAAAACGCAATGAACTAAAAACACTTCACAAATGTGCTTTTTCTAAAACGCAATGGACCAAAAAAACATAAAATGTCTTTTTTTTTTCTTCAAAAATGCAATGGCCTAAAAACACAAAAGAAAGTGTTCTTTCTAAAACGCAATGGACTAAAAACACATAAAAATTGTTTTACCTAAAACGCATTGAAATAGGGTATGTTTTGTCTGTGAATTGGACCAAAAAACACATAAAAATATGTTTTCCTAAAACGCAATAGATAAAAACACAAAAGAAAGTGTTTTTTTCTAAAACGCAATGGACTAAAAACACATAAAATGTGTTTTTTACCTAAAACGCAATGAAATAAAAACACAATAAAATGTGTTGTTTCTAAACCCAATGGACTGAAAATACAAAAAAAAAACAGTGTTTTTTCATTACTTTGTAAAACGCAATGACTCAATTCAAAAACCCAGATCGTGAAAATGCAATTCAAAAATTTCTTATATAGATCGAAGCCGATTTCTTCAGATTTCTTCAACGATTGACGGAATTTGAATGTTAGAAACACTTATCAGCGATCGAATCGAACGAATCGAGTGATTCGCTACAAAATCACAGGAAAAAAAATGAGATATTGTATGAAAGGGTGAGGTTCCTCTACAAAGTGTGTTTTTCCTACAAAGTGAAGGATGCGTTTTGGACCATTGGATGGGTGTTTTTAATGGTAGAGATCATCTTGATGACATTTTAGTAATATTTATGTTTTAAATAGGATTGGTTTAATTGATGGAGGACAAAAAAGTCATTTGACGGGATTTAAAAATAGCAAGTAACCATCATTCAATAAAAGCACTCCTTAAGTTTTGGAAACTTCTCTCTCTTTCTCTCTCCATTTCTCTCTCTCTCTCTCTCTCTCTCTCTCTTTCTCTCTCTCTCTCTTACACGCACACACCCTTATCATCTTCTATACTTAAAAAGACAAGATTAATGTTCATCGTGGGATCAAACACGGGTGTGTTTTATATTGTGTATTTTAAGGACTGGTGTCTATATCGAGTCAGACACTGGTGTGTTTTATGTTGTTTAGTTTAGATACTGGTGTGTTTTATGTGTGAGGGTCGTGTTTAATTGTGGTAACTGATATAACACAATGTAAAGAAGCCAAAAAACTAATAAGACACAACGTCAAGAAATAATGAATGTGTTTTATGTTTCGAAATGTGTGAGAGGTGTGTTTAATTGTGAAAATTGATATAACAATAGTGCGAAGAAAACCATCAACTAATAAAACACAACGTCAAGAAATAATTAATGTGTTTTACGTTTCGAATTTCGGATGAATCAATCGTGGATATGAAGTATGTAACTGCCGATTTTTAATAGTTAATAGATATATAGTTTCCATAAAAATAACATTTTATTGTTTAAAAGATATATCTTCCAAAATAGAATTAATTATTGAATTACATTTATGTCCTTTAATACGAAAACCCTAGATACCACATGTCACTCTTAGAACACTTCCTACACTTTGTAGGAAAAGTGGACTTTGTAGCCAACTCCCACCCTTATATGAAATTAAACTGAGTTTCTTCAAAAAAGTTGAAGAACACGTTGATTGGGTGTTTGAATCATTGATTGGTGACGAAAATCGCACTATAATGTAGTGATTTTTGAGATAGAAAGTGAAGAAAAAGTTGAAGATGGTGGGTTTTGAAGTTACAGAGAGAAGAAGGTATAAGATTGAATAAAATTGACTAAAATACCCTTACTCTTTATTTTAAATTTTGCCACATGTTATAATCCTATTGTTTGCTATCTTTCCTAACCAAAATAAACTTTCTATTTGATTCCTCACTATATATGTATATCAAATTTTTATAATAATACAAGTCTTGATTATAGTGGGTTGGTTTAAAGTGTTTCATATATAGAATTTTTAATTTTTAACGACCCTACTTGAAATGAAATAAGTCAAAAGGCAAGAAATTTTATTGTGAGTGGGATCATATAAAATTATGTACCAAACCCATTTACTACTATGGGAAGAAATTGAAGTTTCTGGGACCTACAATTATTGGTCTATTTCATCTAAACTAGTAGTTTAGATTAAAGTTGTCCCACGTTAAGGCTTACATCGATCGAATATTATAAAAAACGAATATTATAAAAAACGAATACCGGTATTGATTTTGTATGGATATTATTGGTTTGGTTCGTCACAATACTAGTACGAAACCGACATTCTATATAGCTTACAAAGCCAAAAAAATACTATATTACGAATACAACTGCGTTTCCAACGAAATTTATGCCGGAAAGTTTAGAAAATTATAAACGTGAATAACGGTAGTGGTTTGGTTGTCATTTAAATGCTATTGATTCAGTCCTTCACAAAAAAGAAAAAAAAATTAATTATATTTGACTCGTTTGATTTTAAACAATTTATCGAAGCGCAAATAAAATAAACACTTCTCAACAACATATTCAAAATTTTCTAATGCGTTATGTTATATTGTTAGAATGACGGATAACGTAAACAACTCCATTTTATACAAAAAGAAAACCAAACCATAAGGTAACTTTGATGTTCATTAATATTCACAACTCGCTTTCAAGCAAAATTTATACGAAGATGTAGATAAAAATAAGTACATCGCAACAACAAATTCAAAACTTTATAATACATCGTATCTTAAAGTTGGAAAAGAAAAACAAAATATGTTATAAACTAATTATATATATATATATATATATATATATATATATAGGGGAAGGTTCAAATGAAAACCACTAGTTATCACGAAAACTCGTCAACTAACTAAAAAAACCTAAAAAACATACCAAATTTTTTTTTGCATACAAATTTTCGCTATTTAAATAATATAAAAAAAATTTCAAATTTTTTTTGTAGTGTACATGTGTAATATTACACATGTGTATGTGTACTACACATGTGCACTACAATTATTTTTTGGAAATTTTTTTTATATAAAAAAACCTGCGACTTTTAATAAAAAAAATTGAAAAAAATAAAAAAAAAATTGTGTGTGTTTTTAGGCTTTTTTAGTTAGTTTTCGAGTTTTCGCGATAAAAGTGGTTTTCATTTGAACCATCCCTATATATATATATATATATATAGGGTAAGGTTCCTCTACAAAGTGTGTTTTTCCTACAAAGTGTAGGAAGTGATTTAGACCATTGGATGAGCGTTTTTAATGGTTGAGATCATTTTTGTGGCATTTTAGTAATATTTGTATTTTAAATAAGGAATGATTTGATTGATGAAGGACAAAACAGTCATTTGTCGTGTGTTAAAAAAGGCAAGTAACCGTCATTCCTTAAACCACTCCTTCAATCTCGCAAGCTTCTCTCTCTCTCATTTTATATAATAAAAAACAACCAAAATCTCCTAAAATCATGGATGTAAATATAACACAATGTAAAGAAACCATAAACTAATAAAACACAATATGATGGATAAAGAGAACCAGAAACGTGTTATAAATGTTTGGTGTGTTTTATATTGTGTTTTTCAGGCACTAGTGTGTTTATGTTTAAGGGGTGTGTTTAATTGCGAAAATGATATAACACAATGTGAAGAAATAATAAACTGATAAAACACAACGTCAAGAAATAATTAATGTGTTTCATGTTTTCAACTTCAGATGAAGGATGAGATGAATGTGCCATGAAGGATACTATGTTTTATTGTGAAAGCTAGTATAACACGATGTGAAGAACTCAGAAACTGGTAAAACACAACGTCAAGAAACAATTAGTGTGTTTTAAGTTTCAGACTTCGGATTCGGATGAATGATGATATGAATGTGAGATGGAAAATGCTATTAATGTTGTATACGTAACTGAATGAATCGTGAGTTTAAAAAATAAGGGTTTCCATAAAAATCTCATTTAATTATCCATAATTATCTCTCTCATAAATAACTTATTTAATCAATTACCATCATGCCCTTTTGATTAAATTAACTAGTTTCCAAATGTCACAAGGACATGACTTCCTACACTTTGTAGGAAAAGTTGGCTTTGTAGCCAACTCCTGCCCTATATATATATATATATATATATATATATATATATATATATATTAGAGAAAACGATGGAAAGCGTGAGAACGGTGAGAACGCTTATGAATCGTCCGATCAAAACAATCTATGGACTAGATTGGCACGGTGGCGTTTTCGTAAATAACATCAATTTTATTATATGGACGCGCTTCATTAAGGGTAAAAAAGACTTTTGACTTCTCCACACAAAACGCCATCTCATGAAATAAAACGCCAAATGATGTGCGATAAAGTGTCGTATATTTTAGGTGTATATTTTAAGCCCTTTTTAACACTTATTTTAGCCAAGTTTTAAATTTATAAAACACGATATTTCACTAACACTAAACACACATATGGGCAAGTGCACCCATCGTTGAGTGTAGCATAGCGTTGGTAAGATACCGAGGTCGTCCAAGGACACAAGAGCTTTTAGTACCGGTTTATCCTCAACGTCTAACCAAAATAAAAGTTTAGAAAAAAATGCTTTAAACTAAGAAAAATAAAAACTAACTAAAATGCTGAAAATAAAAATAAGATAAAAACAGATAGACAAGATGAATCACTTGGTTCCGACTCGTATCTAGTATAACCTTTGATTATTTCCGCACTTTTGCACATAATTAAGAGATTATCTTAGTTATTGTAGTAGGCCCCTCTTTTGAAGGTGACGTTACCCTCACCCCAGTAGTTTGAGTCAGCAGGGATACAATCCTAAAGGGGTGGATTATTGGAAGATAATGAATTAAGTTATTAATGCAGTATTGTGGTAGGCCCCGCTTTTGGCGGTGACGTTACCCTCGACTAAGTAGTCTGAGTCAGCAGGGATACAGTCCTAAATAGCCGGGTTATAGTATTAATAGTAGTTAACTTATGAGGGGATCAAAGAGTTTGGACCCCCGCCATCCAATACCGTGAAGTATTGAAGGAGGTCCTACTAAATTTGACCCAGGTCCATTGCAGGACCTCTAAACGCTGAACAATGGCAAGACCTTTACCAAACCGTTCCCTTAACCCCCGACCAGGTAGCCAACATACCTCCATATAGACCGTGGAGATATGAATGGTGAAAATCCTTTATTTTATATAGACAGTAAAATAATGCCAAGACACCACGGACAAACGATAAGGAAAGATCACCTTCAACATAAGTAACTAGTTATTAAAGTCATTAATACAAAACCAAATAAAAAGTGCAAAAGATTAGAAATAAAAAGTATTATACTAGACACTTTGTCTTCACCAAGTGATGTAAGAGACTTAGGCAAACATGGCCTTGATTGTCAAGAACTCTTACGATCAATCTTGGATCCCGAGACGACTCACACACTCTATGATGGACAATGGATGATGGTGGTGGATGATGGTGTTGTGATGGTGGTGGGTGGTGGATGAAGTGTGAGAGAGGTGGTGTGCCAAGGGATGGTTTGAGCTTGAGCCAAGCACTCCTATTTATAGCCTGTACAGAAGCCTGGACACGGCCCCGTGTCCGCTGGACACGGCCCCGTGTCCACCCTTTTCTCTTTCTTCATTAATACAGTTTGTCTTTATTAGCTCCACACGCCCCCGTGTCCGCTAGGCACGCCCCCGTGTCCGTCTGACACTCTCTCTCTTCATTAATTGTAATTCGCAATTACAATTAATGCGCCTGCTGTACTTTCGCCACGCCCCTGTGTCCGCTGGGCACGGCCCCGTGGTGGGCAATAGAAGCTTCTACAGGTTTGTCTTTTGTGCCAGGGCTGACCATTCTGGACACGGCCCCGTGCTGAGCTGGGCACGCCCCGTGTCGGGCTGGGCACGCCCCGTGTCGGGCTGGGCACAGCCCCATGCTCAGCTGGGCACAGCCCCATGCTCAGCTTTCTTCTTGTTTTTGCTTTGGGAGTTGTTGTCGAGGGGTCGGGCATGCCACGTTTCTTCCTTTTCTTTGTATTTATGTTGGTTTTGGCTGTATTTTTGTTCCTTTTGTTCGTTTAAGCTCATTTGACCCTGTAAATTCAAAAGGAAGACAAAAACACACTTTTTCCAACATTAGTACTAAAAAAAGGGTTAGTTTTATGCCTTATTTGATGTAATTTATATGTTGCATTTTACACACATCAAATACCCCCACACTTGAATCTTTGCTTGTCCTCAAGCAAAACTCTTTATAATGTGGCTTTACACTCTCAAATGGAATTGGTAGAAGAGAAGGTTTTTGGGCTTGTCATAGAGTGCCGGGAATCCAAGATTCTTTATTAGGCTTTATTTTTATGTTATTTACAATCCTATTCGTTATGATTTATTTTGAACTTTTCATAAGAGAAATTACTTATTTGGGCATAACATGCCTCTTTAAAATTTTATTTATATACAAGTTCACATACCTTACGGGGATCACTCAACACTCGGCCGAAGATGTATTTTAGTGAATCACTCGAGAGCGGCATAGAACTTACTCCTACCATAGGCTTGCCAAGCAATCAATCCTCCTCCTTTTTAACTATATACCTTTGTAAACATCAAGAGGACTTTTTGGGTGAAGGGTTAGGCTTGGGTTAAAGGTAGGTGGTTGGGTTAGTGGTTAGTAGAAAGGGCGAAAAAGCGTAACAAGCGTCGGTTTTCGAAAGACTTTTTTTTTTTTTTTTTTTTTTTTTGCAATTTTTTTTTTTTTTTGATTTATCTTGATGAAGCCAGTATTCAAACAAAGTTATTTTTGATAAACTTGTTTGTTTATTTCTCTTTTGCTTCATCATCATCATCATTTTTTTTTTTTTTTTTTTTGAAAGTCATAAGAAAAACCGAGCTTGTTACTAAAACAAAGGGTTAAAAATAAAAAGGTTTTGGTGGGTAAAAGGGTGTTTGGTATGGGTTATGAAATGAAAAGGTTTAGGCTCAAAGGGGCTAACTAGGGGGATTTTGGGTAGGTGGTAAAAAAGAAAAAGAAAATAATGGTGTAGAAATAAAAAGGGTTAGTCCTAATGCCTCCATCATTTACTTACTCGGGTTTAAGTTGGTAAGGACCGGGAATGTATCGTCATGGCAAGTTCTAGAGTCGTAAGAACCAAGCGGCTATTCACACAAGAAACGAAAAATGAGCATTTAATTTAAAGGTATTTATTTGTATGCTCAATAAAGGCTCAAAACTCACTTTTGTGGGAATGGGTTTTTATGTGATCAAGTATATATAATTAAATTTTAACTAAGCTTGTCATGCCTTTTCATAATTTTCTTATGTTGGTTCTTTTTATCACGACGCTATCAGTTGTAAATTTGTAAAAATATAACCTTTTTTAGAATTTTGAAATTCCCAAATTAAACCTAGACAAGTAAAAAAAATTGAAAACTTTTTGAAAAAATTTGGGGTGATTAGCGGTTCCAATAGAGTTTTGTGTAAGGCTTGTTATTAGGACTTGCAAGATTCAAGGTTTTAGCATCCCCCCCACACTTAAATTACACATTGTCCTCAATGTGTCCCAAAAATAAGTTTTTCGGTTGATTAAAATGTGTAAAAGTGGGTTAAAAACAAGATTTTATGGTACTGGGTAGCTGAACACGGGGTGGTGTTGGCTGAGCACGGCCCAGTGTCCAGACTGCCAGTACCAAAAGTAATCAGAAGGCTGGGCACGGGGGCGTGTCCAGTGAGCACGGCCCCGTGTCCAGGTACCTGAACTGGGCATTTTCTATAGAACCTTGGGCACGGGGCGTGTTGGGGTGAGCACGGCCCCGTGCTGAACTTGCTGTAATGAAGAAAAATTGTCGGGAGGCTCTGTTTTTGTGCATGGGGTGTTGGTTCAAGCTTCCCTTAGCATCCTTCACCATCCCGAGTGTGTTTTATTCCTGAAAATTAAAAACTAAACTAGAAAACATAAAAGTTAATCTAAACTAAACTATGGATAGTTCCGCGGAATGCCTCCGTGGTGCGCCACGTTTATAAGGGTCCTTGGCTAGACCCTCCTTATCGGGTGGTTCTGGCTCATCTTCAATTAGGGGGTCATTATTGCCGAATGGATATTTCATTGACCGCTCAAGATCGACACTCTTTTTAAATGCCCCTAATTGAAGAGGTAGATTGTTATACTTCCGGTTTTTCAAAGCTTCGTGAGTTTTTACAAATGGTCGTCCCAACATTAGAGGAGCGTCATCGAGGATGACAAAGTCGGTCGGGATTACTATTTGATTTGTTTGAACCAATACATCCTCAACTATACCGATTGATTTTATTACTTTCCGATTGGATAGAAAAATGGGTATTTGAAGTGGAGAAAAATCACTAATACTTAATTTTTCGAAAATGTAGTTAGGCATTATGTTAACACAAAGATCTTTATCGATTGTAACATTACTAATAAACGAATTTTGAAAGAAACATGGAACCGGTGTAATGTTAATTTCAAATGGGTCTTCTTTTATTAGCGAAGTTTGATCATTAGTTAACTTAACACTTACCGTTTCGTCAATTTTAGCGTTAGTGTTTAACTCTTTTAAAAACTTAGCATGAGTGGGTACTAAACAATGGTTTTCGAAAGAAGGTGACAAGAGATTAATTTCTTCAAAATTAGACTCTTCTTGAATTTTAACGTTGTCGGACTCACCTTTTTCGTTGTTTAACTCATGTGTCGGTTTTTCACTTATTTGTTCTTCCATTTTTACATTTTCAGTTATCTTTTCCTTTTTTAATTCTTCTCTTGCGCGGGACTCCTCTTCCCTTGCGCGAGCTTCTTTTATACATCGATCGATAACTCTAATGTGTTCTAATATCCTATCGGTCACTTCGGTTATAGAAAAAGAATCGGAATTTTCTAAGCATGAATCCGGTTGTTCGACCCTTTGTTCCTCATAATACTCATATGAAGTCGATGGTTCGCACCATTGTTCTTCATTGTAAGCATATGATGGATAAGGTTCGTAATTTTGTTCTTCATAATACTCATATGAGGTGGGTTGTTCACGCCAAGGTTCCTCATAGTAAGCATACGAAGGTGGTGGCTCATATCTTGGTTCCTCAAAGTATGAGTATGAAGGCTCATACCTTGGTTCATCAAAATATGAGTATGAGGGAGGAGGTTCATACCTTTGGTCTTCATAGGATGTGTATGAAGTTGATGGCTCGTACCTGGGCTCCTCATAGTAGGTGTATGGATTGGATGGTTGATATGAGAGATTATTTTGAACCGAGCGTGCATTACGACAATTAGTGCAATAATTACCCCTATAATCATCCTCCTCATAGGTGTAGTTGTAACCTCCTGAGTATTGATCCATAAGAATCACTCAGCAGACCACAACCGAGTCTCGAGATCAGAAAACAAAAAGAAAAACGGAAACAGAGGCTGGACACGGCCCCGTGTTCAGTGAGCACGGCCCCGTGTTCAGGATCTGTATCTGGGCGTTTTAATTAAAGTTACTGATTTCGTTGAGCACGGGGCGTGTTCAGTGAGCACGGCCCGTGTTCAAGCTTCTGTTACTGGGTGTTTTATGAAAAATATGCAGCACGGCCCCGTGTTCAGCGAGCACGGCCCGTGTTCAACCTACTGTAAATGCAAAACTAAACTAAAATGCAGAAAAATGTGGGCCCGTTTTGAAAAGGTTTTGAAAAACTGATTAGGCCGTCGATTTTAAGCTTTCCTAAAATCCTTGTGTCCCCGGCAACGGCGCCAAAAACTTGATGTGCGATAAAGTGTCGTATATTTTAGGTGTATATTTTAAGCCCTTTTTAACACTTATTTTAGCCAAGTTTTAAATTTATAAAACACGATATTTCACTAACACTAAACACACATATGGGCAAGTGCACCCATCGTTGAGTGTAGCATAGCGTTGGTAAGATACCGAGGTCGTCCAAGGACACAAGAGCTTTTAGTACCGGTTTATCCTCAACGTCTAACCAAAATAAAAGTTTAGAAAAAAATGCTTTAAACTAAGAAAAATAAAAACTAACTAAAATGCTGAAAATAAAAATAAGATAAAAACAGATAGACAAGATGAATCACTTGGTTCCGACTCGTATCTAGTATAACCTTTGATTATTTCCGCACTTTTGCACATAATTAAGAGATTATCTTAGTTATTGTAGTAGGCCCCTCTTTTGAAGGTGACGTTACCCTCACCCCAGTAGTTTGAGTCAGCAGGGATACAATCCTAAAGGGGTGGATTATTGGAAGATAATGAATTAAGTTATTAATGCAGTATTGTGGTAGGCCCCGCTTTTGGCGGTGACGTTACCCTCGACTAAGTAGTCTGAGTCAGCAGGGATACAGTCCTAAATAGCCGGGTTATAGTATTAATAGTAGTTAACTTATGAGGGGATCAAAGAGTTTGGACCCCCGCCATCCAATACCGTGAAGTATTGAAGGAGGTCCTACTAAATTTGACCCAGGTCCATTGCAGGACCTCTAAACGCTGAACAATGGCAAGACCTTTACCAAACCGTTCCCTTAACCCCCGACCAGGTAGCCAACATACCTCCATATAGACCGTGGAGATATGAATGGTGAAAATCCTTTATTTTATATAGACAGTAAAATAATGCCAAGACACCACGGACAAACGATAAGGAAAGATCACCTTCAACATAAGTAACTAGTTATTAAAGTCATTAATACAAAACCAAATAAAAAGTGCAAAAGATTAGAAATAAAAAGTATTATACTAGACACTTTGTCTTCACCAAGTGATGTAAGAGACTTAGGCAAACATGGCCTTGATTGTCAAGAACTCTTACGATCAATCTTGGATCCCGAGACGACTCACACACTCTATGATGGACAATGGATGATGGTGGTGGATGATGGTGTTGTGATGGTGGTGGGTGGTGGATGAAGTGTGAGAGAGGTGGTGTGCCAAGGGATGGTTTGAGCTTGAGCCAAGCACTCCTATTTATAGCCTGTACAGAAGCCTGGACACGGCCCCGTGTCCGCTGGACACGGCCCCGTGTCCACCCTTTTCTCTTTCTTCATTAATACAGTTTGTCTTTATTAGCTCCACACGCCCCCGTGTCCGCTAGGCACGCCCCCGTGTCCGTCTGACACTCTCTCTCTTCATTAATTGTAATTCGCAATTACAATTAATGCGCCTGCTGTACTTTCGCCACGCCCCTGTGTCCGCTGGGCACGGCCCCGTGGTGGGCAATAGAAGCTTCTACAGGTTTGTCTTTTGTGCCAGGGCTGACCATTCTGGACACGGCCCCGTGCTGAGCTGGGCACGCCCCGTGTCGGGCTGGGCACGCCCCGTGTCGGGCTGGGCACAGCCCCATGCTCAGCTGGGCACAGCCCCATGCTCAGCTTTCTTCTTGTTTTTGCTTTGGGAGTTGTTGTCGAGGGGTCGGGCATGCCACGTTTCTTCCTTTTCTTTGTATTTATGTTGGTTTTGGCTGTATTTTTGTTCCTTTTGTTCGTTTAAGCTCATTTGACCCTGTAAATTCAAAAGGAAGACAAAAACACACTTTTTCCAACATTAGTACTAAAAAAAGGGTTAGTTTTATGCCTTATTTGATGTAATTTATATGTTGCATTTTACACACATCACCAAACAAATAGCACACACCATTCTAACTAAAAACGCCATTAGATATAAAACGCCAAACTTAATTATCATAAAATCTCGCCTAAAAAACAGCCAAAAAAATCCTATATATACAACATCTCAGACCTTCAACTAAAAAAACACACAAAACCCCAAACGCCATATTTAATATATACCATTCGTCTTAGAAACGCCAAAAAACCCAAACATCAAACATCTTCTAAACCAAAACGTTTATTTGAAATTCAGTTTGGTTGTCTGTAAGGTGTCACTCAATGTAATGGACAAAAATCCTTAAGTGAGGATATTGTCCATTTCATTGAGTAAAATCTTATTGACTTTATCCTCAACTTCCATCAAATTTATAACGCCAAAACATACAAAAATATTATTGAGGTTTGTTGTCAATAAAGTTTAGTTGTATGGGGTGGACAACATTGTCAGATATCTTTCTTAACCGAGGATTAACAATGTTGTCCATCTCATACAGCAAAACATTATTGATTTTAGCATGATCAAATTTTGAGGTTTAAGGTGCTTTTATTTAGTGGCGTTCTTTTTCTCGGTAAAACACCAAAAAGTTAAAAAATCAAACATCGTTCATTGGAAATTCAATGATTGTTGGCTGAAAAGTGTGAGAACGGTGAGAACGCATCCTGGCCCAACACGTGGCGCGCGATATAATTAGGGCGTATGGGCTTTTTTGTCATTTTATCTTCTGCTTTTCCCGTTCCGCTTTTCACAATATTGTTTTATTTTTTGGGTTTAAGATTTTTGGCGTTAACCAAATTCAATAATTAATGACGTTTAACGGTTTCATTGTATTAACATTTTGGCGTTTATCAAATCTTATGCCATTGGAACCCCAGGGGGTCAGGAAATCTATCTGAATGGCGTTTTTCAAGGCGTTTTAAACAAAATAGCCCATTGTTCTATTATTTTTTATATACATTTTGGCGTTTGGGGTATCTGGGCGTTTTACAATTGTAAAATTATATTACAACCACAGGGGAAAAAATAGAAGCGAAGAAAATAAATTAAAAATCCTAATCGGATCTCTCTTCACAATCTTAACTGTCATCAGTCTCTCTCTTCTTTAATAGTACAAGAACTGTCACCAAATATATGACGTTTTTATTACATAACAATCAACTGAAAAATAAAATTAAAAAAAAGAATATATAAACAATTGATCTTCCAAATCTTCACTGTCACCGGTCTCTTTCTTCTTTTTTGAATCATCTTAACTGGCTGTTTCGACTTTTATATGATTCATTTTATTTTTTTGTTTTTCAAGTAGTTTTTTTGTCGCTGTTTGGAAGCACAAAGTCTGACATCAGCATCTTTTTCTTGAAGATTTGTCTATCTCATGCAGCAAAATGTTATTGAGTTTACACCCTTCAGCCAACAGTCTTGAATTTTCCAATGAACGATGTTTGATTTTTTAATTTTGGCGTTTTACCGATAAAAAGAACGCCACTAAATAAAAGCACCTTAAACCTCAAAATTTGATCATGCTAAAATCAATAATGTTTTGCTGTATGAGATGGACAACATTGTTAATCCTCGGTTAAGAAAGATATCTGACAATGTTGTCCACCCCATACAGCTAAACTTTATTGACAACAAACCTCAATAATGTTTTTGCATGTTTTGGCGTTATAAATTGGATGGAAGTTGAGGATAAAGTCAATAAGATTTTACTCAATGAAATGGACAATATCCTCACTTAAGGATTTTTGTCCATTACATTGAGTGAAACCTTACAGACAACCAAACTGAATTTCAAATAAACGTTTTGGTTTAGAAGATATTTGATGTTTGGGTTTTTTGGCGTTTCTAAGACGAATGGTATATATTAAATATGGCGTTTGGGGTTTTGTGTGTTTTTTTAGTTGAAGGTCTGAGATGTTGTATATATAGGATTTTTTTGCGGTTTTTTAGGCGGGATTTTATTATAATTAAGTTTGGCTTTTTATATCTAATGGCGTTTTTAGTTAGAATGGTGTGTGCTATTTGTTTGGCGTTTTATTTCATGAGATGGCGTTTTGTGTGGAGAAGTCAAAAGACTTTTTTACCCTTAATGAAGCGCGTCCACGTAATAAAATTGATGTTATTTACGAAAACGCCACCGCGCCAATCTAGTCCATAGATTGTTTTGATCGGACGATTCATAAGCGTTCTCACCGTTCTCACACTTTCCACCGTTTTCTCTAAATCCTGACCCTATATATATATATATATATATATATATATATATATAGAGGCCAGTTAACGTACAATAGGGCTTATCGTACATTACGTACGCGATAACCCCAGCCGTCAGATCATCTCCCATGCGATTTCATACCTCCATGCGAACTGTACGAACTGTGCGAATTCAATCTTCCACATGCGATTTTGTCCATCTACACACCCCATGCCATTTTTCACATTACCTCATGCTAACCATTTTTTCACATGCGATATTCAATCTTCCACATGCGATTCTACACACACCATGTCATTTTTCACATTACCCCATGCTAGCCATTTTTCACATGCGATATTCAATCTTCCACATGCGATTCTACACACCCCATGCCATTTTTCACATTACCCCATGCTAGCCATTTTTTCACATGCGATATTTCAATCTTCCACATGCGATTTTGTCCATCTACACACCCCATGCCATTTTTCACATTACCCCATGCTAACCTTTTTTTCACATGCGATTTCATTTGCATGGGATTTCAAACATACGATTTCATTGCATTTTCAAGCCATGCGATTTCATTTGCCTTTTTATAACATGCGAAGATTGAATTCGCACCAGATCCGCACCAGATCCGCACCAGATCGAACGGCTGGGATGATCGCGTACTTATCGTACGATAAGCCCTATTGTACGTTAACTGGCCTCTATATATATATATATTTGTTCCCCCTATCTTCATATTAGATCTGATCAATCATCATCATCATCATCTCAATTCAAAGTTTGCAACTTCAACATTGATGGTGCCATTGACCATCTTCGATTTTCTTAACCCCCTATCTTCTTCAATAAAACACCCACACCACAACACTATTTCTTGAAACACCCATCCCCAGACTGCAACCGCCCCTTACGGACCAAGATAGTGATGGTGAAACCCTAGTCACCATACAACAGTGACTTTGTGGTTGGAATCGGATACAAAGATCAATTCCGGCAATATCATTTTTTTCATCTAACAGGTATGTCTCTCTATAGATCTCGTTTTCGGGTGATATCGTTTTTCCGCTTACATGTGTTACGAGATCAATTCCCTTAAACTAGTGCAACCAGTGCCGACGGTAACTGGTTTCCGACAACATCATTTATTCGGTTAATATTCAGATGGGTTTGTTCCAATGCTTCATCTAGAATAAGAACATGGTGTCTAGTCGCAAATGGTGATTTAGGATTTATAATTGTATAAAGTAAACCGAGGTATATATGTGCTGAAAAATAAAACTTAAGCGATAGTTAAGATGGGGTTTCACTTGATTTGCTTTAAATAAACACTTACACAAGTACCGTATTTTCCATTTCTTTTAAGGTTGTCAATGAGATGCTGAAACAATCCAACAACAACTTCGATGGACAATGAAGAGTTGACTTTTGTAGGAATGAAGTCAATGTTTTTGTTGTTCTTAGATGGAACCAAATCTAACTCTCTTTTAAGAAATAGAGTTGTGTAACCAGTTACTAGCGTGATTGTCGGAATCAGGTTTTGTGTGCTGGTGATTTTAGTGGGTGGGGAGATTAGGGATGAAGTTGAAGTCAATAATTTTTAATGATAAGGGTATTTTGTAATTTCGCACCCATTTAACTAAGAAAAATAACCTCCATCCACTTCAGGGACTATCCGACTAACAATTGATCAAACCACTGGGAGCAAGAGTGTAATGAGTAAAATGCCCAGATAGTCCATGTGGTTTTGTAAAATAACACATATAGTCCCCAACTTTTGGAAATTACACCGGTGCTCCCTGTGGTTTGACGAGTTGTTACTCGGATAGTCCCTGGAGCGGATATTCGTTAGTTTTCTCCGTTAAGTCCATCTGAAATTACTTATTTACCCATCCCTTTAAAAAATTAAAAAAAATAAATATGGATTATTAAAAGTGTGGGACCCACCGCTCACCCCTAACTTCAACCTCTATCAATCAACCCTCTACCATCACCATTTTCTCTATCAAGCACCACCCAAACCTGAAACCCCACCTCCACGACACCTTACCGCACCCGTCTTCGACCGATGAGCATCCCGTTCCGCTGACATCCCAGCTGATCGGTCCATTGCTTTGTTCCGTAGTTTGTTAAATTCAAACAAGTCAAAACTCACCATTACCACCTGCCACCACCACCACTTACCCTGCCACCATTACCACCTGCCACCACCCTCCTCACCACCCCAAATCGAATTTCTTGTACCTTCAAACTGTCGAATTTCTTTAAAAAACTTCCCCCCGTCCAAAACGTTACTTCAACTCTTTAGATCTCTCATCTTCTCATCTCCAAAATCTTCACCACTACATATGTAATCCAAAAGCAACATCAAAATCCACTTGCAGAACTATCAGATTAACTTTCAACTGACCTCGATTTGCGCCAATAGTTCATTCAAATCGAGTATTATTATCATTTCTTATTATTCCATAATAAATTCCTGATGACGAGTAACGTTTATTATAGGGTTTTTGTTGATGTTGTGGGTATATCATTGGCGTTACAGATTACTGCGGCCGGATTTGCGTCTATGTTGCTAGGTATATAAAACGCGATGAATGGGTTTATCCTCACCAGAACGGGACGCTCGTCGGCCGAAGACGGGTGCGGTAGGGTGTCGTGGAGGTGGGGTTTCAGGTTTGGGTGGTGCTTGATAGAGAAAATGGTGATGGTAGAGGGTTGGGTGATAGAGGTTAAAGATGAAGTTGGGGGTGAGTGGTGGGTCCCACACTTTTAATAATCCATATTTATTTTTTTTATTTTTTAAAGGGATGGGTAAATAAGTAATTTTAGATGGACTTAATGGAGAAAACTAACAGACATCCACTCTAGGGACTATCCGAGTAACAACTCGTCAAACCACAGGGAGCACCGATATAATTTCCAAAAGTTGAGGACTATAGTTGTTATTTTACAAAACCACAGGGAGTATCCAGGCATTTTACTCGAGTGTAATTTTAGAAAGTTGGGGACTAAAGGTGAAATTTCGACAAACCACAGGGACTATCCGGGCATTTTACTCTTTTTCGATATAGGAATTTCAGTTTATAACATTTCATCATTTTATAAATCTTAGAGTAAATTGTCAAAATCGTCCTCGAGGTTTAAGCCTGTTTGGCAGTTTCATCTAAAATGACTTGTATGTGCCAAACAGCCCTTCACTTTTGGCATTTTTTTGGCCATTTTCATCCAAACCACTAACTTAGTTTACCTTTTCTGTTAAGTTGAGGGATATTTGGATGAAACATGCAGATATAAAACCTCAGGGACGATTTTGGCAATTTATTTAAACTCTTTTTTATTTCTTTTATTTAATTAATTTTGTCACACACACACACACTGTAATACCCCGAACCTTAATGTACTGGTTATAAACATATGAATTATGTAATTTATATTTCATATATTGTTGAACGAGTAAGATGATTGTGTGAAAGGAGAAATATCTTGACAAGCCTTGGCTAATATATGAGACCGTTTAATTTTAATAATTAAATATATTATTTTTGACCTTACTCCGTTTTTCATGAAACTTAGGTTAAAACGTAGATAAAAATATGCTCGTTCTAATGACATATTCGTCGTTTTATAAATGGTCATATTTTAAAAGTTATACGAGAAAAACGAGTGAAGCAGCTGAATTAATATATATAAGCAAGCAAGCTAGCAGGTCAAGCAGGCAGGTAGGCACGTCAATTGAATCCCACATCGACCAGAAAGGGTTTTGAGGTGCTTGCTTGCTTGCTTTAAATAAGAGTCTCAGTAGTTTGTTTAGGTACCAGTTTCTTTAATGGAAACGCTCTAGTATAGAGAATCCCGAGTATACGATACCCCGTTGGGTGTTGTTAATAGTCGCTTTTGGAGCGCGAGTAGGAGCAGGAGTAGGGAAACTCTACATCAACGTGTCGTAGATAGTTTTAAGGTATGCTCTCGTTTACGTTTATGTTTAGTTATTTATTATTCAATTTTAGTAGTTAATAGGAGTATTATTATTAGTAGTAATATTATTATTAGTAGTAGTGGTAATGTTAGTATTATTTTTAGGTACTAGGGTTATTGTCAGGGGCGGGTATTGGGTAGCCTAGCCTTAGTTAAGCATAGACTGATCAACCATGCTTAAACAAGGCAGCACAAACCAATATCCAACCATGATAATGACTAGTTAGGTGTACCATTACCTAACCTAGGATTATGTAATTGTGTCAGGACCTTGAGACATAACCCAGTCGTACTAGCGGCTGTTAAGCAATTGCTAATCAGGTGAGTCATCATACTTGTCTTTTAAACTGTGATAGTATACTCATCCATAACTGGTAATAATGAAAATGTTGCAGTATGCATGTGTCAGTAGGGGTATATGGGATCCTATTATGCTTAATGAGGTGTCTCACTCTGGGAAGGGTAATAAGGTGTTGTACCCACAGGCACTTCGTGCTTATAAGGTCCAGCGACACACACTCATACCTATGTGACGGCCGTAGGGGGACACAGCTGGAGGACCAGTATATCTCTTGTACGGTGGTTTGTGATAAGTCAAATGTGACCTATAACGTTCAATGAGGCCCAAACTGACTATAATGTGGTCACATGCCCATATTGTGTATGCATATAATCTAAATTGTGGTCTGTCTTTATAAAAATTGTATAGTATGAGCTCACCAGTATATATCTGACGTCGTTTTGAGTATACTTATCTCAGGTGAGTCATGAGGAAAGCTATAGGAACTACTTGACAGTTGTGGAGTTTTAGAAGATCAAGGAGTTCTTAGTTGCCAAAAGTTTGTAAATAAATAAAGTGTTGTACTCAGACTATTATAAGTTTTAATGAAAGTTTAGTTTGTTTCCGCTGTAAATGTATCAATTGTGCACAATCACCTGGGTTACGGGGTGGGTGTTACAGTTGGTATCAGAACCCGAGGTTTTAGCGAATTAGGTATTGCAGGAATGCCTAAGCTTTAACCAGTAGTTCTCTAAAGATTAATAGCACACTCAGACTAGGCCAAATAACATGTTCTCAGGAAAAGTACTTGCATAGTCAATTGAGTGACGCTAGAAGAAGTAAACTATGTTGTGCCTTTTTATGTGCTATATATATCTCTATGTGATGTATATAGTTGTTATATTATAATGATGTATCATACATACCAGTAACTCTTTATACTCATATTCCTATAGGAAGGAGACATGTCTGAATATAGAGATGAACAATGGTTTAGAAATAATCAGAATAACAAAAGGAGAGAGGAAGGTTCTTATAGGACTCGAACTCCCTCTCACAGTGTCAGGTCCCGGTCTAGTACAAGCATGCGTTTAAATACTGAGGATATCCACAATATAGCTGTGGAAGTGGCTAAGGTAATGAAGAATGCACAAACCGGTAATGTTAACCAATCTGGAGAACGACATGAAGAAAGCTCAGCAGCCTCCACACCAGTACAAAGGGAAGGAATGGGCGAAAGGAAAAACACTATTGCAACCATGCCACTAGAAGGAAAAGGTGAATATTCCAAATCAAAGGAATGTACTTATAAACACTTCATGTCCTGTAAACCTCAGTCCTTTGACGGAAGAAAGGGAGCACTAGAAGCTCAAGACTGGCTCAACAGAATGGAGTCAGTGTTAGACATATGTGAGTGTGATGACCGCAACAAAGTACGGTTCGCCGTACATATGTTTGAAGCTGAAGCCCTTCACTGGTGGAACATTGTGGTCCGAACAGAGGGAAAAGAAAAGGTTAAGGAGATGAAATGGGAGGAGTTTATTCATAAGTTTCTTGCTAAGTATTGTCCACCCAGTGAGACTGAGCAACTGGAAGTGGAATTCTTTCAGTTAAAAATGGGAAATAAAACCTATCGAGAGTATGTTTCCCGTTTCAACGACATATCTCGACTGGTTTCTTATTTAGCATTGACCGAGGAACAACTGATCAATAGGTTTATTTGGGGTCTACCCTCTGAAATGAGGGTGTTTATCAAATCCAAATCCCCCAAGACTTTTGCAGAAACTGTTGAGGCTGGCGCCGTCATGGCTGCCGAGATGATTCTGCAGCAGGCTGAATATCCCGCACCAAAAAGGAAGTGGGAAGAAAGAAAGGGGGACACCCGGAATAACAACTTTAAAAGGCCTAAAACATTTCCTCAATGTCAAAATTGCAAACGCTTTCATACGGGGGAATGTCGTTTTCCTTGTCCAAATTGTAAAAAGACGGGTCATGCTCTTCAAGAATGCAAGGAAAAGAAGAAGTGTTTTAAATGTGGAGACCCTAACCACATGAGATCTGAATGTCCCGAACTCAAAAGAAATGATAGGACACAACCAAATCAGCCAAAAGGGCGGGCATTTGTACTCACCACGGAAGAAGCCAAGGCCAATACAAACGTTATCACGGGTACGTATCTCGTAAATGATGTATATGCGCGTGTGTTATTTGATACCGGTGTAAATAGAAGTCTAGTGTCGACTACCTTTAGACCTTACTTGAACCAGGCGTCCCAAAACCTAGATCATGCCTTTACAGTAGAAATGGCTGATGGAAGTCAAAGAGAGATAGTTGACATAGTTAAGAATTGTAAAATAAGCTTAAACAACCATGTTATCCCTATAGACCTAATGCCTATGGAACTTGGAGAATTCGACATAGTCATAGGAATGGACTGGTTGACACCATATCATGCGGAAGTTATATGTGACAAAAGGATCGTCCGA
The DNA here is from genome assembly GCA_030545235.1 of Helianthus tuberosus. Classification (NCBI taxonomy): domain Eukaryota; kingdom Viridiplantae; phylum Streptophyta; class Magnoliopsida; order Asterales; family Asteraceae; genus Helianthus; species Helianthus tuberosus. The sequence continues at coordinate 70,746,479 of CM060411.1, forward strand.
CTCCGATTACCCAACGGCAAACAGCTAACTGTATCGGGAGACCGCACTGACAAGACTAAGAACCTCATCACGATAGCACAAGCACATAAATGCCTAAGGAAAGGGTATGTTGCCTTTTTAGCATATGTCGTAAACACTACAGAAAAGCAGAAGGTCGAGGAAGTGCCAGTAGTATGAGAATACCCCGAAGTGTTTCCCGATGAGCTCCCGGGACTACCATCGGATAGACAGGTTGAGTTTCGCATTGACCTAGTTCCCGGTACATCACCGATTGCTAAGTCGCCGTACAGACTAGCCCCGACAGAAATGCAAGAACTCAAGAAGCAACTAAAAGAGTTGCTTGACAAGGGGTTTATCCAACCTAGTTCGTCACCATGGGGAGCACCCATCTTGTTTGTCAAGAAGAAAGATGGGACGATGCGCATGTGCATCGATTATAGAGACTTGAATAAAGCCACTATAAAGAATAAATACCTTTTGCCCAGGATCGACGACTTGTTTGATCAATTACAAGGGGCAAGCTATTTCTCTAAAATAGACTTGAGGTCTGGATACCACCAAGCAAGGTTGGAGAACTCGCTAGTCGCTAGCGGGTCGGTGAGGTAGGGACTAGCGACTACTCGGGATTAATCGGGATTAATAGGATCGGACTTTTTATGTATAATTTTAAGTTTTTATACATATATACATATATTTTTATACGTAATTTTTTTAAGTGGACAAGTTTTGACCGGAATCTGGGAGGTTTTGGCCGGAATATGTGTTTTTTTCCGATTTTTTTGGATTTTTTTGGATTTTTTTTGTTTTTTCCCGATTTTTTCCGATTTTTCCCGACCGACTAGTCGCGATTAGGGCCGACTAGGCCGACTAGCGATTTTTTTACTGATTAGCTGAAAATTACTCAGTTGATGGGCGACTAGCGACTAGTCAGCGATTAATCACCGGCTAGTCGCGATTTTTGCAACCATGCCACCAAGTGAAAGTTGCACTAGAAGACATACCTAAGACTGCCTTCAGGACTAGGTATGGTCATTATGAATTTTGGTAATGCCATTTGTTTTAACCAACGCACCCGCAGTATTCATGGACCTCATGAACAGGGTTTGTAAACCTTACCTCGATAAGTTTGTGATCGTTTTTATTGACGATATCCTTATCTACTCTAAGAATGAGGCAGAACATGAACAACACCTGAGAGCAGTCCTTGAATTGCTCAAGAAAGAAAAACTCTATGCAAAGTTCTCTAAGTGTGAATTTTGGATACGTGAGGTGCAATTCCTAGGCCACGTGATAAATGAATGTGGAATACAAGTTGACCCTGCAAAGATCGAGGCCATCAAGAAATGGGAAGTACCGAAGAATCCCACTGAAATCAGAAGATTTCTGGGGTTAGCAGGATACTATAGAAGGTTTATTCAAGACTTCTCAAAGATTGCAACACCATTAACCACAATTGGGGACCTAAACAAGAAGAAGCCTTTAACACGTTAAAGCATAAGTTATGTAGCGCCCCAATACTGTCACTTCCTGAGGGAATAAAAGATTTTGTCGTCTACTGTGATGCATCTCACTATGGTATGGGATGTGTACTCATGCAAAGAGGCAAAGTGATTGCCTACGCCTCTAGACAGTTGAAGATTCATGAACGGAACTACACAACCCATGATTTGGAACTTGGTGCCATAGTTTTCGCATTGAAAATTTGGAGGCACTATCTTTACGGTACAAAGTGCACTATCTATAGTGACCATAAAAGTTTAAAACATATATTCGAGCAGAAGGAGCTCAATATGCATCATAGATGATGGATGGAGTTATTAAGTGATTACGACTGTCAGATCCAATACCATCCAGGTAAGGCAAACATAGTAGCAGATGCTCTAAGTAGAAAAGAGAAACCTCAACCAATAAGAATTTGTGCAACCAGAATAGAGGTTAAAACTAGTCTCAGATCAAGTTAAGAATATACAACAAGAAGCCTTAAAAGAGAATCATATTGTAAAAGAAAGAATGATTGGGAGACTGAAGCTATTGACAATGGGAAATGATAATATCCTTAGGTTCAACAATAGGATATGGGTTCCTAATTTTGGAGGACTGCAGGATACAATCTTAGAGGAAGCTCATAAGTCTAAGTATTCCATTCACCCTGGCAGTGACAAGATGTATAAGGATTTAAGGAGAGATTATTGGTGGCCAGGAATGAAGCGATCTATTGCCCATTATGTGGAAAAGTGCCTTACATGCCTTAAGGTGAAGGCAGAACATCAAAAACTTTCTGGATACTTGCAACAACCAGAGATTCCAGAATGGAAATGGGAGAAAATCACCATGGATTTTATCACGAAGCTCCCAAGGTCAAGTCACGGTTATGATACTATTTGGGTAATAGTGGACAGACTGACCAAGTCTGCACACTTCGTGCCAATTCGTGAGGACTATAAGATGAACAAGCTAGCTCAAATTTACATCAAAGAAATACTCTCACGACATGGGGTGCCTGTATCGATCATATCAGACAGAGATAGTCGTTTCACATCTAAATTCTGGCAAAGTTTCCAACAAGAGTTGGGAACCAAGCTTAATCTAAGCACTGCATATCATCCTCAGACGGATGGGCAGAGTGAACGGACTATTCAGACATTAGAAGATATGCTTCGGGCTTGTGTAATTGATTTTGGTGGAAGTTGGGACACTCATCTACCACTCATCGAATTCGCCTACAATAATAGCTATCACGCCAGCATCAAAGCTGCACCTTATGAAGCTTTATATGGAAGAAGGTGCCGAACTCCTATCTGTTGGACGGAAGTAGGGGAAAGTCAACTATCAGGACCAGAAATCATTGTGGAGACCACAGAAAAGATCCAGCAAATAAAAGAAAGGATGAAAAGTGCTCAAGATCGACAAAAGAGTTATGCAGATCAGAGGCGTAAACCCCTAGAGTTCCAACTAGGGGATAAAGTAATGCTTAAGGTATAACCTCTGAAAGGAGTGATTCGGTTTGGAAAGAAGGGAAAGTTGAAACCCCGATACATTGGGCCGTTTGAAGTAACAAGCAAAGTAGGACCAGTGGCTTATCGGCTAAAACTTCCTAAACAGCTGGCAGGAATACATAATACTTTTCATGTATCAAATTTAAGGAAGTGCCTAGTGGACGAAGCCCAACAAATACCCCTGGAAGACGTACAGGTTGACGACAAACTCAACTTCATTGAAGAACCACTACAAATCGAAGATAGGAAGGTTAAAAAGTTACGCAAGAAGGAAATCCCGTTAGTCAAAGTCAAGTGGAACGCACGTCATGGACCCAACTTTACATGGGAATTAGAAAACATAATGAAAGATAAGTACCCTCATCTTTTTAAGTGATGACAAATTTCGAGGACGAAATTTTTGTAAGGAGGGAAGGATGTAATACCCCGAACCTTAATGTACTGGTTATAAACATATGAATTATGTAATTTATATTTCATATATTGTTGAACGAGTAAGATGATTGTGTGAAAGGAGAAATATCTTGACAAGCCTTGGCTAATATATGAGTCCGTTTAATATTAATAATTAAATATATTATTTTTGACCTTACTCCGTTTTTAATGAAACTTATGTTAAACGTAGATAAAAATATGCTCGTTCTAATGACATATTCGTCGTTTTATAAAATGTCATATTTTAAAAGTTATACGAGAAAAACGAGTGAAGCAGCTGAATTAATATATATAAGCAAGCAAGCTAGCAGGTCAAGCAGGAAGGTATGCACGTCAATTGAATCCCACATCGACCAGAAAGGGTTTTGAGGTGCTTGCTTGCTTGCTTTAAATAAGAGTCTCAGTAGTTTGTTTAGGTACCAGTTTCTTTAATGGAAACGCTCTAGTATAGAGAATCCTGAGTATACGATACCCCGTTGGGTGTTGTTAATAGTCGCTTTTGGAGCGCGAGTAGGAGCAGGAGTAGGGAAACTCTACATCAACGTGCCAGTTTCTTTAAGGTATACTCTCGTTTAAGTTTATGTTTAGTTATTTATTATTCAATTTTAGTAGTTAATAGGAGTATTATTATTAGTAGTAATATTATTATTAGTAGTAGTGGTAATGTTAGTATTATTTTTAGGTACTAGGGTTATTGTCAGGGGCGGGTATTGGGTAGCCTAGCCTTAGTTAAGCATAGACTGATCAACCATGCTTAAACAAGGCAGCACTAACTAATATCCAACCATGATAATGACTAGTTAGGTGTACCATTACCTAACCTAGGATTATGTAATTGTGTCAGGACCTTGAGACATAACCCAGTCGTACTAGCGGTTGTTAAGCAATTGCTAATCAGGTGAGTCATCATACTTGTCTTTTAAACTGTGATAGTATGCTCGTCCATAACTGGTAATAATGAAAATGCTGCAGTATGCATGTGTCAGTAGGGGTATATGGGATCCTATTATGCCTAATGAGGTGTGTCACTCTGGGAAGGGTAGGGAAGGGTAATAAGGTGTTGTACCAACAGGCACTTCGTGCTTATAAGGTCCAGCGACACACACTCATACCTATGTGACGGCCGTAGGGGGACACAGCTGGATGACCAGTATGTCTCATGTACGGTGGTTTGTGACAAGTCAAATGTGACCTATAAGGTTCAATGAGGCCCAAACTGACTATAATGTGGTCACATGCCCATATTGTGTATGCATATAATCTAAATTGTGGTCTGTCTTTATAAGAATTGTATAGTATGAGCTCACCAGTATATATCTGACGTTGTTTTGAGTATACTTATCTCATGTGAGTCATGAGGAAAGCTATAGGAACTACTTGACAATTGTGGAGTTTTAGAAGATCAAGGAGTTCTTAGTTGCCAAAAGTTTGTAAATAAATAAAGTGTTGTACTCAGACTATTATAAGTTTTAATGAAAGTTTAGTTTGTTTCCGCTGTAAGTGTATCAATTGTGCACAATCACCCGGGTTACGGGGTGGGTGTTACACACACACACACACACACACATATATATATATATATATAACAGAATATACATGCAGTTTTATAAAATAAAATTAATAGTTTTGTCACATAATTTTTATAAATTTTCATCCAAACCACTAACTCAATTTGTTTTTTCTGTTAAGGTGAAAGATATTTTAAATTTTATAAATTAAGATAGAAATTAATTTTCAATTTTATAAAGAGAAAACGTTATATAAAATAAATATCAATGGTGTGCAACACATAACAATCGATTACAACTTTTAAGATTTAATCAATTATAGAGATAGAAAAAAATTGTAAAACTTTACATATTTTTTAAATATGTTGAGCACCTAGGAATCATGTTGGCAGAAATAAAATATTTTTTTTAATTAAGATTATGAGGGTAACTAACTAATATTTATTCTGGGTGGTTTGAGTAAAGAAACTTTTGGTTGATGATATTATACTTACTATTTGATTGGTAATTTTAAGGTTTGGTAACAATACGTTGTTTGATAGGGAGGGGGGCATTGGCTTCTGTTTTTCGTTAGGAGCGAATTTAAAAGAGTAGAAGATGAATTACAAACTTGGTACATATGATAAGATTTGTTTATTTGACCTATTTCTATAAGGTCCCAACATTTTAGTTTTATAAAATTTAGAGGTTGAAGTAGATTTTATTTTTATAAAACTAATCTACATAAAATATTAGAAATTAATTTTTGTCTTAATTTATAAAATTTGAAAACAATCCTTCGCCTTAATAGAAAAAATTAACCGAGTTAGTGTTTGGATGAAAAATATGTGAAAAAATATTAATTTTTTTTTATAAAAATTGCATGTATATTTTGTTTTATATATATGTGAAAAAATTAATTAAAATTGCATGTAATTTTTAGGACAACTATGTAGTCATCATTTTTGGAATATATTCACACCTAAATTTGTAACTAGCCAAACATGTCACATATACTTCACTAATTAAGATATTACAAATGAGTGATTTCCAATGTTAAACGTGACTCTTAATGTTAAAGATGCTATACAAAGATTATTTAATCAAAAGGTAAATTAACATAAAGTTAAACCTTTTTCGGTCCCTTTAACCATGGTCATAAGAATTATGTTGACAAAACCTAAATCATCATACAATCTGAATGCTTTATGCACATGCTCTGGTGCAAAAGTGAAGAAAGGATTACGTTTGACTAGCATTAAACAATTATTAAGATGACTTAAACATATTGTGATTTCTATTAAACATCTTGCACTACAAAAAAAAAAAAAAAAAAAAAAAAAAAAAAAAAAAAAAAAAACAACCGAACAATTTTTTTCTATTAAAAATCGGGCACGAAATTTATTACAACCTTTTTTACGAGTTTGGATACTTGTAAGATATATGTGATACCACATAATTACATGAAGCCTATATCATGCTCGATTACTCGTCGCTAAATTGTTAAGGTCAAGTGGGATCATAAAAGGGATCATAGATACCCGCAAACCTAACTTGTAATGAGTAATCAGATATCCATCTATTTTTTATGAGGTGCATTTTGTAAAATGAGTATGGTAATATAATTCTGTTACAAAATTATTCTTTTCGTATTTTCTTGTAAACTGTTTCTCAAATAAGAAACCTTGTACCTGCTTGTAAGGCTGGCAAATCGTGTCTTAACAGGTTTCTGACGGCGCGCACAACATAAGTTTCAAACATGATTACGACTCGTTTAACTACTTTCTACCTCATGTTTATAAAACAGTTTTATGTTTTATGTACAAAGATGAATAAATGATAGATCCTAACATTGTAATTTTAATTATTTTAAAAATTAAAAAAGTCAAAGGGTGTAATTTTCAGTCAAACATGTCTAATCGTGTCTTAACAGGTACCCAATTGCCAACCCTACCTGCTTGAAATAATATAAATAATATTAAGTATTTCAAAACCAATAAAAGAGTGATTTCATTTTGCTATAAATAGGTTCCATATCCACCCAAACATCCCACAAACAAAAACAAAAAGACAAAAGTCATCTAATCACCAAAGCCTCCATCTTTTGTTTGAGTGAACCATGGCTAAGGGAAGAGGCAGTGCAATGGTGACAATGGCTGTGCTATGTCTACTCGTGGCGGCACTTCAATGCGAGTTAGCTCAGGCAGCTACTTATGCCGTCGGCGGCAGTGGTGGCTGGACATTTAACGTCTCCGGCTGGGAAAAAGGCAAGAAGTTTAAGGCCGGCGACATCCTTGGTATCATCTCAACATCCTATCACTAGTTTACTTGCTTAGTTATTTTTATATGTAGCAATTTCAACCGATTTAGTTAACTTATTCTGAGTTCATTTAAAGTTTAAACAGTAACAGTAATAGTAACAATAACACTAACAGTAACAGTGTCAGTAAAGTTTTAACAGTAACAGTAACAACAGTAACAGTAATAATAATAATAATAATAATAATAATAATAATAATATTAATATTAATATTAATATTAATATTAATATTAATAAATGGTTACTTAAATGATTTTTGATGGGGACAGTGTTCAACTACCAAAAAGGAGCACATAATGTGGTGGCTGTGAACAAGGCAGGGTATCTTGGGTGCAGCACTACCCCAAGAAATGCAAAGGTTTACACAAGTGGTAAAGATCAAATTAGGCTTGTAAAGGGTCTTAACACCTTCATTTGTAGTCTCCCTGGTCACTGTGGTGCTGGCATGAAGATTCAAATCTCTGCTTCTTAAACAATAAAGTAATGACAAAGAAGTAGTTGAAATCTCTAAATTTATATGTATCAAGTGTTTCTTATGGTTGTTGTTATAGGGTATAAATAAAAGAGCATTTGACTTAAATTTAAGGCAGTCTAATGTGTTTGTTTTTATTGTATGTTTGGTTATTTATGTATTAATAGTTTTCGGAAATGGTTTGAAAACCGGAACGGTTGTTAAATCGGTAGCTCGATTGTTTATTGGTTCTGAAGATGCAAAAATTCTCCGCCAGGGTAAGGGTAATTGGGTTGTTGCATCAGCTAGAGGAGATAGACGACGCATACTTCGTCTTCTCCAATTTGCTCCAAGTGGGTGCTGCAAAACAACATTAACAACTCGTTAAAAGGGGTCAGGGACCGGGGTCTCTGAACCACCTTCCAACGCTCAAGTCAGTATCGTATTCCTCATAATCGGAGGACATATGTAAAATGAGTGTAAATTAGAGTGAGTGTAAATGAGCTAACACCAATTTATATATTTCAAGTTTATGATTGAAAAAAAAAACTTCCAATGCCAACACCAATTTACAGTGCTTAATTCCCAACACTAAAAGATGCAAATACATATATTCTACATTGAATACAACATTTATACTAGCCTTAAAAAAAATTGATCCATGAGTTTATGAGTTTAAAACTGATATGCAAGTTAAGTTTGTGTATCTCATTTCAATAGAGACATAAATTATTATGATATATATAGTATAAATTTTTCGAAACCGATATATGGGTTATTATTTTTTTTAGCTATAAATTGGTTACACTTCCACACAAACTTGCCACAAACGAAAAGACAAAAGTCATCATATCAGAAATCATCAACCCCCCCCCCCCCCCCCCCCCAAGTCTCGTGTGAGTGAACCATGGCTGAGGAAAGAGACAATGTAGTGGTGGCAATGGTGGTGCTTTGTCTACTAGTGTTGGTGTTTCAACGCGAGGTAGCTCAAGCAGCTACTTATGTTGTCGGCGATGACAATGGCTGGACGTTTAACGTTGCTGGCTAGGAAAACGGCAAGAATTTCAACGCAGGCAACGTCCTTGGTATCCTCTCAACATGAGGTCACCACTTTTGTCACTTCAGTCCAAAAAATGAAACGTTTTGCATCTGGGTCCTGAGTTTCATTTTTGTTGTCATTTTCATCCAATTGGCAAAGTGGGTTAGAATTTTCCGTTAACTACTCCCCTTTTTTCGGCTTCCTCATTTAAATGAAGGGTATAATCATCATTTTATGTCATAATATATTTTAATTAAATGATAAAAACGACAAAAAATGTAGAAGTTAACATAAATTTCTATCCCAGATTGCCAATTGGATGAAAATGGCAACAAAAATGAAACGTCAGGTACCCAAATGCAAAGCATTTCATTTTTGGACTGAAGTGGCAAAAGTGGCCTAAACTAAAAGACCATTTTGGCATTTTACTCTAAAACATAATAGTTAAGTAATTACAAAGAAATGCTTATTATCTATATATATTGTCTATATATATTATTTCATAACATTGGGAGGAATAGTGCTTTTTTTGTTTTTGTATGGTTTCGTCTTTTATTGCGTGTTTTTGTAATAAAACTTTGATTTTTTTATAATTTTGCCACAAAAATTAAATGAGTTTATTTTTTTGTTACTTTTGTTTTACGTTTTTCCAGGATTTGGTCGAAGTTCGGTTGGTACTTAGCACTGTGTTTGGTGGTCACATTTGATCCCTTACGTTTTTTTACCTCCTCGACTTTCTAATACGTGTCGGTATAAATTCTATTTTGACTACATTTTATGTCATGTGAGTCACTTGGTGCTAGAAACTCGTGTTTTTATTTTATGTTTTTCCTGTTTTTGATCGTCGTTTGGTTGTTACTTAACATGGTTTTATATCTCCCTGCAATACTGGTAGCACGGTTTACGCCCCTCAACGCAACGCGGTTGAGCTAAGACTAGTTTAGTTCAATTGTTATTATATGATTAGAATAGTGTTTAACTACCCACAAGGAGCACATAATGTGGTGGCCGTGAACAAGGAAGGCTATGATGGGTGCAACGCAACCCCAAGCGAAGCAAAGGTGTACACAAGTGGAAATGACCAAATTACCCTTGTGAAGGGTTATAACAACTTCATTTGTAGTTACTCTGGTCACCGTGATAGTGGCATGAAGATTCAAATCTTTAAGCTTTTTTTTGTCTTTTTACGGTTTCGTCTTTTTTTTGTGTGTTTTTGTAATAAAACTTCGATTTTTTTATAATTTTGCCACAAAAATTAAATGAGTTTATTTTGTTACTTTTGTTTTACGTTTTTCCCGGATTTGGTCGAAGTTCGGTTGGTACTTAGCACTGTGTTTGATGGTCACATTTGATCCCTTACGTTTTTTTACCTCCTCGACTTTCTAATACGTGTCGGTATAAATTCTACTTTGACTACATTTTATATCATGTGAGTCACTTGGTGCTAGAAACTCGTGTTTTTATTTTATGTTTTTCCTGTTTTTGATCGTCGTTTGGTTGTTACTTAACATGGTTTTATATCTCTCTGCAATGCTGGTAGCACGGTTTACGCCCCTCAACGCAACGCGGGGGAGCTAAGACTAGTTTAGTTCAATTGTTATTATATGATTGGAATAGTGTTTAACTACCCACAAGGAGCACATAATGTGGTGGTCGTGAACAAGGAAGGCTATGATGGGTGCAGCACAACCCCAAGCGAAGCAAAGGTGTACACAAGTGGAAATGACCAAATTACCCTTGTGAAGGGTTATAACAACTTCATTTGTAGTTACTCTGGCACCGTGATAGTGGCATGAAGATTCAAATCTTTGTATCTTAAACAACAAAATGGCATTAAGAAGAAATTCAGATATTTGCATTGATCATCGTATAAACTAAGATTCACTCGTAATAGTATATGATTTGGAATAATGTGTTTCTCGCCTATTATGTGTCTTGTTATAAACGTATTCTTAGTTTATGGTAATTTTTTGAAGATCGGGCTGGTTGTTCTGGTAGCTCTGTTGTTTATGAGTTCAAAATTTCAGTTCTCACTAGTTTTCGAATTCGCTCATCAGTAGCATAAGTTGGCCTAGTGGTTAGTCACTTGATTTCTCTTCTTAAGGTCCCAAATTCAACTCCCACTAGCATCACTTTGAAGGCCAATGATGATGGCAATGAAGTTTCCGTGGCCCACCCAATTGTCCTAACCTTTGTCTGGATTTCGGGACTTCACTTCTAAACAACACCAACAAACTTGATGGGAGGGTCGTTTGTAGGTGTCATTTGGAAATGAAGTCTAGAAATAGGTTCTCATGGTTTTCACATGTTATCCCGGTTCGCAAGAGGTCATGATCTGTTCCAAGTATCCACTCATGATGTTGTTATTTTTATCTATGTTGCGATATAAACTTAAGTCAACACCGAGTTGTCATAACATGCGTTCACTAACTTTCGATTTAGGTATTATTTTAATTATTTTATTTTAATAGTTACTTTTGAGCGTATTTTGTCTTTCTCGTATAACTTTTAAAATATGATATGTTATAAAGTTGTCGTTGCAACGTGCCTATATTTTTCTATGCCTCGATATAAATTTGTCTCAAAACCGATTTAAGAATAGTAATGTATAAGTTGTCGAAACATAAAAGTACATATTATTAAAGCTACCACAAGGCTTTGTTTTTTTTTTTTTATTGTTTCACTAACGTATGCTTTGTTATATCTTCAAATACACCATTGCAACGTGCTTATTTTTATCTACGTTTCGATAAAAGTTATTTTTTGTGTTGTAAGCTATAGCTAATACCGGTAACGCACACGTGGTGTGACGAATCAAACTGATACCGTCGAACAACATCAACACTGGTATTTGTGTTGTCAAAACCAGCAATGCTATTCGTTTTTTATAGTTTTTAAGAAAATAAAATGTATTAATATCCTTTTCGACATATCCAATTTGTACTTTCATTTCCACATTATGTTGCCCTGTTAATTTCTACTTATTTTTTATACACTACTAGAAAAAGACACGTTTCTTGACGCGCATTGCGTGTCATGAAAAGGTAATTATGACACGCAAAAGTGTGTCATTGATGGATATGTCATAAAATTAACTATTTAAAGTTAATGGGCTATAACTATTTAAAGCTAATGAGTTAGAGCACCCGTAGTGGGGCGTTTTTTTTAAAAAAAATTGAAAAAAAACGCCCCCCACCCCATTACACCCGGCGTTTTGGGGCGTTATTTTTGGAAAAATTGGTTGTGGGCGTTTTCATTAAAACGCTGAAGTTGCCCACTTGATTCTTGCATTGGCCAATGAGAGAAGATGGTCCACTGCATGTGGCCTGACATGGTGGGGTCTTGCATTATCCATTTGCTTTTTTTTTTTTTTAATCCCTTTCTCTATAAAAAATAATAATTATTTATTGATTGCATGGGCGTTATTGGATAATGCCCCACTACGCCACTTTTGCTATAATGCCCCATCGCTGACTAGGACGCCACGTGTCGAATAATGCCCCATGGTGAGGGCATTATAAGTTGTTACCACTACACATGGTCTTATAGCTCAACTTGCATTGCAGGGGATTTAAAGCTAATGAGTTATAGCTCAACTTGCATTGCACGGGAAGTGAAAATTTGGGTTTGAGGCCATAGATCTCAAATTCGAATTCGATCCCAAACGAGTTTTATCGCAGTGGGCCTTCGGGTGGCAGATTTTCCCTAGAACTGGGGATGGAGGGCTAGGGCTACCCAACGTTGTCTGCGGCCGCGGGCGTACAAGGTCACCTTTTGCCATTGGGTTACCCCGGGTAGTCGAGCATTTATTTCATTGGCCGTTCAGGGGGGGGGGGGGTAGTGCTAGGCATGCGCTTGGCATTAAGTTATTATATTAATGGAGTATAAACCACGTGTCCTTCCTCATTCATTTACCTCACTCACGTATTTAATGTATGTCTTTACTCGTGGGATAGTTTTACAAGACACACGAGATGCAAGCTTTGCGGATATGGAGAGGAAACTATGGAGCATATTGCAACCACTTGTATGCTAGTGAGATCAGTTCGGTGGCTGTTTTGTAGTTGGGTCAAGGTGTTGGAATACATCAAAGAGGAAACATTTTTATGGTTAAAGAATAGGGCCCGTTTTGTGATCTTGTTTGGGAGAGACGGTACGATTTTAATGTCCGTGACCTTGTGTTATAATGTTGTAATTGTCGTTTGTTGGGACTCCTAGTTTATAGCTAGCCCCGCCCTTCTATTTATTTCTAATAAAATAGCCACCTTAAAAAACCTATTTAATGCCGCCAATTCAAAAGAAAAGAATAGATAGAACACACACCTCCGCTGCTTCTCATTCCATTCTTAATTATAATAACTAGTTTTTATCCATGTTGCGCGCTGCGGCGACAACCTAACGTTTGCAACTTGTGGTGTTGCTTGGCCAATATCTATTCTACGGCATTAGTAGTGTACGTTAGTATAGTTGAAGTTATACGTTAGTATTTACTTCATTATCATTATGGTATAATATCAATATGGTTTCAACACTCCGTTCCGTAGCTATTTGTGTTTATGTTTCTCCAAAATTTAGATTACAAAGACATTCCAATTATATTTACATTTTTTAAGTTTGCTATTACCTATTGTATCTTCATTTACTATTTTACTATGGACACTTTTTTAAGTTTACATTAGCATCCTACTTAGTCTTATTGTATAAAAGCAATTGTTTTTTGTTAAATATATGATACAAAATTTTTAGTTAAATATTAGTAGTTCATCTTACTAAATTATTAGATTATAGATATCAATTTATTTTTAATATTTTATGCAATTACGTGTAATTAATTGTCAGTGGACCTTTTATTCCCAATTTCTTTTTGAATCTCGATAATTTCTTTTTCCCAATTACTTTTTCGAATCTTGATAATTTTGTTTTCCCCAAGACACGCGATCATTTTTTATCAATAATTTCTTTCTGGAACTGTTTTTCGATTTCATTGTTCAAAGTAATCTCTTTCATCCTTTATCAATTTCTACATGGTGGCAACCCACCGATTCAAACCCCTGTAAAACTTTCATCCCAACCAATTCAATTTCATTAAAAACACTCTGAAATTCTCCTTCAAGATTCATCAGTTTTTAAACTTTATTAAATACTCATTACTAATTCACATTCAAAGTCAAGGCAAAAGGTTTAAAACTTCATCATCTGATCGTCGACTATTCAATAAAAACATCTGAACATTAGATCGCCGGCCGGCTCGACGAAGGACGGATTCCTGGCTTAGGGTGTGAGGCCGCCGCTTCCGTTTGGCTTGACCTCCTCTCTAATCTGGCCTTCTGTTTCTCTTCCATTCGCCTGCTGGGATTCGGTTTCCATTTCTCTCCTTGTCTCCTCCCGGGCCGGAACTCCCTCTCGTTTGCTTAGTAGGTCTGATACTAGGTCGCGGCCGGCTTGCCCTATTTAGCTTGACCAAGTTCGAATCCTATTAACCTTACACAGAGCTGTCTCCGAGGCTAGGTGAGTTCGTTTCTTTTCGTGCGGTTTGGGTTTCTCTATGGGGGGTGGTGCACAGGAGGTCGTCAAGTTTTTTGTTACTAACTTGCCGGAAGGGTGTACCCCTTGGGAGTTACGTAAGGGGCTGGAAGGGTTTGGTGTTATCTCGGGAACTTATGTAGCTAAGAAAAGGGACAAGTTAGGGGAATAGGTTTGGGTTTGTTAGCTTTGTCGAAGTCAAGGATCGAAGTGTTTTGGAGAAGTCGCTCTCCGGGGTGAAGTTGGGGGATTCTAAGTTAAAGATTAATCTCGCTAAGTTTGCTTTGGAGAATTCTGATATGGCTGGGCACAAGCCTGCGGTCGAGGTTGACAAGAAGAAGGGTCACAAGTTCCCGGCTCAGGTGGAGAAGGGTAGAGTCTTCATGCAGCGAGATGGTCGATCGTTTCGGGATGTCCTGGGGTATTCTTCGGTCTCGTTGGCCGAATCCTCGGGGGGTGGATCATCTGCCGTTGGTAAGTCTGTCGTTGTCCCAGACAGAGTGTCAGCCTTCTTTGAGTCTTACGGTCTGGCGGTAGTTGGTCGGACGGTGGATCTGGAAACGTTGGTCGACCTCGATAAGTTGCTTCGTATTGGTAAGGTGCCGTTCACTAGGATCCAGTTAACTTTGGTGCAAGGCCATTTCGGGTGTTCAACTCATGGCTGGGTAAGGAGGGTTTTGACGAGGTTGTGAAGGAAGCCTGTGATGCTTTCTCAGCGGATGGATTGCCTCCCGATTCCTTGCTTATCCAGAAGCTGAGGTTTATTAGAAGTAAAGTTAAAGACTGGAGAGATAGTATGATGAAAAAAGAAGGGGAGGTTCTCGAGTTGGCGAAGGAGGAGGTGGCTGAACTTGAGGCTGTCCTTGATTCTCGTGACCTTTCCGTCGAGGAAGAATGGATATTGGCTGAAAACAAAAAGGCGATTGCAGAAATTGAGCTAGCGAGAGTCATGGATTTGAAACAAAGATCCCGGATCCGGTGGGCTAAAGAAGGGGACGAGAACTCTAAGTGGTTTCACTCGTTAATCAATTGTAGGAAGGCTAGTAATGTGATACATGGTTTAAACATTGAAGGGGAGTGGGTTTCGAAGCCTTCTCTGGTCAAGAAAGAGGTTTTCAAGTTTTTTAGGTCTAAATTTTACGAGGCCTGTGCCGTTAGGCCCTCGTTTCTATGCCATAACCTGAAGAAGATATCGGAGGTCGAGGCGAGCGGGGCGGAGGCCCCTTTTTCTGCTGAGGAGATTAAGAATGCCGTCTTTGAATGTGGGGATGACCGGGCACCGGGACCGGATGGTTTCAACTTCCGATTCTACAAGCACTTTTGGAGTTTTTTGGAAGATGATTTCAATAACGTGATGGCAGCCTTTTATGCTTCGGGTAAGGTGAACACTGGGTGCGGGTCTTCTTTTATTTCCCTTGTTCCAAAGTAGAGGGATCCGGTTGGTCTTAATGATTATAGGCCCATCAGCTTGGTCGGAGTTATTAACAAAGTGATTTCTAAGATTCTAGCCAATCGTTTGAAGAAAGTTCTCGGGTCGGTGATCTCGGGATCTCAGTCGGCTTTCTTGGGAGGAAGGTATATCCTTGACGGTCCTCTAATCATTAATGAGGTGTGTTCTTGGATCAAGAAGGGTAAAAAAAGCGTTTTTATTCAAAATTGATTTCGAGAAAGCCTACGATAACATCAACTGGGGGTTCGTTATTGACGTGCTCAGGCAAATGGGCTTCGGTTCCCGATGGTGCAACTGGGTGAGTGGTATCTTATCGTCTGCTCGGGCTTCGGTGCTTGTCAACGGATCTCCTACTTTTGAGTTCAAGTGTGACAAAGGTATGAGACAAGGTGATCCCTTATCCCCCTTCCTATTTGTAGTGGTCATGGAAGCTTTGTCTTGCCTGTTGGTTAAAGCTAGGGAGGTTGGCTTAGTGGCGGGTATTTGTCTTCCAAATGATGGGCCGACGCTAACTCATCTCTTTTTTGCGGATGACGCTCTCATCTTGGGGGATTGGGATGTAAATAACGCGTTGAACATCGTGCGAGTTCTTAGGTGTTTTCACGCGTGCTCGGGTTTGCGTATTAATCTTGGGAAATCCAATATATTTGGGATTGGGGTGAGCGACGTTGAGTTGGGGGAGATGGCGGCGGTCGTCGGTTGTTCTTTCGACTCGTTGCCTTTTAAATATTTGGGTTTAAAAGTTGGGGCCAACATGAATCGCGTTAGCAACTGGAAGCCGGTCTATGACATTTTTGAATCTAGGCTTGCCCTTTGGAAGTCGTCGCTTGTATCGATCGGGGGAAGGATAACCTTAATCCGCTCTGTTCTTCAATGTCTCCCGAACTATTTTTTTTCCCTTTATAAAGCGCCCGTTAAAGTGTTAAAGGATCTGGAAGGGTTGATTAAAAAATTCTAATGGGGTGGCTCTTCGGAGGTCAAAAAAACCCATTGGGTGGCCTGGGACAAGGTGGCGTCGCCTAAGCGTTTCGGTGGTCTGGCATCAGCAAGCTCAGCTCTTTCAACATTGCCTTGTTGTGTAAATGGGGGTGGAGATACAAGTGGGAAAAGGATAATCTTTGGGTGAAAGTAATTGATGCTCTTCACTCTACGGGCTCTAAATGATCTTTCCTCCCTGTTAAGAAATCGTTGGGGGGCATTTGGCATTCCATCGTTTCGGTCTTTAATAAGCCCCTGCCAGGTAATGTTCGTCTTCGGAGTTTATTTAAGGGGATAGTCGGCAATGGAGAAAGGATCTTATTTTGGCTGGACCCTTGGCTGAAAGACTCCCCTCTTAGAGATGTTTATCCGAATCTGTTTGCGTTGGAATTTTTTAAAACTTGTAGTGTTTATGACCGGATTCAAAATGGTTGGTTGTGGAAGCATGACCCGGATTTTCCGGCTGAAGTCGCTGAGCTGAACGCTCTTCTCTCGGACCTCTCCTCGGTCTCGCTGAATTCCGGTTCGGACTCTTGGACTTGGCTTGCTGATAGGCCGGGTAAGTTTACTGTTAGCTCGGTGAGGCGGTTATTGGATAGTAGGGCTGTCGTAAATAACAACTCCTTCATCCTTGACTGGTGTAAATGGGTCCCGAAAAAGTGCGATGTGTTCGCTTGGAGAGCGGAGATGGGTAGAATTCCGACTGCGGATGCGCTTCGGAAGAGGGGAATTAATGTGGGTGAAGGTTTATGTCCGCTGTGTCGGTCGGAGGAGGAGAGCTCAGTTCACCTTTTCACCTCCTGCTTGGTTTCGGCGGTTCTTTGGCAGAAAGTTAGTTGCTGGTGCCACGCTCCTCCCATTTTCGCTTTTTCTGTCCGAGACTTGCTGATCCTCCACAAATCCGGCCATTTCAAAGCTGAGGAAAAGGTAGTCATTAAAGGTATTATTAGGGTGGCCTGTTGGTGCCTTTGGCTCGCCCGCAACAGCGCTAGGTTCTCGGGGAAGGAGGTCAAGGTAGAAGCGATCTTTAGTGATGTTAGATCTTTGGGGTTTTTGTGGTTTAAGCATAGAGTCAGGAACAATCCCATCTCATGGTCGGATTGGTGTAGATTTGTAATTAGTTAGTTGTTCTTTGGTTCCCGGCCCGGTTTTCGGGCTTGGGCGGTTTCTAATGAAGTTCTCTTTTCAAAAAAAAAAAAAAAAACACCTCTGATCCTTTCTTCCCAATTTCATTAAAGTGATTCTTATCTATACTATATTATAATAGAGGAGGGAAGGATTCCCAAAAGTTAAGAACTTCTTCCCCCCTTATTTATAAATAAACCCCTAAAATGAGGGTAAAGTGGTCTTTTAAACCATAATTATTTTTTAGTCCCTCAATCTATTACATTTAAATCCTTGACATTTAACATAATTATGGGTAATTAGTTACACTCCCCCCCCCCTTTAATTCTTTAACGTATTCCTGTGATATCTTACAACCTGTAATGTTTTAAAAAAATCCGAAGGTACCATGACGATCGGCACATTTTTTTAAACGTTTCGATAGTTGTCTTTTTTAGTTTCGCCGTGCGTTCATAAAGTACAAATAGCCGATGCGTAAATGTACAATTGATTAAAGCCAACATTTGTTTTTTACCCAAGCCCGCTTTGACCATTACCTAGCTACCGTGCATTAACAAACTGACTCTGTACAAGTTTTTTGTTTTGAACGACATTAATAAACAAAAATATTCCCTAATTTTACTAGCTGCAATATTGAATGTTTAAGTGACTCTGTACAAGTTTTTTGTTTTGAACGGCATTAATAAACTATAAAATATTCCCTAATTTTACTAGCCGCAATATTGAAAAGTTACCAGCCGCAATATTGACACGAGACACAAAGTTACCAGCCGCAATATTCCTCCAAGTTTTCTGGTACATGATAATCAAATTAAAATCTATTCTATATAACAAGTTCAGCTCAACTCCAAGATGATAAATCAGCACCGCGGCACTTCATAAATCTTCAAAACGAAAACCGTTAATATGAATTTTTAACAAATCAAAGTATATATAATTATTTTGTTCAAAGTAACAATACATATAATTATTATTTCACAGTTGAAAACAAACATTTTAACTAGAAACATCAACTCCAAGATGATAAATCGGCACCGCGGCACTTCATAAATCTGCAAGACGAAAACCGTTAATATGAATTTTTAACAAATCAAAGTATATATAATTATTTTGTTCAAAGTAACAATACATATAATTATTATTTCACAGTTGAAAACAAACATTTTAACTAGATATAATTATTATTATTATTTCACATTTGAAAACAAACATTTTAACTAGATACAATTATTATTATTATTTTATGCACGTTTGGTTTTTTTTAAAGATATGGTAGATTCAAAATTAAATAGATGCAACTAACTTCCTAAACAAAAGGGAGCCAGATTTCAAAATAACCCTAATTCACCTCTATATTCCTACTATAAATACATAGTAGGGCACCCATTTCTATTGCTAAACATTTGATAATGGATCCAATTTCGAATCCAGTGATTGCGAAAAAACAATCATATGATGTTGTACTTTCAAAGGTTAGATTGTTAATTCACATCAATTTATAAATTATGTTTTAATTTTATGCGAATTTTAATATATGTTATTTTTTCGTTTCAGTTGGAAGGTGAACGCGCCGATTTAAACAATCCAGTTGCAGCTCCCGCTTCTAAGGTTTCGATTTTGATTTTTTATTAATTTTTTCTGTTCAAACATCGATTAAATAACGAGCTGTTCATAACAGGTTGTTCGATTAAATAACGAGCTGTTCATATTAACGGTTTTTTTGCAGGATGATGGTGATAAATCTGTTGAGATAATCAGTTAGGGACACATGTTCAGCCCGTACAAGTCTCATCTTCAACGTGAATTTACTGAAGAGGTAATTTTAAGGTTTATTTAATCTTTTTTTAACTTTTGTATTCAGTTTTTGTCTTTTTTTTAAGGATCGAAAATGTGAAGCTCAAAGGAAGAGATACAAGACTCTCGGAATGGAAATGGAGTGACGTGGTTGATTTAGATGATTCCGATGATGACGACAAAGCGGAAGAATTTAAAGATACTGCAGATTCAAACGACAAAACCCGATTAAAAATAGCTCGGGTGTCAATTCAGAAGCGGAACAGAAATCATGAAGTCTAATATGATATCTAGCAAATGTTTTCTATGTTTTTTTCTTCTCATTTTCAGTTTGTGTTGGTTGGAAATAATAAAACAACTGTTTAAGATTCTATTTTATGTTCTTTTTTTTTGTTTGATTCTTAATAATAATTCGTGTATTAAAGTATTTTCCACTTAAATAAATGCCAAATATAAGGACTTTTATTTAGAAGCTCATATGAAAAATCAGGGGCAGTGGGAAAAAAACGTAATATGAGGGCCCTGAGCTAATTGAAAATTTTAATTAATATAGATAGATTGAAAATTTAAAAAATATAATGAGAGATTAAATAGGAGTGATTTAAGGAGCAATTTTAAAACATGGTGTATTTTAATAACTATGCATTATATATAGCACGTAACCAATATAAAAAATCCCTAAAAAAGCCCTAATTTGGGTAAGTATCATATTATAAGAAACAGTTACAAGGAAAGAACTTTACTATGTTTTTACATAATGATTATGATGACATCGACAAAGACGCTGTAGGTAGGAAGAACTTTACTATGTTTTTACATGTCAATCACATAAATACCCAAATTTTAATGTGATATAATTATATGTTCTTTATTTGACTCAGGGGCTAACCCACGAGGGGGTAGGACAACCGTAGCTATGCGAGAATACTACTGTTACAAGTTTCAAATTCGCAGTACGGAGAACGTGCTTTTGCTTGGCGGTAGATTGCTACAGCAATTTGTTGTAGATGTCTATATAAAGCTTGAGACATCACGTTTGCAATTTTGTGAATGAAACCAAATTAAGATACGAGCTGAATTATATCAAGGTCTTGTGGATTGCGTCCATGCAGGTGAGGTGCGTCCTAGCAGAGTCTGTCAATGTATTGTATTGCCTGCGTCATTCATTGGAGGGCCTCGCGACATGCGTCGACGGTTTCTAGATGCTATGACTTTAGTGCAAGATGATGGCAAACCTGATTTATTCCTTATGATGACGTATAATCCTCAATGGCCTGAGATATGTGATAATTTGAAACCTGGTCAAACCGCACAAGATCGTCCAGATCTTGTTTCACGAATATTTCGTGCTAAATTAGAGGATCTTAAAGAGTAGCTCTTCAAGAAACATTTACTTGGAGAGGTTCTGGCATACGTTTATGTCATTGAGTTTCAAAAGCGTGGTTTGCCGCATGCACATTTCCTCCTTATCATGCACCCGCCATACAAAATTAATAATCCAGACCATTATGATAAGGTTGTTTGTGCTGAAATTCCTGAAAAAGAACGACATCCACAACTACATGAGGTTGTTGTCAAGCACATGATTCATGGTCCATGCGGAAATATACGGACAGAGAGTCCTTGTATGCAGGGTGATCCAAAGGTATGTCGCTTTCATTATCCTAGACAGTTTAATGAGCAGACAACACAAGGAGAAGATGCATATCCATTATACCGAAGGAGAGACGCTGGAATAACGGTGGTCGTACGAGGACAAACTCTTGATAATAGATGGGTTGTCCCTTATAACCCAAGGCTTTTAATGATGTATAATTGCCACATGAATGTCGAGGTTTGCTCGAGTATAAAATCTGTTAAATATCTGTTCAAATATGTATACAAAGGACATGACAAACAGGTTATTCATGTTGATCCAGACGCACCAGATGTTATTATTATTGAGATAAAGAGATTTCAGGATGCACGCTACGTATCCCCCCCGGAGGCTATGTGGCGTATTTTTTCTTTCCCTCTTTCTCATATCTATCCTACTGTTTTAGCCTTACAACTTCATCTCCCGAATAAGCAGATGGTTAGATTTAGAGAAGATGATTCTATGTTAGCAATTGTTGATAGGGAAAAAGATAAAAGAACCATGATGACTGCATTTTTTGAGTATAACCATGGGAATGAACCGGCAAGGCAATATTTGTATAAGGATTTCCCGAAACACTTCACATGGAACGCATCCTCACGTCGTTGGTGTCCTCGTGCTACTAGGCCACAAAGAGGTCGTATTGTTAATGCCAATCCAGCCGAAGGGGAAAAGTACTACTTATGCCTACTCTTGTGTAATGTCAGAGGACCTACTTCCTTTGAAGATCTTTGCACGGTTAATGGAATTAAGTACACGTCATTTAGAAAAACAGCTCTTGAGGTAGGCTTGATAGAGAATGATAATAGTCTATCGCAATGTCTCACAGAAGCGTCCCTATTCCAATTTCCCAAAGCTCTTAGAAGGTTATTCGCAACAATAATGATTTTTTGCGAACCTGGTGATATTCGTAAGCTGTGGAATGATCACTTTGATGCACTATCTGAAGACCACCGGTTACAATGTGAAAGTTTGGAACGCGTTCAAAAGATGGTTCTTACTGACATCAGGGTCATCCTACAGTCCATGGGTAAAGATATTGATGATTTTAAAGATCTTCCAAAAATAACAGAACACAACTTACAATTTCCAGTTCATCGTGAGGTGCAAGAGGAGTATGGGATAGTTGTGGAACCTAAACACTTATCTGCCATAGATGAACTTAATTCATACCAAAAAAGAGTGTTTGATGAGATTATGTCACATGTGGATAATGATCGTCCAGGTGTGTTCTTTATAGATGGCCCGGGTGGAACGGGAAAATTTTTTTGTACAAAGCTTTGCTTGCTCAAGTACGTTCACGTGGTCTTATTGCTCTTGCGACAGCTTCATCAGGTGCTGCAGCTAATTATATGCCAGGTGGGAGAACGGCTCACTTGAGATTCAAGATTCCCATTTGTGTTAATAACAATTCGATGTGCAACATAAAAAAAACAAAGTGGGGTAGCTGCACTAATTAGGTCCTCCAAGTTAATTATATGGGATGAGGCATCGATGGCAAAACGTCAGGCGATAGAGGCAGTTGATCGAACATTGCAAGACATTATAGGTGTTAGGCTCCCATTTGGTGGAAAGATAATGGTTATGGGGAGAGATTTTAGACAAGTGTTGTCGGTTATTAAACGTGGAACTAGAGCACAAATTGTAGACTCCAGCCCGTGGATGTCGCCTCTTTGGTATTTGACTAAAAAGATGTGGTTGACGATAAACATGAGAGCGCTAAATGATCCATGGTATTCTGATTTTCTTTTAAGAGTCGGTGATGGGTATGAAGAATCGATCGAAGGAAGCTATATCCGCATACCAGACGACATGACAATTCCTTTCAGTAATCCAAAAAACTCTATAAAAGAATTGATCAATGCAGTCTTTCCGTCAATTCAAAGCAATGTATATTCTTCTGATTATATAATCTCTAGAGCAATATTGTCCACTAAAAATGACAGTGTTGACGAGATCAATGATCAAATGATTGACATGTTTCAAGGGGATGAAATCGTTTACTATAGTTTCGATGAAGTCGAAGACGATCGCCACAACTTCTATCCGGTCGAGTTCTTAAACTCACTAACTGTTAGTGGTTTGCCGCCTCAAAGACTTCGTTTAAAAATCGGTTGCCCTATAATATTGTTGCGGAATATCGATCCATCACATGGTCTGTGTAACGGCACTAGATTGATATGTAAAGGCTTCCAGCGCAATGTTATTGATGTCGAGATAGCTGTCGGGCAACATGCCGGAAAAAGAGTATTTTTGCCTATAATCTTTCTGAAGACGACATGTTCCCGTTCAAGCTAAAAAGAAAACAATTCCCCATTTGACTTAGCTTTTCCATGACAATCAACAAAGCTCAAGGTCAAACAATTCTGCATGTTGGTGTTTATCTTCCGGATTCAGTATTTTCGCATGGACAACTTTATGTCGGTTTATCAAGTGGGATATCACGTGCTAATACAAAGGTATTAGTACATCCTGCCAAAGACTTCAGACGAGATGGTGTATACACCTCAAATGTTGTCTATCGAGAGGTGTTACATGACGAATGAAATACTTGTGAGTGAGAATGTGATGATTTTTTTATGCATTTGGTGGTTTACGTAATTACATTCTACATATAGTTTATATATGATGTCATTATATTACACACTTTTGTCTTTTATACTCACTTATTTATTTTTCCCTTGCAGATTAATTAAGAATTTGATATGGATAAGACAGATAGCAAAATGAAAGATGTGCCAGGTATCTACCTATCTATCAGATCTTATATATAACTTTAACATGATATAACATATATGTAGCTAAAATACTTATCATTTCTTTCAGTTCCCCAAACTGCTACAGCAGCTACTACTGATTTATTAGTTAAAGAGGATATCGAAGAAGAAAATCAACCTCAAAAAGATGTAACAATCAAACAGGAAGAGATACAAGAAATTCCGGAGGACGTTGATCTCGATGATGAGAAATGGTGGTCTGACAATATGGATGAGATCCTTGAGATGTTTAAGCCGTATGATTAATAAATTTTCAACCTCATGATGCAAAGTACTTGACCCTTTATGTTTAAGACTTATCTTTCCTTATTTGTGTGGCACTTTATATAACTTTTAATTATGTTTAAGACTTGTTTTTTCTTATTCGTGGTTTACTTTATTACACCAATTGTTTCTTGAAGTACTTGCTAATTTAAATTCTAAATTTAACAATTACTAAACATGTGTAACACTTATGACATATATCCACCACAATAATGTTATCATATACAAATAAGAAAACTACCAGCAACGAGTGCCGCAATCCAAAGTGTCGCCCCCGCCGCATCGCGCGGGCACCATACTAGTATGAAATAATACATATAAGATATGATCAAAAAACCAATTTATACCTCCGCAGTCAACACAGGTACCGGCACCTCCATCGTCAGTGGTGGTTTTGCTTGAACAAAATCACCATCGCCCCACCACTGCTCGAACCCTAACCTCTTCCACATCACAATCCCCTGATATTAATTCGGAACCACTGAACTCGGGCACATGCAGCCCCTGATCGGCGCTGGTGCTTCTCACCGGAATCCATTCCGGTAGTCTCAAAATCCTAGTCGCCTTTACAAGCAAAGGTTCCATCCGCCACCAGAGAAATGGGTTGGTGGTCAAAACCCTAAACAGAATCGCCATTATTGACCTTTGGGTTGTATACGATGACTTGTCGGAGTACGCCGACGGAGATGACCAGAATGGTTGGATCCCGCCGGAACCTTTATCTTCTCCTGATTCTCTCTCTGGTGTATTTGTGTGGGGATATAAGACCAAACGTAATGGGGCGGTATTTGCCCGGAATCTCGCCCGATCACGCCGGCACCTCCGCTACCCGTGGGCGTGTTTGGCTCTTTTTTGGTTTGGGCGTGTTATAAAAAACGTCGGGTGGGGGGAAGTTTGGCCAATGAGATTTTTTATTTATTTATTTTTACTACAAAACATAATGCCCAATAATGCCTCATCCCCGTTACATCCATTTTAGAAAACGCCCAATAATACCCCATTGCTGACTGGGCTGCCACATGGCGCAAAACGCCCAAGGATGAATATTGCCCACTACACATGATCTAAGGAGGAAATGTGGTTTAGAGTTTATAGGCAGTTATGTAAATGTTTTTTTATAAAACATTTGCTGATTCACAGTTAAGCCCCTGAAACGTGGCTTAATGTCCTTGTTTCAACCGGCAGGGTGGCACTATCCTACATGCAGCCACCCAGCTGATCCAATCAAAGAAAACAACCGTCTAAAACCACCAATAACATCATTCAATAACTGTTCATTCCATTCTATTATTATTAGATATAGATTTTTGTTTCATTATAATACATATAACACTTTTAATTTATATATTTGTAATATAAATAATACAATTCTATTTTAATATAAGTTTTAATTTAATTTATATATTTATAATATAAATAATACAAATTCTATTTCAATTTTTAGATTAATTTCACAATTAGGGGAGTCGGTATGGCTTCGGGGAGGGGGTTGCCGAGCGGGGAATGACACCAGGTGTTTGAATGGGGAGTGGGGAGTAGGAGAGAAGGTGTTTTTTCGGTGTATACTCACCGAAGGTGAAGAAGAACAAAGGGATGAGAGAGAGGAGAGAGGAGAAAGAGAGCCAATGAGACTTTTTATTTTTTTTAATTGAGTGGGTGTTTGAATCACTCCTAGTATTTGAGTAGAAAATAGAGAGTGAAGGGGGGGGGGGGGGAGTTGACATGGCATGTGATTATTGGGTAGAGAAAACTCAAACACCCTAACTCACCCCAACCATACCGTCCACCCTTAGTTATTCATTTTCCCACCACAAAATTTTATAATATTTAGGACTCGTTATTTTTTGAGTTAATTGCTAAATTCGTCCCTGAGGTTTTACACAAATTGCTAGATCAGTCCAAAATCAAGATTTGCTGCTAAAACAGTCCAAAATCAAGATTTGTTTTGCTAATACAGTTCAAAAACAGACGCCGTTAAATATAGCAGTTGGACTGTTTTAGCAACAAATCTTGATTTAGACTGTTTTAGCAGCAAATCTTGATTTTGGACTGATCTAGCAATTTGTATAAAACCTCATGGACGAATTTAGCAATTTTCTCAAAAAAAGTGATTTTTTAACTGTTTTTGATATTTAATTCGACATTAATACACCATTAATGAATTTCAATAAAAAAAAATTCTAGTAATTTCTTCAAATATAATAAGTGATTTTTTATTTGTTAGTTATTTTTTTTCCATGTAATTGTATTATCGTTATGTCATCTTAAACTTTAATTATGATACATATAATGCATTTCGAATTTATTAAGTTTTTTTTTGTCATTGGCAACATCATAAGAAATTTAATTTGGTTTCTTAGCTTTTTCTTTTCACACTAAACCACGATATTTAAGAAAAAATGTATTTACCGGTAATTTTACCGTCATGCCTACGGGCGAGTGGGTTACCGGGTTTTCCCCGAAATTGATGGTGGACGACTCAGGTTTGATCCTTGAGCCAAACGAGTTTTCCCCGGTAATCTTATGATGTTGAAAAATGAATAGTTTTTTTTTTTTTTGTTAAAATTCCATTATGGTGTATTAATATCATATTAGTTACCAAAAAAACTTAATAAATTCGAAATGAATCATATGTATCATAATTAAAGTTTAAGATGACATCACTTTTTATAGTTGAAGAAATTACTAGAACTTTTTTTTATTGAAATTCATTAATGGTGTATTAATATCACATTAAATATCAAAAACAGTTAAAAAATCACTTTTTTTTAGAAAATTGCTAAATTCGTCCATGAGGTTTTACACAAATTGCTAGATCAGTCCAAAATCAAGATTTGCTGCTAAAACAGTCCAAATCAAGATTTGTTGCTAAAACAGTCCAACTGCTATATTTAACGGCGTCTGTTTTTTTGGACTGTATTAGCAAAACAAATCTTGATTTTGGACTAATCTCGCAATTTGTGTAAAACCTCAGGGACGAATTTAGCAATTTTCTCTTATTTTTTCCCTTCCAAATCCATCCCAAAGTTCCCTCTTTCCAAAAATTTTTTGTTCAAATTAATTGTGGAGTGAAGAAATTAAGATTTGTATGTCTCACGGCAAATAAAGCTTTCGTATATATGAGGACTAAACTACCAACAACGGCCAGAGTCAAATAATGACATTTTTTTTCTTGACACTCTTTGGAATGTCAAAAAATGGTATTTTTTTTCTTTTTTTTATAACCTTAAAAAAATGACATAAAAAAGTGTCATAAATTCGTTAAATCTTGTAAACTATGACATATTTTTCCTTTACACTTGATTCTGAATGTCATAGAGCGTGTATTATTATTAACGTGTCAAGATAGGTATGTTTTTCTAGTGCTGATATGAGGTGAAATTTCCGAGAATGTTCCAAATTTCCAATGCAAACACATATTTCAACTTCACAATATTAATGATCTAAGAGAATGTTCTATATTGAATGCAACATTTATACGTGGTTTTGAAAAATATATGACGCACATTTGATATGCAAGTAAAATTCACGTATCTCATTACAATAGTCATAGAGATCAAAAGTGTCATAGTATAACTATAATTCACGTATCTCATTACAATAGTCATAGAGATCAAAAGTGTCATAGTATAACTATAATAGATAACATAAATTGTCATGATATAACAATAAACTATAATTATATTACAAAATTGTTACTTTCGTGATTTTTATAAATAACTAATTTAAATAATTTTTTCTAAATAATATGAATCTTCCAAAATCGATATGAGTTATTCTTTTGGCTATAAATAACTTTGATATCCACACGAACATCCCACAATTAAAAATACACTAATCATCAAATCCTCATCTTTTGTTTTTGTGAATCATGGCTGTGGGAAGAGGCAGTGCAAGGGTGACAATGGCGGCGCTCTGTCTACTAGTGGTGGTGCTTCAATGCGAGGTAACTCAGGCTGCTACTTATGTTGTTGGCGATGACAATGGTTGGACGTCTAACATCAGAGGTTGGGAGGAAGGCAAGACGTTCAAGGTCGACGACATCCTTGGTATCCTCTCAAAATACTATCATCACTTTACATGCCTACATTGGCCACACAATTATATAGTCTTAACCAATTTACTTAACTTAATATATGTTGAATTAATAAAAGAACAGTTTAGCAACAAATAAATGCTTATTTAATTGTATTATTTTTTTTATGATCGTAACAGTGTTTAACTATAAACAAGGAGCACATAATGTTGCGGTAGTGAGCGAGGAAGGATATGATGGGTGCAGTGCCACCCCAAGCGACAAGGTGTACACAAGTGGAAATGACCAAATTACCCTTGTGAAGGGTCTTAACAACTTCATTTGTAGTTTTCATTGTGGTGCTGGCATGAAGCTTCAAATCTCGGCATCTTAAGCAATGATAATAAAAATTGCAATATTAAAATTTTTTTATCTTCCATTAAGAGTTTCTTATGGTTTTATTGTCGTTATAAGGTATAAAAATGATTCACTTATGTGACTTTAAGGAATTTTAATGTGTTTGTTACCTATGCTTTCGTCAAAACAAAACAAAACAAAATGAGAATCATTGTTATTCATTAAATTAAATTTGGTAATTATATTCAGTAAATATTATTAAAACAGTATTAATTATTATTTAAGTTAATTTATTTAAGTTGGCGTCTTTTCATTTTTTTAATGAACTAAAACGACTTCGTTTCTTTTTGGGTTCTATATTTCGCTTACTATAGTATGTGTTTCTAACGTAACGAACCAAATCATCACTAATGGAATTCCCATAGCATCCCCCATGGCAGCGTGCAAGCTAAATACATTTATTTTTTCGAATGACGAATTTCTTGCTACTTGTGAGACTTAAACTCAAAACCTCACACTTAGTGTTTTAAAAGATTTTGCCTTGCCACTGGACCACCAACCCCGCTGAATATGTTATATATCTAGTTTAGCCATTGTTGTAAAAATCCTACCTAGGCTCCGATTAGTCCCCCCCCCCCCCCCCCCCCCCCCGATTAATCACTAATCGGAGGTTCCCCGATTAATGTGTAAGTCCCTGATCCGGATCACTACAATATGATATCAACGGGATTTGATTGTGTGGCGGAATGACACAATAAAACCTGATTCAACAAGATGAATATGGAGATGAACACCGAATGATAAGAACAAAATAACTTGCATACAATTGCTTGATTTGTCTTATACAAGTTCTATCTTTCCAGATGTTCTACCATAGAATGATGAGCAAAACATCCTTATATAGGTTAAAACATAATCGAAACCTAAGCGCACTAGCTTATTGGAAACCCAAAACCCTTAGAGCCCATCTCGAAATCTCATAGACATGATTTCGAGATGTTACATAACTTGACCCACCAATGCATATAATTGCTTAGACATTTAACGGCCCAACCAGTTCCTCTTGCACCAATAGAAGCAGCTGCATCCACACTAAGTCTGGAATCCCTGACATCGTTTTTTTTTTTTTTTTTTTTTTTTTTTGACATCGTTTATTTTTTGGTTCTCTCTTTCGCTTGCTATAGCATGTGTTACTAAGGCTGGAGGGTGTGGGGGCGCCACCCAACCCAGCTGGCACACCATAGCGCCCCACCCCCGCCATACTCCACACCCCCGGCGCTATGCCGGGGCGCTATACAACCATCGCCGCCACTATGGCGAGCGGCAACGCACAGGGACCGAGAAGCATTTAATTTTTTGGACCGTTGAAACGGTCAAAATTTAAAAAATTTTTTTACTTTTTATTTTATTTATAAATTCATACTATAAATACCCACCTTCTACCTCTTTTTAAACCATTCCTCTCACTCTCTACCTCAATTTTTATACAACTCTCTTCATTTTTTTAAAACTTCCAACAATGTTTCCCAACAACCCAAACAACCCATGGGATCCGACCAATCCGTTTTGGCAAAATTTTCAAAACAACGAGCAAGAGGACCGCTATCGCCGAGACCCGCGTACGGGGGATGTTGGATATTATCCAATGCCACCAACTTCTCCTCATCCCACCACTCAACCGATGCCTCCATATTTCGGGTATTATTCTCAACCCCTTTTTTTCCGCCAAACATGCCACCACCAAACATACCCGCCCAAGACACAAGCGAAACCGAATTCGTTCCCGAAACTCAAGTCGAATCCTTTTCTATGAAAAAAAGAAGCCATAAAAAGAAGAATGAGACCGAAAAACGTGCGACTAAGAAGGTAGAATTTTGGTCGCCTAAGGAAGAGTTCGAGTTGACAAAAGCTTGGCTCGGCGTGTCGGAGGACGAGATTGTTGGTAAATAATTTTTTTTTATGCTTTTATAAATAATATTTTTTTATGCTTGTCTAAATACTATTTGTTATGCTTTTGTAAATAATATTTTTTTAGGAGACGACCAAGACATAAAGGTATTTTGGGGTCGTATACGCGATAAGTTTTTCGCCGCAATGGGTCGTGGCGTGTATCGAACCCCCGACTTTTTTTCGGGAAAGTGGGGGGCTTTGAGGACGAAGGTTAGCAACTTCAACAGCATATACAATAACCTCGTCAATAACACTCGAAGGAGAAGTGGTGCGAGCGACGTCGATATCTTGACTGAAGCCCACACCGAGTATAGAATGCACCATGGGCATATGTTTACGCTAGTAACCACATGGGAGCTTCTTCGCAAATCTCCAAAGTGGCACCTTGTGCCACCGTTCGACCCAACCCGCCCTAGATCCAAACGGTCCAAATCGACATCCACCACCGAACCTTCTGGGTCCGATGCTCGTACAGTAATTAATCTAAACGAGGATGCTGACGAGTTTGAAGAATCAAAAGAGCTGCCTCGTCCAACTGGTAGGGATAAAAGTAAAGCCAAGGCACGTGGAAAGTCTACTAAATCAGATGGTCCGTCAAAGATTAGCGAGTTCCAGGCAGATCTCAAGCAAATAATCTCCATTAAGGAAAAAGACCAAGAAATGAGAATGGAGAAACAAATTGCGAGAGACATGGACTTTCTCGCAAGGGATCTGTCACATCTACCAGAGGAGGACCGAGTCATTTTGGAGGCTCGTAAGTCACAAATTCGGGCCAAATATATGTAGTTTTTTTTAAGTATGTTGTCTTTTTTTTTCTAGTATGTTATGTTTTTTTTATGACATTGTTGTCTTTTTTTATTTCTAGTAATTTATGTTTTTTTTATAGTATGTTATGTTTTTTTTATGACTTTGTAGTGTTTTTTTTAATGAAATTATGTTTTTATTTTTAATTTTGTAGTTATTAAAATTGCCATTTAATTTAAAAAAATAAATATTTAAATAAATAATTACTTAATAATTACACGAGGCTCCATCCACACCCTCCAAATTAAAGGGGGGAATGATAAAGCCCCCTTGCTGACATGACGATGAAATGGATCCTAGTTGGCATGATAAAGCCCAAGGGAGCTCCATCCACACCTCATAGCCTAATGTAACAAACCAGACCACCACTAATGGAATTCATGTCGTTTCACCGCAGTAGAGCGCGAGCAAAATATATCTAGTTTAGTAATATGTTTTGTAATTATTGCTTTTCTAGATACCTTTTTTATATTAAGGAAAGAGGAAGTGGTGAAATTAGAGAAGGGAAAAAGTTATGCTGGACTCACAAAATTGTGACACGTGATGCAACTGGTTACTAGTTTATTAGGCATGGAATATCTTTTGGAAATGATTTAAGATCGGCCTAGTTGTTTTGGTAGCTCCACTATTCTATTGGTTCAAAATTTTGATCTTCGCTTGTGTTTAATTTTCTCATATGTATCATCGATGGTTCCTACTTTCTAGTTTAATCAACCGATGTCGTTTGATTTTCAAAACATGGTTGTTACAATAGTAATGTTACAAGGTTTTGTCAATAATAAGAAGTTCAATAGAAAGTTTGACTCTTGCAGGAAGCTTAAAAAGTCATCTTGGCCTTACCTGGCAAAGTAGAAAATAAAGAGAAAAGGTATTTTGGTCCACCACTAAAAACATTATCATCACCACACAAAAATCAATTCCCCCAAATCTTTCAATTTTCAAATTCAGTACTCATTGAACCAATCCTTCATCTTCTCCAAACCTCTTTTCCATGGCCACCACTGTCGCTCGTGGTAGCACCACAACCGATCTAGAGCGTTTTCCACCTAGACTCCATCCTCGTCGTCGGTCTTCGCCTCCTCTCACAATCCGACTTTCATTCTCTCTCCAACTTCTCATAGTCCTCTTTCGATCTCCACCGCTGCGACGACGTTGTTCTCCCTAAAAACCAACCTAATTAGATTTGGCAGCTCCAGTTACCGAGATTCAAGTGCAGGTGGTTGAATATATACAAATAAGGCTGGACGGTATGGTTCCGTCTCCCCCACCCGTCTTGGTTCGGCGACGCGCGGCACACCACGCCTGCCCCCCTCCGTTCCGTCCCCATCGTCTGAATATTGCCGTTTGCGACGGACCAAACATGTGGGCCCCCATCTGAAAAGTAGCCGTTAATAAAAAAAATTTTGCAT
The DNA here is from genome assembly GCA_030545235.1 of Helianthus tuberosus. NCBI lineage: Eukaryota > Viridiplantae > Streptophyta > Magnoliopsida > Asterales > Asteraceae > Helianthus > Helianthus tuberosus. The sequence goes on from CM060411.1 coordinate 70,779,289, forward strand.
TTATTTCAATAAGTCCAACGGTTATTTAAAAAAAAAATACCCAATTCACTCCCACTTTTATAAATACTCACCTCTTTTACATTTTTTTCACAACTTTTCACCCACTACAATCTCATATCTCTCTCACATTTTATAACCCCTCTTACCTTTTTATAAAAACTCATCTATTTTTATACCATTTTTTACCCGCTACCACCCCATCTCTCTCAAAAATTATCATGGCTTCACCTTCTTCCATTTCTTCCATCTCTTCATCATCTTCGTCTACGTGGTATTCATCATCTTCGGAAAAGGATGCTATTATGCATAACATGATTATGAACGCGGCTCAGGTCTTCATGGCGGGTGATGAAGCGTCGTCCCAACGGCTAACTAGAGGAGCAAAATTAAACCGAGACCAAGAAGTTATTTTACTATTTTTTCCTTATGTTTTATATAGATTTGAAAATGTATTTTATAATTAATTTCATTTATGTTTCGTTTTAAATTTATAGCCGCCCACGTTAAACTAGTAGCCGATTATTTTGCCGACGAACCCGTGTACCCAGCCGAGATTTTTCGACACTCAAAACGAACCCGACGACATGGAAGACGAAGACTAGTAGCTTATTTTAATATATTAGGATTTTTTTAAGTTTATGTTTTTTTTAAGTTTATTTTTTTTAGTTTATTTTTTTTATGTTTTTTTTTAAGTTTATGTTTTTTTTAGTTTATGTAATATTTTTTAATATTAATGAAAATATTGTGTTAGTTTATTTGTTAAATGTTAAAAAAAAGTAGAAGATTAAAAAAAAAACATAAAAGTGGTGGGGAGGACTATGACTAGGACCATCCTCCATACCCTCTACTTTTGAGGGATGGAGCATCCTTGGGAGGACTATGACGTGACGCCTACATGGCGGATCATCCTCCCTTGGAGGACCATCACCATACCCTCTAGCCTAAGGGGCGAAATAAACCCTAGAAGATGCGATGTTATGGAGTTTGTATGATTCGTTGATTTAGACGTTGATGTTTTGTTGTTAGGAGATGGTGAGAAGGTGTTTCTGATGGCGCATTTGCGGCAGCGGAAGAAGAAATCTGGATTTTTATGGTTTTTGTTGTGTTGTAGAGAAAGAGATAATTGTGGTTGTTGTGCCATAAGTTGAGGATTTTTATGTGGTTTAGTTCATTGCATTTTTTTTTATTGTGTTTTATAACACAACAAGTTCATTGTGTTTTATTTCATTGCGTTTTTTAATTGTGTTTTATAACACATACCGATTCATTGTGTTTAGGTCATTGCGTTTTTTAATTCTGTTTTATACCACACACCAATTCGTTTAAAACACCATGCTTTTAATTTGAAGTTCATTGTATTGTGTTGTGGTTTTCATTATGTTTTTGCATTTGAGTTTTCAAAAACAAAAAATCAAAAGTATAGTAATAGTATACTTGTTTTAAAGAAAAAAACACTCGTTTTTATTGTGAAATTTTTTTTAAATAACGTAGTATAAAAGAGTTATTAACGCTTTAAAAAAATGGAGAAAAGAGAAGAAAGAGCAAATATTATCTTGAATGGACCAAAATACCTCTTAAAAATCAGACGCCTCTTTGCATTTGATGAATTTCACCCTTTAATCATAACTATCCATTATCGAGTGTTAGAATAACTTCCTAAGGTTCTTACAAAAACATAACTTATTATGAACATCAATACTCAACCTACAAATTACTCTATCAGAAGATCATAAGCAAACCTTACTAAAACACACTTTCATAACAAAATCAACCAATTCAATGCAAAGTATTTAAGAATCGTCCTACCCTAACCGGCTATGGCTTAGTTAGCTTCTCATGGTAACAAACATAACTATTGAATTCAATGAATACATGATTGAAATCAAAATAAAAACGATAATACGAAGGGTCTACCTCAATAAGGATCGATCTCTTGACCTTCTGTATGCTATTCTTCCTTGAATCTTTTTCCGAATGATCCGATCTCGAATCCTTATTCTTCAACAACCCCTTTTAGCTATTCTCTTATGTGTTCGTCACCTCTTAGGGTTTCAACGATATCCCATTCCTTAAATCAGTCCATGTTAACCAAAAACCGACTGGTTAATAAAATAGACTAACCGATGACTTTGGTTTCAGCTTTGGTTGAGGATAATAACCAAACCCACCGATCTATGCACAACGCAATGAAATGGATTACCCAATTACTTCGATTTTGATGTACATCTATCACAATAAATCTACAATAAATATTATATGAATAAGAAAACTACCAAAAACGAGTATCGCAATACGATGTGTCGCTCCCGCCGCATCACGCATGCATCCCGCTAGTTTTATAAAAAGGTTGAAAATGAAAGTGAAACAATATCATTAAACCATTTTTAAAACTACTCATCAATATCAAAACAAATTCTATTAATATTCATGAGACAATGAAAGTATTGAAAAGACTCAATTTCGAATTCATGAGACAATGAAAGTATTTAAATTGATACCAACAATTAATCTATTACTCCCTCCGTCCCATTAAAAGTGTGATATTTTGAATTTTCAAAGTCTTTATTTATAAACTTTGACTTTAATTATATATTTTTTTGTGTAATATAAAACTTGATGAAAATTAACCCGATAAAAACACTTGTAAAACACACTCAAATTATATAACTTTCATCAAGTATTATCTAACACAAAGAAAATTATTTAAGGTCAAAGTTTACAAATAAAGACTTTGAAAATTCAAAATATGACACTTTTAATGGGACGGAGGGAGTATATTACTAGGTTATAACCCCGTGTATTACACGGATTGAATAAATAAATTTTATATACTAAATAATAAAACAATATATCTTTAAAAACCTCATTTATTGCACTGGTTGAATAAATATAATTTTATATATTAAATAATAAAAGGTTAAGAACCATATTGTACGGGTTGAATAAATGTAATTTTATATATACCAAATAGAAAACTTATATCTTTAAAACCACGTGTATTACACGGGTTGAATAAATGTAATTTTATATACCAAATAATAAAAATTACATCTTTAAAAATATGCGCATTACACGGTTTGAATAAATGTAATTTTCTATACTAAATAAAAAAATATATATCCTTAAAAAACCCCGTGTATTGTACAAATTGAATAAGTCTAATTTTATATATCAAATAATAAAAAGTTATATCTTAAAAAACTTCATGTATTAAATGGGTCGAGTAAATGTAATTTTGTATAGTGAAAATAGAAATATTTAATAAATTAATACAAAGTTTGGTTTTCGTGATAAAAATAGATTATTCTGTTGATGAAAAATTTGTTAACGAAGTCTCAATAAATTTACCCATTTATTTAAAACTCCGTAAATGTATAAATGATAAATAATATTAGTTAATTTTATTCTAAGTTTTATAAAATCTATTTGATACCAAACTAAACAAAATGTTTAAATATAATTAATTCAAATAAATAATATTATAAATGAGAAGGAGATTAAACTAAATAATAATTATCTATAAGTTATTAAATTAATAATATTTAGTAGAAGGGTTATCTATAATATAAAATATTATAATATATACTAAATAATAAAACAATATATCTTTAAAAACCTCATTTATTGCATGGGTTGAATAAATATAATTTTATATATTAAATAATAAAAGGTTAAGAACCATGTTGTACGGGTTGAATAAATGTAATTTTATATATACTGATGCGTGTGAAGTGTTATATATATTAGGTGTATATTTTAAGCCCCTTTAACACTTATTTTTAGCCAAGTTTTAAATTTATAAAACACGATATTTTACTAACACTAAACACACATATGGGCAAGTGCACCCATCGTGAGCGTAGTATAGCGTTGGTAAGATACCGAGGTCGTCCAAGGACACAAGAGCTTTTAATACCGGTTTATCCTCAACGTCTAATCAAAAATAAAAAGTTTAGAAAAATGTTTTAAACTAAGAAAAATAAAAACTAACTAAAATGCTGAAAATAAAAATAAAAATAAAAACAGATAGACAAGATGAATCACTTGGTTCCGACTTGTATCTAGTGTAAACTTTGATTATTTCCGCACTTTTGCACATAATTAAGAGATTATCTTAGTTATTGTAGTAGGCCTCTCTTTTGAAGGTGACGTTACCCTCACCCCAGTAGTTTGAGTCAGCAAGGATACAATCCTAAAATGGTGGATTATTGGAAGATAATTAATTAAGTTATTAATGCAATATTATGGTAGGCCCCTCTTTTGGAGGTGACGTTACCCTCGACTAAGTAGTCTGAGTCAGCAGGGATACAGTCCTAAATAGCCGGGTTATAGTATTAATAGTAGTTAACTTATGAGGGGGTCAAAGAGTTTGGACCCCCGCCATCCAATACCGTGAAGTATTGAAGGAGGTCCTACTAAATTTGACCCAGGTCCATTGCAGGACCTCTAAACGCTGAACAATGGCAAGACCTTTACCAAACCGTTCCCTTAACCCCCGACCAGGTAGCCAACATACCTCCATATAGACCGTGGAGATATGAATGGTGAAAATCTTTTATTTTATATAGACAGTAAAATAATTTCAAGACACCACGGACAAACGATAAGGAAAGATCACCTTCAACATAAGCAACTAGTTATTAAAGTCATTAATACAAAACCAAATAAAAAGTGCAAAAGATTAGAAATAAAAAGTATTACACTAGACACTTTGTCTTCACCAAGTGATGTAAGAGACTTAGGTAAACATGGCCTTGATTGTCAAGAACTCTTACGATCAATCTTGGATCCCGAGACGACTCACACACTCTACGATGGACAATGGATGATGGTGGTGGATGATGGTGTTATGGTGGTGGTGGGTGGTGGGTGAAGTGTGAGAGAGGTGGTGTGCCAAGGGATGGTTTGAGCTTGAGCCAAGCACTTCTATTTATAGGCTGAACAGAAGCTCGGGCACGGCCTCGTGTCCAGTGGGCACGGTCCCGTGTCCACATCCTCTCTTTCTTCATTAAATGCAGTTTTGTCTTATTAGTTGACCACGCCCCCGTGTCCGCTGAGCACGACCCCGTGTGCAGAAGAATCTTTGTACTATGAAGATTTGCCTGGATTGTGCGAATCTTATAGTTGACCACGGCCTCGTGTCCGCTGAGCACGGCCCGTGGTGGGCAATAGAAGCTTCTACCACTTTGTCTTTTCTGCTGACACTTGGGCACGCCCCCGTGCTGGCTGAGCACGGGGCGTGTTCAGTCTTCTGATCTCTTGTTTTGCTTGGGAAGATGTTGTTGTGGGGTCGGGCATGCCACGTTTTGTTCCTTTTCTTGTATTTATGTTAGATTTTGATGTCTTTTTGCTTCTTTTGTTAATTTGAGCTCATTTAATCCTGAAAATACAAAAGGAAGACAAAAGCACACTTTTTCCAACATTAGTACTAAAAAAGGGTTAGTTTTATGCCTCATTTGATGAAATTTATATGTTACATTTTGAACACATCAAATACCCCCACACTTGAATCTTTGCTTGTCCTCAAGCAAAACTCTTTAATATGTGGCTATTTACACTCCCAAATGGAATGGGTAGAAAAGAAGGTTTTGGGCTTGTCGTAGAGTGTCGGGATTTTCAAGATTCTTTATTTAGTTTTATTTTTATTTATTTACAATCCTATTCGTCATGATTTATTTAAAACTTTTCATAAGATAAATTACATATTAGGGCATAACATGCCTTTGTAAAATTCTATTTATATACAAGTTCACATGCCTCACGGGGATCACTCAATACTCGGCCGAAAATGTATTTTTGTGGATCACTCGAGAGCGGCATGGAACTTACTCCTACCATAGGCTTGCCAAGCAATCAATCCTCCTCCTTTTTAACTTATATACCTTTGTAAATATCAAGAGGACTTTGTGGGTTAAGGGTTAGGCTTGGGTTAAAGGTAGGTGGTTGGGTTGGTGGTTAGTGGTTAGTAGAAAAAGGGCGAAAAGCGTAACAAGTGTCGGTTTTCGTAAGACTTTTTATTTTTGTAACTTTTATTTTGATGAAGCTATTTATTCAAACAAAGTTATTTTTGATAAACTTGTTTGTTTATTTTCTTTTGCTTCATCATCAACAAATTTTTTTTTTTTTTTGAAAAGTCATATGAAGAACCGAACTTGTTACTAAAATAAAGGGTTAAAAATGAAAAAAGGTTTTGGTGGGTAAAAAGGGTGTTTGGGTTATGAAATGAAAATGTTTAGTCTCAAAGGGGCTAACTAGGAGGATTTTGGGTAGGTGGTAAAAAAAAAGAAAATAATGGTGTAGAAATAAAAAGTGTTAGTCCTAATGCCTCCATCATTTACTTACTCGGGTTTAAGTTGGTAAGGACCGGGAATGTATCGTCATGGCAAGTTCTAGAGTCGTAAGAACCAAGCGGCTATTCACACAAGAAACGAAAATGAGCATTTAGTCAAATGATATGTAAGTGTTTGCTCAATAAAGGCTCAAAACTCACTTTTGTGGGAATGGGTTTTTATGTGATCAAGTATATATAATTAAATTTTAACTAAGCTTGTCATGCCTTTTCATAATTTTCTTATGTTGGTTCTTTTTATCACGACGCTATCGGTTGTAAATTCGTAAAAATATAACCTTTTTAGAACTTGAATTTCCCGAGTTAAACCTAGACAAGTAAAAAAAATGAAAATTTTTGAAAAAAAATTTGGGGTGATTAGCGGTTCCAATAGAGTTTTGTGTAAGGCTTGTATTTAGGACTTGCAAGATTCAAGATTTTAGCATCCCCCCCACACTTAAATTACACATTGTCCTCAATGTGTCCCAAAAATAAGTTTTTAGGTTGATTGAATGTGTAAAAAGGTGTGAAAAGCAAAAATTTTGTGTTACTGGGCGCTGAACACGACCCCGTGTTCAAGTGCCAGTAACAAAATTAAAACAAGAGAAACAGAAGTCTGGACACGGGGGCGTGTTGGGTGAACACGGCCCGTGTCCAGTTACCTGAACTGGGTCTTTTCTGCAGATTGTGCAGCACGGGGCCGTGTTGGGTGGACACGGCCCGTGCCGAGCTTACTGTAAACGAAGAAATTTGTCGGATGGTTCTGTTTTCCTGCATGGAGTGCTGGTTCAAGTTTCCCTTGCATCCTTTGCCATCTCAAGTGTGTTTTATTCCTGAAAATTAAAACTAACTAGAAAGCAAGAAAATTAATCTAAACTAAACTAAGGATAGTTCCGTGGAATGCCTCCATGGTGCGCCACGTTTATAAGGGTCCTTGGCTAGAACCAAAGCCTGGTCATATGTTACCCAAGTGGGATGTATTGCATCCCATGCTACACCGTCGGAGAGCGTCATCCAAGCTTGAGTCTATGACCTTCATGTAGTTGACCGGGTCTTCTTCCTCTATCTTCTTTCCACATTCAAACTTCACTTCCTCGTCCCCAAACTTCAATGTTAACGTCCCATCATTCATATCCACCACTGCTTGGGCGGTTGCTAGAAATGGCCTCCCGAGGATGAGAGGGACATCGGTGTCTTCTTCCATGTCTAGGATGACAAAGTCGGTTGGAAAAACGAAGTTGTCAACCTTGACCAGTAGATTTTCAGCGACACCTTGCGGAAATTTGACGGACCTGTCGGCGAGTTGTATGCTCATCTTTGTAGGGCTTGTTGTTCCTAGGCCGAGTCGTTTGAACATTGATGTGGGCATGAGGTTAATGCTAGCCCCAAGATCGGCTAATGCATTACGAACGGGGGACTTCCCAATCGAGCAAGGAATTGTGAAGCTCCCGGGATCGATTTTCTTTTGTGGAAGTTTGCTGAGTACTAAAGCGGAGCATTCTTCGCCTAAGTTAACTAATTGCAACGATTCAATTTTCCTTTTGTGAGTGAGGAAATCCCTCATGAATTTTGCATATTTAGGCATTTGGGTTAGAACCTCAATAAAAGGAATATTGACATGCAATTGTTTTAGTAAACTTTCGAACTTTGCGAATTGCTCATCGGTCTTTTGACGATTTAACCTACCGGGGTACGGAATTGGAGGCGTCTTGGTGGGCTCTTGATTTGGAGAAGAAGCCTTTTCTAGTTGAGGTGTAGGTGAAGTTGTGCTTTGGCGTTGACCTTCTTCAACTGGCGGTAATGGGGCATCTTCGGGACCCACGGTTCGGTTTCTTAAAGTGATGAGGTGTACTTGCGCCTTTGGGTTGGGTTCGGTATTACCTGGTAACGCGCCTTGTGGTCTCTCGGAGAAATTTTGAGCTAGTTGATTTAATTGTTTTTCAACGTTTTGAATGCTAGCTTGTTGATTTGTAAAATTTGATTCCAATTGTTGAAATCGATCCGAGTTTTTCCCTTCGGTGTCGGAGATGAGGCGAGATACGGTATCTTCAAGCCTTTCTCTTCCACCTTCTTGTTGAGAGAAATTTTGTTGTTGTTGAAAATTAGTTCGTTGGTTTTGTTGGTTACTACTATTGCCGGGATCTCTCCAACCAAGATTTGGGTGGTTACGCCATCCTTGGTTGTAGGTACCCGTTGGAGGACCCGACGGCCTAGGTCTATTATCAATGTAGTTTACCGATTCTGTTTGTTCATCTAATTCTTTCATACAACTCCAATTTTCATGTGGCCCACCACACCCTTCACAAGCCATAACCGAGGCCGTTTTTGTCATTTCTAGTTTTTTGATTTTTGAAGAGAGGGCCTCGATTTGGGCTTGTAAATGGGTGCTTTCATCAACCTTATGGGCGCCCGGGGCAATAGATTTATTACCTCGGGGAGTGTGCCATTGAAAATTGGTTTGAGCAATTTCCTCAATTTGATTATATATTTCATTTGGGCGACGATTACCTAAAAGTCCCCCGGAGCTTGAATCAAGTGTTTGTCTTGTGTGTGGCAACAACCCATTGTAGAAAGTGGATACTTGTTGCCATACCGCTAGACCGTGACGAGGACACTTTCTTAGAAGCTCCTTGAACCTTTCCCAAGTTTCATATAAGGATTCCCCATCCTCTTGTGAGTATGTATTAATTTCAGTCATTAGTTTAGCCGTTTTAGCAGGAGGGAAATACTTATATAGAAACTTTTGGGCTAGTTCATCCCAGGTGTTTACCGAGCCAACTGGGAGGGTGTTAAGCTAAGCCTTAGCTCGGTCTTTTAGTGAAAATGGAAACATTCGAAGGCGGATGCCGTCATTTGATGCTCCATTGATCCGAAAGGTATCACATATTTCTAAGAAATTAGTAATATGCAGATGGGGATCCTCGTCCGCAAGCCCATGGAAGGTTGCGGAGTTTTGGAGCATTTGTATCAAATGCGGCCGAAGTTCGAAGTTGTTGGCTTCGACATTCGGTGCATTGATAGCGGCGCCGAGATTGCCTACGGTGGGCCGTAGGTAATCCATGAGGGTACGTTGGTCCGCCATTGGAAGTGGGTCCCCCGAAACTTTCTCTTGATTTTTAGGTTTAAGTCTTTTTCTGAGAAAGCGTTCGGGTTCTTCTAGAGGTTCTTTTATGTCTCTACTAGAACTGGAGCTCATGCACTACGTAGGAGGTTCAAATGTGGCGCCTGGGTTCCAAGTCCTGCAATAAAAACAGAAAAGAACGTTGGTCAGAATGTTCACCACGGCCCCGTGCTCAGTGAACACGGCCCGTGGTCAGAGGTACAGTGATTGTCTTCTGGATCCCTGTTACTGGGAATTGGACACGACCCCGTGTTGCACCGACACGGCCCAGTGTTCAGCTCTCTGTAACTCAGAAAATAAAAACTGCCAGTGATGATGCTGGGCACGGCCCATGTCCGACCAGGCACGGCCCGTGCTGAGCTCTGCAGAGACTGAAAAACTAAAAGAAAATCCTAAAAAAATGAAAAACAAGAAAAACGATTAGGCCGTTGATTCCTAACTTTCTTAAAATCCTTGTGTCCCCCGCAACGGCGCCAAAAACTTGATGCGTGTGAAGTGTTATATATATTAGGTGTATATTTTAAGCCCCTTTAACACTTATTTTTAGCCAAGTTTTAAATTTATAAAACACGATATTTTACTAACACTAAACACACATATGGGCAAGTGCACCCATCGTGAGCGTAGTATAGCGTTGGTAAGATACCGAGGTCGTCCAAGGACACAAGAGCTTTTAATACCGGTTTATCCTCAACGTCTAATAAAAAATAAAAAGTTTAGAAAAATGTTTTAAACTAAGAAAAATAAAAACTAACTAAAATGCTGAAAATAAAAATAAAAATAAAAACAGATAGACAAGATGAATCACTTGGTTCCGACTCGTATCTAGTGTAACCTTTGATTATTTCCGCACTTTTGCACATAATTAAGAGATTATCTTAGTTATTGTAGTAGGCCTCTCTTTTGAAGGTGACGTTACCCTCACCCCAGTAGTTTGAGTCAGCAAGGATACAATCTTAAAAGGGTGGATTATTGGAAGATAATTAATTAAGTTATTAATGCAATATTATGGTAGGCCCCTCTTTTGGAGGTGACGTTACCCTCGACTAAGTAGTCTGAGTCAGCAGGGATACAGTCCTAAATAGCCGGGTTATAGTATTAATAGTAGTTAACTTATGAGGGGGTCAAAGAGTTTGGACCCCCGCCATCCAATACCGTGAAGTATTGAAGGAGGTCCTACTAAATTTGACCCAGGTCCATTGCAGGACCTCTAAACGCTGAACATTGGCAAGACCTTTACCAAACCGTTCCCTTAACCCCCGACCAGGTAGCCAACATACCTCCATATAGACCGTGGAGATATGAATGGTGAAAATCTTTTATTTTATATAGACAGTAAAATAATTTCAAGACACCACGGACAAACGATAAGGAAAGATCACCTTCAACATAAGCAACTAGTTATTAAAGTCATTAATACAAAACCAAATAAAAAGTGCAAAATATTAGAAATAAAAAGTATTACACTAGACACTTTGTCTTCACCAAGTGATGTAAGAGACTTAGGCAAACATGGCCTTGATTGTCAAGAACTCTTACGATCAATCTTGGATCCCGAGACGACTCACACACTCTACGATGGACAATGGATGATGGTGGTGGATGATGGTGTTATGGTGGTGGTGGTGGTGGGTGGTGGGTGAAGTGTGAGAGAGGTGGTGTGCCAAGGGATGGTTTGAGCTTGAGCCAAGCACTTCTATTTATAGGCTGAACAGAAGCTCGGGCACGGCCTCGTGTCCAGTGGGCACGGCCCCGTGTCCACATCCTCTCTTTCTTCATTAAATGCAGTTTTGTCTTATTAGTTGACCACGCCCCCGTGTCCGCTGAGCACGACCCCGTGTGCAGAAGAATCTTTGTACTATGAAGATTTTCCTGGATTGTGCGAATCTTATAGTTGACCACGACCCCGTGTCCGCTGAGCACGGCCCGTGGTGGGCAATAGAAGCTTCTACCACTTTGTCTTTTCTGCTGACACTTGGGCACGCCCCCGTGCTGGCTGAGAACGGGGCGTGTTCAGTCTTCTGATCTCTTGTTTTGCTTGGGAAGATGTTGTTGTGGGGTCGGGCATGCAACGTTTTGTTCCTTTTCTTGTATTTATGTTAGATTTTGATGTCTTTTTGCTTCTTTTGTTAATTTGAGCTCATTTAATCCTGAAAATACAAAAGGAAGACAAAAGCACACTTTTTCCAACATTAGTACTAAAAAAGGGTTAGTTTTATGCCTCATTTGATGAAATTTATATGTTACATTTTGAACACATCAATACCAAATAGAAAAGTTATATCTTTAAAACCACGTGTATTACACGGGTTGAATAAATGTAATTTATATACCAAATAATAAAAAATTACATCTTAAAAAATATGCGCATTACACGGTTTTAATAAATGTAATTTTCTATACTAAATAAAAAAATATATATCCTTAAAAAACCCCGTGTATTGTACGAATTGAATAAATCTAATTTTATATATCAAATAATATAAAGTTATATATTAAAAAACCTCATGTATTACATGGGTCTAGTAAATGTAATTTTGTATAGTGAAAATAGAATATTTAATATATTAATACAAAGTTTGGTTTTCGTGATAAAAGTTGATTATTCTGTTGTTGAAAAATTTGTTAACGAAGTCTCAATAAATTTAACCCTTTATTTAAAACTCCGTAAATGTATAAATGATAAATAATATTAGTTAATTTTATTCTAAGTTTCATAAAATCTATTTGATACCAAACTAAACAAAATGTTTAAATATAATTAATTCAAATAAATAATATTATAAATGAGAAGGACATTAAACTAAATAATAATTATCCATAAGATAGTAAATTAATAATATTTAGTAGAAGGGTTATCTATAATATAAAATATTATAATAAATAATATTTAGTAGGAGGGTTATCTATAATTAATTAAAAGAGATTAAACTAAAATAACAATTATCTATAAGAGATGGTCTAGAGATCGTCTAATATGATGACAAGTGTCCGAAAGTGTTTTCTTTTATTATATAGTTAGATTAGATTAGATTAGATTAGATTAGATTAGATATTAAAGATTAAATTAGAATTAATAATAAGATTAGATTAGATATTAAAGATTAAATTAGAATTAATAATAAGTTTTAAATAATGTGCTTTAAAGCGGATAAAATAAAATGAATTTAGACCAATAAATGAACTCATAGATTGATTTATAAACTTATTAACATCTTCCATTGTCGTCCAGCGGTTAGGATATCTGGCTTTCACCCAGGAGACCCGGGTTCGATTCCCGGCAATGGAACTGTTTTTTCAGGTTTCTATTTGCTTCACTTTACATTATTTTCATGGTGAAAGTAAACATTTAGTAGACATTTTTTTTGCAATGCTAGTTTCTACTTTTAATTGATTGACAAATTCATGTGACTGAAGTAAAACCTGTTATTTATTATTTTTTTGGTGTTGGTTTAAAATATTTACTGTCAGTTCCAGATTCACATATGAAGATCTTTTTTTGGAACGGCGAATATGAAGATCTTGGGGTAAGAACAATGATTTCAAGAAACGAAATGGTTGGTCTCTTGATTTTCAGTTTTTCATTATATGATTGATTGATTATTGTCAAGTTTTTTATTATTAATGATTTTCTGCTGAATGAACTCAGAAGTTCTTGATGCAAAAGGAATTAATCGACAGGTTCCAAGTAGTTTTTTTTATAGCTTTGTGCCTTTGTCAACTATAAACAGAAGAAAAGCATGATAAACTAATAAGTACTCTCACTTTTAGTCTTTGCTTTAATCCTCCAAAACGATTAAATCACCCCTCATTATTTACCCTCAAATATCGTATGTTTACAGAGTTACCGAACTGAACATATAAAAAATCATCGTTTCGATGTCATGAAACACAGAAGTACTAAAATTGATACCAACAGCTAGTTTGAATTGCTTACTTATTTATAGTAGGGTAAATTACACTTTTCGTCCTTTATGTTTGTAGCTGGTTGCAATGGATAACCTTTAACTTCAATAATTACAGTCACAGTCCTTTATTTGGAAAACTCATTACACTCTACGTCCTTTGACCCTAACCAGGTTATAATTTTCAGTTAAATATGTCATATGCATTGCACATGAGGGTAGTTCAGTCATTTTAGAAGTATCTTTTAACAATACATATATAAATAAACCCTTTTCTCTCCCAAAAGCCTAAAAACCCAAATCCCCTTCTTCCTTCTTCCTTCTTTTCTCCACTCACCCACCACCACCGCAATAGTCAAGTGGGTTTCAGTTAAAGTTTGTTGTTTTGTATGGAGATTGTTGCAAAACCCAAATTCCATTAACATCAAATTGTAGTCAGGTAACTACCTATTAATATGTCTCGTACTCATCCCTGCGCTCCTAAGACTGAAGGGAGTGGGGCGACCTCAAAAGAGGGGGTCTTGCGACACGTGGCGTTTGGGGGGCGACTTGGGGCATCCTCAAAAAAGGGGGCGTGGTGTTCATGGCAACTCAAGTTGCCACCAAGACCTCTGATTGGTTGATTTGTTTGAAAAGGGGGGAGTTCTTGGAATTTTGTACCAAAAGTTGGGTAAAGTGTGAGAGGAGGGCGACGAGAAGAGGACGGGCACTATGAAGTTGCTATGGAAGTTGGGCGAGGGGCGCGGTGTAGGGGGCGACTTGGGGTGGGAGTCGCCCCACTACATTCAGTCTAAGCCCCACCACCCTCACCTTTTCTATAGTACACATTTCATTCATTCTCTTATTCACATTTTTATTACAATTTCAATTCAATAGTTTTATTATTCAATCGTATATCACAATGGGTTTTTATTTATGTGTTTTTAGAGAGTTGATTTTAGTGAAAAGTTCGAATCCGTGGCAAACTGAACATATGGGGTGTCTCTGTATGTGTTCCGTTTGAATTGAACAGTAGTCTGTAAAGTTTTCAGCCCTAAAAAGACCCCAATTTGGGGCTTCCTTTTTAGGCTATCAAGAGTCCCGCAAGAAACGAGGTTTCTTCTGCTGCTCTGATTGATAATGAGATGGTGAAGACGAACCTGGATACATCCTTGGTGGTGCTAGACTGGTGATGGCGACATGTGGTAGTTACCTACGACTCAAGCTAAGGTTCAGATTGGCGGGACAGTGGTGGTGGTGGTGTGTAGTGGTTGCGACGGGGTGGTGTGAGGGTGGGTAGTGGTGTGGTGGCAGGTGGCGATGGTGTGGTGGTGGTGGTGGGTTATTGGAGAAGAAAGGAAGAAGGAGATTTTGGGTTTTCAGGTTTTGTAGGAGAGAAAGGGTTTTTTATATATATATTTTTTTATTATTTTTTTTTGTTAAAGATACTTCTAAAATGACTAAACTACCCTCATGTGCAATGCACATGCTATATTTAACTGAAAATTATAACCTAGTTAGGGCAAAAGGACGTAGAGTGTAATGAGTTTTCAAATAAAGGACTGTGGCTGTAATTATAAAAGTTAAAGGTTATCAATTGCAACGCGCTACAAACATAAAGGACGAAAAGTGTAATTTATCCTTTATAGTAATTTATTAAAATTATAAGATTTTAAATATAATACTTTAAGTTAGATTACAATAGTTTACCGACCCTATCATCATCCATTGTTGTCCAGCGGTTAGGATATCTGGCTTTCACCCAGGAGACCCGGGTTTGATTCCCGGCAATCGAACATTTTTTATTTTTGAATTTTAAGTTAATAATTGAATATAAATAAATACCTCATGGATCGCGGCATGTCGTTTTGGGTAAGTAGATACATTTGAAAATAAAAAATAACAGCAACGTCATCTACAAACTGAATACAGTGTAAACGGAGCTCTAAACAAAGCACGATTTAGCCTAGATGTACCTCATTTTTAAAAGCGAGTCCGGGCTTCATAAACCGAGCTCAGTTAGACCCGTAAGTTTAAGCAAGCTTAATATTTATGTAATAACTAGGTTAGTTTCCCGTTTGTTACACGGGTTGAACAATTTAAACTTTACAATAAACATTTCTTGTAAATGTAAACCAAAGACGGAGATACTTATATACCAAATTGACATAAATGTGTTACAGGGCCCCAAAGAGCTGGTTGCTTCAGGCTTATGGTGGGTATAATTGTTCAGGTCAAAATCTGCTGTGGTTGGGATTTTGTCACGCCTTTACAGTGGCTAAATGGCAGGCCTTGGAAAAGGGATGTGAAGATTTGGGCTTGTTACTGGGCTCGTAGTCTCAGGAAGCATCTCGAGGCAAATAATCTGTTAATTATCTTCCATCGGTACTGGCAGTTTTATAGACTGATTAATAAAATGACTGGGCCAGTCCAAAGTCATCAGATGTTAGCTGTTATGAAGGCCCTTTATTGGGTTCTGATTCTCGTTCGGCCTGGTCTGCAATTAAGGGCCCAGTCTGTTTTGTTTTTTCTGTTGAGGAAGGCCCAATATGGGGTGTACATGGTCCGGTTGCTGCTGAAGAAGGTCGAAGCCCATCAGCAGCCTAAGGGCTATGGGCTCGGTGTTAATCTGACAGCCCATACCTGGTTTTTTATGCTAGGCCTTAAGGTTCAGGAACGGGCTTATAGACGGTGGCGATTTGTGTTGAAGGCTGGGGCTTGTCAAATGGGCTTAAACATTACTACCGTGATGAAGGCCCACTTAGTGGGTTTGGAGATGTTATTGCACGACATGAACGCCTGGGCCTGGGAAATATTATGGGCCTGGGTTTGTGAAGTTTGGGTGTTTAATATCTTGGGTTGGGTATTGAAGAACCAAAAAATCGAGTTTAGGCCGGAGCCTGTAATCGAGGGTTTGGATCTTGTAAGCAAGCGGGAGAATCGTCCTGCAAAACAGAAAACCGTTAGGCTCGCCGCAGAGATGGGAGGGCCCCTCTGCGACCACCCTCCGGTGTGAGGATAAGTATTGGTAGAGAGAGAAAGTAGAGAGAGAAAGTAAGGACGAAGGTTTAGAAAATCGTACTTGGCCCTGTACTTGATGGGGTATTTATAATGGTCAACTGATATGACGTCATTCGTCCAGAGATACTGAATTTAGGCTCGTCCTTGGAGTTGTGGGTGAATGAACTTATCTGAGATGTCCGGCCTCGGATATGTATCTTCAAGTCCCCCAGTTTGCTAAGTTTCGTAAGGGACTTAGCAAAATGTATGCATAAGTTGTTTTGTCCGAGTGACGTGTCGTCGTAAGAGTGGTTCTGGTTGGATAATGTGGCACGATATGAGTGGTGCCAATGTGGCGTGGGTGATTTAAACGGTTTGACCGTTAGTCACCTATGCGTGACGGTTGAGAATCCCAGTTTTGGAAATCGTGATACGTCTGTTGAGGTGATGTTTTGATTTGACCGCCCTCAACCGACTTAAACCCTCTATAAAACCAGTTTTCACCACTTCCTTTTTACCGTTTTTTACCTCGTCTTCTTCTCTTGCTTGTTATCCTCTTTATTCTCTAGTCTTCTTCTTCTTTTTTAAAGAGGTGCGTTTTCCTGTTTCGGTTTTCTGTAATATGGCTCCGGGTAAGGATAACTTATCGGAGAGTGTGAGCATTCTTACCCAACGACAGTTGGATAAGTTTGTTCATGAATACCGGATTCCCTTAGATCTTAATCCAACCCTTCCTTCTAAAGATGAAACTATATACCCTTTTCGACAGGGAAAGTTCCCCTTTTATACTCGTGTTTGCAACTTTGCGAACTATGGAGTCCCTTTTTCAAAGTTTTTAATTAGAGTACTTCAGTTTTTCCGGGTTCATATTTGTCAAGTGAACCCGTTCGGCCTTAGCCGTATAATTCATTTCGAAATCTCTTGCCGGGCCCAAAATCGGAGACCGGACTTAGGAGTCTTCTGGTATTTTTACGAGTTCATTACTGCCGGAGACTGGTATACCTTTGTGCACCGGAAGGGTATACCTTCCCCCTCTTCAGACGAACGATCTAGTTTGAAAAACTGGAAGGACTATTTCTTCTGGTTGGATGATCGTTGTCTTCCGGAGGATATGAGGTGGCGCTTTAAGGATCAATCGATATCCTTTGATCTGGGAGAAGACTTCGTCTTTGACCAGGAGTTAGCCCGTGCCCTAATCGAGCACAAGTCCCCGATCCGTCCCCTTCATGAGCATTTCCTTTTGTTAGGTCGAGTCTGTTTTTCCTGGGCCCAAGGGGATAGGGATTGGCCGGTTATTCGCAGAAAGCGTGATCGTAAGTTCCAGCCCTTTACCTCCCGTTCGGCACTTTTTTCCTTATTTTACTAACTTGTTTTTTCTCTTTGAAAATGCAGGTGCCATAATGTCTCTTCTGGACGCTCTGAAGGTTCCAAGCTTTGACGTTTTCGATTTTGACTTGGAGGATCAAGGCGAGGATGAGGTTCCCCTTATGAAGCAAGTGGCTTCTTCGGCTCAGGAGATTCGTCCATTGACTAGCCAGGACGCAGCTGAACCTTCTACCGTAGAAGCTACTTCTTCTGTCCCGACTCCTACAAAAGATGCGGCTGGTTCCTCCGGATCTCAAGCTGGGAAGAAATCCATCTTAGATGATGTGGACGATGATCCGGAGATACGTAGTTTGGATGAAGCCTTGCAGTATCGTCCTTCTTCTGTTTCTTTGAAGAGTAAAGGAGTCACGTCGGATGTGGATCAGAAAGCTCCTACTCGCAAGAGGAAAAATGAACCGTTACAGATCCGTTCCTCCGATCCTCTTCCCATGCCAAGGACGAAGAAGATTAAAAAAGGTTCCTCTCATTCTGGTAGTGATGTGTTGGTTGAGTTGGATGAGCACCTTACAGGTGGCAAGTTTTCTAGGGAAGAAGCAGCACGGGCCCGATCTGAACCCACTCCTACTTTTTCAGGTGGTTTTCTTCCTATCAACGAAACAGAAAGCATGGAGGTAGAGAATCCGGAAGCTACGAGTAAGGGATACAGAAAGACTCCTGGTGAACAGAAGGTGGTGACTTTTTCAGGTACGACTTTAGGTTCATCCTTGGGTCCGGACCGTTTTATTGACGATGAGGAAGATCAAGTGTCTTCTCTTCCTCTATCTTGGTTCGGACCTGAGTTGATGTCCTTCTTTCGATATGCAGATGTTTTTTTGGACGATATGGAAATTGATCCGGCAACGGCTGAAGATAAGTTCGTTCCTGACTGGGATATTCGGAACAAGGATTCTGTAATGGATGAGCTGGTTGCAAGAACTCTTCTTTTCAATATTAGTACTCCGCTTGACCACGCCCGGAGCTGGAGAATGAAGAGCCAAGATCTGGGGGTCGCGGTCTTGTCCAATCAAGCTCAGTCCAATGTTTTTGTAACGGAAGTTTACCGAAGATGGGTTGAGGCGGAGTCGGTGAGGGAGAATTTGGAAAAGGAGACCCGCTCTTTAAAACACAAAATTCAGAAGGCTCCGGATGCGGAGAAGAAGATTGCTCAGCTTACCCAAGAACTTCAGTCCCAGCAGGAGAAAGTTAAAGCCTTGACCACTCAAAACCAATCTTCTCAAGCGGCTGCTGCCTCTGCTGCGGAAGATCGTGATAGGATATCAGCAGAGTTAAAAAATTTTGCCGAATCGCTGAAGAAGAAAGATGAAGAACACAAGATGGTTTTGTCAAAGATGGAGGAATCCTTTGCGAATGCCCGCTTGGCTTATGTGAACATGATGGCCGGTACGTTCCTTCTTTCCTTGCTGGTCCTAAACCCTTCTTTTTGTTATTTTTCTTCTAACATTTTGGGCAGAGCGGGATGTGCTTAAATCAGGGGAAGCTGATCTGAAGGCTCAGATCGAGGAGATGAAAGGGAATGAAGAAGAGATTAAAGCAGAGAATGCTTCTTTGAAGGCTAAGGTGGAGGATCTTCAGGTGACTAAGGCTTGGATGCTTTCGGAAGGAGCCAAGCTTCTTGCCAAAAATATACACAAAGGTCCGGAGTTGACCGTGGCTGTTGCGGCTTGTTTTTTATTCAAGACGAATGTAATGATGTTTTTACCATGTATGACAGTTATCCTTTCAATATGTAAAGTTTCTTGTATCTTCCGGTTATATTAGTCCGGTTGTTTTTGATGTAATCACTTCTTTATGCATGCGTCCATACTTTTGTGCTTACATTTCTCTTTTTTAGAACGTTCTTTTTAAGGTACGGATCCGATCTGTTTTGTTTTTAGGATAACTTTTAAGTGAAGGAACACGAACGATGCCGGTTCGTCCTTGCCTTTTAGGGTTGGTGTCCCTGATTTGGCCGATGATTTCTTGTGCGTTGCAACTGTGTAAATGATAGAAATTTTTAGCTTTCTATTTAATCTATCCGGAGTTACACTTCTCTGGTTAACATACGGTAAAAAACATTCAAAATAATCTGCGGGCAAAAACCCTCCGCAGTTCTTGGAAATATAAGATTGTCTTGTGCGGGTAAAGCCATCCGCATTACAGGGAAAGTAAAGATGACGGAGGTCCCAGCCTCCGAATTACAATTTTATTTTGAAAACATCATGAAGTTTAAAGAAAACATTTCTTGAGGTGTGCTCCATTCCATGTATGGGGGACGAGGGTTCCGTCCATCCTGTTGAGCGTATAAGCACCATCTTTTCCAGCGGTCTTAATTTGATAAGGACCTTCCCACCTCGGAGCCATTTTCCCAGTACCCTCAGCCAAACTTGCCTCGTTGTTTCGCATGACATAATCTCCAACCTTGAACCGGATCTCCTTCACTTTTGAGTTGTAATGTTTTTCCAACTCTTTCTTGTACTTTGCTTCGCGGATAGCCGCTAGTTCTCTCCTTTCTTCGGCCAAGTCAAGGTTCAGGCGGAGTTCTGGCTCGTTCATTTCTTGACTCTGCTGCATGCGAGGGGTAGGTATGCCTACTTCGGCGGGGATGACTGCCTTCGTACCGTATGTTAAGCTGAAAGGAGTTTCCCTCATGCTTGTTTTTGGCATCGTCCTGTGGGCCCATAGGACGTGCGGAAGTTCATCTGCCCAAGAAACGCCTTCTTTCCCAGACGCTTTTTTATGCCCTCCACAATGCTGCGGTTGGCTCTTTCTACCTGCCCATTGGCCTGGGGATGAGCAACTGAAGCAAAGTTTTGTTCAATGTGCATTCTTTCGCACCAGGTTTTAAATGGTTTTTCTGAAAACTGCTTCCCATTGTCACTGACGATACAGAGCGGCATTCCGTACCTGCACACTATGTTTTCCCAAACGAATCTCAGTACTTGATCCCCGGTGATAGTCCGGAGGGGTTTGGCTTCGATCCATTTCGTAAAGTAATCGATGGCTACCAATAAGAACCTCACTCCTCCGGTGGAAACAGGGAAAGGACCGACGATGTCAATCCCCCATTTCTGAAACGGCCATGCCGAAGTTACAGGGACAAGGTTGTTTTTAGCTCGGTGACTGATGGGAGCGTGTCGCTGACAATCTTCACATGCTTGTAATTCATTAACAGCACTCTGATGCATGCCCGGCCAGAAATAGCCGGCATTCATAGCCTTGGCTACAGCCATCCTTGGTCCGGAGTGGATGCCGCATATCCCCCAGTGGATTTCTCTAATGACGTAACTGGCCTCCTCCGGAGTTAGGCATTTTGGGAGCGGACCTAAGAAGGTCTTTCGATAAAGTTGCCCATCGATACTGCAAGGCTTTTATCTTTAGCTTCCGAGCCTGAGCATTTTCTTCTGGGAGCGTGCCATCTTTCAAAAACTCTAAAATCGGGGTCATCCATGATTTCTCCTGTACGGATATTGCCATAACGGAGCCCGTCTGTTGGATGGCCGGAGCTTGCAAAGTTTCGACCAACACTTCTTTGGATAAGTGACAAAATGCTACGGATGCAAGCTTGCTTAAAGCATTCGCCTTTTTGTTCTTGCTCCGTGGTATGTGAACTATTTTGCAAGAGTCAAATGAGGAGATTAAACCGTTAACTTGGCTTAGGTACCGGATCATGTTTTCTTATCGGGCCTCGTACTCTCCGCTAAGCTGATTGGCGACAAGTAATGAATCAACATGGGCTAGTACGGAAGATGCACCAGCCTTGGCTGCGGTTTGGAGTCCAACGAGAAGGGCCTCATATTCTACTTCATTGTTTGAAGTTTTAAACTCAAAGCGCAGAGCATAACTATATTCTATTCCTTCCGGATCTATCAGGATTAGACCGGCTCCCGACCCTTCTTTGCTGGAGGCTCCGTCCATATACAAGTTCCATACCCTTGGGAGGGCAGGTTTATCTTTGGTGCTTTCCCCAGTTGGTACCTCCGTAAGAAAATCTGCCACAGCCTGGCCTTTTACCGGACCTCTAGTTCGGTAGGTAATATCGAAAGCGCTGAGTTTGATTGCCCACTTGGTAAGTCGTCTGGAAACCTCCGGCTTTCTGAGAATTTGCTGGATCTGAAGATCGGTCTGCACCTCTATATTGAAAGCCTGAAAATACCTTCGGAGGCATCTGGATGCATGTACCAATGCAAGGGTCAATTTCTCTATCATCGGGTACCAGGTTTCATAATCTTTCAAGATGCGGCTTACGTAATAAACCGGTATTTGTGCTTGATTCCGGTGCACCACGAGTACTGCACTTATAGCGAAATGTGAAGCGGAGAGATAAACAGTTACGGTTTCTCCAGTGATTAGAGCGGTTAAAGTGGGTAAAGACCCAAGACAAACTTTTAGCTCTTGGAATGCTGAATCAGCCTCCGTTGTCCATTCTATCTGACCCTTTCTGGTCCATTTTTTCAATACATTCATGAAGGGAATGGTTCGATCGGCCGCTTTTGAGACGAAACAATGGAGAGCTACTAACTTACCATTCAGTGACTGAATTTCCTTGACCGTTTTAGGGGGTTGCATGGAGATCACCGCTTTGATCTTATCCGGATGTGCCTGAATTCCGGATTGAGTTATCCATACGCCAAGAAACTTCCCTTCTTCAAAACCAAAGGAACATTTTTTGGGATTAAGCTTGAGGTTGATACTCCGAAGCCTAGTGAAGGTTTCGAGTATGTCATCGATCATGTTATCTTCGGCTGGACTTTTGATGACCAGATCATCCACGTAAATCTCTAAGTTCCTTCCGATCTGATCCTTGAACGCCTTGTCCATCAACCTTTGGTACGTCGCTCCGGCATTTTTTAACCCAAACGGCATTTTGGTATAACAGTAGAGACCTTCATTTGTTACGAACGCCGTGTTATCCTCATCTTCCAAATCCATCTGTATTTGGTGGTAACCTTTATATGCGTCCAAGAAGCATTCAAGACGGAAGCTGGAAAGAGAATCAATCTTTAAATCGATCTCTGGCAGAGGGTAACAGTCCTTCGGACATGCATTGTTCAGATCAGAAAAATCGACGCACATTCTCCAAGTTTTGTCTTTCTTTGTTATCATCACCGGATTGGAGACCCATGTTTGATACCACACTTCCCTGATGATTCCAGCGCTTAGTAGCTTTGGTACATCCTCGGAGATGGCTTTGTTACGGGCTGGAGCCATGTTTCTTTTTCTTTGAGCGACTGGCTTTGCTGAATGTGATACCTTCAATTTGTGTTCGGCCAAACACCGAGGAACTCCGATCATGTCAGAAGTTTGCCATGTAAATACATCAAGTGAACTAGACAGAAGTTTCCACAGCCGTTTTTTGGTACGTTCAGGGAGCTAGGACCCAACGACAACTTTTTGCTCCGGAAAATGTAGATGTATAGCCCATTCCTCTGTGAGAAGGGTCGGAGGTTGTACATTACCTTCACTTTGCCGTATTTCTGCTACGCACATTGTTGATTCGGAGTGCAAAGTTGCTACTCCTGCTTCGGTGGGAAATTTTAACGACCCATGGATGGTAGAGCTGATAATACCAAAAACGCACATCCCCGGTCTCCCTAGTATGACGTTGTGGACGGATCTTGCCCCTACTACTAGGTACGTCAAGTTGACGGTTCTGACCAGGCTTTCGGCTCCAAACGTTGTTGGTATGGTGATTTGCCCAATAGGCTGCACCACCTCTCCAGAGAAGCTTATCAGCGGCATAGAGACTTGTATCAGTTTTGCTTTGGTTTGCGGAGCTAGCTGTTGGAAACACTGTTGGTACATGATCTTAGTGGCACTTCCGCTATCAACATAAATCCTCCGGACCTTGTGGCCTGCTATTATCGCAGACACTATGATTGGTCCATCTTTGATTTCTCCGGGGGTAATTGGAGGGAAAGCGATCGGCTGCTGCATCCAAGCGGCCATATGATGACTGGTCCGCTTGATGCCTTGGTTATCTACTTTCCTGATCATGCAAATTGCCGGTTGGTTGTTCGGATTATCTGCCGAATTCCCTGAAGATTTTCCTTCTTTTACTTCTTTCACCAAATGTGATAGCTTACCGGACCGCACTGCTTTTTCTATTTCTTGCTTTAGGGACCAGCAATCGTCTGTATTATGGCCCCGCGCATGATGGTAATCACAATATTTTTTGGAGTTCTTGTCACCTGGATTTCGGAGCTTTGGTGGAGCGGGGAAGTTTGCTCCTTCAGCACTGAGGATTTCACTGGGAGTTTTGGAAAGATCTGATAGATTGTAAAATCTTGATCTGGAACTTCTTCCGCGTTGAGGCCTATCGCTTCTGCTGTAAGGGTGTGGTCGCCCCCTACTACCGGATAGGGTTTTATCGAATACAGACCCACCATTTTTCTTCCAGGAGGACATCTTATGATCTGACTCCGGTGCTGGATTACATGCATTTTCCCCCGAGCGAAAGCCCTGGCTCGCTCCATGAGTACTTCCATTGTTTTTGGGAGATTTTTGTGTAATTTTTCGACCAGCTGATTATTCCGGAAACTGTGACAGAATCCGGAGATCCTAAACTGATCAACTACCCCACTGATCTGCATACTTTCTCGATTGAAACGGTCGATGAAACTATCCAAAGATTCTCCATCCTTTCTCCGGATGTTGTGAACTTCGGTGATTTCTTTGGAGTAGTGCCGTTGTTGGCTAAAGTTCTGGAGGAACAGCCTTCGGAATTCCTCAAAGTTGTTGATTTCTCCTTCGTTTAGTGCATCAAACCATACCCGAGAAGCCCCAGTTAGAGTTTGTGCGAACATGAAGCACCACGCCGGAATCGGCCATTGCTCCACCCGTGCAGCCCCATCAAAGTCAAACATGTGATCATCCTGATCAGTTGTTCCATCATACTTTTTTTACTATGGTAGGCTTTTTGAGCTTCGGATGGAGCTTGGCATGTGTGATGCGAGCACTGAATTTGGATTTAGCAGTCATGGAAACAGGATGGTACGGCTTCTTGAGCTCCGGATCATTAATTACTTATGTTTCGTTTCGCATCATCATAGCTGGAGATGGTCCGGAGGAACCCTGGACGTATGCACTATAAGTTTCCGAAGTAACAACTGTGGAGAAAGTAGGAGAGGCGAAAATCGTAGGACCCATAGTCCTTACCGGAGTTTCATCATGAAAGAGCCTGGTTCGTAAACCGAGGATCTGTTCATCTCTGGCATGTTGAGCTTTTAGCCTTCGTAGAAGACTTGCATTTTTGGAAAGAAATTCCGCATCGAACTCTGACGTTTGCGAAGTGGGTAGTAAAATGAAAGGCAAAGTTGTTCCTGGTCCCGAGCTCAAAGGAGCTGAAATGGCGGAAATAACGCTTGCTGATGTTGTTGTTTGCATGCTAATAGCTATGGATCCCGAATTCATAGAACCCGAGGCCGCCATAGATCAGTTCTTTGCTCAAGAAATTCACCAAAGTGAAGGACTGTGAGCTATGAAATCAGATGGCGCCAATTGAAGAACCAAAGAATCGAGTTTCTGTAATCGAGGGTTTGGATCTTGTAAGCAAGCGGGATAATCGTCCTGCAAAACAGAAAACGTTAGGCTCGCCGCAGAGATGGGAGGGCCCCTCTGCGACCACCCTCCGGCGTGAGGATAAGTATTGGTAGAGAGAGAAAGTAGAGAGCGAAAGTAAGGACGAAGGTTTAGAAAATCGTACTTGGACCTGTACTTGATGGGGTATTTATAATGGTCAACTGAGATGACGTCATTCGTCCAGAGATACTGAATTTAGGCTCGTCCTCGGAGTTGTGGGAGAATGAACTTATCTGAGATGTCCGGCCTCGGATATGTATCTTCAGGTATTGCGCAAGATAATTTATACTGGCTGCTTATGGGACATGTATTTTTGTGGTCCGACCCAAAAATATGGGCTGCCCCCTTTAGTCTGTGGTGTTGTTAGGATTAGAAGCGGGAACATTCGTCCTTGTATGTTATGTGCTTAATTCTACATAATAATTTATTTCACTTGTTATTTTAGGGTTAGGATATAATATGAAGTTTATTTGGGGATAGGAAGTAATCTTGACCATCCATTTAGTTAATCAAGGGCTAAGATTAAATGAGGGAAATTGAAGGAAAGAAAAGAGGCGCCTGGGATTATTTAGGGGCATTCTAGTCAATCAAAGGCAAAAGTTTCTCTCTCCTCTAATTCCCCCCCTTATTTTTTAAACGTTAATAACTCTTTCATACGACATTATTTTTTATAAAAATTGCACCAAAAAAACGAGCGTTTTTTTATCTTTAAAACGAGTATACTATTGCTATATTTTCGAAAAAAAAATTTAAAACCCAGTTGCGTAAAACGCAATGGAAAAACCCCAGTTGCGTAAACCGCAATGAAAAAAAAACCTAAAAAATGACATTTTTCTAAAACGCAATGCATCAAAAACACAAAGAAATGCCTTATTTGTAAAACGCAATGGCCAGAAAACACAAAGAAATGTCTTATTTCTAAAACGCAGTAGCCTAAAAACACAAAAGAAAGTGTACTTTCTAAAACGCAATGGACTGAAAACACATAAAAATGTGTTTTACCTAAAACGCAATGCACCAAAAACACAAAGAAATTTCTTATTTCTAAAACGCAATGGCCAGAAAACACTTAAAATGTCTGTTTTCTAAAACGCATGGACTGAAAACACATAAAAATGTGTTTTACCTAAAACACAATGCACCAAAAACACAAAGAAGTGTCTTATTTATAAAACGCAATGGCCAGAAAACACTTAAAAATGTGTCCTTTCTAAAAAGCAATGGCCTAAAAGAACAAAAGAAAGTGTTCTCTCTAAAACGCAATGGACTGAAAACACTTAAAAATGTGTTTTACCTAAAACGCAATGACTAAAAACACTTAAAAATGTGTTTTTCTAAAACGCAATGGCCAGAAAACACATAAAAATGTCTTAGTTCTAAAACGCAATGGCCTAAAAACACCAAAGAAAGTGTTCTCTATAAAACGCATTGAACCAGGAATTGTCTGATGCATTTTTTTATGCATTGCCTGATGCATTTTTTTCTGATGCATTGTCTGATGAACTAGGAATAGTTTTGTCTGAATTGTCTGATGCATTTTTTTCCAGTTTTCCAGAGGTAGTTTTCCAGCTCAACCCCAGCCAGGGGCTCTGCCCCTTGGACCCCGCCAGGGGCTGCCGCCCCTGGGACCCTGCTACCAGGGGCGCTGCCCCCGGACCCCCGCCAAGATCGTAAAACGCAATGACTAAATCAAAAACCCAGATCGTAGAAATGAACTTAAAGAATTTCTTACATGGATCGAAGTCGGTTTCTTCAACGATTGACGAAATTTGAATGATTGAAACACTTATCAGAGATCGAATCGAACGGATCGAGTGATTATCTTCAAAATCACCGAAAAAAACGAGATTTTGTATGAAATTAAACTGGGTTTTCTTCAAAAAAAAGCTGAAGAACACGTTGATCGGGTATTTGAATCATTGATTGGTGACGAAAATCGCACTATAATGTAGTGATTATTGAGATAGAAAGTGAAGAAATGGTTGAAGATGGTGGGTTTTGAAAATTGTGGGTTTTTATGTTACTGGGAAGAAGAAGGAAGAAGAAAAGGATAAGATTGACTAAAATACCCTTTCTCTTTATTTTAAATTTTGCCACATGTCCTAATCCTATTGCTTCCTATACTTCCTAGCCAAAATAAACTTTCTATTTGATTCTCACCATGTTATTTTATTAAGAAGGTGTAAGTCAAAGTTGTTAGTAGTTTCTATTTGATTCGCATTTTCCGGGTTCGAGTGTAAGTACACTCCCTCCCAATGCTTGTCTAAATCATTTTTCATGTTTGCGTTTTCTGGGTTCGAGTGTAAGTACACTCCCTCCCAATACTTGTCTAAATCACTTTTCATGCTTGCGTTTTCTGGGTTCGAGTGTAAGTACACTCCCTCCCAATACTTGTCTAAATCATTTTACATGCTTGCGTTTTCTGGGTTCGAGTGTAAGTACACTCCCTCCCAATACTTGTCTAAATCATTTTACATGCTTGCGTTTTCTGGGTTCGAGTGTAAGTACACTCCCTCCCAATACTTGTCTAAATAATTTTACATGCTTCTTTGTCCCTTCATTCGGGCTCATTATCCTGATGTAATACGCTTCCGTCACTCGGTTGTGCGTTTACATTATTATCAAACATTTTGCTTATCTGATTCATTTGGGTACTTTTAAGTTAGCCCCCATTCACACCGTCCTTACTACATCGGATGTAAACGTGTCCGCCATAAGAAGTTCATGGTATCATATGCCACTACTTACTTGGCCAGAGTAAGCGTTTAACACATGACACACATGACCTTTTTATAGTTTTCACATCACGCCCTATGTAAGTAACGCCTCTATTTGTTTCTCTTGGAAACAATACCCCGAATACATTTTCTATTCGGGTTTTTCCAAGTTTTTAATCTACATATGCAACTTTCAATTTCTACTTATTTGTTGCATATTACTATTTGTGCGATTATTTAAAATGTGCACCTGGTAATGTTTGCCCCAACGGGCGTTCCTTGCCATTAACCTTGTCCGCGGTCGTTACGCGATTTAGTCCTCGGTGAGCATGCTCCTCTCGTCATACTTCGGACCGTTCCATCATCATATCCACAATTCGTTTGACTCTCGTCGTCTTCAAACGCGAGTGTCCTTCAATTAAAACATTCACAAAGTTAGTAACGTCAACTTCAATAATCGCTCGTATTATAATACAAGGCTTTTTCTACTATACGCATCAACGCGCGTATTTTCGTTAACTATATCAATCATTTTAATTGGGGTAACGTGTATCACACGATAGCCCTATGTGTTGTTTACAACACTTTAGCACGCTAAACTATTAACATACTTGTACTTACCGGATTTGCGATCAAGCTTCGAACCGAACACTATTCTTTGTCAAGAGCATAAGGTTTAAGTCCAAGCATGGTTCCTCCCCACCATACTCGAATCTCTTAAACCAAGGCTCTGATACCAACTTGTAACACCCGTTCTTATTATTCAAGGTTTAACGTATATTTTACGAAAAACAATCATGTAATTAAGATTACATAAACATTTGGAAATACGGGTTTATTAAAACTTTTACAAATCATAAGTTATTTGACATAACGTAATCAGATTCGTCGTATAGATTTTCGACAAGGCAATGTGCGGAAGCATGAGTCTTTATTGTGTTCGGTTCTTCGTTGAGCTTGATCGTCTTTCGGCATCCAAAATGTACCTACATTTCATAAACATGAAATGTTTTTAGTCATATGGGGATTAAAATGTGTCTAAACAAATCCGGTAATGATAATGGAAGTAAAGAATCCCAACGTTAAACTCTTGATCTCAAAACATGGATTTCCAACTGGCCTCCACCGTAACTTACGGTGGCACCGTAAGTTACGTTGGCCCCTGGTTTGACATGCCCCTACCGTAAACCAGTAGGGGGCTGCCGTAAAACTTTTCAGCTCCACCGTAAGTTACGGTGGCACCGTAAGTTACGGTGGCCTCTGCATTCCAGCTTTCCATTTTGCCGTTTATTGACACGAAAACTTTCGTATCTTTCAATCCGCTTATCCGTTTGACCCACCGTTTCTTCCTACATGATTGTAATTTGACCCTTCATTATATGGAGTCAAATTCCAACATCCGGATTAACAAAAATTAAGACTTTTAAGTCTTCGGCTTATTACCATTTTTACTAAATTTTGACCCGTTCGCGATTTTATCAAACAAACATGTTTATTTGATCCTTATTCTCATGATATTCATAATTTCAATAATTCCTATCATATTAGGTTCAAGTCACGGGTTTCTTACGTATCATAAACCCGTTTATGCCCATTTGCGTATTTTGACCCGTTAAGGGTATTTAGACATATTTTGAGCATGAAACGCTTTCATTCGTTTCTAGCGTTATTATACAACATTTCTTATCAAGTAATCTTCCACCACAACTATATTTGTGGTGGACTTAATGAGGTGATCTATATAATCCGAGTTTTTCTCGTCGGATTGCTAATTTACGACAAAGATTCATATAGAGTCATTTGACCGAAGATTTACATCTTTCGCTTCTTACACTTATTCCAATTATTTATTTGATCATAAAACTCGTTTCAAAACTACCTTTAAGGTCGTTTGTCGAAATTAGCTTATAAGGGCGTTTTAGTCCATTTAGCCAATCATTTACGATGAAGGACTTTTGAAAGTATATTTGACCCATAAACCCTCTTTTAACTTATGATATTGTTTGAAAAGTCATTAAGCTTTCCAAACGCAATGTTCATTATTTAAAGCATTCGGTTTACTTATCAAGTAACCAAATGTCTATGTTGACTACTTTTAACACTCCTTGAACCACATGTTCTAAATGAGTGTTACACTATTTCACGTACCTGGCGCGGACCAATATATTGACCCGTTTTTAATACCTTGCTTTTATAATTGCAAATTCTTAGCGTTGCGAATATCCATTTGACATTTACTCCTGAAATAATATAACTCGACAATAATCATTAGTCGTTATTGTCAAAAGGTGATACCTTCACCTTTTGACCCATTTGGTCTAAGTGACCGATTTTGTTGGCGAGATGATATTTATTACCATCTCATCTACATGACTCGCTCTGGTTTACACCGTGCGGTCATTTCACTTATTAATCGTTTCTTAACGATTTTTAGTCTATCATGGCTTACGTCCTACCGTGTCTTTCAAAACCAATAGTTATGGTCAACGCATGACCAATTTACCGTTTTACCCTTATTGTTTGTTTTGGTTTACCCTATAAGGTAACCATTCCAAAAGTTCATTTTTCCATTTGTCATAAAAAGATCGAATTACCGATTTAACTCCTTTTAAACCATCAACATGGTTTCTTATTATGCTCGACTATCTTGTTCCGTACGTCTACACGCCGGAACATCATACCTCGATTTTGTATTTATCTTATTCATAACTAATACGATAAGAGAATATTCTGAAATATAAGACTAGTGTAAGCTATACTTACCTTGCATCCGAATTATGCTTTTCCGTCATTCTTGCTTCGTTTGACCCGCTTCCTTCCCCAAGCCTTCACCTAGCTTGCCAAGCGTCAAACTATCATTGTAATTGTAAGATGGTTAGGTTAGTCATAATCATTTACGACTATTCCATCCTACTCTTCTTATATCGAATTTACCATCCGATCATACACTTGGTCGATTTGACTTTTTAAGGTCAATCGACTTATCAACTTATTCATTGCACATTTTCACTCTCATTTCAACACTTTAGTTTTCATCTAGGCATTTTAACAAACACCTAATGTGCATACATTGTTTTTACACATTTTACAACTAGGTAACATGATTTCAAGCATCTATATCACGATCTTAACATCAATTCTTTTATATCATATAACAACCCATTTCATGGTAAATATGATTTATGTACCCAAACACCTAAATTGTTCAAGTACTTTGTCTTACTAACTAATATGATGATTCTAATCACAAGTTTGACACTAACATCATCATATCATAAAAACCCATCTCAAGTCATGTATGTTCAACACTCAAACTTTCAAATTGTTCAAGTATCTTGTTTCTACTAGCAACTATGATGATTTTAAACATGTGTAAACCATCATCTTCACTACATAATCGAAACCCACTTAGCACATAATAGGTTAATTATCAAATCCCTAGTTTTAACACCAATTCTCCAAGTTTTCAACTAGGGTTTGTTTCTAAACAAAGATTTCAACACAATAGCACTCATAGATTCAATATTCATTCCAGAATTTCGATTATGATTGTTCATCATAATCTCAAAGTATCACCAAATCTTAAAATTCGACATACCTTGTGATCCCCATGACTAGGTGATCATTTATATGTGTTCATGCATCGATTTGGGTCTTGATTTGAGCTTCAATTAGTTGATTTGTTGGAGTTAGGGTTTTGGCTCTCCTTGGAGCCTTCTCCTAGTCGTTCACAAACACACTAGGTGTGTGAGTGTTTTGTTTTTGATTTTAGTAAATAATCTTTTCCAAATATCTAACTTTGGTCCCTCTTGTTTCGTTAATTATTAAGTAGGTTATAACCTACTTATTTACAATCCATATTCCCTCTTATTAACCAGGTCAAACATTCCTAGTTAGCTTAGCGGGTTCAGGAATATTTATGATTAAGTTTATTTTAGGTCCCGTCAACTCGGGCCTTTTAAACACTTTATTTATCCATAAGCCTTTGTATAACTTTTATTTAATATTAGGATAATTTATTTAAAAACCTAATATTTACCGGGTTAATTTTTACCACTAACGGTATTTTACCCGTCGTCACTATTAACGTGGCTTGATTACCAAACCCGTTTTTGGGGTGTTACAAGTCTACCCCCCTTAAAGAGGTTTCGTCCTCGAAACCTTTCTTACATAGCTCATCGAGTTTTAAACTCAATGCATTTGACCTGAGTAATCTTTTAAGCATTACTCCAACTTTAACTGATTGTTAGTATTACCAGAAAAATATGGTAACATCTTTCTGGTTACTAATTGTGTACGTATCTCATACATCATAGTGCACCTCGAAACAACGTAATCTCGTTATTTCCACTAGTTTAGTTAAATTAGCGATTCCCATCGCTTTCATATATTCTCGAATTCTTTATGAATCCGTTACTTTGGCCCATTTAAAGGTCTTTAATGAAATGTGTCACTTTTCGCAACGATTTCTTTTGTTTTCAATTTTATTTATTTGGTTCATTTATACCGAATCCACCGCTTACAAGCAAACCAAATTTATTTAAATGACCTTGACGGGTTTCACTAATTAGACTTATTAGTCCAGTTACTTTTTACCGCTTGCTTGGTTATAATGTGATTCTACTTCACATTACATTTCTTGACCGTGATTGTGTTACATCATGTTTAATTTATATCAAAATTTCATTTTCGAAAATATCACTTTTCGAATATATCGTCTTGCGCCTATCAGTGTCAAGACTTGTATCTTTCATGCTTACTATTTAAATTCCTATCAGAATTTATGTTTGTAAAAACATTATTTCCTACTAAAACCGAAGTTTTAGTTTTAGGATCTTCTCTTTAACTTTTGTCAATTATCCATACCAGGATATTGACAGTCCATAATTTATTCTTATTTGGTTATATCCCATTACCGGGCTCATTATTCTCTTGCATTTAACGCTACTTTTATCTGGCTAGTGCTCATTTGTGCCATTCGGCGTTATATTGTATTCAACATGTTTGACCTATTAATGTGAAATCCATCACTTATAAACAATCAACTTTATTCTTTATTCAACCCATTCGACTTCGAATAGTTGAACATATTTACTCACAATTTCTATATACGAGATTTTATAGTCATAACTCGTAATCCAAGTTACTTTGATTTTTCAACCCGCGTTCACGTCTCTTGGTTTACGCATGTGTTTAATTCTTACCCATCCACCGGGTGTTTTACCGAAGTCGTTATTATTGCAACCCTCCCGGTATGCATTAAGACCTCGCTTCATTTTTATATTCCGACTTTGTCTTTAAGTTTGACGTTTTACAAAAACGACTCGTTTAGGGACATATTCGCATTTTCCGGGTTCGAGTGTAAGTACACTCCCTCCCAATGCTTGTCTAAATCATTTTTCATGTTTGCGTTTTCTGGGTTCGAGTGTAAGTACACTCCCTCCCAATACTTGTCTAAATCACTTTTCATGCTTGCGTTTTCTGGGTTCGAGTGTAAGTACACTCCCTCCCAATACTTGTCTAAATCATTTTACATGCTTGCGTTTTCTGGGTTCGAGTGTAAGTACACTCCCTCCCAATACTTGTCTAAATCATTTTACATGCTTGCGTTTTCTGGGTTCGAGTGTAAGTACACTCCCTCCCAATACTTGTCTAAATAATTTTACATGCTTCTTTGTCCCTTCATTCGGGCTCATTATCCTGATGTAATACGCTTCCGTCACTCGGTTGTGCGTTTACATTATTATCAAACATTTTGCTTATCTGATTCATTTGGGTACTTTTAAGTTAGCCCCCATTCACACCGTCCTTACTACATCGGATGTAAACGTGTCCGCCATAAGAAGTTCATGGTATCATATGCCACTACTTACTTGGCCAGAGTAAGCGTTTAACACATGACACACATGACCTTTTTATAGTTTTCACATCACGCCCTATGTAAGTAACGCCTCTATTTGTTTCTCTTGGAAACAATACCCCGAATACATTTTCTATTCGGGTTTTTCCAAGTTTTTAATCTACATATGCAACTTTCAATTTCTACTTATTTGTTGCATATTACTATTTGTGCGATTATTTAAAATGTGCACCTGGTAATGTTTGCCCCAACGGGCGTTCCTTGCCATTAACCTTGTCCGCGGTCGTTACGCGATTTAGTCCTCGGTGAGCATGCTCCTCTCGTCATACTTCGGACCGTTCCATCATCATATCCACAATTCGTTTGACTCTCGTCGTCTTCAAACGCGAGTGTCCTTCAATTAAAACATTCACAAAGTTAGTAACGTCAACTTCAATAATCGCTCGTATTATAATACAAGGCTTTTTCTACTATACGCATCAACGCGCGTATTTTCGTTAACTATATCAATCATTTTAATTGGGGTAACGTGTATCACACGATAGCCCTATGTGTTGTTTACAACACTTTAGCACGCTAAACTATTAACATACTTGTACTTACCGGATTTGCGATCAAGCTTCGAACCGAACACTATTCTTTGTCAAGAGCATAAGGTTTAAGTCCAAGCATGGTTCCTCCCCACCATACTCGAATCTCTTAAACCAAGGCTCTGATACCAACTTGTAACACCCGTTCTTATTATTCAAGGTTTAACGTATATTTTACGAAAAACAATCATGTAATTAAGATTACATAAACATTTGGAAATACGGGTTTATTAAAACTTTTACAAATCATAAGTTATTTGACATAACGTAATCAGATTCGTCGTATAGATTTTCGACAAGGCAATGTGCGGAAGCATGAGTCTTTATTGTGTTCGGTTCTTCGTTGAGCTTGATCGTCTTTCGGCATCCAAAATGTACCTACATTTCATAAACATGAAATGTTTTTAGTCATATGGGGATTAAAATGTGTCTAAACAAATCCGGTAATGATAATGGAAGTAAAGAATCCCAACGTTAAACTCTTGATCTCAAAACATGGATTTCCAACTGGCCTCCACCGTAACTTACGGTGGCACCGTAAGTTACGTTGGCCCCTGGTTTGACATGCCCCTACCGTAAACCAGTAGGGGGCTGCCGTAAAACTTTTCAGCTCCACCGTAAGTTACGGTGGCACCGTAAGTTACGGTGGCCTCTGCATTCCAGCTTTCCATTTTGCCGTTTATTGACACGAAAACTTTCGTATCTTTCAATCCGCTTATCCGTTTGACCCACCGTTTCTTCCTACATGATTGTAATTTGACCCTTCATTATATGGAGTCAAATTCCAACATCCGGATTAACAAAAATTAAGACTTTTAAGTCTTCGGCTTATTACCATTTTTACTAAATTTTGACCCGTTCGCGATTTTATCAAACAAACATGTTTATTTGATCCTTATTCTCATGATATTCATAATTTCAATAATTCCTATCATATTAGGTTCAAGTCACGGGTTTCTTACGTATCATAAACCCGTTTATGCCCATTTGCGTATTTTGACCCGTTAAGGGTATTTAGACATATTTTGAGCATGAAACGCTTTCATTCGTTTCTAGCGTTATTATACAACATTTCTTATCAAGTAATCTTCCACCACAACTATATTTGTGGTGGACTTAATGAGGTGATCTATATAATCCGAGTTTTTCTCGTCGGATTGCTAATTTACGACAAAGATTCATATAGAGTCATTTGACCGAAGATTTACATCTTTCGCTTCTTACACTTATTCCAATTATTTATTTGATCATAAAACTCGTTTCAAAACTACCTTTAAGGTCGTTTGTCGAAATTAGCTTATAAGGGCGTTTTAGTCCATTTAGCCAATCATTTACGATGAAGGACTTTTGAAAGTATATTTGACCCATAAACCCTCTTTTAACTTATGATATTGTTTGAAAAGTCATTAAGCTTTCCAAACGCAATGTTCATTATTTAAAACATTCGGTTTACTTATCAAGTAACCAAATGTCTATGTTGACTACTTTTAACACTCCTTGAACCACATGTTCTAAATGAGTGTTACACTATTTCACGTACCTGGCGCGGACCAATATATTGACCCGTTTTTAATACCTTGCTTTTATAATTGCAAATTCTTAGCGTTGCGAATATCCATTTGACATTTACTCCTGAAATAATATAACTCGACAATAATCATTAGTCGTTATTGTCAAAAGGTGATACCTTCACCTTTTGACCCATTTGGTCTAAGTGACCGATTTTGTTGGCGAGATGATATTTATTACCATCTCATCTACATGACTCGCTCTGGTTTACACCGTGCGGTCATTTCACTTATTAATCGTTTCTTAACGATTTTTAGTCTATCATGGCTTACGTCCTACCGTGTCTTTCAAAACCAATAGTTATGGTCAACGCATGACCAATTTACCGTTTTACCCTTATTGTTTGTTTTGGTTTACCCTATAAGGTAACCATTCCAAAAGTTCATTTTTCCATTTGTCATAAAAAGATCGAATTACCGATTTAACTCCTTTTAAACCATCAACATGGTTTCTTATTATGCTCGACTATCTTGTTCCGTACGTCTACACGCCGGAACATCATACCTCGATTTTGTATTTATCTTATTCATAACTAATACGATAAGAGAATATTCTGAAATATAAGACTAGTGTAAGCTATACTTACCTTGCATCCGAATTATGCTTTTCCGTCATTCTTGCTTCGTTTAACCCGCTTCCTTCCCCAAGCCTTCACCTAGCTTGCCAAGCGTCAAACTATCATTGTAATTGTAAGATGGTTAGGTTAGTCATAATCATTTACGACTCTTCCATCCTACTCTTCTTATATCGAATTTACCATCCGATCATACACTTGGTCGATTTGACTTTTTAAGGTCAATCGACTTATCAACTTATTCATTGCACATTTTCACTCTCATTTCAACACTTTAGTTTTCATTTAGGCATTTTAACAAACACCTAATGTGCATACATTGTTTTTACACATTTTACAACTAGGTAACATGATTTCAAGCATCTATATCACGATCTTAACATCAATTCTTTTATATCATATAACAACCCATTTCATGGTAAATATGATTTATGTACCCAAACACCTAAATTGTTCAAGTACTTTGTCTTACTAACTAATATGATGATTCTAATCACAAGTTTGACACTAACATCATCATATCATAAAAACCCATCTCAAGTCATGTATGTTCAACACTCAAACTTTCAAATTGTTCAAGTATCTTGTTTCTACTAGCAACTATGATGATTTTAAACATGTGTAAACCATCATCTTCACTACATAATCGAAACCCACTTAGCACATAATAGGTTAATTATCAAATCCCTAGTTTTAACACCAATTCTCCAAGTTTTCAACTAGGGTTTGTTTCTAAACAAAGATTTCAACACAATAGCACTCATAGATTCAATATTCATTCCAGAATTTCGATTATGATTGTTCATCATAATCTCAAAGTATCACCAAATCTTAAAATTCGACATACCTTGTGATCCCCACGACTAGGTGATCATTTATATGTGTTCATGCATCGATTTGGGTCTTGATTTGAGCTTCAATTAGTTGATTTGTTGGAGTTAGGGTTTTGGCTCTCCTTGGAGCCTTCTCCTGGTCGTTCACGAACACACTAGGTGTGTGAGTGTTTTGTTTTTGATTTTAGTAAATAATCTTTTCCAAATATCTAACTTTGGTCCCTCTTGTTTCGTTAATTATTAAGTAGGTTATAACCTACTTATTTACAATCCACATTCCCTCTTATTAACCGGGTCAAACATTCCTAGTTAGCTTAGCGGGTTCAGGAATATTTATGATTAAGTTTATTTTAGGTCCCGTCAACTCGGGCCTTTTAAACACTTTATTTATCCATAAGCCTTTGTATAACTTTTATTTAATATTAGGATAATTTATTTAAAAACCTAATATTTACCGGGTTAATTTTTACCACTAACGGTATTTTACCCGTCGTCACTATTAACGTGGCTTGATTACCAAACCCGTTTTTGGGGTGTTACATCTCATGTGTCACATTCGGAGTTCATCCTTGAGGACAAGGATAGTTCAAGCGGTGGGGATTGTTATGTGCTTAATTCTACATAATAATTTATTTTACTTGTTATTTTATTAAGAAGGTGCAAGTCAAAGTTGTTAGTAGTTTCTGCATAATTTTAGGAGAACATGAGTAGTGGGTAGTTTCAATCTTTGTTTCTATTTATTATCCATGTACGTAGTTTGTTTTTTACATTATGAATGAAAGTTATCAAGTTCTAATCATCTTTCTATTTTCTAGTCTGGCTTCTATCTCTTTTCTTTAGTGAATTAATCAAGAACCATAACATTGTAATGCTAGGTTCCTTTGTATTCCTAGTATAGGTAGGATGATATCTTATTTTTGGTCCCCGAAGCCTGTTTTGGGTGACGTGACGGGGGGTATGCCCCTCTTAAAGATGTAAGTCTTTTGTTCCATTTATTTTAGTTTGCCGGGGTATGCCCTTTATCCAAAATTTTTTTTTTTTGACATAAATGAATTAATATAAAAATAATGTATGTTAGTATTATAAATTTTTCTAGAAAAGCATGTAAGCAAACTGTCATTGAAAATAATAGAAAAATAAATATATTATATAATACTTATTATTGTATTTACGTATTACACTACACATAATGAGAAATAAAAAGTTACAATTATAATTCGTACATTACCAAAAATAATTTAAATCCAAAAAATATTAACATAATTCATAAATATCTATATATTTATTTGTATACTACATTACATCTTTCATTCATAACTTTACCATATCTATCTAGAATTAGTAGTTTTACCCCGTCTCTACTTTTAATTCTTTATAATGCCACTTGCAATTGACCATGGGTTAATTCGATAGTATTAAAAACAAAACAATCTTGTCACTGCAAAATCGATAGATAGTGAAAGTGAAGATATGTGGATATATGACCACAATGCAACCTAACAAAATTAGGTTTTGATAGTAAAATGCTTACACACACTCCTA
The DNA here is from genome assembly GCA_030545235.1 of Helianthus tuberosus. NCBI lineage: Eukaryota > Viridiplantae > Streptophyta > Magnoliopsida > Asterales > Asteraceae > Helianthus > Helianthus tuberosus. The sequence continues at coordinate 70,818,250 of CM060411.1, forward strand.
GACCGTACCGAATGCTTAGCCTGATTAAAATCTCATACATAAATATATCAATATCAGAATGGTACAATAATAATAATATATCAATATCAGAAGAAGAAGAAGAAGAGTAAATTGCCAAAATCGTCTCTGATGTTTGGACATGTTTGTCATTTTCATCCAAAACAACTTTTTTTATACAATATAGTCCTTTACTTTTGGGATTTTTTGTCATTTTCAACCAACCCTCATGGACGATTTTGGCAATAATAAAACGGTAATATTTTTTTTGTCATATATATATATATTAAAGCTATATTAAAAATATAATTATAATTTTATGTCTCACCTTTTTATCTAATTTTGACTATCTTCGATGATCTTGAATTCAATTGATGTTTATCCAACTTGCACGTTTAAATGTATTATTAATTTTTTTTCTTTTTGAATTTAGATTAACTATGAAAGTATAGGGATTATGTTTTAGGCGGGAAAATAGAATGTTAGATAGCCTTGATGATTGAAATGTGTCTTAAATTGGTTTACTTTATTATATGTATAGATTTAAATGAGCTTATTATTTATATAAATACTTGTTAAGAAAAGTAATTATTATTATATATCCAATTTAGGTAGATGTTAGGAACAGTGAAATTTCTTTTCTTTTTTCTATTTGTTCTTTTTTTTTTTGTATATTTTGCATTCATTTTCAATCCCTTGTTTATATGTTTTATTTTTAGTCTTTTAAGTTTTGCCTCTTTTGTGTTTAAAGTTAAAGCTTTATCGGTATAAATTTGAGTTTTTTTTACGTTTACGTCAGGTTGTAGTATAAGTTTGCGTTTGTCTTTACATCACATGACGCAAAAAATTCGCTTTTTTGTTTTACGATTTTTCCGGTTTTGATCGTCGTTCTTTTCTTACTTGGCACGGTTTTACGACCAGCGTACCCTCAACGCAGGGGTTACACACTAGTTGGTTAATACATATATATATATATATATATGTATATATATATATACATATATATATATATATATATAGGGTGGGGTTCTAGAGTGAACACTAATGTATTTGCGAACTGAGTGAACAAATCTTGGCCATTGATTTACACACGTGGATGATTAGGATTTCATCATCAAATCATAAAATACACTAGTGTATTTCATCATCAAATCATGGCCATTGATCTACACACATGTATGGCCAGGATTAGTTCGCTCAGTTCGCAAACTACACTAATGTTCACTCTTGAACCTAATCCTATATATATATATATAGGTAAAGAGTACTGTACAATATTGCTTATCGTACATTACGTACGCTTCAATCTCAGCCGCCAGATCATCTTCCCGCATTTTAAAATCGCATGTTGTTTTTTTTATAACAATTTCGCATGTGATAATTTTTTATGAATTCGCATGCTGTTTTTTTGTACCAATTTCGCATGTGATAATTTTGATGAAATAGCATGTTGTTTTTTTTAACAATTTCGCATGTGATAATTTTTGATGAATTCGCATGTTGTTTTTTTGTACCAATTTCGCATGTGGTAATTTTGATGAAATCGCATGTTAAAAAACCAACATGCGAAATTGTTACAAAAAAACAACATGCGAATTCAATGCGGGAAGATGATCGGATGGCTGAGATTGTAGCGTACGTAATGTACGATAAGGGCATTTGTACGTTAACCTAACCCTATATATATATATATATATATATATATATATATATATATATATATATATATATATATATAGTTATAACTAGAAATAGTTGTATATTATAAACAATATAGTTAATAAAATAATAAATGAGATGGACTTGACTTTGAAAAAAAATCATGAGTCGAGCTCGAGTTCTTGATGTATATATAGTTCGAAACAAGCCCAACTCGAGCTCGAGCTTCGGCATTGTTAAGCTAAACGAGTTGGGTTCAAACTTAGGCAAAATCGAATTTAGCTCGACTCAATTTCACCCTTGAAAAGAATAGATTTTAAGTTTTGCACATACATTAGTGAAAACCAAAAGTAATTAAATGTGAAAAAAAGGTGAAATCTGAAAAGTGGATATATAATTGAAGTGTGCTAATCTTAAATTCAAGATCATGCTAAGAACATGGGGTGTGGGCATGTGGAAATTTGATGTGAAAATCGTCATTTATGTACCACATCATTCTCATGTGACCTTCACATATGGAAGGCATGGTTACACTTTCTACTTGAGTGCGTTTGAACTTACACACACATATATATATACGGACATAATTTAGGGAAAACGTCTAAAAGTGTGAAAACGGTGAGAACGCCCCTCATACGTTGGATCAAAACAATCTATGGACTAGATTGGCGCGGTGACGTTTTCGTAAATAACATCAATTTTATTAAGTGGACGCGCTTCACTAAGGGTAAAAAGGTTTTTATACTTCTCTAGGCAAAACGCCAAACTCATGAGTAAAACGCCATTAAATTTCCGCCTTAAAGTACAAAGCACACATCATCCTCATCTAAATGCCATTAATACAAAACGCCAAACTTTGTGTTTAAACGATAAAGCTGAACAAACAGTAACTGAAACGACAGAAGCTTTATTAATAGCATTTATTATAATAAAATCCCGCCTAAAATATGCACAAAAAAACATCCTATATAAATGTAACAACTCTCATCAAAAGTTCTAATTATTATTTTAATTTGACCAATAGGAAACCCTAATTGAGAAACCCAATTGATTCTGAACAAACCCTAAAATTTTCAGAACAATCGGAATCAGGATCAGGGCCCCTAAAACTCAGGGGGGGTAAACCCTAGTTAATGATTATCAACAATTACTCGTTGTAAAATTCAGAATTTACGAAACTACTGACTCAGCTAGGCTAGTTCCAAACGTGGCTACCCTATAACCTATTTTTAACCCTTACGCACCGTAACAATTTAATTATTACGGTCCGTAAGCATCCTTACGCACCGCAACAATTTATTTGTTACGGTCCGTAAGGGGTGGCAAATTTTTACTATAAATAGCAGACATTGGGACTTGAAATTTGGCATATGTTCAACGAAGAAATTCGTTTCAGAAATCGAATTACTTTCTGTTTACCACAAATTAACACACACTAATCACAAAGTGCTGCCACAATCAGGGTATTAACTCGATCGCTATTACGATTCAACGTCCGATCGATTATAACTATCCAACGATTATTTAAGTGCCGCTCAAATTGAGATTATACTTTATTAATTCATCGTGATTTCGACTTGAATGTTTGAGTACTGCTCGAATTCGGACTATACTCTGTCATTCGTTGTGAATCCGCTGAATTGTTAAGTATTGCACTAATAACTCGTTGTGAAGGTTTAATCTCGTGAATTGACGTAACTGCTGTATTAGTTACTAACCTGTTATGTGTGCATTATTTAAATTAGGTTAATCAAGGCTAATCAGTAGGCTTATATTCTGCTCGTTAAATCTACAATGTGAGTCATTCTCTTTTTATCAAATTGCTTTACAAAAAACCCTATTTATTTCAAAGTTATAATTACAGGGATTAAGTTTATGTAATCACCATATTACAGCCGGTATGTGGGGTTTTGTATACATTACTTGATAATCTTCACCATTGGACAACGAGTTAGCCAAGGGGTGATATGACCATAGTCACAGACACCATTGGACGAATGGGCCAATGGGTCGAGTGACAAATACTGTGGGTAGTTGGTTTGATATCTGAAACATTGTAATCTCTCTTAATACTGTAAATTATAACAAATGTGTCATTTTATTAAAAATAATGATTCACTCAGTATTTCCCTGCTGACAAAACCTTTTTCAAACATGTTTCAGGTGATCTGTTGTGAGCACAGGAAAAGTGCCATGGAGCACTACAAGCTTAGAAAAGTGGCTCAATGTAAATAAATAAAGAAACATGTTTTGAGAAATAAAGATTTCCCAGTGAAATCACTTTATTGTAAATTATGGGATTTATCCCTATATTATATATATAAACGAGCAGTTTTAATATTAATCGATCCTGTTTAAAAAGACTTCCGCTGTCACTAAATTAGATACCATCGGATTTCCTGCCTCACGGCTCTGGACCGGGTCAAACCGGGGCCAAGGGCCGTGACAATAAACAACGTCTCAGACCTTCCATTGAACACACCAAAAAACAAACGCCATGTTTCCTAAATACCATTCAATTTATAAACGCCAAAATATTCAAAAACCACAGATTTCAAACGACGTTTATTTGAAATTCAGTTTTGTTCTCAGTAAAGTTTCACTTAGTGTGATGGACAAAATTCTTAAGTGAGGATATTGTCCATCTCATTGAGCAAAATCTTATTGAGTTTATCCTCATCTTTCATTGTTCACACAAAAAAAACAAACGTCATGTTTTACTAAATACCATTCAATTTATAAACGCCAAAATAATCGAAAACCATAGATTGCAAACGTCATTTCTTGGAGATTTAGTTTTGTTCGCAATAAAATTTCACTGAATGGGGTGGAGAACATTGTTTGACAGCATTCTTAACTGGGGATTAAGAATGTTGTCCATCTCATTCAGCAAAATATTATTGAGTTTATCATCACCAAATTAGAGGTTTAAGGTATTTTTATTTAGTAAAAGGTATTATTTTTTTGGCGTTTATGTGTGTGTCAAATCTTATATTGTTTGTTATGTAACTTCCAAATCATATGTTATGCACAAAAAGTAGAAAAAAGTGGGAAAAAATAAAAAATGCTATATAAAAATATAAAATGCCAAATTCCAATGTTTGTGTGTTCTGAAAAAAATAAAAAATACAAAAAACGCCAAACTCCTCTTCGCTTGCTCTCGAAGACCGTGTCGATTTTCTTTCAATTATTGCCTTTTTGCATGTTGACGCGTAGTGTCCGTAGCCTTTACAATTCTGCCACTGTCTTTCTTTGGCCTTGGGTTTCGATTTTGTTTTTGTTTTTTCGATTGCTTCCTCCTGTTTGGATTTCAGACGCTTGCACTATCCAGAACCTTTCGACTTATACCCAACAGGGACTCTTATCGGATTCTTGTCGTTTTATATTGATCTGTTATCTCCGCAAATATATCCCTAGTACTAGGAGGAGGACTTGTTTGAATACTTGTGTAATCTGTTTCGAAAAATACTTGTGGATTTTTTTGAATCTATATTACGAAAAACTTTGTATTTTGATGGCAAACAAACAGACAATCCTTAAGAGAAAATTTGTATTTCAAAATTGATACTAAAACAGATATTTTCACAACATGGGCGACCCCTAAACAGTCCTAGGCACTTAGGGACATCTGTTGATGATCCATGTCCATTGCTAGCAAGATTTGTCAACGATCTAAGTGCTTTTGAACACTATAAAAGGCCACTAAGTTGCAACCATTTTTCTCACACCTTCCATCTGCACTTTGGAACATTTCTGGAGCTCAAGACTTCTCTCTAAGCTTCACATTTCGCGCATAGGACTTCAGTAAGTTTGCTTAACCTTCCTTTGTTAAGTTTTTGCTTAGTTATAGCTTAAAAGTCAAACCGTCGTAATTAACGGTTGACTTAACGATTAATCACTAATGGTCCAGTGATTAGTCAAATTGAAAGTAGTTATAAGTTGGTAATTATGTGGGCAATAAACCCTTAAAAGGGCACCCTCTGATTCCCACTCTAACTAAGTCAAATGTCGGGTCAAACTTGTTATTAAAAAGTCAACAGAATGCTTATTTTCTAATTTATGCATAATTAGCAATGTAGAACACATACAACCTGTTTGATCACTAATATAACTTGGTAATTAGTTTAAGAACATGTCTAAACATGTTCAACCCGACAATTTTATGTTTAGACCCGGTTCGGAACCAAAAGTCGCAAAGCTTTGACTTTTGCTTTGACTTCAGTTCTGACCCGTTTTGGTATGTTTTAGAAATGCCAAAGAGCTTCCTTAGGACCAGGTTACATGCTAGTATAACCCTCTGTGATTATACACCTCGGGTCATTAGTTATCCGATTAATACGCATGATTCCGTTAAATGCCTATATGTTGACCATTATGCCCTTTTCACCTTAAAACGTGATTTTTGAAAATGTAATAGAGTAGAAACCTTAGTTACTGATATATAAACTTGCACCCAAAATTTGACATCAGTTTGAGGTGTAGATTGAGAGTTATGCTCATTAGCGTAATTAGAAGCTTCTTTAGCGATTAAACGACATAATTAGCGTATAGCCTATTTAAACCTACTTTTTGGTATCAAACTTATTACCCACTGATGTAATATATTATTTTGGGATTTTTGAAGATTTTTAATTAATTTTAGGCTGAGCATAACTTATAGTCATAGGCTTAATTCGGTAATTGTCGGTTTTGCCCTTACGGGCTATAAAGTGAGTTTTACACACCTAATCGACTCCAAACCTTTTGCTATTGATTTCATATGATAAATATATTATTTTAAACCTTCTGGAATAATAAAAATATCAGATTTCTATATAGAACCCGAAAACGGCTTCTAATCGCCTAATTAAGCGTTTTTAACGCATAGTATGTACTAGAACTATTTTAAACATACAAAGGTTGATACCTACTGATATTTGAGGTAAATTATAATATTTTAACAGTAAGCAAAAGTTGTTTAACTCAGACTTCAGTTTTGAGCTTTTCGGCTTATGTGAAATTACCAAAATGCCCCTACAGTGCATAGTTTGGTTATATTTGATAAATTTCACATATATACTTTACCCTACTATTATAACTTATTAAATTGTGTATTTTTTCTGATTACATCAGACCTGTAACTCAGGTTAATACTTAAACTCTTTTATAACCTTATAAATGACCAAACTACCCCTACGGGGCATAGTTTGTGTTTAAATTCGTTTCGGGCATAATAAAAGACATATTACTAATGTCACAACATATTTGAGGCATATTAACTTAGGAAACCTGTATATGGCTCTTACGTTCACCCGTTACGCTTATTACACGTTCGGTTCGGTTTATGTAACTAGTTTACATAAATTAGCCGAAACGGGTCAAACCTTATCGGTTTTATCTCAAAATCCAGAATGTGTATAATATACCCATATTAAACAAGTCTTCAAACTTGTTGGGTCTAAATCACATTCTATTCCGGTCTTCGCTTAATCGTGCGTACGAACCGTATCTTTAAAACTAACCGGTCTAAGCTTAAGCTTAACTAAAGACCCGTTAGGATTCTAATTGTAAGTCCCGTTTATTCGGATCTTTCAATGATATCAAACAATCACCAAGTTTGTGCGGAATCCAAACTTGGTGAGATTCAAGAAAAACACGAAAATATGAAGAACAAACCAAATACGAAGAACACACCGAATCACTTTCAACACTTGCACACGATTCTATTACTTTAACAAGCAAAACCGTCTAGTACAAGTGCTCACAAAATCGCCTCCCTCTCTAGCTCTCTCTAGGAATTGTAACTATGAGGTTCCAAAAGTTCCAACCTAAAAACAAGTCAAAAACTTGTTTATATACACAGACAAGCCCATCTCCCACATGGGCTCCCCTTGGGCCTGCTTGGCCCACATGGCCTAAAGCTTGACCCAAGTGACCTATAAAGGTCCACAACCTAATATAAACTAACCCGGTAATGCCCAGCTCGTAACCATAGCTCGTTGTAATAATTTGATGCGTCAGTCTCACACTTTAGGGCCTAACAATCTCCCCCTAGACTGATGCCATTAAATCGTCTTCATAACATGAATTGAGCAACGTCTTCAACGAAGTCTATGGTTGTCACTATGCTGCAGATGTTGTGGAAGTTCTTGACTTCTGAACTCTCAGCACTGGGTCTCTTTTCTTCAGCTCTTGTGGTTAGCTTCATATCAGGATCTCGATCAGCTTTGCTTGAAAATCTTGTTAAAAAGAATGTGAGAGGAGGATTCTCAACAACTCTTTTCTTCTTCAATCTTTTTCTTTCAAGCAGGTTCACGGTACTTCTTCAAATGCACTTTCACTGTCAGACGGTGTCTCGTATCCGGTTCTTCTGACTCAGGTACATCTTGTTGTTGTGCTGCTTCAGGCTTCTTCAGCAACTAACAGCATCTCAGTCTTCATCAACCCCTGTTCTTGATTGAAATCAAGTTCTGCACATGCTCACAAACTCATTAGCAAACATTTCTTATGCAACAGGGAGAGTACCATATGAACACTAGGTACATCCAAATACTTATACTCGGATTTCACAATTTAAATTCTTTCAACTTTTGATGATCAGTCAAATCTTCAAGAACGGTTACATTTTTTTTAATTTTAAGAAAAATAAATAAGCACTCTATTTTTGGATTTTTTTTTATTTTATAGAAAAGCAAGACACTATTTTTGTATTTTTTGAATTTTTCCAATTTTTTTAATTTTTTTTTTAATATTGAGAACTAAAAAACAAATAAAAACTCAAAATATAAACAACTACCATAATATACAATTACAATTGCAATGGGATCAAAATTCGTTCTCAGGTAGACTAAAGAACACTTTTCAGTACGAGCCTAATCAAACTGGTCTATGCGATTGCCAATATGTTTGTCCACTTAAACTTTAACGCTCAACTTTCAATTTTTCAACTTCGTGATATGCTTTAGGTAATATTATACTATTATACCCGTGTGTCCCATTCCAAGGCATACCCCCGCGATCAAGGTAAGCACAACGATTCATCGTAGTAGGTGAGTATACTGATGTCATCCTTTAAGATATCCTGACTGTGTCTAGGTCTGCATATAATCTGTTTTATCATGTTTTGATTTCTTAACAATGAACACCCAAATAAATACTAATCAAATCCTGGAAATATAAACAGCACACTCTATCATGCAAGTATCTTCCCTACCACATATTTCACAAGTCCAATCCAGATTTCTGAAATCTTAACTGGGAATAGGTTGAGAAGAGAACATAATAGATCTTTTGCAGAGATGGTATAATATACAGATCAAATGAGTTTTTCTCAGTTTGATATAGGTTTCTTGGGTTTCTTTTGGGCACTTGAGGGCCTCTTTCGGGTGTATTAGATCTATAGAGCGACAACGTACAGCTAGGTCAGCATGTATCTGGATGCAGCAGAAGCTGTCGTTGCCTAGCACCTCCAGGTCAGCATGTATCTGGATGCAGCAGAGGAGGTACACGACTTTTTTCAGAGAAGATTTCAGAATCAGATCAAAATTGTGTGTATCGGGAAAACATACAGACATTCAAATAGAAATGAGCTAATTCCAAGTGACTTTCTTTCCTGGGGTCATGTACAATTTTAGTTCTGAACAGAAGGACAGCCAAGATATCCCCGGATGATTCAACAATATAAAGACCCGAAACCTCAGATGTTGGCTATCTATCAACGCAAGATTTAAGACCATAAAATCATACGCCGTTGGTATGTTACCCACATGTACATAGTTCGTTATGTTTATATCACTTAGTATCTTTTATCATGTTGAGCGTCAAGCCTATCAACATATCGCAGTAGATCCTAGTCTTTTCAGCTATGGCACCTTACATGTGTTAGTCAAAACCCTTTAACACGAACATTTATTTCACTTCCCATATCATGCAATCTTTCTTTTTGGCCTTTTCATTTTTCTCCCCCTAAAACAATACTCATATTTACAGCAAACTAGAAGATTTCAGAATCAGATCAAAATTGTGTGTATCGGGAAAACATACAGACATTCAAATAGAAATGAGCTAATTCCAAGTGACTTTCTTTCCTGGGTTCATGTACAATTTTAGTTCTGAACAGAAGGACAGCCAAGATATCCCCGGATGATTCAACAATATAAAGACCCGAAACCTCAGATGTTGGCTATCTATCAACGCAAGATTTACTCATATTTACAGCAAACACTTTTTGTATTTTCTCAGTTTTCTCCTCCTAAACTATATATCTGTCTATATGTTCCTCTCCCCCCCTAAATTTGTGCATAAATCTTGTATTTTTGCGCAAATTTACCATTTACTAGAGAAAGGACACTTTATATACAAATTATAAACTAAGAAAAAGAGAGAAAAATAATTTTGCTTAACCGTTCCGTCATCAGATTGAAGACTAATCAAATTCAAATCAAAGTACTGAATTTAAATGGTACCTTTTGCTGATCATTTCTTACTTCTGTTATCTCCTCCAAAGGAAACATATCATCTGAAAAAAAATTTGAACTTTTTGCAACAGTGAAATGTTACCCGTTTTTATCTCTGGAACAACCGCTATCAACATTCCAGAGATTGTCAACAGCTCCTCCTTGGTTGTTCCTGAAAGGTAAGGAGATTAGTAAGACATGGGTACCCAGGCCATCGTGGTCCTGGGATTTCCTGAAGCATCAAAGTAAGACACTTCTTTCAAACACAAGTCCCCTTTCGTTTCAAGGATTGGAGACGTTGCTGCCTTGGATTTGGGTTTCCAAATCTGTTTCGGTTTAACAAACGTGTTTGTTGCCTTCGGTTGAGCAACTTTAACTGTTTCAGGTTTGTTAGTTTTAGAAACACGTTTTTGTTCCTGAAAAGCTTTGCGTTTGTTTTTGGCAGCGTTCCAATCCCCATCAGAAGGTTTAACCTTGGGATTCACATTCTTCATTGCCTTAGGTGATGAAACCTTCATTGGCTTAGAATGGTAGTTATCCTTAGGTGTAACCCTCTGATTTTGAGCATAATACGGTTCATGGGGATGATTTGTGCAGTTCCGAGCAATGTGACCAGCAATGCCGCAATTGAAGCATGTTTGTCTCTTCATGTAGAAGCCATTCTGATCATCTTGTGTAGCTCTTGCAGGCCCTGAAGGATGAACTGGTCCTTTTTGTGCTTGTTTTCCTTGCACATTTCTTGCAAACGAGGATGAATTTGGATGTCTGTACTTGTCGTTTGCTGGGGCCTTCTGTGGTGGAGATTTCTTTTGATTCTTCTTGTTTTGTTTAGACTGCAAGTCTTGTTCAGAAATCTCACCAGTCTTTCCGAAAGCTTTGTTAGCACAGTCAAATGCATATTTCTCACATTTGCCATTAATGACTGGCTTAACGAAAGCATTTTTCATGTCACGGGTCTTTTGAGAACTATTGCTGGCCGTTGAGGACTGTGGAGAGCCTGATCGTCTGTGATGTTTAGGCTTCTTATTTCCGCGTCCTTTACCTGCTCGCTTCGGCTCTTGTTGCTTGATCTGAACCTTTTCATCACTAACAGAAGGTTCAGATTGTTTAGCTTGCGCACTTGGAGCCTTGTCCACGTCAATCTTCTCTTCATCCTTCATGGCATCAGCTTTGACAGAATCGGAGAGTTCTGGTTTGTTAGATGAAATACCAGAAACTTTAGCAGGAACTTCATCTGAAACATTTGACAAATTTTCAGCACAAGACGGTTCTGCACATGACGCCTTTGAGCTGAATCCACTAGAATCAACTGATTCCAATTTCTCAGAATCAGTTGCTTCAGATGATTCACATTTGGAATCAGATGGTTCAACTGGCTCATTCGTTTCATTTGTCGTTTCAGTCTTTGTTTCACAAGCATCAACGTTTTCGCCCAAACCGTCAGGCCTGAAATTAATCACAGAGCGAAAAACCGAGTTAAAAATATCACATGACGAAATGGAGTCTTGATTAAGTTCATTTATTAAATTTTCATAAGAACCAGACTCTGATGCTTGTTCATCCCTAACTACATTTTCAACTGTTACTTCATCTGCAAAAGAAGACGAAGCATTAGTATCATTTGCACAATTAGCAACAAACGTGATCGACTGTGTTGCTCGACTCTCAACATGTTCACTGTTGATTGATGACTTATCAGTTTTTGGGCCATAAGTCATCTTGTCCTCATTCATCAAATCCTCCTTAGTCATGGGTAAATATGTGTAGTTGTCATTATATGGAGGAGGAACTTGATTGAAACCCAAACCACGCCCTTTATTTTCCTTGTATGCGAGCTGTTGATCACACAAGTTTTTGACTAATTTGCTGGAAGAATCAAATTTCTTAATATTAAGCTCATTTATTTGATATCTATCTCTGATATCTTCCAGTTCCTTAGTCACTGCGCACAGTTTTTCCTGAACGTATAAGAGTTGAGATGATTTTACACTTACATCATCCTTGAGTTTGATGATGTCTTTTCGCTGAGCTTCGATCTTTTCTTTGAAAAGTTTTTCGTTTTTCGATAAAGTAAAGTTTTTATTTTTTATGTCTTGATAATCTTGAATTAGCTCAGCGTTGTGTATTCTATAAACTTCAACTCTTTGTCTACACTCAGGAGTACAGAAAGCAGAAAGTACATCTTCACGAGTAATTTCTTGAGCCGCGGGTTTGTGAAACACAAATGCCATAATTTCAGCGGGTGGTTAATACTTTTGTTCTTCTCCTCAAAACACAAATCAAACGAGAACCCGTGTACTCGCTAACTCAAACCCTTTGCAATCGAATGAACCCGCTTACTGAACTGCACCTCAAAACCTGTCAAAACCGTTATCACAAACAAACCAACCCTCGATTTTTTTTTAAATAGGATATAATATATACTATTATAATTAAACAATGATTATTATTATTATTATAACAATGATTGACTAATGATAACCTAATGATTGATTATTATTATTAATATAATTAAACCTAAAAGTATTCTAAAATACGTCAGATCACAATAATTCCTATGTGGTCGCTGCTCTTTTCCCGACGACAAAACGTCACATATAACAGCTTCCTTCTACGTCAAAATATAACAATGGTGATGATGATGATGTCCGACGAAGAAGAAGAAGAGGGTGATTGCCGGAGATGTCGTGATGATGGTTACCGTGGTGATGTAGACGATGAAGATGATCGGAGGTTATGAATTATATAAGAGCAACGGTGGTTCGATGTGGTGGTGAACGGGGTTGTGTTGGATGTTTAATGGAGGTCCGACGGTATCCGGTGGTAAATGGTGATCGGAGGATGGCGGAGATTGATGGTGCACGATGATGACGATAGCGACTCTAGAGCTAGAAGACGATAACTCGAAATCAGACTAAGGAACGTGGTTGCGACTCGTAATCGAGGTTGCGAGTCGAAACCAAACAGGATGAGCCGAAACTGATGATGGTTGCGAGTCGAAACCAAACAGGATGAACCGAGACCTTACTTCTGATTGCGACTGGTGATGTTGATGTTGTATTTGTTGCGACTCGGAACAACTCACTTGACTCGAGAACTCAGAGAGATGTGAAGTCAACTCGAAACCTCTTGTTGGAATGGAGATCGCGACTCAGAGACGGCGGACTCGGATCAAGATGAGGTTGATTGTCTCTGAACGAAGGTGGATTATGGACGATGATGTTGCAGGTGTTAATGGAGACGGAGGTGATGGAGTCAGAATGGTGAAGATGATTCGAGACAGATGGGACTCGAAACCGTGAAAGATGACTCGAAATCCCACTTATGCAAAATCCTTTTGTATTTTTGAAACAGTGAACATAATTTCCAATATTTTTGGAAATTGAAATCTTTTCAAAACAAATAGAATATTTCTTTTAAAAATCAACAAATCGTTTAGTATCTTTAACACTTTAAAAATAGATCGACACACCAAAATATAATGCTTTTGATAAAAAAACGATGAATGCAACGAAGAACACGAAGAACGCGAAGAATGTTCTTGATGATTTTTTAACAAAAATTTCAAAATCTTGAATCTTTGATATCACACCGAGCCTAGAAACAGGTTCTTTGGCTCTGATACCACTTGTAAGTCCCGTTTAATCGGATCTTTCAATGATATCAAACAATCACCAAGTTTGTGCGGAATCCAAACTTGGTGAGATTCAAGAAAAACACGAAAATATGAAGAACAAACCAAATACGAAGAACACACCGAATCACTTTCAACACTTGCACACGATTCTATTACTTTAACAAGAAAAACCGTCTAGTACAAGTGCTCACAAAATCGCCTCCCTCTCTAGCTCTCTCTAGGAATTGTAACTATGAGGTTCCAAAAGTTCCAACCTAAAAACAAGTCAAAAACTTGTTTATATACACAGACAAGCCCATCTCCCACATGGGCTCCCCTTGGGCCTGCTTGGCCCACATGGCCTAAAGCTTGACCCAAGTGACCTATAAAGGTCCACAACCTAATATAAACTAACCCGGTAATGCCCAGCTCGTAACCATAGCTCGTTGTAATAATTTGATGCGTCAGTCTCACACTTTAGGGCCTAACACTAATAGGTTATTATAAACCTTCGTTCCAGAATAGGAGGACCAGTAAAAGCTACCTGCATTTGCTTATTGTGATTATTACTTTGCTCAGGTAAATACTTTTAACTTATTTTCCCTATACGGGCTTGGGTTACGGTATATAAAATACCGCTTGGTCGGGCATTAAATCTTCCATCGTATGGTGGTTAATTTTTTTTTATCCAATCCTTAATCGGCCCGTTTAAATATGTTTTGTTTGCTTAAAGCCTTTGGGGGGTTAATGACCATGTCCCGGATATCCTTGGCATCATTTTACGAAATGGCCACGACCTAAGCGCGGAGTGTAGGCGTACACTCGTCAGTGCATAACTAGTTGATGTGGTGTGTCTATTGATCTTTAACCCGGCACGCTCCGGGTTACTGAACGCATAAGGAACATGTAATTCTTTTACAAGATTATATATTTAAATAATTATCCCAAGTTATAAAATGTTTATGCCACGTGCATCCAAATCAATTTTCAATCATTTTTAAAATGAGTCAGTTGATTGTATTTACCAGTGTAAACTGACGTATTTTCCCAAAAAGATTAAATGCAGGTACTAAGCGTAATAGGCTGGATTTCTCCTTAGCATCAATAGAAGTCTTGCAAGCTTAAGATGCCTAAAGTCTGTTGAACTACTGTTACTATTTTATTTTTGATCCGTATGTGGATAAACAATCGACTGTTGTGATACTTGATATTACAATATTATATTCGGTTGTAATATATCTTTCTTTAGCTTCCGCTGTGCATATTAAATGTTGTGTTGTTTGACTATTATGTTTCCAACCACGTCACGATACTCCCCCACCGGGCCCACCGGTGACACGTGGAAATCGGGGTGTGACAGGTTGGTATCAGAGCCAACGTTGAGTGAATTAAACACTAGCCTTTTGTGTTTAATCTCAATGACACAATTGCACAATTCTAAACTTTCGAGTCTAGACATATAACATAGGACAAATTCTATTTTGTTTTGTGTTGTCCTTTATTATATATATATTCTTGTTGTTATCTCATGTTATATTGACAGGACTAAACATGCCGCCAAGATTCTTTCGACGAAGAGGAAGAGGCAAGGGACCAATCACCGCCCCCAATGACAACGAGGCCGGGCCTTCGCATATGCGAGCTCCTTCGGCCACCGCGAGTGCCGATCCTCGCGAAAACAGGAGAAACCTTTTCGAGCCTGCCAG
Organism: Helianthus tuberosus; assembly: GCA_030545235.1. Lineage (NCBI taxonomy): Eukaryota > Viridiplantae > Streptophyta > Magnoliopsida > Asterales > Asteraceae > Helianthus > Helianthus tuberosus. The sequence goes on from CM060411.1 coordinate 70,833,663, forward strand.
ACGATCAGTTTCGCACAGTTCGACACCTCCTTTTCATAACTCTTACGGGCCACCATCGGAAAATGAGCCCGATAACCCTCAACCTTCCTACATACCTTTACAGCGATCCTTATCGCACAACTCTTTTGGAGACCCTACACCTGTCTTCAGGGGCCGGTTTAACCCGGCCAATTACATACAAGAACCTGTTGGTTTTAACCCATTGGGGCCAGATGATCATTTCTCTGGCGATCACGCGGAGGATATGGACGAGGACACGGATCCCGTCGAACCTGCCAGTGGCACACCGAACCATCCCATCGAGATCTCGGATGGATCTTCTTTTCACGGATCACCCTACGGTGGTCCAGACAGCTTTCAGGCGAGGTTTACTCAGCACGAGTGGTACTTCACACCTCCTCGTCATTCGCCACCTCACCAGCACCAGCAGCAGCAGGACCCCTCTGTGGATTCACGATTTGTGGCAGTCACGCCGCCTCCTCCACCACCACCAGTTAATCAGGCACCTCCACAACCACCGAGGCGTAGGAGGACAGGCGCACGTATGTCTGCGCGAGCGGGGGATTTCCATTTTAGCTCCCCACGTCAATCAAGTGGCAGTCATTACCCGCCACTTCAGGAGGACCCACAGATGGGTGGGCATTCACACCCAACAGCACCGCAACCACCACCTATGGGTTTTGATAACCCGATTCCGGCATACACGGGTTCCATGGCGTATAACCCGTTTGAGCAGCCGGTGCACACCAACATCAACTACGCCGAAGCCGACCCATACTTGGTAGCGGCTAACTATAACACCCATCATCCGGAAGGACCGTGTGGGGATCCATGGGGAGTAGGGTACCCAACTCATGGGTACCAAATACCTGCAAGACCTATCATCCGGCAACAATCGCAACCGCCACGGTTTTCTCCACCTGAAAGGGAAGAAATCCTTCAAAGGTTGGATCAAGTGGAGCGAGACTTTCACAGGGACCGAAGGGAGCGACAAACTTTCTTCCAAGGATTGGCAAGCCTAATAAAAGGGAAGAGCAAGAAGGACCATTGAATCCTTCCATTGTTGTTGTAACTTCTTTATACCAGTTGAGCCCCTGCGTGGGCATGTCTTGCTGTATTTACCCCTGCGTGGGTATAGTTGTTTGTTTTGACCCCTACGTGGGTCTATTTTTCTGTTAACCCCTACGAGGGTATGTTGTTGTTTAAAGTCCCTGCGTGGACTATTATGTTGTTAAGCCCCTGCGTGGGTAAGTCTTTGCTTGAACCCCTGCGTGGGTGATTTGTCTATTTGAAAAGTCCCGTTTAGGGCGATATGTAATCTTTTGATAAATTAATGGAATGTAAGTTTATAAATTTCATTTTTGCTATTTTTTAGCATAAATAAATTATATATGAAATAAATAAATCAAGATCATTCCTTTTAAAAGTAATCTGTCTAATTAAATATTAGCTAAGGATCTTAAAGGTATAACCTAGCCGGCATGTCATTTTAAGACCTGGCCAAGATGGTGAAACCTGTTAAAAAGATTCAAATCCCAGTTAACATCTGAAAACATGTTAACGCTCCTGACAGATGTGATTCGTTAAAATCACACACGTCATTCTTATATAAGGATTCTTCAAAAGATTCCTAACCCAACTTAATGATCTCTGAATCATGGGTTAAATCATCAATTAAGATGATCATATTTTGACCATACGTGGTAATATGGTGCCTATGGGCCCTGCTCATTTCCATATGAGCCAAAAGACAGTGGTAGCTATGACTCCCTGTCAGAAAAAGGTAATGAACTATGATTCAAACCTTCATGCCTTGATTCTCTGAAATCATGACTTATAATTTAAAAATGTCCTTGTGACTAGGCCTTGTGTGCTAATAATATTATTATTGCTTTATAATTAGGATAAATTATAATAAAAATCCTAAATAAATGTGAGTAACAAATTAACCAAATATGGTCTCTGTTTATCATGGTTAATAAAAATCCTAAATCAAGAACCCCGTAACAAGGGTTGCTCCTATAAATACTTTGTTTCATGTAAACCCAGGGATTTCACCGGGGAAAAAGGAGCAATTGACTGCATGACGTGGTTAGATGAGATGGACACAGTAGTGGATATCAGCGGGTGTGCTGAGAGGGATATAGTCAAGTTTGTGTCGTAATCGTTTAAAGGCGAAGCCTTAGCCTGGTGGAGATCACTGATTCAAGCCACTGGGAAGATCCCATTGTACAACATGTCTTGGGAACAATTTACTGCCCTCATCAGGGAAAATTACTGCCCTCAACACGAGGTTGAAAAGATTGATTCTGATTTCCTATCGTTGGTTATGCAGAACCTTGACTGCCAAGCTTACCTCACGAGCTTCAACACGATGTCCCGGTTGGTTCCGTATCTGGTGACCCCGGAACCAAAAAGAATAGCTCGTTTTATCGGGGGTTTAGCCCCTGACATAAAGGCAAGCGTGAAGGCCTCTCGGCCAGCTACTTTCAGATCAGTAGCTGACATATCTCTGTCCCTCACTCTGGATGCGGTCAGACAAAGATCGCTGAGGAACAAAGATGCTGAGAAGAGAAAACGTGAAGATGATAATTCACGGAGGTCAAACAAGAAACAGCGAGGAAGCAATGACCACAGGAAAGGGTCTGAGTCGAAGAAGGATGGGCATCCGTCTGGTGAAAAGCCCAAGTGCAAAATCTGCAAGAAACAACAGTTTGGGAAGTGCAGGTTGGAATCAAACTCGCAGACTCAGTCGAGAACTTTTGCTTGTGGTATATGCAAGTCCAAGGAACACAAGACCTTGGATTGCAAAAAGCTGAAGGATGCAACGTGCTACAGTTGTAATGAGAAAGGGCACATTAAAACCAACTGCCCTAAATACGCCAAGAAGCCTGAAGAGGCCAAGAAGACCAATGCTAGGGTCTTTAGAATGGATGCAAAGGAGGCTGTGCAAGATGATAACATGATCACAGGTACTTTTCTCATAAATGATGTCTATGCAAGAGTTCTTTTTGATTCAGGCGCTGATAAGTCTTTTATAGATAACAAGTTTTGTGAATTGTTGAAATTGCCTTTAGAACTTTAAGTGTAAAGTATGAGGTGGAGTTAGCTGATGGCACCATAGAAACCGCCTCAACCATATTAGATGGATGTTTCATCTCCATTAAGAACCACTATTTTCCTTTGTCCCTACTTCCTTTGAAGTTAGCTGGTTTTGACATCGTTTTAGGCATGGACTGGTTATCTCATAACCAGGCCCAGATTGTCTGCGATAAGAAGCAAGTGGTGATCAAGATTCCATCTGGTGAACCACTTACTATTAAGGGAGATACCCGGTATGGACTGCCTGAGCAAGTGACTATGCTCAAGGCGTCTAGATGTTTGAAGAAGGGTTGTGTCATCTACATGGCACAAGTTACCATTGATGAGCCGAAACCTAAGATAGAAGACATCCCCGTCATTTCTGAATACCCTGAAGTGTTTCCTGAAGAACTACCTGGTTTACCACCAGATAGGCAAGTGGAGTTCAGAATTGACATCATCCCTGGAGCAGCACCTGTTGCTAGAGCACCCTACAGGCTGGCACCAACGGAGATGAAGGAATTAAGAGCACAGCTGGATGAATTGCTAGCTAAAGGTTTCATTAAACCTAGTTCGTCTCCTTGGGGAGCGCCAGTCCTGTTTGTCAAAAAGAAGGATGGATAGATGCGTCTGTGCATCGATTACCGTGAGCTTAATAAAGTCACTATAAAGAATAGGTATCCTTTGCCTAGGATCGACGATTTGTACGATCAATTGCAAGGGGCAAGTTATTTCTCGAAGATTGATTTGAGGTCAGGCTACCACCAACTGAAGGTTAGAGATGAAGACGTGCACAAAACTGCATTTAGGACTCGTTATTGTCATTACGAGTTCCTAGTGATGCCTTTTCTGCTCACTAATGCACCGGCCGCGTTCACGGATCTCATGAATCGCGTTTGCAAGCCTTACTTAGATAAATTCGTCATCGTCTTCATTGACGACATTCTCATTTACTCGAAGAACCAAGCTGACCACGAGAAACACCTTTGTTGTATTCTTAAACTTCTACATCACGAGAAACTCTACGCCAAGTTTTCAAAGTGTGAATTTTGGCTTCGAGAAGTCCAATTCCTTGGACATGTGGTTAGTGATCGTGGTATCCAGGTGGATCCCGCTAAGGTTGAAGCAGTCATGAACTGGCAAGAGCCGAAGACGCCTACAGAGATTCGTAGCTTTCTAGGCTTAGCAGGATATTATAGGCGTTTCATTGAAAAATTTTCAAGGATTGTTGCGCCCCTAACTTCTTTGACTAGGAAGAAAATAAAGTTTGATTGGGGCCCTAAGCAGCAAGAATCTTTTGATATTCTGAAGCAAAAGTTGAGCAATGCTCCTGTACTGACATTGCCTGAAGGTACCGAAGAATTCGTAGTCTACTGCGATGCATCACACACTGGCATGGGATGTGTGCTTATGCAGAAAGGCAAGGTTATTGCCTATGCTTCAACACAGTTAAAGGTGCATGAAAAGAATTACACCACCCATGACTTGGAGTTGGGTGCCGTTGTATTTGCACTAAAGCTATGGAGGCACTATTTATATGGAATCAAGTGTGTGATCTATTCTGATCACAAGAGCCTCCAGCACCTGTTTAATCAGAAGGATTTAAACATGAGGTAGCGCCGATGGATGGAGACGTTAAATGATTATGATTGTGAAATCAGATACCATCCGGGCAAGGCGAATGTAGTCGCTGATGCCTTGAGTCGAAAGGAAAGGGTGAAACCCATCCGAATCAATGCCAAGAGCATTGAAATAAAGAACAGTTTTAAGGAAAGGTTGTTAGCTGCACAGAAGGAAGCTGTGTTGGAAGCTAACTATCCTAATGAAAAGTTAGGGGTAACTGAGGAGCAGTTATCTCTTAGCAAGGACGAAATTCTGAGATTAAATGGATGAATATGGGTTCCAATTTATGGAGGACTTCGAGATGTTATCCTCCAGGAAGCCCATAGTTCTAAATACTCCGTTCATCCTGGAGATGATAAGATGTACCAGGATCTAAGGGAAAATTATTGGTGGATAGGCTTGAAGAAGTCTGTAGCCACCTATGTAGCTAAATGCTTGACATGTGCGCAAGTCAAAGCCGAGCATCAGAAACCGTCAGGTTTGCTACAACAGCCTGAACTTCCCACTTGGAAGTGGGAAATGGTAACTATGGATTTTATCACCAAGTTACCTAAGACAAGGAAATGAAATGATACCATATGGGTGATCGTAGATAGACTGACTAAGTCAGCACATTTCCTACCCATTAAGGAGACCTATAGCTCCGACATGTTAGCCCAATTATATGTTGATAAGATTGTAGCTTTACATGGCGTGCCAGTGTCTATCATCTCTGACAGAGATACTAGGTACACGTCACATTTTTGGAAAAGTTTCCAACAATCTCTGGGCACGCGTTTGAATTTTAGTACGGCTTACCATCCTCAGACAGACGGACAGAGTGAGCGTACAATCCAAACGTTGGAAGACATGCTTCGTACATGTGTGATCGATTTAGGTGGTAATTGGGATAACCACCTACCGTTAATCGAATTCTCCTACAACAATAGCTACCATACCAGCATTAAGGTTGCGCCTTTTGAGGCATTATACGGTAGAAAGTGTAGAACGCCAGTTTGTTGGGCGGAAGTTGGAGATGTCCAATTATCAGGACCAGAGATAGTCTTTGAAACGACGGACAAGATTGTCCAGATTCGTAACCGTCTCAAAGCTACCCGAGATAGGCAGAAGAGTTACGCAGATCCAAAGCGTAAACCTATGAAATTTGAAGTAGGTGACAAAGTGTGGCTTAAAGTATCACCCTGGAAGGGAGTGATGCGATTTGGTAAGAAAGGCAAGCTAAGCCCGAGATACATAGGACCTTTCGAGGTCATCGAACGTGTCGGATCAGTTGCCTATAAGTTGAACTTACCTGAAGAGCTCAGTGGTATTCACAATGTATTTCACATCTGCAATCTGAAGAAGTGTTTCGCTGATGAATCACTGGCCATACCACATACAGATGTGCATATAGATGAGAGCTTGAAATTTGTGGAAAAACCATTGTCGATTGAAGATCGACAGGTTAAGAAGCTTCGAAGGAAGCATGTGCCTATTGTAAAGGTAAAATGGGATGACCGTAGAGGTCCCGAATACACGTGGGAGGTTGAATCCACGATGAAAGAAAAATACCCTCAATTGTTTCAATAAATCTCGAGGTCGAGATTTCTTTTAAGGGGGTGAGGATGTAACACCTCGAAAATTCACGTCCTATAATGTAGTGACACGTGTCATAGGTCTGAACGTGTGAAAGAATGTTATAAAAGGATTAAAGTTGACAATCATGGAAAGTATGTGAATATACGGATTCTAAATGTCAACAGTGAATAAATATATTGTACATTAACCCTACATGATGCTCATACATTCAAACGAATAAATCATGGATCATACGAAGCTAAATATGAAAGAAAGTGAGAGATTACAAACTACAGAGGTTAAATGTGTCAACATGTTTAAGTTATACCTCTGAGTGACCTTTTAGCAAACCCGAAGCTTTGTAACGGTTAATTATGCTCACTAGAATGCATGATATAAATTTCATAAAGTTTCGTTATCGTATGAGAAAGTTATGATCAAATTCGTATACAAGGGGTTAAAGCGTCAACGTTGAAAGTTATGACTTTTCGGGTAATAACAAAGTGATCAAGGACTAAATAAAGTGGGTAGAAGCCTTAAAGCCCATGTAAGTAAATGTGAAGGGGTCAAATTGCAAGAAATAAGCTTAGTTGACCTTTCGAAAGGCCAAGGGACAATATGCGGAAACTTGAAAATGAAAAATTTGTTTAACAAGGTTCAGGCGGGCCGCGTAAGACACCTTAAGGTCTTACGCGGGCCGCGTCAGACACACAGATACATAAACTTTAGACAGCAGCCTGTATTCGCGCATAACCGACCCAAAACAGATATTTTCACAACATGGGCGACCCCTAAACAGTCCTAGGCACTTAGGGACATCTGTTGATGATCCATGTCCATTGCTAGCATGATTTGTCAATGATCTAAGTGCTTTTGAACACTATAAAAGGCCACTAAGTTGCAACCATTTTTCTCACACCTTCCATCTGCACTTTGGAACATTTCTGGAGCTCAAGACTTCTCTCTAAGCTTCACATTTCGTGCATAGGACTTCAGTAAGTTTGCTTAACCTTCCTTAGTTAAGTTTTTGCTTAGTTATAGCTTAAAAGTCAAACCATCGTAATTAACGGTTGACTTAACGATTAATCACTATTGGTCCAGTGATTAGTAAAATTGAAAGTAGTTATAAGTTGGTAATCATGTGGGCAATAAACCCTTAAAAGGGCACCCTCTGATTCCCACGCTAACTAAGTCAAATGTCGGGTCAAACTTGTTATTAAAAAGTCAACAGAATGCATATTTTCTAATTTATGCATAATTAGCAATGTAGAACACATACAACCTGTTTGATCACTAATATAACTTGGTAATTAGTGTAAGAACATGTCTAAACATGTTCAACCCGACAATTTTATGTTTAGACCCGGTTCGGAACCAAAAGTCGCAAAGCTTTGACTTTTTCTTTGACTTCAGTTCTGACCCGTTTTGGTATGTTTTAGAAATGCCAAAGAGCTTCCTTAGGACCAAGTTACATGCTAGTATAACCCTCTATGATTATACACCTCGGGTCATTAGTTATCCGATTAATACGCATGATTCCGTTAAATGCCTATATGTTGACCATTATGCCCTTTTCACCTTAAAACGTGATTTTTGAAAATGTAAAAGAGTAGAAACCTTAGTTACTGATATATAAACTTGCACCCAAAATTTGACATCAGTTTGAGGTGTAGATTGAGAGTTATGCTCATTAGCGTAATTAGAAACTTCTTTAGCGATTAAACGACATAATTAGCGTATAGCCTATTTAAACCTACTTTTTGGTATCAAACTTATTACCCACTGATGTAATATATTATTTTGGGATTTTTAAAGATTTTTAATTAATTTTAGGCTGAGCATAACTTATAGTCATAGGCTTAATTTGGTAATTGTCGGTTTTGCCCTTACGGGCTATAAAGTGAGTTTTACACATCTAATCGACTCCAAACCTTTTGCTATTGATTTCATATGATAAATATATTATTTTAAACCTTCTGGAATAATAAAAATATCAGATTTCTATATAGAACCCGGAAACGGCTTCTAATCGCCTAATTAAGCGTTTTTAACGCATAGTATGTACTAGAACTATTTTAAACATACAAAGGTTGATACCTACTGATATTTGAGGTAAATTATAATATTTTAACAGTAAGCAAAAGTTGTTTAACTCAGACTTCAGTTTTGAGCTTTTCGGCTTATGTGAAATTACCAATATGCCCCTACAGTGCATAGTTTGGTTATATTTGATAAATTTCACATATATACTTTACCCTACTGTTATAACTTATTAAATTGAGTATTTTTTCTGATTACATCAGACCTGTAACTCAGGTTAATACTTAAACTCTTTTATAACCTTATAAATGACCAAACTACCCCTACGGGGCATAGTTTGTGTTTAAATTCGTTTCGGGCATAATAAAAGACATCTTACTAATGTCACAAAATATTTGAGGCATATTAACTTAGGAAACCTGTATATGGCTCTTACATTCACCCGTTACGCTTATTACGCGTTCGGTTTATGTAACTAGTTTACATAAATTAGCCGAAACGGGTCAAACCTTATCGATTTTATCTCAAAATCCAGAATGTGTATAATATACCCATATTAAACAAGTCTTCAAACTTGTTGGGTCTAAATCACATTCTATTCCGGTCTTCGCTTAATCGTGCGTACGAACCGTATCTTTAAAACTAACCGGTCTAAGCTTAAGCTTAACTAAAGACCCGTTAGGATTCTAATAGGTTATTATAAACCTTCGTTCCAGAATAGGAGGACTAGTAAAAGCTACTTGCATTTTCTTATTGTGATTATTACTTTGCTCAGGTAAATACTTTTAACTTATTTTCCCTATACGGGCTTGGGTTACGGTATATAAAATACCGCTTGGTCGGGCATTAAATCTTCCATCGTATGGTGGTTAATTGAATAATTTAATCGGCCCGTTTAAATATGTTTTGTTTGCTTAAAGCCTTTGGGGGGTTAATGACCATGTCCCGGATATCCTTGGCATCATTTTACGAAATGGCCACGACCTAAGCGCGGAGTGTAGGCGTACACTCGTCAGTGCATAAATAGTTGATGTGGTGTGTCTATTGATCTTTAAACCGGCACGCTCCGGGCTACTGAACGCATAAGGAACATGTAATTCTTTTACAAGATTATATATTTAAATAATTATCCCAAGTTATAAAATGTTTATGCCACGTGCATCCAAATCAATTTTCAATCATTTTTAAAATGAGTCAGTTGATTGTATTTACCAGTGTAAACTGACGTATTTTCCCAAAAAGATTAAATGCAGGTACTAAGCGTAATAGGCAGGATTTCTCCTTAGCATCAATAGAAGTCTTGCAAGCTTAAGATGCCTAAAGTCTGTTGAACTACTGTTACTATTTTATTTTTGATCTGTCTGTGGATAAACAATCGACTGTTGTGATACTTGATATTACAATATTATATTCGGTTGTAATATATCTTTCTTTAGCTTCCGCTGTGCATATTAAATGTTGTGTTGTTTGACTATTATGTTGCCAACCACATCACGATACTCCCCCACCGGGCCCACCGGTGACACGTGGAAATCGGGGTGTGACAGTTTTCAACCAAAATTATCACAAAACAACACCATTTTAGTAAGTTTTAGTCCTTTTTACCATAAAAAAGAGTGGGTTTTCAGTTTTTGTCTAAGAGCACCTCAATAAACACCTAAAAACCACTCAAATCTCACAAGAAAGATTGATTTTCAACAAGGAATTGAGCCAATGCTTTGATACCACTTGTAGGTCCCCAAAGGAGGATCTAGAGAACCTATTCCTTGTTGGGTAACACACAAACAAGTGCGGAATCCTTGTTTATATGCAAATCAAAGCCGAGAACACAATTAATACAGCAAAGATCTCACTTCAAACATTCACTGTATTGATATTTCAGCAGAGTAACATTACAGATTCAACAAGAACTCTCTCAAACTCTCTGGTGTGCTCTCTTGTAAAACAGAGTGTGTATCTGCTGCTATTTATATCACAAGGCAGCAGACTACACATCGAAATACAAGATTACAACGTAATACAACGAAATACATATGCTTCTTATTGAAATAATCATTACATCAAAATAGCCTTGAAATAATCTCCATCGAAATAGGCTTGGGTGTTGTGCTTTATATCCTATCGAAATAGGCTTTGTCTTTTGATTCTATCAAAATAGGCAATAGATAAAGGTTGAACTTTAGTAACTAGTTACTTCGAAATAGACATAAGTCTATTTCGTTGTCTTCATATGACCATAACATTTATCTATTTCGATGTCCAATAACTTGATCCTATTTTGATGCCTTCATACAAATACTCTGTTTGGATTAGTATATATTTCAATATCTATTTCGTGGACTCCTATTTCAGACTATTACATTCCCTTCACATATTTCACAGGAGGATGTGAAATATGTGGTCTTGATACGCGACGAGCCGAACCGTGCCACATCCACACAGAAGTGCATCAACAATTAACTTTTGTCCGGTTAAAAAGGGAATCTATATGGGTCTAAACTCAACGCCTTCAATAATAAGCCCGCTAAGCATCTTGTCACCCCGAGTTCCCAATGCAAGACAAATAGGAATCGTTTCAGTGGTAGTAGCAGCTAGGAATTCCCAAATTTGTACTTCCATCCAACCATCGTTCCTTTCTTGTGGAAGGCCTTTAAATTTTGGCTTATTGAGTGGGTTGTGAGTGTTTTGATCAGCCTTTGGTCTAATAACTGGGGTTTGAGGACTTACTAAAAAGATATACCGATGACGATTTGAATTAAAATCTCCTTGATCCTCTACTAGAATTGGAGCCTGAAATTCAGATTGGTCCTTTGGCAATTTGTAGACAAGGTAACATGCATATGTTTTTTGAGATGATACTAGATGGGATTGGATATTGCTGATGATATTAGGAATCCGAAAAATACACTGAAAGGCTTCTCCAAATCTGAAAAATATTAGAAGATCATCTTACAGGTAAAAGGAAAGCTAGGAATGCTAGAAAATGAACTTGTCCATACATGATTACTAGAAAGTTACGCTTTTGAACAAATTTTAATGTAAGGTTCCAAAAAACTAAGGTAAAACATTATCTGGTAGAAAGAATTGAATAGCATGATTATAAAGTCTAAATCTGAAGTTACCTAATATCAGTCTCATTGTATGGTCAGCTAGAGATTCATGAATATGTAGTGTATGTTTTCAGAAACACTATGTACACCTACAATTTGCTAAAACATATCTAATGCACATTAAAAGAACCTTGATTCAGGTAAAGTCAGCTTGTACGAGTACAGGTCCCATGTGGCAGACGCGCTTGCTGATAGCATATGACATTTCTTCCCATTTTTGTCAAGAAAAAACCACTATCAAACAATAAAGATAGATACAATTAGTACATGTTCAGTGATGGTTTCCCTTTGAACCATGTTCACGGGTTCCGCAACAACTACACATGAGAAAAAAATGGACTTACAATGCTTCTCTTCTTGCCATCCCTATGAGAAAAAAATGGACTTACAATGCTTCTCTTCTTGCCATCCCTGATTAAGAACCCTTTGCTCATAATTGAGTACGCTTGCTTCTTCGTTGTCCATTGTATTCTATTTTTCGACAGTTTCAATATGTCTTCATAATCAGTGGGCAACATTTCTTCCCAATTTGCATCTGAATCTGATATGGGTTGCTTCTCATCTTTATGTCCACCTGTAGAACAACATAACCAATTCACACTTTGATCAGATGACTAAAATGCATTTAATTAATGATGCACATGAATGGTTAAGCTTTTATTTGTCATCTTACTTTTTCCAAGGGCCAAAACTCGATGCCTTCTGCTTCTATGGAAGTATGAGAATTAAACAGAATTTCAAGATCAACAGTTCTGTGTTCACTAGTAAACTGATACAATTCACACATCCACCATCCATCCTCTCTCTCATACGCAAGGTATGAAATTGAACTTTCTGGCTCCCCTTGTAATTTGTATTTGAGGGCTATACGATCATGACATGTTCTCTCCTTCCTTGGATGCGTAAACTTGAACACAAGGTTCACAGTATATGTGATTCCTGGTGACAAGAATTGGGGTTTTACACGTATTTTGATTCTCCCATTCTTATAATGGTAGGGGCTCACAGCAAATCTGCGTGAATATAAGCAAAGAATGATACGTTGCTTGATACTTGTATCAAACGCCGAGAAATAAAAGGGAGGAGAAGTCACCTTGAATCAAATACACTCTTAAATTCATTTTGATCTGAATCCAAACATTCTGCAAAAGATACCATTCCACAACGCTCTCCTTTCTTATTTAATGAAATCCACTGCCCATTAGACAAGTTCAAGTTGGTTTAGATGATATGATTTAGGAAGGTATCAATCAGACTAAATTCTAAAATTTATTTATTCACCATTTTTGTCATTGTATATAACAACGAAATGATCAATATGTTTTAAATACCTTTTACTCTCTAACGATCTACTACTAATCTACACAGTGTATGACAACCATGGGACTTAAAGCCTCGCCCCTTGGAAAGACAAAGCCTTAGCTGTATCTAACACCATCACTCTTACATTATGATTATGAACCATTACTTATCTGACTCGATCATGATTCATGATAGAGTCATGTGTTTGTATCAATCATATATTAACCAATCTCACCCAAATCTTATCAGTTAGTAAGCCTAAGTGTAGACAGAGCAAGTAATTACCGTTTTGCCGCCTTTAAGGAGGACTCCTTTGGACAGAAATTTCCTCACTTCATCTTTGGAACTGCAGTTCAGAGGAGATTCTGCATTCTTACTCATCTCATCGTAGTCGATAAGCGGGTTGATCCAGTTGCTAAATTCTTCATTGTCGAGTGCAGTCTCAAGTTCTGTCACAACTTCAGCCATCTTTGGCCGATCTTCACGAGATTCCTTTAAACAACGATAAGCAATGTCTGAAAATGTTTTTAAAGCACTCTGCTCCAATGGTTGAATGGTCGGATCTTTGAAGATGATATCATATAACTTCTTCTCTTCATAGCTTTCAATCCACATGGGCACTAAAATCTGTTGAACACAGCCATTGCTATATGTACAACATAATCGCCCACATAAAACTTCGAATAAGACCACACCGAGAGAGTATACGTCCGACTCTTTTGTTAGGGTGTGTGTCATTGCATACTGTGGATCACAGTACCCCCGGGTACCTGCTGCAAGGATGACAATAACTGAGTATTGCTCATTAGCGGGGCCCATTACTGATAGACCGAAATCTGAAACTTTAGCATTCCATTGCTCATCGAGAAGGATGTTGGAACTTTTTACATCACAGTGGATAAGTCTTTGGTGTGTCTCTCTTGGATCATGAAGGTAGCTTAATCCCTTCGTAACATCAAGACATATCTTGAGACGTTGTGTCCATGTGAGAAGAGGGGAATTTAAATAGCGGTCAAGGCTTCCACGAGATGCATACTCGTATACCAGGATCATCTCATCCTCTTGGTGACAAAATCCTAGAAGAGAGATAAGATTTTCATGGCAGTAACGGGAAAGTGCCGTGATCTCTTTCAAGAACTCAGGTGCTCCTTGTCCATGCCTACAATCTAAACGCTTAATAGCAGCCATGCTTTGGCCCTTAGAGTGAGACACTTCTCCTTTGTAAACTTTCCCAAAACCACCACGTCCAATATAGTTATTCTGATCGTCAAAGTTGTTGGTGGCTAATATTATCTCTTCCAGTTGTATTTTAAGATTTTGAAACTGCTGCAAGAATGCATCCATATTTGTGGATCAAATAATAATAATTAAATGAAAATCAAGGTGTCTGTAATCTCTTTAACTAAAACAGAGAATTGAACACTTTGAGTTCAAGTCCCACAGACAACATATAGTAAAAGAATTTTGCCGTTAAAAAAAGAAAAAAGAAAAATACAGAATTGAAAGACGGAATGAAATATAATGCAACGCCTTTAAAATAGATTATTATATATAGGCCATAAATTAGGTGTATACATTATACAATGGTGGTTTAGTCAAAGTCAACTCCGTGTGTGTGTATTTTAGCCAACTAGATAACGTAGGGGTGGTTCATATTAGGCTAGTGGGTATGGTTGATGGATCATCCTTGAGGATGATCCGCCACGTATGCGCCACGTCATCATCCTCCCAAGATTGGTCCATCCTCAAAAACTAGAGGGCATGGTTAAGTTGGTCCTAGTCATCATCCTCCACCACTTTTATGTTTTTTTTTTTAATCTTCCACTTTTTTTAACATTTAACAAATAAAGTAACAAAATATTTTCATTAATATTAAAAAACATTACATAAACTAAAAAAAAAAAACAAAAAAAACATAAACTTAAAAATATCCTAATATATTAAAAGAAGCAACTAGTCTTCGTCTTCCATGTCGTTGTCGGGTTCGTTTTGAGCGTTGTTCCAAATGTACTCCACCAAGTCCGCTTGTAGGTTATGATGTGTGTACTCGTTACGTAGAGCGAACATGTTCAAATCTTGTTGTTCCGCACTAACTGGAACAGAATTTCCAGTTGACGCGTCTTCGTCGTACTCACATATCGCTCTACCTTCGTCTTCAATGACCATGTTATGAAGGATGATACAAGCGTACATAATGTGTCGTAACCTCTTTGGTGTTTGCGAACGTGCAGGATGTTCAATGATGCGCCATTTTTTTTGTAGAACACCAAAAGCCCGTTCAATATCTTTTCTCGCACCCTCTTGAAACTTCGCAAACTTTTTTCTTTTGTCGTCTGTCGGGTGCGGAATAGTTTTAACGATTGTCGAGTACTTTGGGTATATCCCATCGCCTAGGTAGTAACCTCGCCTGTATTCCACCCCCGAAACTGTAAAGCTTGTGTCCGGACCTGTACCCGCCACTACATCCTCAAATATCGGTGACTGGTATATGATGTTAAGGTCATTGAGCGAACCAGGTAGACCAAAAAAAGCATGCCAGATCCAGAGATCCTGTGACGCAACCGCCTCTAGAATAATAGTCGGATGTCCATGATCTCCCCTAGTATACTGACCCTGCCATTCGACTGGGCAGTTCTGCCATGCCCAGTGCATGCAATCAATGCTCCCGAGCATTCCTGGGAAACCATGTCTCTCTTCGTGTGCTTGATATAATTTTTGAACGTCGCTTGCGTTCGGTTTCCGCAGATACCGCTTGCTATACAATTTGACAACCCATTCGTAAAACTTGTGCAAACATCGACGTGCGGTTCTTTCAGACATCCTAATATACTCGTCTAATGCATCAGGTGCGTAACCGTACGCAAGTTGGCGAATGGCCGACGTGCATTTTTGTAAATTACTGAAACCCCTTAGCCCCCTAGTGTCGTTCCGCAATGTAAAAAACGGATCAGACTGGGCCATGTCGCCTGCAATACGTAAAAACAGTGGACGACTCATGCGGAACCGACGTCGGAAAATCTCGGCTGGGTACACGGGTTCGTCGGCAAAATAATCGGCTAGTAGTTTAGCGTGGCCGGCTATAAATTTAAAACGAAACAAAAATGAAATTAATTATAAAATACATTTTCAAATCTATATAAAACATATGGAAAAACAAAGTAAAATACCTTCTTGGTCTCGGTTATATTTTGCTCGTCTAGTTACCCGTTGGGACGACCCTTGATCAGCCGCCATGAAGACTTGAGCCGCGTTCATAATCATGTTGTGCATAATATCATCCTCTTCCGAAGATGATGAATACCACGCAGACGAACCCGATGAAGACATAGAAGAAATAGAAGAAATGGAAGACATGGGTGAAGCCATGATAATTTTTTAGCGAGAAATGGGGTGGTAGTGTGTAAAAAAGGTATAAAATATGATGAGTTTTTATAAAAAGGGAAGAGTGGTTTATAAAATGTGAGAGAGATGGGGTGGTAGTGGGTGAAAAGTTGTGGAAAAAATGGTTAAAGAGGTGAGTATTTATAAAAATGGAAGTGAATTGGGGTATATTTTTGAAATATAACCGTTTGAATATTTAGAAAATTAAATTTTTTTTTTATTTTGAACGGTCAAAAGCATCCGGGCCCACCACTTTGGATCGTCGCAAACGTCTATAACCCGACGATCAAGACGGGACGGGGGGGGGGGGGGTCGGCACGGTGTTTGGATCGTCGCCGACCCAAGACGATCCGAGGACGATGTCCATGCCGACCAGCCTTATGTGCACATAAGATATTGCCAGCTGTTATAGTCTAGATTTTTTTTTCTAGATGCCTAGGTTCTAGAGAGTGCAGGAATTATTCTCATCTAGGAAGGGACGAGGTTAAATTCTTTCATTCAATTTTGGCGGGTATTCTTTCTATTTGGCGTCAACGTTAGCTTTAGTTTTATTGGTTTTGAACCAACGGGCTACCATTTGTGACTTACGCAAATTGGTTAGCATCTGTTCTGAAAAGTTGGTATAGTGATTAGTTAGTTGACTTATCTCTTTGAGGTTGCAAGTTTAACTTCCACTTCCACTAGCATCATTTTAAAGGAAATTGGTGGTGGCAATAAAGTTTAGAACTAGGCTTCTCTGGAGGTCGCAAGTTCGAAACCGAGCCGAACCGGGTGTTACCGCAGTGAACCTTCGAGCGGACATGTTTTCCCCAGAACGGGTGGCTTGGTGGCTCGTGTATGCATCCAACTCTGACCGTTATGGAGGAGGAGATGAGTTTGCTCGATTGAGGACATCTCAGGATGCTTATTCGATGATTTAATTGTCCGTTAAAAAAAAGTTTAAATATGACTTTTCACCATATTTCACATAATAATCAAATCCAATTTATATAAAATGAATGAATAATAATAATATTCAATAACCATGAAAGTTGTATATAAGCGTAATAAATAAAAATGAATTATATATATATAGAATTAGGTTCAAGAATGAACACTAGTGTATTTGCGAACTGAGCGAACTAATCCTGGCTATACACATGTGTAAATCAATGGTCAGGATTTGTTTACTCAATTCGCAAATACACTAGTGTTCACCCTCTATATATATATATATATATATATATATATATATATATAGGGAGAAGATCATGCGAGAACCACCTCTTATTGCGAGAACCGCGAGAACCAATGTGAACACACCAAAAATGCCTAAAAATAGCTAAAAATCACACAAAATTTTTTTTTTTGATTTTTTTAATATTTTTTAGGTTAAAATCGCTACTTTTCGCACAAAAAAAAAAATTTTTTTTTTGGCTTCTAAAAGTAGCGATTTTAACCTAAAAAATATTAAAAAAATCAAAAAAAATTTTTTGGATTTTTTTTTGATTTTTTTAGATTTTTTTTAGATTTTTTTAAGTTTTTGGGGGGTTTAGTTTTTAGCATTTTAGCTTGGGGGGGGGGGGGGGTTTAGGTTTTTGGGGGGTGGGGGAGGGGGGTTTAGGTTTTTTTTTTTGGGGGGGGGGGGGTGGGGTTAGGTTTTTTTAGGTTTTTTTTAGGTTTTTTTTTTTTTTTTGGGGGGGGGGGGGGTTAGGTTTTTTTTGGGGGGGGGGGGGGGTGGGGGGTTTAGGTTTTTGGGTGGGGGGTGGGGGTTAGGTTTTTTTAGGGTTTTTTAGCTATTTTAGGTTGTGTTCACATTGGTTCTCAAGGTTCTCACAATAAGGGTGGTTCTCGCATGAGCCCCTCCCTATATATATATATATATATATATATATATAGGTTCATGATCTTGTAAAAAGGATGAATTGTGTGAGAAAGGTGAGAAGAAACCGGGACATGACACGTGACAATGATTAAAATTAAAGATTAGGGGTAGTAAGGTAATTTCGTTTGAAATTCAATTAAATGATAAAAATCTTTGTATAACCGTTTTTGAAGTATTTTAGGAAATCAATTTTTTTTAATTACGTTTGAAGTACAATAATTGATTCACATGGACCACAATTATATCCACATTCGGTGTTCCTAATTTTTGTTATATGTCAGCTATTTTTTCCGGTATGAACAACACAATGGAAACAGACGACACATGTGTTTTATAATATGATACACCTTTAGGGTGTTAGGAGTGGTTAAACACTTTGGAGTGGCAAACCAAAAAACCGATCAATCAGAGCGCGTTATATCAATCAGTCAAAAGTGTTTAAACTTTGCTGAAAATTGTTGGCAATGGTTTAAACACTTGTTGAGTGGCAAACTTTTTTTTTATTTTCTGTTTTTTTTTTATATTTAAGATAAAATGGAAAAAACATAAACTTTTTAAAAATAAAAATAAAGCATTACATTTAAAATAAAAATAAAGCATTACATCTTAAATAAAAATAAAACATTACATTTTAAATAAAATCTAACTTAAAAAAAAAAAAAAATCACAAGGCCATCCATATTTTTTTGCGATCTCACGTTTTCTAGCGAGTGTGATTTCCAACATCGCAGGGTTAACATTGTCGGTAAGCCGATTATACGTCTCCAAGTCATTATCGAACATTGCTTGTCGCAACGGATCCTACCATTTTTTTCTTGCCTTCACCCTTGTTTGAGCCTTCCATTTTTTTTGAAAAGATTTAAAAAAGAGAGAGTAGAATGTAGTAAAATTGGATGAGATTGAGGTTTGGTAAAAATGGATTTGAAAAAGGTTAATTTATAAAAGGTGAAAATGAATTTTTTTTAAATAAACCAACGGCATTATAGCCGTTGAACCTCGTTCCCCGCATCGGTGATCCTACCCCGATTCTTGAGTTGTTCGGCAACGGCAAAACCTCGGCGGCGGTGTTTGCCGATCGCAAAAAGGTTTGCCGAGGTTTGCCGCGTCCCACTCCTTACACCCTTATACAGTTGATACAAAAGGAATTTTTTTTTTTTTTGCAAAACGTATGATGTTTTTTTGTACAGAGAATTCTTATCGAAATAAAGTCTTAAAAATAAAGTTATCGAAACAAAACTTAATATTGAAATAGGACCTAATATATGTTATCAAAATAGAAAAGGAAAATCAATAGCACTTCACTTGTATCGAAACAAGGTATGTTTAGAAAATATTTTTGTTCACAAGGGATATCCTATTTCGATAAAGAACACATGTTATAATATCTTTCCTATTTCGATAAACAATGATCCTCTTTTGACAAAGAACTTTGTTGGAATAAGACAAAAGACAAAGTTAAGTGTTTGAACAAAGGTGTTTCGATAACACTGTGTTTCGAAATGTCTTGGAGTGATTTTAATTGTGTTTCGATAATGGTTGTTTTGCAATGATAATTGATAATGCTAACCTTTAAAAGCACTTTGTGTTTCAAAAATATGTGTATCGAAACAAGAATGAATTTTGTTTTAAAAACTGTTTCGATGACTTTTGTTAAACTATGTTTCGATGATGAGTTCTAAAATTCCAAAAGCTATTTCGGTGACATCAATTTTAATTTTAAAGGACTCTTTGTTTCGATGATGAGTTCCTAAAAACAATACACTTTTTCTATGTGTTTCGATAGAAATTGTGACTGAAGGATCTGTTTCGAATTTCCCACAAAAAGACACACAAGACAAGAACTGTAAACTTGTAGGAGACAAAAAAGAAATTCTGCTCCACAACCACCACAGAATGCAGGTCAACCAATGAGAATCCCTCACCGGAATGTACTATTCCGGAAAGAATTCCGGCCAAAATTTTCGCCGGAAAATATGAAACACAAAAACTCAACTCTAACACACACTAAAAAGCCGATTTTGATAATCTTCAAGTGATTTGATAAGTTTTCAACCAAAAGTATCACAAAATCACATCATTTTAGCAAGATTTAGATCATTTTATCATGAAAAAGAGTGGGTTTTCAGATTTTGAACAAGAACACTTCAATAAACACCTAAAAATTACTCAAATCTCACAATAAAGCATGATTTTCAACTAGGAATCGAGCCAAAGCTCTGATACCACTTGTAGGTCCCTAGAGGAGGATCTAGATAACCTTATCCTTGTTGTTTAACACAATAACCAAGTGCGGAATCCTGGATTACGTGCAAATCAAGCCCAAGAACACACAAACACAAGAAAGATTTCAAGGTTTAAAGCTCAATATGTATTCCAGCAGAGTAACTGTTGGAAAAATAGGTGAAAATAGTATTTTTCACAAATATAGGAAAATGATTTTTTCCTATTTTGGACTAGAGATAAATATAATAAAATGAGCGGGTTTTATATATTTATTTGTGGGTTTGTGTTCTATGTTGGAAGAGCTTCGCAACGAACTAAACCACGTCCAAAACGGAGCTAAGATGAATGAGATATCGATGCTCAAAGTTGGGTGTTTGGAACATTCAATGCTGAAACAAAAGGGAAAGTAGCACCTTGTCCCACATCGGATGAGAGATGGATCTTAAAGGGGTATTTAAGTGGGAACTCTACATCCTTATTGTTTCATGGGAGCACTCACCACCCTGACTCGCGCTTGCGATCGCGCGCACGGCGTGAGCGATGAGGCGCAATGTGACGCTTTGATGGCGCACTTTGCTCTTCGCATCGCCGCTTGAGAGTCGCCTTTGTATTTTTAACCACGTACGCGTGGTGGATCTCATAGGCTGTAGGGACCAAGTGGAGTGCAGGTTCGAAGCGCGTGAGGTGGCAGTCCACGCGCGGGTATACGTGGCACGAAGGCGCGCGGTTGCGCATGGTGCATGGGTCCGGAGGTGTCGTGCGCGGCGCACCAAAGTGAGCAAAACGGCGCGACTGTGTGGCGTGCTCGTAGAGGCTCACAGGTGACGTGTCGCAGGCGCACATGGACCTGGGCCAGTGAGGAGCACGCGCGCATGGCAGTGAGCCAAGACGACGCACCGCGCATGGGCGTGCAGACCTGGGCGCACGCGCACCAGGGTGACCTGGGCGCGTGCGCACCAGGGTGACTTGCGCGCACGCGCGCGCAGAAGCTTCCAGCATTGAATAACAGTGCAGTTTCAGTCCAGCTTCGTAACTGACGAGTTAACAGGCTTTGACTGAGAATTAAATGATGTATTAAATTGCATTGAAGACGTTTAATGCAATTTAAACCTCTCTTTAATTCATCTTTTGACTGTTTCGACTTAGGAGCTGTATAAATACAGCTCCATACCCAACTGCAGAGGATACCAGAGACACAACAGCAAATTCAACTTTCTCTCTAGAGTTTACTGATCTTCTTCCAGCTTGTTCAAGGTAACCTTCGGGTTGTAGGCGAACTCCGGCAGTACTTCTGCTCCGACTAATGTACCCTGGGAAACAAAACGAGTACTCTTGGGAGACTCAGAATTTGTTTTAAGGGAAGCGTGTTGAACACGTGCCTCAGTTAAATTCTGTTTCTACTCCTTCTTGTATTTTGGTTTATTTCAGTTGTATTCGTATTGTATTTTGCTTTCTTGTTTTTTGTATTGTAAACAGTTAATTAAATTTGTTTATTTTATTTAAATTACGTGAACGGTTCCTACAATCTTAAAACAAATTTTTAAAACCGTTCGTGTAATCAAAAGCATTATGTTTGTGATTCAAACGAGTTTTATTTTCACTCAGTTTGTGTTTTAAAAACAAATTTTTTTCTTGGTTTTCATCTTCAAAGGAGCGACTTTGGTTGAAAACCATTCTGGTTACATTCAGGTTGTTCTAAAATTTGCTAAAAATTTTATGTTTTTGGTCTTCAAAGTTGGACTTAGAAGCCTAAACAGTCAATTTGTGGTAAAATTAAAAATTTTCTAGTTTACTTCTGGTTTTTGCGTAAATCAGAATTTTTTGACTAAACTTTAAAATTTTAATATTTCAGCATGTCGAACGAAAATGTCAACGTTAACAACACCACAAATGTTGTGACGGGAACCCCTCTTAACGCCACCACTGTGGGAGCGTCCACAGTGGCCAATCACGCTGAACGACCCGAGAAGTTTTCGGGTCTACACTTCAAAAGGTGGTAGCAGAAGATGTTCTTCTACCTGACCACCATGAACCTTGCGAGGTTCTTGTCGGAAACCGCTCCCCAACCTGTGGAAGGGGAGACCGACGCACAAAGACAGTGCGCGGTAGATGCGTGGAAGCATTCGGATTTCATATGTCGCGGCTATGTGTTAAACGGCCTGTCGGATGCGTTGTATAATGTGTACTACAACGGCCTGGCTCAAAGAAATTTGTGGTAGCCCGTTTTTTGGATTTCAAAATGGTTGATTCTAAAACAGTTATGAATCAAGTCCAAGAATTCCAAATTATACTTCATGACATCTCTGCGGAAGGCATGACACTTAGCGAGACATTCCAAGTGGCAGCGATGATTGAAAAGTTACCTCCTAGTTGGGTTGATTTTAAGAATTATCTTAAACACAAACGAAAGGAGATGACTATAGAGGACCTTATTGTTTGTCTTCGGATTGAAGAGGACAATAGAATTGCCCAAAAAGGCAGCCTTGCGCAGACTAGTGCTAGCGCAAATTTGGTTGAGCATGGGCAATCCTCTAAAGGCGCAAAGGGCAAGGGGAAAAAGGACAAAGGGAAAGCAAAGGCTAGCAACCTTGGACCAAAGAAAGGGGCTGTGAAAAAGAAACCTCAGACGTTCCAAGGGACTTGTTACAACAGTGACGAGCCGGGGCATCGGGCTAACCAATGCAAGAAACCAAAGCGTGAGTGTGCGCACATGGTGGATGAAGACGGAATGCCTTTGGTGGCAATGATTTCCGACAAAAGCGCAATGATGGATGAGGTCAATACTGTGACCAACACTCCAAAAGGATGGTGGGTTGATACGAGCGCAACCCGTCACGTTTGCGCAGACAAAAGCCTCTTTACCACCTTCAAGGCGCTTTCTGGAGAAGAGAAGCTGTATATGGGAAATGCAGCCACCGCCGACATCATGGGTGAAGGAACGGTGATCTTGAAGTGGACTTCGGGGAAGGAGCTCACTCTAAGCAACGTGTTGTATGTCCCGGACTTGCGCAAGAATCTAGTCTCGGGTTGGGTGCTTAACAAGTTTGGATTTCGTTTAGTATTTGAGAGCGATCAATTTGTGTTAACTAAACGAGGAATGTATGTAGGCAAGGGCTATGCCCAAAATGGTGTGTTTAAATTGAATGTAATGGCAGTCAAGAAGAACATGAATAAAATTGCTACTACTTCTACTTATATGCTTGAGTTTTCTGAATCGAATAAATGGCATGGTAGATTAGGTCACGTAAATTTTAATTCAATACGCCGTTTAATAAATTTAAATTGTATACCAACATTCCATATTGATTCACACTATAAATGTGAAACTTGCGTAGAATCCAAACTCACAAGATCATCATCGAAATCGGTTGAACGAATAACCAAACCCCTTGATTTAATTCACACTGATATTTGTGATTTAAAAGCGGTACCCACAAGAGGTGGAAATAAGTACTTCATCACGTTTATTGACGATAGTACTAAATATTGCTATGTATATTTACTAAAAAGTAAAGATGAAGCAATAAGTAAATTTATCTTGTATAAAAATGAAGTTGAGAATCAACTTCAAAAGTAGATAAAAGCTTTGCGAAGCGACTGAGGAGGCGAATATGTTGCACCTTTTGCCGATTTATGCGCAAAAAGTGGCATTGTACATGAGTGTACACCTCCTTATTCTCCACAATCAAATGGCGTGGCGGAACGAAAGAACCGTACATTGAAAGAAATGATGAACGCCATGTTGATAAGTTCTGGGGTGAGCCAGGAAATGTGGGGGGAAGCCATTCTCTCGGCCAATTATCTTTTGAACAAGATACCATTGAAAAAGAGAGACGAGACTCCATATGAGTTATGGAAAAAGAAAAAGCCTTCATATAAATACTTGAAAGTGTGGGGGTGCCTAGCAAAGGTGATTGTACCACCTCCTAAGGCTCTTAGGATAGGACCCAAAACTGTTGATTGCATATTTATTGGGTATGCGCATCAAAGTAGTGCACATCGCTTTCTTGTACATGAGTCCAAGAATCCTGATGTACACGTAAACACTATCATGGAGGTGAATCCTAATGTTGTGTCTTACTTTGAAAATGTGTTTCCTTTGAGAAGACAAACACATGTAACGTCATCAACACCTAATTTTGAAGTAGGTGAAAAGCTCATCTACACCCGTTGATGAGGTAGTTCATGATAAGACACATGAACGACCTGAGGTTGAAGAAAGTGATCGTAGGCGAAGTAAAAGGCCAAGGGTTGAAAAATCTTTCGGTCCAGACTTCGTTAGCTATATGGTTGAGGGAGAGCCCAATACATATCGCGAAGCGGTTTCCTCTTCAGAAGGACCTCAATGGAAAGAAGCAACAAGAAATGAAATAGATTCTATATTGCAAAATCATACTTGGGAGTTAGTAGATCTTCCACCTGGTTGCAAACCACTTGGATATCGTTGGATATTCGAAAGGAAGATGAAAACTGATGGAAGTATTGATAAGTACAAGGCTAGGTTGGTGATTAAAGGATTTAGACAAAAGGAAGGTCTAGATTACTTTGATACTTACTCGCCTGTGACGCGCATAACCTCGATTAGATTGGTTCTTGCTATAGCGACTTTAAGAAATTTGGAAGTTCACCAAATGGATGTCAAAACCGCATTTCTAAATGGTGATTTAGAAGAAGAGATTTACATGGAGCAACCTGAAGGTTTCTCCACCCCAGGTCAAGAGGGTAAAGTATGTAAACTCGTCAAGTCTTTGTATGGCTTGAAGCAAGCACCAAAACAATGGTACCAAAAGTTTGATCATGTCATGATTGACAATGGTTTCAAAATAAATGAGTGCGACAAATGTGTTTATTTCAAAGAAACAAATGAAGGTTATGTGATATTATGCCTTTATGTAGACGATATGCTTATCATTGGGAGTAATGATAAAATTATCAAAGCTACTAAAAGCATGTTGAAAGCGAGAT
The DNA here is from genome assembly GCA_030545235.1 of Helianthus tuberosus. Lineage (NCBI taxonomy): Eukaryota > Viridiplantae > Streptophyta > Magnoliopsida > Asterales > Asteraceae > Helianthus > Helianthus tuberosus. The sequence continues at coordinate 70,858,809 of CM060411.1, forward strand.
TTGAAATGAAAGACATGGGTTTAGCTGATGTGATTCTTGGAGTAAAGATCATAAGAACCCAATATGGTCTTGTGTTAAGTCAATCTCACTATGTGGATAAAATTCTTGAAAAATTCAACTCGGGAGATACGAGTGTAGCTCGAACTCCAGTTGATACCTCCCAACATCTTAAGAAGAATAAAGGAGATGGAGTTGCTCAGTTAGAGTATTCAAGAATTATTGGCAGTCTAATGTATCTAATGACATGTACTAGACCCGACTTGGCTTACGCGGTGAGTAGGCTAAGTAGATACACCAGCAATCCGTGCACGGATCATTGGAAGGCTATCACGAGGGTGCTTAGATACATAAGATACACAAGAGATTATGGACTGCATTATACCCGACAACCAGCAGTGATCGAAGGATACACTGATGCAAACTGGATATCGGATAATAAAGATTCCAAATCAACAAGTGGTTACGTGTTTACACTTGGAGGAGTTGCTATTGCTTGGAAGTCTTCTAAGCAAACGGTCATAGCAAGATCCACAATGGAATCCGAATTTATCGCCTTGGATAAGTCAGGCGAGGAGGCGGAATGGCTACGTCAATTCGTGGAAGATATTCCAAGATGGCCAAAACCTTTGCCAGCCATATGTGTACATTGTGATAGCCAATCAGCGATTGGTAGAGCTCAAAGCTTGATGTACAATGGCAGATCAAGGCATATGCGACGCAGACATAACACGATACGACAACTACTCTCAACGGGTGTTATCACAATTGATTATGTGAGATCAACGGATAACATTGCGGACCCGTTTACAAAAGGCTTAAGCAGAGAGTTAGTAGAAACGTCGTCAAGAGGAATGGGACTAAAGCCCGTGGTAAATGGGAATATGAGGGAAACCTAACTTAGTTGACTGGAGATCCCAAGATCTAAGTTCAATCGGACAACTTAATCATATTACCAAAACGGAGTCACTGTGGGGGAGTACCCCAAACAAAACAAAAAGGGAGTTAAATATACTTCCTAGTCCATTCCAATCAGTGACATTGATGTGAGGCTAAGCATAGTAAGGTTAACAATTTTGGGAAATCAAATAACCATGATGCTTTTAATGATTCAGGGGAATCACCTATGTTAGAGAGAAGGGGGTCGCTTCAAATGGATTTGTGGGGTGCGCAAATCCTAGAGCTCTCGCAAAACCAGGTTAGTGTTCCAGGACCATAATAGGACACGACAATGAGGAGTTGGCCAAACCAGGGAAAGTATTGTGTGAAGTGTATTGTCGTTTACACAAATGGGGGTATGTTCAAGGACATCGCGTCTACACACCGCTAGTAAGCTAAGTGCGCTTCACAAAAGAAGGTTCAAAGGTCACAACCTACCTATCTTGCAATACTCAACTGTCGAAGTTTATCGTTGAAAAGTGTAAGGAAAAGATCCATTTCCATACATGTGGGGGATTGTTGGAAATTTGATGAAAATAACATTTTTCATGTGGGGGATTGTTGGAAAAATAGGTGAAAATAGCATTTTTCACAAATATAGGAAAATGATTTTTTCCTATTTTGGACTAGAAATAAATATAATAAAATGAGTGGGTTTTATATATTTATTTGTGGGTTTGTGTTCTATGTTGGAAGAGCTTCGCAACGAACTAAACCACGTCCAAAACGGAGCTAAGATGAATGAGATATCGATGCTCAAAGTTGGGTGTTTGGAACATTCAATGCTGAAACAAAAGGGAAAGTAGCACCTTGTCCCACATCGGATGAGAGATGGAACTTAAAGGGGTATTTAAGTGGGAACTCTCCATCCTTATTGTTTCATGGGAACACTCACTAGTGTACTCGCGAAGGGTGCAGAGCACCCTAACTCGCGCTCGCGCGCGTGGCGTGGGCGATGAGGCGCAATGTGGCGCTTTGATGGCGCACTTTGCACTTCGTATCGCCGCGAGCTGCTTTAGAGCCGCCTTTGTATTTTTGACCACGTACGCGTGGTGGATCTCATAGGCTGTAGGGACCAAGTGGAGTGCAGGTTCGAAGTGCGTGAGGTGGCAGTCCGCGCGTGGGTATACGTGGCACGAAGGCGCGCGGTTGCGCATGGTGCATGGGTCCGGAGGTGTCGTGCGCGGCGCACCAAAGTGAGCCAAAACGGCGCGACTGTGTGGCGTGCTCGTAGAGGCTCACAGGTGACGTGGCGCACGCGCGCATGGACCTGGGCCAGTGAGGCGCACGCGCGCATGGCAGTGAGCCAAGACGACGCACCGCGCATGGGCGTGCAGACCTGGGCGCGCGCGCACCATGGTGACTTGCGCGCACACGTGCGCAGAAGCTTCCAGCATTGAATAACAGTGCAGTTTCAGTCTAGCTTCGTAACTGACGAGTTAACAGGCTTTGACTGAGAATTAAATGACGTATTAAATTATATTGAAGACGTTTAATGCAATTTAAACCTCTCTTTAATTCGTCTTTTGACTGTTTCGACTTAGGAGCTGTATAAATACAGCTCCATACCCAACTGCAGAGGATACCAGAGACACACCAGCAAATTCAACTTTCTCTCTAGAGTTTACTGATCTTCTTCCAGCTTGTTCAAGGTAAACTTCGGGTTGTAGGCGAACTACGGCAGTACTTCTGCTCCGGCTGTTGTACCCTGGGAAACAAAACGAGTACTCTTGGGAGACTCGGAATTTGTTTTAAGGGAAGCGTGTTGAACACGTGCCTCAGTTAAATTCTGTTTCTACTCCTTCTTGTATTTTGGTTTATTTCAGTTGTATTCGTATTGTATTTTGCTTTCTTGTTTTTTGTATTGTAAACAGTTAATTAAATTTGTTTATTTTATTTAAGTTACGTGAACGGTTCCTACAGTAACAGTACAATAATTAACAAGAATGCTCAAAACTCTCTGGGTGTGCTCTCATTGGAACAAGGGAGGCTCTCTGCTATTTATAACACATAGCAGAGAGCATTACAACGAAACATAATGCCTTTACATCGAAGCATATCGAAACAAGTAAAGGATCATCAAAACATGATGAGTTCTATCGAAATACAATTGGACTAAATGTTATCGAAACATGAAGCATACTCATCATCATCGAAACAGGAAGTGGAACTTTATATCATCATCACATCGAAACAACCAAGGAATATTTGGAATCATCAACATCATTGAAACATGACACCATCTTCTGTTTCGATTCCAACATCATTCTTTCTATTTCGATGGACACATAATATATATTGATAATCTCCTGTTTTGATTGTGTATACCATTCCAAGTGTTTCTGTCGCAACCCCCGACTCCTTTACCCTGGGAGGCGGACGACCACGAGCTACTCAGAGCGGTGGCATCGGTGTTTATTTAATTTAGCATCCCTCGTCAAAAAAGTAACGAGACCGTTATAGAATAAAGACTTCACAAAACCCCGTCGGGTGTTGTGCTACTCCTATAGCGCTATAATTTTTTAAGCCGAGTTAACAAGTAGTATGTATTCTAGCATGAACCTACTCATAACAAAGCATGTATACGGATTGAATGAATAAAAGTATGTTTGTGAATTGTACGATTGAACAAGTAAAACATGTTGCACCCAAAGTGTATTAAAAAGGAAAATGAGTCAAGTGTACTCACAAAGTTGCATATGCTTTCCGATTATCCAATGTGACGGAGTTGTTGAGATTAGAAGGTTGAGTATGTTCGAGTTGGGATTTTAAGAGGTGGATACATTTGGTCTAAGGATATGGAGTTTAAAGTGTATGAAAAGTAAGTATATGAAAAGTAATCATCTTATACACATAGCACATGCTCTTGACACTATTAAAACTCAAAAGAGCTTGTAAGATTTCATGGATTAAAGGTCCATTAGAGTCATAACAAGTGTATGGTCATAGATGATGTAACATGTTCTTGACAAATATCCACTAAGTTATCATCAAGCTTAGTTACTTAGATATATATATATATATATATATATATATATATATATATACATGTATATATAGGGTGAGGTTCTAGTGTGAACAACCTCCTCTGCGTGAACTGCTTGAACATATCTGAACCGTTGATTAATATGATCTTGATAATTAAATTAGTGGCATAATTGTAATTAATAGGTTAATTTTTATTGTTTTATTAAAATCAAAAGGGTAAAATTGTAATTAGGTTAATTAATCTATTTAAAATAATTGCAAGATTCTTTCCATAAACAAGTTGAAATCCCGTGATATTTTTTTGTTCCTAAAAAAATGTCATACTCCCTTTAAAAGGAAATATCCACCGGTATGTCTCTCTATTCACAAGCGGCGACAAGAGAAAAGGTATCATTGGCGGCGGTAGGTTGTTAATCGCCTGAAAAAGTTCATCTTCATCAATCAAAGGTACAGAATGAAAAATCCTATTCTTTAATTGTTTCAAAAACTAGTTGCATGTTCCGTTCCTTTACTGAATGAAGTAATAACACCAATCGGAACTAGTGATTGAATGTTTTTGTTATGAAAGTGGTTTACTTATTGGAATTATTGTACAATGGTATGGTTATAAGTAGGATTTAATGGATTCTGAGTAAGATTACGTTGAATCTGTTAGAACCGAATTAGGGCTTGAATGTTTGAAGATGTTATTTGCAATTAGGATTTGAGTGTTTTGATGTTGTTATGTTTTTTAAAATATTGTAGGTAGGTTGGTTTGTTTTATTAAATTTGTAAACGATCAGTACACCTGTGTATGTTGTTTAGTTCGAGATGTACACGGGTGTACATAGTGATACTTTAATTATTTCTGTTTTGTGTGTTCATTTTGTTTACTAAAAAGTTTTGTTAATCACAAGTAGGGGTTTATGCCATGGTTTTAACTGATCTAGAAGTAGTTTTTCAAAGTACACATGTGTACATGTGTACCCAAAATTGTGTAATCATATGAATGTGAATGGCATGAAAATGTGTACACATGTGTATGTGTATGAAAATGTGTAATCACATGTGTACGAAATAGGTTTGTATATTGTACACATGTGTAGTATAAAACACTAACTAGAAGTACACATGTGTACCCTGTGAATGTTGTGATTTATGTGAGCGCGTATTGCATGATTACACCTGTTAGTCATGTGTATGTGGTTTGGTACACAGTTGTACTCGTATGCTTGTTATTTGCGGTAGATACGGTTAACTGAACACATTGTTGATAATACTGTCATCTTTTGCAGAAAATTGGTTTTCGAAACTGAAAGTGGCGTTGGGTTGTAGCATTTTCAGTGGTATATATCAGTTAAATACATAAACTAGGTTAGTTGTTAGTGAACACAATTTAACTGGTTATTACATTATGTTTTGGTTTCAGAAAGACATTTTCTGTAAGTATTTGAAAATGGTGAATCATCCTAAGAGTGCAGAAATTCAGATTGCGGACGTGGTAAGGTTGGAGTTTGAATGGAAGACAGTCAACAACTCCGTGGATTGCGGAGTGTTTGTCATGAGGCATATGGAGATGTGGTTTGGGGTAACAACTGATAACTGGGATAGTGGGTTCCCACTAACCCATAGGGAGAAGAAGGCGTGCTTGACAAATTTGAGGAAAAAGTACGCAATAAAGCTAGTTACTTCAGAGGCTAACAAGCATCGTAGTCGCGTGTTGGATGAAGCAGCCGAACATGAAAAGACGCACGGAATAGGTTGCTTTTAGCACGTCTATATTGGTTAACAATAGTTAACGTTTTTTTGGTTTGAATTTTTCGTATTCTGTCTTTAGCACCAAATGTGTTGATTGCTATAGTAGAAGCGTTTGATGGTTTGGTAGTTTGTTACTTTTATGAAACATTGTAATAATATTTTATCAGACATTAGTAAAGTTATTTGGGTTGTCAAACTATTTGAGAGGTTGGTTATGTACGTATAGTGTGTGTAATTTTCTTGAATGTAGTTAAACGCTTTCACATAGTACAAAAAGTGAGCAGAGTTGTAACATAGTAAACTAGTTACACATGTGTACTTGTGATGTAAACATACAATACACATGTGTACAAACATAATAGCATACCAGTACACAAGTGTACGGTTTTCATGTTATGATTTTTGCAACAAACTGTAATGTTGATTAAGTCTTTGTGGACGTTTTTTTTTTTTCTAACAAACAGGAATGTTATTGTAAGTGATTACAGGTTGTATTATGCATCAAAGAAAGTCAATAACATAATAGCATATAAGTAATTGGAACATATTCGCCGGAAATTTATTCCGGCATAATTTTCGATTTCCGGCGTCTGACGGCGACTTAAGCAAAAAAGATTAATGTTACTGATGATATCCAGCGATTAGAGAAGACTTACTCAGCAAAAATCAAAATCCGGCGATATTTTCAGGTTCTTGAAAAGGTTGATGTCCGGCACGATTTCAGGTTTTTGAAAGAAGACGATGTCCGGCGACCTAATCCTAAAAATCGTGAACTGTAGATGATATTTATCATCTAGAATTGTTGATCATGAATATATGGTTTACGGAAGAAATTGTAACTGAAGATTATGATATGATATGAAAAGATTATGAAATATATTTTTGATAAATATAAAATATGTTAAGATAATCTTTAATAAAAAAATCGAAATTTAAGATTCTATAATTGTCATTGTTTACGGAAATTGTAACTGAAATTATGATATGAATTTGAAATTAATAAGATAAAAATAAATATTTATATGAAGTTACAATCTTACCCTTATCAACTGGATATGAAATCAATGGTTCAAAAGAGTTCACGCAGTTCACGCTGGAGAAAATGTTCACGTTTGAACCTAATCCTGTATATATATGTATATATATATATATATATATGGAATACATAGATAATATAAAGATTACAAAGTCCTAATGGTCAAGTATGAGGTAGGATATTAGAATCTCCATTTAGGCACCTCTTTGTGTCATAGAAGTCATGTAGGAGGTAGGAAGAACAAGTTCTTCCATTTAGGCACCTATAAGTGTTCACCACTACACTTGATGTTGTGAACATTCAAGGAGGGTCATGAACTTACAAGTAAATAATAAATATGAACAACTAATCTATGAGAAATCATCAAGCAAAGTGTGGATTTTCAAGTAGGATAACCCAAGTTAATCCTAAATCACACATTCATCAAGCTTTGAGCTTGAACATCACTTGTGGGTTAAACCCTTGAATAAAATAGAAAGTTTGTGAGGTTTACACCTCTGATTTTACATGTCTCAACCTTTTTTTTAAGCCTAACTAACCATAGATGTGGTTATAAGCATAAGGACATAGGTTTGAGATGAGGTTCCTCAAGTTTAATCAAGTTTATCAAAGTTCTTGTACAAAACAGAAAATTCCTTGCACTTATAACCCTTTTATGGTGATGTTCCATCCTTGGTTTTCCATGGAAAACCTATGGAAACATCCCTAGGGTTGTTCCAAGTGCTAAGAAGCAAGAAAGGATGAAGAAGGTGGAAGATAAGTGAGGTTAAACTCACTTTTGCAACTTGAAGTGATTCTGACTTTTGCTACTGTTTTTGCACCAGATTTGGAGTGATTAGAGAGTGGATTAGTGAGGTTGTAAAGTGGAACACGTGTGGGATTGAGTTGGGTTTTATAGGAAGTGATTAGGTGAGGTTAGTTGGACATTAAGTGCAAGAAACACACTTAACAAACACAAAATTGGCCAATAATCAAAGCTGAAACAACATTCTGGCAGATCAGGGGCGTCGCTGCACGCGACAACATCCATCCATACCCGGCGCGCGACGCTACGGGTCCATATTCCGGAATTTAGTTTGTTATTTGGCAATTTAAGTCCCTGAAGTTTGTTTTTGAGGGTTTTTATGTATTTCAAGGGTATATTATGAAAATAAAGCATATTGTAAGGGCTGTTAAGTGCTAATAACATAAAATCAAGTATATAAAAACATGATTTAGCATATGTATGTCATAAACAAGTGTCGAAATGGTGTAAATTGAGCGTATAAAATCACAAGTTTGCAAGTTTGACATATTTAGCACGAATTAGGAATAAAGTGTTGTATGAATGATATTTTTGAACGTATGAGCACGTACGAAGTGTAATTAACATAAATATAATGAAGATATGAATTTTTTATGATTCAAGTCTCGAATTTTTACATCGATTACAATGAAAGAACGATTACAAGAACACAAGATTTCCGAAAATAGAATTTCAAGCAATGGTTTCTAAATATAGAAAGTAAGGAAACACGGGGCAATACACTAATGATCATTTCCTTGCATAACTTGTCGTTTTCATCACATAGATGAATTTCGTAGATCTAGTTGGCTTATCTTCTTTAATTGTGATCTTTTCACCTTTTGGTGAATTTACTTGTATTGACTTTTGATCACATAGAATATTGGCTTTATTGGTTACTAACCAATCCATTCCTAACACAACATCAAATCCAACTAGGTTCATTAGGTAAAGGTTATCAATAAAATTATGGTTTAGAATTTCTATTCTTGCTCCCTGCAAGATTTCAATGATCCTAACGGATTCTCCATTTTCCGTTTCCACTAGACATTCTTGTTGAAGTTTAGTTAATGGTTGATTAAGAATTTTGCAAAATGAAGTACTAATAAAACTTTGGTTTGCACCAGAGCCAAATAATACTTTAGCTGTTAGTGCAATTGTCTGTCGACTACATCTTTGTTCGAGTCTTAGAGAGAGAAAAAGACAAGCCGCTATGAGTTTCACTACGAGATTGACTACGGCAATATCCAAGGGGGAGATTGTTGATGCATTTATTGTCTATCGCCTTCGTCAATCCGAGTCGTAGTGAAAAGCCGGAAGAAATCAAGCGCATAATGTTATATTTAGTTAGAAATGGCAAGGTGGCAAACTTGTAATTAATGAGAACTTTCATTAAGTTGCCTTGACCATATAAATAGGAGGTTATGTCATGATTTTAGTAAGACTTAAGATTTTTTTAGAAGATTTGGAGAAGACTTGGAGAAGACTTTCTAGAGAGAGAAAGTGTAGAGAGAGAAAGTAGTGTAAACGTGAATTTTTGTACTGGATTTGTCACATCATTCAATAAAATCACGTTAGTAGTACGATAGTGTAACATTGAGGTCCGCTTTTCTGTCAATGTAACATTGAGGTTCGCTCATATGACATGTAAAATAAGCGAACCAGACCCCTTATAATAGAATTGAGGTCCGCTTTTTCTGTCATGTTTGGTCCGCTTATAAGTCATCTTCTTCGAGCGATACAAGCGATCCTTCAAGTTCTTAGTGATTTCTTGCTGATTGAACCTTGTTTTCACTTGTTTTTCATAGATCTCTACTGATTACATCATGGGCAAGGTAAGTTCTCTTGAAATTTTATTTTTTATGTTTAATGCAGCTTCCACCCCATCTGGATATTTCTGTGTATAATGATTCCACATTGGGGGTGGAACACTGTTGTAGGCAGGTGAAGCATGTGGTTGTTGTGGCACTATTTGTTCTAACACATACGATGATGCCACATAACTCATCAATTTCTGATCAATTCTATCATTCTCAATTTTAGTCAACTCAAGCTCTTTTCTTAAAGATGCAATTGTATCTAAATGAAAATTGACTTCTCTTTGTTTATCAAATAAAGTTGATTGTGCCAACTTTGTTGCTTTATCATTTTCAATACTCTCTTTTTGGATCATTTTTATTGACCTAGACAATGTGTCGTATGCCTCTTTTACTTGCTCTAAGTCAAACTTCACCATATCTGCATGTTGTTTCAATTCCTGATACTTGGTGTCTTTTTCAAAACACCCCGTGCATAGTTGTGAACAACTTAGACACGGTGTATCGGGAATTGAAATCTTTTCAACTATAATCTCATCCTCACAAACAACTTTACCAACAAGATTTGACTTCGACTCAGACGACTTGACCACGTTGACCTCTAAGACTCCAGTATCCTCTCCTAGACCTGACCCTTTATCAACTGACTCCTGGATGTCTGAATCTACCTCTTTTAACTTGCTCATCAGCGCTTTATCTGCAATCTCCTTTAGAGCTTCTTCAGTCATTTCTTTGGAAACATCGATCACCTCCTCGACTGCTTCTTTCTCTGCTTCAAATCTTGAACACGTTCCAGTTCTTGGCTCTTCAAAATAATCTGCAAAAGAATCAAAAACTTTAGGAGGCAGAATAGATTTCATTGTATAAACAAATTCCTCCTGCCGTGATTGAAAGTTGAGAGCTTCATTCACTGATTCCTCAGCTTTTGCAGAACTATCTGTAAAAACCTCTTTAACATCCTCCGGAACCACCTGATCAGCAATTTCCATAACCTCTTCGATCACAATTTCAGTAAGAGAATCAACCATTTTAGTAATTACTTCCTCATCCACCTCAGAATCAGACTCAACTACACTCTCAGAAACTACTTCACCGACATTCTCAGTAACCGATTCATTGCTAACCTTCGATTCTGCAACTGTCTCAGTAATCTCAACTACCTCAGCCATCATTGCTTGATCATCCTTTCCTGGAATATACTTGTCCCAACTAAACCCAGACACAACCTTCTCATCATCTTGGTTTACGATAAGTGCCTTTTCTGGTTTGTTCTCAATCTGAGGTCTCTGAACTGCAGATTGTTGATTTGGTCGATGATATATAGCTTGTCTGTAATAATCATTTGTAAACGGGTTCTGATGATTCTGCACTTCACGGTTCGGACATTCGCGCTTGAAATGACCTCGTTCTTTACATTTAAAACAAGTCACCTTTGACTTATCGAACCCTAATTTCTGATCAGGACCTGACAAACTGCTTCTACCCGTGATCTCCATAAAACGTTGAGCTCTTCTGACCAGACTCGCCATGCACCACTTTATATCTATCAGTTCCAGTTCTTCCGGATCGATCTGATCGTAATCCTCTTTAGTCATATCGGGATTACCGATCCTACCAGCAACCAAACCTTCATAAGCTTCCAGAACTGATGCCAATACCGCGATGTGCTGCTTGGCTGCATTCTCGGTGATTTCATTCCCATTCTTGATGTTAACCGCAATGTTACACTGCACACCGGATACAAACGTCTGTTGATTTGACCCTGTAGAACTTTGAGGAGAATTCTGCTCAGTGACTTTGGCATTCGGCTCATAGTTGGCAAACGGAGTCGACTGACTCAATTTATAGGCATTTGGAGCAGCAGATGAAGTGTTGTCTGCACTAAATCCAGTTTGAATCTTCGGACTCTGAACATTTGTAGCTGCTGGACTATTCTTGTAATACAAAGACACATCCTGTGGCATATTCGCTGAATTCATCTTTTTGATTTTCACCAATTCCAACTCATAAGCTTCAATTTTCTCTATAAACACGCTCAAACTATAGTTCACAAAATCTGAACTATTTTTCAACATCATCAAGTATGTTCCCCATTCCTCATACGGAAGTGCATCACATAACTTATCTATCCACTCCTCATTCCTCTTTTCGATATTCAACCTTCTCATCTCTACCACCAAGTGACAATATCTCTCGATAAGCTGCTTTGTCGATTCACCTTTAATTCCCGTGAATATATCAAATTCTTTCTTTATCAGTGCTTTCTTACTCTTGATCATCGACGCACTACCTTTGAATTTCTGTTCCAAAGCTTGCCATATCGACTGTGCACTATCATCGTGCTGTAGCAGAACTAGAATATCCTCTTTTATGGCTTGCTGTAGGATGCTAACCATCTTCTTTTCTGCTTTGAACTCGACCTGTTCCGCATCTGTAAGACTAGCAATGGTCTTCAACATATTCAACCCGTCTACCGGAGGAACATACTTCCTTTCGATTTTGATCCAGCACTCTAGATGATTTGCCTGCACCCAGTTTTTGAATCTCCCGGACCATCCAGAATATTCATCCAAACTCATCAATTTTGGAGGCTTCTGCATCGTTCCAAGCTCGTTTTCCAGATTGACATTCTGCATGATGCTAGCAGGACTCTGAGTAACTCCACCACTACCCGCAAACATGTTGTAAAAGTCTTGGTTTTCCATTTTTCAGTCGTAACGGAATTTTTTTTTCAAACAGTCAGAATGAGCGAACCACAACTGTAACTAAGAGCGAACCAGAAATTTCCCTAAGAGCGAACCAGAATGTTGTACAAGCGGACCAGGTAGTTCTCTTTCGAGCGAACCACAAATGACAAATGAGCGGACTAAACAGTTGCACTAAGAGCGAACCAGAACTGACACTGGAGCGGACCAGAGAGTTGCACTAAGAGCGAACCAGAACTGAACTTTGGAGCGGACCAGAAAGTTGCACTAAGAGCGGACCAGACATGAACTTTGGAGCGGACCAGAAAATTGCACTAAGAGCGGACCAGACATGAACTTTGGAGCGGACCAGAAACAGCTTAAAATGTACGTTGGAGCGATCCAGAAGAGCGAACCAGAAGCATGACGTAAGCGCGAACCATATTCACGAGGGTTTTTGAGTCACTTTTATGCCGTATTTTGATCCAAATTTTTCAAGGGTTTGTTATTAGTGTATATTACACCTGTTATCCAAATTTCAGTCCATTTCCACCGTTCAAACAGTCCAGATCTACAAAAGTCCGTGTAAAACTCTTCGTATCTAGCAAACTAAATCGCAACTGGCTCTGATACCAATTGTAGGACCGATTTTGACACCGTTCGATTGGGTAACGGACGTTCGACGTGCGGAATCCGTGAACGTACGTGACCGAACACACACTATCGTACTACTAACGTGATTTTATTGAGTGATGTGACAAATCCAGTACAAAAATTCACGTTTACACTACTTTCTCTCTCTACACTTTCTCTCTCTAGAAAGTCTTCTCCAAGTCTTCTCCAAATCTTCTAAAAAAATCTTAAGTCTTACTAAAATCATGACATAACCTCCTATTTATATGGTCAAGGCAACTTAATGAAAGTTCTCATTAATTACAAGTTTGCCACCTTGCCATTTCTAACTAAATATAACATTATGCGCTTGATTTCTTCCGGCTTTTCACTACGACTCAGATTGACGAAGGCGATAGACAATAAATGCATCAACATTAGCAAAAACATCATTAACTAAAAACGTACCGGCAATCACATCCGAAATCATCTTGGCTTCTTCTGTAGTTAGAACAAAAGCTCTAGCATTCTTAGTAGTCTTGTTGTTCATGGCTGGAGCTAGTTTTTGACAGTTAGGTTTAATATGCCCCTTTTCTCCACAATTGAAGCATACTCCATTGCTGGGTTTCTTCCTGCAGTTGTAACACCTCAAAAATTCACGTCCTATAATGTGTTGACACGTGTCATATGTTTGAACGTGTGAAAGAATGTTATAAAAGGATTAAAGTTGACAATTATGGAAAGTATAAGAATATACGAGTTCTAAATGTCAACAGTAAATAAATATATTGTACATTAACCCTACATGATGCTCGTACCTTCAAACGAATAAATCATGGATCATACGAAGCTAAATATGAAAGAAAGTGAGAGATTACAAACTACAGGGGTTAAATGTGTCAACATCTTTAAGTTATACCTCTGAGTGACCTTTTGACAAACCCGAAGCTTTGTAATGGTTAATTATGCTCACTAGAATGCACGATATAAATTTCATAAAGTTTCGTTATCGTATGAGAAAGTTATGATCAAACTCGTATGCGAGGGGTTAAAAGCGTCAACGTTGAAGTTTAGGACTTTTCGGGTAACAATAAAGTTAACCGAGGACTAAACAAAATGGGTATATGTCTTAAGGCCCTTATAAGTCAATTTGGAGGGTTCAAAGTGCAAGAAATAAAGTCTAAGAAAAGTTTTGAAGAGCCAAGGATCAAAACGCAAAAATCAGAAAATGCAGATTTGGTGCAGAAGGGCTTAGCGCGACGCGAGGCCTAAGGGGGGGGGGGTCTTAGCGTCACGCGAGGGCCTGTCTGGTCCGATTTTATTGGATTCTTGTCTGCCATAGCCCTTGTAACCGCCTTATAATCAATTTTCCTCATATTAGACGACCCCTAAACAACCCCTAGACAATTAGGGACACTTGTTAGTGATCAAACATCAATGGTAGACCTTGTTGTCAACAATCTATGAAGTTATGAGCACTATATAAAGGCTTCATGTGCAACCATCGTGATCACACCTTCTCTTGCATTCCTGATCATTTCTGGAGCTCAAGACTTCTCTCAAGTGATCACTAATCGTGCATAGGACTCTAGTAAGTTTGCTTAACCTTTCTTAGTTAAGTTTTTGCTTAGTTTTAGCTTAAAAGTCAAACCATCGTAATTAACGGTTGACTTAACGATTAATCACTAATGGTCCAGTGATTAGTCGAATTGAAAGTAGTTATAAGTTGGTAATTATGTGGGTAATAAACCCTTAAAAGGGTTCCCCCTGATTCCCACTCTAACTAGGTCAAATGTCGGGTCAAACTTGTTATTAAAAAGTCAACAGGATACTTAATTTATAATTTATGCATAATTAGCAATGTAGAATACATACAACCTGTTTGATCATTAATATAACTTGGTAATTAGTGTAAGAACATGTCTAAACATGTTCAACCCGACAATTTTATGTTTAGACCCGGTTCGGAACCCAAAGTCGCAAAGCTTTGACTTTTACTTTGACTTCAGTTCTGACCCGTTTTGGTATGATTTAGAAATTCCTTAGAGCTTCAATTGGACCAGGTTACATGCTAGTATAACCCTCTATGATTATATACCTTGGTTCATTAGTTAACCAATTAATATGCATGATTCCGTTAATTGCTCATATGTTGACCATTATGCCCTTTTCACCTTAAAACGTGATATTTGGAAATGTAAAAGAGTAGAAACTTTAATTACTGATATATAAACTTGCACCCAAAATTTGACATCAGTTTGAGGTGTAGATTGAGAGTTATGCTCGTTAGCGTAATTTAAAAGCTTATTAGCGATTAAACGGCGTAATTAGCGTATAGCCTACTTAAACATACTTTTTGATATCAAAATCTTTACCCACTGATGTAATATATTATTTTGGGATTTTTGAAGATTTTTAATAAATTTTAGGCTGAGCATAACTTAAAGTCGTAGGCTTAATCCGGTAATTGTCGGTTTTGCCCTTTCGGGCTATAACATGAGTTTTACATATCTAATTGACTCCAAACCTTTTGCTACTGATTACATATGATAAATAAATTATTTTAGGCCTTCTGGAATAATAAAAATATCAGCTTTATGTATAGAACCCGGAAACGGCTTCTAATCGCCTTTTAAGCGTTTTTAACGCATAGTATGTACTATAACTATTTTAAACATACAAGGGTTGATACCTACTGATATTTGAGGTAAATTATAATATTTTAACAGTAAGCAAAAGTTGTTTAACTCAGACTTCAGTTTTGAGCTTTACGGCTTATGTGAAATTACCAAAATGCCCATACGGTGCATAGTTTGGTTATAATTGATAAATTTCACATATATACTCTACCCTACTGTTATAACTTATTAAATTGAGTATTGTTGCTGATAATATCAGACCTGTAACTCAGGTAAATACTTAAACTCTTTTATAAACTTTTAAATGACCAAACTACCCCTACGGGGCATAGTTTGTGTTTAAATTCGTTTCGGGCATAATAAAAGACATCTTACTGATGTCACAACATATTTGAAGCATATTGACTTAGGAAACCTGTATATGGCTCTTACAGATACCCGTTACGCTTATTACACGTTTGGTTCGGTTTATGTAACTAGTTTACATAGATTGGCCGAAACGGGTCAAACCTTATCGGTTTTATCTCAAAATCCAGAATGTGTATGAAATACCCATGTTAAGCAAGTCTCCGAACTTGTCGGGTCTAAAACACATTCTATCCGGTCTTCGCTTAATCATGCGTACGAACCGTATCTTTGAAACTGACCGGTCTAAGCTTAAGCTTAATTAAAGACCCGTTAGGATTCTAATAGGTTATTAAAAACCTTCGTTCCAGATTAGGAGCCCAGTAAAAGCTATCTGTACTTGCTGATTTGATATACGGCTGGGATTGAATTTATATTTAGCTCAGGTAAATACTTTTAACTTATTTTCCCTATACGGGCTTGGGTTATGGTATATAAAATACCGCTTGGTCGGGCATCAAATCTTCCATCGTTTGGTGGTTAATTGAATAATTTGATCGGCTTGTTTAAACAGTTTTGTTTACTTAAAAGCCTTTGGGGGGTTAATGACCATGTCCCGGATATCCTTGGCATCATTTTACGAAATGACCACGGCCTAAGCGCGGAGTGTAGGCGTACACTCGTCAGTGCATAAATAGTTGATGTGGTGTGTCTATTGATCTTTAACCCGGTACGTCCGGGCTACTGAACGCATAAGGAACATGTAATTCGTCTACAAGATTATATATTTAAATAATTGTCCCAAGTGTAAAAGATTAATTTTGCCTCTGTGCATTTTAATCAAATTATAAAAGATATCTTGTGCCACGTGCATCCAAATCAATTTTCTTAAACCATTTTCAAAATGAGTCAGTTAATTGTATTTACCAGTGTAAACTGACGTATTTTCCAAAAAGGCTAAATGCAGGTACTATACGTAATAGGCTGGCTACTCCAGGCATCAATAATCAAGTCTCGCAAGCTTTAGATGTTAAAGTCTGTTGAACGATATTATCTTTCTGTTAAAGATCCGCCTGTGGATCCTTCTTACGTTCCGTTGTAATATTTGATATTACTTTGAATCGGATTGTAATATATTTTATCTTTCATTTGCTTCCGCTGTGCATATTAGATATTGTGTTGTTTGACTATTATGTTGCCAACCACGTCACGATACTCCCCACCAGGCCCACCGGTGACACGTGGAAATCCGGGGTGTGACAGGTTGGTATCAGAGCCAACATTGAGTGAATTAAACACTAGCTTCTTGTGTTTAATCTCAATGACACATTAGCACATTCCTTGACCCTCTGAGTCTAGACTTAACATAGGAATAATCTCAATCCTAATCTGGAAATATTTGCTTCCAAATTTTTTTATATTGGATACGTCGCCAAGCGAAGAAGCTGTAATAAGAATTCTCCACATCCGGAGCCTTGAAATGTTGAGCTTCGTACCGCGGCCAAGGTGAAACGTGCAACCAAGGAGAAAGCATTCAGAAATAAAATGAAGAAGAAACTCCTTTTTGCGGAAGATCGTTTCCTTAATAGTCCTTCTAAGGACATATTTATTTTTCAGTCCCTTCGAGGACAACATTACTTCTTTCAAAGTCCCTTTTAGGGCAAACCTGAAATTTTAATTTTATAGTGGAATGACCAAATTTAAATTTTCATTCTAAAACATAAAATATGAAATAAATGAAAAATAACATTTCTTTTATAAGATCTACCATTATAATAAAATGGCAAAATCTAAAAAGGACAAGACCTAGCCACGTGTCATTTTAAGACCGGGCAAAGATGGTAGTTCCATAATTAGATTCAGATCCTTATTAACATTCCAGTTTAGGATTGTTCTGCGTTAAATATTAAAAGAGTCTTAAAGGTAAAACCTAGCCTGCATGTCATTATAAGACCTGGCCAAGATGGTAAAACCTATTAAAAAGATTCAAATCCCAGTTAACATCTGAAAACATGTTAACGCTCCTGGCAGACGTGATTCTTTAAAATCACACACGTCATTTTTATATAAGGATCTTTCCAAAGATTCCAAACCCAGTTTAATGATCTCTGAATCATGGGTTTAAATCATCAATTAAGATGATCATATTTTGACCATACGTGGTAATATGGTGCCTACGGGCCTTGTTCATTTCCATATGAGCTAAAAGACAGTGGTAGCTATGACTCCCTGTCAAGAAAAGGTAATGAACTTTGATTCAAATCTTAATGCCCCGATTCTCTGAAATCCTGGCTAATAATTTAAAATTTTGTCCTTGTGACTAGGCCTTATATGCTAATATATATTGTTATTGTTTATAATTAGGATAAATTATAATAAAATCCTAAATAAATATGATTAATAAATTAACCAAATATGGTCTCTGTTTACCATGGTTAATGAATTACCCTAAGGGGCAATTCCGTAATAAACATCCCTTAGAAGGGAAGTGCCTACGGGCTTTAGTTAATGTCCTCTGAGACTAAAGACAGTGGTAGCCTACAACTCCCTGTCAAGAAAAGGTAATGAACTTTGATTCACACCTTAATGCCTCAATTCTCTGAAATCATGACTTATAAATTAAACTTGTCTACGCGACTAGGCCATTTGTGCTATTATTAAAACCTTAATACCTCGATTCTCTGAAATCATGGCTTATAAATTAAACTTGTCTACGCGACTAAACCATTTGTGCTATTATTAAAACCTTAATGCCTCGATTCTCCGAAATCATGGCTTATAAATTAAACTTGTCTACGCGACTAGGCCATTTGTGCTATTATTAACTTGTAAATTAGGATTTATGATAAAAATCCTAAATAAAATAAATATCATTCCTTCCCTGCCAGTATGCATTTTAAAAAGAATCTTAAAGGTGAAACCTAGCCTACGCGGCCAAGATGGTGAAACCTACTCAAGGGATTCAGATCCTTGTTAACACCTAAGAACGTGTTAGCACTCCTGACAAATGTGATTCGATAAAACCACAACAGTCATCCCTATATTGGAAATTTTTAAATTCCTAATCTGTCTTATGATCTAGAAATCATGGCTTATATCATCTTATAAGATGATCATATTATAAACATCCGTGAGTGATGAAGTGCCTACGGGCTAAATTTGTTGTCCGATAAGACAACGACAGTGGTGGTCTTTGACCCTGTCTAAAGATGTTGGAATACGTCCAAGCATAGTAGTCGGTAGGGTCCATACGATCTCGACTAATATCATCTGAAAAGATGATCATACCATAAATATCCCTTAGGAGGGAAATGCCTACGGGCTATAATTAACGTCCTCCGAGACTAAAGACAGTGGTAGCCTACAACTCCCTGTCAAGAAAAGATGTTTTGCCTATGGGCTATAATAAATTGTCCATCTAAGACATTGACATTATGATCTTTATGATTCCTTGTCTAAGGTGGTGAGCCATGCTTAAGCCAAATAGTCAATATGATTAATGCAATCCTGACTTATATCATCTAAAATGATGAATCCATTATAAACATCCATTAGTGATGTTTCGCCTACGGGCCATATTATATTGTCCATTTGTGACACAAACATTATGATCTCTATGATCCCCTATTTAAGGTAGTGAGCTACGCTCAAGCCTAATAGTCTATATGATCATTGCGATCCTGACTAGTATCATCAGTATGATGATCATAAATTCATAATATTGACATCCCTAGTGATGAATTGCCTACGGGCTATACTTTACTCTATTGTCGATAAGATAAAATAATGGTGATCTTTATGATCCCCTATTCAAAATGGTGGGATTATACCCAAACCTAATAGTCAATATGATCGATGTGATCATGACTAATATCATTAGGTACGATAATTATATATGGACATCCATTAGTGATGTTAATTGGTTTACCTTTCTGTCAAGTGAATCGCCTTTCAAGACGATGACAGTTGTAGTCTATGACTCCCTGTCCAAAGGTGAAGAAACTATGTCCAAGCCTTAAAACTCCTGATCTAATAAGATTGCAGCCTATGAAATGATGTCCTTGTGACAAATCCACAAGTTATATTTCAAGTCACCCATAACAAGCCTCCGTGCTATAATTCGTCGTTCGTGACAAGTTAACATACTAAATGTTAACATCCCTGGTGACAGGCCTTAGTGCCATATCCTATAACGTCCTAGAGATAAGGACATTTGTGCCGTATCTAAATGTCATTACGACAAGGCCTGCGCGCCATATGATTACTTATGTCCTTCATGACTGGGCTTTATGCCATATCTTTCTACGTCCCTCGCGACAGGCTTCTATGCCATATATGTATATATATATATATATATATATATATATATAACCAAAGTCATGTAAGGCTAGCCTTTGAGCTATTTATAATCGTCCTTGGGACAAAGACAGTTGTGACATTATGGTCCCCTGTCGAATAGGTATTGGACTCGCTCCAAACCTTGAATGCCATTGATAGTCCTTTTGCGACCTAAGCTAAGTGTAATAGATATACATTCAAATAGCATTCATTAAGAATGTTCGGAACATAATGGCCTATACGGTTCGTGGATGCCGTGGCTAATCTATGTCAGGCCACCAGGATGATGACTAATAATGCTTAATTTGGTAATTAGTACCAAGTTTTGAGTATGGAAAACTCGGATGAGATAGGCAATAGTCGCGATGCTATTAACGCGACAAAAGCAAATAATGTCTCAAACGTAAACCTCAATATTAATGGAGTTAATCTCCAAGCGGTGGTTAACGCATTAGTTTGAAAGGCCAGGGGAAAAGGTCATGAAACAATCCAAAGAGCCGAATGCTTCTCGCTCTAAATTTCATACAAAACCACGTTCAATTGCTCATGAGAAGAGCTTTGTTCACACTTCGAATATGAAGGATGAACCAAAGGAGGATGATAACTCCCAGAAATCTAAGAAAGAGAGCAAGTACAGGCTTAATAAAAAGCAACGAAAGTTCAGTAAGAAGCCTGTATGTAAGAATTGCTATAAAAGACACTAGGGACAGTGTCGAGTAGAACCAGGACCAAAGCAGTGTGACATTTGCTAAGGAATAGGTCATCATTTCCCAGGAATATAGGGACATAAAGAATGCAGTCTATCACGGCTGTGGTGAGTAAGGCCGCATCAGAACTAGATTCCTTAAAGCTGCCAAAGAAGGTGCAGCTAAGCCTGAAAAGGCTAAAGGAAGAGGTGTCTGAACTCACCTGATGAATGCCAAGAGGCAGTTCACGATGTCTTCAAGTACATTCCTTATCATTTACCAATGATAATTTCTGCTAAATGCCCTGATTTAATACAGGCAATAATAAATCTTCATAAACCATAAGCTTAGCAAACTTTTATATTATCCACAAGGTATAACTTACCAAGGAAACCATAGTAACCGATTCTTCTAGTATCGGCAAGGAATCCTTCTGAAAAATCTAAGAGTACTCTTTCTTCGCATAGAGTACGACAACATATGTTATTTTAATTATTTTTCTCATTGTTTTTCTATCGCCTGCGAATGCCAAACTATGTTTGATAAAAGTGCCATATGAGGATTGGCGTATCCTAGTGTGTCCCATAGATTACTTCCATGCCTGATCAGTATGGAGGTTTAATACATGGAACCCCTGAGATATCCCAATAGTCATATTGTACTAAAGTCGACTAGTAGTATTCAAAGAAGATAACCAGAATGGAATTGTCCAAGTAAATGTTCCCGATTAAGGAATTCGTGGACTTATAACATAAATGTGTCACTTATTTGACACAAGCAATGATGGATGAACTGGAGCCTGAGATATGGAAAATCTCTATAGCCTCCTTGTATCTTGATCACCTTCTCCTAAGATTTACCCTGTTTACCTCCTGAGTCTAGTAAAGTTAAGATTAACATCCCGTTGTGGGCTAGAGCATTGTGAAAAACTCCATGTTGATTATGGAATAATCGAAACCCTGACTAAGCAAGTTTTAAGATATAGACTCATATAGCCTGACTCAATATTCTGAGGGTTTGATATTGTTAAAAAAGAAAGACGGTTCATTTTGCTTATGCATTAATTACCGCAACCCTAATTGGGCAACGATTGAAGATCGCCATCAGCTGCCCAGGATCATCGATTTGTTCGACTAACTGTGAGGATTAGCTACTCCTTAGGATTAGTTTTGAGCAATGGTTGGAATAACCATCTCACCTTAAGATGAGCTTTTCCATAATAGTTACTATATAAGTATCAAGGTGGCTCCTTTGGAGACCTTGTATAAATGAAATACCGAAACATCCATTGGATGGACGAGACTTTGAGAAGTCCACTTATAAGAATCTGAAAGTTGCATTGGAAACAACGAATAAGATTCATACAAATCCCTAATCATCTGTAAGCTGCCAGTATTCGGCAGAAAATCCAGAATTTATGAAAGTAGCAAACCTCCTAAGATCTTGTTAAAGAATAAGGCTCAACAAAGGATATCACCCCGGAAGGGTGTGCCAAATTTGTTAAATTTTCAGGATAGTTAAGCTCTGAATATATAGAACCATTCGAAGGAAATCGAATGTATCAAGATCAAGTAACTTATAAGTTAAAACCAATTTAAGGAGCTTGGCGGAGCTCGCAATACATTGCACAACAGTGATTGAAGAATGTGTTTCGCCCAAAGACAAGGAAAGGCAATGATACGATATGGGTTATAGTTGATAGACTGACTAAGTCAGCACATTTCTTACCCATTAAGGAGACTTATAGCTCCGATATGTTAGCCCAGTTGTACGTGGATAAGATTGTAGCTTTACATGGCATACCTGTGTCTATTATCTTCGATAGAGATACTAGATACATCTCTCATTTTTTGGAAAAGCTTCCAACAATCTTTGGGCACGCGTTTGAATTTCAGTACGGCTTACCATCCTCAAACAGACGGTCAGAGTGAGCGTACTATCCAAACGTGGAAGACATGCTTCGAGCATGCGTGATTGATTTAGGTGGTAGTTGGGATAACCACCTGCCATTGATAGAATTTTCCTACAACAATAGCTACCATACCAGCATTAAAGCTGCGCCTTTCGAGGCCTTATACGGTAGAAAGTGCAGAACGCCCGTTTGTTGGGCGGAAGTTGGAGATGTCCAATTATCAGGACCAGAGATAGTCTTTGAAACGACGGACAAGATTGTCCAGATTCGTGACCGTCTCAAAGCTGCCCGTGATAGGCAGAAGAGTTACGCTGATCCAAAGCGTAAACCTATGAACTTCGAAGTAGGTGACAAAGTGTTGCTTAAAGTATCACCCTGGAAGGGAGTGATGCGATTTGGTAAGAAAGGTAAATTAAGCCCAAGGTATATAGGGCCGTTCGAGATCATCGAATGTGTTGGATCAGTGGCTTACAAGTTAAATTTACCTGAAGAGCTCAGTGGTATTCATAACGTATTCCACGTCTGCAATCTGAAAAAATGCCTAGCTGATGAATCGCTAGTCATACCACACACAGATGTGCATATAGATGAGAGCTTGAAATTTGTGGAAAAACCATTGTCGATTGAGGATCGACAGGTTAAGAAGCTTCGAAGGAAGCATGTGCCTATTGTAAAGGTCAAATGGGATGCCCGTAGAGGTCCCGAATACACGTGGGAGGTTGAATCCACGATGAAAGAAAAGTACCCTCATTTGTTTCAATAAATCTCGAGGTCGAGATTTCTTTTAAGGGGGTGAGGATGTAACACCTCGAAAATTCACGTCGTATAATGTGTTGACACGTGTCATATGTTTGAACGTGTGAAAGAATGTTATAAAAGGATTAAAGTTGACAATTATGGAAAGTATAAGAATATACGAGTTCTAAATGTCAACAGTGAATAAATATATTGTACATTAACCCTACATGATGCTCGTACCTTCAAACGAATAAATCATGGATCATACGAAGCTAAATATGAAAGAAAGTGTGAGATTACAAACTACAGGGGTTAAATGTGTCAACATGTTTAAGTTATACCTCTGAGTGACCTTTTGACAAACCCGAAGCTTTGTAACGGTTAATTATGCTCACTAGAATGCACGATATAAATTTCATAAAGTTTCGTTATCGTATGAGAAAGTTATGATCAAACTCGTATGCGAGGGGTTAAAAGCGTCAACGTTGAAGTTTAGGACTTTTTGGGTAACAATAAAGTTAACCGAGGACTAAACAAAATGGGTATATGTCTTAAGGCCCTTATAAGTCAATTTGGAGGGTTCAAAGTGCAAGAAATGAAGTCTAAGCAAAGTTTTGAAGAGCCAAGGATCAAAACGCAAAAATCAGAAAATGCAGATTTGGTGCAGAAGGGCTTAGCGCGACGCGAGGCCTAAGGGGGGGGGGTCTTAGCGTCACGCGAGGGCCTGTCTGGTCCGATTTTATTGGATTCTTGTCTACCTAGCCCTTGTAACTGCCTTATAATCGATTTTCCTCATATTGGACGACCCCTAAACAACCCCTAGACAATTAAGGACACTTGTTAGTGATCAAACATCAATGGTAGACCTTGTTGCCAACAATCTATGAAGTTATGAGCACTATATAAAGGCTTCATGTGCAACCATTGTGATCACTCCTTCTCTTGCATTCCTGATCATTTCTGGAGCTCAAGACTTCTCTCAAGTGATCACTAATCGTGCATAGGACTCTAGTAAGTTTACTTAACCTTTCTTAGTTAAGTTTTTGCTTAGTTTTAGCTTAAAAGTCAAACCGTCTTAATTAACGGTTGACTTAACGATTAATCACTAATGGTCCAGTGATTAGTCGAATTGAAAGTAGTTATAAGTTGGTAATTATGTGGGTAATAAACCCTTAAAAGGGTTCCCCCTGATTCCCACTCTAACTAGGTCAAATGTCGGGTCAAACTTGTTATTAAAAAGTCAACAGGATACTTAATTTCTAATTTATGCATAATTAGCAATGTAGAACACATACAACCTTTTTGATCATTAATATAACTTGGTAATTAGTGTAAGAACATGTCTAAACATGTTCAACCCGACAATTTTATGTTTAGACCCGGTTCGGAACCCAAAGTCGCAAAGCTTTGACTTTTACTTTGACTTCAGTTCTGACCCGTTTTGGTATGATTTAGAAATAAATTAGAGCTTCAATTGGACCAGGTTACATGCTAGTATAACCCTCTGTGATTATACACCTTGGTTCATTAGTTAACCAATTAATATGGATGATTCCGTTAATTGCTCATATGTTGACCATTATGCCCTTTTCACCTTAAAACGTGATTTTTGGAAATGTAAAAGAGTAGAAACCTTAATTACTGATATATAAACTTGCACCCAAAATTTGACATCAGTTTGAGGTGTAGATTGAGAGTTATGCTCGTTTGCGTAATTTAAAAGCTTATTAGCGATTAAACGACGTAATTAGCGTATAGCCTACTTAAACATACTTTTTGATATCAAACTCTTTACCCACTGATGTAATATATTATTTTGGGATTTTTTGAAGATTTTTAATAAATTTTAGGCTGAGCATAACTTAAAGTCGTAGGCTTAATCCGGTAATTGTCGGTTTTGCCCTTCCGGGCTATAAAATGAGTTTTCCATATCTAATTGACTCTAAACCTTTTGCTACTGATTACATATGATAAATAAATTATTCTAGGCCTTCTGGAATCATAAAAATATCAGCTTTATGTATAGAACCCGGAAACGGCTTCTAATCGCCTTTTAAGCGTTTCTAACGCACAGTATGTACTAGAACTATTTTAAACATACAAGTGTTGATACCTACTGATATTTGAGGTAAATTATAATATTTTAACAGTAAGCAAAAGTTGTTTAACTCAGACTTCAGTTTTGAGCTTTACGGCTTATGTGAAATTACCAAAATGCCCCTACGGTGCATAGTTTGGTTATAATTGATAAATTTCAAATATATACTCTACCCTACTGTTATAACCTATTAAATTGAGTATTTTTGCTGATTATATCAGACCTGTAACTCAGGTAAATACTTAAAGTCTTTTATAAACTTTTAAATGACCAAACTACCCCTACGGGGCATAGTTTGTGTTTAAATTCGTTTCGGGCATAATAAAAGACATCTTACTGATACCCGTTACGCTTATTACGCGTTTGGTTCGGTTTATGTAACTAGTTTACATAGATTGGCCGAAACGGGTCAAACCTTATCGGTTTTATCTCAAAATCCAGAATGTGTATGAAATACCCATGTTAAGCAAGTCTCCGAACTTGTCGGGTCTAAAACACATTCTATCCGGTCTTCGCTTAATCATGCGTACGAACCGTATCTTTGAAACTGACCGGTCTAAGCTTAAGCTTAATTAAAGACCCGTTAGGATTCTAATAGGTTATTAAAAACCTTCGTTCCTGATTAGGAGCCCAGTAAAAGCTATCTGTACTTGCTGATTTGATATACGGCTGGGATTGAATTTATATTTAGCTCAGGTAAATACTTTTAACTTATTTTCCCTATACGGGCTTGGGTTACGGTATATAAAATACCGCTTGGTCGGGCATCAAATCTTCCATCGTTTGGTGGTTAATTTAATAATTTGATCGACCCGTTTAAACAGTTTTTTTTTACTTAAAAGCCTTTGGGGGGTTAATGACCATGTCCCGGATATCCTTGGCATCATTTTACAAAATGGCCACGACCTAAGCGCGGAGTGTAGGCGTACACTCGTCAGTGCATAAATAGTTGATGTGGTGTGTCTATTGATCTTTAACCCGGTACGTCTGGGCTACTGAACGCATAAGGAACATGTAATTCGTCTACAAGATTATATATTTAAATAATTGTCCCAAGTGTAAAAGATTAATTTTGCCTCTGTGCATTTTAATCAAATTATAAAAGATATCTTGTGCCACGTGCATCCAAATCAATTTTCTTAAACCATTTTCAAAATGAGTCAGTTAATTGTATTTACCAGTGTAAACTGACGTATTTTCCAAAAAGGCTAAATGCAGGTACTATACGTAATAGGCTGGCTACTCCAGGCATCAATAATCAAGTCTCGCAAGCTTTAGATGTTAAAGTCTGTTGAACGATATTATCTTTCTGTTAAAGATCCGCCTGTGGATCCTTCTTACGTTCCGTTGTAATATTTTATATTACTTTGAATCATATTGTAATATATTTTATCTTTCATTTGCTTCCGCTGTGCATATTAGATATTGTGTTGTTTGACTATTATGTTGCCAACCACGTCACGATAATCCCCACCGGGCCCACCGGTGACACGTGGAAATTCGGGGTGTGACATCAGTCCTCTTCCTTGTGGCCCAATATTTTACAGAAGTTGCAGTAGGTGGAACATTTTCCCGAATGTTTCTTCTTGCAAAACTTGCAGTAAGGTGCAGAAGTAGAACCTATATTCTTCCCACGGTTGGAATTACCGTAGCGAAATTCCTGGGTAAGTTTCTGGACTAAGTTCTTCCTCTGGCTCTCTTCTTACATACGTACCAATTCATCAATCAAGGTATTTGCTAGTTCTACAGCTTCTTCTATGGTTGGTGGTCTAGCTGTCTTGACTACATTTCTGATCTCACTGATTAATCCTCAGATGTAACGGGAGATTAAACTGGTTCTGGTGAGGCTAGGGTTGGCACTATTCTAGCATTTTCGAAGAATATGGTAGTGTAACCCTTACAGTCTACTCCAGTCATTCTAGGGTTTAAGAACTTATTAGCGATTTGTTCTTTTTCATTGGGAGGACATAATTTCCTTTCGACCATGTTTTTAAACTCAGTCCATTCCATATTATAGACTCTATCACTTCCCCTAGACTGGAGAATAGTATTCCACCATTCTAAGGCTGCATTCTTAAAAAGATTGGAAGTAAACATGATTTTATCTTCATCTGCGCACTTGCTTATTTTTAAGACAACCTCTGTCTTTTCTAACCAGCGTAGAGCTGCAATGGCTCCTTCATTGCTAGAGAATTCTATTGGTTTGCAAGACCAGAATTCTTTGTAAGAACAACCATAAGACATGGTTCTTCTTCTTTTTGGAATAGGCAATTGAAGTAACGGTCCATTGTTTACGCTGTGACTGGGTTCAGTAGGTGGTCGTTTGCTTCCACTATTACTTTTATTATTTTCCGCTTCTTTAACAGTTTGGATGATATATGGCATAGCATCTCTAATTCCTTGGGTTACTATGTGTTGAATGGCACTGCTATTTATTTGGTTATCATTATTCTGGTTTTCCTGATTTTCCTGATTTTCTTCGTTGTCCATCTGGATTTACAAACAATTATCAGGTATTAATATCGCAGAATAAGATTTAATGCCAACAATTACACAAAGAAACATATTGATCAAAATCGTCGAGCATTGCGACATTTACTCTATTTTATATATATATGCATCTATTACAAACTGAAACTGGAATTTAAAACATACTACTAGTTATGTATCAGTAGATATTTTATTATCTATTTATTTGATTTTTTTCAAACTACTCGCATTTATATATATATATATATATATAGGGAGAAGATCATGCGAGAACACCTCTTATTGCGAGAACCGCGAGAACCAATGTGAACACAACCAAAAATGCCTAAAAATAGCTAAAAATCACACAAAAAAGTTTTTTTGAATTTTTTAATATTTTTTATAAAAAAATCGCTACTTTTCGAAGCCAAAAACAAAAACTTTTTTTTTGGCTTCTAAAAGTAGCGATTTTAACATAAAAAATATTAAAAAATTCAAAAAAAAAATTTTAGATTTTTTTTTGATTTTTTTAGGTTTTTTTTGGGGTTTAGTTTTTAGCATTTTAGCTTGGGTGGGGGGGGGGGGTTTAGGTTTTTGGGGGGTGGGGGAGGGGGGTTTAGGTTTTGGGGGGGGGGGGGGGGTGGGGTTTGGTTTTTTTTAGGTTTTTTTTAGGTTTTAGCATTTAGCTTGGGGGGGGGGGTTAGGTTTTTTTTTTTTTTGGGGGGGGGGGGGGGTTTAGGTTTTTTTGGGGGGGGGGGGGGGTTAGGTTTTTTTTAGCTATTTTAGGTTGTGTTCACATTGGTTCTCGCGGTTCTCACAATAAAGGTGGTTCTCGCATGAGCTCCTCCATATATATATATATATATATATATAGGGGAGAGTTCATTGGGGAACTCTAAAAAAGTGGGGAACAGGGGAACAGGGGCATTTTTGTCCAAAAAAAATATCTACTACACCACCCACATTCAAACAGAATCCTTTCTTTGAAACCCTATGTTCTCTCTGAGACACCGTCATACGCCGCCACCGTCACCACGATAAACCACCACCACCACTACAATACGCCACCAGCATCCGCGAACGCAAATATTAAACACCACTAGCAACAACCACTGCGATTTAAGAGAAGGTCTAGCACCATATTTTTCAGATATGTTCAATTTTTCAGATTTCGGCTGATATTTTTCGAATCTACACTAATAATCTTCATATTTTTCAGATCTGGTTGAGGAAAACTATTACAAAACTATAGTTGTTGCCGATTTTGACTGAGATCTATGCAATATTAGTTTCTAGGGTTTCAGATCTTAAATCTCAGGTTAAGTTATCATTTATTTTGCGATTATCAATTAATTTTTATTTAATTTAACTTGATTTTAGGAAATTATGATTATACGTATATTTATGTTTCTGTTTTTTTAACTTTTTTAGAAAAAACAATTGTTTTAACATGTTAATAAATTTTAATTAAATTTCATTTATATAGAGATGTTATCTAGGTTAGATGTTATCATATTTGTTGTTGATCTGCAAATGCTAATATTCTGTTATGTTGCTCAAAACTGATAAGTTAGAAGGTGCTCAAAACTGATAAGTTAGAAGGTGCACACTAACTGGTCGATGAAATGCTTCAACCAAAATTTCCTTTAGTACTGGTATGGTTAATATTATAATATCATATAAAAAAGTCTACATAGAGCAGTGTTTTCTGTTGTGTTGTTCAAAACTGATAAGTTAGAATGTGCATACCAACTGCTTGATGAAATGCTTCAACCAAAATTTCCTTTAGTACTGGTATGGTTACCAGTGTATGTAGTCTCTCTCTTGTTGAAATCTAATTTATCGACTGCTTCCTCTTGAGATTTTCTTATCATTCTGAAAACTGATTCGCTCTTTTGAGTATTTATTTCTTTTCACTTCATTTCCATTGCAATAATTCATACTTGTAACATGATATTGTGATGAAAAATGTTTAATGCCATAGTAATTTCAGTACTGTTAGCTTCTAAGCTAGGTTATGGAGTAGGAGAATAGTAATATTAGTAGATTCAATTGAGTTATTGCTAGCAAATTGCAGTTAGAGTGGGATAAATTGCGATTTAAGTTACTGTAGTTGGAGTTTTGCTGTTTAAAGTTGGTGAATGTAGGCTCTGTTATTGTGACATGATGTTGAGATTTTAGTTTTTACTTCATTTCTGTTGTTAGGATTTATAGTTGTAATGTGACATTGTGATTGAAAATGTGTGGTTGTATACAGTCGGAATGAATAGATGAGGTGTAATGCGATGGTAATTGACTAATTTCAGTAGTTGTTTGCTTTTAAGCTAGTTTTAGAGGTGAAAATAGTTTCAATAGGCGAATTTGACTTTTTTGCTTGCAGTTGGAGTTAGATAGCTTGCGATTTAAGCTATCATTGTTGGAGTTTGCGACTTAAAACTGGGGAACGTAGGCTCTGTTACTGTAATGTGATGCTGAGATTTATGTTCTTGTTTTGATTTCTGTTGTCATAATTTATAGTTGTAACTAGGAAAATAGTTTCATTGAATGAATTTATATTATAAGATTACATGTATGCAATTAGTAAAAACATTTATTTAACATGTTAAGAAAATATTTATCTGCTTTTTCTTATAATTAACATTTTAAGAATATAACTTTTTAATATAACTTGTTGTGCTTATATCAGATATCAAATGTTAAGTTTAAAACTTTCATAGGTTGTTTGTCATTTATTTTATGTGATTTATATTATAAGATTACATGTATGTAGTTAGTAAAAACATTTATTTAACATGTTAAGAAAATATTCCGTGTTAATTAAAATTGTTTCCAATGGTATATTGTCGGGAAAGCTCCTAACCTTCTACGAGGTGATGTATCTCTGATCTCACCCGGATCACTCGTGATCTAGGAAACCATGGTGACACAAGACGTACCTTGCGATTAATAAAAACTAAAATATTAGTTAATCAATATAACTTGTTGTGCTTATATCAGATATCAAATGTAAAGTTTAAAACTTTCATAGGTTGTTTGTCATTTAATTTAACTTATTTATATTATAAGGTTACGTCTATGCAGTTAGTAAAAACATTTATTTAACATGTTAAGAAAATATTTATCTGCATTTAAATGTATTTAACATGTTAAGAATGTAACTTTTTAATATAACTTGTTGTGCTTATTTCAGATATCAAATGTTAAGTTTAATACTTGCATTTGTTGTGTGTTATTTTTTTTTTGGTGTGATTTATATTATAAGATTACATGTATGCAGTTAGTAAAAACATTTATTTAACATGTTAAGAAAATATTTATCTGCCTTTTCTTAAAGTTAACTTTTTAATATAACTTGTTGTGCTTATATCAGATATCAAATGTTAAGTTTAAAACTTGCATTTGTTGTTTGTCATTTATTTTATGTGATTTATATTATAAGATTACATGTATGCAGTTAGTAAAAACATTTATTTAACATGTTAAGAAAATATTCCGTGTTAATTAAAATTGTTTCCAATGGTATATTGTCAGGAAAGCTCCTAACTTTCTACGAGGTGATGTATCTCTGATCTCACCCGGATCACTTGTGATCTAGGAAACCATGGTGACACAAGACGTACCTTGCGATTAATAAAAACTAAAATATTAGTTAATCAATATAACTTGTTGTGCTTATATCAGATATCAAATGTAAAGTTTAAAACTTTCATAGGTTGTTTGTCATTTAATTTAACTGATTTATATTATAAGGTTCCGTCTATGCAGTTAGTAAAAACATTTATTTAACATGTTAAGAAAATATTTTTATGCATTTAAATGTATTTAACATGTTAAGAATGTAACTTTTTAATATAACTTGTTGTGCTTATATCAGATATCAAATGTTAAGTTTAATACTTGCATTTGT
The DNA here is from genome assembly GCA_030545235.1 of Helianthus tuberosus. Lineage (NCBI taxonomy): Eukaryota > Viridiplantae > Streptophyta > Magnoliopsida > Asterales > Asteraceae > Helianthus > Helianthus tuberosus. Next base: position 70,890,535 of record CM060411.1, read on the forward strand.
TGTGTGTTATTTATTTTTGGTGTGATTTATATTATAAGATTATATATATGCAGTTTGTAAAAACATTTATTTAACATGTTAAGAAAATATTTATCTGCTTTTTCTTATTGTTAACATTTTAAGAATGTAACTTTTTAATATAACTTGTTGTGCTTATATCAGATATCAAATGTTAAGTTTAATACTTGCATTTGTTGTGTGTTCTTTTTTTTGTGTGATTTATATTATAAGATTACATGTATGCAGTTAGTAAAAACGTTTATTTAACATGTTAAGAAAATATTTATCTGCTTTTTCTTATAGTAAAGTTTTTAATATAACTTGTTGTGCTTATATCAGATATCAAATGTTAAGTTTAAAAGTTTTAAAGGTTGTTTGTCATTAATTTTATGTGATTTATATTATAGGATTACATGTATGCAGTTAGTAAAAACATTTATTTAACATGTTAAGAAAATATTCCGTGTTAATTAAAATTGTTTCCAATGGTATATTGTCGGGAAAGCTCCTAACCTTATACGAGGTGATGTATCTCTGATCTCACCCGGATCACTCATGATCTAGGAAACCATGGTGACATAAGACGTACCTTGCGATTAATAAAAACTAAAATATTAGTTAATCAATATAACTTGTTGTGCTTATATCAGATATCAAATGTAAAGTTTAAAACTTTCATAGGTTGTTTGTCATTTAATTTAACTGATTTATATTATAAGGTTACGTCTATGCAGTTAGTAAAAACATTTATTTAACATGTTAAGAAAATATTTATCTGCATTTAAATGTATTTAACATGTTTAGAATGTAACTTTTTAATATAACTTGTTGTGCTTATATCAGATATCAAATGTTAAGTTTAATACTTGCATTTGTTGTGTGATTTTTTTTGGTGTGATTTATATTATAAGATTACATGTATGCAGTCAGTAAAAACATTTATTTAACATGTTAAGAAAATATTTATCTGCTTTTTCTTATAGTTAACATTTTAAGAATATAACTTTTTAATATAACTTGTTGTGCTTATATCAGATATCAAATGTTAAGTTTAATACTTGCATTTGTTGTGTGTTATTTTTTTTTGGTGTGATTTATATTATAAGATTACATGTATGTAGTTAGTAAAAACATTTATTTAACATGTTAAGAAAATATTTATCTGCCTTTTCTTATAGTTAACTTTTTAATATAACTTGTTGTGCTTATATCAGATATCAAATGTTAAGTTTAAAACATGCATTTGTTGTTTGTCATTTATTTTATGTGATTTATATTTTAAGATTACATGTATGCAGTTAGTAAAAACATTTATTTAACATGTTAAGAAAATATTCCGTGTTAATTAAAATTGTTTCCAATGGTATATTGTCGGGAAAGCTCCCAACCTTCTACGAGGTGATGTATCTCTGATCTCACCCGATCACTTGTGATCTAGGAAACCATGGTGACACAAAACGTACCTTGCGATTAATAAAAACTAAAATATTAGTTAATCAATATAACTTGTTGTGCTTATATCAGATATCAAATGTAAAGTTTAAAACTTTCATAGGTTGTTTGTCATTTAATTTAACTAATTTATATTATAAGGTTACGTCTATGCAGTTAGTAAAAACATTTATTTAACATGTTAAGAGAATATTTATCTGCTTTTTAATATAGTTAACATGTTAAGAATATAAATTTTTAATATAACTTGTGTGCTTATATCATATATTAAATGTAAATTTTAATACTTGCATAGGTTGTTTGTCATTTAATTTAAGTGATTTATATTATAAGATTACATGTATGCAGTTAGTAAAAACATTTATTTAACATGTTAAGAAAATATTTATCTGCTTTTTAATATAATTAACATGGTAAGAATATAACTTTTTTAATATAACTTGTTCTGCTTATATAAGATATCAAATGTAAAGATTAAAAATTGCATAAGTTGTTTGCCATTTAATTTGACCTTATATTTAAAATGTTAAATAAATATTTAAGATGTTAAGAATTTGAGCTTATAATTTTTGTTTTATAAAGGTTACATTGAAAATTCAAAATGGATGGAATGAATGATAATCTTATAGTAGGACCAAGTGTAAGTACAAGTGAAGGACCAAGTGAATTTGAAGGTGAGAGTATTAAATTTTTTTCTCTCTGTCTTATAAATATTATTGTTATTAATATAATTATCTTTAAAACTATATATATGATTTGATTTCCCTTTTGTTTTTCTTTTCAGCATATAATTATATGTCAACAAGTGAATCTTACAACAGTTATGCAAGCAGCACTCCTCATGGATCTTTATTTTGGGTACCAAATGTGCCAGAAGAAAATAGACTGTCTATTGATCAAAAGTTCAAAACCTTAGAGAGTGGAATTCAAGCATATTCAGAATATGCAGAAAAATGTGGTTTTGATACCAGATTGTCTACGCAAAAGCACGATAAAGATGGAAATATTAAAATAAAATATATACTACCTACGTCCCATTAAAAGTGTCCTACTTTGAATTTTCAAAGTCTTTGTTTATAAACTTTGACCTTAACTAATTTTGTTTGTGTTAGATAATACTTGATGAAAGTTATACAATTTTAGTGTGTTTTACAAGTGTTTTTATCGGGTTAATTTTCATCACGTTTTATATAACTCAAAAAATATATAATTAAAGTCAAAGTTTATGAATAAAGACTTTGAAAATACAAAATAAGACACATTTAGTGGGACGGAGAGAGTACTTTGCAACAAAGCAATCGCTCCTGAAAATGTTAGTGTTGATACGTTGGATGAAAAAGATAGTGGTAAAAAAAAGATTACATGTATGCAGTTAGTAAAAGCATTTATTTAACATGTTAAGAAAATGTTCTGTATTATTTATAATTATTCGCAATGGTATATTGTCGGGAGAGCTCCTAACCTTCTACGAGGTGATGTATCTCTGATCTCACCCGGATCACTCGTGATCTAGGAAACCATGGTGACACAAGACGTACCTTGCGATTAATAAAATCTAAAATATTAGTTAATCAATATAACTTGTTGTGCTTATATCAGATATCAAATGTAAAGTTTAAAACTTTTATAGGTTGTTTGTCATTTAATTTAACTGATTTATATTATAAGGTTACGCCTATGCAGTTAGTAAAAACATTTATTTAACATGTTAAGAAAATATTTATCTGCATTTAAATATATTTAACATGTTAAGAATATAACTTTTTAATATAACTTGTTGTGCTTATATCAGATATCAAATGTAAATTTTAAAACTTGCATAGGTTGTTTGTCATTTATTTTATGTGATTTATATTATAAGATTACATGTATGCAGTTAGTAAAATCATTTATTTAACATGTTAAGAAAATATTCTGTATTATTTATAATTATTCGCAATGGTATATTGTCGGGAAAGCTCCTAACCTTCTACGAGGTGATGTTTCTCTGATCTCACCCGGATCACCCGTGATCTAGGAAACCATGGTGACACAAGACGTACCTTGCGATTAATAAAAACTAAAATATTAGTTAATCAATATAACTTGTTGTGCTTATATCATATATCAAATGTAAAGTTTAAAACTTTCATAGGTTGTTTGTCATTTAATTTTACTGATTTATATTATAAGGTTATTGTCAATGCAGTTAGTAAAAACATTTATTTAACATGTTAAGAAAATATTTATCTGTTTTTTAATATAGTTAACATGTTAAGAATATAAATATTATTTGTTTTATAAAGTCCATCTTAGTTATTTATTTATAGATTTTCATATTGTTTTTTGTTTTGTTTTGTTTTGTTTTGAAGTTAACAAAAAACAAAAAAAATTTGAAGTTTACTTTTATAAGACTTTTTTTAAAATTAACATGTTAAATTAAAACTTTAATTTCAGGTTACCCGTAATACAGAAGATGGAAATATTGAATGTTCATGTCAAATGTTTTTGAGACTTGGAATACTATGCAAACATATATTCCATGTTTTAAATAACTATGATATTGAAGAAATTCCTGAAAAGTATATATGCAAACGTTGGATGAAGGACTTGATTCCTGCAGATGTAAGACAAAAAAAAGTTATATACAGTGAAACAGATATTGAAGCTGAAGAAATGGCTAACAAAGCAATATCTTCCGTTGATTATTGTTTAAGGGCTTTGATGAATAACAAAGCTGAACTTAAAGAGTTTGTGGAAAAAATAGAGGATATGAGAACAGAAATACAAGCTAAAGAGCTAAATCAAGAAAAATTACCGAAGGAAGCTAGGTTTGAATCAATGCTTGGAGTACGTGTTAGAGAACAAAATGAAATTCAAAATCCAATTAGAATTAGAAACAAAGGTTCTGGTAAAGGCAAAAGATTAAAGGGTCCAGGCGAGAAGGCTATTGAAAAGAAAAAGAGAACCATACGAAAGTGCAATTTATGTGGAATTTACACAGATACACATGATAGTAGAAATTGTAGAAAGTATCATGAGGAATTAGAAAGACAGGCTGAAGAAAACAAGAACAAAGAAAAAGGAAATTAGGAATGTGAAGAAAGCAAGAAAAGAAATGGTCGTTTATTTTGTAAATCATTGATCTTTAATCTTTAATGATGGTTTAATGTAGTGACTTGGAGATTATTATTTATTAAATATTATGACTTTTTTTAAGTTTTTTTATTTATTTTTATATTTTTAAATGTTTCTACGTGTTTTTTATAAGGAAACAATCTGAAAAAATATTTAGCAATGTGTGATATAAAAAAAGTTGACAATTTAGAATATAAGAGTTCTTTTAGTAATGTTTATTATAAGATTACATGAACGCATTTAGTAAAACAATTATTTAACATGTTAAGAAAATATTCATATTAATGATAAATATTTGTAGTGGAATATTACGAGGTCATGTATCTCCAATCTCACCCAGATCACTTGGGATCTAGGAAACCATGGTAACACAAAAATTACCTTGCAATTAATAAAATTTAAAATAATAATAAGATACAAAATGTATTATAGTGTGAGGTTCATTGGGGAACACAAAAAAAGTAGGATATAGGAGAACACTTGTAAAAAATTAACTTAACATGTTAAAATTATTTTTTATTTTGATTAGTTTATACCCATTTTTATAAAAAAAACCGCTGAAAAAATTTCAAAAATGTTTCTACATTTATTTATAAAAAATAGCATCGAAAAACATTTAGAAAAAAAAATAATTTTTAACATGTTAAGTTATTGTGCTTGGTTCCCCACGTTTTTAGTGTTTCCCAATGAATCCTCCCTGTATATTATAAGATTTCTTGTTTGCAGTTAGTAAAAACTGGATGTTAAGAAAATATAACAACAAAACTCATGTTTTTTTAACATGTTAAGATTAATTTTTAAGAGTGTTCATCGGTTCCCCAGCTTTTTAGTGTTTCCCAATAAACCATACCCATATAAGATTACTTGTTTGCGGTTATTAAATATAATAATTTAACATGTTAAGAAAATATAATATCAAAACTCATGTTTTTATTTAACATGTTAAGTTTAATTTTTAAGAGTGTTCTTCGGTTCCCCAGTTTTTTAGTGTTTCCCAATGAACCATCTGCATATAAGATTACTTGTTTGCAGTTAGTAAAAACAATAATTTATCATGTTAAGAAAATATAACTTCAAAACTCATGTTTTTTTAACATGATAAGTTTAATTTTTAAGAGTGTTTCTTGGTTCGCCACTTTTTTAGTGTTTTCCTTGTAAGATTACTTTTTTGCAGTTAGTAAAAACAATTATTTAACATGTTAAAAAAATATAACATCAAAACTGATAATTTAAAAAAAATTGTCGTGAAGAATTGAACTCAAGGAATACATTAACAAAAAAAAATTAAATTTTTGATAGAAAAATTCATTACATCTTCAAACCTCTGTTGTTGCAGGGTGGCATCCCCTAAACCCTTAGAGTAGGTGTACACGCACAATTTTTATCGTTATCTACTGTCATAATCTTGTTTTGGCATATTCATTAAGTTTTATTTAGAAAAGAAATGCCAATAGATAAAAAATGGTTTCTATCAACATACACTAAAATCTATAATAATAAGCGACTCTATGCCACTTGTTTATTGCCCCTTTAATCTTGACAAAAGAAACATGATTAAAGATTTTACCACCATCAATCAGTCAGGCCACCACTAACTATACATCAAATCTGACCTTATAAAAGCCACATTTAGAGATCACAAGGTGATTCTTCCTTTTCATATCATACTACAATTCCAATTCATGAATCAAATACATTGATAAAGCTTTTGTTTGTTCATATTAACTATAAAAGACTTACTTCTTTGCTTTTCTTGTTGATCTCTTTTAGTCCTTTCCTGAAAAAGGTCATTGCTCCACGTGGCCCATGCAGTGACTTGTGTGTTGTGGTTGTCAAAACATCTGCATATTCAAAAGGTGACGGTACAACACCAGCAGCAACCAACCGACTGATGTGTGCCATGTCAGCTAATATAATAGCTTTTTGTTTGTCACAAACCTGTGAAAAGTGAGGAAAAAAGGAAACTGAGATGCTATGCTTGAAAACCCAAACATATATGAGTCAACACCGAAGTATAACATATTATATATGAGAAGAACTATGTTGGCCATGATTAAATTCCTAACGAACTGTGCTATCTTGAAGCTAGAATAGACATTTTACATTAAAACAAAAAGATTTACCTTGCGCATGCGAGCATAATCATATACTCGAGCATAGGCACATGCACCAGCTTCAATTAATTTTGGCCTAAAAAGCACGGCACTTTTCTCCATCTGTAACATAAATTCATTTTTTTCATAAGAAAAAAAGAAAGAAAAGAAGACTTCATGCGGATAAGAAGTAAATTTTCTTGATGTCACATGATCGTAATACTACATATACTATATAGTATTACGTAATACTACATATACTATATAGTATTACGTAATACTATATATACTATATAGTATTACTATCATATGAGAATAAGTAAATATGTACATTCGCTACAAAACTATCCACACGACAATATAACTATGAATTTTTTAATCATTTACTCAAAATAAATAATACACAGTAAGTGGATCTTACCCCTGATTTCCGAATCTGGAAAATGCAATGTAAAAGGGGTACCTGAAAGTTGACCTAAACCATAGCCATTCAAATTGAAGATGATCCACTGCACCACTCCTAGGGCAAAAGATACGTAGAAACCAAAGGTAAAAAAAAAAAAAAAAACTACAACTACTTTAATATCTGAATTAATATCTGAAATTTCAGCAAAAGATGAACTTACCAACAATTGAGGAATTTTTAAGCTAAGATTTCTTACTAATCGAACCCTAGCCGCTGATGACTTGAATCGGTGACGACTTTCCAATCCAGCCACCGAACCGCCGTCTCTAGAAGCCTAATTAGGACGATTGGCAGTCATCGCATGTGGCGGTCACTTCGTCCGAAGCTTCTATCCCTTTCGAGCCTGTTTGAACCCATTTGTCCAACTTCTTTTCTTAACACGGGTTGCAAGATCTTGGACTTCTTTCGGGCCTCTGCTGCGGCTCTTGAGACGTCTTCTGCGTTTAAACGGGCCAAGGTCCATGGGCTGATCTTCACAACTGCGGAATTCTTTTTCTTGATGGGGTCATCAAGTGTCTTTTTCCCTAGTGAGCTAACTGAGCTGGTCTCAGGTGGGACCACATCATACTGTAAACAAAATACATACATAATTAACAAACAGAACTTGATACAGTGAAAAGGGAAGTTTATGCTTTGACCCTTATTGAAAATGACCTGATCTTCAACGAACAAACGTGGAGGAGTACACCACGCGCCTTGGCGGAAAGTATTGAAAGAACTGACACTGCTGAAACCCGTGAGCGAGCTAGCTGGCGACATTTGAGGACTTTGTGGGCCCCCAAATCCTTGTTGCTCCTGCTCCCTTAATGCTATGATATAACCATATGTGCTAATTCCCTGTTACCATAAATGTTAAAACCACAAAACAAGATATAAGCTTGACGCTCAAATGGTTCCAACAGTAGTGTGTCATATCAACCCATTTGCTTATAAATGGGTTGATTTGGGTTGTGTTTTATCATGAATCTTCAAAACAGGTCAAATAACAGAACGAAAAAAGGGAACAAGTCAAATAGCGCTCAAATATTACTTTTTAAAGCATACAAATTTGTAATAATGTTGTTTTTGTTATAACCCCAACCTGTTTCCACCTGAACCCGATTCGGCCCGCCTATCTTGACATGTGTAATAGAAAGAAACAAGATCACATAAAAAGTATATATTAATTAAGATCACCTTCTTTATGAGAAGAAGGTGAAAGAAGAAGAGCTGGATAAGCAGTAGCGTTGCAATCATCGCCAAAATCGTGCATACTGCCTGTCAGATTTTGACTAGTCTTAGTCAAAGGTTATCAATTTTGAATTCAAAAAGAGTTGCGTCGAATGTTAAATTCAAATCAGATGCTAACCACAACTGCAACATAAGGAGCTAATTTTAAACTGCTTTCTAACTTTGAAGCTACTTCAGATTTGTATCTCTTGTGGTCGATGACGCAACTTATCAATACAACAATCCCGGTTGACCATTGTAGTATAAGCTTCATTTCTCAAAGTCAAACATCAGAAAACCTGTGTTAGATGTTGAAATTTTAACTAAATGTCAATACAGCAATATATCTTACAGGTTGGACCATACCAGGAGAAGAGCAGAGACCATAAGTGTGAAGAACTTTTTATAGTTTTTCTTCCCAACACAGTTATTGAGCCACTACAAGAAAGTTGAGACGTTAGGTTTTTAATTAGTCAACGCTCAACAAGAAGTCAAATAAGTATTCACATTATTTCAACGATATACCCTGCAATGATGATCAAATCGATCGACACATTTGTCACATACTCTGCAGTGCTTGCTGTACTTGAAAACCTACAAGAAAGCCAAACCTAATGTTCAATTGTTATGATTTATTTTCTGACTTTGACTTTACAGGTCAAAGTTTTGACCTCTGAATATCAAAATAAGACTAGCCTGCTTGTAAAATCAAGCATTATATAACAAAATTATTTGTACTAATTCAATTAATTTCAAATTTCCAAGACATCACATCAAGTTTGAAGTCAGAAAACGATAGTTTGACCTCAAAAGTCAAACGCACCTCAACCTCGCACAAACTGCAGTAAAATATGCCATCTTCACTTGTTTGGTGTTGAGAAGACTCCTCTTCTGAACTCTAACAATGACACGTGAGAGCACGAGGAATCAGACACAAAACAGCCATTAAACAAGACGGTGACAACGTGGCTTTTACGGTTTTAGACCTCTCATCATTCGCGTCTTTAGTTAGAGAATCTCCACCATGGTTTGACCCTTCTTTTCTAGCATTTGTTTGGCTGTTGGGGGGTTTTACAATACTTTCTGGACTTGAAACCCCCTGCATCTGCTGGATCAGCACCAGCAGACCAAATATACAAGCCAAATGCACATGTAATCTGATAAGAAGATAAACAAGTGACTCGAGTTTTATATATAGTATTACGATCTATTACACTAACTATTGAACACGTATAAAACATGTGACATGACAAATGTAGAACAAGCATTAAAACATGTGACATGAATGCAGTCTGTGATCACATACCTATAGGTCTATATAGAGTATTACGATCATGTGAGAATCAGTAAATATAAACAACATTATGAAGCACTTTAACCAACAAGTAGCCAAGAACAATTAATTAAAGTTTAATTGTTAAACCTGTTCATTAAGGCAATTTATCAAACACTTGGCAGGTGTATGCACATGATGCGAAATTACATCAAACTCAAATCATCTAAAACAATTAGACCTAAACACAACACAACACAACACAAAATCAAGACCTAAAATTCATTTGACAAAATTTAACATGTTAAAAAAAAGTTTTTACATAAGACAAAGTAAGATATAGAATCCATATCACTAAAACTCATTTTGACAAAATTTAACATGTTAAAAAAAAGTTTTTACATAAAACAAATTGGCAATTCACGTAAAACAATTATGAATGCTTATTAATTAGAAAACTCGATGGATATTCAATCAGAATTATGATGAATTCGTTATAAACTACAAAATCCAGATAAGGTAATTTGAAATCAATATTAAAACTAAAACGAGCAAGATCAAGTGTAGAATGAACCTCACCGATTCACAGGCGACATTCACAAAGAGCATAATCCTTCGTTGTGTAATTGTTATGGCTATACAGATCGTGATTTCTGTGGTGCAGATCAGGTTTTAAATACACACAGCATGTGTATTCGAACAGATAACGTGAAGGACGGACGGCGGCGAGAGGTGGTGGCGGCGGCGGTGGGGAAGGCAGAGGGGAAAGGGACGGTGGAGGAGATGTGAACGACCTAATTGAAACTTTTCAAAATGACAATAATACCCCTCCGCGTTTTTTAGACTTAAAAAATTTGATCTATAATCTCAGCCCTTGATTAACTTAATCCAAGGGTGTTCCCCTGTTCCCCTGTTCCCCACTTTTTTGGTGTTCCCCAATGAACCCCACACTATATATATATATATATATATAGGAATAAGTTAAAATGAGAACCACCCCCGCGGGGGGGCGTTGACCACGATTTTTTTTACAACTAGATGTGTATATTTTAACAACCTACGTAAAGTTTGGGTTTAAACAGCGCGCCCGAGGGGGTAGTTTTTTACGCCCAAAGTTTGGTTAAAAAAAAAGAAAAATTAAAAAAAATTAAAAAAAACCCAAACTTTGGGCGTAAAAAACTACCCCCTCGGGCGCGCCGTTTAAACCCAAACTTTACGTAGGTTGTTAAAATATACACATCTAGTTGTAAAAAAAAAAATCGTGGTCAACGGCCCCCCGCGGGGGTGGTTCTCGCGGGTTCTTACAACTCGAGGTGGTTCTCATTTTAACCTTCCCCTATATATATATATATATATATAGGGTAAGGTTCATGCGAGAACCACCCTTATTGCGAGAACCGCGAGAACCAATGTGAACACAAAATAAAATCTAAAAAAAATCAAAAAAGCACTCAAAATTTTTTTTTTATTTTTTTTAATATTTTTTAATAAAAAATCGCTATATTTCGTTACCATAAAAAAAAAAAAAAAAAAAAAAACTTTTTTTTTCGAGTAACAGTTATCCATGCACATGTGCATATGTATCGTTACTTTAACAAATTCGGTAATACGTTATCAGGAATAGACAATTTCACTTTAATTTACAATACCATTAGTAATACACTACTTTTTACATTACCAATATTCAAAATGCACATGTGCATAATTAGGTATAACCATGATATAACGTGTTTTGATACAAAAAGTTTGTGATTTTAAATGGAGAAGAAGACCCATATACATGTTTTTTGGTTAGTTATATCTAGTGGTTGATGGTTTGGTTATAGTTGTCAATTTTTTATGTAATATGTTGATTGGATGGTATAAATGGTGTTTACATACATGTAATAAAGTGAAAATATTGTTAATGGTATTGTATTATGGATGGTAGGAGGTAATGGTATTGTATTATGGATGGTAGGAGGTAATGGTAGTGTATTATGGATGGTATGATAGATGAAAGGGAAAGTGTATTCAAAGTGGTGTACCAAAACACCTTATTTCATGTTGATACATATAAATGCACATGTGCATTTCTAATATTGGTAATGTAAAAAGTAGTGTATTACATATGGTAGTGTAAATGAAAGTGCAATTGTCTAATATATGTAATGAATTACGGAATTTGTCAAAGAAATGACAAAAATGCACATGTGCATGCTTGTGTATTATGGATGGAATGATAGATGAAAGAGAAAGTAGTGTACCAAAACACCTTATTTCCTGTTGATACATATAGATACACATGTGCATTTCTAACATTGTTAACGTAAAAAGTAGTGTATTACACGTGTTAGTGTAAATGAAAGTGCAATTGACTATTATTTGTAATGAATTACGGAATTTGACAAAGAAACGATACATATGCACATGTGCATGGATAACTGTTACTCGAAATTTTTTTTTTGAAATTTTTTTTTATTTTTTTATTAACAAAATATTGCGAATTTTTCAAAAAAAATAGTAAAAAAATAAAAAAATTTTTTTTGGTGTTTTTTAGATTTTTTTAGGAATTACTGTTTGTGTTCACACTGGTTCTCGCGGTTCTCGCAATAAAGGGTGGTTCCTAACGGATCTTTGTCCTATATATATATATATATATATATATTATTTCTAGGGGTTCATCCAATACTGCATATTTCGCTTGTCGTACTTCCAAACGAGCTTCTCCCCTATTTACCTAATTCTCTCTCCCTCATCTACTAACTCCTCACCAAATGTGCGGAGTTCCTGCACGTTTTCGGTACTCATGGGTGGTGGTGGTGCGGGTATTGGTTCAGGGTACATAGGTAAAGGTTCTCCATATGGGTATGGATTTTCTAGTATTTCCCGAACATACAGATCGGCATTCCAATATGGATCGAGAGGATCAAGATTGGGGTATGGTGCTACAGGGTTTGGTATGGGTTCCTCTTGTGGGTAGAGTTCTCGATAATCCCTATGGTCATCATTCCATGGATCATAAACTAAGGGATTGGGTGTTGGAACTCTAGGTATCTCATCAGGGTTGAAAGCTGGTATGGGAACTGGTTCCTCTTGGTTGGGTTCTATTTCCATTGGCTGAGTTGGAAATAGTGGTAGTGGCTGTGGTGCAATGATTTGTTCTAGATTTGAGTCTGCGGCAGTGGTAGCTAATATGTGAAAGTTAGCCAATCGCCTATTGATTATGTCTTGGGTCTGGGTGTTCATCTCTCTATTTGCTGCTGCTAAAGCCCTTTGTTGCTGTAATTTACTCATTCTTTTCCCACGCTCATGTGTTCCCCGACTGAACCGTCCTCTCTTTTTGGTAGGGAATGGTTATGCGGATTGCGCTTTAAAGATGAATATCCCCTCTTCGGTGTCAGCTGAGTACCCCGAAGGAGTAGGCTGGGAGGAAGTTCCTTCATCTCTAGGAGAATTAGATAGGTGACAATAGGCGTCAGATGGTCCTTGATCACTCATACTGTAAACTAACAGATTGTCAAATAACACAAAACAATAATATTCATGTATGCACATAGTCACATAGATTATTTCCTAACAAAATTGACAATTTTGATGTCAGCAGAACACTTCTGTGGCTGAAATCAGTGGTTGTAGCTCTGATACCACCTCCTGTCGCAACCCTCGACTCTTTTGCCCAGGAGGCGGACGACCGCGAGCTACTCAGAGCGGTGGTATCGGTGTTTATTTAATTTTGGCAGCGGAATTTACATCAGGACCGTAGTTAGGAAATATTTTATCAGAGTAAAACACATCATTTTTATAAGTAATAAACACATGGGTAAAACCCAAGTTTCCATTCATCATATGTTTGTAGGGATAAACCCTAATTTATTGAAATAAACTTCTTCTTTATTTAGGTAACTTTTATAGCCCCTTTTCCAAGCCTTTAGTGCTCTCCAGCTGGCTTCTATTTGGCTTTTACATTTTGTTACCTGAAACGCGTTTAAAACATTTTTGTCAGTGGAAAATACTAGTGAGTGAATCCCAGTTTAATCAAAACAAGTTTTATCATTTTACAGCATTGAGGGCAATCCAGCAATTACATTTGTTTACATCTATCAGATTACCACCCACGGTACCGTCAACCCTGACTTGTGGTCATGTTTACTCACAGTGTAGTAACAAGTAATGTATACAAAACCCCAACATACCGACGGTAATTGTAGAATCACAAATACTCAGTCACTGTTAAATTACAATTAAAAACAATTGAGGTTTTGTAAAAACAATTTACAAAAAGAGGGATTACTCACATTGCTAATTTAGGTATTTCCTTGTGACTTCCTGGTTATAATCTATTAATTTAAACAATGCACACCATTAGCTATACCCTCTCCCCGAGACAGAACTCCAACGACTAAGTCAGGCAGAGCCTTGACATGCGTTACGGAGCACTAGATCAATCGGTTAGGGTAACTAATACGTAACCGGGGGTTATAATACTTACATCGAGGCAAAGCTTCACTATTTAGTGGGTATAATACTCGAAGATTATTTGTAATATTCAGAATTTGAGAGGATTCGAAATTTGTGAACGAAATTCAACTGAAGCCAAACGATCCTATTTATAGTGCTGATCAGAGGGTGGATCGCGGCCCGCGACCCCCTGTGCGTGTTCTTTCGCGGCCCGCGAGGCAGACTAGGGTAGGCCCTAGCTTAGCTGAGTTGACAACTAGCCTCGACACGATACGGTCACGTGGCGGCACCGGGTCAAGCCTGGTGTCACGGCCCCCGACCCACCCTGGACGGAATCGGGAGTCGCGAACAGCCCAGCGGTACCGGTGATTGTTTTGAAAACGTTGCAGCAGAAATTTTATCAGGACCGTGAGTTAGGAAAAATATCAGAGTTTAGAAAACACCGGATTTTATTTAATAAATGGGATAAACCCATGTTTTATAATGGTAGCTTTAATAAAGATAAATTTTATTACATAAAACAATATTTCTTATTTTGATTTAATTAATAAATAAGCCACTTCTTGATGCCTTTCAGTGCCGTATCCATCTCTTACTCCAATCTACTGTAATTACCTGAAAAGTGTTTTAAAAAGGTTTTGTCAGCGGGAAATACTGAGTGAATCATTCTATTTTTGAAAACGACTCATTTGTTATAATTAACAGTATTAAGAGAGATTACAATGTTTCAGATATCAAACCAACTACCCACAGTATTTGTCACTCGACTCTTTTCTGTGACTGTGGTCATATCACCATTGGCTGCCCCAATGAATGACGGTTATCACTAAACTTAGGTTCGCCCACCTAAAGTGATAAAACTGCAATACTGTGCACAATACCCCACATACCGGCTGTAATTTGGTGATTACATAAACTTAATCACTGTAATTATAACTTTGAAAATAATTTTGGAGTATTGTAAAACAGTTGATAAAAAGAGAATGACTCACATTATAAACATTCAGATTCATACGGGCAAAGTTTTAGTCTACAGATAAGCCTTGATATATTGCAGATTTATACAGGCAGAGCTTAGCCTATTGATTTAGCCTTATAACCTAGTGCACACGAACTAGGTAAATAACTAATACAGCTTTTACGATTACTCACGAGATTAAAACCCTCACAGCGAATGACAAAGTGCAATACTTAACAATTCAGCGGATTCACAACGAATGACAGAGTATAGTCCGAGTTCGAACAGCACTCAAACATTCAATTCGAAATCACGATGAATAACAAAGTATAACCCAATTTGTGCAGCACTTAAACATCCATTGGATAGTTTAATCGATCGGACATTGAATCGTAATAGCGATCGAGTTAATACCCTCTATCGTAGCAGCACCCCCTCTACTAATTAGTGATTTTGATAGTAATCGGACGATATCTCAGCGTACGTTTGGAATTTGATCATCGCTCAAATGTCAGAATTCAAGTGCCAAGGCCTCCTATTTATACACGAAATTGGACATGCTTACGGACCGTAAGACTATTAATGTTACGGTCCGTAAGGGACACGAATTACTTATAGGCTTGCCACGCGTGGGACTAGGCTAGCTGACTCGACAGAATTGATAAATTCGATTTATTTAATGAGTTATATGGATAATCGTCAAGTAGGGAATACCCCCCCTGAGTTTTAGGGGCCCTGATCCTGATTCTGATTGTTCTGATATTTTTAGGGTTTGTGTAGAATCACTTGGGTGTCTTAATTAGAGTTTCCTTTTAGATAAAATAATAAAATAAATAGGACTTTTTAATGAGGGTCGTTACACCTGGTGGCCAGCTGTCGCGCCCCGCGACGGACCTTTTGGTCTGTGCCGCGCCCCGC
This sequence comes from Helianthus tuberosus, assembly GCA_030545235.1. Classification (NCBI taxonomy): domain Eukaryota; kingdom Viridiplantae; phylum Streptophyta; class Magnoliopsida; order Asterales; family Asteraceae; genus Helianthus; species Helianthus tuberosus. The sequence continues at coordinate 70,906,461 of CM060411.1, forward strand.
GAGGGCCTATCAGACTTGATTTTATTTGATTTTTGTAAAATTTAAGGTATCTGGGGCCCACTTTTCGTATACGGGGTGTATTTAGGACATTTGGAACATGTTTAAGGGTTTCGGGAGAGTTGTTATAGTTTCCATGTTTGCAAACTTTTTCATTAACATACTTAACAGGAGGATGTTAAGTATGGTGTCTTGATACTCTACGAATCGTGATGAACCGAACCATGCTACATCCACAAGAAGTGCATCAATAGGTTTTTCATTGCTTTTTAATTTTATTCAATAGCAGACCATCTATTTTACAACTTAACATGGATAGGGGCTTGCATGTATTTTAAACAGTTGATACAATCGAGGAGAAGAATGATCCTCTCTCTTGTTTTGCTTGAGCTTTCTCATCAATTATTACAGCAATCATTGTTACACCCCGATATTTCCACATATTACCGGTGGGCCCGGTGGGGAGTATCGTGACGTAGTTGATATCATCATAGTCAATTAACACAATCATAGCACAGCAGAAGTGTTGGAATATAAAATATTATTACAAACCCAAATGTCTGAAAATATTAAGTATTAATTTATAGACGAGCTTGTAATAATAGATCCACAGGCGGATCATTGCAGAATTGTATAAAATGAAGTTTAGCAGACTTTAAGGCATCTTTAAGGATTTGCAAGATCCTCTATTTTGACACCAAGCAGCTCCCAGCCTATTATGTGTAGTACCTGTCACTTAGTCTTTTGAAAATACGTCAGTTTTCACTAAAAATACAATTAACTGACTCATTTTAAAAGAGTTTATGAAAATTGATTTAAGTACAAAAAGGACAAACCATTTATAACTTGGGACAATCTTTATATAAAATCTTGTATACAGTTTTACATGTTTGTCATACATATGGGGCCAGTTTGGAAGCCGGTCATGATTAACCGACTCACCACTATAAAACCCACAAAGGAGTTATCCCCAACATGTGGGTTATATTAGCATTTGCATCTGTTAAGTGTATTCCTACACCCCGTGCATAGGTCTTGGCCATTTTTAAATGAAATGAGCCGAGGATATCCAGTTAATGGTCGTTAACCCCCAATGTTTATGTTATCAAACAAAACAGATTAAAACGGGTTATGCAATTTATTAATCACAATCCGATTAAATGATTTCATACCCGACCAAGCGGTATTATTATACCGTATCCCAAGCCCGTATAGAAAAAATAAGTTAAAAGTATTTACCTGAACTAATACTTGATAAACAACAAAATAACTCAGTCGTATCCATTCTAACTAAATGTAGGTAGCTTTTACCGGGTGGCTCTAGTCTGGAGTGATGGTAATATATAACCAATTCAGAATGCTAACGGTCTTATTTAAGTCGTAGACTTAGACCAGCTAGCTTAAAGTATCTAAAACGGTACGATACGCTAGATTAAGCGATGACCGGAATAGAATGTAATTTAGATCCAACAAGTACGAAGACTTGTATAATATGGGTAAACTAAGTACATTCTGGATTTTGAAGTAAAAACGATAAGGTTAAACCCGTTTCGGCAAACTTACGTAAACTAGTTACGTAAGTCTAACCGTACGCGTATAAGCGACAACGAGTAACCGAATGAATCATATACAAGTCCCAAATATTATTATGCTCAAAATATGTTAATACATCAGTAGGATGTTAACATATATGCCCAAAAAAGTATTTAAAACCAATTTAAGTCCCGTAGGGGTATTTTGGTCATTTTAAGATTTATAAAAGATGTTTAAACATAAACTGAGGTTCTGGTCTAAAACATTTAGTAAAAATATTTATTTTATCATGTTACATCGGTAAGATATCATACATATGTGAGGTTTATCATTTATGGCCAAACTATGCACCGTAGGGGCATTTTGGTCATTTCACATATGTTTTAAGGACCAAATTGGAAGTCTGAGTTCAAGACTTATACTTACTGTTAAAATATTAAAATTCATTTATAAAATTAGTAGGTAACAAGTCTTAGGTGTTAAATATGGTTTTAAACCATACTATGCGCCTAATTAGCGTAAAAGTCGATAATTGACGATATTTGAGATGTTTATGAAAATCTGAGATTTTGATCAGCCTTTAATGTTCAAAATAATTCATTTAGCATATAACATCAGTAGGAAAAGGATTGGCATGTTAATCATGTGTTAATCTCATTTTATAAATAAAAAGGGTATTATCGTCATTTACCGAATCATACGAGAACTCAATGATATGGTCAGTTTATAATCTGGCCAAAAATTCCAAAAATCCTTAAAAATAATATCAAAAACAGTAGGTAATGATTTTGGTGCCAAAATTTGGGTTTAAACATGATTTATGCTAAAAATGTAATTTAATTAATAAAAAATTTCATTTTACGATATCTTGCATAACTTTAGTTTAAGACCAGAAACTGATGTCAAATTTATTTGACATACTTATATATCAGTAATAAAGCTTTTTGTCCTCTCACATATTCAAAAAACTCATTTTTAGATCAAAAGGGCATAATGGGCATTTATAAGCATAATAACGGAAACTAGCATATAATTCAGAATACTAATGACCAGGTAATATAACCTCAGAGGGTTATACTACAACATAATACGGTCCTAATGGAAGCTTAAAACATAAAGGATTTAAGCTTAATTGGGTCAGAACTGAAAGTCAAAGCAAAAGTCAAGCTTTTGCGACTTTCGGTCGCGAATCGACCATAAACTCAGAATTGTCCGGTTGAACATGCTTAGACATGTTCTAATAATATTTACCAAGTTATTTAAGTGATAAAATATGGTTCATGACTTCTATATTATCATTTTTAATTATTTTATGAAAGTCTGACTAGTTTGACGTTTTGACTAGTTACTTTGACCCGGCAATTAACTAGGTAAACGTGATAATTAGGAGGTGCCCTTTTAAGGGTTCAACACTTACCTAATTACGATCACGTAGCCATGTTCGTTGCGAATAATGTATTGACCGTTTACGGTCTATCTAAAAGTCAAAGCATTATTACGATAACGCTTAACTTTTGGCTTAAAATGTCACACCCCAACCGATGGCGGAATCATCGGGGAGCGGCACTGAGCGAAACAGATTGTCCATGAGAATCCATAACGACTATTAATTACCGGATATTTAAAGGTCATGTCCCATACCATAACATATCAAATAAAACAGTTATTACAGATAATTATCTCACAAACAAGTTCTGATCCGACAACTCAGATTCAAAAAAGACAATAGTTTGTTTATTTGTTTCTAGGACTCTTTCCTAGCCTCGATTTCATCACACAGCAAACAAGGCGTCCTAGCATCTTATGCACCTGCCAAATACGTTAAAGTAAAAGTCAATACATATAGTGTAAAGGTGAGCATACAAGTTTAATAATAACATAGTAGAGTTCGAAATCGATTTACGCATAACCAATACGTACAACGTGTGACGTGAGGCATGTTAGTTATCGAAATGATCTTATCGATACCAATGACTGCGGGTTGACTGCCCAAGGCAGTTCGTAATACATATTCACCACTGTGAACCATGCAAATAATTGTCCTTAACAACCCCTGAGTGAACAGGTGCTGAGTCCAAACTGTAGTACTATCGTTGCTAAGGCAGGTAGACAACAATCTATGTGCAAACATAACAAACAGGCATTCATTGAGTGACATATAACATACAATAGCGGTTAGTGTTGAAAGTGTTGCGTAGTGTGATTGATGTGATTTTCGAATAAGTAACGTATGTAACACCCAAAAGTGCGTAAAGCAAAAAGGGAACGAGTATACTCACAGCGATGATGGATTGAAGGGAGCACTTAGAGCGAGTTTAGCCTGAACAGTACGATAGCATAAACGATAAGTGATGCGTAAAACAGTGCAAAGAAACCAAGTGTCGAACAGCAGTCCGACCGGATAGTAATCCGATCGGTTAGCCGATCGATCGGTTGACAATCCGTTCGGATGGTCACCCGATCGGGTGGCCATTCGATTGGATTATCATCTCGTTTGGTGAGGATGTGTTTGTGTATGATGGTTTGACTTTTGAAGTTTTCGACCGTTTCTTCTCCAATATTCCCCCACAAGACTCAGTTATTTTTCCTTGGGGTTCCGTTCCATAATTCAAAGTGGATGTTCTCGCGCGAATCTCAGCAATGACTTGTTCTGATTCTACATATTGATCGTTTTGAACTAAAAGAAAATTTTTGGGCGGAATACACACATTGTGTATAATATCTTCACTCTCAATAGTTACATATAAGTCTCTAGAACATAGAAAAGCAGGATTTGTAGCATTTTGAAAACAGAGAAGTATCTCTACCTTTCAGGTCGGTCGATCGAACGACGGTTCGATCGGACGACGATCCGTATGGTGAGACATTTCTCAGAGAACATGTTCACAGCAGTTTAATCATCCCATCAGATGGTCTACCGATCGGATGACAATCCACTAGAACTGGTAATGCATTGAACATGTTGAAAATTGTTAAGTGTTAAACCAAGGTGCAACCCGATCGGATAGCCGGTCGATCGGATGGCTATCCGATCGGATGGCAATCCGTCCCGTCGATCTAAACGTCTTATCACTTGATTTTGCTTGAAGTGTTGTAGTTTGGATGAGACGTTATGATAGCTTGTTTAAACAAAAAAAACCTCGTCTTGGCCCAAGTGACCCGACCGAACAGGAATCACCCTAGTCCGACCAGTTCACGGTTCAAGACCGTCGTTCATGTTCAAACCCGAAATCACTATCTCTTGGACAGAATCCAGATCTAGAACTGATACATCACTAAGAACGAGTAGACGATCAGAACAAGCTCCTATTCCATCGGGTTTGCGTGCATTGAGTGTAAAAGAGTTGAAAGAAAGTTAGGAAAACCATCTTTCAATCCTTTTCCCCGTGAATATGTTCAGATCTATGCAAGATCTTTGTTTATTCATGTGGAAATCGTCCAGATCCGAGTTGTTCTTGGTGGATTGAAGCCAAAACATGAAGTTCATAAGAACACTATGTTAGTGCATTAATGTCTATCGCCTTCGTCAATCCGAGCCATAGCGAGAAACCGAAGAAATCAAGCTTTATATTGTAATATTTAGATAGAGTTAGCAAGGTGGCGTTTTGGTAATTAATGAGAAGTCTCATTAATTCCAAGGGATATAAATAGGTGAGTTATGACATAAGTTGAAAGACTTTTGCTCATTTTGTGATCTAGAAGTTTGGAGCTTAGAGAGAGAAAGTCTAGAGAGAGAAAGTACTCTCTACGTGATTCTTGTATTGTACACGTCATATATTTCAATAGAATCACGGTTCTAGTACGTTATTGTGTGTTCGGTCACGCACGTTCACGGATTCCGCACGTCGAACGTTCATTACGCAATCGAACAGTGTCAAAACCGATCCTACAATTGGTATCAGAGCTAGGAGCTCGATTGCACTGATCAAACACATTGATTCGTACCAGATTTCAGCGTTTTCAGATCTGAATTTCATCTATTTCTTCATTTTTTTCACTTTTATCACGTTTTTCACTGAAATTCGTCAAATTGAACGGGATTGTGCGAAAACATTTGATTTACAACCCTACCAAATTTCAGATTCAAACTCCTAGCCGTTTAGGAAAAATTTGAGTTTTTCGGTCCGTTTTCGCGTCAAAACATCTGGTTTCGCTCATAGGGTTCGCTTATAGTGACATATTTTGAGGTTTCGCTTTTTCGTCATTGAGTGGTTTCGCTCTTACGTCCATCTAGTGGTTTCGCTCATTTGGTCTGTGACTGGTTTCGTTTTTGTTAACACTAGGTGGTTTCGCTCATAAGACATCACACCTGATTTCGCCTGAAACACATTATTGTCTAATATCGCTCAGACAGTCATCATTTTGTTTGAACATTTAAAGTTGCATGTGAATTGTCGGTATAGTGCAAGTGTTGGTCCAATTAGAATTAACAAAGGTGTTGTTGATGTAAGGTTGTTGGCCATTAACTCAAAGACTACTTGACAAACAAATAGATCTTACAATTAAATTGAGTAAAAAGAAGTTGTCAGCCACTATTATTTTAAGGTTCAATGATATAATCTTGGATATATAATTGTCGGCCACCATTTTGAAAAAATCAATAACTTTGCATGTGAAAAGGTAATGAGTAAATTGAAAGGCCCAATCAAAGTAAATTGAATTTTCGGCTTAATTGTGCTTAGTTGTTTGATCCTATCACCGACCCAATAAAGCTTATCTGCCCAATAACATTTGAAGTGCGTTAAATTCATTTGTCGGTTTAGTGGGTTGTTTGGCCCAACCACAGTTGAACATTAATATCATTGTTGTCACCCACATATTAACAGCGGCTCAATCATAGTAATCGGTTCTCATTTACGGCCCAATCACAATCAAAGTAATCGAAACATAATAAATAGTTGGTCAGCCAAATTAAAATCAAAGTAAAAATTTGCATGTGATCTGATTTATGTTGAAAGTCATTGTCGGCCATTTAATTGAAGATAACAAAGGCTCATGTGATTGGCTTATAGTTCACTGTTGGGTTCAAAAAGTCAAAAGGTTATTCAACCGAACAACATTAATCATTTTTGTCATATAGTGCCACCTGATCAACCAACATACATGTTTGAGTGGTGTCATATAATCGAATTGTAGATCGTTCAAGGTACCACCTGATTCATACTTTTAAATCCACGGCTCAATCAAATTAAATCATTACTTAACATTGTCAAGTACACTTGAATTGTATGTGAAAGTGTTGATCATCATTAATTGCATGTGATTTGTTTTTGTCGTGAAGTACTACTAATCAAGTGGTGGGTACGAAATTTGATTTTGTTTGACTCACTTGATCGGGTCACAATTTGTCGTATTTGTGTTCAAATTTAAAGTGCAACAAATCCAGCGGCAATTCAAACAAGTTGCCACCCAATCCTAATCAGTTTCATTTGTTCGGTGTTTCAGGTGATTTGTCAAGCATCAGATACTCGCACAAGCAAATCCCCACTCGATCCATTGTCGCCTAATCTTTGATGTTCAATCGGATAGTCATCTGACTGTGTGAACTTTCGTATCGTTTGAAAAACTGTCTTTGTAAATCTTTTCATACCGAAACATGGATTCTGAAATTTATATTGCACTGAACAAGTTTGATAATTTTACAGGTATCAAGGGAGAGTCTACAAAAGAATTGATTGACAGGTATTGCCTTCTAGTTGTGGAGATGAGGAGATTGAAGATAACCAAGACCAATGAGGAATTGAAAGACAAATTGGCAAACGCATTGCCATATGATGAGTGGAGTACTTACCTGATGATGTTGAAAAACACTCCAGGCTTTGGTAATCTGAACCTTAGTGGATTCATCGAAAAGATTGAAGCTCAAGAACTTGAGTTCCAAAATATTAGAAAATTGAGGTCTGATTCAAGAGAGAAGAGTAAAACAGCAAGTGATGAAGAAAAATTCAAATCTAAAGAAAATGTTCAAGTGGTAGAGAAGCAAGTTGACCAAATTTCAGGTATTAAAGCTGAGAAGAAGGCTGAATCTGTAAAGATGATCGAGAAGTGCTTAAATTGTGAAAATCTGAAATCTGAAAATGCCAAACTCTTGAGGGATTTAGAGAGTTTGACATTGGAAAACGAATTTTTAAAAGAAAAAGAAAAAGATTCTCAAAATCAAATAAATATTTTAGAAGATGAGAAAGATATTTTTGGTAAAAATAATCTTGAAAAACAAATTGCAATAAATTCTCATCTTGCTAAAATCATTCAGCTTGAAAAAGAAGCTGAAAGTGATCGGAATAAAATTGCTGATTTAGAAAATAAGTTGAAAGGTTTTGTGACTTCTGCACCATATGTGTGTCCAGAACCGATCAATTATATTCCAATAAGTGACAATGTCACAAACTCTGATAATGTCAAAGTTGAGGATTGTGATGAAGGAGCTGATGATGAAAATGAAAAACAAGCTAAACAAAAATTATTTTTAGAATTAAAAGAAAAATTCAAAAATACTGTTTTGCAATCTACTGAAATAGGTGATTGCTCAAAGCAAAAACCTGTTAAGAAGATTGTAGAACAAAAACAAAATTAAAAATTTGAAATTTTTTCAAAATGAAAATAAAAGCTCATCAGTTCAGTCATCCAATCATTATGCAAAATCACAAAAATCTAAAAACAAAAACTCAAAAATAGTTGGTGATGTGTGGTGCAGGTTTGACCCCAGTACTCAAAAGTCAAATCCAGCTTACAAGAAGAATGATGACTACCACAAAACCAGACAATGCTATGATCTGAGCGTTTGGTGTGAAGGTGGTACATGGTATGATAACAGGGTGTGTTACAACTGTGGTTTTCAAGGACACATTGCTGTTAATTGCCAGAGACAGAGATTTGAGACAAGAAGATGTTATGAATGCCAAATCAAAGGTCACATTGCCAGAGATTGCCCAATGAGATCAATTAAAAGATCGAGGGCTGTATCTCAGAAAAGGGTGATGAAGTCAGTCAAAGTCAAAGAAAAGCCCAAGGAACTGAAAGTTTCAGAACAGAAAGTCAAAGAACCTAAAGTTCAAGAAAAGAAAGTGAAGCTTTCTCAGGGGCAGAAAGACAGACTGCGAAAAAAGAGGAAGAAGGCGAGAGAGTATCTGGAGAAGATTTTGTCCTCGGGTTCATCTGTTGGTAAAAATAAGAGTTCTGATGAATCACTTTCCTCGACTGCAAAGTCAAGCAAGATGAATTCGTCAGATACAAATCTGAGGACAAAAGAAAGAAAGAAGAAGAAGAAAGTTACTGGTGATGAATCTGTTTCTTTGGAAACAAAGGAGCCACATGTCGGCGATGAATCTGGCTCATCAAAGTCAGACAAGCCACGTTCAGGCAATGATTCTGGTTCATCAAAGCCAGAGGAGCCAGTTGTTGAGGTAAAAGTAGAGAATTATGGTTTAACAATGGATGATGCAAATTTTCCCCCATTGTTGAACGAGAATTCAAAAGCACCCAAGGACCGTCAGGCTTGGGTGAAACTGTTTAAATGAAAAACCTGACTTGCCAGAACTCCCAGGTTGGTAATTGGGGAGTAGGAATCGGTATCTTTCTTGCGAAATTCACAGGTTGGTAACTGTGATATTTCGACTTACAAGTGGTTAATCAAGGACATTAAGTTGTACTTGATTTAACTATCTTACAAGTGGTATGTTTGTTGAAAATTGTTTTTGTGAAAAACCTATAAGTGTTTGAATAACAATGTGATGAAACTCCATGTTTGTGAAATGGCAAACAAAACTAATTTTCCGGAAAATCCATTTTGATTAAAATAAACTTAAGTGTTTTGAAATCATAATGGGAAAATAGTTTGTTGTCAGGGCAGTTCTGATTGTTTATGCCAAGTGGTTGGCGAATTGAAGCAATTCTTATCAGTTTGTCACGTTATTTGTACAGTTTATTGCTTTCAGTTTCAAATTTTCTCAGAAAGTCAAAATTGAAACATATTTTGATTTTAGGGGGAGAAAAATTTTAAAAAATTAGAAAATTTGAAAATGCCAAAAACATTGAAAAATAAAAAATGAGTTTTGTTGCAAAAAGAGGAAATGATAGTAGATTAGTTGGACTGTCACAGCATGCTAAAGAAATGAAATGTCAAATGTGATAAACGGTCTCACTAAAGATGTGACGATAGGCTCAGCTAGACTAGTAGATTTGCGAGAACGATACAAACTTAAAGAAAAAGCCTAGTTCTAGTGGGAAACATGGTTGAAAGCATAGTACTTAGTTTTGTCCTTCTTGATTGTGTGCCTACTCAGTAATCGCTGATTGTCGAAAGACATAAAACTGGTTAAGTCTGTGAACTTTCACAACTTTGCTAAAAAGTCGCTGTGATTGTGCATTTCATTTTGCCAAGATTTAAACTTGTTTTATTTTTTTATTTTGTTTAAGCATTGGGCATCCTCTGCGTATACGTGAGTATCGACCTGGATGTTATTGCCTAAACGTTCTACTTTATTTTCTTTGGTGTTTCGTTTAAGCTTTGGACCTCCTCTGCGTATACGGAAGTATCGACCTGGTGGTTAAAGCCTAAACAATTTCAACTTGTTTTTATTTTCTTATTTTGTTTAAACATTGGACTTTCTCTGCGTATACGGAAGTATCGACCTGATTGTTAATGTTTAAACATTCTGCGTTATTTTTGCACATATCACAGTTGATGAAAGTTTAAAGGCATTACTTGAGTTAGTGTATTACATGATGAGGGGATATGCTGAGATCGTGAGGTCCATAAGAATTTAGTGCAAAATTAATATACCTAAACGTACTGGTAAGCATTTCGAAAGTTTTTAGATTGAGTTTAAGAGGACACCTATATCGTCAATCTATGTGAATTGTTTAGAACTTAATATGATTAAAGCTTAACGGTGCTTGTGATATGTCTCAAAACTGATATGATCCTCTTACACAAACTCACAAAAATATGTCTGTATATAGTTTATTTCCAAAAATTCAAAAAGATTTTAGTGTGTTTTAGCATAAATTTTAAAAAATTCAAAAATATTTTCGACAACTGATGTTTAAAAGCTGATATTCAAAATCTCAAAGGCTAAACAAGATGAACAATTGGTTTGGTTAAGATGATGAGAAGTTGGAAGATAATCCTCAAATGTTTAGATGATTCATTAATTTGAATCACAATATTGTGTGTTATATGTTTGAGAATTTTGAGTGAATTATTTTAGAGTCAAAATTATTTTGTCTTACGAGAGGTTGAGATGTGTAGGTTTCTGAATCTGTTGCTACGAAAAGCCAGGCGTCGATCCTAAAAGCACGGAATCTTGACGAAAGGGGGAGCCTGAAGAAAGAGACTACCAAGGAGGGGAGCAACTAAAGCTTGAAAACAGATCCACAGGGATTCTGTTAAAAAAAGAGAAAGACAAGACGCTACAAGATTGACTGCGGCAATATCCAAGGGGGAGATTGTTAGTGCATTAATGTCTATCGCCTTCGTCAATCCGAGCCATAGCGAGAAACCGAAGAAATCAAGCTTTATATTGTAATATTTACATAGAGTTAGCAAGGTGGCGTTTTGGTAATTAATGAGAAGTCTCATTAATTCCAAGGGATATAAATAGGAGAGTTATGACATAAGTTGAAAGACTTTTGCTCATTTTGTGATCTAGAAGTTTGGAGCTTAGAGAGAGAAAGTCTAGAGAGAGAAAGTACTCTCTACGTGATTATTGTATTGTACACGTCATATATTTCAATAGAATCACGGTTCTAGTACGTTATTGTGTGTTCGGTCATGCACGTTCACGGATTCCGCACGTCGAACTTTCATTACGCAATCGAACGGTGTCAAAACCGATCCTACACACTATGCTGACATCATCCTAGAACACCTCAAATCTACTGATTTCACGGTTAAAAGTTAAGATTCAAAAGATAGAAAGGTGTAGGAGTGCGTGTAGATCAAGAAAGTACAAGGTTTAGGTTGAAAACTTACAAGATTTGAGAGAAATCGGAGGAAAAGAGCTTGAGAGCGGCTGGATCGAGTAAGGAGTTGTCACCATCAAATGAGGTAACAAGTGAGGTATTTATAGGATTTCCCAAAATGGAAAGCACTGGCCGATCGGGTGGCTGGTCCGATCGGGTGGCGGCCCGATCGGGTGACAACTCGATCGGATGGCTATCCGATCGGTTGGCCACTCGACACTAGTGTTCAGCGTGACGAGTTTTGTTGTTTCGATTCGCGTGTAGTGCGTTGCGATGTGATTCGAGTGAGCGATTCGATAGAGTTTCCCTTAATATTACTTTTAATCCCAACTACTATATCTAACATACAATCATCCTAAATATCTTACGTTTAGCGTTTGCGATTCGATTGCGATAGCGTTGCGATTGCATTTCGATTGATCACCACATATAACATAAATAATTTAAACTTGCACAAGTAACACATAAGTAGCACACACACATAAAACAATATCCAAAGCGCGTAAATTCGAGTTGCGAGTGCGATTGCGATAAGCGATAAAACATACGATAAATTAGCGATTAAACCTCGATTATTAATAAGTAATCCACATAATACAGCTAAAGCGATAAAATAAATAGATTATCTACAAGTCAAAGAAGTCAAAACAGTCAATCTTGACTTTGACTTTCGAAACACGGGGTGTTACATAAAAGCCTATAAAAAGGAAACTAGTGGCTAAGGACACTTACAATGGGTCCAAGCTCTAACTTTAAACTGAAGTGGAGTCCCCTTTTTATTCAGGAGTCTCCAAGAGATGAGAAGAAAAAAGGAAAATGATAGGTGCAATTTGTGGAATGGAAGAACACCACCTATTAATAGATTTTGGAATTGATTTGGATCTTGACAAGTGTTGAGGGACTTTGTAAGATCATTACAAGTGTTATAACAGCTGTTATAACCAGCTTGTTGCCCAAGAAAATCGATTTGATTGGTCTAGAGTGGATTGGAGTGGACACCAAGCAAGGAAGAAATGAAAAAAAATATATATAATGTTGCTGCTGTTTTTCTAGCGGCCCGCGATAGAAGACGGCCCAGCAGGTCGCGGCACGCGAGGGTGTGCGGCCCAGGGTCAAAGTTTGGCAGAATAACAAAAATGGTCCCTGTCTCAGCCTTTAGTGTTTTGACAGTTTTGGTCCCTGTCTTTTATGTGTTAATAAACTGTCATAAATGACATATCTGGTCCCTCAATTTTATATCAGGTACATCCAAGTCCAGCAACAACTTTTGAAGGTTTTGTCAAGAACAGCCCCTTCATATTTTAATATCTTTTAAACTTTCATAATGCTTCAGGTTCTTTAAAAGGTCATTCAGAGGTATAATTAAACATGTTGACGCTTTTAACCCCTTTATCTTGCAAACTTGCGCGTAACATTACTTATTGGCACAAAAGCCTTGAATGGCCAATATTAGGCATCCCCGAGAGTATGATCAAACATCATGAAATTCTCGGTTTGTTAAAAGGTCACTCAGAGGTAAGAATTAACATGTTGACACTTTTAACCCTTCGTCGCACAAACTTTCACATAATTACGCAAACGGCTCCTTTCATCCAACAAGTGGTTTATTTGAGAATACGGCCACCGTATAAGGCTACTCAGAGGCCTAGTTTAGGAATGTTGACACTTTCAGTCCTTCTATATTCAAGGTTTTCGATTTTGACGAAATTAGTCCTTCATAGTCAACATTTGACTTTATTAGGGTTTATTACACGTGTCAACACATCATTGGACACGATTTTACGAGGTGTTACAATCATACTTGTTACAATCATGCTCTTCACATACTCTGTTTCCACAACCTCTTTTGTCTCCAATGAAGCATACCCATCTCCATTTATATCTGCATAAACACCCTGCTAGGGCATCAGTCTCTCTCCTATTCGCAAAGAAGTCTATGACGACGATCATATATTTGACATGACTCATCCCTATCTTCCGGATATGTCATCATGGGGATCGGACGAGGGTCTTGGAGAACGACTCATTTGCTAACACTTAACTTTTACAACTATCCTTTGCTGATTTGGATATGACCATAAAGGTCATGTGTTTCATTATATTTTTACTTTATTCTTTTCCTGTTTCTAGTGCTCTGGTCCTTGTCTGGACTAAATTCTTTTTAAATTTACAACGAAATCTGTTTTCATTTTAGTATTTTACATTCAAAAGTGATATATATATATATATATATATATATAGTCTTTTTGGGATATATGGAGTAACTAATGTGGTAGAATGTCCAGATCAAGTTAACAACATTTTATTAAATTAAAAGACCGGCCAATTAAAGATATAATTAGGCTAAAGGGTGTGAGGGTCATGGTTGTTACATAAATCGCCACAGAGGAATATGAATGGAAAGCTACATCACCCCTTACATGATCCACCATGGTTTGCATGGATTAAACCATGACAACCATGGTCCTTCTTTCCATTTTTCAAGAAATCATTTCCTTTTTCTTTAGACAAAGATAAATTAAAATAAGTAAGAGACAAAATTGCACAAATCAACCTTTATGTTATAACAAAACTGCACATCATACCTTTCACTATGAAATCGACCAAACCCAACATGTATGTTCATATTTTGATACAGGGTATAACCTTTACTACTAACCTCGTTTATTTTCTTGGTTAACTGCCATCACATGCATTGCATGTGAGGGTATTATTATCATTTCCACGTTGTCTTCCCCAATCCATTCCCACAAACCTAGAAAAAACCTATGTCTTCTTATAATAAAGTATCCCTCAAACAGAGTGGTAATTCGTGAAGGGGGAGTGTCGTCGTGCAAGGCCTAAGGTTACACTATCCTCAAAACATCACTTTGTGTTGGAACCTCGAGGTTTATACATTGAGAGATACTAAAGTTTAGGGTTGATCTTGTAATGTTTAACTAAGTTGTTTTGGGTCGGTTATGTGTATTGGGTTTTAGTAATATCTCGAGTGGGCCTAGGTGGTTTCGATCCATCATAGGTAGTATATAAGTAAACCTTAGTAATGTTTAGAAGGTGGATTGCTTGGTAGAAAGTTAGAGGGGACTCGAGATCGGTTGGGGTGTCTTGTATCAGTCATCGACTTTAAGGTGAATGCAAGATAATATTTTGGTTTGATTATTGTTCTTATTCTACTTTATTGTTTATTGTTTTCTTGAATCCACTTGTGTTTGGATTCCGCACTCACACAAGTTAACTTTGATATCGTTGAAAGATCCTCTCGGGTTTTACAATTGGTGTCAGAGCCAAGAAACCAAATCTTGGTTCGGTTTTGATATCATTGGATTCAAGAAGGCTTTAATTGTTACTGATCTTGTTTGCTAAGTGTTTAAGAATTTCAGGATTATATTGTGTTCGGATTCAAGCTGTTCATCGCATATATTGATTAAAGTTGCTGATTTTGGATTGTGATTCGTTGTTTAAGGTGTTTGCTGAATTAACGGAAGTTTGTTGAGGATAAAAGATTCAAAAATTTCATATCTTTGAATTTTTGGAAGCTGCTGAAAATCAGGAATCACAGTTACGTTTATCTCACAAGTGTAACACCCGTTCTTATAAATCAAAGTTTAACGTATATTTTGGGAAAATAATTATGTAATTAATGATTACATATACATCGGAAATACGGGTTTATTAAAACTTTTCGCAAGTCATAAGTTATTCTACATCACGTGGTAGAATTCGTTGCTTAAAATTTACAACGTGACAAAGTGCGGAAGCATGTATCTATATCGTGTTCGGTTCTTCGTCGAGCTTGATCGTCTTCCGACATCCCAAAGTGTACCTACATTTCATAAACATGAAATGCTTTAGTCTAACGGGGTTTAAATCATGTCCAACGAGTCCGGGAAACAATTGATTTTCAAAAGAAAAACAAAAAAAACTTGAAAATGATCTCCACCGTAACTTACGGTGGCACCGTAAGTTATGGTGGCCCCTGTGATCATATCCTTCTACCGTACAACAGTAGGTTACCACCGTAACCATATCAGCTCCACCGTAAATTACGGTGGCACCGTAATTTACGGTGGACCCTGCATCCAGCTTTTCCATTTTGCAGTAATTTGACACGAAATCTTTCGTATCTTTCAAACCGCTTATCCGTTTGACCTACCGTTTCTTCCTACATGTTTGAAATTTGATTCTCCATCATATGGAGTTAAAATCCGACATCCGGCTTGATAAAATTTAAGACTTTTAAGTCTTCGGCTTATTACTCTTTTACCAAAATTTGACCCGTTTGTGATTTTATCAAACATACAAGTTTGTTTGACCCTTATTTCTCACAAACCTATTAAATTCAATGATGTCTAACATATTAGATTCCAATTATAGAATTATATACCTTCCTTAACCCATTTTCGCCCATATGCTTATTTTGACCCGTTTGAGGTATTTAAGCATATTATAAGCACCAATTGCTTTCATTCATTTCCAAATATATATACCCACATTTCTTATCAAAGGATCTTCCACCACAACTATATTTGTGGTGGATTCAATGTGGTGATTTATATATACCAAAATTTACCCTTCAAATCGTTATTTTACGGCAAAGACTCGAATAGAGCCATTCGACTACCGTATTACATCCTTCGACTTCTATACTACTCCTAAGTAATTATCTAATTGTAAAACTTGTTTCCAAACAACCTTTAAGGATCGTTTGTTCCATTTTAGCTTATAAGGGCGTTTTAGTCCGTTTAGCTAATCATTTACAATGAAGGACCTTTTGGAAGTATATTTGACCCATAATCCCCCTTTTAACCTATAATTTTGTTTGAAAAGTCATTAAACTTCCCAAACGCAATGTTCATTATTTAAAACATTCGATTTACTTATCAAGTAACCAAATGTTTATTTTGACTTCTTTTAACACTCATTGAACCGCATATTCTAAATGAGTGTTACCCTATTTCACATACCTGGCGCGGATCATTATATTGACCCGTTTTTAATACCTTGCTTTTATAACCGCTAATCCATAGCGTTGCTAATACCCATCTAACATTTATTCCTGAAATAATATAACTCGACAATGATCATTAGTCGTTATTGTCAAAAGGTGATATCTTCACCTTTTGACCCATTTGGTCTAAGTGACCGATTATGTTGGCGAGATGATATTTATTACCATCTCAACTATATGACTCGCTACGGTTTACACCGTGCGGTCATTTCACTTATTAATCGTTTCTTAACGCTTATTAGCCTATCATGGCTTACATCATACAGTGCTTTTCAAAACCAATAGTTATGGTCAATGCGTGACCAATTTACCGTTTTACCTTTATTGTCTGTTTTGGTTTACCCTATAAGGTAACCATTCAAAAGTTTCATTTTCCATTTGTCATAAAATGATCGAATACCAATTTTAACTCCTTTTAAACCATCAACATGGTTTCTTGTCATGCTCGACTATCTTCTTCCGTGCGTCTACACGCCAGAACATCGTACCGCAATTATGTATTTATCTTATTCGTAACTAATACGATAAGATAATATTCTAAAATACAAGACTAGTGTAAGCTATACTTACCTTGCATCCCGGATACGCTTTTCCTTTATACTTGACTCGTTCGACCCGCTTTCTCCCCAAGCTTCACCTAGCTTGTTAAGCGCCAACTATCATTCATTATTCACAAGGTTGTTAGATTAGTCACTCCAAATCATGACTTTCACACCTTATGATTCTTTGACTATTTTTCTCTTTAAACTCAATAATAAATCATGAGTTTAATCCTTGTGTCAAGACGCACTTCTAATAAATTATGAACTCTTAACAAAATCCCTATTTTGTTCAAGTAGTCATTCATACGAGTTAGTATGGCGTTTATAAACACCAATACTACATTAATTTCATCAAATCAACTAAACCCATTTCATAGCAATTATGATCTTGTGCACAAATTCATGGTTTAATCGAACACCTTCTATTTGTTATCATGCATGTTAATTCTAAGCATAGTTATATAATCAAAATCATCATAACATCAAAACCCACCTATCTAAGTGTGTTAATTCACCAAATTCATCAATCTATAGCATGTTATGTATGATTTTCACTTAGGGTTTCGTCCCTAAGCAAGTATACATCACTAATCTAGCCATAGCTTCTATAATCCATGCCTAATTCGCGATTAGGATGATTATCAACTTTTTACAACTTCATGAATGTTAGAAATTCGACATACCTTAGGATCCCCTTGACTTGGTGATCACGAATATGTGCTTGAATTTCGATTTGGGTTTGATTTGCCCTTCCAATTTCTTGATTTGTGCTTGTTAGGGTTTTGAGCTCAAGATGTTCTTGGCTCCTGTGAATATATCGACCAGAACACACACTTTTAGTGTGTGTTTTGGTGTTTAACTTTTGTTTTAATAAAACAACTTTCCCACTTGGCAATATTAGTCCCTCATGTTTCCTTTTGATCAAATGGAGCTATAACTCACCATTAGTCACTTAATCACATGCTACTAACTAGGTTAATTATTCCTTGTTACTTTAGCGGGTTCGGCAAGTCATAACCCGTTATGTTTTTAAGTCCCGTTAATTCAGACTTCTTATAAACCTTATTTACGTAAAAACATTTATTCACATTTTATTAAATATTAGGTTTATTTATTTAAATCCTAATATTTACCTGGTTACTTTTACCACTAATGGTATCTTACCCGCTCTTCTGTATTAACGGGGTTTAATTACCAAACCCGTTTTCAGGATGTTACAACAAGTTTGTTTTGCAGGGTCTCGACTTACTTTCAGCATTAGTCTCGACTCACATTCTGCCTAGTCTCGACTCAAGTTCATCCGTTTCGAGTGGAAATAGCAATCTTGTCTCGACTCGCAACCGCTGTGGTCTCGAGTTGGCATCTTTAACTCGAAACCATTTGTCTCGACTGGCTTCAAGTTTGATTGTTCCTGATCTCGACTCGCAATCTTGGTCTCGACTCAGTATTCAGTTCACTCGCAACAACTGTCTCGACTCAGGATTGTGCACGCTTACTGATTCAGTCTCGACTCCTGTCTCGACTCGCAACGACTCCTGCAACGTTATTTAGACTTTGGACTTTTGGACTCTTGGACTATTGAACTTATATAATTAATTAATCAGCAAATTAATTAATTTATTGAGTAACCATGACTACAAATAATCAAAGTGTTGACCTGGCTGCCCTTAACAAACAACAAGAACTGGATTCAAAGGTTGGAACCACTACTCGTATTCCAAGGTTGACTGATGCAAATGATTTTCCTGAGTGGAAATGGCGTTTTGAACAACATGTGAAGGTCAAGGATTCTAAAATTTGGAGATGTATTCTCAGAGGTCCAAGAGAGATCATGACAGATAGTCCTACTAAACCAGGAGTAAAAGTAAAGAAACTCAAAAGTGATTATACTGAAGATGATTTCAATATAGTTGAAGAAGATGAAAGAGCACTGTCTTATTTGACCATGGGACTGGGTCCAGATATTGCTATTGGTTTTCGTACTTGTAAATCTGCTAAGGAACTGTGGGAATCTCTGATCGATGTTTATGAAGGTAATGAGGATATGAAGGAGAGTCGAAGAAACTTGTTGAGACAAAATTTCAACAATTTCAATCATATTTATGGAGAAACTGTTGCTAACCAACTTCAGAGGTTTGTCAAACTGGTCACTCAAATGCAGATGGAAGAAATACATGTTTCAAATGCTTCGACAAATAGACAACTGTTGAATGCGTTACCTAAGAGCTGGGATCATCATGTTGCGATGATCAAGAAAACAAAAGATCTTGGTAGATGCAGTTTGTCAGAAATGATTTCTCATATCAAAGCATGTGAACTAGATGATAAACAAAGAGAAACCAATCATAAGAACAGCATGCTAGCTGCAGGATTCTCCGTTGCTCCTCCTTCGTCAGACAATAACAATGCAGCTCTCTTGTCTCAAGGAGGATTTCAAATGTTTAGCAATGCAGCATCTGCTAAGGCTGCTCCTACTTCAGCAAATGTCTACTACTCTGGGTCTTCCACACAAGCTGCTCCATCATTGTCTTCTGCTGCTGCTCCTTCTGCTTCCGCTGTGAATGTATCCTCGGCTGCTCCTATTACTTCCTCTGTGAAAAATGAGATGATTGCTTTCTTTACACAACAGTCTAAAGAAAATCTGGATATTGCAGCCTCTGTTATAAACTGTTTGAATGCATTTGTTGCTGGAAAAATTTACCCTCCTAAATGGTGTGGCGATGACTTACATCAGATTCATCCTGATGATGTTGAAGAAATGGATATCACCTGGCAGATGACTATGGCTGCATTCAGGGCGACAAGGTTTATGAAAAGAACTGGTAAAAACAGATGGGTGCTTCATTTACAGGAGTGTCTGCGGTGCCCTTTAAACTACGTTGTTACAACTGTCATGAGGAAGGACACTATGCTCGAAACTGCACAAAGCCTCCGATTAATAGAGAACAGACTCCTGCCCAGCCCGTAACACCTAATCGAGAAAGAGCTCTTGTGACCACATCAAGTATAACGGATGATGCTGCTACTAGAAGTCCTCAACCACTGGGATTAGCTCAAGCCTTGGTGGTTCAGCCTAACATCAACTTTGATTGGAATTCAGAAATTGAGCGACTGAACATTTCAGCTCCAGAAAATCAAGCTGCTTCAAACAATATTGCTTTCATGGCCACAAATGATCAAGTTTCTGTACCAGAGGAGGAGGCATCAGCTGAAAACTTGGCTCTCATGACCCAGATTCTTTCAGCTCCAGTCAAAGGTCTCACCAAAGAAGAGGTACTTTCTACTTTCTGTACTCCTGAATGTAGACAAAGAGTTGAAGTCTATAGAATACACAATGCTGAGCTAATTCAAGATTATTAAGATATCAAAAATAAAAACTTTACTTTATCAAAAAATGAAAAACTTTATAAAGAAAAGATTGAAGCTCAGCGAAAAGACATCGTCCAACTCAAGGATGATGTAAGTGTGAAATCAACTCAACTCTTCTATGTTAAGGAGAAACTGTGCGCTGTGACTAAGGAACTGGAGGATATAAAAGATAGATATAAAATAAATGAGCTTAATATTAAGAAATTTGATTCTTCCAGTAAATTAGTCAAAAATTTGTGTGATCAACAGCTCGAATATAAGGAAAAGAAAGGGCTTGGTTTGGGTTTTAATCAGGCTCCTCCTCCCTATAATGATAATTATACTTATCTACCCATGACTGAGGAGGAGATGATTAATGAAAGTATAATGACTTATGGTCCTAAAAATAATAAGTCATCGTTTAATGACAGACCAATTGAGAAAAAGAAGTCTTCTACTATAAATTTTGTTTCTAAAGGCTCAATTGATCCTAACATTTCATCTTCATGTGCAGATAAAGTTTCTGAAGTAAAATGTGAAGATGTTCTTGGGAGTGAACCAGTTGTTCATACTAACGTTTCTGAAAATTATTTTGAACAAACTGAATCTGATATTGCTTTTGGTCGATCTTTATTTGCGTCATTTTCTGCTTATGTTTCGTCTTGTGAGCCTGATGTTTTGGGCAAAACTGAAAATGTTTGTGTTGAACCTTTGAACAATATGTCTGATGATGGTTTTTCTTCAGTTAATGATTGTGAATCTGATGTTTCTAACCCTTTGGTTGATGAAAATGTTACAGGTGAGGTCCCTCAGGACACATTCAGTGAAACCACTGAAACTTCTTCTCAAGAAAATCAGGAGTATCATGATTCTTCTTCTGAATGTGTCTCAGTGGGAATCCCTAATGTTGAATCGAGTGGGATCCCATTGGAAACTGTAGTTGAAATTGAACCTGAATTAGTTTCACATTATAAATGTGTTGATGAAACACATATTGATGAGACTTCTGCATGTTCAAATACTGAAACTGATTTTGATAAAGAAGAAAAAGGAGTTGAGTTAAATAAAAAAATCATTAGAAAATGTTTTTGAAAATAAAACATCAACTTCAATTGATGATCTTAGTAAAGAAAGGGTGTCAAGTTGTTCTTCAACATCACATGAATGTGTAACTTCTAATCAGCAGACATCAAAATGCTCAGAATAGTCACAAGCAAAGCATATTAAGAAAACTAAAACGTCCAATCATTCAAAGTCAAACATAGATTCTTCTCTAAAGTATCAAAATTTTCAAAATACTCACACAATGAAACGGAAAATATGTTTTAATTGTGGAATTGCTGGACACATTGCCAGAAACTGTGTTTAACTCCCAAGTGCCAAGTCCAAGAAGAAGTTTGTACAAAATCATAAGGTCAAGTCTAATCGATATCGTTGTTATGAGTCAATGACGACTGAAAAGTCTAAGACAATGAAAAACAACTATCGTAAGACTAAACCTTCTGATCAAGATTGGAATGCAGCCAAACGTAAAAACCAAAATCAACAAAATGGTTTTCGAAGAAATCAATGTAACGCTTTTGGTAACAACAATTTTCAATGGTCAAACAAGTATTGGAAACCTAAAGCTAAGGCCATGCAATCCAATCCGTCTCATACATGTTATCGAAATTCTGCCATTGGAAATACTTCGAAGTTTTTAAATAAAGACAATTTAGTGTGGCAGAGAGTGACTTATATTGATGCACAAGGAAAACCCAGATCCACTATGGGCTGGGTTCCTAAATCTAACTAATCCCGCTAATCGTGCAGGAACAGCTGTGGAGGACTACCGTGCGCCTCTGGTACATGGATAGTGGCTGTTCCAGGCACATGACAGGAGACTTATCCCAACTGGTGAATGTCAAAGAATTTAATGGTGGATATGTCTCATTTGCGGGAGGAGAATCAGGAAGGATTACATTGAAAGGAATCGTAAGAAACGGCGTTTTAAGCTTCGAGAATGTTAACTATGTTCCAGAACTGAAACACAATCTGTTGAACATTTCTCAGATTTGTGATCGAGGAAATTCAGTTCACTTTACAAAGAAAGGATGTCATGTACTTAAACCGGGTATTGTCATTCCAGAAGATTGGTTCTTAATGTCAGCAGAGAGACGAGGAAACGCTTATGTGATTGATATGAACAAGAAACCGTGTGAAGAAATTACTTGCCTATTCTCGAAGATTTCAGAACATGATGGTCTACTGTGGCATCGTCGCCTTGGGCATGTGAACATGAAGAATCTGAACCGACTGGCTAAAGGTCAACTAGTACGTGATCTTCCAATAAAAGATTTCATGTTGGTTGAAAAATGTGTTGCTTGTGCGAAAGGAAAAGCTCATCGAAAACCTCATAAGGCTAAACCTGCACCCTCAACGAAAGCAGTGCTCGAATTACTTCACATGGATCTTTTTGGTCCAGTGAATGTGTTGAGTATTGGCAAGAAAGCTTATTGTCTTGTAATCGTTGATGATTACTCACGTTATACTTGGGTGTATTTTCTCAGTCACAAGAATGAAACTGCAGTCTTAGTCAAACAATTCATCACTCTGGCTGAAAATCAAGCAAGTACCAAGGTGAAGGTCATTCGATCTGACAATGGGACAGAATTCAAGAATGTTACTTTGGACGCATTCTGCACTGAAAAAGGAATTGATCGTCAGTATAGTGCACCACGAACTCCTCAACAGAATGGAATAGCTGAAAGAAGAAATCGTACTCTTATCGAGGCTGCACGAACTATGTTGGCTGACTCGAAGCTTCCTAGTTTCTTTTGGGCCGAAGCTGTTAGCACGGCTTGTTACATCTAGAATCATGCTTTAGTAAATAAACGTCATATGAAAACTCCTTATGAGATTCTGGAAGGACGTAAACCTTCGGTCTCACACTTTCGTATCTTTAGATGTCCATGTGTATTATTACTTATGGACTCTAATGGAAAGTTTGAGGTAAAAGGGGACGAATGTTTTTTTGTTGGATATGCGAAAGGCTCTGCCTATAGGGTATACAACAAAGTCACTAAAAAGGTCGTCGAGTCGTGCAACATTGAATGGCTTGAAGAAAACGCTACGGATGCTAGAGCTGGACCAGATTGGTTATATGATTATGCTGAATTGTTTAAATCATTTAATATTTTGTCAAGTGATTTTTCAGATGCTGGTGTGTCTATTCCAAAACAACCGTTGTCTTTTGGGGATACTGAAGAGGAAGAACAGACAGAAGAAAGCGTCAGACATCATACCATTGATCTGCCAGGAATGGTGTTTACACAGCATCCTCTGCCTCAACAGATGTCTCATCAATCTCCTGAAGGTGCACAATCCAGTGGAATTTCAACTAATGCAGTTGGATCAGAACTGTTTGCTGATCCTATTTCTAAAGAATATACTGTTACCACTCCTGTAAGTCATAGTCCAGTAGCACCTAATGAGGGGGAGTCAAGCAACATACACACATCTCTAGACGAGAAGATACCTGAATTTGCCATTCCAACAAGTGTTCAAAGAAATCATCCTATTGAGAATGTGATAGGCCCTGTGAATGCAGGAGTTCAGACCAGAAGCCAATCAGGAACCATTAATTTGTGCTTATATTCTAGCTACATTTCTCAAATTGAATCTAAAACTATTGATGTAGCGTTGCAGGAACCAGGATGGGTCGATGCTATGCACGAAGAGCTAAACCAGTTCGAGAAGCTAGGAGTATGGAAACTTGTGGAGTTACCAAAAGGAAAACGCAAGCTTGGAACTCGCTGGGTTTTCAGAAACAAGAAAGATTCTGAAGGAGTTATTGTTCGAAATAAAGTACGATTAGTGGTCCAAGGATTCAGACAGATAGAGGGACTAGATTATGATGAAGTTTATGCCCCCGTCACTCGACTTGAAGCAATCCGAATTTTCTTAGCATACGCATCCTTCATGGGATTCATTGTTTACCAGATGGATGTCAAAACGGCATTTTTGTATGGAGAAGTGAAGGAAGAAATTTTTGTTGAGCAACTGCCGGGTTTTATTCATCCAGATTATCCAGAATATGCATACAAGCTTGACAAGGCATTATATGGGCTGCATCAAGCACCTAGGGCTTGGTATGCTACTCTGACAGAACATCTACTGGCTCATGGATACACACGAGGCACAAGACTCTGTTTATCAAAAGAGTGGGCAAGGATCAAATTTTGGTTCAAATCTATGTCGATGATATTATCTTTGGGTCTACAAGTGAGGAGCTTTGCAAAGATTTTGAGAGAGTTATGCAAAAGAAGTTTGAGATGAGTGCACTCGGTGAAATGACATTGTTTTTGGGCTTACAAGTTAAGCAAGATTCACAGGGCATTCTAATTCATCAAGGGAAATATGTGGATGATGTGCTGAAGAAATTCAAGTTCACAGACGCTAAACCGGCAGAAACTCCAATGGCAGAAAGACCGTTGTTAACTGAAGATGCTGAAGGATCCCCTGTTGATCAGCAACTTTATAGGTCTATGATTGGATCATTGGTGTATCTGACAGCTAGTCGTCCTGACATCATGTTTGCTGTTTGCAACTGCGCACGATATCAGGCTAATCCTAAAACTTCTCATCTTACTGCTGTTAAACGAATCTTCCGGTACCTTAAAGGCCGACCCAGGTTTGGTCTGTGGTATCCGAGGGATTCGAATTTTGACATGTTTGCGTTTTCTGACAGTAATTTTGGAGGCACTGACAAGGACAGGAAATCCACCTCTGGTGGGTGTCAATTTTTGGGTGACAGACTCATTTCTTGGCAATGCAAGAAGCAACAAACGGTGGCTATTTCTACAGCTGAAGCAGAGTATGTTGCAGCTTCGGCATCTTGCTCACAAGTGGTGTGGATGCAGCATCAAATGCAGGATTACGGTTTGACTTATCTTAAAACTACAATATAATGTGATAATGATGCTGCTATACAGATTGTGAAAAATCATGTCTTCCACTCAAAAACCAAGCACATTGATATCAAAGTTCATTTTATATGAGACTGCTTTGATAGAGGTCTTATTAAACTGGAGCAAATCGACACAGATGCAAATGCTGCCGATTTGTTCACTAAACCTGTCAGCAGTTCGAAATTTCAAGTGCTTGTGGATTTTTTTGAAAATGATCCGTTTTACTGACTGAGCATGGTTTTTTTTTGTTTTGTTTCGTAGGTAAATTTGTTCATAAAGTTTTCTATTCTTAGGTAGTTTTTATTTATGCTCAAATTTAGGGGGAGAAAATTAAAATGAAAAATACAAAAACATTAAAAAATTGAAAAATACAAAAAGAGGTGTTGCATGACTGGGAAATGAAATAAATTTTCACATTATGGTCAAGGGCTGACTCATGTAAGACCAGCATCGAAATAGTTTGACTCTAGTATGATTTGTTGGTAGGCTCTATCCTTAAGACTGGAAACATTGGCTGTTTTGTTCAGAACTAAAATAGTAGATGACCTCAGGAAAGAAAATCACTTGGAATTAGCTCATGTCTATTTGAATGTCTGTATGTTTTCCCTATACACACAATTTTGGTCTGACTCTGAAATCTTCTCTGAAAAAGTCGTGTATCTCCTTTGCTGCATCCAGATATATGCTGACCTGGAGGTGCTAGGCAACGTCAGCTTCTGCTGCATCCAGATATATGCTGACCTAGCTGTACGTTGTCGCCTTGTAGATCAATTAAACACCCGAAAGAGGCCCTCTAGTGCCCAAAAGAAACCCTATAAACCTATATCAAATTGAGAAAAACTCATTTGATCTTGTATATTATATCATCTCTGCTTAAGATCTATTCTGTTCTCTTCTAAATCTATTCCCAGTTAAGATTTCAGAGATCTGGATTGGACTTGTGAAATATGTGGTAGGGAAGCTACTTGCATGATAGGGTGTGCTGTCTATAATTCCGAGATTTGATTAGTATTTGTTTGGGTGCTCATGGTTAAGAAATCAAAACATGATAAAATTTGTTACAGGCAGTTATATGGAAAAGGTCTAGGGAGATGAGTTTCGGTGGATAAATATACTGGCAATCGTCTAGATCATTCGGTAGTAGATCAGGGTTGATAAGTGATGCCAAGCCCGAAACCCGTGATTTGATCCCTGAGCAAATTATGATATTTCCTTATTTTATTTTTGTAAATAATATTTCGATATTATTTAATTTTATGTTTGTAGGTTTTGGTCTAATAATACATGCTCAGGAAGTTGAAGGGTTAAATAAGAAAATATTGAATTTTAAATTGGATTGCTGAAATAATTGAAAAATATTTTTTTAATAAATCCAAGTTTCAAATTAATGTGTGGTCTCGAATCGAGACAATGGTCTCGGCCCAAACTACAGGTTTTAAACCAGTAGATAAGCCCGGCCCATTGTTTTGTATAAAAAGATTAGTCTCGAGTCGAGACCTCATTTGTGCTCGAAATCATAAAAAGTCTGTTCATATTCTTTCTCTCTTTCCGGCGACTTGTTGGTTGATTCCGGTGTGGTTCAAGTGTTTCGAAGCTTTCTCTGATCTCGTTTTATAAAGATTCAAAGGTATTATTATATTTTGTTAAAGTTTTGCAGATTGTTTGAAGGTTTGCTGAAGATTTGTTAAAGATTCGAATGAGATGAAGAACCCTAATATTGATATTATTTTGGTCTTCAAAGAAATCATGAGATGTTTATGGTGTTTGATCCAAAACTCAGTGGATTAAAGTTGTTTGTGAAGTCTCGACTAGGGTCTCGACTGAACACATGTGAAGACTCGAGACATAATGTTGCGAGTCGCAACCTCGTCTGTCTCGATTGAGGTCTCGACTCAAAGTTGATTGGTCTCGACTGAGATCTTGGTTAAATTAACTCAGTCTCGACTCGAAATCTCATGGTTTCGACTCGAAACCTCATAGTCTCGAGTTGATTCATGTGTGTTAATCGATAGCCTATGTTTTGACTGCTGATTCAGTGTGATATGTTTTTGACTTAAGTTGACTAAAATTTATTCACATATCTTTATGCTTAATGGTTCCGTTTGGTGTAGGATATGGACTTAAAATTTATATCAACGCACAATCAAGCTGGTTATTTAGCAACTCCTCCAGAGAAGCACAAGAGGTTATATACATCGCTGATTAAAGGGTTGAATAGCTGCCGACTTGTTCATGCACTGAGAGATAATCCAGTTGTCTATGAAGATCTCGTTCAAAATTTTTGGAAGACAGCCAGATTTGAAGCACAAGGAGCTGATGGAAAGGAAATGATAGAAGCTGAAATTCAGAAGAAGAAGATCGTTGTTACTGAGCAAATGATAAGAGAAGTTCTACAGTTTGGTGATACTGAATCTGATCCGATTGAGCTTCCAAATGATACTATAGAGGCCGTTTTACCTCGTTTGAGTTACGAAGGAAAGTATCCACCACTCATTAAGAAGTTTCTGCACCCGTATTGGCGCTTGTTGGCACACATGTTTATCTTGTGTATGACAGAAAATCGAGGGGGAACAGATCAACTAAATATTACACAAACGGCTGCATTTATGGCACTTATTACGAATGAGTCGTTCAACTACTCGAAGTACATTTTTGAAGGGATGAAGAGGAATGTTACTGGAGTTCGAAAGGATAAATTTATTATGTATCCAAGGTTTTTCCAGATGATTTTCAATGCTCGTTATTTTGATTTGACACGATCCGGTGATACCTTGGAGCTAAAACCTATGGGTCCTTCTTGTTTTGGTGCTCTTGATGTGTTCAAATATTAACGTATAAATTTCATCAAATGAGGCATAAAACTAACCCTTTTTTAGTACTAATGTTGGAAAAAGTGTGCTTTTGTCTTCCTTTTGTATTTTCAGGATTAAATGAGCTCAAATTAACAAAAGAAGCAAAAAGACATCAAAATCTAACATAAATACAAGAAAAAGGACAAGACGTGACATGCCCGACCCCACAACAGCATCTTCCCAAGCAAAACAAGAGATTAGAAGCCTGAACACGCCCCGTGCTCAGCCAGCACGGGGGCGTGCAAAGTGTCAGCAGAAAAGACAAAGTGGTAGAAGCTTCTATTGCCCACCACGGGGCCGTGCTCAGCGGACACGGGGCCGTGGTCAACTATAAGATTCGCACAATCCAGCAAATCTGCATAGTACAAAGATTCTTCTGCACCATGGGGTCGTGCTCAGCGGACACGGGGGCGTGGTCAACTAAAAAGACAAAACTGCATTAAATGAAGAAAGAGATGATGTGGACACGGGGTCGTGCCCACTGGACACGGGGCCGTGCCCGAGCTTCTGTTCAGCCTATAAATAGAAGTGCTTGGCTCAAGCTCAAACCATCCCTTGGCACACCACCTCTCTCACACTTCACCCACCACCCACCACCACCATAACACCATCATCCACCACCATCATCCATTGTCCATCGTAGAGTGTGTGAGTCGTCTCGGGATCCAAGATTGATCGTAAGAGTTCTTGACAATCAAGGCCATGTTTGCCTAAGTCTCTTACATCACTTGGTGAAGACAAAGTGTCTAGTGTAATACTTTTTATTTCTAATCTTTTGCACTTTTTATTTGGTTTTGTATTAATGACTTTAATAACTAGTTGCTTATGTTGAAGGTGATCTTTCCTTATCATTTGTCCGTGGTGTCTTGAAATTATTTTACTGTCTATATAAAATAAAAGATTTTCACCATTCATATCTCCACGGTCTATATGGAGGTATGTTGGCTACCTGGTCGGGGGTTAAGGGAACGGTTTGGTAAAGGTCTTGCCATTGTTCAGCGTTTAGAGGTCCTGCAATGGACCTGGGTCAAATTTAGTAGGACCTCCTTCAATACTTCACGGTATTGGATGGCGGGGGTCCATACTCTTTGATCCCCTCATAAGTTAACTACTATTAATACTATAACCCGGCTATTTAGGACTGTATCCCTGCTGACTCAGACTACTTAGTCGAGGGTAACGTCACCTCCAAAAGAGGGACTTAATTAATTATCTTCCAATAATCCACCCTTTTAGGACTGTATCCCTGCTGACTCAGACTACTGGGGTGAGGGTAACGTCACCTTCAAAAGAGGAGCCTACTACAATAACTAAAATAATCTCTTAATTATGTGCAAAAGTGCGGGAATAATCAAAGGTTACACTAGATACGAGTCGGAACCAAGTGATTCATCTTGTCTATCTGTTTTTTCTTTTTATTTTTATTTTTAGCATTTTAGTTAGTTTTTACTTTTCTCAGTTTAAAACATTTTTCTAAACTTTTTATTTTGATTAGACGTTGAGGATAAACCGGTACTAAAAGCTCTTGTGTCCTTGGACGACCTCGGTATCTTACCAACACTATACTACGCTCACGATGGGTGCACTTGCCCATATGTGTGTTTAGTGTTAGTGAAATATCGTGTTTTATAAATTTAAAACTTGGCTAAAAATAAGTGTTAAAGGGGCTAAAAATATACACCTAATATATATAACACTTCACACGCATCAAGTTTTTGGCGCCGTTGCCGGGGACACAAGGATTTTAAGAAAGCTTAAAATCGACGGCCTAATCAGTTTTTCAAAACCTTTTCAAAACGCGCGCATTTTTCTGCATTTTAGTTTAGATTTGCATTTACAGTAACCTGTACGCGGGGCCGTGTTCGCTGAACACGGGGCCGTGCTGCACATTTTCATAAAAACACCCAGTAACAGTAGCTTGAACACGGGCCGTGCTCACTGAACACGCCCCGTGCTCAACGAAATCAGTAAATTTAATCAAAACGCCCAGATACATATTTTGAACACGGGGCCGTGCTCACTGAACACGGGGCCGTGTCCAGCCTCTGTTTCCGTTTTTATTTTTGTTTTCTGATCTCGAGACTCGGTTGGGGTCTGCTGAGTGATTCTTATGGATCAATACTCAGGAGGTTACAACTACACCTATGAGGAGGATGATTTTAGGGGTAATTATTGCACTAATTGTCGTAACTCACGCTCGGTTCAAAATAATCGCTCATATCAACCATCCAATTCATACACCTACTATGAGGAACCCAGGTACGAACCATCAACTTCATACACATCATATGAAGACCAAAGGCATGAACCTCCTCCCTCATACTCATATTTTGATGAACCAAGGTATGAGCCTTCTTACTCATACTTTGAGGAACCAAGATATGAGCCACCACCTTCGTATACTTACTATGAGGAACCTTGGCGTGAACAACCCACCTCACATGAGTATTATGAAGAACAAAACTATGAACCTTATCCATCATATGCTTACAATGAAGAACAATGGTGCGAACCATCTACTTCATATGGGTATTATGAGGAACAAAGGGTCGAACAACCGGATTCAAGCTTAGAAAATACCGATTCTTTTTCTATAACCGAAGTAACCGAGAGGATATTAGAACATATAAGAGTTATCGATCGCTGTATAAGAGAATCTCGCGCAAGGGAAGAGGAATCCCACGCAAGAGAAGAATTAAAAAAGGAAGAGATAACCGAAAGTGTAAAAATGGAAGAACAAATAAGTGAAAAACCGACACATGAGTTAAACAACGAAAAAGGTGAGTCCGACAACGTTAAAATTCAAGAAGAGTCTAATTTTGAAGAAATTAATCTCTTGTCACCTTCTTTTGAAATTCATTGTTTAGTACCCACTCATGCTAAGTTTTTCAAAGGGTTAAGCACTAACACTAAAATTGACGAAACGGTAAGTGTTAAGTTAACTGATGATCAAACCTCACTAATAAAAGAAGACCCATTTGAAATTAACATTACACCGGTTCCATGTTTCTTTCAAAATTCGTTTATTAGTAATGTCACAATCGACAAAGATCTTTGTGTTAACATAATGCCTAACTACATTTTTGAAAAATTAAGTATTAGTGATTTTTCTCCACTTCAAATACCCATTTTTCTATCTAATTGGAAAGTAATAAAATCAATCGGTATAGTTGAGGATGTATTGGTTCAAACAAATCAAATGGTAATCCCGACCGACTTTGTCATCCTCGATGACGCTCCTCTAATGTTGGGACGACCATTTGTAAAAACTCACGAAGCTTTGAAAAACCGAAAGTATAACAATCTACCTCTTCAATTAGGGGCATTTAAAAAGAGTGTCGATCTTGAGCGGTCAATGAAATATCCATTCGGCAATAATGACCCCCTAATTGAAGATGAGCCAGAACCACCCGATAAGGAGGGTCTAGCCAAGGACCCTTATAAACGTGGCGCACCACGGAGGCATTCCGCGGAACTATCCTTAATTTAGATTAATTTTCTTGTTTTCTAGTTAGTTTTAATTTTCAGGAATAAAACACACTTGAGATGGCAAAGGATGCAAGGGAAACTTGAACCAGCACTCTATACAGGAAAACAGAACCGTCCGACAAATTTCTTCATTTACAGTAAGCTCGGCACGGGCCGTGTCCACCCAACACGGCCCCGTGCTGCACTGTCTGCAGAAAAAGAACTAGTTCAGGTAACTGGACACGGGCCGTGTCCACCCAACACGCCCCCGTGTCCAGACTTCTGTTTCTCTTGTTTTAGATTTTGATACTGGCACTTGAACACGGGGCCGTGCCCGGATAACACGGGGCCGTGTTCAGCACCCTGTAACATAAAATTTTTGCATTTTACACCTTTTTACGCATTCAATCAACCTAAAAACTTATTTTTTGGACACATTGAGGACAATGTGTAATTTAAGTGTGGGGGGATGCTAAAACCTTGAATCCTACAAGTCCTAAATACAAGCCTTACACAAAACTCTATTGGAACCGCTAATCACCCCAAATTTTTTTTCAAAATTTTTTTTTCATTTTTTTTACTTGTCTAGGTTTAACTCGGGAAATTCAAGTTCTCAAAAAGGTTATATTTTTACAAATTTACAACCGATAGCGTCGTGATAAAAAGAACCAACATAAGAAAATTATGAAAAGGCATGACAAGCTTAGTTAAAATTTGATTATATATACTTGATCATATAAAAACCCATTCCCACAAAAGTGAGTTTTGAGCCTTTATTGAGCATACAATTACATATCATTAGAACTAAATGCTCATTTTCGTTTCTTGTGTGAATAGCCGCTTGGTTCTTACGACTCTAGAACTTGCCATGACGATACATTCCTGGTCCTTACCAACTTAAACCCGAGTAAGTAAATGATGGAGGCATTAGGACTAACCCTTTTTATTTTCTACACCATTATTTTTTTTACCACCTACCCAAAATCCCCCTAGTTAGCCCCTTTGAGCCTAAACTTTTCATTTCATAACCCAAACCAAACACCCTTTTACCCACCAAAACCTTTTTCATTTTTACCCCTTTGTTTTAGTAACAAGTTCGATTTTTCGTACGACTTCAAAAAAAAAAAATATATATATATATAGTTGTGTTGATGATGAAGCAAAAGAAAATAAACAAACAAGTTCATCAAAAAAATAACTTTGTTTGAATAAATAGCTTCATCAAAATAAAAGTTACGAAAAATAGAAAGTCTTACGAAAACCGACACTTGTTACGCTTTTCGCCCTTTTTACTAACCACTAACCACCAACCCAACCACCTACCTTTAACCCAAGCCTAACCCTTTACCCACAAAGTTCTCTTGATATTTACAAAGGTATATAAGTTAAAAAGGAGGAGGAATGATTGCTTGGCAAGCCTATGGTAGGAGTAAGTTCCATGCCGCTCTCGAGTGATCCACAAAAATACATTTTCGGCCGAGTGTTGAGTGATCCCCGTGAGGTATGTGAACTTGTATATAAATAGAATTTTACAAAGGCATGTTATGCCCTAATAAGTAATTTCTCTTATGAAAAGTTTTAAATAAATCATGACGAATAGGATTGTAAATAAATAAAAATAAAATTAAATAAAGAATCTTGGAAATCCCGACACTCTACGACAAACCTAAAAACCTTCTTCTCTACCCATTCCATTTGGGAGTGTAAATAGCCACATATTAAAGAGTTTTGCTTGAGGACAAGCAAAGATTCAAGTGTGGGAGTATTTGATGTGTTCAAATATTAACATATAAATTTCATCAAATGAGGCATAAAACTAACCCCTTTTTAGTACTAATGTTGGAAAAAGTGTGCTTTTGTCTTCCTTTTGTATTTTTAGGATTAAATGAGCTCAAATTAACAAAAGAAGCAAAAAGACATCAAAATCTAACATAAATACAAGAAAAAGGACAAGACATGACATGCCCGACCCCACAACAGCATCTTCCCAAGCAAAACAAGAGATCAGAAGCCTGAACACGCCCCGTGCTCAGCCAGCATGGGGGCGTGCCCAAGTGTCAGCAGAAAAGACAAAGTGGTAGAAGCTTCTATTGCCCACCACGGGGCCGTGCTCAGCGGACACGGGGCCGTGGTCAACTATAAGATTCGCACAATCCAGCAAATCTGCATAGTACAAAGATTCTTCTGCACCACGGGGTCGTGCTCAGCGGACACGGGGGCGTGGTCAACTAAAAAGACAAAACGGCATTAAATGAAGAAAGAGATGATGTGGACACGGGGCCGTGCCCACTGGACACGGGGCCGTGCCCACTGGACACGGGGCCGTGCCCGAGCTTCTGTTCAGCCTATAAATAGAAGTGCTTGGCTCAAGCTCAAACCATCCCTTGGCACACCACCTCTCTCACACTTCACCCACCACCCACCACCACCATAACACCATCATCCACCACCATCATCCATTGTCCATCGTAGAGTGTGTGAGTCGTCTCGGGATCCAAGATTGATCGTAAGAGTTCTTGACAATCAAGGCCATGTTTGCCTAAGTCTCTTACATCACTTGGTGAAGACAAAGTGTCTAGTGTAATACTTTTTATTTCTAATCTTTTGCACTTTTTATTTGGTTTTGTATTAATGACTTTAATAACTAGTTGCTTATGTTGAAGGTGATCTTTCCTTATCATTTGTCTGTGGTGTCTTGAAATTATTTTACTGTCTATATAAAATAAAAGATTTTCACCATTCATATCTCCACGGTCTATATGGAGGTATGTTGGCTACCTGGTCAGGGGTTAAGGGAACGGTTTGGTAAAGGTCTTGCCATTGTTCAGCGTTTAGAGGTCCTGCAATGGACCTGGGTCAAATTTAGTAGGACCTCCTTCAATACTTCACGGTATTGGATGGCGGGGGTCCAAACTCTTTGATCCCCTCATAAGTTAACTACTATTAATACTATAACCCGGCTATTTAGGACTGTATCCCTGCTGACTCAGACTACTTAGTCGAGGGTAACGTCACCTCCAAAAGAGGGGCTTAATTAATTATCTTCCAATAATCCACCCTTTTAGGACTGTATCCCTGCTGACTCAGACTACTGGGGTGAGGGTAACGTCACCTTCAAAAGAGGGGCCTACTACAATAACTAAGATAATCTCTTAATTATGTGCAAAAGTGCGGGAATAATCAAAGGTTACACTAGATACGAGTCGGAACCAAGTGATTCATCTTGTCTATCTGTTTTTTCTTTTTATTTTTATTTTCAGCATTTTAGTTAGTTTTTACTTTTCTTAGTTTAAAACATTTTTCTAAACTTTTTATTTTGATTAGACGTTGAGGATAAACCGGTACTAAAAACTCTTGTGTCCTTGGACGACCTCGGTATCTTACCAACACTATACTACGCTCACGATGGGTGCACTTGCCCATATGTGTGTTTAGTGTTAGTGAAATATCGTATTTTATAAATTTAAAACTTGGCTAAAAATAAGTGTTAAAGGGGCTTAAAATATACACCTAATATATATAACACTTCACACGTATCACTCTCACAACTAAGAAGGGTACAGAAAAGAAGTTTGAGGGACGTATTCCTTTGGAGAAATTTGGTCGGTTTGCAGAGACTGAAGTTGTAGCTGCTGATCCAGTGATAGTACAACCTGTTCAAGTGAATGCTATGATTGCTGAGGAGCATGATATTTAGGATGCTGTTGATGATGAGCCTGAGACAGAAATTTTAACAATTAACTCTGACGATGAAGGCATAGAAATTATGTGTGATTCAGGAGATGATGAAGAGCTTCCTCCTGAAACGGAAGCTGATGTTGCTGTTTCAACTGTTCCTTCTATGATTACTGCTGAAAATTTGGCCTCATTATTAAAGTCTGTAACTGATAAGATGGGAAATCCTCCTTCCAATCTTACAGTATCTACTGAAGAGCCTAGTGAAAACCCAAAGGATCCTGATTCATTGCCATTAAAGCAAAAAAGGCGGGATCCTCGACTCGGAATGTATGTTGAGCAAAATAAAGATCAATCCATGAATGTTTTTGAAGATGATGAGGGATTATATGATTTCGATTTTGAGAAGAATGTTACTGACATCACCACCTCAACTGAAGATATCTTTGAGTTCAACACTGATACTCAAAGGAATGTTTTAGAGTCCGCCACTGCAGATGTTCAGGTTACAAATGTTGATACTGATATTGTTGTTGAGACAATGCCACTTGGTGTTTCTGAATCTGCAGGTCCTTCTAGAGTTGTTCTTGATGTACCTAGTAGTTCAAGTGGTAAGAGACCTGAAGAGCCGTTTAGAATGCCATTTGATGATGATTCAAGCGATGATGATGATTTCATTAGCATGAGAGAAATGAAGAAAAGATTAATTGTGGTTGAGCAAGATTCTATTCATAAAGATGTCAAGATCATCCAACTTGAAGATACTTTAGTGCAAAAGAATCAACAAATTGAACAGCTTCAAGGAGAAGTTACTTTACTGTTCAATATGGTGTATGATTTACGTGGAAAGCTTGAGAAGAAATTTGGGAATGAATTCTCTGATCCTACTGATGTGGAAAATAGAAGAAAAGCCTTTGAAAAGGATGATGCTGAGAGAAGTGCTGCTATGGAACAATACTTTAAAAGAGTTATTGATGCTGTTGCAGATAAACATAAGGCTAAAAGAATTAAGAAGAAAAGGGAGTTTGTAATTTTGAAGAACAGGAATCTTAATCCAGATGATGATGATGCTCAAGCAACACATCATTTAATGGATGTTGGTGAAACTCTCTATGATCAAGTTGGAAATAGATCTGGTGTGGTCAGCTGGGGTTTTAATCATGATCGTCAACGGTGGTGGATAAAAAGGACGGTTGGACCTGTTGAGTGGTACAAAAATCCAGGCCAGTTTCAGTCTTTTACTAAGATTGATTTGACTGATCTGTCTAAAGCACTTTATGTAGATGATAAGCCTGGAGGTCCTGGATATATGTTTTTCGAGAGATTGAAGAGGGATGTTCTTAAGGGTTTTCCTTCAATGCGTACGGCAGAGTCCATTGTTAAACCAGCTAAAGGAGTTAGAGATTCATATACACGCAAGCGAATGAAGATTGTGCATTGGCCGGTAACTGATAAGGAAAAGGTGATTCCTTTGGTGAGAAAGATTCCAAAAGGTGCTTTGAAGTCCTTGCATTTTTGGACTTATGATGAGCGTCTAGGGCAGGCAGTAATTGTTTGTGATGATAATGTGGATTTTCGCTTGGTGGATCAAGTTGATTTGCTGAATCTTGCTCATGAAGACCTGGAAGTATTAGCTCGTCATCAAATTAGAGCTACTGAAAAATATGAAGAGATTGCAAAAGCATGGACTGGTGCTGTTGCTTCAGCGATACATATTCGTACAAAAGGTTTTGGTGAACTCAATGATCGTCTGCGTGATGAAAGTGATAGTTGAAGTCTCGAGTATCTCCATGCATAAACGGGGGAGATTGTTGGAACCTCGAGGTTTATACATTGAGAGATACTAAAGTTTAGGGTTGATCTTGTAATGTTTAACTAAGTTGTTTTGGGTCGGTTATGTGTATTGGGTTTTAGTAAGATCTCGAGTGGGCCTAGGTGGTTTCGATCCATCATAGGTAGTATATAAGTAAACCTTAGTAATGTTTAGAAGGTGGATTGCTTGGTAGAAAGTTAGAGGGGACTCGAGATCGGTTGGGGTGTCTTGTATCAGTCATCGACTTTAAGGTGAATGCAAGATAATATTTTGGTTTGATTATTGTTCTTATTCTACTTTATTGTTTATTGTTTTCTTGAATCCACTTGTGTTTGGATTCCGCACTCACACAAGTTAACTTTGATATCGTTGAAAGATCCTCTCGGGTTTTACACTTTGTGTCTTCAACAAACAATTAACAATAGTAAATGTACTTCGCAGTAAACTTCATTCTAACCATCATCTTCAGTTGAACTTGAACTTCAATTTAGTAAACTTATCAAACATCAATGGATGTTCATAGTTTGGTCATTCCGATTGATCTCATTTTAATTTATCATCGTCTATAAAAATTAACTATTTAGTGTTTACCTAAATAAGTCCTAGAAGCCAGAATGGAAATCATAGAAGTAATCAATATATCGACTATCAGAACTTTACCTTACAGAAGACCAGAATCATAGAAATTAACTATGTAATAATTTTAATCAAGCAAGAAAAAAGAGACATTCATAAGTGAATCAATGTTCAAACTTCAAAATCAAAATTGTGTGTTCTGAATCTTCTTTATGAGTTTCTGAGTGAGTAAAATCAAAGTTCAAAGTCAAAATCTAGATTCTGATGTTCATATTCAAACAATCAAACTTCAAAATCAATCCATAATCAACCATCAAAATAAAATATGTACCTCCTAAAATTCGTGAAGGGGGATGTCGCCTGCTGGATGTGGGTTCGAAAGTCGAAGTGTTGGTTTCGGATGGTAGATTAGAGATGGGGGCCATGACATTGACGTGGAGGGTTATGGTGGCTATGAGGGTCATGACCACACCCTATAGCCTTATGCTTCCAATTTAGTTATTAGAAATCATAATAGAACTCCAAAAGGCATTATACTGTATTTATAACCCTCTAAGTTGTTTTATTATTAAAAATGCATTACTGTAAAAATATATTTATTTTTGTGTGATCGTATACACTTTTTTTGTTATGTATGACACAACATCATTAAAGACTTTTTCAAGATGTACTTCCACTCATATAGAAAAAAGAAAACAAATTTTGTGTTTACAATTAATTTGTACATTATAAAAAAAGATAACTCTATATGGGTCTAAACTCAATGCCTTCCGTAATAAGCTCACCAAACGTCTTGTCGTCACGAAGGTACAATGTGAGATCCATGTAGAATGTAGTGGCAGCTTGTAATTCTCAAATTTTCACTTCAATCCATCCATCCTTCCTTTGGCGTGGAAGGCCTTTAGATTTTGGCCAATTGAGTGGGTTGTGGGTGTTTTGACCAACCTTTGGTCTAATAACTGGGGTTTGAGAACTAGTTAAATGGATATACCAAAGTTTATATCCGGTTTCGCATTCTTCTTTGACTTTCATAGGCGCTTCAAATCCAGATTGGCCTTCTGGTAATTTGTAGATAAGGTAACATTCATATGTTGTTTCAGATGATATTAGTTGGGACTGGAGTTTAGTACTGATAATAATTTCTCTATAATTGAACTGAACGGGTTTTCCAAATCTGAGAAAACTTAGAAAATCATCGTACATGTAAAAGATTCACAAAAGATAGTAATTTATATAAGAAATCTGACAGGGAGATATAAAATAACCTTGATTGTTTGGTTGAAAACGTCTTGCCGTTTCTGCGCCAACGCGGTATGAGAGCCGCTGATAGCATATGGCATTTCTTCCTAGTTTTGTCAAGAGAAAACCACTGTTAGGCAATAAGTATATAGATATGTTTAGCAATTCAAATTATAATTCTCCCCAACAATGTTCAAAGGCTCCAAACAACTACATATGAGAAAAAACAGATGGACTTACAATGCTTCTCTTCCTCTTTTCATCACTAATTAAGAACCCTCTGCACATGATTAAGTACACTTCCCTCTTTGTTCTCCACCACAATCTTTTTTTGACTGCTTCATTATGTCTTTATAATCAGTAGGCATTTTTTCTTCCCAATTTGCATCTGAATCTGATATGGGTTGCTTCTCATCTGTATTTTCCACCTATAGATCAACATAACATATTAGACTTTGAATTAGTCACTAATATGGGTTTTCTTGCATTGAAAATAACTAATGTTGTCGTGGCAGCTGGACACTATAAGAAATTTAAATGATATTAATTAATGATGTACATGAATAATCAAACTTTAATTTGTAAACTTACGTTCTCCAAGGGCTGAAATTCAATGCCTTCTACTTCTAATATGTCGGAATAATCTCTTTTAAGGAATCCCTCAAACAAAATCGAAAGATAAACTGTTCTGTGGTCAGTAGTAAACTGATACAATTCACATACCCACCATCCATCTTCTCTCTCATACGCATGGTATGAAATTAAACTCTCTCTCTCCCCTCGTAATCCGTATTTGAGGGATATAGGTTCACATCTTCTCTTCCCTTGGCTATAATATTTGAACACAAGGTTCACCGTGTATGTGATTCCTGGTGACAAGAACTGAGTTTCTACATGTGTTTTCAATATGTCATCTCCATGCCATTGGTAGGTGCCCACAGCAAATCTGCGTGAATAACAGCAAAGAATGATACATTGTAGGTGTCAAATACTCTCAAAAGCTAGAAACAGGAAAAGTCACCTTGAATTATCTTTATTCCAGAATCTGTCAAACCCGACATCTGAACGCAAACATTCTGCAAAAGATATCATCTCACAATGTTCTCCCTTCATATTTAATGAAAACCACTGTACGTCCATTAAACAAGTTCAAGTTAGTTGACCGTGCATGTTAAAAGTTACATGTGATGGGACGGTAAATGGCATGTGATATTCTATAATACAGACACAGAAGCTAATTACCGTTTTGCCGCTGTTACGGAGGATCCCTTTGGACTGAAATTTCATCGTTTCAACGTCAGATCTATAGTTCAGAGGACATTGTTTGTTCCATTCACCTATAAACTCTTGATAATTGTGCAAATCTAGACTTCTCTAAAGTTCTGCCACAACCTCAGCCATCTTTGGCCGATCTTCACGAGATTCCTTCAAACATTGATACGCAATGTCTGAAAATATTTCTAAAGTACTCTGCTCCAATGGTTAAATGGTCGGATCTTTGAAGATGATATCATTTAACTTGTTCTGTTCATAGCTCTTAATCCACGTGGTCACTAAGATCTCCTTAACATGATCCTTGCTATCAAGCGTATAGCATAATCTCCCGCATAAAACTTCAAATAAGACCACACCAAAAGAGTATACATCCGACTTTTTCATTAGAGTGTGTCATCGCATACTGTGGATCACAGTACCCAGGGGTACTTTCTGCAACTGTGACAATAACAGAGTTCTGCTCATTAGCGGGGCCCATTATTGATAATCCAACGTCAGAAACTTTAGCATTCCATTGCTCATCAAGTAGGATGTTGGCGCTTTTTACATCATAGTGGATAAGTCTTTGGTGTCTCTCCCTTTGATCATGAAGGTACCTTAGCCCCTTTGCGGCATCCAAACATATCTTGAGACGTTGTGACCAGGTGAGATGAGGGGAGTCCAAATAGCAGTCAAGGCTTCCACGAGACATATACTCGTACACAAGGATCATCTCATCCCCTTGGTAACAAAATCCCAGAAGAAAGACAATATTTTCATGCCTGTAACAGGAAAGAGTCCTGATCTTTTTCAAGAACTTAGGGATTCCTTGTTCATACTTCGGATCAATACGCTTAATAGCAGTCATGCTTCGGCCCTTACAGTGAGACACTTCTCCTCTATAAACCTTCCAAAAAGCACCACCTCCAATATAGTTCTTCTCAACGTTGAAGTGGTCTGTGGCTGATGTTATCTCTTCCAGCGGGATTTTAAGATCTTGGAATTGCTGCCAGAATACCAACATATTTGGGGATCAGATAATAGTTACTAAATAGAAATCAAGGGTGGGAAAGCAATTGAAAATGCACAGCTTTACACAAGATGTTATCATATGCAAACATTTTCATTTCTATTCGTTGGTGTATTTCGATTTTAATTCATTCCGCAATCCTATTTCTTTGGTGTTTAGAGTGAATCAACTGAACTCTTTCACATGAACAGAAAGGAACCAAAAAAACACTTGAAGGAGAAAAATAACATTCTTGCTATACCTTTTAAAGAAGCTCCCCTTATAAAAATATGTATTTTCATTCTATATAAGTCTAGTGAAATTCCCGAATAAGCTAACATCCTACAAACATAACGTACCTTCTGATATCCAAGTGCAGTCGCAAGTTCTGTCACAACCTCAGCTATCCTTGGCCGATCTTTACGAGATTCCTTCAAACATCGATATGCAATATCAGAAAAAATTTCTAAGGCGCTCTGCTCCAATGGTTGAATGGCTGTATCGTTAAAGATGATATCATTTAACTTCTTTTCATAGCATTCAATCCACGTGCG
Organism: Helianthus tuberosus; assembly: GCA_030545235.1. Taxonomy (NCBI): domain Eukaryota; kingdom Viridiplantae; phylum Streptophyta; class Magnoliopsida; order Asterales; family Asteraceae; genus Helianthus; species Helianthus tuberosus. The sequence goes on from CM060411.1 coordinate 70,948,241, forward strand.
CACTAAATTCTGCTCAACACGACCATGGCTATATGTACAACATAACCTCCCATATAAAACTTCGAATAAGACCACACCGAAAGAGTATACGTCTGACTCTTTTGTTAGGGTGTGCGTCATCGCATACTGCGGATCACAGTACCCAAGGGTACCTACTGCCATGGTGACAATAACTGATTGCTGCTCGTTTGCGGGGCCCATTATTGATAGCCCAAAATCAGCAAGCTTACCATTCCATTGCACATTGAGTAGGATGTTGGCGCTTTTTACATCACAGTGGATAAGTCTTTGGTGTGTCCCCCTTGGATCATGAAGGTACCTTAGCCCCTGTGCGGCATCCAGGCATATCTTGAGACGCTGTAACCAAGTAAGATGGGGTGAATTTAAATAGCGGTCAAGGCTTCCACGAGATGCGTAGTCATATACCAGGATCATCTCATCCCCTTGGTAACAAAATCCCAGAAGAGAGATGAGATTTTCATGGTGGTAACCGGAAAGCGTTGTGATCTCTTTCAAGAACTCGAGTATTCCTTGTCCATGCCTAGGATCCAGACGCTTGATAGCAACCGTGCTTCGTCCCTTAGAGTGAGACAGTTCTCCTTTATAAACTTTCCCAAAACCACCACGTCCAATACAGTTATCATCGTTGAAGTTGTCGGTGGCTGATGTTATATCTTCAAGTTGGATTTTAAGATCTTGAAACTGCTGCAAGAATGTATCCATAATTATTAAAGATTGGTTTTATGTGATTAGTATTCTTTGTTAACTAAAACAGAGAGCTGGAGCCTGAGAGATGGTTAAGAAAGAAGGACACCTAAGAATAATTTGTTGGGATGAGTGGAATGAAAAGCAATGCCTTTACAAATAATTGTTTTGAATATATTACAACTGTGTTGGTCCATGTTGGTGCACACATCTGTCGTCTTCGTCTTACATCGAGTTTTGGGTTCGTTGCGGTTCGGAACAAGAATGATGTCATCATTCTTGATGATGACATCATCCATGTGACTTAATGCTTGCATCATGATTACAACAAATGCACGTGAAGATAACATGCAAATGAAATCAGTTTACATGTTTGCTAGAAGACAAAATTGTTTAAATGTTAAAATGTTGATTTCGTTCATAGGGTCATGAGGTTTCGCTTTTTTGGTTATGTAGGGATTTCGCTTTTGTGTACATGTATACTGGAGCGAAATCTCAGCTAGTATATATAGGGGTCACATAGGCGAAATCAAAATAAGTCCCTTGTATTCCATACCGAAGTGCTGCCGGTGTGAAGATCGATTGTACACAACGTTTATTCAATACAATCAGTCTCTTGTATTCCATACCGAAGTGCTGCCGGTGTGAAGATCGATTGTACACAACGTTTATTCAATATATTCAGTGTTTTAAGGTGAAGATAAAGCTGTTTCTACCTTTGTTTCTTAGTTTCCGCCTCTGAAACGAAGTTCAACTCCTCTGAACGACTCGTTCGGGTCAATACACGATCCTACAAGTGGTATCAGAGCTTAGGAGGAGGATTTCTACAGATTACGGCTGAATTTCATTGTTTTTTCTATATTCTACACCTTCTTTCATCAGTTCAATGAGATTTAACGGTCAAAACTGTTTCAAATTTTTAAGATTGTAGATAATTGAACATAAACAAATCCCTGAAAGTTTGACACTGAAATACGGATTAAAAATGGACCATTTTACCCTCCGATCAGGTTTCGCTTATTTGGACACTTTGGATTTCGCTCATAGTTACCTATTTCGCTCATATGGACTCCTTTCGCTCATAGGACCATTCTGATTCCGCTCTTGTGAACAAGTTTGATTCCGCTCTTGTGAACAAGTTTGTTTCCGCTTCTGTGAACATTTTGATTCCGCTCATAGTGCTCAAAGTTTGTTTCCGCTCCAGATTTCAACACTTATGATTTTGCTCCAACATCAGAAGAATATTCGTGTTATAATGAAGTTGTCGGATACTTTTTGATAAGGTTGCATGTGAATATAAAAGTCTGTCAGTTTAGTGGAATTAAAGGTTCATTGGGAATTGAGATAAAGAGTTGGTTAATAGTGTTGTCGGCAAAAGTATATTAATTACACCACGTGTGTGTTTAATATTGTGTCATGGTTTTGCACATTTGTGTCGGCTTAGTGATTTTTATGGTCCAATCAAGAAGTTTATAGAATCAAAGTCTTGCATGTGAATTAAAAAAAGGTGTCGGCAATTGATCAGATATATCAAGTGAGGTTCAATCAACTTTTAAAAGGAAAGTTAATAGTTTCAGTTTGCATGTGATATTGTTGGTCATAGTGGTGGTCTCATCATATTTTTGGTCAAACCATATATTGAGTGGAATTTAAAGACCCATGTGACTTAAAGTCTTTCGGCCCAATCATCATTAGCGGTTTAAATTGTTCGGCCCAATCAGTTTCGGTTCATGTGCATATGTTTCGATGTGTTATTGGCCCATGTCTCATCATCATTAGTGGCTCAAATCATTTTTAGGCCCAAGTGAACTTCATTGTTTGTGATCCATTGGAAGCTCATATTTCGTGGATCATTTGATCTAGTTCATTCATTCAGTTTACGGAATTCATTGATCGAGTCCATAAATCTTCAACACGAGTCCAAAAATATTTCATCCGTCACACATTTTTACGTATTCAGTTCATTTAAACTGATTGTTTGCCTGTTTCGTTCATGTTATTTGACCAGGTGAATCAGTTCGTGTGAAAGCTTGTTTGTGAAATTCTTCGATTCTTAATCATGGATAACGATTTCTACAACGCGTTCGCTACATCTTCGTCTACTCCGGCTGTCATTGCTCAGAACATGAATTTGGAAAACGAAACGGGAACTACTCAGAAACCCCCGAAGCTAATGAGCATTGAGGAGTATTACGGGTGGAAAGATAGATTCGAAAACTAGGTACAAGCTAACCATCTAAGATCATGGGAATGTATTCTGAAGAAATATGTTTTGCCACAGACTGATTTGAAAGTTGACAAAAGAATATCTGAATTTAGTGATCAAGAATGTGATATGTATAGAGCTGAAAAGATGATGATTAGTCTACTTCAGCAAGCTATCAAAGAAGACATTTTCATACTGCTACAGCATGACAAAACTGCAAAGTCAATCTGGGATGCACTTAAAGTCAAATTTGAGGGTAGCGAAAATATGATAAAAAGAAAAAAGGCGTTGCTTAAGAAAGAGTTCGATTTGTTCAGCAGTCTACCGGGTGAAGATACGAAGAAGCTGATTGAACGGTATTGTCACTTGGTGCGATCTATGTCAATGCTTAGTATAAAAAAGGATCCTGAAGAGTGGGTAGACAAATTAGCTGATGCGTTACCGCAAAAAGAGTGGGGAACTTATTTGATGATCTTGAAAAACACAGGGGTTTATGAAGGGTTAACAATTGGTCAGTTTATCGAAAAGATTGAGGGTCAAGATTTGGAACAGCAGAAGATCGCAAGGATGAACAGTCCAAGTGGTCAACAGGATGTAAAAATGTATTACAAAGGTAGTATTCCGGTTCCAGAAGCTGAGAGAAGTCCGAAAATTCAAACTGCGTTTAGTGCTGGGGATTTATCAGAAAAAGCTGATCAGAGTTCAAATAAAAGCAGTAGCGGATTCTCATCATTTCCGAGTGTTAATCCTAAAGAGTCAAATACAAGATTTCAGTCTCAGAGCACAAAGACAGGAAATGGATATGTGATTCAGTGCAACATAGCTCTAAATCTTCCAGAAGGTCAAAGTTTTTCAGAAGACACTGCTAAAGACCACATGGCTCTACTTAGTTCTGTATTGTTATCTTATGAAGGTCTAGTGGCTGGTCAGATCGGAAATCCCATGCTCACCAAAGAGGATTACGATCAAATAGACGCAGAAGAGATGGAACTGATGGATATCAAATGGTGTCTTGCGAGTGTTCTTAGACGTGCTAAAAAGTTCAAAACGATTACTGGGAGAAATGACTTTCTTGATGCTCATGTATCTACTTTAGGTTTTGATAAATCTAAAGTTACTTGTTTTCGTTGCAGGGAGAAAGGTCATTTCAAATGGGAGTGCAAGAATAGGGAAGCTAGTGGCGCTCAGAATCCGTTCGGAAAAGACGATTACTACCGGAAAGCCATTTATCAGCAAGTTGGTCAATCACAAGACTCACAAACGGCTCATGGTAGAAGAATCGAGGATTCAAAAAGAGCGTGTGTGGTGGATTTTGACTGGAACAATTATATCTCTTCTGATAGCAAAGCATGTATAGTCGATCAAGATGATGAGAGGCTACCTGAAGGCTTCAGCTGGAATATGTTTGCAGATGAGAATGGGAATTTTAAAGCTTTTATTGCAAAGATTGTTAGAGAACCAGACATGTTCGCCACATGGATGAAATCTATTGGTGAGACAGTGAAAAGTGTAAAGGAACAGTCTGTTACATCTGAAGAAAGCTCAGAAAGTGCTGATGAAAGTCTACAAAGTTCAGATGAGAGTGTTCAGAATGATGTTACTTCAGAAAAGGAAGTTGTATTTGATCAAACACCGTCAGATTCTGGTTTATCAGATGCTGATTCTGAAAAATCTGTACAGTTTGATCAGTCACAAACTGATGAGAGCAGTGATGATGTGGAGGAAAAACACATTAATGTTGCTAAAACTCATCTTTCTCCTGAAAGTTTTCATTTCTATTTTGCAGATCGCATGGAGAAACTGAAGGAGAAACGAGCTGCTAAAGAACAACAACTAAAGAAATCTGAAGATGTTGTTCAGAATGAGAATGTTGAAAGTGTTGTTGAGAAGACTACTGAAGCTGAGAAGGTGAAAGAAGAAGAAAAAGTGGTTGAAGTGGTAAAGACAATCGAGATTGAGAAGATTGTTGAAGTTGTAAAGCCTTGCATAAAGTGTTTGGAAGCTTGCAAGGAATGTGGTGCAAAAGACGACATCATTGCTGAATATGAGAAGAAGAAAGAGCAGTTACTGTTCAACCTCAGTTATGTGAAAGAATCTTATGATGTCTTGAACAAAACAGTAACTGGTCTTCAAAAGACAAATTCAGAAAGAGAACAAGCACTAACGATGATGAATGCTGTGATGATGACAAAGCAGAAAGCCATCAATTTTTACATTGAAGAAAGTGCTAAATGGAAGCAAGAGTTGGAGACAGAGAAGATTGAGAATGAGAGAATTAGACGTTTATTGCAAAGTTATTCTAGTTCTGATTATCTCATTGATCGTATTTATCCAACTGTTGCAGGTATGGAAGTTTTTCAAGATGAGAAGCCAAAGAAGAAAGATAGTGGTAAGAAACCGACTGTTAGCTATAACAAGTGTCCGCCTCCAATTTGGGAAGGGTATTCTCCTAGAAAACCAAACGAGGAGCAACTTGAAAAAGCAGTCAATATAAAGCTAAAAACCGACACAACTGACGTTTTACCAGATAACATTGATGTCACGTTTACCTCGTCCGATACTGATCATGAGTCTGAGTTAATCAAAAAGGTGGTCGATCAGGTGTTGGATACTGAGGAGGAGTCTGAGTCAAAATCTGAGTCTGGAGGGTCAAATTCGTCAGTCAACAGTCCAAAGTCGTCGGTTAAACGGTCTTATAGTAAAGAATTTTTGTTATCGAAAGCAAATTTGGATGATAAAACATTTGAAGTTGCATACACTTTAAATGATTCGGACAAATTATATTATGACAAAGAGTTTCCAATAAGAAGTGTTCGTTTTGACATGATCAAAAAGGTTTTTTAAATGACAAAAATTAATATTTCTGAAATAAAAGATTTAAATCTTATTGAAAAACCTAAAAAGTACACTTCAAGAGTTCAACAACGTCTAAACAAGAAAAATACAATTCTGGTTCTGGTTTTCAAAAGAAACCAAACCAAAATCGTAGCTATAAAAAGAAAGGTCTTGGATTTATTCCACCAGAAAATCATAAAAATTTGAAAAATTCTAAAACAAAAACAGAATTTGTGTCAGGTGGAAGTGCAGAAGAGGAACAGAAGAAACCATTCTGGAGACAGTCAAATCAAGAGTTTCTTGCTGAAAAGAAGAAGTATGGATTTGAAGTGTTTTATCACAGAGAGACTCGTACCTGTTACAAGTGCAATGAAACTGGTCACATTGCATGGAACTGTCAGAAAAATGCCAAAACAAAACAGGGAGTTTCTCATAAATTGAAAGAAAAGGTTGTTGATGTTGAACCACCAACCGACAGACTTAAAATTTTTGAAAATTCAACTTATGAGGTTGGTGAGTGTTCTAAAAAGAATTTTTATAAAAAGAAAGAGAATGACAACCAAGTGTGGGTTGTTAAGAAAGTTGATGTGAACGTCGGCGATGAATCTGGTTCCACAAAGCCAGAAGAGCCACAAGGTGAGGTAAAAATTTCAGTGAATGATGATGAGTTTCCATCACTGAAATTTGAAGAAGTTAAACAGAAAGTTGGCAAGGTTGATACTCGAATCAGTTTTACAACGAGAATACTAAGTTTGATGTCGAGAAAACATTTAATGGAAGTGTGAAGAAATTTTTGGGAAAATGTTGAATGGGAAAGCTAAGGGGGTTAAAGATTTTTATGCAACTAAAAAGGCAACTTACAACCCCACTGCGCAAGAATTGAAAGCCATCAAGTCTGAGAAGACTTGGATGGAAGTCTGTTTCCCTTGAAGTCTTAGGACTATGCCGGAGATCCCAAGTTTGTAATCGTGGATCAGGAATCGGCATTTTTCTTAATAATTGATTGTGCGATTGAATCTTATAAAAGTTAAATTTTACAGGATAAATGTGACTATGCCGGAGCTTCCAGGTTGGTAAGTGTGAAGCAGGAATCGGCATCTTGATTGGTAAAATGGTTTGTGTAGATGATTTATTCCTACATGTGATTATATGTTTTGGATATTTTTACAAGTGGTGAGAGGTTGATTCTGACAAAGTGATTACTCAAGGTCATTATTTTGAACTTGATGTAATCCTCATACAAGTCATTGATTGCACAATATGATGAACCAAACCCCTAACTTTACAAGTGGTAAAACCAATAAAACTTATTTTCCGGAAAAATCATTTTGGTTAAAACAAACTTAAGTGTTTTGAAATCATAATGAGAAAATAGTTTTGTGTCAGGGGGAGTTCTGATTGTTTATGCCAAGTGGATGGCGATTTGAAGCGATTCGATATCGGTTGTCAAGTTTTGTACAGTTTATTTTCAAATTTCCTTTAATGTGTTTGCATTTTAGGGGGAGTAGAAAATTTTCAGAAAATCCAAAAACATTAGAAAATTTGAAAAAGACAAAAACATGATAAAATCAAAAATGAGTTTTAGTGTCTAGAAGAGGAAATGATAGTACATCAGTAGACAGTCACAGTATGCTAAAGAAATGTAATGATTATATAGCGTTAAATAGTCTCACTGATGATTTGCCGATAGGTTTTCATACATTTAGTAAACTTTTTCGGGATATAAACATAAATTCAAACTTGCTTATTTGTGGGGAACACTACTTGGATATATAGGTAACCCCTGAAATCTCATTTGAAAGGTCCCTCTTTCTAAGATACTAGGTCTTTATACTCAGTGATATCTGGGGTATTATCCCGGGACTTCTGGCGAATGGAAATTCTGACCTAGTCCCCGAAGAATACTTTCTGCTTGCAATTGATGAAACAATAAAATTGATAGTCATTGCTGTTGTAATCAAAAGATCCTCTAAAGGGGACCCACCAAAAGTCGAAGCCGTCATCTCTCTGCGTATCGAAAGATCGACCTGAGCTCTCACGCCCCTCGCAATTTAACCCCTTACAGATATCATCTGTGGTATACTCACATGTAAGACTGAATATTGGGATCTGGATACGGGAGTATATTCAAGAGGTGGGACACATGAATGAGTTTAAGTCTTTCATACACCTAACTCGTATCCTGAATTAGTTGAAATTTGTGTGAAAATTTAAGTGGATCAGTATATTGGCAATCTAAGTGAATTGTTTAATTCTTAATGTGTAACTAAGCTCAATGGTACTTGTGACTTGTCATAAACTGATATGATCCTCTTCAAGTGATGTTGAAGAGCTAAATTTCAAAAATTCCAAAAATATTGTTTGTAAATATTTCATTTCTGTTTTATTATGTTTCTTCAAGTGATGTCATTTACTTTCTTTCAGAAAATCCAAAAAGATTTTCGGTGTGTTTTAGCATAAACTTTTGAAAAAGTCAAAAAGATTTTCGACAACTGATGTTGAAGAGCTAAATTTCAAAATTCCAAGTGCTAGACATGATGAACAAATGGTTAGGGAAAATGTGTTTTGAAAAGGAAAATGATTCATCAATTTTATTGAGTTATTTTTTAGGGAGAGTCAGTATTAGTGCATACATTGAATTGTTAAATGCGTAAAATTTACTTTTAGGTAGAGTGAGTTTGTGCAGGTTTAAGTATGAGTTGGATTGATGATCCTGAGCTGGATGAGAGCCAGATTACGATCTTGGAACAATCTCAGAAAGAGTCAGCAAGATTACGATCCTGAAGCAGATGATGCTGAAGAACTAACGGATTGTCAGCACATTGCAAGGGGGAGTCTGTTAATTTTGAGAGAAAGAATGAAGCTCAAAGACTGATCAAGACTGAAGATGCAAAGACTCGACATGTGAGACTCGTCAACATCTGAGGGGGAGTCTGTTGGTGCACACATCTGTCGTCTTCGTCTTACATCGAGTTTTGGGTTCGTTGCGGTTCGGAACAAGAATGATGTCATCATTCTTGATGATGACATCATCCAAGTGACTTAATGCTTGCATCATGATTACAATAAATGCACGTGAAGATAACATGCAAATGAAATCAGTTTACATGTTTGCTAGAAGACAAAATTGTTTAAATGTTAAAATGTTGATTTCGTTCATAGGGTCATGAGGTTTCGCTTTTTTGGTTATGTAGGGATTTCGCTTTTGTGTACATGTATACTGGAGCGAAATCTCAGCTAGTATATATAGGGGTCACATAGGCGAAATCAAAATAAGTCCCTTGTATTCCATACCGAAGTGCTGCCGGTGTGAAGATCGATTGTACACAACGCTTATTCAATACAATCAGTCTCTTGTATTCCATACCGAAGTGTTGTCGGTGTGAAGATCGATTGTACACAACGTTTATTCAATACAATCAGTGTTTTAAGGTGAAGATAAAGTTGTTTCTACCTTTGTTTCTTAGTTTCCGCCTCTAAAACGAAGTTAAACTCCTCTGAACGACTCGTTCGGGTCAATACACGATCCTACAGTCCAGGCCCCAAAATCACACACTCAAGCTCACGAATGTATGTATGAATAATGAAAAATGAGAAGTATTGAAAGTTTGCTGCTGTCGAATGAAAAATGGGCTTCTCTATTCAATAAAACAAATGGCTTTAAATAGCCTTACATTAACCAGCTACATACGAATAAAAAAAAGAATAAAAAATATTCTCTCCTAAAGAGTTGGTAAACATATGACTCCTTCTACCAACGTTCACTCCATTAACGATCAACACCACCATACTCGGTTCCTCCTACTGCTGCGTTTTGCCCTGCAGCGAAAGGGATGCACATGAACTAGAGGAAGCCTTTCAAACTCTCAAGCGTATGCTTTGCAACGCTCCCGTACTTGCGCTACCTGATGGAAACGATGACCTTGTTGTTTATTGTGATACCTCTAACCTAGGTCTTGGTTGTGTTCTGATGCAACGTGACAAGGTTATCGCATACGTGTCTCGACAGCTTAAGGTTCACGAGAAGAACTACACAACCCATGATCACGAACTCGGTCCAGTTATTTTTGCGTTAAAGATTTGGTGACACTACCTTTATGGTACCAAGTGTATGGTCTTCACCGACCATAAGAGCTTACAAAACATCTTGAACCAGAAAGAACTGAATATGCGCCAACGCAGATGGGTTGAACTTCTCAATGACTACGACTGTGAGATACGTTACCACCCAGGCAAAGCACACGTCGTTGCCGTCGCTCTTAGCCGACGAAGCTATTTACATAGTGTTCGTAATGTTCAAGCCCAACACGACCTCGAAGCTCTCATTCGCGACGCTTAACACGCTTGTTTTCTAGAGAACACTTTGAAGGAAGAAAGAATATTTGGAACCAAAAATCAACTAGTGAATAAACCGAATGGTATCTTTCAATATCTTGACCGAATAAGGATTCCCAATCGTCATAATCTCCGAGAGATATTGATGACTGAAGCCCACAAATCTCGATATTCTATTCTTCCAGGTGCCGACAAGATGTACCAGGACCTTCGCTCCAGGTATTGGTGGCCAAGAATGAAGAAAGATATCGCTCTCTATGTTTCGAAATGCCTAACTTGTTTCAAAAGTTAAGGCTGAACATAAACGACCCTCTGGCTTACTCGAACAACCCAAGATCCCGATGTGGAAATGGGAGTGTATAGCTATGAACTTCATTACGAAACTCCATCGCACGCCATCAGGTCACGATACCATTTGGGTTATCGTTGATCGTCTTACGAAATCCGCCCACTTCTTACCAATACAAGAAGAGTACAAGGTCGAACGATTAGCATAAATCTGTACCGACGAAGTCATTTCTCGACATGGGACACCTCGTGACATCATCTCTGACCGCGATGGTCGATTCACCTCGCGCCTCTGGGAGACATTCCAGTCCGCTCTCGGTACTACTTTCAATCTCAGTACCGCATTTCATCCCCAGACTGATGGTCAGACTGAGTGCACGATCCGCACCTTTGAAGACATGCTTCGTTCTTGCGTTATAGATTTTGGTGGTAATTGGGATACGCATTTACCTTTAGTCGAATTCTCGTACAACAATAGTTATCACGCTAGTATTCAAATGGCACCCTTTGAGGCATTATATGGAAGAAAATGTCGATCGTCTATTGTATGGCACGAGATCGAAGATGCTTAAATCATGGGTCCTGAGTTATTACAAGAAACGACAGACAAGATCCTCCGAATCCAAGACAATCTCTTGAAAGCTCGGAGTCATCAAAAGAGTTATGCCGATAAACACCGCAAGCCCCTTGAGTTTGAATTTGGTGATCACGTACTCCTAAAGGTTTCACCTTGGAAGGGGGTGGTCCGATTCGGCAAGAAAGGAAAGCTAGAGCCATGATACATGGGCCCCTTTAAGATTCTGGAAAGAATTGGTAAAGTGGCCTATCGACTCGAATTACCGTAGGAACTCAGCAACGTACATCCTACTTTCCACGTCTCCAACCTCAAAAAGTGTCTAGCTGAAGAAAATCTTCATGTTCCCCTTGAGGATTTGCAAGTGAACGAAACTCTACACTTTGTGGAAAAGCCGGTAGAAATCATGGATCGAGAGACCAAGAAATTCCGACGCTCACACGTTCCTATAGTGAAAGTTCGCTGGGAAGGCAAACGGGGCGCCGAGTTCACTTGGGAACTCGAGAGTGATATGAAAGCTAAATATCCAGAACTTTTTGTTAAGCCTGCGCCTTAATTTTGGGACGAAATTCTCTAAAGTAGGGGAGGCTGTAACAACCCGACTTTCTGGGTCCTTACTTGTATCTGTCATTTCTTGCTTAATTACTTGCACTCCCGAGATTTCGATTATCACAATGGGTTAAATTATGTTTTCAAAGGCAACGCATATTACAACGCAGTTAACGCATTTAACGTTGTTTATAATGCATACTATTTAACGCATTTTATCTCTTAGTTGCATCGCATGTTTAGACTAAACGCTATCACAACGCTATCGCAACGCAAACTCAACGCAAACTCGAAACGCGGAGTTACTTATGTTATGTGTGTTATTTGTGTGATTATATGTTTGTTGGTTATGTGGTTATAAATGCAACGCTTACACGCTCAACGCTCACTCACAACTCGATTAAACGCAACGTAATGCTTAACGCATGAAACAAAAGTTGGAAAACTAACTCGCACAACATGGTTGTTCGAATGGACATCCACTCGGATGACCATCCGGTCGGATGGCCATCCGATCGGATGGCCATCCGATCAAAAGGCCATCCAACCGCTGCACATCGCGCACCGCCTTAACCCCTCTCTCACGCCTATAAATAGTACCCGTACACCTCCCTTTCACTGATTTGACATCTCCATCTGACCACACACACTCAAGACGCTCTTAGTCACTTTTCATCAAGATTCAGGGCCATTTCGTAAGTATTTCTCCACAAATCTTGTACAATCTTCATCACTAAACACTTCTACATTATCTTCTTCATCAAAATCACACAGAAGCACTTACTTTTTCTCTGAAATCGCTGATTTGGACCTCTTGAAGGTGTTCTTCACTCATCTTGCTCATACAACCTGTTGTATAGCACCAACTCATCAAGATTGGCCCAGATCTAAGAGATTTCCACAACTTTCTACTACGTTTTGCAAGATTTCAACACTTTTCATCTGTTTTCAAACTTTTCTTCAACTTTCATGCAAAAACTGATGGAATCTGGACTCATTCAGACTCTCTACTCATTTTCCTAGTTGTGGGCCGGTTTGAAAACGGATTTCCACCGGAGAGATGACCGATTAATGGGTTGAACATGAAACTTCATCAAGAACAGTGAGACTGATCGAATGGGGTGTTTCCCATCCGACCGACTGAGCTGGACTTGGTGTGTTTCCGTTGTTGGACGCGTCATCACACCGTCTCTGTTAAAACTCCAAGATTTTACTTAGAAAATTTTACAAATTTCCAAACAACAGATCGCCCACTCGAGTGGCCATCCGAACGGATGACCATCCGATCGAATGACCATTCGACCAGGTGACCTGTCCCATGTATCAATCCTTGTTCAAAACGATTTGGTTGAACTTTGAAATTTGACAAATTTACAAACACCCACGCACCCCCTCGAATGGCCATCCGTTCGAATGGCTATCCGCTCGGATGACCATCCGACCGGATGACCAGACGCTCGGATGGGTTATCCCCATTCGTTCGGATCACCATCCGACATTCTGCTTACACACTGTTCAATGCTTACACTACTGTTCTATGCTCAGGCTAACCCCAACGCGCTCCCTTCGATCCAATCAAGGTTGTGTTTATTTGTTAAACACGCACTGTGAGTATACTCGAACCCATTTTCTTTTAACGCAATTTTGGGTGTTACATACATTCTACATCAAAACACAACGCATAACTCAACACTTTATAATGCTAACCACTCCCGCATGCAATACATGTACTTTGAATGCTTGTACTATGCTATACAGTGTTGCACTATACCGCCTCTAGCAATGATAGTACTATAGTTTGGACTCAGCACCTATCGTGGACGGGGGTTGCTAGGGATCACTTTACTTTACTTCACGTGTTTGTAGTGGTGAACATGTGTCGCGCATACTCCAAAACGCTGTCTCATGGTTAAGTTGTAGACATTGTTTGATAGTTACATGCTTCGCCCGTTACGTGTTACATGCTGGTTATGCGTAACCGCTTTTAGTACTACATGTTACTCAAACTTGTGTACTCACCTTTACATTCTATGTATTAACTTTATTTTAACGTATGTGACAGGTTGATAGGATGCTATGTTTGCTGGAAATCAAGCTAGGCAGTCTAGAAACTATACCAATAGAAATCTAGGTTGTCGGACTTGTTTTGTTTGAGAGAAATTCGTTATCTGTAATAATTACTTGTTGAATATTTTGTTGGTTGGTATGGGACAATTAACGTTTAAAAAATATTGGTAACAAATAGTTGTTATGGATCTCTTGAGCAATCTGGTTCGCCTAGTGCAGTGCCCCGATGTTTCCACCATCGGTTGGGGTGTGACATTCCTAGCTTTATTTCAGCATGCATCCACTTAACCTGTCACATATGTTAAAATAAAGTCAATGCATAAAATGTAAATGTGAGTACACTAGTTTGCATAGCATATAGTAGTGAAAGCGTTTACGGATAACCAGCATGTAACACGTAATGGGCGAAGCATGTAACTATCAAACAATGATTACCACTTAACCACAATACTGCGTTGTAGAGTATGCGCGATACATGTTCAGTGAACACGTGAAGTAAAGAGATGTGATCCCTAGGAACCCCTATCCAAAACAGGTGCTGAGTCCAAACTATAGTACTATCATTGCTAGAGGCGGTATAGTGTAACACTGTATAAGCATAGTACAAGCATTCTTAGATCACGTATAGCATGCGGGAGCGGTTAGCGTTATAAAGTGTTTGCGTTGTGTGTTGTGTTTTGATATAGAACGTATGTAACACCCAAAAGTGCGTTAAATGAAAATGGTTTCGAGTATACTCACTGTGAGTTCGTAGCTGCTAAACACGCACTGTGTTGGATTAAAGGGAGCGCTAAGTTAGCCTGTGTATGGAACAGTAGCATAAGTCGTTAAAAAGAGCGTAAACAGTTTGTCGGATGGTTAGGTGTTCAACTGGTGATCCGAACTAATCGGCATAACCCATCTGAACAGATGGTCATCCGGACGGATGGTCATCCAAGCGGATGGCCATTCGAATGAGTTGTGTGTGTTGTTTGTAAATCGTTTAAAATTCGAAGTTTCGTAAAAACGTAGTTGAAACAGTGTGAAGCATAAATACCAGGTCATCCGAGCGGATGGTCATCCGGTCAGATGGCCATTCGAACGAGATGATCTGTAGTTAATGTTTTTGGTAAAATTTTCTAAGTAACAAGTTCTGAGTTCAATGAAGACGGTGTGATGACGTGTCAAACAACGGAAACATACCAAATTCAGTTCATTCAGTCGGATGGGTACCAACCCTTCGGACATACGAGCTATACTTGATGGGATTTCATGTTTGACCCGTTAATCGGTCGTCTCTTCGGTGGAAATCCGTTTTCAAGCCGGCTCTCGGCTAAGGAACGAGCCGAGAGTCTGATTTAGTCCAGATTCCATCAAAGTTGGTGTGAAATTCGAAGAAAAGTTGAAAATAGATGAAAAGTATTGAAATCTTCCATAGTTTTGTTGAAAGTTGCGGAAATCTCTTAGATCTGAACCAATCTCGATGATATGGTGCTTCACAACAGTTTGCATAAGCAAAATGAGTAAAGAACACCTTCAAGAGGTCAAAATCATTGATTTCAGGGAAAAAGTTGAAGTGTTTGCGTGATTTTGATGAAGAAGATGATGTAGAAGTGAATGGTGATGAAGATTGTACAAGATTTGAGGAGAAAAGCTTACCAAAAAGCCTTGAATCGTGTCTGAGAGTGAATGAGTGTGTGTGAGCAGATGAGAGTGTCAAATCAGAGAAGGAGGGTGTACGGCGGTATTTATAAAGGTAGGGTGGAGAGTTAAGTCGGTGCACGAGGGTGTGTGTCGGATGGCTTGTCCGGTCGAATGGCCATCCGATCGGATGGTCATCCGAGCGGATGGTCATCCGGACGGAAGTCCATTCGATCGGATGTCTATTCAGAAAGCCGGATTGCGTTTGTTAGTTTTCCAACTTTGGTTCGTTTGTTAAGCGTCGCGTTGCGTTTAATCGTGTTGCGAGCGAGTGTTTGAGCGTGTAGGCATTGCGTTGTCAACCCCATAACAATTAAATAAATAATCACACAAATACACACATAACATAAGTAAATCCGTGTTTCGAGTTGCGTTGCGATAGCGTTGTGATAGCATTTAGTCTAAACAAGCGATGTGAAATGTTTAAATAATATACGTTATATAGTAGCGTTTAAATGTGATAACTGCATTTTGAATAATGCGTTGAAAATAGTTTAAACCCTTTTTGCGTTAATCGAATCCCAGAGTATAAGCATTTACGAGAAAAGACAATCGATGGGTAACGATCTGAAATATCGGGTTATTACAGCCTCCCCTACTTTAAGGAATTTCGTCCCGAAATTAAGGAGCAAGCGTAACAAAGAGTTATGGATATTTAGCTTTCATATCACTTTTGAGTTCCCAAGTGAACTCGGCGCCGCGTTTGCCTTCCCAGTGAACCTTCACAATAGGAATGCGAGAGCGTCGAAGTTTCTTGGTCTCTCGATCCATGATTTCTACTGGCTTTTCCACAAAGTGTAGAGTTTCGTTTACTTGCAAATCTTCATGAGGAACATGAAGATTTTCTTCAGCTAGGCACTTCTTGAGATTCGAGACATGGAAAGTCGGATGTACATTGCTGAGTTCCTCCGGTAATTCGAGTCGGTTGGCCACTTTGCCAATTCTTTTCAGAATCTTAAAAGGACCCACGTATTGTGGCGCTAGCTTCCCTTTCTTGCCAAATTGGATCACCCCCTTCCAAGGTGAAACCTTTAGGAGTACGTGATCACCAACTTCAAACTCAAGGGGCTTGAGACGTTTATCGGCGTAACTCTTTTAATGACTCTGAGCTTTTAAGAGATTGTCTCGTATTTGGAGGATCTTGTCAGTTGTTTCTTGTAATAACTCAGGACCAGTGATTTGAGCGTCTCCAATCTCATGCCATACAATAGGCGATCGACATTTTCTTCCATATAATGCCTCAAAGGGTGCCATTTGAATACTAGCGTGATAACTGTTATTGTACAAGAATTCTACTAAAGGTAAATGTGAATCCCAATTACCACCAAATCTATAACGCACGAACGAAGCATGTCTTCAAGGGTACGAACCGTGCGCTCAGTCTGACCGTCGGTCTGGGGATGGAAGGCGATACTGAGATTAAGAGTAGTACCGAGAGCAGATTGGAAGGTTTCCCAGAGACGCGAGGTAAATTGACCATCATGGTCAGAGATGATGTCACGAGGTGTCCCATGTCGACAGATGACTTTGTTGGTATAGATTCGTGCCAATCATTCAACCTTGTAGTCTTTTCGTATCGGTAAGAAGTGAGCAGATTTCGTAAGACGATCAATGTTAACCTAAATACTATCATGACCTGATGGTGTGATAGGGAGTTTCGTAATGAAGTCCATAGCTATACTCTCCCATTTCCACATCGGGACCTCGGGTTGTTCGAGTAGGCCAGATGATCGTTGGTGTTCGGCCTTAACTTTCGAGCAAGTTAGGCATTTCGAAACATAGATAGAGATATCCTTCTTCATTCCCGGCCACCAGTACCTGGAGTGAAGGTCCTGGTACATTTTGTCGGCACCTGGATGAATGGAATATCGAGATTTGTGGGCTTCCGTCAGCAAAATCTCTCGGAGATTATTGCGACTAGGAATCCAAATACGGTCGAGATAGTGAAATATACCATTCAGTTTATTCACTAGTTGATTTTTGGTTCCATGTATTCTTTCTTCCTTTAGGGTGCTTTCGAGAAAACAAGTGTGCTGAGCGTCGCGAATGAGGGCTTTGAGGTCGTGTTGGGCTTGAACGTTACGAACACTATGTAAATAGCTTCGTTGGCTGAGAGCATCAGCGATGACGTTTGCTTTGCCTGGGTGGTAGCGGATATCACTGTCGTAGTCGTTGAGAAGTTCAACCCATCTGCGTTGGCGCATATTCAGTTCTTTCTGGTTCATGATGTGTTGTAGGCTCTTATGGTCGGTGAAGATCGTACACTTAGTACCATAAAGGTAGTGTCACCACATCTTTAACCCAAAAACAACTGCACCGAGTTCGAGATCGTGGGTTGTGTAGTTCTTCTCGTGGATCTTGAGTTGTCAAGACGCATTCGCGATAACCTTGTCTCGTTGCATAAGAACACAACCAAGACCTAGGTTAGAGGCATCGCAATAAACAACAAAGTCATCGTTTCCATCGGGTAGGGCGAGTACAGG
Organism: Helianthus tuberosus; assembly: GCA_030545235.1. Taxonomy (NCBI): domain Eukaryota; kingdom Viridiplantae; phylum Streptophyta; class Magnoliopsida; order Asterales; family Asteraceae; genus Helianthus; species Helianthus tuberosus. The sequence continues at coordinate 70,965,963 of CM060411.1, forward strand.
AGCGTTGCAAAGCATACGCTTAAGAGCTTGAAAGGCATCCTCTTGTTCGGTTCCCCAAACGAAAGGCTTGTCTTTATACGTTAGAGAGGTGAGAGGAACGGCGATTTTAGAAAAATCAGCAACAAGTCGACAGTAGTAACCCGCCAATCCGAGAAATGAACGAACTTCGAATGGGGTTTTCGGTGTAATCCAACTCTTAACAGCTTCAATCTTCATGGGATCGACATGAATACCTTGACTGTTGATGATGTAACCGAGAAATTGAACCTCCTCGAGCCAAAATTCACACTTGGAGAACTTGGCATAGAGGCGATTCCATTGGAGAAGCTCGAGAACTAAACGCAGATGTTGCGTGTGTTCGGCTCTCGACTTCGAATAGATAAGGATATCATCGATAATCATGATAACGAAGTGATCGAGAAAGGATTTACACACATGGTTCATCAAATCCATGAAGACCGTAGGTGCGTTTGTGAGACCAAAAGGCATGACCACGAATTCGTAATGGCCATAACGGGTACGAAAAACGGTTTTAGGGATATCTTCCTCCGGAATTCGTAGTTGATGGTAACCAGAACGTAGATCGATCTTAGAAAAACACGTAGCGCCTAGTAGTTGATCAAACAAATCGTCGATTCGGGGTAGAGGATAGCGTGTAACGCCCTGCTTCTTCATACTTTCCATAAATAGAAAGTCTTGCTTGTATTTCTATTTTTGGAAACCTTGTGTTCTTGTAATCGTTCTTTTTTGTAACCGTTATAAAATCCGAGACTTAGATAATAAATAAAACTCGTATTTTGTTAAATACATGTTGTACATACTTTATACATGCTCATACATTCAATTTCATGAAACAATTGATGCTTATTCGTAATTCTTGGAAACTATGTGCTAAACTTGCAAATATGTGAAACTTATGCATAAAACGTGTTTTGATCATAAACGATACTTAAATATGACCTTCATACACTTAATTATACTTGGTTTATGTTCCTAATGCCTAAATTTACCTTATACTATGCTTTTATGGTGAAAATAGTCCCCGAAACACCTAAAAACCGTAATTTGCAAACTTCGGGGGCCAAATTGCAATTAAATTGTCACACCCCGATATTTCCACGTATTACCGGTGGGCCCGGTGGGGAGTATCGTGACGTACTTGATATCATCATAGTCAAACAACACAATTTTAAATGCACAGCGGAAGCAAAAGATAGATTTATTTCAACCGAATAAATTGTAATATTAAGTATCACAAAATAGTTGAAACAGATCCACATGCTGATCAAATAAAAAAAGAAACATAGTTCATCAGACTTAAAATGCATCCAAGCTTGCGAGACTCTTATTGATGCTAAGGAGAGGCCAGCCTATTTCGAGTAGTACCTGCACTTAACCTTTTTGGGAAAATACGTCAGTTTAAACTGGTAAATACAATTAACTGACTCATTTTGAAAAGGTTTAGAAAATTGATTTGAATGCACAAAACATTTTATAACTTGGGATAATTATTTATATACAAATTTGTAAAAGAATTACATGTTCGTTATACGTTCAGTAGCCCGGATTGACGCCGGGTTAAAGATTAAGAGACACAACACATGATATAGTCCCGCGGTGGGTTATTCCCGAAACCGGCGGTTATACCTTATTATTTATTTATGCACTGTCGGGTGTACGCCTACACCCCGTGTTTAGGTCGTGGCCATTTCTTAAAATGATGCCAAGGATATCCGGGACATGGTCATTAACCCCCAAAGGCTTTAAGCAAACAAAACAATTTAAATGGGACATTTCAATAAATTAATCTTCATACAATTAAAAATTCAATGCCCGACCAAGCGATATTTTATATACCGTACCCCAAGCCCGTATAGGGAAAATAAGTTAAAAGTATTTACCTTTGCAAGTAATAATCACAAACAATAAATGCACGTACCTTTTACTGGGTCTCCTAGTCTGGAACAAAGGTTTATAATAACCTATTAAATTCCTAACGGGTCTTTAATTAAGCCTAAACTTAGACCGGTTAGTTTTAAAGGAAGATACGGTTCAAACGCACGATTAAGCGAAGACCGGAATAGAATGTGATTTAGACCCGACAAGTTTGAAGACTTGTATAATATGGGTAAACTAAACACTGTCTGGATTTTGAGACAAAATGATAAGGTTTGACCCGTTTCGGTCAATTTATGTAAACTAGTTACATAAACCGAACCGAACGCGCAAGATGCGTAACGGGTAACCATATGATTCATATACAGGTTTCCTAAGTTAATATGCCTTAAATATGTTGTGACATCAGTAAGATATCTTCTATTATGCCCAAAATGGATTTAAACACAAACTACGCCCCATAGGGGTATTTTGGTCATTTTAAAGGTTATAAAAGAGTTTAAATAACAATCTGAGTTACAGATCTGATATAAACAGTAAATATATTTAAATTAATAGGTTATATCAGTAGGATATTACATATATGTGAAATTTACCATTTATAACTGAACTATGCACCGAAGGGGCATTTTAGTAATTTCACTTAAGCCTAAAAGGTCAAAACTGGAAACCTGAGTTTAAAAACTTTTACTTACTATTAGAATATAAAAAAATTACTTAATATATCAGTAGGTATTAAGTCTTATATATCTAAAATGGTTTTAATAAATACTATGTGCTTTAGAACGCGTAAAAAGGTGATTTTGAGCGATTACCGGGTTTTATAAAGAAAACTGATATTTTTATTATTCCATAAGGCTTACAATATTTTATTTATCCTATAAAATCAGTAGCAAAAGGTTTGGAATCAAAATGATTCGTAAAACTCATTTTATAGGCCAAAAGGGCAAAACCGGCAATTACCGAATCAAGCTTAGAACTCTATGTTATGCTCAGCCTAAAAATAAATAAAAATCTTCAAAAATCCTAAAATATTATATTACATCAGTGGATAAAAAGTTTGGTATCAAAAATTGGGTTTAGATAGGCTATATGCTAATTACACCGTTTAATTAATAAAAAAGCTTTTCATTTACGCTAATGAGCATAACTCCTAATCTAGACCTCAAACTGATGTCAAATTTTACGGACAAGTCAAATAATCAGTAACTAAGGTTTCTATTCTTTTACATTTTCAAAAATCACATTTTAAGGTCATACGGGCATAATAGTCAACATATAGGCAATAAACGGAAACATGCATATGAATCGGATAACTAATGAACCAAGTTGTATAATCACAGAGGGTTATACTAACATGAAACCTGGTCCAAATAAGGCTCTAAGGCATTTCTAAAACATGCTTAAACGGGTCAGAACTGAAAGTCAAAGCAGAAGTCAAATTATGCGACTTTCGGTTCCGAACCGGGCCTAAACTGAAAATTGTCGGGTTGAACATGTTTAGACATGTCCTTACATTAATTACCAAGTTATATTAATGATAAAACAGGTTACATGGCTCCTACATTGCTAATTATGTGTTAATTTGAAAATAAGCTTTCTGTTGGCTTTTTAAGATTAATTTTGACCCGACAATTTACCTAGTTAGAGTGGGAATCAGAGGGTGCCCTTTTAAGGGTTTATTACCCACATAATTACCAACTCATAGGTACTTTCAATTTGAAATTTGACTGGACACATTATGATTAATTACAAAGTCAAACCTTAATTACGACGGTTTGACTTTAAGCTAATTAACTAGGCAAAACTGAATTAAGGAATGTTAAGGGCGATGACAAGGGTCCTAAGCACGACTAGGAAGCCTAAGAAAACTTGGTTGCTGACCAGAGAGCTCCAGAAGTGAAGTTGTGAAGGTTTGCAAATGAAGTGTGAAGTGTTGCAACCAAGTGGGTTCTTTATATAGCAATTTAAATCACATAGGATCATACCAAGGTAGTCTATTGATGTTTCCAGATCAAGACAAGTTCCCCCAATGCATGAAATACCATTGGGGCAGCCCCTGGTATGCAAAACAAGCGTTTGAAGTCGGTTAACAGGCCTGGGCAGACACCTGTGTGAAATTTCTGATGCTGGGGTGTTCAGGCGGCCCGCGTAAGGTCTTTATGGACCCTTACGCGGCCGGTATGGCTTCCCAGAACCAGCCAAACAAGTTTCAGCTATTTACAATTCAGCCCCTGGTCCTTTCAAACGTGGTTTTAAGCATTTTTCTTGCACTTTTGGCCCTCTAACCTGATTTTTAAGGACTCCAAGACATATACAAACTTTGTTAAGTCCTTGGTTAACTTTGTGATCACCCGTAAGGCCTTAGATTTCAACGTTGATGCTTTTAACCCCTCGTATACGAATGTTGTCATAACTTTCTCATACTTTATCGAAACCTTGTGAAATTCTTACCACTTATTCTAGTGAGTATAATTAATCATTACAAAGCTTCGGGTTTGCTAAAAGGTCACTCAGAGGTATACTTTAAACATGTTGACACATTTAACCCCTGTAGTTTGTTATTTCTCACTTTCTCTCACAATTAGCTTCGTGTGATCCATGATTCATTCGTTTAAGGGTGTAAACATCGTGTAGGGTTAATGCAAGATATATTTATCCAATGTTGACACCTTGAACCCTTTTATTCACATAATTTCTCTGTTTGTCAACTTTAGTCCCTCTAAATCACTTCTTTACACGTTTAAAGTCCATGACACATGTTGATACATTATTGGACATAAATTTTCGAGGTGTTACATCCTCGCCCCCTTAAAATAAATCTTGACCTCAAGATTTACTAAAACAAATGAGGGTACTTTTCTTTCATTGTGGACTCTACCTCCCACGTATATTCGGGACCTCTGCGGGCATCTCATTTAACCTTGACAATTGGCACATGCTTCCTTCGAAGCTTCTTAACATGTCGATCCTCGATCGACAAAGGTTTTTCCACAAATTTTAAGTTCTCATCTATATGCACATATGTGTGTGGTATGACTAGCGATTCATCAGCTAGACATTTCTTCAGATTGCTGATGTGAAACACATTATGGATTCCATTGAGCTCTTCAGGAAAGTTTAACTTGTAAGCCACTGATCCGACACATTCGATGATCTCGAATGGTCCTATGTACCTTGGGCTTAATTTTCCTTTCTTACCAAAATGCATCACTCCCTTCCAGGGCGATACTTTAGGCAACACTTTGTCGCCAACTTCAAACTTTAGAGGTTTACGCCTTAAGTCTGCGTAGCTTTTCTGCCTATCCCTGGCAGCTTTGAGACGATCTCGTATCTGAACAATCTCGTCTGTCGTCTCCAGGACAATATCAGGTCCTGTTAGTTGGACATCTCCAACTTCTACCCAACAAACAGGCGTTCTGCACTTCCTTCCATACAAAGCTTCAAATGGTGCAGCTTGGATACTAGAGTGATAGGTATTATTGTATGAAAACTCGATCAATGGAAGATGTTCATCCCAACTTCCACCTAGGTCAATAACACAAGCCCTTAACATATCTTCCAGTGTTTGAATCGTTCGTTCACTTTGACCATCCGTTTGCGGATGATAAGCAGTGCTGAAGTTCAGTCGAGTGCCTAGGGATTGCTGAAAACTTTTCCAGAAGTGCGATGTATACCTTGTATCCCTATCAGAAATGATAGATACTGGCACCCCGTGGAGAGATACAATCTCGTCCACGTACAGCTGAGCTAACTTATCTGAGCTATGTGTTTCCTTAATAGGTAGGAAGTGAGCTGACTTAGTTAGTCTATCCACTATCACCCAAATAGTATCGTTTCCTTTCTTTATCTTGGGTAACTTGGTGATAAAATCCATTGTCACCATTTCCCACTTCCAGGTGGGAAGTTCAGGCTGTTGTAGTAAACCTGACGGCTTTTGGTGTTCAGCTTTGACTTGCGTGCATGTCAAACATTTGGCTACATAGGTAGCTATAGACTTCTTTAAGCCTATCCACCAAAAATTTGCCTTCAGATCCTGGTACATCTTATCAGCCCAAGGATGAACAGAGTACTTAGAACTGTAGGCTTCCTGGAGGATCACATCCCTAAGTCCTCCATACATTGGAACCCATATTCGTCCATTTAATCTCAGGATTCCGTCTTTGCCATAGGATAACTGTTCAGCAGTTACTCCTAGCTTTTCATTAGGATAGTTAGCTTCTAATACAGCTTCCTTCTGTGCAGCTAACAACCTTTCATTCAAACTATTCTTTAATTCGATGCTCTTGGCATTGATTCTTATGGGCTTCACTCCCTCCTTTCTACTTAAGGCATCTGCGACTACATTTGCCTTGCCTGGATGGTATCGGATTTCACAATCATAGTCATTTAGAGTTTCCATCCATCGTCGCTACCTCATGTTTAAGTCCTTCTGATTAAACAAGTGTTGGAGGCTCTTGTGATCAGAATAGATCACACACTTGGTTCCATACAAGTAATGTCTCCATAGTTTTAGTGCAAATACAATGGTACCCAACTCTAAGTCATGGGTGGTGTAATTCTTTTCATGCACCTTTAACTGACGTGACGCATAGGCAATGACCTTGCCTTTCTGCATAAGCACACACCCTATACCGGTGTGTGATGCATCACAATACACCACAAATTCATCAATTCCATCAGGCAACGTCAATACTGGAGCATTGCTCAATTTCTGCTTCAGAATATCGAAAGATTCTTGCTGCTTAGGCCCCTAGTCAAACTTGCTATTCTTTCGAGTTAGTAAAGTCAGGGGTGCTGCAATTCTTGAGAAGTTTTCAATAAATCGCCTGTAGTATCCTGCTAAACCTAGAAAGCTACGAATCTCAGTAGGCGTCTTTGGCTCTTGCCAATTCATAACAGCTTCAACCTTAGTGGGATCCACCTGGATACTACGCTCACTATCCACGTGTCCAAGAAACTGGACTTCACGAAGCCAAAATTCACATTTTGAAAATTTGGCATAGAGCTTCTCCCGTTGAAGCAGCTTAAGAATACAACGAAGGTGCTTCTCATGGTCAGCTTGACTCTTCAAGTAAATAAGAATATCATCGATGAAGACAATGACGAATTTATCTAGGTAGGGCTTACAGACGCGATTCATGAGATCCATGAATGCGGCAGGTGCATTAGTGAGCCCAAAAGGCATCACTAAGAACTCGTAATGACCATAACGAGTCCTAAATGCAGTCTTGTGTACATCTTCATCTTTAACCTTCAGCTGATGATAGCCTGACCTCAAGTCGATCTTCGAGAAGTAACTTGCCCCTTGCAATTGATTGAACAGATCGTCGATCCTGGGCAATGGATATCTATTCTTGATAGTGACCTTGTTAAGCTCGCGATAATCGATGCATAGACGCATCGACCCATCCTTCTTCTTCACAAACAGGATTGGTGCTCCCCAAGGAGATGAACTAGGATGAATGAAACCTTTTGCTAATAAATTGTCTAGCTGAGTCCTCAATTCTTTCAACTCTGTTGGTGCTAACCTGTAAGGTGCCCTTGCAACAGGTGCTGCTCCTGGAATAATGTCAATTCTGAATTCTACTTGCCTATCTGGTGGCAAACCAGGTAGTTCTTCAGGAAATACTTCGGGATATTCAGAAATGACGGGAATATCTTCAATCTTAGGCTTCAGCTCATCAATAGTCACTTGTGCCATGTAAATGACACAACCCTTCTTCAAACACCTAGAAGCCTTAAGCATAGACACTTGTTCAGGCAGTCCATGCTGGGTATCTCCCTGAATGGTAAGTGGCTCACCAGACGGAGTCTTGATCAATACTTGCTTCTTGCTGCAAACAATCTGGGCCTGGTTATGAGATAACCAGTCCATGCCTATAACTATATCAAAACCGGCTAACTTCAAAAGGAGTAGGGACAAAGGAAAAGAGTGGTTCCTAATGGATATGAAACATCCATCTAACACGGTTGATGCGGTTTCTATGGTGCCATCGGCTAATTCCACCTCATATTTTATGCTTAGGGTTCTAACAGGTAGGTTTAACAACTTACAAAACTTATCATCAACAAATGACTTATCTGCTCCAGAATCAAATAACACCCTTGCATAAACATCATTAATAAGGAAGGTACCTGTTATGACATTATCATTCTGGATCGCCTCATGTGCGTTCATCTGGAAGACCCTAGCATTGGTCTTTTTCCCTTCCTCAGCTTTCTTAGCAAACTTTGGGAAGTTGGATTTGATATGCCCTTTTTCATTGCAGCTATAGCACGTCGCATCCTTGATTTTCTTACAGTCCAATGTCTTGTGCTCAGAAGATTTACAAATCCCACAAGGCCTTGGCTGCGATTGGGATTTTGATTCAAATCTGCACCTCCCGAAATGGTGCTTCTTACAGACCTTACACTTGGGCTTATCCCCCGACTGATGACCATCCATTTTAGTTCCAGAACTCTTTTTGTGGTCATTGTTTCCCTTATGCTTCTTGTCTGGCCGTCGTGAGTTGTCATCCTCACGCTTTCTCTTCTCAGCATCAGTGTTTCTCAGCGATCTCTGCCTGACCGCGTCCAGAGTGAGAGACAATGATATATCAGCTGCAGACCAAAAAGTAGCTGGTCGGGAGGCCTTCACACTGGCCTTGATTTCTGGGGCCAAACCCCCAATGAAACGAGCTATCCTTTTGGGTTCCAGAGTCACCAGATACGGAACCAATCTTGACATTGTATTGAAGCTTGTAAGGTAGGCTTGACAATCCAGGTTTTTCATAACCAACGACAAGAAATCAGCTTCAATCTTTTCAACCTCATGCTGAGGGCAGTAGTTTTCCTTAATGAGAGTAACAAACTGATTCCAAGACAGATTGTACAATGTGATCTTCCCATTGGCCTGAATCAAAGATCTCCACCAGGCTAGTGCCTCGCCTTTGAATGACTGAGATACAAACTTTACCACATCCTTATCAGCGCAACCACTGATATCCACCACAGTGTCCATCTCGTCTAACCATGACATGCAATCAACTGCTCCTTTCTCCCTAGTGAAATCCCTGGGTTTGCAGGAGACAAAGTATTTATAGGTGCAACCTTTAGCACATGGTTCTTGATTTAACACAACTCTCTTAGATGGAACACTCCTCTGATTCGTTGAGTGATGAGAATCACTTTTATAAATGGTATGAGTTCTAGAGGGTGGTTTAGAGTGTGGCACAGACTAGGTCCTTACATGGGTACCACTGGATTCATTGAACTATCTGTCCAAAGCTCGCGTAACAGCATTATCTATTAACGCTTGTAATTCTGCTCTTGCTACGTTGACCCTGGAGGTGTTATGATTTTCTCTGGGGTGACTGTTGGCTTCGTCTGACCCGGCCATGTAGCTTGATTGCTACATAAAATAATGATTTTAATTCATTCAGAGGTCTATAACAGTTTTATCATTCTAGATGATTTATTAATCATGGTATTTAAGAACCATTTTGATTAATTTGTTAGGCATATATATAATCAGGAATTTATAATAATCCTTAGTTAGAATTTAAAATATATTAAATGGCAAAAAGGCCTAGTCACGTGGACGATTTTATATCTTTATTCATGATCTTATAGGATCAAGGTATTGAGGTTTTAATTATAATTCATTACCTCTTCTTAACAGGGGGTCGAAGACCACAACTGTCTTTTGTCTTATATGACAATGAATATAGCCCGTAGGCGTTATATCCCTAATGGATGTTTTAATTAAATAAAAGTATTTGGGAGAATCCAATATAAGGATGACTTATGCGATTTTATCGAATCACATTTTGTTAAGAGTGTTAACATGTTTTCAGATGTTAACAAGGATTGGAACCTTTTGAATAGGTTTTACCATCTTGGTCATGTCTGCAACGACATATAGACTAGGTTTTACCTTTAAGATTCCTTTTAATATTTAACCCAGAACAATCCTAAATTGAGGTGTTAATAAGGACCTGAATCTAATTTGAGGAATTACCATCTTGGCCCTGTCTTATAATGACACATGGCTAGGTTTTGTCCCTTTTTAGATTCTTATTATTTTATTAAAATGGTAGGTTTTTATAACAGGAATGTTATTTTTCATTTATTTCACATATTATATTTATGCATATAATTTAAAAATGAAAATTTAAACTAATCATTCCATTAAAATTTAAAAAGTACATGTTTGCCCTAAACGGGACTTCTACAGAAATAACACGCCCACGCAGGGGCTAAACTAACAAACATACCCACGCCGGGGTCAACAGAAAGACATGCCCACGCAGGGGCAGAATACAGAAACAAATGTCCACGCAGGGACATGATTACAACACTAAGAACAAACAAACAAATAAGGGATTTAATGATCCTTCTTGTTTTTCCCTTTAATTAAGTTTTCCAGACTCTTGAACATTCCACGGTTTTGCCTACGGTCTTCCCGCACTTCCTGCCGCACCTCATTAATCCTTTGAAGAATCTCTTGATGCTGCGGTGGCGACATCACTGGCTGCTGCGGGGATTGCTGATATAGCGGAGGTTGAGGAGGTGGCGGTTGATGATACCCGTAAGGTGGGTACCCATAGTGTGGGTATCCGGCTTGATATGGGACCCCAAAGGATCCTTCCGGATGGTGGCCATTGTAGTTTGCTGCTGCTACCAGGTAAGGGTCAGCCTCGGCATAGTTGTAGTTGGTGTGGATCGGCTGCTCAAATGGATTATATGCCGCCGTACCGGTGTATGTAGGGATTGGGTCGCCAAAGCCCAATGGTGGTGGCGCGACAGGCGCAGAGTCTACTTCCGAGACGGGGTTTGAAGGCCCACCCATCTGTGGGTCTTCATGGAGTGGCGAGTAGCGGCTGCCACTCGAAGGTTGAGGGGTGCTGATACGCACTCCTCCTCGCACGGACATCCGTGCGTTCGATCTTCTTCGCCTCGGTGGCTCCGGAGGCTGTTGCTGAACTGGTGGTGGTGGCGGAGTGACCGCCACAAAATGAGAATCCTCGGAGGGATCCTGCTGCTGCTGCTGCGGAGAGTTGTGGTAACTGGGAGTAAACACCCAGTCAATCTGTCTGAACCTCTCCTCATAGCTGTCGGGACCATTATAAGGCGATCCCACAAAAGGTGACCCATCTGAAATTTCGATGGGATGGTTAGGGGTTCCGAACGGTGGTTCTGCGGGATCGGTGTCCTCGTCCATGTCCATTGCATGATCGCCCGAGAAATGGTCTTCGGGTCCTAGTGGGTTAAAACCCACTGGTTCTCCAAGGTAGTTTGCCGGGTTGAACCGGCTTTGGAAGACAGGTGTCGGGTCGTCAAAGGAATAGTGAGGGCTGGATCCCTGGAGGGGGATAAAAGATGGCTGCGGGTTATCGGGCTCATTTTCAGAATGAGGCCCGTAGGAGTGGTGATAGGATGGTGACGAACTTAGTGAGACGGATCGCCTCGTTGTCTCTATATACGTCCTCCAATGCTCTTGAGGACTCGTACTCATCGAGGCTAGTGGGGTTCGTCTGTGTGAGGGCCCGGCCTCATGGTCGTGGCCTGTGATTGGTGCCTTTCCTCTTCCCCTGTTGAATCTTGATGGCATGATTTAACCTGTCAACATAAACAAGGATAACAACAAGGAAAAATATATAAAGGACAAAAATAAAACAAATCAGGATTTTGTCCTAAATTCTTTGTCTAGACTCGAAAATTTAGGAATGTGCAACTGTGTAACTGAGATTAAACACAAAAGGCTAGTGTTTAATTCACTCAGTGTTGGCTCTGATACCAACCTGTCACACCCCGATATTTCCACGTATTACCGGTGGGCCCGGTGGGGAGTATCGTGACGTAGTTGATATCATCATAGTCAAACAACACAATTTTAAATGCACAGCGGAAGCAAAAGATAGATTTATTTCAACCGAATAAATTGTAATATTAAGTATCACAAAATAGTTGAAACAGATCCACAGGGGGATCAAATAAAAAAAAGAAACATAGTTCATCAGACTTAAAATGCATCCAAGCTTGCGAGACTCTTATTGATGCTAAGGAGAGGCCAGCCTATTTGGAGTAGTACCTGCACTTAACCTTTTTTGGGAAAATACGTCAGTTTACACTGGTAAATACAATTAACTGACTCATTTTGAAAAGGTTTATAAAATTGATTTGAATGCACAAGGCACAAAACATTTTATAACTTGGGATAATTATTTATATATAAACTTGTAAAAGAATTACATGTTCGTTATACGTTCAGTAGCCCGGATTGACGCCGGGTTAAAGATTAATAGACACACCACATGATATAGTCCCGCGACGGGTTATTCCTGAAACCGGCGGTTATACCTTATTATTTATTTATGCACTGTCGGGTGTACGCCTACACCCCGTGTTTAGGTCGTGGCCATTTCTTAAAATGATGCCAAGGATATCCGAGACATGGTCATTAACCCCCTAAAGACTTTAAGCAAACAAAACAATTTAAACGGGACATTTCAATAAATTAATCTTCATACAATTAAAAATGCAATGCCCGACCAAGCGGTATTTTATATACTGTACCCCAAGCACGTATAGGGAAAATAAGTTAAAAGTATTTACCTTTGCATGTAATAATCACAAACAGCAAATGCACGTAGCTTTTACTGGGTCTCCTAGTCTGGAACAAAGGTTTATAATAACCTATTAGATTCCTAACGGGTCTTTAATTAAGCCTAAACTTAGACCGGTTAGTTTTAAAGGAAGATACGGTTCAAACGCACGATTAATCGAAGACCGGAATAGAATGTGATTTAAACCCGACAAGTTTGAAGACTTGTATAATATGGGTAAACTAAACACATTCTTGATTTTGAGACAAAATGATAAGGTTTGACCCGTTTCGGTCAATTTATGTAAACTAGTTACATAAACCGAACCGAACGCGCAAGATGCGTAACGGGTAACCATATGAGTCATATACAGGTTTCCTAAGTTAATATGCCTTAAATATGTTGTGACATCAATAAGATATCTTCTATTATGCCCAAAATGGATTTAAACACAAACTATGCCCCATAGGGGTATTTTGGTCATTTTAAAGGTTATAAAAGAGTTTAAATAATAATCTAAGTTACAGATCTAATATAAACAGTAAATATACTTAAATTAATAGGTTATATCAGTAGGGTATTACATATATGTGAAATTTACCATTTATAACTGAACTATGCACCGAAGGGGCATTTTGATAATTTCACTTAAGCCTAAAAGGTAAAACTGGAAACCTGGGTTTAAAAACTTTTACTTACTGTTAGAATATAAAAATTTACTTAATATATCAGTAGGTATTAAGTCTTGTATATCTAAAATGGTTTTAATACATACTATGTGCTTTAGAACGCGTAAAAAGACGATTTTGAGCGATTACCGGGTTTTATAAAGAAAACTAATATTTTTATTATTCCAGAAGGCTTAAAATATTTTATTTATCCTATAAAATCAGTAGCAAAAGGTTTGGAATCAAAATGATTTGTAAAACTCATTTTATAGGCCAAAAGGGCAAAACCGGCAATTACCGAATCAAGCTTAGAACTCTATGTTATGCTCAGCCTAAAAATAAATAAAAACTTTAAAAATCCAAAAATATTATATTACATCAGTGGTTAAAAAGTTTGGTATCAAAAATTGGGTTTAGATAGGCTATATGCTAATTACGCCGTTTAATTAATAAAAAAACTTTTCATTTACCCTAATGAGCATAACTCCTAATCTAGACCTCAAACTGATTTCAAATTTTAGGGACAAGTCAAATAATCAGTAACTAAGGTTTCTATTCTTTTACATTTTCAAAAATCACATTTTAAGGTCATACGGGCATAATAGTCAACATATAGGCAATAAACGGAAACACACATATGAATCGGATAACTAATGAACCAAGTTGTATAATCACAGAGGGTTATACTAACATGAAACCTGGTCCAAATAAGGCTCTAAGGCATTTCTAAAACATGATTAAACGGTTCAGAACTGAAAGTCAAAGCAGAAGTCAAATTATGCGACTTTCGGTTCCGAACCAGGCCTAAACTGAAAATTGTCGGGTTGAACATGTTTAGACATGTTCTTACATTAATTACCAAGTTATATTAATGATAAAATAGGTTGCAAGGCTCCTACATTACTAATTATGTGTTAATTTGAAAATAAGCTTTCTGTTGACTTTTTAAGATTAACTTTGACCCGACAATTGACATAGTTAGAGTGGGAATCAGAGGGCCCACATAATTATCAACTCATAGGTACTTTCAATTTGAAATTTGACTGGACACATTATGATTAATTACGAAGTCAAACCTTAATTACGACGGTTTGACTTTAAGCTAATTAACTAGGCAAAACTGAATTAAGGAATGTTAAGGGCACTTACAAGGGTCCTAAGCACGACTAGAAAGCCTAAGAAAACTTGGTTGCTGACCAGAGAGCTCCAGAAGTGAAGTTGTGAAGGTTTGCAAATGAAGTGTGAAGTGTTGCAACCAAGTGGGTTCTTTATATAGCAATTTAAATCACATAGGATCATGCGAAGGTAGTCTACTGATGTTTCCAGATCAAGACAAGTTCCCCCTATGCATGAAATACCATTGGGGCAGCCCCTGGTATGCAAAACAAGCGTTTGAAGTCGGTTAACAGGCCTGGACAGACACCTGTGCGGAATTTCAGATGCTGGGGTGTTCAGGCGGCCCGCATAAGGTCTTTTTGGACCCTTACGCGGTATGGCTTCCCAGAACCAGCCAAACAAGTTTCAGCTATTTACAATTCAGCCCCTGGTCCTTTCAAACGTGGTTTTAAGCATTTTTCTTGCACTTTTGGCCCTCTAACCTGATTTTTAAGGACTCCAAGACATATACAAACTTTTTTAAGTCCTTGGTTAACTTTGTGATCACCCGTAAGGCCTTAGATTTCAACGTTAACGCTTTTAACCCCTCGTATACGAATGTTGTCATAACTTTCTCATACTTTATCGAAACCTTGTGAAATTTTTACCGCTTATTCTAGTGAGTATAATTAATCATTACAAAGCTTCGGGTTTGCTAACAGGTCACTCAGAGGTATACTTTAAACATGTTGACACATTTAACCCCTGTAGTTTGTTATTTCTCACTTTCTCTCACAATTAGCTTCGTGTGATCCATGATTCATTCGTTTAAGGGTGTAAACATCGTGTAGGGTTATTATAAGATATATTTATCCAAAGTTGACACCTTGAACCCTTTTATTCACATACTTTCTCTGTTTGTCAACTTTAGTCCCTCTAAATCACTTCTTTACACGTTTAAAGTCCATGACACGTGTTGATACATTATTGGACATAAATTTTCGAGGTGTTACATAAATGAAACTTGACCCCTGCCCCTTGTTTCCAGCCGTGAAGAACCCCTTATAAGTCTTTGCTGGCCGCGAGCCAACCCCCAGAATAGACCCTTTATTTCAGCTCGCGAATTTGAGCGGGATTTGAGTTTGTTTTGAGTTTAAACGGGTTTTGGCATTAAATACACAACTACCATTCACCCTAATCCTTCCCTATATAAACCCAAGCTTCCCCAAGCCATTTTCACTTTACAAACATCCTCATAACTCACTCAAACACTCTAAATCGTTGCTGCAATCTGAAGTTCGGGCAGAAGCACTACTCTTCACTAAAATGAGCATAACTCACTCATTTCTTGTCCGTTTTAGCTCATTCTTTTTCCCATGTGCTTGGATTAACATTAGCTTCGATTCCATGGGTATTTAATAGTAAATAAGTCCCTGGAACTCTGGTAAATAGGCTCCAAAGTTCACTGTTTGAATCTGATTTCATTAATCTTTACTAATACTTGTTTAACTTGAGTCTAACTCAATTCAAACCCACGTCCTTATGCGCATAACCACTTGTATGGTTATTTGGGCTTAAAAACGGGGCTGAGACATTCAAATATCAGAGGTTAAACCTCATATAAATTATGTTTTGCTTAGGGTTTTTAACCCACAAGTGATGTTCAAGCTTCAAGCTTGATGAAGGTGTGATTATGGATTAACTTGGGTTATCCTACATAAAATCCCCACATTACTTGATGATTTCTCTTAGATTAGTGTTTAATATACTTGTATTATTCATAGTTCATGATCCTCCTTGTATGTTTTTACATCAAGTGTAGTGGTGAACACATAAGAGGTGCCTAAATGGAAGCTTGTTCTTCCTACCTCCTACATGATTTCCATGATACTTAGAGGTACCTAAATGAAGATCTTGATCTTCTACCTCATGCTTGAAATATTGACATAATAATATGTATACAATATATGTAATATATAAACACATAATCCAAATAATCGAATCTTGGATGATGAACTAGTGTTCATATGTCAAAGTACTAGATTATATCATCCTATAGTATGATAACTTGTCACGATTCTAATGGAACCTTGCTCCATGAAAACATATAAAGTCCTTGGAGTTTCATAGTGTGAAGAACAAGTATCATATGTACTAGGTGATTATTTTCACATGTTATTTTTCATATTTTCACATGTTATTTTCATATGTTTAAGTTTATGATGTTTAAATTCCGAATCCTTAAATCTTCCGATTTCCCCCAAACTCATACACTTCGTTTCTTCGTGTAGAAGGACTTGGTGTTCCTACCTCCAACAACAACTAACTCGCGGATTCACAAGTGAAGACTTGCAAAACCGTGAGTATACTTGCAACCCCTTTTTTATGTTTACCACTTTTGGAGTGTAACATGTTAAATTATTAAACCACACTTAAACTTTAATCTTTTTACTTGCACGAAAACAATCCTTATGCATGAATGCTACGTTTGTTATATTTGATGCTTATACTTGGGTGATTCTTATGTGATACAGTAGTCATTAGCTTATTACTAGCCTCCATTTGACATGTATAGCGCTATAGGAGTAACGCACCACCCGTGAACGAGAGGTCATGTTGAATTATATCATTTTGCGTAAACAGAGGGTTGACTAGAAATATTGCATGCCTTGTATGATGCTCTTATATAAACTAGTTGCCATGTGGATTTGTTTTAAACTTTTAAACTTATACTTATTCATAAACTTGTATACTCGCCTTTGCTTTTGCAATGAATTTTATTTTAAACATGTTACAGGTTGAGGATTGATGATGCTATGAAAATGGACTAGCAAAGATACCTAGATACTCACTTAGACGTTTAGGTTTAAAGTGTTGTATCAATTTTGTTATGTTATGTTATGTTATGAACAATGTTGTTATTTGAATTTCTTTGTAAGGTTTTCACAATTTGATTATGAAATGAAATCGGTTGAATTAAATATTGTCACAAATAGTGTTATGAAGTCTCTTGTAATCTCGAACTAGTCCCACTCCGATGATTCCGCCATTAGTTGGGGTGTGACAGATTGGTATCAGAGCCATAACTATATGGAATTAGGTAGAGTTGCCATGTTCGACCTAGTCTATAGTAGGAACCATATTTTGACCATTCTTGATTCTTGCTTAAAATGATATTCTTCCTACTTTGCTTCTTTCTCTTCTTTTGGTCTTAATATTTACATAATGTCTTTCCTAAGACATTTTACACAATACACTTGAAGACACTCTTTATACAAAAGAGACGAGTTTACCAAAATAGGCGTGAAACCCACAATTTGGTGAACGACTCTCATTCCGCTTATTCTTATTTTGCACGAAATTTCGCCATTAAGCTAGAAGTGAAATCCACATCTTAATGGTAAATTTCCAATTCAAACTCTAGTGGACCCTCGTCAAAGTGTCGAAATTTTATTTTGACCCGACGAGTATCAACCACATTAGGGTACGAAATTGTCAAGTTAGGGGTGAAGCCCGCACCTTGTCGATTAAGTCCCATTCCTCGATTTTCGATCTCGCCAAAGTTTCGATTGTTTCAATCGTTTAGAGACGTGTAGTAACTGGAAGGGTAAGATACCGTTAATCGCTTCTCGACGAGAGTATCTTACATATAGGCCAAAGCACGTTTCTCTAATTTGAAAGGACTTTCGATTCACTTTGGAATAGTCTACATTTCTAAACCGGAAGCAATCCTATGTTTTATGAGCCTCTCTTTTATGTGATTCAATTTATATGCGATTTTATACTTGCTACCTCGTTTATTTCAAAACCGTTACACAATTCGAACGTCTCGCGCAATCAAAAGCAATAATAATTCTGGTGAACAAACTAAATTTATACTCTTTTACGCATTCACACGTGTTTATACTTGTTGAATACTTGCTAAATCATGCCAATTGTGTGAATCTGTTAGTGCACTGATGTCTGTTAACTTCGTCTTTAACTTCGTCTTGTATTGTATGTAGTAGATCAGGGCACGGAAATCGAGAAATCAGTGTTGAAGGGTAATTTCGCATGAAATGATCTAAATGTCATCTCAAGCGAAATTAGATGTTTCATACGGAATTACTTAATTCCGCACGGAATTACTAATTTCGTGTGAACAGGTAATTTCGCTTGAGACAGTTTCGTGCGGAATTAACCACCCTATATATACTGATGTTGACTGATCATTTGAAACGGAATTACATGTGTGTGTTTGTGAGCTGAGGTGCTGCCAAATTGTAATCAGATCTGTAAAAGCTCAGGAAATCAGTAATAGATAAAGATTAGAAAGGAACAAGTTGTGTTGACATCATTTACATTGATTCCGCCTTTGTATTTGATGATGAACTACTCAGATTGACTAGTTAGGGTTACGCGACGATCCAACAAGTGGTATCAGAGCTCAGGACGAGGAGTTCATACCAATTCAGCTTGATTTTACCGGATTCTCTCACTTCTACTCATTCTTTTCTGATTTGAACAAGATTGAACGGTTGAAATGGCCTGATTTTGACGTATATCAAGCGAAACATACTTTTAACTAATCCTTGAAAGTATTGAACTAAAATTCGATCAAAATTGGACAAAAACTTGTAATTTCGCTTGAAAACAGATTCGAATATAATGACGTCATCATAATCTTGTGAGAACAGATATCTTAATTTCGCACGGAATTTACCATATTGTACTTAATTTCGCTTGATAAGTCACACGGAATCAAATTCCGTTTGAAGAGTTAAAACGAAATTACTAATTTCGTTTCAAGGTGTCTAATTCTGTTTGAATTTGAATCTAATTCCGCACGGAATTAGATATTGCTTGGTAATTTCGTTTGAAGCTAATACCGTTTGAAAGTAATCCCGTTTGAAGGGTAATTTCGTTTGAAGTTCACAATTCCGTGTGAACTAATTTCATTTGAAAATCATTTTTCAAAAATCCAAAAATTTTTCTAAGTGTTTGTTAATCGTTTCAGGTACTTGAAAGATGGATGATTTCAATCCATTTAGTGATATGTTTGCATATACCAGTGGTTCGGGAGATGGTACATCAAATAACACGAATGAAACTACACCAACACCGAATGCAAAGAAAAGTCTGACTGATGCTTTGAGTGTAGAGAGTGCGTATGGAACATACAACAAACCTCCAAAACTGTTGGCGATTGAAGATTACAATAGATGGGCTACAAGATTTTACGAGTGGCTTCAAGCTTTTGCATATCCAAGTTGGAAGAGTTTAAAGATTGCTTATCTTAGAGGAAAACGGTTTGGTGAAAGTTTGACAGATACTGATGATATTGAAAGATATGTTGCTGAACAAAAATGCATCGCGTTGATTCATCAGTCTGTGAGAGATGATATAATTTCGTTAATTGAATATGAAAATTCAAAATATCTTTGGGAGAAACTGAGGGTAAAATGTGTAGGTAGTGCTGAGATAGTCAAAAACAAAAAGAAACTGTTAAGAAAAGAGTTTGATTTATTTGGTTGTTTAAAGAACGAGTCTGTTTCCAAGATGATTGAGAGATTCGGGCATCTGAAATTGGAGCTGGCAAGACACAAAATTGTATATACTTAAGAAGATTTGGTTGACAAACTGTTCGACTCGCTGCCGAATGAACTAGATTGGCAGTACTTTGCATTAATGCTGAAAAATACAATCAAGTCTGAAGATTTGACAGTGGATCTGCTTATCGAAAGACTGGAGAGTCATGAGTTGGAGATCAAGAAATCTAGCAAAGTTAACAACTCATCTTATCAGCAGAATGTGGAGTTGTACTACAGAGGAAATCTATCAAAGACTGGTTCTCCAAGAACAGCATTTTCTGCAGAGAGTTCAAATAATGTGAATCAAGAAACTCCTCACAGTGGTTTTCATAGTGGATCTTCTTCAACAACTTCAAGCCAATCTGCATCAAAGAATCTGTTCCAATGTAACATTGCTGTGGATCTGAAGAACGCTCAAAATTTTAGTGAAGAGTCAGCAAAACAACAGATGGTGTTCTTAGCGTCGGTATTAGAATCGTACGAGAGCCTCGTGGCGGGCAAGATTGGAAACACCAATCTGACTAAGGAGGACTATGATCAAATAGATCATGAAGAGATGGAACTGATCGATATCAGGTGGTGTATGGCCAGTGCAGTCCGGAGAGCGCAGCGGTTCATGGAGATTACTGGGAGACATTCTATCGGTGGGCCGTCCACAAAACTTGGCTTTGAAAAATCAAAAGTCACGTGCTTCAGGTGTAAACAAAAAGGACATTTCAAACGTGAATGTCGAAACGCTCCTGCTGATGATACTGCAAATCCATTCCACGAGGATTACTAGAAAAGAGCGATCTATCATCAGAATAAATCAGAACCGCCCAGAATGAAGCAGCTTGAGGATGCCCCCAAAGAAAAAATCAAGAGCTCTTACTATTATTCATGATGTCGAAGGTTTCGATTGGAGTGAACTGCTACCAGAGGAAGATGCAGCGGGCTATGCTTTTGTAGCAGAAAATATTATTCCTTTCAAAGACACCAGAAATGAAGAACAAAAATACCAAAGTAGAAAGCAGAATTCAAGATGATGAGATTATCTAAGGTGTTCAGTGAAGCTAAGAGAGCAAAGAGATGGGATGCTGATAGAGAATGTTACCTTGATCCTCAAGGAAACATTGCTATTGATACGAAAACTCTTAGTATAGAAGCTTTCATTGAGGAATTTGCTGAAGAAGAAGAAGCCTTACAGAAAGAATTGTGGGGAGGTGGAAAAGAGAAAGAAAAAGAAAAAGAGAATGAGTCGCATTCTAAGAAGATTGATGATGGGATTATTGATACTTCACAAGAATTCACCGCTGAAAACTTGGCAAAGATGGCTGACAAAGTGCTTGCGGCAAAGGAACTTGAGGTAGACTCTAAGTCTGAAAATGAGTCTAAAAGCAAGGTCAGTCCAAACATTTCAACAAGTGAGACAGGTAAGAAAGTCAAAGGTGATAGTGACTGCAAAAGTTGCATGAAAAACTGCAAGTTTTGTAGTACACTTACTTACCTTAGTGATGCAAAGGTTGAAGAACTGACAACAAGAGTCAGAAAGGTTGAAGATCAGATTCTAGATCGTGATAAAATGCTAAAAGCTTCAAATGATCGAGCTAAAAATTTATCTGAGAAAATTGAAAATGATAAAATTGAAGTAGAAAGAATTAAGAAAGAAAATGAAAAATTGGTTCTTGAAAATCGTAAAATTTCAGAAAATTTTGACAAACTAAAACGAACTGTAAAAGATTCTGATGAAAGAAACGGTAAAACCAATAAAGAAAATGAGCATTTAACTGCAGTTCTTAGATACAAAGAAGAGCAAATCAACCAACAACTGGATGAGATTGCTAAATTGAAGCTTCAGTTTGAAGAAGCTAAGATTGAGAATGAGCGTATCAATCTGAAATTAACCAGTTACAACTCCGCAAGCTTTGTTTTACAACACATTGTTCCTATACCCATAGGGAAAAACACCCAAAAAACGGGTTTGGTAATCAAACCACGTTAATATTAATGAGTTGGTAAAATACCGTTAGAGGTAAAAATTTACCCGGTAAATAAAAGGGTTTAAATAAATAAATCTAATATTTGTTTATTAGAGGATAAATACTTTGAGAAAGCAAAGTGGATAGAAGGCCCGAATTAACGGGACCTAAAAATAAACTGAGTCATAAATTCCCCGAACCCACTAAGTTAACTAGGAATGTTTAACCTAGTTAAAAAGTGGGAATATTGTTATTAGAAATAAGTAGGTTGTGACCTACATAATAACGAACCAAACACGAGGGGTTAAAGCGGGATAACTAGAAAAGTTATTTAATAAAATCAAACACAAACACACACACACACAGTGTGTGTTCTGGATCGAGCTCAGGGGCGACCAAGAGGGTGAAACCCTAAACTCTCACAAATCCATCAAATTGAAGGCCCAAATGGAGTCTAAATTCACAATTGAACATGGATTAATGATCACCCAAGCTAGGGGATCATAAGGTATGTAAAATCTTGATGTTTGGTGAAGTTGTAAAAATTGGATAATCATCCTAATCGCGAATTAGGCATGGATTAGAGAAGCTATGGCTAGATTAGTGATGTATACTTGCTTAGGAACGAAACCCTAAGTGAAAATCATGCATAACATGCTATGAATTGAAGGACTTGATGAGTTAACACACTTAGATAAGTGGGTTTTAATGTTATGATAAAATTTATGATATTGCTATGCTTAGAATCAACATGCATGATATCAAATAGAAAGTGTTTGATTAAACCATGAAATTGGGTACAAGATCATACTTCTCATGAAATGGGTTTAGTATGATATAAAAGAATTGATGTTAAGATCATGATATAGATGCTTGAAATCATGTTACCTAGTAGTTAGTGTGTAAAATTTGAAGTTCGTTAAAGGTTCGGACGAAATGCCTAAGTGAAATTCAATAAAACAAATGTGCTTTGAATAAGTCGATAAGTCGATTGACTTTAAAAAGTCAAACCGACCAAGAGTATGGTCGAATGATAAATTCGACATAAAAGCGTAGGATGGTTTAGTTGTAAATGATTATGACTAACCTAACCATCTTACAATTACAATGATAGTTTGACGCTTGGCAAGCTTGGTGAAAGCTTGGGGAAGGAAGCGGGTCAAACGAATCAAGAATGAAGGAAAAGCGTAATTCGAATGCAAGGTAAGTATGGCTTACACTAGTCTTATACTTTAGAATATTCTCTTATCGTATTAGTTACGAATAAGATAAATACATAGTTGTGGTATGATGTTTCGGCGTGTAGACGTACGGAACAAGATAGTCGAGCATGACAAGAAACCATGTAGATGGTTCAAAAAGGAGTTAAATCGGTAATTCGGTCATTTTATGACAAATGGAAAATAAACTTTTAAATGGTTACCTTATAGGGTAAACTAAAACAAACAATAAGGGTAAAATGGTAAATTGGCCATGCGTCGACCATAACTATTGGTTTTAAAAGACACTTATGAAGTAAGCCTTAATAGGCCGAAAAGTGTTAAGAAATGAATTATAAGTAAAACGACCGCACGATGTAAATCGGAGCGAGTCATATAGTCGAGATGAAAATACATGTCATCTCGCTAATATAATCGGTCATTTAGACCAAACGGGTCAAAGGGTGAAGATACCACCTTTTGATAATAGCGACGAATGATTCTTGTCGAGTTATATGATTTCAGGAATAAATGTAGAAATGATATTTGCATCGCTAATATTTAGCGAATATTATAGCAAGGCATTAAAACAGGTCAATACATTGACCCGAGCCAGGTATGTGTAATAGAGAAATTATGCATTTAGAACGTAAGGTTCAATGAGCATTAAACGAAGTCTTAGATAGACAATAGGTTACTTAAATGGGTAAACCGAATGTTTTAAAAGAGGGTCGTGGCGTTTCGAAAAGCATAATGACTTTTCGAACAAGATCATAACTCAAAAGAAGAATTATGGGTCAAACATGCTCTCAAAGGACCTTGTCGTAATTGAAAGACTAAAAAGGACCAAAACGCCCTTGTAGCTAATTCGAACAAACAACCTTTAAAGGTTGTTTGGAAATGAGTTTTATGATTAGGTAAATACTTAGAATAAGTATAGAAGCTGAAAGAGGTATTGTATTAGTCAAATGGCACTATTTGAGTTTTTGCCGTAAAATAATGATTTGAGAGGTAAAATTTGGTTTATATAAATCACCACATTAAACCACCATAAATACAGTTGTGGTGGGAGATTATAGGATAAGAAATGTGGTGATGGAATGCTAGAAGCAATCGAAAGCGATTTTAGGCTTGAAAGTGCTTAAATACCCTTAACGGGTCAAAATAAACATACGAGCGAAAACGGGTTTAAATTGTGTAATAAACCTGTAATTAGAACTTAAAATGGTAGATAACATTAATTTGAAGAAGTGTAAGTGATATAAGGATCAAACAAATACGTTTGTTTGATAAAATGCATAAACGGGTTAAAATTCGGTAAAAAGGTAACGATTTGAAGACTTAGAAGTCTCAAAATTTATTATGTTGGATGTTGGATTTTAACTCCATATGATGGAGAATTAAATTACGGACGCGTAGGAAAAGAATCGGGTAAAACGGATTAAAAACGAGAGAGTTATGCTCGTTTCCGTGAAATCGGGTGATGCTGGGAATATGCAGCAACAGTTTAAGCATCAGGCTGTGAAAAAGGGGGCTAGGCGTCACGCAAAGCCCCTAGGCGTCACGCAAAGCCCCCTAACTCCGGAAAATTGTTAATTTTTGCTCTTTTAACCCATGTAACTTGTTTATACTCATTATTTAACTATCAAAACTAACTTTTAAGTTGGTTTTGATCATAGGTGAATGCCAAGAGTGCCCGGATGAAGATCAAGCTCGAAGAAGAACCGAACACGATAAAGTTAAAAGCTTCCGCACGGTGTTTCGTTGTATCTTTTAAACGACGAATTCATATACAATATGTTGTCAAACTTTTAAACTGTAAAAGTTTTTAATAGACCCGTATTTCCGATGTATATGTAAACGTAATTACATGATCCTTTTCGTAAACTATACGTTAAACAATGATAAATAAGAACGGGTGTTACAGAAAAATGTTCAAAACAGAAGGTTTGCTGAGAAAAAAGTGTTTGTGAACGGTTCAAGTTCACTTTCTGATGAAGAATCTGAAATTTTTTCCAAGTCAAACAAAGAGTTCTTTGAGAAGAAAGCATCGCAGCCTCAGTCTGAAGGTACAAGTCAGGTAGTTGACACCCGAACATGCTTCAAATGTAATCAAGTTGGACATATTGCACGAAAGTGTACCAATTTGAAGCCTAAGACTGAAGTTGTGATGAATTCAAGAAAGAAAGATGATGTGAAGGGAAAATCTCCATTGGTTGTTGAGAAAAAGGTTTTGAAAAATGACAACATAAAATTCAAAACTGAACCTGTTAAAAATGTGGTAACTAAAAATGACAAATTTTACAAACGGGTTGCTTCATCTCAACAAACATGGAAACCAAAATCAGAGAAACAAGTTTCAACTCCACAAGAGAAGAAAGTTGTTCCTATAAAGATTCTTCAAAATGAAACCAGAAAAGAAAACATTTCAATTTCTTATGAAAATTTTGTTAAGAAGAATGTTTCATTGAAAAAAGAGGATAAAGTTGATATAAAAGAGGCTATTGATAACAAACTGGAAATGAATGATAAAAACTTTCCACCTCTTAAATCGGTTGTAAAGTGTATAGATGAGATAAAGTTACCTGAGTCTGATGAGGCTTGGGCAGCTTATTTCAGCTAATCATATTTCTATTTGGTGCAGGAGCTTCCAAGATCCGTTTCACGTTGGATTATGGATAGTGGAGCTTCTCGGCACATGATGGGGAAAACAGCCCTGCTGTACGATGTTAGAAATTTCAATGGTGGTTATGTAGGTTTTGCAGGCAATCAAGGTGGTAGAATAGTTGGTGGAGGAACGTTATCCAATGGGGTTGTTACGTTTGAAAGAGTTAACTACATCGCTGAGCTTGAAAACAATCTTCTGAGCATATCTCAGACTTGTGATCGTATGTATACAACGCACTTTACAGACAAAGAATGTTTGATCTTGAAACCAGGATTTGTTGTTCCCGAAGAATGGGTGATCATGAGGGCACCCAGAGTGAATGATCTGTATGTATTGGACATGTGTGTAGCAACTACAACAACGGGTCAGGCTCATTGTTTTGTGTCAAGAGCAACTGAGAAGGAATCGAAATTGTGGCATGGGAAGATGGGTCATATACATCTTAGAAAAATGAATCACCTGGTGCATAACGATTTAGTTCTTGGTGTTCATGTGAAAGGATTTCATCTGGAAGGAGAGTGCATTAGTTGCATCAAAGGCAAGCAGAAGAAGAAATCGCATCCTAAAAAGAAAGTCAACTCAGTCTCAAGACCTTTAGAGAGACTTCATATGGATCTTTTTGGTCCAGTGAACGTCAAAAGCATCACTGGTGATTACTATTGTTTGGTTACCACGGATGATTTTTCAAGGTTTTCATGGGTTTCATTTCTGAAGTCGAAAGATGAGACGTTTGATAGTTTGATGGCGTTGTTCAGAAAAAATGAAAACTTGTACCAAAGGCGTATCAAAAGAATCAGAATTGATAATGGTACTGAGTTCAAGAACAACAAGATAGAAGAATATTGTAATGAAAGAGGTATATTGCATGAATTTAGCGCGCCTTACACTCCGCAGCAGAATGGAGTAGCTAAAAGAAAGAACAGGACACTAATCGAAACGACCAGGACGATGCTTGCTGATTCCAAACTACCTGTTAACTTTTGGGCAGAAGCAGTATCCGCCGCATGCTATACACTCAATCGGGTTCTCACTGTCAAGAAATTCAATAAGACATGTTTCGAGCTGATCGATAACCGCAAGCCGAACCAGAAGTATTTAGAACCGTTTGGGTCTCCCTGCACAGTTCTAGAGCCTTTTGGTAAATTTGGTCCAAAGAGCGTCGAAGGAATTTTCGTGGGTTACTCAAGTCCATTAAAACGAGTCTTTGTTCCAAGCTTGAAGCGGATTATCGAAGCACACAATGTTGAGTGTCAAGGTAACACAACGCCTCCGCAGAATCCAGGCGATTCATGGCGTTTTCATTATGATACTTTGAGGGATTCGTTTGACATGGAAGAAGAAAAGGAAGAAGAAGAAGATTTCTTTGACGAGTTGGATATTCTGGGAGAGTATGAGTCTTCGCAGGAAAGGTTCCCAGCTGAGTATTCAAGACGACCGCAACAAACTTTAAATGATAATGAAGCAGGTCCGAGCAATGCTGGAGAACATGATGCTATTCAACAAAATGAAGTTGCTCCTGATAATCAGACGGCAGACAATGATAATCAAGAATCTGATAACATGCCAGTATTTGATCATGGTGATTCAGATTCTGAGGGGGAGCAAATCCAGATTTCAAGTCAAACAAACCTAGTCAATGAAGAAGGTGCAAATCAGAATGTTACTAATCTGGAAGGCGAGGTAGATGTTCTAGGCGAGGTGATGCCAAGAACTCTTTCATACCATCCAGAGGAGTTGATCATTGGAGAATTACAATCAGGCGTTCGCACTAGACGTCAAATTGACCAAGGCCTTACTTGTTTTTATTCTATAGTAGCTCCTTTACAAACTGAGTTTTCACTTAGTTGTTTTATTTCGCAGATCGAATCGCGAACATATAAGGAGGTGCTAACTGAAGATTCTTGGGTCAATGCTATGCAAGAAGAGTTGAGTCAGTTTGAGAAGTTAGGAGTGTGGAAGTTAGTAGACTTGCCTGATGGTCAAAGGAAGATAAACACTAAGTGGGTGTTCAAGTGCAAGAGGGATTATCGAGGGGTGATTATTCGTAACAAAGCTCGACTCGTAGTCCAGGGTTTTAGTCAGTAGAAGGGTATAGATTTCACCGAAGTGTATGCTCCAGTGGCTCGACTAGAAGCGATCAGAATCTTCCTAGCATTTGTATCATGGAAAAATTTCAAATTTTATCAGCTAGATGTAAAATCGGCGTTTCTCTATTGGAAGGTAAAAGAGGAGGTATATGTCAGACAGCCACCGGGCTTCACCGATCCAATCCACAAAGACAAGGTTTATTTACTGGATAAAGCGCTGTATGGTTTACACCAGGCCCCGAGAGCTTTGTACGAGACATTGTCTCAACACCTGCTAGCCAACAGCTTCATCCGAGGAAAAGGGGATGCCACTCTCTTCACCAAGGAGGTCGACGATCATCTTCTTATAGTTCAGATATACGTGGACGACATTATATTTGGGTCTACAAATGAAAATCTGTGCAAAGATTTTGAAAGAGTTATGAAGATGAAATTCGAAATGTCATCGATGGGTGAGATGAAATTCTTCTTGGGACTTCAGGTTGATCAACTACCTAAGGGAATTTTCATACATCAAACGAAGTATGTTCATGATATTCTAGAGAAATTTGGGATGCCATGATCTACTCCAGCTTCCACCCCATTAGCGACGAACCATGGGATAAACCCTGATCTCACCGGAGAGAAGGTAGATGAAACGATGTATCGTTCCATGATCGGATCGCTGATGTATTTGACAGCTTCAAGACCGGATATTATGTATCCAACCTGCCTCGCAGCAAGATTTCAATCTAACCTGAGAGCTTCGCATATGGTGATTGTGAAAAGGATATTACGCTACCTGAAAGGAACTCCATCATTGGGGTTGTGGTATCTAAGAGTAGGCGATTTCATTCTCGAAGGGTATTCCGATTCCGATTTCGGATGTTTCAAAGTTAATGCTAAATCAACAACAGCGGGGTGCCAGTTCTTTGGATCAAGATTGGTCACCTGGCAATGCAAAAAGCAGACCTCTGTGGCTTTATCCACATGTGAAGCGGAGTATGTATCTGCTAGCAGCTGCTGCTCTCAGATCTTGTGGATCCAGCAACAGATGCGCGACTACGGTTTGCAATTTCTAAACACCCCTATCTTTGTTGATAATGAGGCAGCGATTAACATTACTAAAAATCCTGTTCATCACGCTAAAACGAAACACATTGAAATTCGTCATCACTTCATTCGAGATTGTTTCGAGAAGAAGTTGATACGAATTGAGAAAATCCACACTGACGAACAAAAAGCTGATTTGCATACCAAAGCTTTTGACAAAACTCGTTTTCAATATTTGTTAAAATTGAACGGTATGAAACTTTTATCGGTGTTGGTGGAGATTCTTGGCGCTTATGAAGGTACCACTGTAGATGATGATGTTGAGAAGCAATCTGCAATGGTTTGTCAATTTTTTACTTGTTTTGGTATTTAGGGGGAGTAGGGTAATATTTTCAGAAAATACAAAAACAGTAAAAATTTCAAAAATCCAAAAACATGAGATATTTTCAAAATACAAAAACAATAGAAAATCTGAAAAAGAGCTTGTGTAAAAAGGGAAAATGATAGTACATCGGCTTGACAGTTACGGTATGCTAAAGATATGTAAAGTTTAAAAAGTTTTAAACAGTCTCGCTAATGATATGCCGATAGGTTTTTACACATTTAGTAGGTTTGTTCGGGATATAAACCTAAATCTTTACTTACTTATTTCGTGGGAAACACTACTTGGATATATAGGTTGTAGGATCGGATTGCGACCTGAATGAGTCTTTCGGAAGAGCTCTAGTCCGTTTCAGAGGCGGAAACTAAGAAACGGATGTAAAAACAGCTTGAATATCACTTTAAACGTCTTGTGTATTGATTTAATAGCAATTACAATCACAAGGAATACCGGCAGCACCTCGGTATCAAATCTGGAATCATTACAAATGAATAGCTCTCATGCCTATTTATAGTGTTCCTGGTTTCTATTGAAAACACACATCAGGATATTCACGAACAACGGAGTGGTTATCGATACTCTTAACACTAGCAGAAGTATCCTTAATCGATGCTAGGAATCCAGCACAGCCGTTTGATATGAATTTTCGAGCTTTGAGCGCAGAGATAATTTTAAGAGATTTATGAGCTTGAGTTCCCTGATATATAATATCAGGATGATGAAGATCACCGAAAATAACACGGCGGGAATGACAATCTATAGTTACGCGATGTCGAGACTACCAATCTATCCCTAGAATAACATCAAAGTCACACATATGTATTGGAAATAGGTCTGCCTTACACACAATAGATTCAATACGGATCGGACAATCTTTATATACGTAAGTGATTACGGATGAATTTTCCATGGGAGTGGAAATGGTTAAAGTATGATTTAAGAGAGTTGGTCTTATCGGAAGGTACTTAGTAAACGAGTGGAATACTAAAGAATGGGTAGCTCCTGTATCGAATAACACATAGATACTATGTTTACCAAGCTGAAGGGTTCCCGACACGGTACCTGGGGCATTAGCAGCATCAGTAGCAGAAAGTGCGAAAACTCTTCCTCCAACATTGGGTGGTGCAACGTTTGGTCGGTTATTCTTCTTAGTGTCTTTCTTTGTACACTCCTTGATCATGTGTCCAGTTTGGCCACATCTAAAGCATGCTCCTGTACCTCAGTGACATACGCCCTGATGTCGCTTACCACAAGTATTACATAGAGGATATGTAATTTGATTCGGGTTTACATGTTGATTCAGTGGTTGAGCTCTAATAGGTTCTGCATACAATTGAATCTGGTTTTGAGCAGGCCTCGGGTTTTGCAGTCTAGGTTGCCATAGACGTGCCTGATTTCCAGAGTTTTGATTTCCTTGCACTTTGCGGTCTTGATGCTGTGGCATAGTGGATGATTGGCCGATTTCCTGCTTAAATTGTCCTTCCCTGTTTCTCTTCTTATTATCCCCAGTTCGAGATAAAAATTCTTTCCTCTCGAACTCAAAAGTTTTGATTGCATCAACAACTTCGGTGATATCCTTAAATTTCATGTACATGATCGACTTCCGAATTCGATCATTGACTGCCCACTTGCATTTTTCTGCCTGGGCTTCTGCTGATCCTGCAACGTCTCCTACAATATTAGCTAATCTTGAAAATCTAGTAATGAACTCAGAGGCTGGTTCATCACTCCCCTATCGAATCACTGCATACTCCCTGATATAAGCTTCTTTATCAGCAGTAGAAAAATACTTGTCGTAAAAGATGGTACAAAAGTCAACCCATGAAAGATTAGCGTCAAAATCATCCCCTCCTTTGACTTGCTTATATCCTTCCCACCAAGTTTGTGCGTCATCTTCAAGTTTATAGGTAGCCAATCTAACTTTGTATTGCTCCGGAACTCCAAGAACTCCGAAGATCTTTTCAACATGAGCTATCCAGTTTCTTGCTTCGACTGGATTAGTAGCGTGACTAAAGGATTTCGGCTTTTGTTTTTGGAATTTAGCGATCCATATGTCTATACTATAGGTAGTATGGTTCGTGGTATTCTCACGAATTTCTTCACCAGAGATTGGATTCGTGTTATTACGTTCTGGATGACGAGTTTGTTGAATAACGGCCTCAGCTGTTTGAGCAACAAGGTTTGGAAGCAACCTGGCAACAGCCTGGTTGATAGCATTAATTACGTTTGGATCAACTGGAGTCTCATTCGAAGAAGTGTTGTTACGCACATGGTTAGTACGAGTACTCCTACGTGGCGGACGACGATGAGGCATCTATAAGAATAGACATAGGAGTTAAACAAAATAAGAGACCAAGTTGAATCCTATCATAGATATCTACCCATTCCTCACAGGTTTTAATTACTATCTTCAAGTTTTCTACAGGAAAGAGCCTTTGCTCTGATACCATAGCTGTAACACCCCAACCCAGAAGGGCTGACGTGTCACAATAACAGTGGTATCATAAACAAAAGTCATAATTCCATTTATTTATTTGATAAGGATACAATCACACGACAACTAAACTTAAGGTTAATATACAAACGGATACATTTGACTTGATTAACTAACATCTTCAGATTTATTCCTAGGCTTTATTCTTCTCTCTTTACCCCGCCCGAAGTAACCTGTGAACCTGTATATACAAAAAGTTTACGGAATGAGCCAAATGCTCAGTACGGAATAATAGGCTCAAATAACAAATAATGCTTTATATGAAATGTTATTCGGATGAAAATTTATGTTAAAATGATATGATGCAAGTAACGTAATTTCATAATCATATCATACGGATGTACCCATGAGCCAAACTTAAAACGTGAGAATACACAGGTAGCTACTCCTGCATAATTATCACACGAGATGGCGAGTTGGCATACCCGCTATCCACTTCCTTAACTTAAATCCTAGGATCGATCCATACGCCTCCTAGTAGCTTTGTACCTCACTTGTATCTAGGGACGCCGTGAATTGATCTCTCTGTCACGGATGGAGCACATGATGGCGATGCCGCAACAACATGCTCGTGGGACACTCCACGAGAAGCGACACTCAGGGTATCAGAGTACAAATGGTCTTATTCACATAACTTATCAAAATATTTTTCATAACAAGACGTAACATATATTGGAACATGCGATAATGAGTACAACTAATATAATACTATCGCATGACATGAAAGCTAAATCCAAAGTTATGATTAGAATAGGAATCCAACGAACTGTCAAATGAATCGATAATCAAAGACGTGAGGAGTTTTAAAAGATATATGAATTTTAATGGGTTTATAACAATTTGAATATGAAGCAATAAGGAGTGAGGGTAAGGATCCGTACCTTAATAATTCCAAAGTGATGCTACCTTGTGATAATATTTCAGATTTATACGGGCAGAGTTTAGACTACTGATTAATCTTTTAACCTAATTTAAATAACATGCACACAAACTAGGTTAGTAACTTAATACAGCATTACGATAACTCACGAGATTAAAATCCTCACAACGAATGACAAAGTGCGATACTTAAACATCCATCGGATTCACAACTAATGACAAAGTGAAATCACTTAAACATCCATCGGATTCACAACGAATGACAAAGTGCAAACACTTAAACATCCATCGGAATCACAACTAATGACAAAGTGAAATTACTTAAACATCCATCGGAATCACGACTAATGACAAAGCATAACCCAAATGTGAGCAGCACTTAAACATCCATTGGATATATTGATCGATCGGACAATGAATCGTAATAGCGATCGAGTTAATACCCTGATTGCGGCGTCGATTAGTGATCCGTGTGTGTTGATTGTGGTAAACAGAGCAGAACTCGGTGTATTTTGTGAATTTTTACGTCGAACTGAAGCCAGGAATCAAGTCCCAGGCCCCTGTATTTATACCCAAATTTGGCATCTCCCACGTGTCGCGACAGATGCAGGTGTTTCTGTCGCGTGTCGCCTGGGGTAACATTTTTAGGGTAGGGTAGATACGTGTCCAACTAGCTCAGGTGAGTCAACGTTGCATGAATTTTCATTTTTGACAGCGTTTTCTGTAGATAACTATAACTAGGGTTTACCCCCCCCCCCCTTAGTTTTAGGGGCTCTGATCCTGATTCTGAAAATTCTGAAAATTCTAGGGTTTGTACAGAATTACTTGGGTGTCTTAATTAGGGTTTCCTATTGGATAATTTATAAATAATAATAATAGTTTTGGTTGATATACAGAAGGATGGATCATAAGATAAATGTTTAGTTTATTATAAATTATTATTATTCTTTTATTTCTAGAATAATGATTTTAAATATATGGTCATTACATAGGTGTTCGACTGGTGATCCGAACGAATGGGCATAACCCATCCGAAAGGATTGTCATCTGGACGGATGGTCATCCGAGCGGATGGCCATTCGAATGAGTTGTGTGTGTTTTTTTGTAAATCGTTTGAAAATTCGAAGTTTCGTAAAAACGTAGTTGAAACAGTGTGAAGCATAAATACCAGGTCATCCGAGCGGATGGTCATCCGGTCGGATGGCCATTCAAACGTGATGATCTGTAGTTGATGGTTTTGGTAAAATTTTCTAAGTATCTGTCACACCCCGACCATGTAAAACAACAAATCGTGGCGGAAACGTCGGGGAGTGTCGTAACAGAATTATTGTTTCACAACTATGGATTTAAATAGTTTCATTTTATTGAATTATTGAACTCATTATTTTAGTACAAATCAGATAAATACAAATAATTGTCTCTCAAGTTTTAAAGTCGCTAAGGCACAAGTCCATCCGATGTGTAGCGTGCATCAATAATCATCACGTACTAGCACCTGAAACATATGTGAAAATAGGTACGTCAGCATAAAAATGCCTGTGAGTAACATAGGATTTGTGTATTAGATTCTTGGCTTTGGATAACGTAAGAAAAGGTTTTAAGTTTTCAAAAATAGCCATGAATCCTTGTAAAAGTTTTGTTTCTAAAATGTGTCGTTTTGGTAAAATGTCTATAGTATATACAAAAAAATATACTTTGGTTTTGAGATAAGCGAATGAGTAATATATCTAAATATACTTTAGTTTTGAAATAGTTAAATAGGTTGTATATCAAAATATACTTTGGTTACTGAAATAATAGATTTGGTAGTATATCACAAGTATACTTTGGTTTAAGAATGAAAGCATCGGTAGTATATCAAATTAGACTATGGTTTTGTAAATAGCATCTCAATCTATGCTTTGGTTTTGAAAATAGCATATCAACTATGCTTTGGTAGTATATCAAAATATACTTTAGTAAAACAGTATCATGTTGGTAGTATATCGAAATATACCTAGATCATGATTTGGTAGTATATCAAACTATACTTTAGTAAACAATAGCATATCAAACTATGCTTTAGCAAAACAGTATCACGTTGGTAGTAAATCGAAATATACCATATATCGCGATTTGGTAATACATTCAAAACTTAGTGCATCAAACTATACTTTGGAGACTATAGAAATACCACAAAGGCAATTCTATTTGGTTAAAATATTGGTATCCGACATTCCATACAACAGGAATGGGGTGTCTAGTCCTATAGCGCTATATCGTACTACCAATCGGCTTGATCATTGTTAATGAATGTATAAGTAAACATATGAACAGAAAAATAGTCGTACAAACTTTGGAAATCAGTGTTTAAATCATGGATAATAGTTCAATTCGTCAAAAGATAGTTCTATGCATGTGTAATCATATAGTCGAAATCGTGAAAATAACGAATAGGCACATATGTTTCACCCCAAAAAATTTGAAAACAGTAAAAGAGGGGACTATGTACTCACTTGAGATTGTAAGTATCCTTGATTAAGTGTCCTAAGAAAGCTCGGAAATCAAGGAATCAAGTGGCACCTAGTAATCGGATCGCTAGTTAAACAATCGGCACCTAAATCGGAAGATTGGGTAGAATGAGGTCTTGTAAACCAAATGAGTATTGGAACTCATGTGATATGGTTTAACAAAGCCTACATTCTAAATCGGAACCTATCCTAAGTGCTTACGACCCGTTACGGCCCATTAAGGTAGCTTACGCTACTTTAACGTGTCGTTCGCGCAAAAACGCGTTCGAGACGCCTAACTAGTCCTATGATAAGTATTATATGCCCTAACAAGATTAAATATGTTGCATAATCAGTTTAAGTGACACAATTTAGGTTACATATGCTTAAATACCAATTATGCATGAAAAGGGCAATTTGGTCATTTTCCTAAGGCATATAAACTACCTATCATACAGCTAATTAAACTAAGTGACCATAAGGTATAACCTCGGAAGGTTATTCCCTATACAACTATGGTCACAAAATGTGCTTGATCGGATCCTAATGATCGACCAAACGGGTCGGGTTCGAAAGTCTAAGCAGTTGTTAAGACCGCTTGACTTACGACCCTAAACAAGACTAGACTAAAAGTGACGAGTTAAACATGTTAAAACATGTTTAACTAAGTTAGAAAACAAGTTTGATATCAAAAAAAAGTGTTTTGATACCCGAAAATAGCTTCGTAGCAAAATACACATAAGTACGTATTTTGACCGAAACATTGACTCGTCACTTCGACTAACCAACGTGGTAATCAGTAGGTATAGTCACAAGGGACTATAACCATCGTGATTACGCTCACGTTGCAAAGTTCAAACGAACTTTGTGTTGAACAAAGACTGGTTAAAGCAGAAAGTCAAACAATGTTTGACTATCATGCTTGAAAAGCAATAATAAGCATGAAGGAAGCTTAAAAAGGTCCAAGCAATGAAGAATTTGATCTAAAACACTCAGGTATGAAGCTAAGGCTTCAACTTAGAGCAATTTCAGATCAAATGTGAGGAATGGTGCTTGAACAAGGTGGGTATTTATACTTGTGGATGATGAACAAGATCATTACAAGTGTTTATTTGGCCTCAAAGCAATTAATCTTGGCCATACAAGTGTTGCCCATGGTTTATAATACAAGGGAACATCAAAAACTATCAAATGGTATTCCAAATCAGGGATCAAAACCATCAAAACTAGCTCAAAGGACCAGATTCAATGTTTCTGTCTGTGTATCAGTCACGGCCCACGAAGGTAACCACACTGGGCTTCGTGGCCCGTGAAGGCTACTTTGACAGATTGTCAAAAATGGTCCCCGCAAGCCTGAAACTTGGTTTTTGATGCGTTTTCGACGTATTTAAGCCCCGTTAACCCCATTTAAAGGCTCCACAATGAAGTTAAAGCATAGGGAACATGAAATATGCTTAAAAACATCTCGGATGTCAGTTCGTTTGGTCGTACGATTGCGTTGTTCGGTTAATTACGACGAAAACTCGAACGGACGCGAAAACGATCCAAATTATGCGACGAGTGGTATTTTTGCATTCCAATCACTAAAATAAAAATATTTTAATGATTTAAAAAAATTTGGATGTCCGGATATATTCAGAACGTAAGATATGCGCGTAAATGCAAACTTATGAACTTTTTGACTCTTTTAGTCCCTGTTGATCAAATAAATTTATTTTCGCATACCGAACCCCTCAAAGCCTATTTCTAAGCTATGTAAAGGTTATTTAGGGCATGTTTAACTTATGATAAAGTTCCAGAATGTTCGTTACTATATGAATCGACATAGTTTCGCAGTTTGACGCAAATAGTCCCTGCGATCGAATAAATTTATTTTTGACACACCAAACCCTCCAGAACTTATTTCTAAGTTATGTAAAGGTTATTTAAGGTATGTTAAGCATGTATCACTATTCTAGAGTGTTTGTTGCATTAAACTGATTACGTTTACGCATCAGTTCGCGTATAACCTTCTAGAAAGCGATTTAAAGCTCGAAATCGAACAAGAATTGATATGTGCAAATGATACACATATTTATACAAATACCAAGTATGAAACACAATATTTCATTGGCTTTATATTTATATGATGGTCGTAGTGACACAGGTGTCACAGTAACAAGTTCTGAGTTCAATGGAGACGGTGTGATGACATGTCAAACAACAGAAACATACCAAATTCAGTTCATTCGGTCAGTTGGGTACCACCCCTTCGGATAGACGAGCTGTACTTGATGGGATTTCATGTTTGACCTGTTAATCGGTCATCTCTCCGGTGGAAATCCGTTTTCAAGCCGGCTCTCGGCTAAAGAACGAGCCGAGAGTCTGATTAAGTCCAGATTCCATCAAATTTGGTGTGAAATTCGAAGAAAAGTTGAAAATAGATGAAAAGTGTTGAAATCTTCCATAGTTTAGTTGAAAGTTACGGAAATCTCTTAGATCTGAACCACTCTCGATGAGATGGTGCTTCACAACAGTTTGCATAAGCAAATGAGTGAAGAACACCTTCAAGAGGTCCAAATCATTGATTCCAGGGAAAAAGTTGAAGTGTTTGCATGATTTTGATGAATAAGATGATGTAGAAGTGATTGGTGATGAAGATTGTACAAGATTTGAGGAGAAAAGCTTACCAAAAAGCCTTGAATCACGTCTGAGAGTGAATGAGTGCGTTTGAGCATATGAGAGTGTCAAATCAGCGAAGGGGGGTGTACGGCGGTATTTATAGAGGTAGGGTGGAGAGTTAAGTCGGTGCGCGAGGGTGTGTGTCGGATGGCTTGTCCAGTCGAATGGCCATCCGATCAGATGGTCATCCGAACGGAAGTCCATTCGATCGGATGTCCATTCGGATAGCCGGATTGCGTTTGTTAGTTTTCCAACTTTGGTTCGTTTGTTAAGCATTGTGTTGCATTTAATCGTGTTACGAGCGAGTGTTTGAACGTGTAGGCGTTGCATTGTCAACCACATAACAATTAAACAAATAATCACACAAATACACATATAACATAAGTAAATCTGTGTTTTGAGTTGCGTTGAGTTTGCGTTGCGATAGCGTTGTGATAGCATTTAGTCTAAACAAGCGATGTGAAATGTTTAAATAGTATGCGTTGTGAATAATGCGTTGAAAATAGTTTAAACCCTTTTTTGCGTTAATCGAATCCCAGAGTACAAGCGTTTACGAGAAAAGACAATCGATGGGTAACGATCCGAAATATCGGGTTGTTACATAAAGGGTATCCATTGCAATCTGATACAAACATAAAGGACGAAAAATGTAATTTACCCAACAATACCAATAATCGACGTGAATTTTTTGATACTGAATGTTTATTAAAGATCAACAGTGATCCTCTAGCACAATTCTCACAAAAAGTTAGTCTGTAAATAGTTTACATTCGTTACTTTTTTTGCTTTTCATTTCAAAACCAAAAAGATTTTTAGTGTGTTTTAGCTTAACCTTTGTAAAAGTAAAAAATATTTTACATTTCAACTTATATTTGCTAACCGATGTTGGAATACTAAATCTTTTAACAAAAACAAAAGGATAGGACTTTTGCACAGTTGGTTGGGAATTTTTCTGGAAAGAATGTTCGTAAAGTTAAATAATCTTGAATGAGCAAAACAACAAAATGGACATAATATTAAAAACTGGAATTTCATCACAAAATGTTTAAACCAAGGTTATTAATTTGGACAATAAACAAAAAGTTGAAAAATTAGATTGTTGCAGACTGAAAACTTTATACCAAGGTCATTAATTTGGACTTGATTAAATGAAATTGTGTGAAATTTGACTGAAAATGCAAAAGGTTTAACAGGATCCAAACATAGGACCCCTACGCGCAAAGCCAAACGTAGGAATCATCCGTGTGTTTGATTATCACGTGCGCATGAGTTAACCGATGAATATATAAACATGAGAGTCATGCGCTCAAGTGTTATTTCAGAATTGGATTGCTTTCAAAAATTATCAAAAACAGGGGAGATATATTGATTTTGAAACTAAAATTATTCTTTAGTGATTAGTGTGATCATCGTACAAACTTAGAATGTAGAAATCGATCATATGATTCATTATGCTCATTGTGTTCAGAACTGACATCAAAGTTATTATAAATGTTTAATGCATGTGCTAAATAATGATAGGAGTGTGTAATGTATGTGTTAAATAATGATAGGAGTGTGTTATAGAGGTCATTGCGAGTCAAATGATATAAGTTTTGCATGTATAACACATCAAATCGGTTCTTATTGAT
Organism: Helianthus tuberosus; assembly: GCA_030545235.1. NCBI lineage: Eukaryota > Viridiplantae > Streptophyta > Magnoliopsida > Asterales > Asteraceae > Helianthus > Helianthus tuberosus. The sequence goes on from CM060411.1 coordinate 71,005,261, forward strand.
TCAGACAGAAAAGTCAAAACCCTTGATTGAGTCAGAAAAGTCAAAACCCTAATCATAGATCTAGTAAGATGGGATGAGTGTTTATGGAAATTGATTAAGGGGTTTGCTTATTCAGCATTGTCTGATCATTTTGATATAAGATTTGTGATCTAAAACGTCGAAAATGGACTGATTTATTTTTGGAATAAACCGGATAATCAGCGCATGAGTCCTACGGGAGTCCTACGCACATATGACTCTTGCGCTGACCAATAAGAATTTGGTCAAATGGTCAAAAACGCATAATTTTTGTGCTCGCATGAGCCCTACGGTCATAATCAACTGAAAAATGATCATACGCACGCAAGCGTCTTGCATTTGAATGTTCATGCGTTTGATGATTTGACATAAGTCACTGGTATCATCCCGATTTGCCGTCATGGGGATCAGACGAGGATATTGGACAGTTTCGCTGGCTTCCGACCAGTATGAAGAACGGCTCACTCGCTAACAATTCTGAGATGAAAATGCCTACCCACATTAGGACCCACGTGAATGCTCCGGGACACGTGTATGATCATTATTTTGATGCAGGATTTGATGTTGACACGCTTAATCTTCGTGTTCTTAACGATGAGTTAACCGATGGTTAGTTAATGCGTATAACCTGTTTGATTAAATGTCTGAACAAAACTTTGATTTTTTGTTGGTTGGGTTTTAACTTAAAAATAGTACTAGTAAATGTATTTGTAGCAGGACTAAATTATTTTTAGAATCAGTGATTTCTAAAAAAAATCTATTTAGATCTTACAATCAAAAGAGTGAGTAATGGTTCTAATGGACAAAACAAAAGAGTATTCTTTTTGGGACCTATGGAGTAACTTATTTGGTAGATTATTATTTGTCATGTATGAAGGTTATTGCTTGATTAGAACGTGGTTTTGCAATTCTTGTATAATAGTTGTGTTACTAACTAGCAAGATCTAAATATTCACCTTTAAGAGTTCTCACTATAAATTGTGTCTTTTTTGTGCAGGCCCAACATTATTAGTTAATGTTCCAAGAGATAAGAACATAAAGTTGCCCGGAATGATCTTTGATCTCTAGAAGGTAAATGATAAACTAAACTTTCATAACTTGAATTTGAATACAATGGAATGTTTTACAATTGAAATCTAAAGCCTTATTTATACTACACTAAAAGGTGCGATTGTAGAGATGTGTATTTTCACGAACGGGTGTATCTCTTGATCTTGTGGTTGTAATTGAATCCTGAAAGGATGCTCTCCTCCTTAGGTTGAAGCCGTCGATTCCAATAGAAGTGTCTAAGGGACACATCGATTCCCTTAGTGAGTCGGTTATCAACTTTTGATTTGTCATCTTTAGTCCCCAAACTTCATAACTACCTTCTAAACTACTTTATACTATATATACTAATTAAACCTTGTAGTATGGATGTGAATGATTGGCGATTTCATTCACCCCCTAATCACGAAGATCCTTAAGTTTTTGTAGATGCTGAACTCTGAGCAGTTCTCGCATTGTAGTAAACTTGACCCTTGCTAGTGCCTGTGTTAGTATGTCTGCCCGTTGTAGTTCTCCACTGATGTGTTCCACATTAATGTGTTCGTTCTCCATGCATTCCCTTATGAAATGATAGCTTGTATCAATGTTCTTGCTTCTTCCATGAAAGAATGGATTCTTCATGAGTGCTATTACAGATACATTATCCACCCTTAGTGTTATCTTCTCTTCCTTCCAGCCGGTAACTTCACTTAGAAATCTTTTAGGCCATAGTGCTTGGCATACTGGTGCAGTGGCTGCCACGAATTTTGATTCACATGATGATAACGCGACTGTCTGTTCCTTCAATGTACACCAGGTTATAGGTGATTCTCCAAAGTAGAACACCAGACCAGTTGTACCTTTTCTTTGGTCTATGTTAACTCCATAACAGCTATCGCTATAACCTGGGATCTTACATCCTCCTTGCTTCTTGTAGATGATCCCATGCTCTTTAGCTCCTTTGATATAACGTAGTACTTGCTTCACTGCTTTCAAGTGATGCTCCTTTGGTTCTTGCATGAATCTACTAAGCAAACTGACTGGGTAACATAGATATGGCCTTGTATGCAATAAGTACCTGAGAGAACCTATCAGGCTTTTGTAATGCGTTGCATCTACTAGATCTCCTTCTTCAGTCTTAGTTAACTGTTTTCCTGGATTCATAGGAATCTTTGTGTCGTTGCAGGTTAACATATCAGCATCTTTGAGTATCTTGTTAATATAGCATGTCTGCTTGATGGCTATCTCACCCCCTGCTCGTATAACTTCTATTCCTAGATAGTATGCTAGAAATCCTAGATCGCTCATTTCAAACTTGTTCTCTATCTGAGACTTGAAAATATCTATCTCCTTTCATGATGTTCCAGTGACTATCAAATCATCAACGTAGACTCCGACTATCAGTGTAGAAGTCTTACTTCTCCTTGTATAGATTACTTGTTCTAAAGTTCACTTCTAGAAGTTAAGTGACTTTAAGGTTTGATCTAACTTCGTATTCCAAGCATGTGGTGCTTGTTGTAATCCATATAGTGTTATTGATAGTTTGTAAACCTTTCCTTCATCTCCTGGCTTTACAAATCCTTCCGGTTGTGAGACATAGACCTCCTCCTTGAGATCTCCGTGTAAAAATGCAGACTTCACGTCTAAGTGATGTACCTCCCAACCTTGATATGTTGCTAAAGCCAACATTAGTCGAACTGTCTCTATGTGTGCTACTGGTGCAAATACTTCATTAAATCTATTCCATGTTGCTGAACATAACCTTTTGCTACCAGCCTTGCTTTGTATCTCAAAACTTCTGCATTTGCATCTTTCTTTATCTTGAATACCCACTTTAAACCTATTGCCTTGTGATCTCTTAGCAACTCTGTCAATCTCCAAGTGTTATTCTTATTTATCGAGTCTAACTCAGCCTTCATTGCTTCAATCCATTTTCTGTCACTAGATTCTTCCTTGTAATTCCTTGGTTCTTCTTCAGCAAGTAGTAATTCATGTGGATCTACTTGAATTTCCTCCGTCTTTTCGTATAGTTCTTTGAGACTTCTCAGTTTTACTAGAGTGTCACTAATACTCCTCTTTATACTTTCAGTTGTAGATGGACCTCTACTTAATAATCTGCTTGAACTTCCTGATGAGTTCTGATTGTACGAATGTGCCGGCGGGGTTACATAGGAGTCTGGATTATTTTCTGACTGATCTACTCCTGAATCTTCATGATGTGGCCCGCTACTATCAGGATTACTTGGTGCATTTTATTCTAATTCTGGTGGGTTTTCATCTTCTTGAATGACAAAGTTTGTCCATTCGGGATTCTCTGAATCTACTGTTTCCATATAACTACTCTAGTTCCATGGTTGACCTTCCATGAACTTTACATCTCTACTGACACATATCTTGTTCTTTGATGTATCATATAATCTGTATGCCTTTGATCACTCTTCTATTCCAAGATATATCATAGAGGCACTTCTATCATTTAACTTCTTTTGCTGAAGTGGTAAGACCTTAGCATATGTTGTGCAGCCAAAAACCTTTAAGTGTTCCAGATTCGGCTTTCTTCCTTTCAAAGCTTCATATGGGGTCTTGTTCACCAAAGCTTTCGTTGGAATCCGGTTTAATACATATATCGTATGTCTTATTGTTTCACCCCAAAAATTATGTGGCATGTTCATTTCCTTGAGCATACTACGAGTAGTTGACAACATCGTCTTGTTTCTTCTTTCCGCTACTCCATTTTGTTGTGGGGAATGCGACATTGTAAGCTGTCTTGCTATGCCATTGTCTTTGCAATACTTGTTGAATTCAGCTGACATGAATACTCCTTTGTTTGTTTGTTTCTCCACATTTTCTTTGAACTGTTTGAAAGTTTTGAATGCTTGATCCTTGGAAGTTAGTAGATATACCCACATGTAGCGAGTACAATCGTCTACAAGTACAAGTAGGAATATGTACTTTTTCCAAGCATGTGTTGGTAGGGATATAGGACCACACAAATATCCATAGACTAAATCCAGAGGTTTTAAGGATCTGAATTTTGCCTTATTTGGAAATGCAACATCCCTCCTCATTATGATCTTTTTTTTAATTAACTCATAAACTCGATATGCCTTCGAGTTTGGTGCATACCCAACAAATACACATTTCTTTGACTCTGCATCCAGCTTTTTCCTTACTTGAGAAGGAACCAAAACATAAGTAACACACCCGAATACTTTAAGATGACTCACCGAAGGTTTAACACCATACCATCTTTCATACGGGGTCTTCCCTGGAACAGTAGAAGTGGGAGATAAGGTCGTCAAATAAACAGCAATAGCCACAGCCTCACCCAGAAATGACTCGGCAAATTCTTTGCTTAACCGTACCATCTCTACAACAGTTATTTTTTTTCTTTCCGCTATCCCATTTTGCTCAGGCGTGTACGGCGCCGTTAAGTCACGGCGAATTCTGTGATCTGAGCAAAAATTATTAAACAATTTTCCAATAAACTCACCACCCATATCAGTCCTTAGGTCTTTGATCTCATACGCACTCTCTTTTTCTACCTTGGTTTTAAACTTCTTGAACATTTGTAGGCTTTCTGACTTTTTGTTCAAGAAATAGACCCAACTCATACAAGAAAAATCATATGTTAACAAGAAAAAATAATAGTTACCTCGTAAGGACTCTCTCTACATGGGTCCAACTAGGTCGTCATGGACCAGTTACAATGGATGTGTGGTAGTCCACTTTCGATCAGGAAAAGGTCTTCGCGTCAGTTTCCCAAAAATACACCCCACATTGACCAATACTCCCTATGCACGGCAACCCATTAACCATATTACTAGTGCTTAATTGTTGCAGACCCTGCTCATGTAAATGGCCATATCTATTATGCCATAAAGTCGTGTCACTTCCATCAACCACTAAAGTTGTATCAACTTTACTTTCTATGTTAAAGGGAAAAGTGTTGTTTTCAGACATAGGAGCAATATATACCACTTTTCCACTTGCTTTATGGGTGATGTTGCATGATTCATCATCAAAAAGCACACGATAGCCTCTTCTTAAAAGTTGACCTACACTTAGTAGGTTATAGCCCAACTCTGGCGCAAATTGAACATCATGTAAAGTCTTTGCCTGGCCATCTCCCATAGATAACTTGACAACACCTTTGCCTTCAACTCTAATACCCTTACAATTTTCCCATTTTTACTTCTACCTTTCTCTTTTCATCCAGATTTTTAAACAATTTCTTATGCCTTGTCATATGGTTTGAACACCCACTATCAACAAACCAAATACTTGTGTTGCTATAAACTTCATTTGACGCCATAAAAGTAGTGGGTTCAGTCTCGTGCTCTTGTTTTGAGTTTGGTTCAGCAACATCACTTATGGCCATGAACAACCAACAATCGTCATCATCATCCTCTTGTTCCACCGCCTCACCAGCTTGTGGTTCGTTCCAACATTCCGATCTAACATGGCCAAACCGATTGCAATTATAACACTATATTCGTATTCCGCTCCTTCCTTGACTTCCAAATCTGCCTGTGCCTCTACCACGACCATCTTGTGCAATGAATCTACCTCGGCCTCTTCCAGTAGAGTTATCAACATCTCTAGCTTGAAAAACTTTCTCCTCTTCACCATCTTCTACACTTCGGTTCACCCTCACTTCATGTGATTGAAGTAACCCCATCAGTTGATCAAAGGTTAGTATTGACAGATCTTTGGATTCTTCTATGGTCGTAACAATATGGTCCCATTTAGTGGGTAAGCTCCGTAAAACCTTTTCAACTACTTGTTGATCGAAAACTTCTCCTCCATACGCCCTCTTCTGGTTCACTATACACGTGACTTTAGATAAAAAATCAGCTATGACCTCGTCATCCCTCATTTGAAGAGTCTCAAACTCTCTTCGTAATCCCTGAAGCTTTACTGTCTTCACTTTTGAATCTCCCTGAAACTCGGTCTGCAAAACAGTCCAAGCATTCTTTGCAGTCGTTGACACAGCAATCCGGGAGAAAATACTTTCATGAACCACTTGCTGGATAAGAGCCAAGGCTCTTGCATCCCAGAGAAGCCTCTGGAAACCATATCCCAAAGATCTTGGGACTGTGACACCGTCTTCACTAGAATGCTCCAAAATTCGTATCCTTCCCCCTTGAACACTGGAAGGATTGGCTGTGTACCGTTAGGGTTTGTAGACGACATGATCTTGTATTTCTCGCACACTCAATTTTTTTAACGTGGCTCTGATACCACAATGTTAATTGTGATATCAAAAGATTGCTAGAAAACAGACAGTTTATTCCATACTCGTAAGCTATTATATATAGCAGCAGATACAACGTAAACAAAAGAACCATTCAAAAACACAACTACTTCACCTAAGACTCGATAGTCTATCCCACAACCTAGGAAAGGATAAACCTGTTGATCAGTTCTGTTTAAACTAAATGGAAAACATGAAATAACATACCTTTGATTGCATCAGTAGAGAATCCAGTCAGATACACAGCAACGGAGTTCGACATAGTTGTCAGTTTGATCTGGTTCCTCCTTAGGGTGTAAAGTGATGATGGTGATGAACCGAGACTAGGGCAGAATCGGTTGAGGGAGAGAGAGATACGAAATTGATGTTAGTGAGGGTTTTTGTGATTGTGTAATTTGTCTAACCCTTTAACTCTCTAATAAGCTCCTTATTTATACACCCAAGAGGAAACCCAATTAGTTAATAAGGGTAATATGGTCCATCAACAATTACCAACTAATTATTAATAGGTTATTAATATATTTTGATCTATATTATATAAATGATAATGATGGCTACTAGATTAAATATAAATAAATAAATATTTAATCTTACATTCTCCCACTTAGCCGAATAATCATTTATCATGAGTATTAGATTAATCTGATCAGAAGTTAATACTCATTTTAGCCTTAAACAAGTACTATAGCAGAGAAATACAGCCGTTGAATCATTATGCGACTCAGGACCCCCATTAGTCATACTATAGCCTTAATTTAAAACCTAACAGTTATGATCAAAATATGTAAGCCCTTTAACGTTTGATTTGTATTTATAGTTGTCTATATGTCATTACACCGGCAGAACATATGTAAGAGACATACAAAATCAAACTGATGAGGAAAATTACTAATTAGTCATTCATAGTACGATATGCAGTTGTACATGGTCATCAATTAAAACCCTTCTCTTTTATGTGCACTCTTAATAAGACTTATGGGTAATAGACCTTTAGTTATAGGATCCTTAAGCATATCACGAATGTATTCGATACAAAGATTTAGTTTCCTCAATTCGTTCATAAACGAATAATTAATTGTGTATCGAAATTTAATGCAGCACCTCTCGAACTGTTACTGTTCAAGGAGACATGGTAGCTGACTTTATCACAACAAGTCTTCAATATATTAATTATATGGAGTTAATAAAGTCATGAGTCCACTGACAAATTTCCAACAACTTTTAGTGACTATATTATGTCGTTATAACTTAGGTTGTTGATATCAGTCCATTATGACTCCTCCATGAGATAGGTTTTGTCCGCTGACATAAAGATATACCCAAAATTACATTTTTGTCATCTTTGAATATTACAAAGTTAGAGTAATAATAAACCGGTTTGAGTTCTCACTTCTTCTTTAAATCATAGTCTCTCGTTTCTTTTAAAGATATTGAAATACTCTATTAAATGCTTCACATTAATCTAGACATATCTAGTGTGTTGCAATGTGAGTAATATCTAAACGAGTATAGACTTAAACTTACATAAGACTTCTAATTAATGAAGCGTAAGAAATGTTCTCATTTATCCTATTATCCTCTAAAGGAGAGCAGTATTGTTTGTTACATATGTAAGGACCAATTTAATGTTAAACTTATGGAACGGAAGTAATGTCCCATTTGGTCTATCTCAACATGTTATGATATCTATTATGTAAGAGATATCTCTGAGATCTATTATATCAAAGTTTGTGTTAACAATGCTTTGACTTATGTAACATCTACTTGTCAAAAGAATATCATCTATATAGACAAGTTTATCTTAGTTGCTCCCACTCATCTTGAGGTAGGTACATTATTCCACTTGGTTGTTGATGAAAATAATTTCGTTAAGATTTCATCACATTATGACGTTTGCATTAAACCATACATGGATTTTATTGGCTTATAGACAAACTGTTCTTTAACCTTAAGTTTAGAACTTTCAGGTTGTTTTATGAACATGTAAATATGTCAGCCAGTTGTTAGGGAAAATTGTTTTAATGTTCATCTAATGTAGCTCAAAGCTTTTATAAGCTACTAGAACAGTGATGATCCTAAAAGAAATCTTTTGTTAGATATGTAATAAAGATTCTTTAATAATTTATCTCTTCCTGAGTACAACCTTTGACAATCAATCATGCTTCTTTGTGTCTTAACGTTTATATCAGGATTTGGTTTAGTTATGAACACTCTTAGGTTATTCAATCTAATCCCAAACGTTATACGAATACATAAAACAGTTTTACTAGAAAACAGTTTTATTATATTTAGAAGATTGATTGACGCTAATGGCTTAATTAGAAGAGATAGGATCAATAAACTTTTCCAAAAACCATTTCAACTTCAATTAGGGAGGTTATGTAATCATCAAAGTTAGTAAATTTTTAAACCTAGATGACCTCCTGAGTTGATTATAGGGTTTGTTAGAAGTTTCAGTTTTATGGATTAGCTCTTGATTAGGTTGCTATCATTTTCAGGATTCTAAGTTTGTAAGAGAGTTGGTGCAGTATGGTGTACAAGAGGTGTAATCGGAGTTAAATTTGGAGTGAAATTTAATGACACTCTTCCCCCCGCCTCTTGTATTCCTTGCAAGTCATGATAAGGACTTTGACTGCTCCCACTGACCTTAGAAAATTTTAGGAACTCAGCATGCTTAGGGTCAATATTTAACGACCAAACAAATTCTAATAGAGAAAACATATAAAAGAGAAAACATATTAGTGACGTTAGTCATTGTAGTTTCTCTTGTTGAGGATTATGTTGGTTTAGGTCAGAAATCTAAGCGTGCCCACAATTAAGCAACAATGAAACTTTTGTAATAGTAGCATTAGATTTTAAGGAGACAGGTTATGATAGAACAGTGTCAAGATGGAGCAGTGTCTTGTACAAGAGGTGTAAATGGAAGTAATATAAAGTTTTCACTCCCCCACCTCTTGCAACTATTGCAAGTTATTATTAAGACACTTAATGCTCCCACTGATCTTTAATATCTCTAGAATGCTACAAGAGAAGTTTCAATTAGGTATGTGACGTGGGAACCTATTATATATATATGTTAGACTTTACTTGATTTCCTTAATGTCCAAATGTCATAAAAACTTAGGGACATATTTAATAGAAATCATGTTAATCACATATATGAGTAGATTTCTTTAAGACCATGGGCCATATGCGACAAAATTTTAGATACAAGTTGATAGTCTTTTAAATGATAAATGAATTATATCTGAATATTCCAATTGGAATAAGTTCCACTAATGTCAGTGAATGACTTAAGATGGACCCAAACTTATTCCTTAAGTAAAGTCATACTTAGGGCTTTAACGTCATGATGTAAAATCACTTAGAATGAGATTAGTTTAATAAATCATCCTCATTAACCATGTCATGATTTCTCATGAATTTTGGTTATTATGGATGAAATTTATAAGTCTCATTTTCCTTTTGTCAAATTCTTATTTTCATGATGACAAAAGTTGTGAAAGTGTAAGGTATCATCTAGTTTTATCTTAATAATGTTTCAATCCAGATGTTTAGAACAAATAAAATGAGAGTTTAAGGTAAGTGTGACTTTATGTTGACTATGCAAACCTCACAACCTTCATAACATTGCTTAATTATGATACTATATTCTGATTAATATTCAGAATTTGTAAGGTATCGAATAGCTTTGTTAGAAGACTGCCTATTATAGTTCTTATAGCCTTAACATTTAATTTTGTCACTAACTCTCATGTTAGTTATTTGGTAACTTCTGGTAAGGAAACGTTGAAAACTAGAGTCAACTAATCATGTGTTAATAGGAATATTACAATTAGTAGACTTAAATATCTTTAATAAGTGACTATCTAATTAATTCATCCAACTGTTCTTCAGAATAATGGATAGTCTCGTTGCTTATGTCTAGTCTAATGACATAATGATGCAGTGAGATTTTCCCTTGAAGAACCTTAGAGGTGGAATTAACAGTTGTAAATTGTCTATGGACTTTAGAACAATCCTCTTTTAAGGTTTTAAGTGGTTGTAAGGTGAGTAACAACTTATTTTTCCAGCTTCAAACATTTATTTCTTTGTACATATGTTGCTTATCAACACACTCATTATACTTTGGTATTTTTGAGTGTTATAGTTGATTTATAAGGCATCAAATTGTACAAGTGAAAATCTTAATATGTAATGTACTGGAAAATGTACTTATTTCCATGCATAAGCCCTTAACATTATGGGTCATGGTTTTGTACATTATAATGTATTCACATATACCACTTAACTTTATAGTTTCAAATTAAGGCATGCATCTTAGGAGTTCTAGTGATTATTCCATATATAAGAGATTTGCCTTAGGAAAGACTTAATCTGAAATAACTTTAGTGATAGCATTATGTGAGAGAGTTCTTGATTATCATAAGAGACATCATGTTCGATTTGTCCTAATCATCATGCTCGAATTTTCTTCTTTATAATCTTTATCAGAAGAGAGCAATAGGATTATCGTGTCTTAAGAAATAATCAAGGATTTAATTTAAGAGCTAATTCTAAGAGAAACTTTAAATAAAGCAAACATTTTAGGTTTAGGAATTAAAGTGGATGAGATATATGTAGAAGTAAATTACAGTGAGTGAAAATTATGGGTACTAAGAATAAGACAGACGAAATGATCATAAAATTAATTAAGGATCATTAATATAAGGATCATTAGGTGAAGAAATTGTGATATGTCTATTACTAACATCAAAATAATAGACTTAGTAAAATTCTACTTAAACAAAGACAAATCAGCTTTGGCCAGAAGTGTAATCATTTAAGTATGTGTGCAAAGTAATCGTGACAAATCAGCTTTGGCCAGAAATGAGACAATCACTTTAGTTATGCACTTGTCAAGCATGCTAAACATAAATGAATTAAATCAGCTTTGGCCAGAATTAAGACATTTCACGTTTGTAATGCATACTTAACATAGCTTTTATAATACTTGAACAATAAATAGATGTATTAAATCAGCTTTGGCCAGAATTAATACATCAGAAGCTCATTCAAGTTAAGCTAGTTTGGTTTTGTAAAACATTATTTGATCCTTATTAATTAATTAAGTATAAACAAAACCAAGTATTTAATAGCAAACCACCTGTTAGCGCGGATCGAACTTAAAATTTTGCGAGTCGCATAAAAAATAATGAGGTCTCGAGTCGCAATCTTAGTTGCGAGTCGCAATCTTAGTTGCGAGTCGCAATCTCAGTCTCGACTTGTGATGGTTATGGTTGCGAGTCGCAATCTCAGTCTCGACTTGTAATGGTTATGGTTGCGAGTCGCAACCTTAGTTGCGAGTTGTGATGATTGCGGTTGCGAGTCGCAATCTCGTGGTTGCGAGTCGCAACCTTAGTCTCGAGTCATGATCTCTGTTAACAGCTGCTGATTGTGATAAAACTGAAACTCGATTTTTAAGGGATTTGGGATAGTATTTCCTGTTTTAATCATGATCTAAACTTATCAAGGATTTCGAAAATAATAACTGATTATCTCTTTAACAGTTTTTTCGAAAATTTAATAGATAAAATTTAGATCAAACATTAGAAAAACATCCACTAATCCAAATTAGATTCCAAAATAATGGAATTTTCGAGTTTTATTAAGAACAAGCAATGAACCCTAATAAATTTAAAACATAATCTGGGATCCGAAACCTTAAATTTTATACTTTTGTTAACAGATTTCGGATATTAGTTTGCTCTTTATGATTTCGGGTAACATGATTATGCACCCGTTTATTAAAAACATTGATTTCGGCACAAGTAAAACCGAAACAGCCATGAACTTTTAAGGTTTAAAAATTTTCGTTTTCCAGATTTTTGATCCCAGAATAATGGATACAGAACAGAACTGATTTATCAACATATGCTCTGATACCACATGTTGATCAGTTCTGTTTAAACTAAATGGAAAACATGAAATAACATACCTTTGATTGCATCAGTAGAGAATCCAGTCAGATACACAGCAACGGAGTTCGACATAGTTGTCAGTTTGATCTGGTTCCTCCTTAGGGTGTAAAGTGATGATGGTGATGAACCGAGACTAGGGCAGAATCGGTTGAGGGAGAGAGAGATACGAAATTGATGTTAGTGAGGGTTTTTGTGATTGTGTAATTTGTCTAACCCTTTAACTCTCTAATAAGCTCCTTATTTATACACCCAAGAGGAAACCCAATTAGTTAATAAGGGTAATATGGTCCATCAACAATTACCAACTAATTATTAATAGGTTATTAATATATTTTGATCTATATTATATAAATGATAATGATGGCTACTAGATTAAATATAAATAAATAAATATTTAATCTTACAAAACCTTTATTCGACTGATCATACCTAGAAAATACCCACGTGACACTTTAACCCACTTTGAATTAATCTTAACAGCTTGATCAAAATATAATTTTGATATTATGTATAATATGGTTATGCATAACATGAATACATAATCAGTCATTTGGTCGCATTTTGTAGGTATTGATTACTTGTTAGTTACTGCATATGATCATCTAATTCCTTCTCATCTTGTCTTCCTTGAGAACAGGGTATGGTGTATACTTTTAACATGCTTTGTGTGTAAAGTAGTAGACATATTAAACACACTGCTACTATATATGTGTGCCCTCATGATATCATTCTTGTGGAAGGTCTAAAACTTGAAGATATAGAAGCAAGGACATATAATGTGCATTGCCTACCATTAAGGTTGCTAGGAGCATAGGGATCTCTCATAAGATGCATTCGCAACAAATGATATTATGCAGTTCACGAATTCAACTTCATTTTCTTTTAACCTTCTTTGTTTTTCAAACTGTGCTTTTTTACTTCTTGTTAGTTTGTAAATTATATGTCAGTATTGCAAACATATTAATCTATTTAATGATTTAATAGTAAGAGCGGTTTAGTAAAATAATGTTAAATTACAAAATGTTGCACATTGTATTTGGACATTACTGATAATGGAAGTTTAGACATGTGCATCACAAATACCAACAACTTGGTATACACATGAATCAGAAATAAAAAAGGGGAAAGAAAAAGCCCATAGAGCAAGTTCGAAGATTTCGAATAACCAACTTTGGACAACCTTTGGTGGGTGTTCCACTAGGGTTTCCACTCCCTTACAGTTTTATTATAAATACAATCTGTTTCAAATGTATGGATGGTTGTATGAACAAATCATCTTTACGCGATTAAATATGTGTTGAAGACTCTTGTGATCCGTAAAGATTGTACATTGAGTACCGTATAAATAGTGATGCCAAATTTTCAAAGCAAATACCACCGCTCCTAGCTCAATGTCGTGGGTGGTATAATTCTTCTCGTGTACCTTTAATTGTCAAGACGCGTACGCGATAACTTTGTCTCGTTGCATCAACACACAACCAAGACCTTGATGTGACGCATCACAATAAACCACGAAGTCGTCGGTACCGTCGGGTAGAGATAAGATAGGCGCGTCACAGTTGTAATCTTTCTTGTGCAATATAGTTGATAGGGATAGTTTTCACTATCCGGGGTTTTTTATGTCGGATATCATTTATTAATCGAGGGATTTTTCCTCGTATAAATTCTTGTGTTCATTGTCATTTCCTTTTGATAATTGTTCATCAACCTAAGCACTCAACCTCACAAAAAAAAAATCAGATTTGGTTACATTATCCTTGTTGTGATTTTTAACCAAAACAATTACTAACCATGATCAATTATTAAAATATCTAACTTAATATTGTCTAACTCTTTATTAAATGTCTAACATTACTAACCATGCTAACTTCTTTAACCATGCTAATAATCACTAACATTTTATTCATGCCAATAATCTTGCAATTTAATTTTGGTGAATTCATTTATTTATTCTTGCAATTAATTATTATTATTACCAAAATCATTCATGCTACTAACCACTAACCCCTTTAATTTTGTTTCTAACTCATTTAATCTTGCAATTTAATTTTGGTAAATTCATTTATTTATTCTTGCAATTAATTATTATTATTATTACCAAAATCATTATGGACTAAAGATATATATATATATACACATATATAAATATTAAACCTAGCCATGACACCAACCAATTTATGGTGGAAAGTTGTGTGCAAAGGTAAACATTATCTTAAACTAAATTCATCACACTTGGACTTCTAGTGGGTGAAATAGTACCCACAAAATGCACATAAATTAATAGTGTCCAAAGTGAGTGTTTAGTCAAGATAATATTTTTATGTATTTTCATATATTATTATGATTAATTTCTTATTCAAATCTCATTTACATTCCAACTTCTAAAGCCTTGCACTTACACACCTTGTTCATTCTTGTTAGGATAATTTGGTGCTTCAACCTCACAAGACGATCATCTCACGTTTGTGGAAACCACTTGCAAAACCGTGAGTATACTTGATCCCATTTTCATTTTAATCACTTTAGGTGCAACATGTATATTATACAAAAACACGCAACACTATGATACTTGTTTATTCAAATCACACTCTATCCACAATTAAGCATGAAAATATGTTATACTTGTGTCTATATGCTCATTAACTTTCCAAGCCTACCTTAATAATTATAGCGCTATAGGATTAACGACCCGCACATATTCTTGTGGTATTATTAAGTAAAACACATTGCACCTTCTTCGTTTCGACGATGTTGGGTAATCATGATTGCGTTAAACTCTGGTTTGACATATAGCTTACACCTGTTCAACATATTAGTAACTTGTGTACATTTATCATGTTGGATATGAGCACTGTTAAACATTTTTATATTATGCTATGAATTCAAACTTGTATACTCGCCAACATATTTTTTTATCATTATTTTAATACGTGTTGCGGGTTGATAGACGATGACATTGAAGAAACAAGTTAGGTGGACTTAGAAACACACCTTAGTTGTAACGCCATGCGTTTTCATACTTTCTATATTTTGGAAACCATTGCTTGAAATTCTATTTTTGGTAACCTTGTGTTCTTGAAATCGTTCTCTTGTTGTAATGATTGTAAATCCGAGACTTCGATCGTAATGAAATTCTATTTTTTTTAATATACATGCTTATACGTGTTGCAATACTCGGGTTATTAGTTACCAATCTTGAATGCATACGCGCAACCGATACTCGACACACTGATACTCATAACTTATACATGCTTGTTAACTATTAAATACGTGGTTAATTCTAATAATATAATAGTAATAATAATAATTTCTAATAATAATAATAATAATAATATAACAAATACATCAAACATCAACGTAAGTTGATGTTCTTTTGACCAAATACTAATGTTAAAAAAAGAAAGAAAAAAGAAAAGGACAAGTAACAGCATGCAATCGGTCAGTCATGGGCTGATGTAATTGTTTTGTTGTTTAAATCACCTAAACTAATGTTATGTCATTTGTGAGTTATATGATTATATGTATAATAATTGTCACCACAAAACAAAAGGAAAAAAAAATGTAAACCAAATGGTTGTAGCCATTATCGCTGCAAATCACAAGGGAAACATGTTTTTTTTAGTTGTTTGATACCCACTCACGTCTTGTTTATAATAGTTAGCATATGTTTGACAAAATATGACATTTACAATTAATTTAATCTAATTTGTCAACAAAAAAATAAAGATGGTTATTGGCTGAAAACAGCCACTCCGGTCGCAACTATGATTCTGTTTAATTGTTTTTTTTTTAATTGTCTAGCACCCAACTAACTTGTAATTAAAGCTCAAACACTTAAACCCTAATCCTTCCCTATAAATATCACTCTAATCTCAGCCACTTTTCCACTTTTACAACCCTTAAACACAGTCAAAAACCTCTCAAATCGCAGCTGAAATCACAAGTTCGAGCAGATTGTTCAGCCTTCAGGAAAATGAGCATAACTTCTTCATTTCTTATCCGATTTGGTCCATTCTTTTTCCTATGTGCTTGGATCGACCTTAGCTTCGATTCCATGGGTATTTCACAGTAAATAAGTCCCTGGAACTCCGGCAGATAGGCTCCAAAGTCCACTGTTCATTTCTGTTTTCATTTAATCTTGGTTAAACTTAACCAATCTTGAGTTTTCTCATCTCAAACTTATGTCCTAATGCTCATAATCAAATGAATGGTTAGTTGGGCTTAAAAACAAGGCTGGGACATGTTAAATCAAAGGTTAAAACCTCACAAACTTTCTGTTTTAGTTAGGGTTTTTAACCCACAAGTGGTGTTCAAGCTTTAAGCTTGATAAAAGTATGATTGTGGACTAACTTGGGTTGTCCAACATAAAATCCTCACATCCCTTGATGATTTCTCATAGTGTAGTTGTTTCTTATTCTTGTAATGATATTAGTTCATGACCCTCCTTGTATGTTTTTAAATCAAGTGTAGTGGTGAACCATAAGAAGTACCTAAATGGAAGCTTGTTCTTCCTACCTCCTACATGAATTCTATGACACAATAGAGGTACCTAAATGAAGATTAATCTTCTACCTCATGCTTGATTAATGGACTAAATAATACCTATAATACTTATACATATATATACTATTCGAACCCTTGATGATGGACTTGTGTTCATTCGTCAAGATATTAGAATAACATTATCTAAGACATAAGACTTGTTACGATTCTAATGGGTATATTACTCATGAAAACATTAACCCTTGAGGTTTCATAGTGTCAAGAACAAGTACTTTGTGTTAAAGGATGATTACTTTCGAATACCTATATTCTTGTGTTTTAACTTCCTAAATCCCTACACGAACATATTCAACCTTCTAACCTCATCAACTTCGTCACATTGGATAATCGGAAAGCATATGCAAATTTGTGAGTATACTCGCAACCCCTTTTTATGTTTACCACTTTTGGGGTGTAACATGTTTACCTATTAAACTACACTTAAATTTATTCTTTATGCAATGCACGAAAACAGTTCTTATACATGAATACTATGTTGTTATACTTGATGCTTACGTGGACCATACTTATGTGATATGTTTTAGTCATTAGCTTTCACGAGCCTCCATTTGACATGTATAGCGCTATAGGAGTAACGCACCGCCCCCCTTAAACTTGTGGTCATGTCGAATTAACTAAACTTTCTTGCGTAAACAGAGGATTGGCTAGAAATATTGCATGCCTTGTTAGGTTGATCTTGTATAAACTAAGTTGCCATGTGGATTCGTTTTAAACTTTTATACTTATACTTATGCTTAAACTTGTATACTCGCCTTTGCCTTTGCATTGAATTGTATTTTAAACATGTTACAGGTTGAGGATTGATGATGCTACGAAAATGGATTAGCAAAGATGCCTGGATACTCATTTAGACGTTTAGGTTTAAAGCGTTGTATAAATTTTGTTATGTTATGTTGATCAATGTTGTTATTTGAATTTCTTGTAATGCTTTGACAATTTATCTATGAAATGAAAACGGTTGAATTAAATATTGTCACAATTAGTGTTATGAAGTCTCTTGCAATCTATTTCGTCTCACTCCGATGTTTCCGACATCGATTGGGGTGTGACAGATTGGTATCAGAGCCATAACTATAGGGAATTAGGAAAAGTAGGAATGCTTTTACCTAGTCTATAGTTTTAGAGCCTTATTCTTATGTTTTGTTTGAAACTACGTGCATGCCACTTTATGTGTTTCTTATACATTCTCTTTTAGCCTTTTAAACATATATGTCATTTATCCTTATGTAACATACTTGACATGCTATTCTTATGTGTTAATACATGTTTTATTATGTGTTAATATTTGTTTTAATATGTCATCCTTTTATGTGCCATTTTTGACATGTTTATACTTGTTTGCATAATCTTCAACATACGCTTTTCCTCATACATTTTACTCGATTATTCTAAATCCACAAACACTCGTATTATACAAACGAGACGACTTCGCCAAAATAGGCGTGAAACCCACAATTTGGTGAACAACTTTCAATCCGTCTACTCTTCCTTTTTTACATGAAATTCACCATCAAGATAGGAGTGAAATCCTCACCTTGATAGGGAAATTCAAATTTCAAATTCTAGTGGACCCTCGTCAAAGTGTTGAAATTAAATTTTGACCCGACGAGTACCAACCACACTTAGGATAAGAAATCGCCAAGTTAGGGGTGAAACCCACACCTTGTCGACTAATTCCATTCCTTGACTTTTTTTAATCCCGCCAAGTCTCGAAATTTCGATTGATTTGGGACATGTAGTAACCGGAAGGGTAGATACCGTTAACCGACTTGTCGGCGAGAGTATTTCACCTATTAGGCCAAAGCATGCTCCTCGAATTCGAAAGACTTTTCAACCACTTTGGTTAGTCAACGTTCCGTTTTGGAACCATCCAAGTTTTAATCAAATTTACGTTTTATTATTCTCGATCATTTATGATACAATTCCCTCTTTTTCGAATTCGAATTATTTTGGGATTTCACTTTTACGCGTATATCGTACTAATACTTTTTCATGCATTTATACATGACTTCACATAATTTTATTTATATCCCTTGTAACAATAAATGGAGGCATATCGTCAAGATAGGAGTGATTTCCTTACCTTGACGACTAACTCTGTTCTTTTCTCATCTTACAACGACCTCACCAACGAGTTAGGGGTGATTCCCTTACGTAGGTGATCGTTACCAAGACTTACTTTTAATAAACCTTATTACGTACACACTATCACGTTTATACCCAAATTGATTATTATTAGTCAAATTCTTATTCGTCTAAAAATGCATTGTCTATTTAAACCTACTCCTTATCCTACAATTTATTTATTTTTACTTAACTCATATACACGAGATTCTTAATCATGTCTTAAAACATTTTATTACTCGAATTTCAAAACCTTACGAAATGCTACCTATCAATTTAATCGGTCCAATGAATCTGTTGCTCATAAACTTCATATTCGACTTAATCACTAAAACACGCTCACATTATATCATAATACTAAAGAAATCAAACTAACCTTTCTCACATACTTATAAAATCTTATAGATACTATAGGATTGTTTTACCAAAGACACTTTTCGACATCAACAAACCATTTGTTAAGATTCTTTTCAATGGTCACTAAGTCCATTTTGCTAAATTTCTTTTCTAAGGATCAACGTTTTCATAAGGGCCTCCAAAATTCAAAAAAAAAATTGTTTTAATTCAAACGAAGCAAACTTATTATTTTCGAAAACCTTTTCCTACATCGCTCAATTCGTCATTCAAATTTCAAAACACATGGGCAAAGACTTCATGGGGACCGACAATCTTCAACTTACGAAAACTCTTTTAAAGCAAAAGTAGCATTTCCATTTCATTACAAAATATGTTATGCATAACCAGTGAGTACTTGATACCCTCTTACATATACAAACTATATTCTACCTTCCCAATCAAACTCAATCTATTTTTTATTCGATAAACTCCACGTTTCGCTTAAACAACTATACATGCATATCATCGTACACGTTTTAATCGTTACCTCGCGACGAGTTCGCTCATATCATTCGTTTTACATATTCAAATTTCTCGAGAATTTTATATGCCCGAATTCGTTATACTTTAACATACACAATATACGTAATTTTTATTAATCGTGCCTACATTCATACTCATACGTTTTATGCTTATACTTATACTTGTACTACTCATACGTTTTATGTCTATACTCATACTTATGTACATATTCATACTTAAACTTATACCTATGCTCATACTTTCATTCATACTCATACATTCGTACCCGTACGCGAGCGTAATCCGAGGGATTCGCTTACGTGGGTCCCATACATACTTAAGCATGGACTTGCTTATATACCATATTCTTATACGTACACATTCTTATTTTTAAATTATGTATACCTTGATTCATACACAACTAATACAAGCTATGCGAATCATGCGACGATCAAAATAATCGCGGGTGCACACGAGATTATAGTGATAAGCGCATGAGAACCATAGAGTGTACTACTATGTATGGTAAGACACAGGACGTAACATGACACTGAATACGAAACGGACATAATGTGGTCAAAACATGGTGGATACGCCGCTGGTACTTCCTATATATAAGTGTTTTCACCATGTTACCAAACTTTCGTAAAACGTGCCATGAGGGGTATAGTGTTTTGCAGACCTTTGGACCTAATACAAAATTTAGACAACTCACAAATGCATTATACCCGATTATCCACGACGAGACTTCATTCTTAGCACACTACTTTCGTCTATCCAATACTTATACCACCCTCATGCTTGCATTCGTTATTAAAATCAATCGTTCACTTTTATACTCCCCTTATTCCCCATTTTACCTCATTCTTGTACGAGCCACGTTTACAATCAAGTCTGTTTTAAACGTTCGAATCCTAACTTACCTCCTTACCTTTAAAACTATCCTTCTATTCTTTATTCTTGTGCAAACGTAACTTGTACACTGTTGACACTTAGGTTAATATACCAACCTTCTCGTTCCTCTCAATAAACAATTTTTTTACCAATGTATGATTTTATACCATCCTTAAAACTCCCTATGCAAACTACCTCACTTTGTCGATTAAAAACCATTTTATAAAGACCTCTTTCGTAAATACGATACATTAATAAAACAACTCCAAATTTAGTTATTTAAAATTGTTTTACCTATACACGTTCACTCATGCTTATGCCTCAATACCATTTTAGCCAAACAAATTCTTTTACGAACCTATTTCGCTGTTCTCCAAAATTTCACACTTTTCAAACATTTCAAAACTTCCAAGTCTCAATTTTCACTTTTTACAAAAACACTTTCAAGTCTTCCTCTTGAATAAATTTTGGGACGAAATTTCCTAAAGGAGGGGAGACAGTAACGCCCTGCGTTTTCATACTTTCTATATTTTGGAAACCATTGCTTGAAATTCTATTTTTGGTAACCTTGTGTTCTTGAAATCGTTCTCTTGTTGTAATGATTGTAAATCCAATACTCGGGTTATTAGTTACCAATCTTGAATGCATACGCGCAACCGACACTCGACACACTGATACTCATAACTTATACATGCTTGTTAACTATTAAATACGTGGTTAATTCTAATAATATAATAGTAATAATAATAATTTCTAATAATAATAATAATAATAATAATATAACAAATACATCAAACATCAACGTAAGTTGATGTTCTTTTGACCAAATACTAATGTTCAAAAAAAAAGGACAAGTAACAGCATGCAATCGGTCAGTCATGGGCTGATGTAATTGTTTTGATGTTTAAATCACCTAAACTAATGTTATGTCATTTGTGAGTTATATGATTATACGTATAATAATTGTCACCACAAAACAAAAGGAAAGAAAATGTGAACCAAATGGCTGTAGCCATTATCGCTGCAAATCACAAGGGAAACATGTTTTTTTAGTTGTTTAATACCCACTCACGTCTTGTTTATAATAGTTAGCATATGTTTGACAAAATAGGACATTTACAATTAATTTAATCTAATTTGTCAAAAAAAAAATAAAGATGGTTATTGGCTGAAAACAGCCTCTCCGGCCGCAACTAAGATTCTGTTTAATTGTTTTTTTTAATTGTCTAACACCCAACTAACTTGTAATTAAAGCTCAAACACTTAAACCCTAATCCTTCCCTATAAATATCACTCTAATTTCAGCCACTTTTCCACTTTTACAACCCTTAAACACAGTCAAAAACCTCTCAAATCGCAGCTGAAATCACAAGTTCGATCAGATTGTTCAGCCTTCACGAAAATGAGCATAACTTCTTCATTTCTTGTCCGATTTGGTCCATTCTTTTTCCTATGTGCTTGGACCGACCTTAGTTTCGATTCCATGGGTATTTCACAGTAAATAAGTCCCTGGAACTCCGGCAAATAGTCTCCAAAGTCCACTGTTCGTTTATGTTTTCATTTAATCTTTGTTAAACTTAACCAAACTTGAGTTTTCTCATCTCAAACCTATGTCCTAATGCTCAAAATCAAATGAATGGTTAGTTGGGCTTAAAAACAAGGCTGGGACATGTTAAATCAGAGGTTAAAACCTCACAAACTTTCTGTTTTAGTTAGGGTTTTTAACCCACAAGTGGTGTTCAAGCTTCAAGCTTGATAAAGGTGTGATTGTGGACTAACTTGGGTTGTCCAACATAAAATCCTCACATCCCTTGATGATTTCTCATAGTGTAGTTGTTTCTTATTCTTGTAATGATATTAGTTCATGATCCTCCTTGTATGTTTTTAAATCAAGTGTAGTGATGAACCATAAGAGATACCTAAATGGATGCTTGTTCTTCCTACCTCCTACATGAATTCTATGACACAATAGAGGTACCTAAATGAAGATTAATCTTCTACCTCATGCTTGATTAATGGACTAAATAATACCTATAATACTTATAGATATATATACTATTCGAACCCTTGATGATGGACTTGTGTTCATTCGTCAAGATATTAGAATAACATCATCTAAGACATAAGACTTGTTACGATTCTAATGGGTATATTACTCATGAAAACATTAACCCTTGAGGTTTCATAGTGTCAAGAACAAGTACTTGATGTTAAAGGATGATTACTTTCGAATACATATATTCTTGTGTTTTAACTTCCTAAATCCCTACACGAACATATTCAACCTTCTAACCTCATCAACTTCGTCACATTGGATAATCGGAAAGCATATGCAAATTTGTCAGTATACTCGCAACCCCATTTTTATGTTTACCACTTTTGGGGTGTAACATGTTTACCTATTAAACTACACTTTAATTTATTCTTTATGCAATGCAAGAAAACAATCCTCATGAATACTATGTTGTTATACTTGATGCTTACGTGGACCATACTTATGTGATATGTTTTAGTCATTAGCTTTCACGAGCCTCCATTTGACATGTATAGCGCTATAGGAGTAACGCACCGCCCCCCTTAAACTTGTGGTCATGTCGAATTAACTAAACTTTCTTGCATAAACAGAGGATTGGCTAGAAATATTGCATGCCATGTTAGGTTGATCTTGTATAAACTAAGTTGCCATGTGGATTCGTTTTAAACTTTTATACTTATACTTATGCTTAAACTTGTATACTCGCCTTTGCTTTTGCATTGAATTGTATTTTAAACATGTTAAAGGTTGAGGATTGATGATGCTACGAAAATGGATTAGCAAAGATGCCTAGATACTCATTTAGACGTTTAGGTTTAAAGTGTTGTATAAATTTTGTTATGTTATGTTGATCAATGTTGTTATTTGAATTTCTTGTAATGCTTTGACAGTTTATCTATGAAATGAAAACGGTTGAATTAAATATTGTCACAATTAGTGTTATGAAGTCTCTTGCAATCTATTTCGTCTCACTCCGATGTTTCCGCCATCGGTTGGGGTGTGACATTAGTAATAAACAATGTTTGAATTATGCTTGTTGAACAATGTATTTCATGATTTAGTATTTATGAAATTTTGATTAATCATATATTGCCACAATTAGTGTTATAATGCTATGAACAATCGTGTTTTCGTCTCACTCCGATGTTTCCGCCATCGGTTGGGGTGTGACAGTTTTCGTGAGAGGATCCTAGTGATTGTAGACTAGACTCGAGAAAGAATCCTGGTTCACTAACAATCAAAGCTCTGATACCAATCTGTCACACCCGCTCATAGGCGGAAGCGCACTGTGTGAACTTAATCGGTTTTCATGGCATACGATATAAGTAAACAAACTATATGAATAAAAAGTACGATGTTCATCCATTCAACATAAGTTAAAAGAAAATACAAGTCATACGTTGTTTGATAATAAAAGACAACACGACTTATAATGTTTTACAAAAGACTTGTTTCAAAATAAAGTTTTTATAACACAAAGGTTGTGCATCCTATGTCTCATCGAAGATGAGATATATGGACCGAACCCTTCAAAAGCGGATGACATCACCAACAAGACAACCAAATTCTTTGTGATAACCATAGAGCCAAGATCCCCTTAGTTTCCTGAAATACATGTAAGATTAAAAACGTCAACAAAATTTGGTGAATTCATGTGTTTTGAGTTCGCATCAAATGAATCTTAAAAAAATTTGAAAGTTCATGTATAGAAATCCGGTATGTAAAGCGTCTATGAAATCGTTGATCATTAATGTTCTGCAAGGACATTAATATGTGTGATGACATAAGAAGCACTCAACCCTTTGACGATTTAGCACCGATCCACTCGGTTGGGACAACAAAAGCACTCCATGCGGCTACACAAGGACCCATGAGTGGGGCTCACCCATACCCGATAGATCTACCCCTTTTGTTCCTTGGTCTTATACAAGATTAATGGCGCTTAAGAGACACCCTATTCGCACATGATCTAGTTGTTCATTCCATAGCTTAACCATACCATCGTAACATGTATTTCCCCTCGAGAGTTGTAAAACCGAAAACATTTAAAAGAAAAGGGGGACATGAACTCACAGTTTTGCGTCCAAATGAGTGTGCTAGCAAAGGGGTATTCCAAATGCGTGAGTCAACCTACAAGTGTTCTAACTCATTAGACACTTAGGTCTCTACTAGACCGTGTACATGTTGCTCATCTTGAATGTTGTTAAGTTTGTATTTGTTATATATTTGGAACCCTTGTGTATTTTTAATATGTTGTCATTTCTTTCGTGTGTCTGTTTTTAATATATATATATATATTGCATTCATAATGTGTACGAACGGG
This sequence comes from Helianthus tuberosus, assembly GCA_030545235.1. NCBI lineage: Eukaryota > Viridiplantae > Streptophyta > Magnoliopsida > Asterales > Asteraceae > Helianthus > Helianthus tuberosus. The sequence goes on from CM060411.1 coordinate 71,030,319, forward strand.
CCTCGCCCTTCGTGAGTCTTCGTGCCTAGCACGAGCATAAGTGGGCCTAGCCCATGAGAGTCTTTGTGCCTTGCACAAGTGAGAATGGGCCTAGCCCGTTTGAGTCTTCGTGTTCCACACTGTGTGAATGGGCCTAGCCCATAAGTGTCGCAACCCCCGGCCCCTATCTCCCGGGAACGGGCAGCCGCGAGCTCAGATTCAGTGGTATCAGTGGTTTATCAATTTTGGCAGCGGAATTTACATCAGGACCGTAGTTAGGAAATATTTTATCAGAGTAAATACCACATTTTTATAATAATAAACACATGCGACAAACCCAAGTTTCTGTTACAAACATGTTTATAGGGATAAACCCTATATTATTTAAATAAAACATCTTCTTTATTTAGTTAACTTTTATAGCCACATTTTCCAAGCCTTCAGTGTTGTCCAACTGGCTTCTATTTGGCTTTCACATTTTGTTACCTGAAACGCATTTAAAAACATTTTTTCAGTGGGAAATACTGGTGAGTGAATCCCAGTTTAATCAAAACAGGTTTTATCATTTTACAGCATCGAGGGCGATCTCGCAATTATATTTGTTTCCAATTCTTACTTTAATTACCACCCACGGTATTATCAACCCGACTTGTGGTCATGTTACTACTCACAGTGTAGTAACAAATTTTGTATATAAAACCCCAACATACCGACGATAATTGTAGAATTACAAATACTCAATCACTGTTCATTATAATGTAAAACATTTGAGGTTTTGTAAAAACAGTTTGCAAAAAGGTTTACACAAAAAGGAGATTACTCACATTGCTAATATAGATTTTTCCCTGTGGTTCCTGGTTATAATCTATTAATTTAAACAATGAACACGCGTTAGTATAATAACCTGTAACAACCGTAAATTTATTTAGCGATTTCCGTGAATAATCACAGATTACTGAGTATTTATATTTAAACATTCATGCTCAAATTACGAGTTTATTAAAACTTTTCTAAACTTGAAAGCAAAACAACATAATATAATTTAATTCATCGTTTTAGAATAACGACGAAACAACATTGCGGAAGCTTCATTTAACGCGTGTTCGGTTCTTGCTTGACGCTTGATCTTCATCCGGGGCTCTCGACATTCACCTGTGTTCAAAACCAACTTAAAAGTTAGTTTTGATAATTAAATAACTTGTATCACAAGGAAAATGGTGTCGAATAATCGAATTAAAGAAAGATCAGGAAATCCCAATATTAATCCCTTGATCCTAGAAACAAGGATTTGAATCCAGTCTCCACCGTAACTTACGGTGGACACCGTAAGTTACGGTGGCCCCTGATTTAAAATGCCCCCACCGTAACTCAGTAGGTATCTGCTGTAAGGTTTTCAGCCCCACCGTAACTTACGGTGACCACCGTAAGTTACGGTGGCCCCTGAATCAGCCCCTCCCATTTTGCCGTTTTTGACACGAAAACTTTCGTATCTTTAAATCCACTTGTCCGTTTGACTTACCGTTTCTTCCTACATGATTGTGATTTGATCCTTCATCATATGGAGTTAAAATCCAACATCCGGATTAACAAAATGTAAGACTTTTAAGTCTTCGGCTTATTACCCTTTTTACCAAATTTTGACCCGTTCGCGATTTTATCAAACAAACATGTTTACTTGATCTATAAACTCATGAAAATCATAATTTCAATATCTCCTATCAAATTAATCATAAATCATGAGTTTCTTACTTAGTTAGAACCCGATTACGCTCAAGTGCTTATTTTGACCCATTATGGGTATTTAAGCACTTTAAAGCTTAAAATCGCTTTCATTCATTTCTAGCATCATATTCCTACATTTCTCATCAAGTAATCTTCCACCACAACTATACGTGTGGTGGATTAAATGTGGATATCTATATGTTCCTTGTTTTACCCCTCGGATTATTGTTTTACATCAAAGACTCATATAAAGTCATTCGACCCAAGAATTTACATCTTTCACTATCTTTTCTTATTCTAAGCATTTATTTAATCATAAAACTCATTTACGAACCCCTTTTAAAGGTCGTTTGTTTGAATTAGCCTATAAGGGCAATTTGGTCAATTTTCATCCTTCTTTTACTACAAGGAACTTTTAAATACTTACTTGACCCAAAATCCGACCTTTTAACTATAATCTTGTTTATAACCCATGTGCTTCTAAAACACTATAACCATAATTCAATTTATTCGGTTTACCTAAAAGATAATCGAATAACTATACTTTAACCATGTCTAACTCTTATAGAATCTCAAGTTCTACATGATGATTTGAATCATTATACATACCTGGCTCGGATCAATATATTGACCCGTTTCAATACCTTGACTTAGTAGCCGCTAAGCAATAGCGATGTGCGTATCCATTTGATATTTATTCCTATAAACATGTAACTCGACAAACCATTAGTCGATGTTGTCAAAAGGGTGATAATTTCACCTTTTGACACGTTTATTTACCTAGTGATCTTCGTCACTTCAACTAAATGCCAATTTCATGTATTATGCTAATTTAAAGTCTACTAGCGAAAAATACGAAATCACGTATAACGTAACGGAATCATAGTTACGTACCTTTTTAAGCATCCTTTCCAAACGCGTATTTCCACCGGCTTGTCCACTTGACGATCCGGATTCCTCGCCTAAAGAGTTCAATTCGCAATCCATTTAGAACCCGTTTTCAATCATGTATCGCATAATTTTCTAAATCATCACAATCATGCGTTTTAACTTCAAATTTCAATTTCGACCCTTCTTTGGGGCATTTTTACAAACACTTGACGGGCAGAATTTTACATCTTTTATTTTTCTAATTCATGGCTTGCTACTTAGCCTTGATTAACATCAATTGAGCTATTACTTATAGAATTACACATCATATTTTCAGAAATCAGTTTCTATGCATCAATTTACACTAGATTAGCATTCTACACCCTAGTGTTCATCATTTTCTCACAAAACCCTTGAATGACCTTCAATGTACTCATGAAATTTCCAGAATTTAGGCATGATTTCACATGTTATTGTCTAGGTTTCACTCCTAGACGCTATATCATCCCTATTCTATCCAAATAGCAAACATGCAACATCAAATTTCAGATTTCCCAAATTCATGAGAATTTCAAACCGGGAATTAACATCAAATTTTACATACCTTACAACCCCCTTGCAATGGGGATCAATAATCTATGCTCGATTTTCGATTTTAACTTGGTTTGAGCCTTCAATTTGTGAGATTAGTGAGTTGTTAGGGTTTTGAGAGTGGGGGTCACCCTCCTCCTCCTGTTGATCGAACCAGGCACCTAAATGATGTGTTTGGTTTTATTTTTATTAAACTTAATAATATAAGTTTAGATTTTAACAACATAGGCCCCTCTACTTTTATTTAGTTTATAACTTGATATGTTGTTCTTTCATTTAATTACAAGACTTGTACTAGGTTATTTATTACCTAGTTACTTTATCTTGTTCTCAACCCGTTTTATTTTAAGTCCCGTTAAATCTCGGGCCTTTTATATAGTTTGCTTTCTCAAAGTATTTCTCATCCTTTTAATAAATATTAGATTTATTTATTTAAATCCTAAAATTTACCGGGTAAGTTTTACCACTAACTGTATTTTACCCGTCCTGTAGTATTAACGGAGTTTGATTACCAATCCCGTTTTCGGGGTGTTACAAGTCTACCCCCCTTAAAGAGGTTTCGTCCTCGAAACCTTTTCTTACATAATTCATTGAGTTTAAACTCAATGTATTTGATCCGAGAAATCTTTTAAACATTACTTATACTTTTAACCAATTGTTAGTATTACCAGATAAGTATGGTAACATCTTTTGGTCACTAATTGTCTACGTATCTCATACGACATAGTGCAATTTGAAATAACGTAATCTCGTTATTTCCACTAGTTTAGTTAACTTAGCGATATCCATTGCTTTCATATACTATCAAATTCTTTATGAATCCGTTACTTTGACCCGTTTAATGGTCTTTAGTGAAATCTTTCACTTTTAGCAACAAATTCTTTTGTTTTCAAATTTATTTATTCGGTTCAGTTATACCGAATCTACCGCTTACAAGCAAACCAAATTTCTTGATTTGAATTGCTGACCTTAACCGGTCTCACTAACTAGACTTATTAGTCCCGTTACTTTTACCGCTCGCTTGGTTATAATGTGATTCTACCTCACATTGCATTTCTTAACTTCAAATTTCAATTTCGAGCCTTCTTTGGGGCATTTTTACAAACACTTGACGGGCAGAATTTTACATCTTTTATTTTTCTAATTCATGGCTTGCTACTTAGCCTTGATTAACATCAATTGAGCTATTACTTATAGAATTACACATCATATTTTCAGAAATCAGTTTCTATGCATCAATTTACACTAGATTAGCATTCTACACCCTAGTGTTCATCATTTTCTCACAAAACCCTTGAATGACCTTCAATGTACTCATGAAATTTCTAGAATTTAGGAATGAATTCACATGTTATTGTCTAGGTTTCACTCCTAGACGCTATATCATCCCTATTCTATCCAAATAGCAAAAATGCAACATCAAATTTCAGATTTCCCATATTCATGAGAATTTCAAACCGGGAATTAACATCAAATTTTACATACCTTACAACCCCCTTGCAATGGGGATCAATAATCTATGCTCGATTTTCGATTTTAACTTGGTTTGAGCCTTCAATTTGTGAGATTAGTGAGTTGTTAGGGTTTTGAGAGTGGGAGTCGCCCTCCTCCTCCTGTTGATCGAACCAGGCACCTAATTGGTGTGTTTGGTTTTATTTTTATTAAACTTAATTATATAAGTTTAGATTTTAACAACATAGGCCCTCTACTTTTATTTAGTTTATAACTTGATATGTTGTTCTTTCATTTAATTACAAGACTTGTACTAGGTTATTTATTACCTAGTTACTTTATCTTGTTCTCAACCCGTTTTATTTTAAGTCCCGTTAAATCTCGGGCCTTTTATATAGTTTGCTTTCTCAAAGTATTTCTCATCCTTTTAATAAATATTAGATTTATTTATTTAAATCCTAAAATTTACCGGGTAAGTTTTACTACTAACTGTATTTTACCCGTCCTGTAGTATTAACGGAGTTTGATTACCAATCCCGTTTTCGGGGTGTTACAAGTCTAACCCCCTTAAAGAGGTTTCGTCCTCGAAACCTTTTCTTACATAAATCATTGAGTTTAAACTCAATGTATTTGATCCGAGAAATCTTTTAAACATTACTTATACTTTTAACCAGTTGTTAGTATTACCAGATAAGCATGGTAACATTTTTTGGTCACTAATTGTCTACGTATCTCATACGACATAGTGCAATTTGAAATAACGTAATCTCGTTATTTCCACTAGTTTAGTTAACTTAGCGATATCCATCGCTTTCATATACTTTCAAATTCTTTATGAATCCGTTACTTTGACCCGTTTAAAGGTCTTTAGTGAAATCTTTCACTTTTAGCAACAAATTCTTTTGTTTTCAAATTTATTTATTCGGTTCAGTTATACCGAATCTACCGCTTACAAGCAAACCAAATTTCTTGATTTGAATTGCTGACCTTAACCGGTCTCACTAACTAGACTTATTAGTCCCGTTACTTTTACCGCTCGCTTGGTTATAATGTGATTCTACCTCACATTGCATTTCTTGACCGTGATCGTGTCACATCATGTTTAATTCATATCAACCTTTCATTTTAGAAAACATCCCTTTTCGAATATGTCGTCTTGCGCCTATTGGTGTCCAGACTTGTATCCTTCATGTTTACTATTTAAATTTATATCAGAATTTATATTTGTAAAAACGTTATTTCTTGCTAAAACCAAAGTTTTAGTTTTAGGATCTTCTCTTTAACTTTTGTCAGAATTATGGATATTGACAGTTCATAATTTATTCTTTTGCAGGCTTAGTTTTATGCGGGGATTCTCAACTGATTCCCTCGCTTTATCTAGTTAACCCGTAGGTTTTATCACTTAGCCTTATGGGCTAACCTGATTAGACTTTTACCTCTTTAGGACGAAGTCCTTATAATTTCTTTCTAATCATGACCCGTGGGTCGTTTTAGTCTCGTAGACCTTTCCATTATTTACAACTCTACAGGTTAGGTTTACCCTGTAGTTTATTCTTTACTCATGTCGTTCTTAAAATACATGTTTGGTGTCAAGGCACCCTGTTTTTGTTTGAAGAATCATTTATTTTTCTCCCTGGGTATTTTCTTTGACCTTAACCGTAGTCTAAGGCTACATTCGTTTCCTTTCGGATAATTTTCTGACTTTATGACTTCTCACGTCATTTATGCGTCGGTTTATCTTTTGCTCACCATTATCCAGTTTACATACATTTATATTTGATTATGTCCTATTGTCGGGCTCATTATTCTTTTGCTTTTAACTCTACAATTATCCTGCTAGCGTTTACTCGTGCCGTCCGTCATGATATTATATTCGACCCGTTCAACTTTAAAATAGTTGAACATAATTTATTCAAAATTTCTATTTACATTATCTTGTCGTCTTTTAGTTATGACTCAAACCCGAGTCTTTTAATCTTTCCATCCGAGTTCCCGTTTCTCTGTCTACACATGTGTTTAATTCTTACCCATCATCCGGGTGTTTTACCGAAGTCGTTATTATTGCAACCCTCCCGGTACGCATTAAGACCTCGCTTCATTTTATATTCCGACTTTGTCCTCAAGTTTGGTGTTTTACAAAAACGGCCCGTTAAGAGGCATATTTGCATTTTCCGGGTTCGAATGTAAGTACACTCCCTCCTAGTGCATATCCTATTCATTTTACATGTTTGTATTCTCCGGGTTTCAGTGTATGTACACCCCTCCCAATGCATACCTTAATCATTTTACATGTTTGCATTCTCCGGGTTCGAGTGTATGTACACCCCTCCCAGTGCTTACCTTAATCATTTTACTTGTTTGCATTCTCCGGGTTCGAGTGTATGTACACCCCCTCCCAGTGCGTACCTTAATCATTTTACATGTTTCTTTGTCCCTTCACTCGGGCTCATTATCCTAATATAATACGATTTCATCACTCGGCTGTGCGTTTACATTATTATCAAATATTTTGCATATCTGGTTTATTTGGGTACTTTTTAATTTGTCCCACTCACCCCGTCCTTACTACACTGGATGTAAGCATGTCCATCATAAAAAGTTCATGGTATCATGTGTTCACTACCAACTTGGCCAGAGTAGGCGATCAACACATGACATACATGACCCTTTTATAACTTTCACATCACACCCCATGTAAGTAATACCTCTATTTATTTCTCTTGGAAACAATATCCTGGATAGGTATTCTATTCAGGTTTTTCCAAGTTTTCAATCTACATATGCAACTATCAGTTTCTACATATTTGTTACATATTTCTATTCATGCAATGATTTAAACGTGCACCTGGTAAATGCTTGCCCTAACGGGCTTTCTTGGCATTACTTATTTGCGATCGTTGCGCGATTTAGGTTCTTGATGAGTATGCTCTTCTTATCCTATCTCGGACCGTTCCACCATTATATCTACAATTCGTTCCACTCTCGTCATCTTCAGACACGAGTGTCCTTCAATTAAAACATTCACAAGAGTTAATAATGTCAACTTCAATAATCGCTCGTATTATAATACGAGGCTTTTTCTATCATACGCGTCAACGCGCGTATTTTCATCAACCATATCAATCCTTTTGATTGGGGTAACGTGTATCACACGATAGCCCTATGTGCTGTTTACAACACTTTAGCATGCTAAACTATTAACATACATGTACTTACCGGATTTGCGATCAAGCCTCGAACCGAACATCAATCTTTATCAAGAGCATATGGTTTAAGTCCAAGCATAGTTTTCCCACCATACTTGAATCTCTTAAACCAAGGCTCTGATACCAACTTGTAACAACCGTAAATTTATTTAGCGATTTCCGTGAATAATCACAGATTACTGAGTATTTATATTTAAACATTCATGCTCAAATTACGAGTTTATTAAAACTTTTCTAAACTTGAAAGCAAAACAACATAATATAATATAATTTAATTCATCGTTTTAGAATAACGACGAAACAATATTGCGGATGCTTCATTTAAGGCGTGTTCGGTTCTTGCTCGACGCTTGATCTTCATCCGGGGCTCTCGACATTCACCTGTGTTCAAAACCAACTTAAAAGTTAGTTTTGATAATTAAATAACTGGTATCACAAGGAAAATGGTGTCGAATAATCGAATTAAAGAAAGATCAAGAAATCCCAATATTAATCCCTTGATGCTAGAAACAAGGATTTGAATCCAGTCTCCACCGTAACTTACGGTGGACACCGTAAGTTACGGTGGCCCCCGATTTAAAATGCCCCCACCGTAACTCAGTAGGTATCTGCCGTAAGGTTTTCAGCCCCACCGTAACTTACGGTGACCACCGTAAGTTACGGTGGCCCCTGTATCAGCCCCTCCCATTTTGCCGTTTTTGACACGAAAACTTTCGTATCTTTAAATCCACTTGTCCGTTTGACTTACCGTTTCTTCCTACATGATTGTAATTTGATCCTTCATCATATGGAGTTAAAATCCAACATCCGGATTAACAATATGTAAGACTTTTAAGTCTTCGGCTTATTACCCTTTTTACCAAATTTTGACCCGTTCGCGATTTTATCAAACAAACATGTTTACTTGATCTATAAACTCATGAAAATCATAATTTCAATATCTCCTATCAAATTAATCATAAATCGTGAGTTTCTTACTTAGTTAGAACCCGTTTACGCTCAAGTGCTTATTTTGACCCATTAAGGGTATTTAAGCACTTTAAAGCTTAAAATCGCTTTCATTCATTTCTAGCATCATATTCCTACATTTCTCATCAAGTAATCTTCCACCACAACTATACGTGTGGTGGATTAAATGTGGATATCTATATGTTCCTAGTTTTACCCCTCGGATTATTGTTTTACGTCAAAGACTCATATAAAGTCATTCGACCCAAGAATTTACATCTTTCACTATCTTTTCTTATTCTAAGCATTTATTTAATCATAAAACTCATTTACGAACCCGTTTTAAAGGTCGTTTGTTTGAATTAGCCTATAAGGGCAATTTGGTCAATTTTCATCCTTCTTTTACTACATGGAACTTTTAAATACTTGCTTAACCCAAAATCCGACCTTTTAACTATAATCTTGTTTATAAACCCATGTGCTTCTAAAACACTATAACCATAATTCAATTTATTCGGTTTACCTAAAAGATAATCGAATAACTATACTTTAACCATGTCTAACTCTTATAGAATCTCAAGTTCTACATGATGATTTGAATCATTATACATACCTGGCTCGGATCAATATATTGACCCGTTTCAATACCTTGACTTAGTAGCCGCTAAGCAATAGCGATGTGCGTATCCATTTGATATTTATTCCTATAAACATGTAACTCGACAAACCATTAGTCGATGTTGTCAAAGGGTGATAATTTCACCTTTTGACCCATTTATTTACCTAGTGATCTTCGTCACTTCAACTAAATGCCAATTTCATGTATTATGCTAATTTAAAGTCTACTAGCGAAAAATACGAAATCACGCATAACGTAACGGAATCATAGTTACGTACCTTTTTAAGCATCCTTTCCAAACGCGTATTTCCACCGGCTTGTCCACTTGACGATCCGGATTCCTCGCCTAAAGAGTTCAATTCGCAATCCATTTAGAACCCTTTTTCAATCATGTATCGCATAATTTGCTAAATCATCACAATCATGCGTTTTAACTTCAAATTTCAATTTCGAGCCTTCTTTGGGGCATTTTTACAAACACTTGACGGGCAGAATTTTACATCTTTTATTTTTCTAATTCATGGCTTGCTACTTAGCCTTGATTAACATCAATTGAGCTATTACTTATAGAATTACGCATCATATTTTCAGAAATCAGTTTCTATGCATCAATTTACACTAAATTAGCATTCTACACCCTAGTGTTCATCATTTTCTCACAAAACCCTTGAATGACCTTCAATGTACTCATGAAATTTCTATAATTTAGGCATGATTTCACATGTTATTGTCTAGGTTTCACTCCTAGACGCTATATCATCCCTATTCTATCCAAATAGCAAACATGCAACATCAAATTTCAGATTTCCCAAATTCATGAGAATTTCAAACAGGGAATTAACATCAAATTTTACATACCTTACAACCCCCTTGCAATGGGGATCAATAATCTATGCTCGATTTTCAATTTTAACTTGGTTTGAGCCTTCAATTTGTGAGATTAGTGAGTTGTTAGGGTTTTGAGAGTGGGGGTCGCCCTCCTCCTCCTGTTGATCGAACCAGGCACCTAAATGTTGTGTTTGGTTTTATTTTTATTAAACTTAATAATATAAGTTTAGATTTTAACAACATAGGCCCCTCTACTTTTATTTAGTTTATAACTTGATATGTGGTTCTTTCATTTAATTACAAGACTTGTACTAGGTTATTTATTACCTAGTTACTTTATCTTGTTCTCAACCCGTTTTATTTTAAGTCCCGTTAAATCTCGGGCCTTTTATATAGTTTGCTTTCTTAAAGTATTTCTCATCCTTTTAATAAATATTAGATTTATTTATTTAAATCCTAAAATTTACCGGGTAAGTTTTACCACTAACTGTATTTTACCCGTCCTGTAGTATTAACGGAGTTTGATTACCAATCCCATTTTCGAGGTGTTACAAGTCTACCCCTCTTAAAGAGGTTTCGTCCTCGAAACCTTTTCTTACATAAATCATTGAGTTTAAACTCAATGTATTTGATCCGAGAAATCTTTTAAACATTACTTATACTTTTAACCAATTGTTAGTATTACCAGATAAGCATGGTAACATCTTTTGGTCACTAATTGTCTACGTATCTCATACGACATAGTGCAATTTGAAATAACGTAATCTCGTTATTTCCACTAGTTTAGTTAACTTAGCGATATCCATCGCTTTCATATACTATCAAATTCTTTATGAATCCGTTACTTTGACCCGTTTAAAGGTCTTTAGTGAAATCTTTCACTTTTAGCAACAAATTCTTTTGTTTTCAAATTTATTTATTCGGTTCAGTTATACCGAATCTACCGCTTACAAGCAAACCAAATTTCTTGATTTGAATTGCTGACCTTAACCGGTCTCACTAACTAGACTTATTAGTCCCGTTACTTTTACCGCTCGCTTGGTTATAATGTGATTCTACCTCACATTGCATTTCTTGACCGTGATCGTGTCACATCATGTTTAATTCATATCAACCTTTCATTTTAGAAAACATCGCTTTTCGAATATATCGTCTTGCGCCTATTAGTGTCCAGACTTGTATCCTTCATGTTTACTATTTAAATTTCTATCAGAATTTATATTTGTAAAAACGTTATTTCTTGCTAAAACCAAAGTTTTAGTTTTAGGATCTTCTCTTTAAGTTTTGTCAGAATTATGGATATTGACAGTCCATAATTTATTCTTTTGAAGTCTTAGTTTTATGCGGGGATTCTCAACTGATTCCCTCGCTTTATCTAATTAACCCGTAGGTTTTATCACTTAGCCTTATGAGCTAACTTGATTAGACTTTCACCTCTTAAGGGCGAAGTCCTTATAATTTCTTTCTAATCATGACCCGTGGGTCGTTTTAGTCTCGTAGACCTTTCCATTGTTTACAACTCTACAGGTTAGGTTTACCCCGTAGTTTATTCTTTACTCATGTCGTTCTTAAAATACATGTTTGGTGTCAAGGCACCCTGTTTTTGTTTGAAGAATCATTTAATTTTCTCCCTGTGTATTTTCTTTGACCTTGACCATAGTCTAAGGCTACATTCGTTTCCTTTCGGATAATTTTCTGACTTTATGACTTCTCACGTCATTTATGCGTCGGTTTATCTTTTGCTCACCATTATCCAGTTTACATACATTTATATTTGATTATGTCCTATTGCCGGGCTCATTATTCTTTTGCTTTTAACGCTACAATTATCCTGCTAGCATTTACTCGTGCCGTCCGTCATGATATTATATTCGACCCGTTCAACTTTAAAATAGTTGAACATAATTTATTCAAAATTTCTATTTACATTATCTTGTCGTCTTTTAGTTATGACTCAAACCCGAGTCTTTTAATATTTCCATCCGAGTTCCCGTTTCTCTGTCTACACATGTGTTTAATTCTTACCCATCATCCGGGTGTTTTACCGAAGTCGTTATTATTGCAACCCTCCCGGTACGCATTAAGACCTCGCTTCATTTTATATTCCGACTTTGTCCTCAAGTTTGGCGTTTTACAAAAACGGCCCGTTAAGAGGCATATTTGCATTTTCCGGGTTCGAGTGTAAGTACACTCCCTCCCAGTGCATATCCTAATCATTTTACATGTTTGTATTCTCCGGGTTCGAGTGTATGTACACCCCTCCCAGTGCATACCTTAATCATTTTACATGTTTGCATTCTCCGGGTTCGAGTGTATGTACACCCCTCCCAGTGCATACCTTAATCATTTTACATGTTTGCATTCTCCGGGTTCGAGTGTATGTACACCCCCTCCCAGTGCGTACCTTAATCATTTTACATGTTTCTTTGTCCCTTCACTCGGGCTCATTATCCTAATATAATACGATTTCATCACTCGGCTGTGCGTTTACATTATTATCAAATATTTTGCTTATCTGATTTATTTGGGTACTTTTTAATTTGTCCCACTCACCCCGTCCTTACTACACTGGATGTAAGCATGTCCATCATAAAAAGTTCATGGTATCATGTGTTCACTACCTACTTGGCCAGAGTAGGCGATCAACACATGACATACATGATGTAACCACCCTGGTTTTCACACTCGTATTTGTTTGACTTTCATTGTAACAAACACCGTATTTGGAATGAAACTTATTTGAACATACTTGCTTTGTGCTTATACATGCTTATACCAATACAAACACGAGAAACAATTGCAAATTTGTTGAGTTTTATGCTATTAAACAAGGTTACATAAACTATAAGGGCCTATTGTGACATTTTGTGAAACTACAATCTAAAGGACCTATTTGTCATTCTTTGAAACTTTAGAAATACAAAGGTTAAAAGCGCAATTATTGAAAACTACAAGTTTAGGGTCCTTTTGGTCATTATTGAAACTCATTTACAAAAAGAAATAAATATAGTTATTTTGTTTTAAAAGTATAAGGTTCATTTGGTCATTTTCTCAAACTTGAACTATAGGGACTAGATCTGCCATTTTCAAACTTAACTTAACTAATTTCACTAACCAGGTTAGTTTTCATAAAAGGGTTTTATTCTTTAAAGCCTAACTCAGTTAACCCAGTTAACTGACTATTACAGGGACCATTCTGTCAATTTCCATAAGTTCAAGGACCATTTTGTAAATTCTCGAAACTTGAGGGGCCAAAGTGTAAATATTCCAAAAATTCGGAAAAAGGGGGGATGAACCGGCCACAGAGAGAATCGAACCCGAGACCCTCCACTTAACAAACGAACACGTGACCGGTCGGGCTAAGCCCTCATTCAGTTAACATATGAAACTTAATTTCATTTATATACAAATTAGGAAATTAAATATTTTAATTGAATTAATTCAGGATCAAAAAGGGTAGGGCTGTAAACGAACCAAACGAACACGAACAAAGCCTTGTTCGTGTTCGTTCGTTAAGGAAATAAAAAGCACACATTAAAATATATGTAAGTACAATGATCTTCAATTAAAACACATGCATACAAACGTAAACGAACACAAATCAACGAATGTTCATGAACACTTTCACGAACACCTTACCGAACGTTCACGAACACAATTGAACGAACGAGACCTCTGTTCATGTTTGTTTATTTAACTAACCGAACGAATTTTTTTGTTCATGTTTGTTCGTTTATTAAACGAACGAACATAAACGAACTTCCCGACGAACGGTTCACAAAATGTTCGCTGAACGTTCGGTTCGTTTACAGCCCTAAAAAGGGTTTTAAACCCAAAGAAGCGCCCCAAACCGGACTCGAACCCGCGACCTCTCAAGGAATAAGCACAAGCGCAACCAGCTGGACTACCAGCTTGGTTGTGTTAGAATTTAGGATGTATTATATTTATAAACACATTAAATTCAAGCTGAATTATATTAACAGCAACAGCAGGTCGCGAATCTCATCAAAAATCACCAAAACTCGATTTTAATCCATTATTTCGACCTGTAAAGCTTATCCACATGATACCTAACTGATTTCCCACTCATTTAATCATTCAATCGACATATCTTAGTGCCCTTACGGCTATAATTGAACTTTTTATTTAAAAATTAAAAGTGGACCAAGAACACTACGATTTGTCGAATCTGAGATCAAATTGAAGGCCTATATAAGTTCATTAAACTCCATACGAACATCCTACACCTTTCACAGTTCACAAATACATCGAATTTCACTTTTGTTCATCATCGCCGGAGTTCACTCGCCGGAATACTCATTTTTTTCGCCGGAATTGTTCAATCCGATCATCCTTTCAATACCGGTTCGTTCTTATTGTTTCAAATAATTATTTTATGATTATACAATGTTTCTCCAAAGTTAATTTGAATATAACACAGTTTTCCCGTAGAAATCACGAGTTTGACTTTTAGTTTGACCGGGTCTTCTGACTTTGACTTCTCTTTGGAGAAGATGACCAGGTCCTGTTTGGTTATAAGTTTAGCAGTCTTAAACCAAACACAAACAGAAGCTTAGCCTAGTGGTTAAGACTCTGTTTGGTTACAACACAGACCCAAGTTCGAACCCAGGGGTTTGGATTTCTTTTTAATCAATTAATTTTTAATATTTTCAACATTCCAATAATTTTTATAAGATTATTAATCAATGTGGCATTTATTAAAAAATGCGAAATTAGTCAATTTACTTATAAAACTAATTTTTATGATATTAAAACAGTTTATTACTAAATAAATTCATAATAAATCAATTCTTAGGAATTAAAATCTGAAATTTTCAGATTAATTATTTTAAGTGTTGATCTTTACAAAACTAATGTTGCTACTGATATTTTATATAACTTTAATATTTATATAATTAAATCAGTAATTTTCAAGTTCAATAATTAAAAATGTTATTTTTAATTATTACGATATAAATTAATTATATTACTTGTGCAATATTTTGCCAATAATCATTATATTTAATTATGATATTAGTTAAATATATTTGATTTATTATTACAAATGTTTATATTAAATCGATTGTACATTTTTATTATTTATGACAAATAAATATTTTTCATAAATAATTCCTCTATCATGATCATTTTTCCAAGACATCTAAACATATATTCTAAACACTATCAAATACAATAAATGATCAACAAGTCCCGTCAACACTATACGACCTCAATATTGATACGTTATTCTTGTTTCATGTACGATTCATTAGGACAACTTTGAGTCCTTATTATCAGTCACCTTAATCTTGACTTGCGTATTCGGAATCGCTTGCAAAATAAGGTGAGTACATAGATCCCCTCTTTTTACTATTTTCGATTATTTTGGGGTGATTCATATGTATCAAAATGATTTCGATATTTTAACGATGGTTTCAACACGATTGAGATGGTTTATACTAAACTAATAACGATTTCGATAATGTGAACGAGCTTGTTGGTTGTAATTACATAACAAATGACATTCATTAATTTCGGCCAAACCGACCAGTATTAGGTTATGGTACCATAGGATCCGACAAATCTCGTTATCAGACCTAACCCATGGTTATGTGTGGGTTAGGTGGTAGCGACTGAATCTGATGATTGTTAACTTACCCTTTGGTGGTTTGTTAATAAAAGAACGAGTGGAATGATGAACGAGTCACAAAGGTTTGAATGTTGTTAATGAGATGACCAAAAGTAGTTTCACAATTAAAACGAGAACGATTGGGAACGAGAACGATATTAAACGATTGTACGATCTTTGAACTATTTTGTACGGTTTAAACAAATGAACGATGATCTATAACGAGAACGAGTTAAATGATGCCACACAACGATGTCTACGAAACTATATAAACCATACGAGTTTTAATACGAGAACGATTTACGATTTGGTTTACGAAAACAAATGTTTTGGGTTAAGATTCATGGCAACAAGGTTTATAAATGGTAACCAATCTGTTTTGACTTGGTTATTCATTTTACAATACAAACATTTTACAAATAATGTTTTCTATTATCGATTAACGAAGTTGTACGAGTTGTTTTAACATACAAACGAGCCATGAATCTAATACTCACACAAAAACTATGTACTCGCCGGCATTTCTTTGCTGACTTTGTTTTTACATATGTTTCAGGTAATGTTGCTTAATGTTGATTGCGAATAGGATGCATGCTCACTTAGGACCGGATGAGGCCTTAGTGATTTAATAACGATGATAATAGTCTAAGTTTGGTTTGCTTGTTTAAATTCAAGACAATGTTTAATATGTATTAAAATGAAACTCTTGTATCCATGGTTTGAAACAATAATTCTGTTACAACACTCCCCGACGTTTCCGCCACGATTTGTTGTATTATGTGGTCGGGGTGTGACAGAAAAGTTGGTATCAGAGCCAATGGTTATAGAGAATTAGGTTATTAGTAAAACTTTGACCTAGACTATAACTTTCTAGGACCCCAACACGAGTTGATTTGAGTTAAAAAAAATTAGAACAAAATCCGAATCCGCTTCGAAAATTAGTCATCCGTTCTAGGATGACTGATTACTAGGTTTTGAACCCTCTGTTATAAGGTTTTGAACCCTTCTAGTTTGACTCATTTTTGACTTAGTGCCTTTTGAGTTTTCAAAATCTCGTCAGAGTTTGGGCCTAAATAATGTGAACACGTGCAAACTGGAAGAGTGAATGTCTGTACCCTGAGTTTTCTGTCTAAGGCTAGAGTGTTCGTACAAATCCACGTAATCGGACCCGTCACTCTTACCTGGGAACTCTTGGGGTGAGTGTTCACTTATAGGCGAGCATGTCTTCGCGATACATTATTTTGATTCATTACTTTGATTAGTCACTGCGTGTCGTTTGTTTATTCGAGGTAACAAACAAATGATCGCCTTCCTTGTGTTTTGTCGATACCTCTTTTGTTTTTCTTAATTTTCAACCTCACTCGATTCCCTTGTTTCCTTGTTAGACAATGCCTCCTCGACGTGATGCACAATCTTTTACTGCTGAAGAACTCGCAACCCTTGTCTCTCAGCAAATGGCTGCTGTGTTTCCAGGCATTGTGACCCAAATCCACGAGCTGTACAACAACAACAATAACAATGCACCTTGTAATTTCAAGAATTTCAACTCTGCTAAGCCACTAAAGTTTTCTGGGTCACAAGGAGCGACTGCACTCCTTCAATGGTTCGAGAGTATCGAAAACACACTCAGACATGTGCAATGTCCGAATGGACGTAAGGTTGAATTTGTTTCGAGTGTGTTTGAGAAGCATGCTCTTACCTGGTGGAACGGAGTGATGCGCGACAGGGGTGCCGAAGTGGCATTGGCACAAACTTGGGAAGAGCTTCGAACTCTCATGATGAGAGAATTCTGTCCCCGCCACGAAATTCGAGCTTTGGAACGAGAGTTTGACAATCTAAAACAAGATGGGGGAGATCACCGTGCGTACACGGATCGATTTGAGGAACTCAGTCTCTTGTGTCCTACTATGGTTACCCCGTTGGAGAAAGCGATAGAGAGGTATATCGATGGTCTACCCGATTCCATCCTGGATATAGTGACCGGTAATAATCCTACCACCCTTCGCCAAGCAATCGAGTTATCTGCTATCCTGACTGAGTCTCAAGTCAGGAAGGGTAAACTCACCCGCAAGGGTGATAAAAAGAAGGCGACTGATTCTGAGAAGGACAAGAATAAGGGTAAGGGTAAAGAAGGTGAGTCATCGAAGAGGTCAAGAAAGCGAAAGGGTTCTCAGAATTTTGCAGTAACTGCACAAACTGTTCAGAACCCTCAGAACCCGCCAGCTCAATCTCCTACGAAGAAAGCGTATGCTGGTACCGCACCTCATTGTGCTCGCTGCAATGGTCATCATGTTCCATAACAAGCTTGTAGGCAATGCACAACGTGTGGTAAGCTTGGGCATCTGGCCAACGTCTGTCGTTCGGGTCAGAATCAGATTGTTCGGAATCAAGCTCCAGTTCAGGGGAATGCTCCTAGATTCCCACCGGGTACATGTTTCAATTGTGGAGAGCTTGGTCACTTCCGCAACAACTGTCCGAGGTTGGCAAATGCAAATGTAAATCCAAACGTGAATGTCAATGTCAATGCAAATGCGAATCCCGCTCGTGGGCGAGCGTATAATCTGAATGCTAACGAAGCGAGGGCTGACAACGAGGTGGTTAATGGTACGTTTCTTGTTAACAATCGACCTGCATATATTCTTTTTGATTCTGGCGCCGATAGAAGTTTTGTTTCATTATCTTTTGAATCTTTGCTTACGATACCTAGAACTAAACTGAGGAAACCCTTATCTGTCGAAGTTGCTACTGGTAAACCTCTTGTTCTCGATTCTGTTATCCGTGATTGTCAGTTAAACCTTGATAACCATCTTTTTCCCATTGACCTCACACCGATGCAACTTGGGAGTTTCGATATTATCGTGGGGATGGATTGGTTAACCAAACATCATGCTGAGGTGGTTTGTTTTGATAAGATTGTTCGTATTCCTCTTCCGTCGGGCGATGTTCTGGAAGTTCGTGGCGAAAAACCATCTGGTGGATTGAAGCTTATGTCATGCACAAAAGCCCAAAAATATTTACGAAAAGGATATGTTGCTATCCTGGCACATGTCACCGATGAGAAAGGCAAGAGCAAGAGTGTTCAGGATATTCCGATTGTTCGGGATTATCCAGAGGTGTTTCCTGATGAACTGTCTGGTTTGCCTCCAGTTCGTCAAGTCGAGTTTCGTATTGACCTTGTACCCAATGCCAACCCGATTGCAAAAGCACCTTATCGTCTTGCACTGTCAGAGATGCAAGAGTTATCGAAACAGCTTCAAGAGTTGTCTGATAAAGGATTCATCCGTCCAAGCTATTCGCCTTGGGGAGCACCTGTCCTCTTTGTGAAGAAGAAAGATGGATCTTTTCGAATGTGTATCGATTATCGTGAGCTTAATAAGCTTACCATCAAGAATCGATATCCCCTACCTAGAATTGATGATCTCTTCGACCAGCTGCAAGGTGCTTCATGCTTTTCCAAGATCGATCTGCGATCTGGGTATCATCAACTTCGTGTTCTCGAGGAAGATATTCCCAAAACTGCTTTCCGTACAAGATATGGGCATTACGAGTTCACTGTCATGCCTTTTGGTTTGACAAATGCCCCAGCTATCTTCATGGACTTAATGAATAGGGTTTGTAAACCTTATTTAGATAAGTTCATCATTGTGTTCATCGATGATATTCTCATTTATTCAAAGTCTCGAGCCGATCACGAGCAACACCTTCGTCTGACATTGGAACTCCTAAAGAAGGAACAACTTTTTGCTAAATTCTCCAAGTGTGAATTCTGGCTTAAAGAAGTTCAGTTCTTGGGTCATATTATCAATGAGCAGGGTATTCACGTAGATCCATCCAAGATTGTTGCAATTAAGGATTGGAATACACCGACAGAAGTTCGTTCTTTTCTTGGTCTTGCTGGTTACTATCGACGGTTTATTTCTTACTTTTCAAAGATCGCGGTTCCACTCACTGCTTTGACTCAAAAGAATAAGCCTTTTGAGTGGGGACCTAAGCAAGAAGAAGCGTTCCAAACGCTGAAACGAAAGCTCTGTGATGCTCCTGTTTTATCTCTACCTGAGGGAAACGATGATTTTGTTGTCTATTGTGACGCGTCGAATCTAGAACTTGGTTGTGTTCTTATGCAACGAGGTAAAGTCATAGCTTATGCGTCTAGACAGCTGAAAATTCACGAGAAGAACTATACGACTCACGATCTTGAGTTAGGAGCTGTGGTTTTTGCGCTTAAAATCTGGAGACACTACCTCTATGGAACGAAGTGTGTGGTTTTCATAGACCACAAAAGTCTCCAGCATATTTTCAATCAGGAGGAGCTAAACATGAGGCAACGACGTTGGGTTGAACTCTTAAACGATTAAGATTGCGATATCCGCTACCATCCTGGTAAGGCGAATGTCGTAGCCGATGCACTTAGTCGAAAGGAACGAGTCAAGCTTCATTCTGTTCGAACTCTATCTGATATTCAATCTCGTGTTCTTCAAACTCAAAGATCTTGTGTGATCAATGACTTATTGAAATATGAGCTACCACTTCAACTTGAGCTTAAACTCGAAAGGAAAGACGATGGTTTACTCTATTTTGAGAATCGTTTGTGGATTCCGAATCAGGACAATCTTCGCACCTTAGTAATGGAAGAATCTCACAAGTCTCGATATTCTATCCATCCTGGTGCTGATAAAATGTACAAGGATCTTCGTACTAAGTTCTGGTGACCTGGTATGAAGAAGGATGTTGCCTTGTAAGTATCAAAATGCCTAACTTGTCTCAAAGTCAAGGCTGAACATCAACGACCTTCTGGTTTGCTTGTACAACCAGAGATACCGGTTTGGAAGTGGGAGAACATTTCAATGGATCTCATCACTAAGTTACCACGTACGTCTAAAGGTCATGATGCTATTTGGGTCATAGTTGATCGTTTAACGAAATCTGCTCACTTCTTACCAATCCGTGAGGATTTCTCTGCTGATAAGCTTGCCAAGATCTATGTAGACGAGATCGTATCACGACATGGTGTTCCTTTATATATCATTTCCGATCGTGATGCTCGGTTTTCGTCTCATTTTTGGAAGACCATGCAATCTGCTTTGGGGACCCAACTAAATCTAAGCACTGCTTATCATCCCCAAACAGATGGTCAATCTGAGAGAACAATTCAAACTTTGGAGGATATGCTTAGAGCATGCGTGATAGACTTTGGTGGTAATTGGGATTCTCATCTGCCACTGATCGAGTTCTCATACAATAATAGTTATCATGCTAATATTAAGATGGCACCATTCGAAGCTCTCTACGGTCGAAAATGTCGTTCACCCGTCTATTGGAATGAGATCGGTGAAGCTCAGCTTACTGGACCTGAGCTCATTCTGGAAACAACAGACAAAATCAAGAAAATCCGCGATAATCTTGTGACCGCTAGAAGCCGTCAAAAGATTTATGCAGATTTGGGACGCAAGCCCATGGAATTTCAAATCGGAGACCGTGTCCTACTCAAGGTTTCACCTTGGAAGGGAGTGGTGAGATTTGGAAAGAAAGGAAAACTTGCACCACGATATGTTGGACCATTTAAGATTGTTGAAAGAATTGGAGAGGTTGTCTATCGACTAGAACTACCTCCAGAGCTTGGAAATGTTCATCCGACCTTTCACGTATCCAATTTGCGAAAGTGTTTAGCTGATGCTGATCTTCACATTCCTCTCGACGAGATTCAAATCGACGAAACGATGCACTTTGTCGAGAAACCTGTGGAGATAGTGGAACGTACATACAAACAGTTGAAGAACAAACGGATTCATTTGGTCAAAGTTCGCTGGGAATCCAAATGTGGCCCCGAGTTTACTTGGGAACGTAAGGACCAGATGAAGGCGAAATATCCGCATTTGTTTTCACAAGATTCCTCTAAATAAAAATTCCGGGATGAAATTTCCTAAAGTAGGGGAGACTGTAACCACCCTAGTTTTTACACTCGTATTTGTTTGACTTTCATTGTAACAAACACCGTATTTGGAATGAAACTTATTTGAACATACTTGCTTTGTGCTTATACATGCTTATACCAATACAAACACGAGAAACAATTGCAAATTTGTTGAGTTTTATGCTATTAAACAAGGTTACATAAACTATAAGGGCCTATTGTGACATTTTGTGAAACTACAATCTAAAGGACTTATTTGTCATTCTTTGAAACTTTAGAAATACAAAGGTTAAAAGCGCAATTATTGAAAACTACAAGTTTAGGGTCCTTTTGGTCATTATTGAAACTCATTTACAAAAAGAAATAAATATAGTTATTTTGTTTTAAAAGTATAAGGTTCATTTGGTCATTTTCTCAAACTTAAACTATAGGGACTAGATCTGCCATTTTCAAACTTAACTTAACTAATTTCACTAACCAGGTTAGTTTTCATAAAAGGGTTTTATTCTTTAAAGCCTAACTCAGTTAACCCAGTTAACTGACTATTATAGGGACCATTCTGTCAATTTCCGTAAGTTCAAGGACCATTTTGTAAATTCTCGAAACTTGAGGGGCCAAAGTGTAAATATTCCAAAAATTCGGAAAAACGGGGGTATTAACCAGCCACAGAGAGAATCAAACCCGAGACCCCCCACTTAACAAACGAACACGTGACCGGTCGGGCTAAGCCCTCATTCAGTTAACATATGAAACTTAATTTCATTTATATACAAATTAAGAAATTAAATATTTTAATTGAATTAATTCAGGATCAAAAACGGTCTTAAACCCAAAGAAGGGCCCCAAACCGGACTCGAACCAGCGACCTCTGAAGGAATAAACACGTGCCCAACCAGCTGGCCTAACAGCTTAGTTGTGTTAGAATTTAGGATGTATTATATTTATAAACACATTAAATTCAAGCTTAATTATATTAACAGCAACAGCAGGTCGCGGATCTCATCAAAAATCACCAAAACTCGATTTTAATCCATTATTTCGACTTGTAAAGCTTATCCACATGATACCTAACTGATTTCCCACTCATTTAATCATTCAATCGACATTTCTTAGTGCCCTTACGGCTATAATTGAACTTTTTATTTAAAAGTTAAAAGTGGACCAAGAACACTACGATTTGTCGAATCTGAGATCAAATTGATGGGCTATATAAGTTCATTAAACTCCATACGAACATCCTACACCTTTCACAGTTCACAAATACATCGAATTTCACTTTTGTTCATCATCGTCGGAGTTCACTCGCCGGAATACTCATTTTTTTCGCCGGAATTGTTCAATCCGATCATCCTTTCAATACCGGTTCGTTCTTATCGTTTCAAATAATTCTTTTATGATTATACAATGTTTCTCCAAAGTTAATTTGAATATAACACAGTTTTCCCGTAGAAATCATGAGTTTGACTTTTAGTTTGACCGGGTCTTCTGACTTTGACTTCTCTTTGGAGAAGATGACCAGGTCTTGTTTGGTTATAAGTTTAGCAGTCTTAAACCAAACATAAACAGAAGCTTAGCCTATGGTTAAGACTCTGTTTGGTTACCACACAGACCCAAGTTCGAACCCAGGGGTTTGCATTTCTTTTTAATCAATTAATTTTTAATATTTTCAACATTCCAATAATTTTTATAAGATTATTAATCAATGTGGCATTTATTAAAAATGCGAAATTAGTCAATTTATTTATAAAACTAATTTTTATAATATTAAAACAGTTTATTACTAAATAAATTCATAATAAATCAAATCTTATGAATTAAAATCTGAAATTTTCAGATTAATTATTTTAAGTGTTGATCTTTACAAAACTAATGTTGCTACTGATAATTTATATAACTTTAATATTTATATAATTAAATCAGTAATTTTCAAGTTCAATAATTAAAAATGTTATTTTTAATTATTACGATATAAATTAATTATATTACTTGTACAATATTTTGCCAATAATCATTATATTTAATTATGATATTAGTTAAATATATTTGATTTATTATTACAAATGTTTATATTAAATCAATTGTACATTTTTATTATTTATGATAGATAAATATTTTTCATAAATAATTCCTCTATCATGATCATTTTTCCAACACATCTAAACATATAATCTAAACACTATCAAATACAATAAATGCTCAACAAGTCCCGTCAACACTATACGACCTCAATATTGATACGTTATTCTTGTTTCATGTACGATTCATTAGGACAACTTTGAGTCCTTATTATCAGTCACCTTAATCTTGACTTGCGTATTCGGAATCACTTGCAAAATAAGGTGAGTACATAGATCCCCTCTTTTTACTATTTTCGATTATTTTGGGGTGATTCATATGTATCAAAATGATTTCGATATTTTAACGATGGTTTTAACACGATTGAGATGGTTTATACTAAACTAATAACGATTTCGATAATGTGAACAAGCTTGTTGGTTGTAATTACATAACAAATGACATTCATTAATTTCGGCCAAACCGACCAGTATTAGGTTATGGTACCATAGGATCCGACAAATCTCGTTATCAGACCAAACCCATGGTTATGTGTGGGTTAGGTGGTAGCGACTGAATCTGATGATTGTTAACTTACCCTTTGGTGGTTTGTTAATACAAGAACGAGTGGAATGATGAACGAGTCACAAAGGTTTGAATGTTGTTAACGAGACGACCAAAAGTAGTTTCACAATTAAAACGAGAACGATTGGGAACGAGAACGATATTAAACGATGGTACGATCTTTGAACTATTTTGTACGGTTTAAACAAATGAACGATGATCTATAACGAGAACGAGTTAAATGATGCCACACAACGATGTCTACGAAACTATATAAACCATACGAGTTTTAATACGAGAACGATTTACGATTTGGTTTACGAAAACAAATGTTTTGGGTTAAGATTCATGGCAACAAGGTTTATAAATGGTAACCAATCTGTTTTGACTTGGTTATTCATTTTACAATACAAACATTTTACAAATAATGTTTTCTACTATCGATTAACAAAGTTGTACGAGTTGTTTTAACATACAAACGAGCCATGAATCTAATACTCACACAAAAACTATGTACTCGCCGGCATTTCTTTGCTGACTTTGTTTTTACATATGTTTCAGGTAATGTTGCTTAATGTTGATTGCGAATAGGATGCATGCTCACTTAGGACCGGATGAGGCCTTAGTGATTTAATAACGATGATAATAGTCTATGTTTGGTTTGCTTATTTAAATTCAAGACAATGTTTAATATGTATTAAAATGAAACTCTTGTATCCATGGTTTGAAACAATAATTCTGTTACAACACTCCCCGACGTTTCCGCCACGATTTGTTGTTTTACGTGGTCGGGGTGTGACACATGACCCTTTTATAACTTTCACATCACACCCCATGTAAGTAATACCTCTATTTATTTCTCTTGGAAACAATATCCTGGATAGGTATTCTATTCAGGTTTTTCCAAGTTTTCAGTCTACATATGCAACTATCAGTTTCTACGTATTTGTTACATATTCCTATTCATGCAATAATTTAAACGTGCACCTGGTAAATGCTTGCCCTAACGGGCTTTCTTGCCATTACTTATTTACGATCGTTGCGCGATTTAGGTTCTTGAAGAGTATGCTCTTCTTATCCTATCTCGGACCGTTCCATCGTTATATTTACAATTCGTTCCACTCTCGTCATCTTCAGACGCGAGTGTCCTTCAATTAAAACATTCACAAGAGTTAATAATGTCAACTTCAATAATCGCCCGTATTATAATACGAGGCTTTTTCTATCATATGCGTCAACGCGCGTATTTTCATCAACCATATCAATCCTTTTGATTGGGGTAACGTGTATCACACGATAGCCCTATGTGCTGTTTACAACACTTTAGCATGCTAAACTATTAACATACATGTACTTACCGGATTTGCGATCAAGCCTCGAACCGAACACCAATCTTTATCAAGAGCATAAGGTTTAAGTCCAAGCATAGTTTTCCCACCATACTTGAATCTCTTAAACCAAGGCTCTGATACCAACTTGTAACAACCGTAAATTTATTTAGCGATTTCCGTGAATAATCACAGATTACTGAGTATTTATATTTAAACATTCATGCTCAAATTACGAGTTTATTAAAAATTTTCTAAACTTGAAAGCAAAACAACATAATATAATTTAATTCATCGTTTTAGAATAACGACGAAACAATATTGCGGAAGCTTCATTTAACGCGTGTTCGGTTCTTGCTCGACGCTTGATATTCATCCGGGGCTCTCGACATTCACCTGTGTTCAAAACCAACTTAAAAGTTAGTTTTGATAATTAAATAACTGGTATCACAAGGAAAATGGTGTCGAATAATCGAATTAAAGAAAGATCAGGAAATCCCAATATTAATCCCTTGATCCTAGAAACAAGGATTTGAATCCAGTCTCCACCGTAACTTACGGTGGACACCGTAAGTTACGGTGACCCCTGATTTAAAATGCCCCCACCGTAACTCAGTAGGTATCTGCCGTAAGGTTTTCAGCCCCACCGGAACTTACGATGACCACCGTAAGTTACGGTGGCCCCTGTATAAGCCCCTCCCATTTTGCCGTTTTTGACACGAAAACTTTCGTATCTTTAAATCCACTTGTCCGTATGACTTACCGTTTCTTCCTACATGATTGTAATTTGATCCTTCATCATATGGAGTTAAAATCCAACATCCGGATTAACAAAATGTAAGACTTTTAAGTCTTCGGCTTATTACCCTTTTTACCAAATTTTGACCCGTTCGCGATTTTATCAAACAAACATGTTTACTTGATCTATAAACTCATGAAAATCATAATTTCAATATCTCCTATCAAATTAATCATAAATCATGAGTTTCTTAGTTAGAACCCGTTTACTCTCAAGTGCTTATTTTGACCCATTAAGGGTATTTAAGCACTTTAAAGCTTAAAATCGCTTTCATTCATTTTTAGCATCATATTCCTACATTTCTCATCAAGTAATCTTCCACCACAACTATACGTGTGGTGGATTAAATGTGGATATCTATATGTTCCTAGTTTTACCCCTCGGATTATTGTTTTACGTCAAAGACTCATATAAAGTCATTCGACCCAAGAATTTACATCTTTCACTATCTTTTCTTATTCTAAGCATTTATTTAATCATAAAAATCATTTACGAACCCCTTTTAAAGGTCGTTTGTTTGAATTAGCTTATAAGGGCAATTTGGTCAATTTTCATCCTTCTTTTACTACAAGGAACTTTTAAATACTTGCTAGACCCAAAATCCGACCTTTTAACTATAATCTTGTTTATAAACCCATGTGCTTCTAAAACACTATAACCATAATTCAATTTATTCGGTTTACCTAAAAGATAATCGAATAACTATACTTTAACCATGTCTAACTCTTATAGAATCTCAAGTTCTACATGATGATTTAAATCATTATACATACCTGGCTCGGATCAATATATTGACCCATTTCAATACCTTAACTTAGTAGCCGCTATGCAATAGCGATGTGCGTATCCATTTGATATTTATTCCTATAAACATGTAACTCGACAAACCATTAGTCGATGTTGTCAAAGGGTGATAATTTCACCTTTTGACCCGTTTATTTACCTAGTGATCTTTGTCACTTCAACTAAATGTCAATTTCATGTATTATGCTAATTTAAAGTCTACTAGCGAAAAATACAAAATCACGCATAACGTAACGGAATCATAGTTACGTAACTTTTTAAGCATCCTTTCCAAACGTGTATTTCTACCGGCTTGTCCACTTGACGATCCGGATTCCTCGCCTAAAGAGTTCAATTCGCAATCCATTTAGAACCCTTTTTCAATCATGTATCGCATAATTTGCTAAATCATCACAATCATGCGTTTTAACTTCAAATTTCAATTTCGAGCCTTCTTTGGGGCATTTTTACAAACACTTGACGGGTAGAATTTTACATCTTTTATTTTTCTAATTCACGGCTTGCTACTTAGCCTTGATTAACATCAATTGAGCTATTACTTATAGAATTACACATCATATTTTCATAAATCAGTTTCTATGCATCAATTTACACTAAATTAGCATTCTACACCCTAGTGTTCATCATTTTCTCACAAAACCCTTGAATGACCATCAATGTACTCATGAAATTTCCAGAATTTAGGCATGATTTCACATGTTATTGTCTAGGTTTCACTCCTAGATGCTATATCATCCCTATTCTATCCAAATAGCAAACATGCAACATCAAATTTCAGATTTCCCAAATTCATGAGAATTTCAAACAGGGAATTAACATCAAATTTTACATACCTTACAACCCCCTTGCAATGGGGATCAATAATCTGTGCTCGATTTTCGATTTTAACTTGGTTTGAGCCTTCAATTTGTGAGATTGGTGAGTTGTTAGGGTTTTGAGAGTGGGGGTCGCCCTCCTCCTCCTGTTGATTGAACCTGGCACCTAAATGGTGTGTTTGGTTTTATTTTTATTAAACTTAATAATATAAGTTTAGATTTTAACAACATAGGCTCCTCTACTTTTATTTAGTTTATAACTTGATATGTTGTTCTTTCATTTAATTACAAGACTTGTACTAGGTTATTTATTACCTAGTTACTT
Organism: Helianthus tuberosus; assembly: GCA_030545235.1. NCBI lineage: Eukaryota > Viridiplantae > Streptophyta > Magnoliopsida > Asterales > Asteraceae > Helianthus > Helianthus tuberosus. Next base: position 71,058,764 of record CM060411.1, read on the forward strand.
TATCTTATTCTCAACCCGTTTTATTTTAAGTCCCGTTAAATATTGGGCCTTTTATATAGTTTGCTTTCTCAAAGTATTTCTCATCCTTTTAATAAATATTAGATTTATTTATTTAAATCCTAAAATTTACCGGGTAAGTTTTACCACTAACTGTATTTTACCCATCCTGTAGTATTAACGGAGTTTGATTACCAATCTCGTTTTCGGGGGTGTTACATAACCCAATTTACATTAGTTATACCCTTCCCGAGACAGACCTCCAACGACTACGTCGGGCAGAACCTCGACAGCCGTTACGGAGCACTAGATCAATCGGGCGGCGTATCTAATACGTAACCGGGGGTTAAAATACTTACAACGAGACAGAGCTTCGCTAATTAGGGGGGTATTATGCCCGATATAATTCTATTACTTTAGAAATTTGAGAGAGAGATCGAGATATGAACGAGTTGGGACTGAAGGCCGATCGATCCTATTTATAGGGTCTGATCTCGACTTCCTCGCGCCCCGCGTAACCCGAAGACGAGGTCTTCGCAGCTCGCGACGTAGGGTGTGTAGGGCCTAGCTTGGCTGAGTCGGACCCCTAGCCTTCACACGCGTTATGCCACGTGGCGTCATCGGGTGCGCCCTGGTCTTGAGCTGTCACGCCCCGTGTAACCCGAAGACAAGGTCTTCGCGGCCCGCGAGCGCCACAAGGATTTTGATTTTATTTAAATTTAATAAAATTAAAGGTATTTAGGGCTAGTTTATGTATATGGGATGTATTTTAGAATGTGTAGGGATGTTCCAAATACTTTTAGGAGTGTCGGAAATATTTTAGGAGGGTTGTTATAATAAGCGTCTCCGTGTCACGCACGGTATAAGTTCGTTACATGTAATATATATTCTTCAAATATATATTTTAAGTTTAGCGAACCTCGTTCACATGTATATGTATGTTCGGTTCAGTTGCGTATATTTGTTTCACAAATATATATGTATATCTTTTCTATATATAATAGTTACAAATATTTATTTTTAAAATCGTATTTATGGTGATGTACATGTACGGCATTCTTTGTGTGTGTACACTTCAACAAGTGTATTTGAGTACATCACTATGTACTTGCGTATTCATATGTATACCATGTATATACTTTACTTGTATATTTTATTATCGGTATTTATACGTATTTGTGTACATGTACATTTCTTGTATTCTTGCAATTTCACCAAGTGTATTATTGTACGTATTTTTATACGTATTAGTATACTTGTATACTTATGTATTTACACTTAGTAATTATTTATTTTATACTTTCCGGAATTTTAAGAGTATTGAAATATATAAATTATCCAAGGTCTAAATATATATTATTTTTAGAGTTCGCCGTAGGAGTCGTTAATATATATTTCGTATCGAGCATGCCCAAGTGTCGTTTGTGATATGTATCCGGTTCTTGTTGTGATGATATGGCGGTCGTTGTCGGTGGCGACGTATTTAAGTTATCACCGAACTTATATTATATTTTGATTCGGTTTCGAATATATATTATTTTGTCTATATATATATATATGTATATATACTTATGTAACGGTTTGACCAATGTCCGTTTTGTCCGTTGTCCGCATCGCGTTTAGAGATATAACATAAGTTAGTCTGTATATGTATTTTTGTTTAATTATTCTTCCAAGTGTTTTGGGGGTTTCCTTTATATGGTGTATTTGTATTTAGTTAGTATTTTTCCTAACTTCTAATACATACACATAACACACTTATACATATACACAAAAATGGGTTTCTAAATATATATTTTCATCCTCATATATATATATATATATATATATAAAAGTTTACATTTTTTTAACTTATGAAAATATGTTTAAGTACTTAAGAAAATACTTTAGGAGTTTAGGACTTAAACTTTTCCATCAAGACTTACCTAATCATGAATAAGGTCACTAATCATGTTTAGTCATGTTAATCACCTTTTAATTACAGTTTAATCATAATTAAGATTTTAGAAAATTTCATCATAGTTTCCCCTTAAATTATGGCATTTTTCACGTTTTTAAAACGTATTTTAAACAATGTTTAAGTCCAAAAATCATCACAAAACTCAATTCATGTTTCAACATTATCTATTATCACATAACATCATTTTTCCATGAACTCTTATATATATTTTTAACAATACTTTTAAAAATATATTTCAACAAGATCTTTAAAACCAACATATTTTCTTATGATCTTTAACCTAGTTCATCCATTTAAACAAACTTGTTTAGGCTACTTTTTAAGATCATTATATAATAAATCATGATTTTAACTTCTTGTAAAAGTTATATTTGTTAAAAATCATTTTCAAGTTTATTGTTTAAGTTCATGGTTTATGAAGATGATTATCTTGTTAGATCTAAACATCTTGATGTTTAGATCATCATTTTTAACCATGTTTATATCAGATCATAACATTTAAACAACCTACTTTAACATAAACACCAAGTTCATACTAACTAGTTCACAAAAATCAACATAATCAACATGTAATTACTTTATTTTTGTAAACTTTTAAGTTATATTTAGAGTTTTAAGCTTCATTATGTAAGATGTTCAAGATGGAAAGTTGCACACTTATGATCTACTTAGCATAATAACCATAAGAATGAGTTTGTAAAAGCCTTACTACTAGCACAAGGCTAGGGAAGTTCCTTGATGAAGATGATGAAGAATGTATGAAGATGTGGAAGCTCCAAATGGTGAGATTATGCTCCTAGTGTGCATCCATGACTTGTAACACCCATAGATCGTCTTGGAATGGCATGTAAGTGTTTGAATTTGGCTATTTAGGAAGTGAAAATGGGGAGTTATGGAGGTGGTGGTTTGGCCGAAACTAAAGAGAAGAAAGGAGAGGAGTTTGTGAACTTGTTTGTGAATGTAGGAATGATAAGGATACTAGTGATATAAGGTTCGAACTTCTTGCAAATCTTGGTCAACAACAAGATCTTGGACATGCCATGCCTCCATGCATCATGGCTAAGTGTAGGTTTAGGGGGTAGCCCTCATTTTGCCGAAAATGGGAGGTATGACCTTAGGATTATTATTATTTTTTAAAAGTTAAACATATATATATATATATATAGTGGGAAGGCCCGCGCATTGCAGCGGGTGTCCCGACTCATCAGATTCAATTATAATCCCTGTGCTTCGTGGCGGGCTTTTGACTGGCATCGTTTCGATATACACGCATTTGATATAACAATCAACACCGGTTTTTACATGGATCAAAACCATAAAAAACAAACATTGGTACCTATGTTTCAGACGGTATCAATTCGGGTCATCAGGGTAGTTAAAGTTGATAACCAAAGTTACTATTATTCGTGGTTACTACTAACATCACCGGTTAATACTAAGAGAATAATTTCCAGTAATTATTAGTTCCTGCTTCCTACTATGAACTTTTGTCTCTTGGGCCCTGTGCGTTTTCCCTTTGAACCCACGTCAAGCACGCACCCCACATGGACCACGCCTTTTATTATACTAAAATGAAATTAATTAAACTAAATCACCAACACTTGTAAGCATGCAGATTTGAATCAATAATAACATTTCCATTTAAATTGACTTGACTGTATATAAGCATATATAATACAAAACATACAAGAGAAGGCATGTATATAGAATCGTCCTTGACACATTTTGAAGAACATTTTTGTCAATAAGTGGATTTTTTTGTCACCAGTTCAGCAGGTCCAAAATTTTCAAACCTCAACCTAAAAAAGTACATAAAAAAGTCACACGATTAGTCATTGACTTAAAAACCCATGAGAAAGGTGCATTTTTGAAGGGATCATCTTCACTATCTTTTCATGTACGTTTCAATTTTCTCATAAATTTGGGCAGATTAGGTTCTTACTTTGTTAATAAAGATTCTTCTGCCATATTTGATAGGATAGAATAAAACAATTTTTTTTTTGTTTCAATTTCTGTACTTTTCTATAACTAATCCGCCCAAAAATTGTAGCATCCCAACATTTTATTAATAATTCTATGAGATTAGATCTTTTGTTGCCTAATGTAAGAAGCTAATCAAAGCTTTTTGAAAAACAATAATGGCTAAAATCATTGAAATTTATTAACAAACACCTGGTGGGCATTACTGAAACATGTCGATTACCCCTAACACATTCAATCTTTTCTTGTGAACTTGAGGTTTGTCCGATTCATGCGCGTCTACAGTAGACTTCCCTATTACCCCATGTATTCAAAGCAAAAAAAGACATGCAGAGTCTAGTTGTGACGGTAAAGACTAAGACCATGCATTGAATACATCATTTGTGTAGCGCTATACATACGAAAACGGAAGGGGGGCTGACCCGGTAATGTTAAACAATTCATTGGTTATTATTTAGCTGAGCGACGGTTGCATAAATGACGTGTAACGGACATGGCCTGCTAACCCAAGAAAAACCCCACAACACCGTTAAAACGTGTTAAAATGGGTTTTTTAGGTGTTGTAGTGATGGGACTACATGTTCTGCAATATAAGTTGAGTCTTGCAAAACACCAAATAAAACTGTCAAACCACACAATAACCAGAAAAACATCATTATTCGAAAGTAAAAAAAAAGAGAGACAAAACTGAACAAGTAAAACAAAAAGAAAACTGCAATACTTTGTACCTAGAAAAATTCCTTCACATAAATTACAAAATCAACTAAATTTAGAAGTCAATATAGTAAACAATAAAAACAATGTAAAAGGCTGAGAACATATGTAACATCAATAAGTAAAAGATCAAGAGAAAAGAAAGTATGAAATTTGAAAACAAAAAAAAAAAAAAAAAAAACTTGGTAAACCCTATAACCAACATACACCGAATCAAACGCAAAAAACAAGCCCGAATATACACACAGGTTGACATCGGTTTTTAGGTGCTGTGAAAAAGGGATTCAAATTTCTTAAAGTGGACCGAGGCCAGTAAAAAGCATAGATAAGTATCAAACAACACAACTACTTGAAAAAACTTTATAAACAATCTGATCAACTAAGTTGATCAAGAAAAAACATCTATTAAAAGATTGGGAAAATACGTAACACCACTAATTAAGAAGTCCTTTTTCAAAAGAAGTAAGGAAAATCAAGAGAAATTAATTGGTAAACTGTACAAACAAGTTAACATGTGAAAGAAGTATCCCATAATGTTCAAGTAAAATAAAAAACATTGTTTATACATCCTGATGTTTTGAGCCCAAATTATCAAGCAAGAGTCGTTAAAACTATTAGTCTAAACAACAGACATTTAAATTCACAGTTTATCAAACAATGTAATAAATCACTAAAACAATAAGTCTATTAAGAATATATAATTTATTCTGGTATCAAATTCCTAAAACAGGTAAGAAGAACTCAAAAGCATACCCTTGAGATATGTCCCATATAAAAGATTAACAAATTCAAATCACATAACCATACAATCAAGAAAACTAAAGCACATTTAGACCAAAAGAACGTCAATCAGATGACACAACAATACAATACAAAACTATAACTGTTAAACAATGAAATTAAAAGAAAAACAGAGGAACTTACCTGGTGTTTTTTTATGACTAAACCCTAGGCCCACAATTCACCCAAAACCTAGAAACTGATCGATTAATTCTTGAAAGGAAAACAGAAAAATGTATTCGATTTTTAATGATTATCGATTCTTGCTTTTGCAAAATAACCGGATAATCAGATAAGGGTTTTTAGTTTGTAGTGATTTAGGGTTTTGAATGAGAAAGGGGGTGAAGGGGACGATGCATTTTGTAGTTTTGGAGTTGAAAGGACTCGTTTATAGAAAGTAACGGACATATTGAATGGTGGTTTCATGAATCACATTAGTTTATACAATTGCTCCACAAATTGAATGGGGGGTTTCATACATTTCATTCCATTGAGTTCTCACTGGAAGATTAAATTGCTTCAATTGATGCCATTCAACCGTCGATTTCATTCAATACTTTTAATTGAAGAAGTAATTGACAAAGACATTCAGAATGGAGGGAACACTAATGGGCGATGAAGGTAGGCTTTTTCTCTTATCGTTTTCTCTTCTTCGCTTTCCTTGTCATTGAGTAGGGTAACAGAAAAGCTTTGGACAATTAACGCATGAGGAGGAGGGTTTGTTAATTTTACCCTTGAAAAAAATGGTGACAACTGATGATAGGTAGTTCAGGGTTTCAAAACATTAAATCTAAATTAAATTAAGGATAAAGGTGGAATTGTTATTAAAAATTAATGGATAAATTTACTATTTTAGCCTTAAAGTGTCTTAAATCTTTGGATTATGTGCAAGTTTACCCCCTCTAAAATAGTTTGGCTCTCTTGTACATAATTCATCAAAATGTATACGAATGGTAAAATTACGAAAAGGGTAAAAAACCCAGTTTCCTTAATAAAGGTATAGTGGGAATGCCTGCGCGTTGCTGCGGGTCCTTATGTTTTTTTGGCGCACGCTCCGTGGAGAATTTCACGTAATATATTTTTAATACCAACTTGCTATTAACAAAGAGCAATTGAGCATAAATTAAAGAATAGACATAAAGAACAACAATATACAAGGATTTCACATAATATGTTTTTAATACCAATTTGCTATCTACAAAGAGCAATTGAGCATAAATCAAAAAAATGACATAAAAAAACAACAATATACAAGATGGTAGACGATTTCTTGAAATGCAATACCAGGGTTAATCCTTTTTTTATATTCCGAAGATAAAACATAATTTGTGAGAAATCATATTACATGCGATTCATATAGTCAGGGGCGCAGGTTAGAAGGGGGGGACCCCCGAAGTTTTTGCTCAGTAGTGTTATTTGTGAAGCTTTCGTATAAATTTGTTTGGGTATATACGTTTTCGAACCCCCGGTTCTATAATTTTTTTTGAGTATATACGTTTTCACCCCCAGAAAAACCCTCGTGTTCACTGGAAACCGACCTACGCTCGCCTTTAGAGTGGTCTAAAATGTAGGCAGCAACTTCCCTCAACGCACCCTCACTGACGGTTGTCCCCTTCTTTAGCCCTTCACCATCCGTTGATAACAGTAACCCCCACGGATAGAAATTTGCTCCCTGATGAATTCATCATCAAATACTGCTCCACCTGTACCCTCGGATGACCTTATCGGATAATTCCCTTTTAGTAAACCGTCATACGTAGAGTTAATTAGGTCCAACAGTACAGACGCGATAGCAGCCTATGGGTTAACAATCACTGGCTCCAACCGAATATTTCTGTTTAAACCTTCTTTAGGAACCGACCCGTAATACTCTATACCCTGACCACCATTCCTAAGCTGTCTAACCGCAAGATCACGTTCTTTCAAATCATTCGACTGCGGCGCGACAATCGACAGCTCAGAATTCTTTTTCAACAGGCTTTGCGCGAATCTTGGCAGACTTCCTAACAATCAAACGGATCACCTGTTTATTATTTAAATTCCTCGTGCAGTGCGGCGAGAAGTCTGTATATGCATAAAACTTTAGGTAGCTGGATAGTTTCTTTTCTTTGTGGGTACAACATAGTTTTCAAAAGCGCAAAAGGCGCGCGCCTAGGCGCTCAGGCGCAGCGAGGCGCACCTATAGCGTCTGGTGGTAGCTTAGGCGCAAAAATGGGCTTTTTTTTTGTAAAAACGGTGCTCAGGCACAAAAGGCGCGCGCCTAGGCGCTCAGGCATAGCGAGGCGAGCCGAAGCTGAATATCCAATTCATGTTGATGGAAGTTCTGATGACTTTGATGATGGTCTTGATGATTGATGATGAACTATAAGTTTAGATGTTTTAGTAACCGCAAACGTTTATATAAGCCCTAGTAACTTTTGGCATTACTACGTGTGTATAAGTCCTAAACTTTTGCCACTAACTATTAGCTACATTATCTTAAATGGCATATATAATAGTTTCTTTTTTTATTTTATATGTGGAATCTTATTTATTTTCAAAGCATAACATATTTTTTATATTTTTTTTTCTCTATGTGCGCTTTTCTTAAAAAAAGCCCACGCTTTTTTTGCACCTTGCGCCTAGGCTCCGAAGCGAGGCAGATGCGCCTCGCCTGCGCCTTGCGTCTTTGACAACATAGGGGTACAATAATCAAATTTGTAAGTATGTAGAAACATATCTACATGGACAAACAGAAGTACATGTGTTAGTAAATAACTGAAGCATATCTATTGAAAAGTGCTTTTTATGCAAGATTTAAAAAGACACCTAGTAAACCCTGTATGCATCATCAGAACATAAATAGAAATATAGATATCGCAACATAAACAGAAACAATAGATTTCGTAACGGTATATTTCGAATTCCAATAACCTAAAATATTAAAATATAAAACCATTTTAAACAAAATCACATATATTTCTTAAGTCTTTTTGAACAATAACAATAACTACAATAAAAATTATTGTAAGTACAATAATCAAATTCGTTTGTATATATTCATAGTATGAGACTATGAGTATTGGCTTCAAATTAATTAATGGAAGCTTAATCTTGACAAAACAACAAAAGAACGCTTTGAAAAAAGATATGTACCCGTTGAAAAGGAAAAAAAACTGACAGAATGGGTCTCGAATTGGAGCTACTTTTGCAAGAATGCGAGTGCCTTAACCAACCTGCCACAGAAGTCTTTAGTTTACCTGGACCTTCTGGATGTCGAGATAGTGACCTGGAACTTCCATCATCTCTGTTTTTTTTTACAGAGAAAGAGATGATTGTTTGCATTTATTTCAAAGAAGAACCCAACCGATTAAACTGAACTAAGCAAGCAAAATGTGAAAGGTCAAACATAATACTATCACAGTTGAGTAGTTTTTTAAGAATGGCAGAAGCATATTTAGCAATCGTATCATCTGCTGATACGCGAAGTGTTCCAAGTACTGAGTAACCATTGTATGTGCACGGAAACTGATAACAAGGCGCGTGTGTGCACATCTCATACAATGCAAGCGACTCGCTAATAGCATCTTTCCTGCTTGGGATGGGGGTGACAACTGAACAATCTTCAACCAACTTCAACAAAGCCTGCAAAACCATATCTTGACAAAGTTTGTTGGAGTTTTGAATAAAGGCACTGTAATACTAATAATAAAGTTTCGAAAGTCAAGAGTCCCTGCATTGTCCCTTTACAAACCATATCTTGACAAAGTTTGTTCGAGCAATCACATGTTCATACACATGTGCCACGTCCAGCCATCCAATCCACTCTTCCAGACAATACGAAACCCTAGAAAACCTAAATACCCAAATTTCACAACATTCGAAACCCTAGAAACCTATTTTCCACAAAATTAAAATTGAAAAACAATACAATATTGTCTTAAATTACAACTTATAACATTCTAAATTCAAGAATTCATATCAAAACCTAGGGTTTCTTCACCACACCACCAAAAATAAAACAGAAATCACAAAATCAAACCAAAAATCAACAAATCACATCACATAAAGGAGAAAACCAGATAATCAGTGTTCATAGGTGAAACACTGAAGAATAGATTCTAAAAAACATACCGTTTGGATAAGACAGTATGAGCCCTCTTCTCCGGCTTCAATTTGTTCGTTTAAACCCTATACACACACCCAAATAAGAACACAAGAACATCAGGGGGGGTCTGGAAACGATGGGGATTCAATTTCATTTAATCCCAATCAATAATTCAAAGGGATTATATTGAATCTGAAAGAAAACATTGAATCCCATTTATAGTCTGATTCGTGTAACTGAAATGCCATTTATAATCTGGTGCGACCCTTCCTTTGGCAGCCTTCAATAGATGAAGATTAATTTAGACTATACGTATGTCATTTTAATTACAAGTCACAAAGTGATGCCCTTAACATTTATTAAGAATCAAATGTCTAAATTGCCCTTAAAGTGTCTTAAAACTTTGGACAATGTCCAAGTTTTCCCCCTCTAAAATGGCTTGCTTCATTTGTATATGGTGCTTCAAGATTTGTACCTATGACAAAATTACAAAAAGGGTAGAAAACCCAGTTTCTTAATAAGATATATTATAGATATAGATATAGATATGTTATATTTAGATATTTAGGTAATTAGTAAAACTCTTGCATCAATAGGCCACTAATGATGGTTTAGGATGTTAATTAGTTTTAACTAGTTTATTAGACTAGTTAACTATGTATTAGGATAATAAAAATATCGCTAGTTCGTTCATCGGCTCGAAACCGGTCAATTTGTGAAAGATGCGTCGTAATAACGAAAGCTATGTTTTGGATATTCTATTGATATCCCCGGGTTTATTTAAGGTGTTTAACACCATTTACAAGCCTTATGAACACTGTAAAAGTTGAATTTTTAGTGTTGCGGACAATTTTAATTATTACCGTTTATTGCGGATCGGACAATTTTATAGTTTTGGCATTTTCTAGAAAGTTAAGCTTTTATTGCAGTTCATGTCTCTAATTAGGGTTTTATTCAAGTTTCAATGATGATATGCCTTCCATATCGTTTGTTGATCGTTCAGTCAATTTTCAGAATTCGCTGACGCGAACAGTGTTTTTAGTATTTTCGCCAATATATTAGGACGTAGTTAATTGTTTTCTCGTGACGCAATGAAAGTAACAATACCATTGTCAAGTATCAATATGTGCTATGATTGCTAGACTTGTATGACCTAATTACGCATTAATTTAGCCAAATTGAACGCAATTAAATGTATAAATAATCGTTAAGTTATGCGGAATTACCATTAATTTCCGATTGTCACACATGGACCAAGTTTAGATGTATCCTGGTCATTGAGGGTAAATCCGATGGGACCTATAAAATAAGAGAACTGGTAAACAAACAAAACGTATCAATATTGTTAAATGAAAAAAACATCAAAATTAAGAAACATTAGAGCATTCTCATCCAACCCACCAAAATCTGTGTGGGGGGTTTTTAAAATATAAAAAGTATAAAAAGTGGTTGTGAGTAGAGAAGAGAGAAAATGTTACTGTTTATCTGTATATTTGGGGGGACACTGAGTGGAGGAGAGAGAAAATGTAATGATAAAGGTAAAATAATATTATTTAATTGAAAAGAAAAGAGAAAAAATATTTATTTTTAGTGAAAATATATTGATATAGGAGTTGTTTTTTAGTGGAATGTATGTATAATTTTAGGGGGTTGGATGAGAATGCTCTTAGTAACCAACAAATAGGGATGGTAAAAATACCTAAGCCCGACGGGTATACCCGAAACCCGACACAAATGGGACGGGTATACCCGATCCCCGACGGGTATTGGGCTGTGTATGGGATTAGTTTTAAAAATTTTCGTGGGTATAGGTTGGGTATGGGATTAGGTGATACCCGACCCGATTATCCGAAACCTCATACCCGTTTACCCGAACTATATACCCGATCATATACCTGAAGTTTTTAATTTATATTTTTATTTTCCATTAACCCTTATCTATTAGTGATTTCTTTTAGTATGTTCATAATGTGAAAAAAAATAAATTTTCTTTTAGCATATGTACTTGATGATAGTATTTATATTTTGTTTGTTGTGAAGCATATAAATATTATAAAGTTATTATTAATTTATGATAAAATTTATATGTATGTAATGTATATTTTTAATTTATAATAGTTTTTGCATAGATAAAATTATATAATAATTATAATAGTAAAAAAAATGTATTTGGAAATCACAATGTATATCTTTTAACAAACTAATGGGTATACCCGGTACCTGACGGGTAATTATCTGACAAATACCCGATGGATATTGGGTCGGGTATGGGACATGATTTTACAAAAGGGTATAGGTATGGGATTACCAATACCCAACCCATTGCCATCTTTACCAACCAACTTTTGACTAACAATTTCAAAGTCACATGACAAAACTAATAGATTATGGACTTCCAAAAGTTTGAAATATGAATATATAATAGCAAACATGCACGAATACTTCTAACTAGGTTTGATCTAACAGGTTTACAATCAACACATATTGATCCACAATAATTTGTCTCATTTATCTCTCCTATACAAAGGAAGTTAAATGCCCCATTGTAAAGGGCCTTTTCCTCAAGACAAGCGGATGTTTTTTATTACACACTAAGTTATTCTCAGACTGAGTGTAGTGGGGCAACCTTTTGAGTGGGCGTCTTGCGACACGTGGCGCCACGTCACATAAGAGGATTTTGACCAAAAAAGGGGTAGTGGGGCAACCTTGCTGGGTGGGGCGTCTTGCGACACGTGGCACCCATTTAATCAAATAACCATGTGCAAATCCTAGTGTGCATGATAGTGTAAATTGTCTTTAATGTGTGTTAAGAAAATGGCGGCCATGTGTCCTGATCTAATCAAATAACCATGTGCAAATCCTAGTGTGGTTGTCAGAATTGTGTGTTGAGTGGGCGACGAGAAGAGGTTGGGCAAGGGGGGGTCGCCACCCAAGTCGCCCCCGGGGGCGGTGTTCCAGGCGATATGGGGCGACTTGGGGGTGGGAGTCGCCCCACTACACTCAGTCTCACCTTCTCTGTGAATCTCATCATATACACTATTGTATTCATACACGTTTGTTGATTCAGGACTGACTAAAGTGTTGAAGTGTGGTCTCGAGACTAAAGTCTCGAACCTCTTGTAACATATTCTCATTAACGTGTGCAGATTCACTAGAAAATCGAAGAAGACAAAGTGTAACGGATACATAAATCTAAATTGTAACTACAAATTTTGTAAAAATTTTCTTACCTATCAAATACTTTTAATATTCCTTTAAATCAAAGGTGCTGTTTTTTTTAAGGAAATATGATACAAATTTTGTAACTGATTACGTCACATCATAAACAGAACCCTTTCACATTCACTTTATATTATATTATATTATATTATATTATAATAAAAAATTAATGAATCTCTACACAAAAAACAATGAATCTATACATAAAAACTCCCGTCCAAAGATTCATTTCTAACCACCACCACCACCACCGTACGCCACCTTCCCCGATGACAACTTCCGCCCTCTTCCACCGTCCATTCTTCAACCCTAACCCAAACCTCCACCACCACCACACCCCACCCTTCCGCCACCCTCCAATCCCCCAATTCCACTCCAAATCCACCTCCAAAGACCACAACAACCTCACCGCCTCCGATCAACCACCACAATCCACCAACCGCTCCTTCGCGGTGGCCACCGGAGAGCTCTTTCTCGGAATCGCATCTCGGATTATCAAAACCAGCAATGCGATGGAGCAGCGGCTGGATTCAGAGGAGAAGGTTACGATGTTTGGTGAGGAATTGAACGGTAAAAAGGAATCGGAGTTTTGGAAGAGGTGGCGGAGGAAGAAGGTGGAGGAGGAGGAGGTGGTGGCGGCGGTGGTGGATGACGGAGATGTGGTGTGGGAGCAGAGGTTGAAGGATGTGGAAGCAGAGAGAGGACGGAAGGCGGTTACGAGCCCCGGGTTTAGTTTTTCGGCTGCCGGATTGTTGTTTCCTTATCATCTTGGTGTTGCTAAGTTTCTAATTGAGAAAGGTTATATTAAGGTGTGTTGAATTTCATTAAATTGGTTTGTTTGTTTGTAGATGTAATGATTAAGTGATTGTTTGTGATTAGTGGTTTTGTGGGTATTGGTTAGGGTTTTTGGTGGTTGATTATGTTAGAATAGTCTTTTTGTAGGAAATAGTTTTGTGTGATTTGGATTGCGTGTGCATTTTAGCAACATTGACACTATTTTGATGGGAAGTTAAGTTAAAATTGAGGGAGGTTTGCTACATATTGTTTGTTAACGCATTCGCGAATCTCAAGTCGGTCGTGGATAGGAGGAATGTTGAACTCATAATGCATGCGCGATCTTAGATATCTCCGGTGTTTTGAGCAACCAAAAACAAATTTGTGAGCAAAACAGACTGTATTGGTAGGTCTGTGTTGGGTCTAAAATTGAGACTGAGGCTTGCCAAATTGAAGATTACAACATGCATGAAGATTGACGGTTCTGTAGATGATACAAGAATTTGATAACATTAGCCTAAGGGGGAGTTTGTTGGGTCAAAAACGTGTAGTCTAATGTTATCAACGAATCAAGTCAACAAAGTCAATGCCAGCAAGTCAAAGTCATTGCGTAAGTCGACACGAGAAGATCCAAGAAAGAATTGGCGTGCTGAAGATCGAGATTTGATAGTTATATTGCTTCGGTTAATTAAATATATTTTGTTTAGACAAAATATAGTTATTATCTTAGCTAATTAGTTTTTCATGTTTAGTGATAGTTTTGGTAAGTTGTTATCTCTAGGGGCCTAAATGTAATTAGCCTAAGTGGTTTAGGCTATAAATAGAGAGAGATGTTTAGGGTTTAGATAACACACTTTTGATCTTTAAAGCTCCAAAAGATCAAAAGTATGATATTCTCAAATTAAACAGTATGAGGGGCCAAATTACTTGGAAATGTGGCTTAAGAATCACTATTTGCACTCATAATATAACTGAACATACATCACCATGATCGTATGATGTCATGTGGTCTTTGGCTCATTGGCATTCAATATATTTACTCAAATTCAGGAACCATAAGGTTGTGAACTCGAGTCTGAGTAGAGACATGAACGGGCGTGTGTGTATTTGACGTAATTAAAAGCAAATTATGCGCTACTTTTATAGCCTTCTGTTGTTAAAAAAGCTGCTATCGTTATGAAAGCTGTACATTCTTCTTTTTCCCCTGCAAGTAACGATAATAGTTGGTTGAATCAGGATACAACGCCATTGGCTGGTTCATCAGCCGGTGCGATAGTATGTGCAGTAGTTGCATCAGGAGCAAGCATGGAGGAGGCTTTAGAAGCTACAAAAGTTTTGGCTCAAGATTGCCGAAGTAGAGGGACTGCATTTCGTCTTGGGGTATATATCTCAATTTGTGTTTCAAAGGTGGTAAACAAACGGGTCGGGTGGGTTAGATAATGGGTCAAAACAAGTCATTTCTATGCGCAGGCAAAACGGGTTGGTGACGTGAGGCCGACCTATCAACACTTCTTTGTCCAGTTTTTGAATTTCGTATATAAATAAGTAAATAATTGCTTCTATGGTCAGGCTGTTCTCAGAGATGTTCTTGAACAATTTCTACCTGATGATGCTCATATAAGGTCTAATGGGCGGGTTAGAGGTGAGCATAAAGTTTTCCTTCTAGGGAATGCAAATTATTAACATTTTTTTAAATATTGATTTTTATGACGAATGTAGTTGCTGTAACACAAATTCTTTGGAGGCCTAGAGGTTTACTGGTTGATCAATTTGATTCCAGGGAAGATCTCATAAACGCAGTAATTACATCTTCATTCATTCCTGGGTAATATCCTGTACGATCTATCTACCGGTCTTTACTTTTATGACATCATAAGTACTAAAAGAATCATATCTTGTGCAGATATCTTGCTCCAAGACCGGCAATCTTGTTCAGAAACCGACTCTGTGTAGATGGTGGTTTGACTTTGTTTATGCCACCAACATCTGCTGCCCGAACGGTAAACTTGATTCGTTTTTCTTTATTGTCAGAATCTTTTTAATTATTCTTTTAGTGTTAAACATATATCCGTAATTACAGGTCCGTGTGTGTGCTTTTCCTGTGGAGCGTTTGGGATTGGAAGGTATTGGGATTAGCCCCGATTGTAATCCTGAAAACCGGGCCAGCCCTAGAGAGGTACATGATTCTTTTTAACATTATTATAATATTAAACCCATTGATATTGTTTTTGTAATCATAATTAACACATAAATTTTTATTAATACAGCTTTTCAATTGGGCATTGGAACCAGCAGCCGATTCAATTCTTGATAACCTTTACGAGCTTGGATACATGGATGCGGCTGTTTGGGCTGCATCAAATCCAGTTGAGAATTTGGTTCAGGAAGATAACCCGACAGTTAGCTCGTGATTCCGGTCAGACGTAATGAGGTACCAGATCAAGAGTATGAAATGCCTTCTGCATATAATTGTGCATGACACTTCAATTCAAAACAACCAACATACTTGTGAAAATTGCAAAAATGCCATTTTCGTTAACAGAAGCTAGCAAAATCGACATCTAAGTTTTCGACTATGGTGTTTTTGACTTTTTACATTGTGTTCAAATGTTTTTGTGTTGGCATTTTTGCTAGTATGTTGGTTTTGTTGAAATTACAGTGTCGATTAAATGGCTTGAAATGCCGATAAATGCTATAGATGTATATGTTAAACAACTACAGTGTCTATATCCTTCAATATGAACTGATCAAACATGTATTTGCTACATCATTACATCAAATATCACAAAAGTGTATTGATAGTGTTCTAATCAAGTAAAGCATATACTGATTACTGACATTAGCCTATGTGCTCCGGCAGTTTAGGTCTTTAGGATGCTCATTGATTAGTGTAAACATGTTTAAATTGATACAAAACAGATTTTGAAGGTTAGAATACTGAATTTAAATCATTTTAATTTTTGAAGAAAAAATGTTCAAATATGTAATGATGAGATATATTGACCTTATTATTTTGAGATTTTAATGATATTTCATGATTCCAGTTACCTAACAAACATAATTCAAAAGTTAAATTTTACTGCTGAATGAGTTACTGCTTCAACATCAGCATATTTAGTAATTTTTTGCATATATGATTAGTTAAAAGTTACTAGCGAAAAAAGAAGCAAATGTCTAAAATGCAGGCAAAATTCGTTTTTTATCTATTAACACAACTGAGTGGATTTCTAACTCAAATTTCACCTTTGTAACTTAGAAATGCAATAAAGTTTCAATTTTTTATCTTTTATATAAATTAACATCTATTGGAATATACAGACTCTATATTACTTTAGAACTTATCTAATTCAGAGGGTGAATGTTTCAGATAGTGAAATTGATGTTTGCCCACTACATAATCACTATAACATGCCTCCTCGAGCTAAATGTCGGTTTCGATTTGATGTTTAGCTTGAAACAAATATGGACGCGAAAGATAAAAACTAAAAAATTAAAGAGGCCGACATTGATTGTTGTTGCGGTGCTTGTAAGATCCTTTATATCTGCTTTGATCTTGTGTTTCTTATTAATCTCTCTTTTCATTTAGATTGTGTTGCACTTTGATTTTTTTTTTTTACTTTCTTCTCCTTCTAGGACTTAGACAGCTGCTAAACTCGATCCTTTTGTTCTCTTTCTTCCCTCTTCACAACCAGCCAAGCAGCAAAGGCTGCTCCTGTGATCTTCGTTTTCTGTGCCACCCAAACAGAAGCAACTGCTACCCTTCTTTCTTTCCAGTGGTTTGCAGCCGAACAAACCGCAGTTGAACAATCTGGTTCTTCCTCTTGAAACCACTGCCAGAATCCCTTTTTTTATCGCTCATTCTTCTGTCTTCATTCTACTGTTCTTGGCAGATTTTTGATGATTTTTTTTATAAAACATGGCTGCAATTTGGTTTCACTTTTTAAACTTCCAGAGTCGGTTCCTGTGGTTTGTAATCTGGATTTTTCCGGTTTTAAAATGATGTTCGGTGCCTCTTTTGTAAGTGACGTCACTATAAAGACGCATCCTGTGCTTGAAAAGTCGCTCCAAAGACGCATCACGCATGAGGTGGCTAGTTTTGAGAGAGGGTGTGGTCAATGACTAGCTTTTTAATGTTCCCATATACAAACGCTACTTAGCTGTCAATTTGGCCGGAGGTAGTACGACCCTAGACACCTAAGTAAGCCACTGTCATTAATTTTTTTCTGAACGGCAAATTTCTTTTATTTGTTTCGTCCCTAAGACCTTCTTTCCCCCAAGGTGTTTAAATGTTTTGTCTTTGCCAATGGACTATCACCCCATTGGTTGTCATTAATTAATTAACCAACAAAACAAATAACATAAATGTAATTTTAAAAAGTTAACATGACTGATTGTATTTTGGATTTTATTTTATTTCTCTCTCTATACAATAGTTTAGATGAATTAAAATAGTTTCATCGAGCTCGAATTAAATAATGATTTTTAACATCCCATCGAATGTGTAATCAAATTCATATTATAATTAAATCAACTTTAAATACATTTGAATTATATTTGTTTGCCCCAAAAACCAACTTTGACAGTTCGACTTGCTCAAACATACTAAACTTTATTGAGAAGACCACATAACATCCAAATTAGGCAAAAGAAAACCATCACAAGTTAAGAATCCTAAGACTTTTGGGACTTATTGAAGTCATCCCTTATCATTTATGTTTTCTTAAAACATACCCTATAAATACATTTCCTTCACATCTCTCTCATTTCACAACTTTCTCCACACTTCTCCTTCCAATCATGTCATTGCTACCTCGTCGTCGAGTTAGCGTCAATGGGAACCAAAGAATGAGAACTTATCATTACTATTGGTGTCGACGTTGTGAAAGAACATTTAGATCCAACTCAAATAACCTACCTCAAAATGTTTGTCCGCGATGTTTAGGCATCGTTCCCAATGAGCTTGACATGCAAGGAACTAGGTTGGTAACCAATATCGCAAACATAGAACCATCTTTAGCCTCGCAGTTAATAGAAAACTTGACTTATCTATTTGACCCGCCAGAGCTTCAACCACCATTTATTGGGCCATTAGGCCGTAATACTGGTACTGAATCTGAACAAAGTCTAGATTTGAATTTTATTTTCCAAGTTACAGGCTCTCAACCGACACTTTTAGGTGTTGGATCTCTTAATCAACAACATGCGGCTTTTGAAGCTAATAATGAAGAAGAAGAAGAAAGCCCAGGACCGCCACAAGCACGAACTTCGGTCATCGATGCTTTGCCACTTGTAAGTCTAACTCCATCTCATTTGGTTAACGACTCTCATTGCCCGGTTTGCAAAGACGAGTTTGAGGTTGGAGGAGAAGTAAAGGAACTACCTTGTAAGCATTTCTATCATTCTGATTGTATCATCCCATGGTTAAGCATTCATGATACATGCCCGGTTTGTCGATATAAGATACAAGGCCTCTCAAACAACAACGAACAGGAACATTATGAAGACGCGTTTCCAAGACGAGATTTTGATAACAATATCAACATGAATCGCGGGTTAGAACAATTAATCACCTTATGGCCTTTTAGACCTTTCGCGAGCTCCACACTTCGACAAGATTATTTTCGTGACAATAGTAACCCAACCTCGCTATTAGGTCCGGTCCGTCTATTAAAATCTTAATTTTGTTTGCCTATATATGAATTCCTCCAATTTATTGTCTAACTTCTTATGTCTCTTTGCAGATAGAATTGGTGACACACTTGGTTCGGTTTATGACTTCTTATTTAATTTGGTGTCACCTTTTAGAAATAATATATATTAAGGCATTTCAAACGCAATTCATGTTTGAATATGAATCTCACAATGTAAATAAATCACCAAATTATTTAATATGTAACAATATTATTTACTTCTTAATAATGATTTAACATTCTTTCTTTTTATTGTTGTCTCTATCCGTTGACAAAAAAAATAATATACGACAATATTGTGAGTTTCTTCATAGTATAGTTACTTTTCTTTCATGTTTATGTTTTTCTTCCATAATATCGAGAAAGCCCTTTCATTGTTTACATACTCACTTTTATTTATCAAAATTTTAATAATATTTACTAGGTTATGATCAAATACAAAGGATAAAATAAATAAGAAGGATAAAAAGGATTCTAGTCCATTGATCTTAAATTTAGAGGGTTGAGATTAGTTGTAGGGAAAAAAAGATAATAGAAGGGCATAAAGGGAATCCTATATTTATAGATTTTCTCTCTACACATGCAAGGCACATGCCAATTCCCCCATCAATTTAAAACGTTCATAACTTTTTCATACGACATTTTTTTTAAAAAAAAAATTTCACCATAATAACGAGCGTTTTTTAATCTTTAATATGAGTACCATATTATTATATAAAAATAAAATAAAAAATTTCATTTTTACTGGGTTTTTTTGCATTGTGTTAAAGGTTCAGGTTATTGTGTATTTTAAACTGGTTTTTGTTCAGTAGAGTTTCTATACATTGTGTTATTATCAAAACCTATAACACATTGTTAATTTGGGTTCTATCCATTGCGTTTTTATAAGAACCTATAACACAATAAATAACACAATGAAGATGGTGTTATATCTGGGTTTTCTATAAATTGTGTTATTAGTTCATGTCATTGTGTTTAATATGCTATTCATTGTGTTTTAATATGTTGTCCATTGTGTTTTAATAATTTGTTCAATTTTTTTATTATCTTTGTTCATTGTGTTTTAGTTTGTTGTGTATTGTGTTTTTAGTTTGTTTTCCATTGTGTCTTCATCTGCTCTCTATTGTGTCTTTTATCTGCTGTCATTAATTGTGTTTTTTATCTGTTGTCATCAATTGTGTTTTTATTTAGTCTGATACTTATTGTGTTATATGTTATCGCCATGGTGTTGTACGTTATGGTCATTGTGTTTTAGTATGTTGTCCATTGTGTCTTTATCTGTTGTCATTGATTGTGTTTTTGATCTACTTTACATTGTGTTTTACATCATGTCCATTGTGTTATTATCAAAACCTATAACACAATGTTAATTTGGGTTCTATCCATTGCGTTTTTATAAGAACCTATAACACAATATATGACACAATGAAGATGGTGTTATATCTGGGTTTTCTATAAATTGTGTTATTAGTTCATGTCATTGTGTTTAACACTACTACAATATGAAGCATTAGACGGTGTTCAAGATTTTTTTAGACGGTGTTATAATAATAACCCCGTCTTAAAATCAATTCCTCACATGGCCGTTGTACCAATCCAATTAAAATATTCATCAAAATTCCATATAACCCCTTCTTATGCTTAAACCCCGTCTTAAAATCAATTCCTTACCCTTTAGACAGTGTTCCCTTTAAACACCGTCTTATGTTTATATATGCACCCTTTGGATGGTGTTTTTGAACACCGTCTTATAACCCCTTCTTATGCTTAAACCCCGTCTTAAAATCAATTCCTTACCCTTTAGACGGTGTTCCCTTTAAACACCGTCTTATATTTATATATGCACCCTTTGGATGGTGTTTTTGAGCACCGTCTTATATTTTCCCCTGCCTTAACCCTAAACCTTCACTTTCTCCCCCCAAATTCACTCTTTCTCTCCCAAAATTCCCTTCCTTCTCTACCTCCACCACGTCGCCGCACCACACCGCAAACCACCGGAGCACCGCCATCTCCATATGCCTCAATCTCCGACGCGACTCCGAATAAGTGGTTTGTATATATATATTTTATTTTAACCGCAGGAACTTAAGTTCTAACTCTTTAGGAGGTATTCTACTTGCAGGATTGGGGCAAAGTTCTCTTAAGAAACTGTGAGAATTACTAATGAAAGATTTTTCTTACTTTCATTATACATTCTTATATCTATGATGTTTATGTTGTTTCGCTATTTTAACATTTAATGCAGGGATTTATCGAACAATCAGATATCCGGGTCCATACCAGATAGTTTAGGTTCTTCAAATCTACAACTTGTGTAAGCTACACTATACCCCTTACCCAAATTTATGTTTTGTTGCTTTAGGCGTCGTTAAAAACATTAAACTATTTAATGTACAAGGAGATCTATTTATGCTTTTATATTTACTCGATTCACAGTCTCTTAAATGGTAACAAACTGGAAGGACAAGTGCCCGAAGAGCTTTACTCGGTTAGTGTCCATGGTGGAGCTATTGAGTATGTCACAGTTCACTTTTTTTTATGGCCTATGTTTCATTATTAACTATTTTCAGTTGTAACTATTCTCATTAATACACAGAGATATTTCTGTTCTTTTATAAATGAATTGTTAAATGATTAGCCTGACCCGATCCATTTATGTGATTGAACGGGTCAAAAGTTTTGATACATATATCCTAAATTCCTAATTCATGTTTTTTGAAATTTTACTTGCATTTATTGTTATGTAACACATTTGATGATACATTTGTTATACAGCCTTTATGGTAACAAAGGGTTATGTGGTGTACCTTCTTTACTGGACTGCCCCTTGTTCCGTGGCATATCACATGGTAGTAAAATTGCAATCGGGGTATCATGTGGTGTCGTGTTTTTGTTGGTGTTGGTGATAATATTTATCTGTATAAGAAGACGGCGTCATGATTATGACTTTGCTCTTCCTCACGAGTTAGTATGTAAGTAGAATTTCTACGGCTCTCATGGTTTCTCTATTTGAAAAATGGTCTCTTTTGACATGTATTTTTTTATGCTCTTGCTGCAAAGAAAAACAAATACCAGACACAAAAATCGTTAATGGCTCTTGAAATGGAGAGCCAACATGCCAAAGGGTTCATGCCGAATTACAATTCAGACTAGCTTGACCTTTTAGTCGAAGAAAGCGGTGCAGGGTGCGAGTCTAGCCAACAAATGACTTTAAACCAACTGTCTATAGAATGCAAGGTACTATTTTTTTCTATATAAGAAACTTTTGGCATATAGGTATACTAACTAACCCACATTACATTTCCTGTTTAAAACATTTAATTTCTGTCTTGACTGTTTCTCTTTAATAAAGTTTGAGAAACAAATATAGGAGAATATATTTCCAGTTTGGCTTACGGTTTGGAACTTGAAACCAACCGTCTAAACCAAACCAGGTTTAGCCTTTTCTTTGCATTATTGGAATATGCAATTATGTATGTGTTATACCCATGAACCATCTTTATCATTGTAAGATTTTTAATACAATCTAACAATTTTAAAAACAAAAATAATCGGTTCAAACTGCTAAATCATATAAAAAAGTATAGGCTACTGGAATCGACTGTCTTACCGTTGTGGAGAACTTCGAGCAGAAGGACTTCAGCTTTGTGCTGATGTGGCATTTTCAATTTTAATGTCTTGCTATAGACTCGCGTGTCAGGTAGTGATTTAATTACTTTTAGCCATCGAAGTGACATTTTTTGTAATTTATGTGGTACTTATTAGAAAAAATATATATATAGGCTCCATTTCAAGAATCTCAGCTGTTGTTTCTGAAGCATGCTGTTTCATCACCACCTGAAGTATTCACATTTGCACATTGCAAAAAACAACTGGTATGAATACGATGAATACGATCTATGGGTCTTACGAATTACGCCCATTGGATCTAATCATCAATACGTACAAGTTACTTAACTGTTTATTTTTTTTAAACTTAGAAGGTTCAGATGTATATAACATGTAAATATATACATAGCTTTAATGCCGATGTTATTACCGATTTTTCTCTTTGCCTTTAAATTTAGTCTATAATATTTGTAATAATTCTTTCTATCTACTTTTATTTTAGATGTGGCACGACACGAGAGAGGCTACGGATAATGAAATAGATGTTTTGTTGATGACATTGATGCCGAAGTTTTTAGCGAGTTAGGTATTTCGCTAGATTAGCGTATGTAGTTTATTTATACAATTTAACGTAGTTTGTTATGTATTCACAAATGATTGTAGTTTGACGGGTTTATCTCCGAATTGGATGTCTACGGATTTATTTTCGTTTTGAATATGTATTGTTTTGGTTTGATTTGAAAATGTTCCATTGGTGTATGTGTATAAGCTTGATGTATTTCCTGGAAAACCTTTTATATGTTTTTTTTACTGCAAATGTATTTCCAGTTTATAAGACGGTGTTCACCAAGTTTAAGCCGGCAGTTTATAAGACGGTGTTCACGAAGTTTAAGCCGGTGTTCAAACACTGAACACCGTCTAATAAGAGATGAATTTTAAGTCGGGGTTCAAACTGAACACCGTCTAAAAAGACATCATTTTAAACCAGTGTTGTTTAAGACGGTGTTGAAAATACATAACTATTTCACTTGGTGAACACCGTCTTAAACTCTATTTTGTAGTAGTGTAATATGTTATTCATTGTGTTTTAATATGTTGTCCATTGTGTTTTAATAATTTGTTCATTTTTTTTATTATCTTTGTTCATTGTGTTTTAGTTTGTTGTGTTGTTTTTAGTTTGTTTTCCATTGTGTCTTCATATGCTCTCCATTGTGTCTTTTATCTGCTGTCATTAATTGTGTCTTTTATCTGTTGTCATCAATTGTGTTTTTATTTAGTCTAATACTTATTGTGTTATATGTTATCGCAATTGTGTTGTACGTTATGGTCATTGTGTTTTAGTATGTTGTCCATTGTGTCTTTATCTGTTGTCATTGATTGTGTTTTTGATCTACTTTACATTGTGTTTTACATCATGTCCATTGTGTTATTATCAAAACCTATAACACAATGTTAATTTGGGTTCTATCCATTGCGTTTTTATAAGAACCTATAACATAATATATGACACAATGAAGATGGTGTTATATCTGGGTTTTCTATAAATTGTGTTATTAGTTCAGGTCATTGTGTTTAATATGTTATTCATTGTGTTTTAATATGTTGTTCATTGTGTTTTAATAATTTGTTCAATTTTTTTATTATCTTTGTTCATTGTGTTTTAGTTTGTTGTGTATTGTGTTTTTAGTTTGTTTTCCACTATGTCTTCATCTGCTCTCCATTGTGTCTTTTATCTGCTGTCATTAATTGTGTTTTTTATCTGTTGTCATCAATTGTGTTTTTATTTAGTCTGATACTTATTGTGTTATATGTTATCACCATTGTGTTATACGTTATGGTCATTGTGTTTTAGTATGTTGTCCATTGTGTCTTTATCTGTTGTCATTAATTGTGTTTTTGATCTACTTTACATTGTGTTTTACATCATGTCCATTGTGTAATATGCAACTGGGTTTTTTAATTTTTTTTGAAAAATATAACAATATGGTACTCATATTAAAGATAAAAAAACGCTCGATTTTATGGTATAATTTTTTTTTTAAAAACAAATGATGTATAAAAAAGTTACAGACGTTTAAAAATTGGGGGGGGGGGGAATAACATGTGACTTGCATGTCATATTCTCTTTGCTCTTGTAGACAAAATTACCCTTTTCATTTAATTCCTCCTAGGACACTTGTCACTCTCTGGTGACTTCTTACCCTTCTTATTTTTAAATACTTTGTAGAGTAAACTGCCATTTTGGTCCCTGTGGTTTGGGCACTTTTGCCATTTTAGTCCAAATCTCAAACTTTTTACATCTGGGTCACTGTGGTTTGCATTTTGTTGCCATTTTAGTCCAAATTTCAAAAACCCCCTATTTTGACTGTTGAAAGCTGCTTATTTTGTCCTTTAGTACAGGGGTATTTTGGTCATTTATGTTTTATTATAAACTGATCATCATCATCCCCAAAAATAATCAGCTCTCTCTCTCTCTCTTCTCTCTCTCTCTCTATAGCACCACCACCACCGCCACCTCCTCCCTCACTCTCTATAGCACCACCACCACTGATGTGCGGTGAAGTGTTATATATATTAGGTGTATATTTTAAGCCCTTTTTAACACTTATTTTAGCCAAGTTTTAAATTTATAAAACACGATATTTCACTAACACTAAACACACATATGGGCAAGTGCACCCATCATTGAGTGTAGTATAGTGTTGGTAAGATACCGAGGTCGTCCAAGGACACAAGAGCTTTTAGTACCGGTTTATCCTCAACGTCTAACCAAAATAAAAGTTTAGGAAAAAATGTTTTAAACTAAGAAAATTAAAAACTAACTAAAATGCTGAAAATAAAAATAAAAGAAAAACAGATAGACAAGATGAATCACTTGGTTCCGACTCGTATCTAGTATAACCTTTGATTATTTCCGCACTTTTGCACACAATTAAGAGATTATCTTAGTTATTGTAGTAGGCCCCTCTTTTGGAGGTAACGTTACCCTCACCCCAGTAGTTTGAGTCAGCAGGGATACAATCCTAAAAGGGTGGATTATTGGAAGATAATGAATTAAGTTATTAATGCAGTATTGTGGTAGGCCCCGCTTTTGGCGGTGACGTTACCCTCGGCTAAGTAGTCTGAGTCAGCAGGGATACAGTCCTAAATAGCCGGGTTATAGTATTAATAGTAGTTAACTTATGAGGGGATCAAAGAGTTTGGACCCCCGCCATCCAATACCGTGAAGTATTGAAGGAGGTCCTACTAAATTTGACCCAGGTCCATTGCAGGACCTCTAAACGCTGAACAATGGCAAGACCTTTACCAAACCGTTCCCTTAACCCCCTACCAGGTAGCCAACATATCTCCATATAGACTGTGGAGATATGAATGGTGAAAATCCTTTATTTTATATAGACAGTAAAATAATGCCAAGACACCACGGACAAACGATAAGGAAAGATCACCTTCAACATAAGTAACTAGTTATTAAAGTCATTAATACAAAACCAAATAAAAAGTGCAAAAGATTAGAAATAAAAAGTATTATACTAGACACTTTGTCTTCACCAAGTGATGTAAGAGACTTAGGCAAACATGACCTTGATTGTCAAGAACTCTTACGATCAATCTTGGATCCCGAGACGACTCACACACTCTACGATGGACAATGGATGATGGTGGTGGATGATGGTGTTGTGATGGTGGTGGGTGGTGGATGAAGTGTGAGAGAGGTGGTGTGCCAAGGGATGAGATGAAATGAATCCAAGTCCTCCTATTTATAGGCTGAACAAAGAGCTGGGCACGGCCCCGTGTCCGTCTGACAATCTCTCTCCTCATTAATTGTAATTCGCAATTACAATAAATGCGCCTGCTGTACTTTCGACACGCCCCCGTGTCCGCTGAGCACGGCCCGTGGTGGGCAATAGAAGCTTCTATAGGTTTGTCTTTTCTGCTGCTTCTTGGGCACGGCCCCGTGCTGGCTGAGCACGGGGCGTGTTCAGTCTTCTGATTTCTCTACTTTGCTTTGGAAGGTGCCATTGAGGGGTTGGGCAGTCCACTAACATTCATTTTCTTGTATTTATGTTGGATTTAGCTGTCTTTTTGCTTCTTTTGCGTTTTTGAGCTCATTTAATCCTGAAAATACAAAAGGAAGACAAAAACACTCTTTTTCCAATATTAGTACTTAAAAAGGGTTAGTTTTATGCCTTATTTGATGTAATTTATATGTTGCATTTTACACACATCAAATACCCCCACACTTGAACTTTTGCTTGTCCTCAAGCAAAACTCTTTAATATGTGGCTTACACTCCCAAATGGAATAGGTAGAAGAGAAGGTTTTGGGCTTGTCGTAGAGTGTCGGGATTTCCAAGATCTTTTTGGGTTTTATTTTTATTTATTTACACTCCTATTCGTAATGATTTATTTAGAACTTTTCATAAAAGAAATTACTTATTTGGGCATAACATGCCTTTTTAAAATTCTATTTATATACAAGTTCACATACCTCACGGGGAAATCACTCACACTCGGCCGAAGGTGTATTTTTAGTGAATCACTCGAGAGCGGCATGGAACTTATTCCTACCATAGGCTTGCCAAGAAATCAATCCTCCTCCTTTTTAACTTTTATACCTTTGTAGATATCAAGAGGACTTTGTGGGTTAAGGGTTAGGCTAGGGTTAAAGGTAGGTGGTTGGGTAAGTGGTTAGTAGAAAAAGGGCTAAAAGCGTAACAAGTGTCGGTTTTCGTATTTTTTGCAACTTTTTATTTTGATGAAGCTTTTATTCAAACTAAGTTATTTTTGATTAACTTGTTTGTTTATTTTCTTTTTGCTTCATCATTATCACACTTTTTTTTTTTTTTTTTTACGAAGAACCGAACTTGTTACTAAAATAAAGGGTTAAAAATGAAAAAGGTTTTGGTGGGTAAAAGGGTTTTTGTTTGGGTGATGAAACGAAAAGGTTTAGGCTCAAAGGGGCTAACTAGGGGGATTTTTGGGTAGGTGGTAAAAGAAAAAGAAAAATAATGGTGTAGAAATAAAAAGGGTTAGTCCTAATGCCTCCATCATTTACTTACTCGGGTTTAAGTTGATAAGGACCGGGAATGTATTGTCATGGCAAGTTCTAGAGTCGTAAGAACCAAGCGGCTATTCACACAAGAAACGAAAAATGAGCATTTAGTCAAATGATGTGTAATTGTGTGCTCAATAAAGGCTCAAAACTCACTTTTGTGGGAATGGGTTTTTATGTGATCAAGTATATATAATCAAATTTTAAATAAGTTTGCTATGCCTTTTCATAATTTTCTTATGTTGGTTCTTTTTATCACTACGCTATCGGTTGTAAATTTGTAAAAATATAACCTTTTTGAGAACTTGAATTTTCCGAGTTAAACCTAGACAAGTAAAAAAATGAAATTTTTGAAAAAAATTTGGGGTGATTAGCGGTTCCAATAGAGTTTTGTGTAAGGCTTGTATTTAGGACTTGCAAAATTCAAGGTTTTAGCATCCCCCCCACACTTAAATTACACATTGTCCTCAATGTGTCCCAAAAATAAATTTTTAGGTTGATTAGATGTGTAAAATAGTGTTTAAAAAGCAAAAATTTGTGTTACTGGGCACTGAACACGGCCCCGTGTTGTCCGGGCACGGCCCCGTGTTCAAGTGCCAGTAGCAAAATTAAAATAAGAGAAACAGAAGCCTGGACACGGGGGCGTGTTGGGTGAACACGGCCCGTGTCCAGTTACCTGAACTGGGCGTTTTTCTGCAGGGTGCTCAGCACGGGGCCGTGTTGGTTGGGCACGGCCCGTGTTGAACCTTCTGAAATGGAGAGAATTGTCGGGTTGCCTTGTTCTTGTGCATGGGTTCATTTTTCTCGTTCCCCTTTTCATCCTTTACCACCATGAGTGTGTTTTATTCCTGAAAATTAAAACTAACTAGAAAACATAAAAATTAATCTAAATTAACTAAGGATAGTTCCGTGGAATGCCTCCATGGTGCGCCACGTTTATAAGGGTCCTTGGCTAGACCCGAAGCCTGGTCATATGTTACCCAAGTGGGATGTGTTGCATCCCATGTTACACCGTCGGAGAGCGTCATCCAAGCTTGAGTCTATGACTTTCATGTAGTTGACCGGATCTTCTTCCTCTACTCGCTTTCCACATTCAAATTTCACTTCCTCATCCCCAAACTTCAATGTCAGAGTTCCGTCATTCATATCCACCAATGCTTGGGCGGTGGCTAGAAATGGCCTACCGAGGATGAGAGGGACATCGGTGTCTTCTTCCATGTCTAGGATGACAAAGTCGGTTGGGAAGACGAATTTGTCAACCTTGACTAGCAGGTTCTCGGCAACACCTTGTGGGAATTTGACGGACCTGTCGGCGAGTTGTATGCTCATCTTTGTAGGGCTTGTTGTTCCTAGGCCGAGTCGCTTGAACATTGATGTGGGCATGAGGTTGATGCTAGCCCCAAGATCGGCTAAAGCATTTCGGACGGGAGACTTCCCAATCGAACAAGGGATTGTGAAGCTCCCGGGGTCAATTTTCTTTTGTGGAAGTTTGTTGAGTACTAAAGCTGAGCATTCTTCGCCTAAGTTAACTAATTGCAATGATTCAATTTTCCTTTTGTGAGTGAGGAAATCCCTCATGAATTTTGCATATTTAGGCATTTGGGTTAGGACCTCAATAAAAGGAATATTAACATGCAATTGTTTTAGTGAACTTTCGAACTTTGCGAATTGCTCATCGGCCTTTTGACGATTTAACCTACCGGGGTACGGAATTGGAGGAGTCTTGGTGGCCTCTTGATTTGGTGTAGAAGCCTTTTCTAGCGCAGGAGGAGTCATAGGCTGGCTAGAATGGCTTCCTTCATTTGGCGGCAAAGGAGCATCCTCGGGACCCACGGTTCGATTTCTTAATGTGATGAGATGTACTTGTGCCTTCGGGTTCGTTTCGGTATTACTAGGTAACGCGCCTTGTGGTCTCTCGGAGAAGTTTTGAGCTAGTTGATTTAATTGTTTTTCAACGTTTTGAATGCTAGCTTGTTGATTTCTGAAATTCGATTCCAATTGTTGAAATCGATCCGAGTTTTTCTTTTCAGTGTCAGAGATGAGGCGAGATACAGTATCTTCAAGCCTTTCTCTTCCACCTTGTTGTTGAGAGAAATTTTGCGGTTGTTGAAAATTAGTTCGTTGGTTTTGTTGGTTACTACTATTACCGGGATCTCTCCAACCAAGATTTGGGTGGTTACGCCATCCTTGGTTGTAGGTACCCGTTGGAGGACCTGACGGCCTAGGTCTATTATCCATGTAGTTTACCGTTTCAGTTTGTTCATCTAATTCTTTCATACAACTCCAATTTTCATGTGACCCACCACACCCTTCACAAGCCATAACCGAGGCCGTTTTTGTCATTTCTAGCTTTTTGATTTTTGAAGAGAGGGCCTCGATTTGGGCTTGTAAAGAGGTGCTTTCATCAACCTTATGGGCGCCCGGGGCAATGGATTTATTACCTCGGGGAGTGTGCCATTGAAAATTGGTTTGAGCAATTTCCTCAATTTGGTTATATATTTCATTTGGACGACGATTACCTAAAAGTCCCCCGGAGCTTGAGTCAAGTGTTTGTCTTGTGTGTGGCAACAATCCATTGTAGAAAGTGGATACTTGTTGCCATACCGCTAGACCGTGGTGAGGACACTTTCTTAGAAGCTCCTTGAACCTTTCCCAAGTTTCATATAAGGATTCCCCATCCTCTTGTGAGTATGTATTAATTTCAGTCATTAATTTAGCCGTTTTAGCAGGAGGGAAATACTTATTCAAAAACTTTTGGGCTAGTTCATCCCAGGTGTTTACCGATCCAACTGGGAGGGTGTTAAGCCAAGCCTTAGCTCGGTCTTTTAGTGAAAAAGGAAACATTCGAAGGCGGATGGCGTCATTTGATGCTCCATTGATCCGAAAGGTATCACATATTTCTAAGAAGTTAGTAATATGTAGATGGGGATCCTCGTCCGCAAGCCCGTGGAAGGTTGCGGAGTTTTGGAGCATTTGTATCAAATGCGGCCGAAGTTCGAAGTTGTTAGCCTCGACATTTGGTGCATTGATAGCGGCGCCGAGATTGCCTACGGTAGGCCGTAGGTAAACCATGAGGGTACGTTGGTCCGCCATTGGAATTGGGTCCCCCGAAGCTTTCTCTTGATTTTTAGCTTTAAGTCTTTTTCTGAGAAAGCGTTCGGGTTCTTCTAAGGGTTCTTTTATGTCTCTACTAGAACTGGAGCTCATGCACTACGTAGGAGGGTCAAATGTGGCACCTGGGTTCCAAGTCTTGCAATAAAAACAGAAAAGAACGTTGGTCAGAAAGTTCACCACGGCCCCGTGCTCAGTGAATACGGCCTGTGTTCAGGGCACAGTAATTGATTTCTGGATCCCTGTTACTGGGAGTTGGACACGACCCCGTGTTGCACCGACACGGCCCCGTGTTCAGCTCTCTGTAACTCAGAAAATAAAAACTGCCAGTGATGATGCTGGGCACGGCCCGTGTCTGACCGGGCACGGCCCGTGCTGAGCGCTGCAGAAGCTGAAAAAAAAACTAAGAAAATCCTAAAAAATAAAAAGAAAAAGGAAAAACTGATTAGGCCGTTGATTCCTAACTTTCTTAAAATCCTTGTGTCCCCGGCAACGGCGCCAAAAACTTGATGTGCGGTGAAGTGTTATATATATTAGGTGTATATTTTAAGCCCTTTTTAACACTTATTTTAGCCAAGTTTTAAATTTATAAAACACGATATTTCACTAACACTAAACACACATATGGGCAAGTGCACCCATCGTTGAGTGTAGTATAGTGTTGGTAAGATACCGAGGTCGTCCAAGGACACAAGAGCTTTTAGTACCGGTTTATCCTCAACGTCTAACCAAAATAAAAGTTTAGGAAAAAATGTTTTAAACTAAGAAAATTAAAAACTAACTAAAATGCTGAAAATAAAAATAAAAGAAAAACAGATAGACAAGATGAATCACTTGGTTCCGACTCGTATCTAGTATAACCTTTGATTATTTCCGCACTTTTGCACACAATTAAGAGATTATCTTAGTTATTGTAGTAGGCCCCTCTTTTGGAGGTGACGTTACCCTCACCCCAGTAGTTTGAGTCAGCAGGGATACAATCCTAAAAGGGTGGATTATTGGAAGATAATGAATTAAGTTATTAATGCAGTATTGTGGTAGGCCCCGCTTTTGGCGGTGACGTTACCCTCGGCTAAGTAGTCTGAGTCAGCAGGGATACAGTCCTAAATAGCCGGGTTATAGTATTAATAGTAGTTAACTTATGAGGGGATCAAAGAGTTTGGACCCCCGCCATCCAATACCGTGAAGTATTGAAGGAGGTCCTACTAAATTTGACCCAGGTCCATTGCAGGACCTCTAAACGCTGAACAATGGCAAGACCTTTACCAAACCGTTCCCTTAACCCCCTACCAGGTAGCCAACATATCTCCATATAGACCGTGGAGATATGAATGGTGAAAATCCTTTATTTTATATAGACAGTAAAATAATGCCAAGACACCACGGACAAACGATAAGGAAAGATCACCTTCAACATAAGTAACTAGTTATTAAAGTCATTAATACAAAACCAAATAAAAAGTGCAAAAGATTAGAAATAAAAAGTATTATACTAGACACTTTGTCTTCACCAAGTGATGTAAGAGACTTAGGCAAACATGGCCTTGATTGTCAAGAACTCTTACGATCAATCTTGGATCCCGAGACGACTCACACACTCTACGATGGACAATGGATGATGGTGGTGGATGATGGTGTTGTGATGGTGGTGGGTGGTGGATGAAGTGTGAGAGAGGTGGTGTGCCAAGGGATGAGATGAAATGAATCCAAGCCCTCCTATTTATAGGCTGAACAGAGAGCTGGGCACGGCCCCGTGTCCGCTGGGCACGGCCCCGTGTCCGTCTGACAATCTCTCTCCTCATTAATTGTAATTCGCAATTACAATAAATGCGCCTGCTGTACTTTCGACACGCCCCCGTGTCCGCTGAGCACGGCCCGTGGTGGGCAATAGAAGCTTCTATAGGTTTGTCTTTTCTGCTGCTTCTTGGGCACGGCCCCGTGCTGGCTGAGCACGGGGCGTGTTCAGTCTTCTGATTTCTCTACTTTGCTTTGGAAGGTGCCGTTGAGGGGTCGGGCAGTCCACTAACATTCTTTTTCTTGTATTTATGTTGGATTTAGCTGTCTTTTTGCTTGTTTTGCGTTTTTGAGCTCATTTAATCCTGAAAATACAAAATGAAGACAAAAACACTCTTTTTCCAATATTAGTACTTAAAAAGGGTTAGTTTTATGCCTTATTTGATGTAATTTATATGTTGCATTTTACACACATCAACCACCGCCATAACCTCCTTCCACAACCATCTGTTTCCACCATCACCACCCATTCACCCACCGCCGCATCATCCACCTCCAAACCCTAACCGTCAACCTGTTTATGAATCGCCAGCCACCACGTTTCTTCTCTCTCTAGAACAAACAAAAAACTGATAGATTCACTACATAAGTGCTTCAAAATCACAGAAACTAAAAGGATTCAACACCTAATGTAAATTGAATCCGATTCAATTTCTGAACAAAATCAACAAACGATTTCTGAACAAAAAAATAGACAAAAAACACAAGATGAATTACCATTCTCCTTCTCATTAATCTCTCCAAAGCTCACATCCGATTTCTGAACAAAATCCGATTCGATTTCTGAACAAAGCTCACCACCGCCATCATAACCCAGATCAACTCCTTCATCGTTTACCCCCTTCTCTCTATAGCACCACCACCACCGCCCCCATCTCAACCACCCCTATTTACAGATCTGAAAAGAAAGAAGGATGGAGGAGAGATACAGGTCTTCGTCGTTAAGTGAAAGATGAGGTCGCTGGTGAGTGGGGATGACGTCGCCGGAGTGGGGATGAGGTCGCCGGAGTGGGGATGAGGTCGCCGGAGACTCTTTTACATCACTGTCGCACTCACCAACAATTTGCCAAGAAATCTTTCCCACAACTCGAACCCATTAATCAATTCTTGTTATCTGTTTCATCGTAGAGAGATGGGTGTCGACTGAAAACTTTTGAATTGTAGGGTTTGTTGTTGTCTGCATAAATAGAGAGAGGAGAACAGTGGGCGACGGCTGGTTTATGATGAGAGTATATTTGGGTTTAGGTTGTAGCTTTGGTGAGAGAAAAGTGGGTTGTTTATGGTGGTGGTGGTGGTGGTGGTGGAGCTAGAGTGGTGTGGTGTTTAGAGAGATAGGAGGAGAGAGAGAGAGAGTTAAGAGAGAGAAAGCATAAGAGAGTTCTGATAGAAAGACATTATATTCTTTTTTTTAATTCTTCGAGACAGTATAATATATATATTAATTTTTGAATTAAGAAAATGTTAAATGAAAAACAAAATGACCAAAATGCCCCTGAACTAAAAGACAAAATAGGAGGTTGCAACAGTAAAAAAAATAGGGTTTTTGGATTTTGGACTAAAATGGCAACAAAATGCAAACCACAGGGACCCAGATGTAAAAAAGTTTGAGATTTGGACTAAAATGGCAAAAGTGCCCAAACCACAGGGAACAAAATGGCAGTTTACTACTTTGTATTATAACTCAACCCCTCACTTATAAAATAGAGTAAACTGCCATTTTGGTCCCTGTGGTTTGGGCATTTTTGCCATTTTAGTCCAAATCTCAAACTTTTTAAATCTGGGTCCCTGTGGTTTCATCTTTATTGCCATTTTAGTTCAAAATTCAAAATCCCCCTTTTTTTAACTGTTCCAAAAAGTTTGAGATTTGGACTAAAATGACAATAAAAGTGAAACCACAGGGACCCAGATTTAAAAAGTTTGAGATTTGGACTAAAATGGCAAAAGTGCCTAAACCACAGGGACCAAAATGGCACTTTACTCTATAAAATAATAAACAATATGATTATGAAAGTTACGTAAAAGTTATTTTTCTATGCCTTTTAGTTTAAGGTATATCATGTTTATATATTTGTTTTAAATTCTCAGTTTAAGGGGCTGTTTGTTTACCTGTTAATGAGGCTCTTAATGGTTCAGACCTCTTACTGGTTCAACACTTAATGGTTCAGACTGTTTGTTTCGCGAGCAAATGTCTGAATGGTTCAGATATTTGCCTCTGAATGGTTAAGAATTATACAGAGTCTGAATGGTTAAGACATCTAATCTGAATTGGTCAGACATTTGCCTCTGAACAGTAAAGCATTATACTGGCTCTTAATGGTTCAGACCTCTTACTGGTTCAGCACTTAACCATTTGAAGTTGTCAAACGGCCCCTAAATATAGTTTTACATGAATTTTCCATGGTTCTTTCATAAAATGCTTTCACGAACTATTCACGATCATGATACCTCTAGTATGCAATGCTTTTTGTTTTTGTTGTTTTAGTGCTTTGTGTTTTTTCATGGATGGTGGAAGTGTTTGTACCTTTTTGAGAAAGCTTAATTTAGTTACGGGGACAACTAAACAAACAGCATTGATACACACTATATTCAAACACTTGTAATGTGTCATGCGGACCGTATGGCCTATATAGGTCTATGGAAAAAAATGGGCATATGGGTCGTATGATATGGCGAAAATGGTCATATGGGTAGTACGAGGGTCAAATCATTCAACATGTAAGATGTTTTGACTGACAAAGAAATGATTGATGTGATCACTGACAAACTCATATGGCTTGTATTTTCTCATCCTATCATATGGCATGTATAACCTATACGACCTCTGTGACGTGGCAAGTGAGTTGGTATAAACAAATAATGTATGTGGAACCCTAATGATTGACGTGCCATGATCACAAATCCTAATTCCATAAATGTTAAAAGCCATTCTAATTTAAAATTAGGAGTTACAAATACTTTATTATGTTGATATTGTATTAGTTAAATAAAAATATTCTTGAATACTAGCTCTACTCAATGTCCTCCAGATAGCCTTTTCAACATGTCATGCACCAAAAGAAACTAACAACTAAGCCATATAACGTGTATGACGGATAACAAGCGGTTGTAATAGATAACATTTATACGCGCACACAAAGAGTCAAAGACAATCATAACGAACCAATTTTAAATAGAAAGCTGCGAAAGATCACATAAACACGTGCACCATACATGAGGCAATTATGTAACCATATACTCTGCTTTCTTCCATTATATATAGTTAGTATTTGTCGGTATATGTTTGGTCACAACGTAAATGTTATGGTCTAGGGTAGTTTATTTAGAGTCCTAGATATAAATACTCTTGTACAAACCCTAATCATCATCAATCAACACAATCATAAACTTGTTTGTCACTTGGTAATTTGGTATCAGAGCCAAGAAAGGATCTTTTTTACCTTTTTCCTTCCACAATATCTGGATTATGGTCGCAACCTGTTGGTGCATACGTCTGTCGACTTCGTCTTGTATCGAGTCTTGTACTTAGAATGTTAGATCAGGGCACGTAGTTCGAGAAAATAGGGCTTAAGGGTAATTTCGCTTGAATCATGTAATTTCGCTTGAATCATGTAATTTCGCTTGAAAGTGTCTTTTGGGAATTCCGTGCGAAATTAGATTCCTCTTGAATTCTAATTTCGTTTGGAACATGTTCAAGCGGAATTAACTCCTCTATAAATACCCTTGAAGCGAAATCATTTGTAACTTTTATAATTCCGGTACCGAAGTGTTGCCGACGTGTCTACTGATCTGTAAACTTGTTATAATCAATATACAAGACATTTAGAAGTGAATCAAGCTGTTTTCCAAGTCAATTCATCTGTTTCCGCCTCTTGAATTGATTAGAGCTCTTCTGATTGACTCGTTTGGGTCACAAAACGATCCTACAAGTGGTATCAGAGCTCAGGAAGAAGAGTTCTTGCTAAAACAGCCGGAATTTCTGACTTCTATACCTTCTTTTCAAAATTAAACAAGATTTAACGGTCAAAATGACTTGAATTTCATATATCACATGCGAAACAGTGTTTTAAAGAATCCTTGAGCTTATTGGATCTTAATTCAGCTTAAAATTGGTAAAATTTGTAATTTCGCTTGAAACACAGATCGAAAATGATGACGTCAGCAACATTTCACACGAAATTAGCAACTGATTCCGTTTGAATCTGCTATTCCGCTTGAAAAGTTCATCTGACTTCACACGAAATCACCTAATTTCGCTTCAAGGTGTAATTCCGTTTGAGCCGGTTCACACGAGATTAGTTAATTTCGTTCCAGATAGGTATTCCGTTTGAAAAGGTGTGTTTTCAAACGAAATTACTTATTCCGCTTGAAAGGGTAGTCCGCTCCAAAAGGTTATTTCGTGTGAAAGTTGATTCCGTTTGACAAGTGTTTCCGTGTGAAGCTGGTTATTTCGTTTGAAAGTGCCTGTTTTGTGAAAAGGTTTATCGAATCCTGGAAGATGAATTTTATAACGCGTTTGCTACCCCGACTACTCCTACTGACATTGCTAAGAACATGAACATGGAAAATGAAACTGGAACTTTGCAAAAACCCCCAAAGCTCATGGGCATTGAAGGATATTATGGTTGGAAAGATAGGTTTGAAAACTGGGTTCAAGCTAATCATTTGAGATCTTGGGAGTGTGTTGAGAAAAAGTATGTACTACCATGTACAGACTTGGGAATTGAGAAAAAAATTTATGAATTTACGGATAAAGAACGAGACATGTACAAAGCAGAAAAGATGATGATCAGTTTACTCCAGCAAGCTATTAAAGAAGACATATTTGTATTGCTTCAACATGATAAAACTTCACGTTCAATTTGGGAAGCACTTCGAATTAAGTTTGAGGGAAGTGAGAAGATGATCAAGAGCAAGAAAGCATTGCTAAAGAAAGAATTTGATTTGTTTTCGAGTTTTCCGGGAGAAGATACAAAGAAATTGATTGAAAGATATTGTCACTTAGTACGGTCAATGTCATTGTTAAACATCAACAAAGATCGTGAGGAATGAGTTGACAAATTAGCTGATGCTTTACCTCAGAAAGAGTGGGGTACATTTTTAATGATATTAAAGAATACTGGAGAATATGATGGGTTGACAATATCTCGGTTCATCGAAAAGATTGAAGGACAAGATCTCGAGCAACAGAAGATTGCAAGAATGAACAATCCAAGTCCACAACAAGATGTAAAAATGTACTTCAAAGGGAATGTTCAGAATGTCGAAACAAGTCCAAAAATCCAAACTGCTTTCAGTGTTGAAAACTCATCTGGATCAGTCAATCAAAGTCCAAGCAGCAGTAGTGGTTTTTCTTCATATCCGAATGTTAATCCGAAAGCTTCAAACTCAAGTCATCAATTTCAAAGCTCAAACAGCAACAATGGTCATGTCTTAAATTGCAACATCGCTTTGCATCTTCAGAATGGTCAAAATTTTTCTGAAGAAGTTGTCAAAAGTCATATGGCATTACTTGTTATAGTATTGGAATCATATGAAGGATTGGTTACGGGAAGGATTGGAAATCCTATGTTGACAAAAGAGGATTATGATCAGATAGATGCTGAAGAAATGGAGCTGATGGATATAAAATGGTGCTTAGCGAGTGTATTGAGGAGAGCTGAAAAGTTTAAAATGATTACCGGAAGAGATGATTTCTTAGATGCAAAAGTTTCTACTTTGGGTTTTGATAAATCTAAAGTTACTTGTTTTCGGTGCAGGGAGA
This sequence comes from Helianthus tuberosus, assembly GCA_030545235.1. Lineage (NCBI taxonomy): Eukaryota > Viridiplantae > Streptophyta > Magnoliopsida > Asterales > Asteraceae > Helianthus > Helianthus tuberosus. The sequence goes on from CM060411.1 coordinate 71,097,295, forward strand.
AAGGTCATTTCAAGAAGGAATGTACCAATCGAGAAGCAAGTGAAGCAAAGAATCCGTTTGGTGGAAATGATTATTATCGAAAAGCCATATATCAACAAATTTCTCATCAACCGTATCAACAAAAGGAACCACAAACTGCACATGCGAAAATGATTGTAGAAGCTAATAAGAAAGCTTATTATGGTATAATTGATCAAGATGATGAAAAAGTGGCAGAAGGTTTTAGCTGGGATAAATACATTCCGCCTGATTCAAAAATAGCAGGTCTCATTGCACAAATAGTCCAAGAGCCAGATTTGATGACAGAATGGATGAAAACGTTTTCCAGTGATGAGAAAAATCAATATGATGAATCTAGTTCTTCAGATGCTAGTTCAGAACAAACACAAGTGTTTGATCAATCATCAACTGATGACAGTGATGATGAGGAAGAAAAGCATATTAATATTTCAAAAACTCATTTATCTTTTGAAAGTTTTCAATTTTATTTTGCAGATCGTGTGGAGAAGCTGAAGGAGAAACGAGCAGCAAAGGAACAGAAAACGATGAAGAGTAAAAATGTTGCTCAGGAAAATATTTCTGAACAAAGTGAAGAAATGAAAGTTACTGAACAGGTGATTGAAATTGAAAAGGCAGTTGATGATAAGAAGATAGCAGAAGTTGAAAAGGTATTTGAAGCTGAGAAAGTGGTTGAAGTTGAAAAGATTATTGAAGTGGAAAAGATTGTTGAAATTACTAAACCTTGTTTAAAGTGTTTGGAGTCGTGTAAGCAGTGTGAAGAAAAAGATGAGAAATTGAGAGAGCAAGATAAGATGAAAGAAACATTATTGTTCAATCTCAATTATGTAAAGGAATGATATGATGTGCTGAACAGAACGGTGACTGGTCTACAAAAGACAAATTTTGAAAGAGAAGATGCGTTAACAATGATGAATGCTGTGATGATGTCAAAGCAGAAAGCGATCAATCATTACATTGAAGAATGTGCAAAGCTGAAGCATGAGTTGGAGACAGAAAGAATTGAAAATGAAAGAATTAGAAGATTGTTGCAAAGTTATTCTAGTTCTGATTATTTGATTGATCGAATTTATCCAACTGTTGCAGGTTTTGAAGCATTTCAAGACAAGAAGCCTGAAGAAAAGGATACTGGTAAGAAACAAAGTGCAAATTATAACAAGTGTCCGCCTCCGATCTGGGAAGGTTATTCTCCCAGAAAACCAAATGAGGAGCAAGTAAAAAAGGCAGTCAATATAGAGTTAAAATCTGAAACAACTGACGAGTTACCAGAAAATATTGACATCACATTCACATCGTCTGACACTGATCATGAGTCTGAGTTAATAAAAAAGGTGGTCGATCAGGTGTTGGATAAAGATGAGGAGTCGGAGTCAAAGTCTGAGTCAGGGAGTTCGAGTTCAGTTGACAACAGTTCAAAGTCGTCAGTTAAACGGGTTTACAATAAAGAATTCCTGTTGTCAAAATCTAATTTGTATGATGAACCAATCAAAGTGGCGTATACTTTGAATGATTCAGACAAATTATATTTTGATGAGGAATTTCCAATAAGAGGTGTTAAACCAGAAATGATAAAAAAAGGTTTTCAAACTAACAGAAATTAATATTTCTGAAATAAAAGATGTAAATCTTTCTAAAAAACCGAGATCTTACACCTCAAGGGATCAACAAAGGTTAAACAAGAAAAAAGGTTACAGTTCTGGTTCGGGTTATCCAAAGAAACCAAACCATAACGGTAATTACAAAAAGAAAGGATTAGGTTTTATTCCACCGAAAAATCATAAAAATGAGAAAATTTATAAAACAAAAACTGTATTTGTTTTAGGGACAAGTTCGGAAGAAGAACAAAAGAGCTCATTCTGGAAGCAAACAAACAAAGAGTTCTTTGCTGAAAAAAAAAGTTTATGAAGAATGGAATCTATCAGAGAAAGGAAACAAGAACCTGTTACAGATGTCAAGTGTCACACCCCGATTTCCACGTGTCACCGGTGGGCCCGGTGGGGAGTATCGTGACGTGGTTGGCAACATAATAGTCAAACAACACAATATTTAATATGCACAGCGGAAGCAATTTAAAAGATATAATACAACCGAATTTAATATTGTAATATCAACTGTCACAATATTCGGAAGTTTATCCACAGTAGGATCGAAAATAAAATATGAAACAATAGTTCAACAGACTTCAGGCATCTTAAGCTTGCGAGACTTCTAATGATGCTAAGGAGAAATCCCAGCCAATTACGCTTAGTACCTGCATTTAGTCTTTTGGGAAAATACGTCAGTTTACACTGGTAAATACAATCAACTGACTCATTTTGGAAAATGATTGAAAATTTGGTTTGGATGCACGTGGCATAAACATTTTATTTTAACTTGGGAGAATTATTTAAATATATAATCTTGTGAACGAATTACATGTTCCTTGTGCGTTCAGTAGCCCGGATCAAGTCCGGGTTAAAGATCAATAGACACACCACAATATTCTTTTGTGCACTGACGGGTGTACGCCTACACCCCGCGCTTAAGTCGTGGCCATTTCGTAAAATGATGCCAAGGATATCCGGGACATGGTCATTAACCCCCCAAAGGCTTTAAGTAACAAGACTGTTTAAACGAGCCGATCAAATTATTCAATTAACCACCCAACGATGGAAGATTTGATGCCCGATCAAGCGGTATACTATATACCGTAACCCAAGCCCGTATAGGGAAAATAAGTTAAAAGTATTTACCTGAGCAATGTATAAATCACAATAAGAAAAATGTAGGTAGCTTTTACTGGTACTCCTATTCTGGAACAAAGGTTTATAATAACCTATTAGAATTCTAACGGGACTTTAATTAAGCTTAGGCTTAGACCGGTTAGTTTTAAAGATACGGTTCGTACGCACGATTAAGCGATGACCGGATAGAATGTGATTTAGACCCGACAAGTTCGGAGACTTGTTTAATATGGGTAATTCATACACATTCTGGATTTTGAGATAAAACCAATAAGGTTTGACCCGTTTAGGCTAGTTTATGTAAACTAGTTACATAAACCGAACCGAACGCGTAATAAACGTAACGGGTAATAATGAGAGAGATTTACAGGTTTCCTAAGTTAATATGCTTCATATATGTTGTGACATCAGTAAGATGTCTTTTATTATGCCCGAAATGAATTTAATCACAAACTATGCCCCGTAGGGGTAGTTTGGTCATTTTAAAGGTTGTAAAAGAGTTTAAGTGTCAACCTGAGTTACAGGCCTGATGTAATCAGAAAATATACTCAATTTGCTAAGTTATATCAGTAGGTTAAAGTATATAAGTGAAATTTATCTATTATAACCAAACTATGCCCCGTAGGGGTATTTTGGTAATTTCACATAAGCCGAAAAGCTCAAAACTGAAGTCTGAGTTTATCAACCTTTGCTTACTGTTAAAATATTATAATTTGCCTCAAATATCAGTAGGTATCAACCCTTGTATGTTTAATATAGTTATAGCACATACTATGCGTTAAAAACGCTTAAAAAGGTGATTAGATGCCGTTTCCGGGTTTGATACATAAATCTGATATTTTTATATTTCCAGAAGGCTTAAAATAATTTATTTATCATGTGTGATCAGTAGCAAAAGGTTTGGAGTCGTTTAGATATGTAAAACTCATTTTATGGCCCGTAAGGGCAAAACCGACAAGTACCGGATTACGACTATGAGTTATGCTCAGCCTAAAATTAATTAAAAATCTTCAAAAATCCCAAAACAATATATTACATCAGTGGGTAAAAGATTTGATATCGAAAAGTATGTTTAAGTAGGCTATACGCTAAATACGCCGTTTAATTAACATAAAGCTTTAATTTTACGCTAACGAGCATAACTCTTAACCTACACCTCAAACTGATGTCAAATTTTGTATGCAAGTTTATATATCAGTAATTAAGGGTTCTACTCTTTTACATTTCCAAAAATCACGTTTTAAGGTGAAAAGGGCATAATGGTCAACATATGAGCAATTAACGGAATCATGCATATTAATTGGATAACTAATGATCCGAGGTGTATAATCACAGAGGGTTATACTAGCATGTAACCTGGTCCAAATAAATCTCTAAGGCATTTCTAAGACATGCCATAACGGGTCAGAACTGAAAGTCAAAGTATAAGTCAAACTATGCGACTTTCGGTTCCGAACCGGGTCTAAACACGAAATTGTCGGGTTTGAACATGTTTAGACATGTCCTTACACTAATTACCAAGTTATATTAATGATCAAACAGGTTGTATGTGTTCTACATTGCTAATCATGCATAAATTGTAATTTAAACTTTCTGTTGACTTTTTAATTACACGTTTGACCCGACATTAGACCTAGTTAGAGTGGGAATCAGGGGGAACCCTTTTGAGGGTTTATTACCCACATAATTACCAACTTATAACTACTTTTGATTTGAGATTTGACTGATCCATTATTAATTAATCTCGAAGTCAAACCGTAATTACGACGGTTTGACTTTTAGCTAAATAACTAAGCTAAACTCAATAAAAGAAGGTTAAGCAAACTTACAAAAGTCCTAAGCTTGATTAGTGATCACTTGAGAGTGCCTTGGAGCTCCAGAAATGATCAGATTGCAAGAGGAAGGTGTGAAGAACAATGGTTGCAAATCATGGCCTTTTATAGTGAATTAATCACCACAAATCTTTGACACATGAGTCTACAACCCACCACAACTGATTAACACATGTCCCTAAGTGTTTAGGGGGTGCCTAGGGGTCGCACAAGATGTGACAAATCGGTTAAAGTCACGCATAAAGGCCATTGCAGACAACAGCCAAAAATTTCGGAACTGGGAGTCCCTCACGTGGCGCGACGGCGTCTGCAGAAATCAGCATTTTAGATTTTTGCGATTTGATCCTTGGCTCTTCAAACTTCGTTTAGACACTTGTTTCTTGCATTATGAACCCTCATAATTGATCTATAAGGGCTTTAAAACATATACCCACTTTGTTAAGTCCCCGGTTAACTTTATTGTTACCCGAAAAGTCCTAACTTTCGACGTTTACGCTTTAACCCTTCGCACACGAATTTGATCATAACTTTCTCATACGATAACGAAACTTTACGAAATTTATATAGTGGATTCTAGTGAGCATAATTAACAGTTACAAAGCTTCGGGTTTGTCAAAAGGTCACTCAGAGGTATAACTTAAACATGTTGACACATTTAGTCCCTGTAGTATGAAATCTCTTACTTTTAGCTTCGTATGATCCATGATTTATTCGTTTGAAGGTATGAGCATCATGTAGGGTTAATATATAATATATTTATTCACTGTTGACATTTAGAATATGTATATTCACATACTTTCCATGATTGTCAACTTTAGTCCTTCTTAGAACATTCCTTCACACGTTCAAACATATGACACGTGTCAACACTTTATAGGACGTGAATTTTCGAGGTGTTACATCCTCACCCCCTTAAAATAAATCTCGACCCGAGATTTACTGAAATAAATAAGGGTACTTTTCTTTCATCGTGGATTCAACCTCCCACGTGTATTCGGGACCTCTACGGGCATCCCATTTGACCTTTACAATAGGTACATGCTTCCTTCGAAGCTTCTTTACCTGTCGTTCTTCAATCGACAAAGGTTTTTCCACAAAATTTAAGCTCTCATCTATATGCACATCTGTATGCGGTATTACCAGTGATTCATCAGCGAAGCACTTCTTCAGATTGCAGATGTGGAACACATTGTGAATTCCACTGAGCTCTTCAGGTAAGTTTAATTTATAGGCAACTGACCCGACACGTTCGATAACCTCGAAAGGTCCTATGTATCTCGGGCTTAGCTTGCCTTTCTTACCAAATCGCATCACCCCCTTCTAGGGTGATACTTTTAGCAATACTTTGTCACCTACTTCGAAGTGAAAAGCTTTACGCTTCGGATCTGCGTAGCTCTTCTGCCTATTTCGGGCAGCTTTGAGACGGTCACGAATCTGGACAGTCTTGTTCGTCGTTTCGAACACTATCTCTGGTCCTGATAATTGGACATCCCCAACTTCCGCCCAACAAACGGACGATCTACACTTTCTACCGTATAATGCCTCGAAGGGCGCAACCTTAATGCTGGTATGGTAGCTATTGTTGTAGGAGAATTCGATTAATGGTAGGTTCTTATCCCAACTACCACCCAAATCGATCGCACATGCACGTAGCATGTCTTCCAACGTTTGAATAGTACGCTAACTCTGACCGTCAGTCTGAGGGTGATAAGCCGTACTAAAATTCAAACGTGTGCCCAAAGATTATTGGAAACTCTTCCAAAAATGTGACGTGTATCTAGTATCTCTGTCAGAGATAATAGACACAGGTATGCCATGTAAAGCTACAATCTTATCAACGTATAACTGGGCTAACATATCGGAGCTATAAGTATCCTTGATGGGTAAGAAATGTGCTGACTTAGTCAGTCTATCAACTATAACCCATATTGTATCATTTCCTTTCCTTGTCTTTGGTAACTTGGTGATAAAATCCATGGTTACCATTTCCCACTTCCACGTAGGAAGTTCAGGCTGTTGTAGCAAACCTGACGGTTTCTGTAACGACTCTCATCAAAAGTCATAATTATTAAATTAATTTGACTAATAGGAAACCCTAATTGAGACACCCAAGTGATTCTGTACAAACCCTAAAATTTTCATAATTTTCAGAATCAGGATTAGGGCCCCTAAAACTCAGGGGGGGCATTCCCTACTTGACGATTATCCGAATTACGTGCTCTCCAAGTTGAATTTTCAGAAAATGTCGACTCATCTGAGCTAGTCCCACACGTGGCAACAATATAGGCATTTTGTATACCTTACGGACCGTAAGGTCATTAAGCTTACGGTCCGTAAGCTTGGCAAAAATTGTGTATAAATTCAGAACATTGGCACTTGCTTCTGTACGTTAGTTCGACGAAGAAATTCACTTCAGGCGCGGAGATATCATCCAAATACTCACAATTAACACACACAGGCACTAAATTGAAGCTGCAATCAGGGTATTAGCACAATCGCTGCTACGATTCATTCTCCGATTGATCCAAATATCCAATGAATGTTTAAGTGCCGCCCACATTAGGGTTATACTTTATCGTTCGTCATTAATTTGACGGATTGTCGTTAATTCGATAGGTAAAGTATTATACTTTATCGTTCGTTGTTAATTCAACGGATCATCGTTAATTCGATGGGTAAAGTATTATACCTTGTCGTTTGTTGTTAATTCAACGGATCATCGTTAATTCGATGGACAAAGTATTGCATTTTGTCATTCGTTGTGAGAATTTGATCTCGTGAGTTATCGTAAATGCTGGATTGATTACTAATTCCAAATTATGTGCTATTGAAATTAGGATAAAAGGCTAATCAGTAGGCTAGGCTCTGCCCGTATAAATCTGCAATGTGAGTCATTCTTCTTTTCTCACAGTTTGTGAGTCAATTTTCTTTTTATCAAATATTTTACAATACCTCAAATTATTTTCAAGGTTATAATTACAGGGACTAAGTCGTGGATATCTTGAATTACTGGTTAGTGGGGTATTGTGCACATTACTAATTTCTCCCAGTTAGGTTCATTGACCTACTCGGGATAATCACTGTTGGGTTCATTGACCTACAGCGATAATCGTCACTATTTAGGTTCATTGATCTAAATAGTGGTATGACCATCGTCACCATTGTGACTTGTCACCATTGTGACAGAATGCCAGATAAAAATAAGATAGAAGCCATTGTAATCGCTCTTATGCTGTAATTGATAACTATGCATCATTATGCAAAATAGAATGATTCACTCAGTATTTTCCGCTGACAAAATCTTTTTCAAACATGTTTCAGGTGATCTGTTGTAAATCAGGAAAAGTGCTGTGGAGCATTTCAAGCTTAAGATAGTGGCTCATTATAAAATAAAGCAATAAGTTTTGTAACATAACAATTTCTTAGAAAAATCATACTATTGTAAATTATCGGGGTTTTATCCCGAATTGTGAAATAAAATAATCGGGGAAAAATTTTAGCTTTAAACGATCCTGTTTCCGCTGTAAAACTCAATTAAATAAATACCGCAGTATTTTCTGCCGCGGCTCTTGAAACGGGTCAAACCGGGTCGTGGGCCGTGACAGAAAAAGGTGGTATCAGAGCCACTGGGTTAAGCTAATTAAGTATTTAGAAATACTTAATTTTTCCTGATTACTATTATGTGATTATGTGTTTTATTAACTGGCTATTTGTTAATTTTAATATGAGCAGATTTTTATATATATTGTAATATTTGTTGCTCTATCATCGAAAAACATTATATATAAATTTATTTGATTAATATATGGAATTACCTAATATAGTATTACTATATTGTGGTAAAGAAATAATTTTTTTTTATGTTTGAAATATACTCTTATTTAAAATTATTGTTTAGTTATTTATTATTAATAATTTTATTATTAATAATAATATATTAATAATAGTAGTATTAAGATTATTTTTAAATACTAAGGTTATTATCAAAGGCAGATATTGGATAACCTAGCCTTAATTAGGCATGGACTGATCACCTATGCTTAAACAAGGCAGCACTAACCAATATCCACCATGATAATGACTAGTTAATTAAGTCATTATACTTATTTAGTATATAGATTTTATATGTTATCTACTGTGATAGTAAATATAAATCTTTAAATATTCTGATTTAAAGTTTAGTATTTTTATTATCTACAGTCAAGAAAATTTATAAATAAATTACAAATAAAACCTAGTATGTTTTAATTTGTATTTGTTTTGGTAGTATGAAATACTATTTAAAAAGTTGTTCTATAAAATTTTATTATGAATTAGTAATTATGTGTATGTTGCTAAACAGTATGAGTAATTTGTCGGAAGCTCTTCAGAATTTAAATCTCTATCCAGTAAGAATAGAAGTTTCCAGAGATTTTAATAGGTATATACCAGATATAGAAGAACCTATAGAATTCAATGCTTTACCTCTCGAGAAACCTAAGCTTAAGAAAATGGAAATTGGGGAAAGCTCTAGGCAAATTGAAAAGTTACCATCTCAAGAAGAATTAGATTTTATAATGGCAACAGATGATACTATTGAGCCTGTTAATGAAAATAATTTTATGAACTTAGAACCATCTATTCCAAATTCTTCGAATCACTGGAATATAGACGAATGGTTAGATAATGAAATACTGTTACAAAACCATCCCTATAGGCTTTTTCCTAAGTACAATCCAGAACCTTTACCAAATTTACCAATAAGTAACGAGAATAGGATTGAATTCCATCATTTTGACAACATGGATGCTGGGAATAGGATCCAAGAGACTTTGGGACAGATCTCCTGGAAATATGATGAGAAGAAACGCCGTTACTAGAACATCATCTGATAAAGGATAGGGGATTATGAAACTGTGGTTGTGTAATAGTAACAGTAAAATCAGTATGTGTAAAATAAATAATAAAACGGGTGTATATAGAAACATGATATAAGGAAATATTAGAAAAGTTACAATTTTGTTTGTATATTCATTTATGTGATTATGTGCAACTAAATTGTGACATTGAATTATTTCCTTTATACTAATTATATATCTATAAAAAAAAAAAAAAAGATATCAGATGGAAAACGCTAATAATGAACCAGTCAATGAGGGTAATCAATCTGAGCAACAATCGGGGAATCAATATGTGACTAGGCAAGATATAGAAAATATCATTGCTCAAGAGATAGCCAACACTATTCCAGGAATAGTTGCTCAAGGGATAGCCAATGCTATTCCAGCAATCATTGCTGCTGTTAAAAATCCAATCAAACCTCAACAAGTTGTTCCTAGTAAACGCATTTCTGAAGATAATTTCAGTAATAGCGTAAATGGAGGCGATAATCATGTTAATCATGATAATGAACCACGGCAAGCTCCGCTCCCTAAGAAAAGGAAAGTTGCAACGCCTGGTTGCACTTACAAAGAATTTCTTGCTTGTAAACCCACTGAGTTTGCAGGCAATGAAGGAGCGACTGCAGCACTGCGTTGGTTAGAGAAAACCGAGGCAGTAATTGCCATAAGTAAATGTGCTCAGGATGATCAGGTCATGTACGCATCAAACCTTTTCAAAGAAGTGGCGCTAGAATGGTGGAATACGATGTTACAAGCAAAAGGAAGAAGGATGGCATATGCTATGGACTGGGAAGAATTTAAGAGCGTTGTAGAAAGAAAATTCTGTCCTGAGTATGAAAAAGATCAAATGGCAAATAAGTTTCTAACCCACCGGATGGTGGATGTAGATTGTCGAGGGTATACTACGATATTCTTCGAGTATGCTAGAGTAGTACCAACCCTGGCTTCGCCAGAACCGGTACTTATTTCTCGTTATATTTGGGGATTAATTTCCGAAATTCGTAATATCGTCAAGGCTGCGAAACCTCGCACAATTGATGATGCAGTAGAATTAGCTAATACTATGACTGATGAGCTAGTACGGACAAGAGAAGAAAATAGAAGGAAGGAAGTAGCCCAAAAGATTACCCAAGAATTCAGTTCGGGTAACCATAACCATTTCAAGAAAGGAGGGAATGGGCAATATTCTACTAGTCCATTTTGCAATTTTTGCAAAAGGAAGCATTTTGGAAGATGCAAAGGATATTGCAATTTTTGCAAGATTCCAGGGCATCAAGAGGAAGACTGTAGGAGGAAGAAATTTTCAGTTTGCTACAACTGTAGAGAAACTGGACATCTTAGGCCAGATTGTCCAAAACTGAATAAATCATTTGACAATCAAGTCAAACCAGCAGAAGGAGCAAAAAGGAATGCAAGAACCTTTCAGCTAACTACTCATGAAGCCGAGATGATTCCAGATGTGATAGCCGGTATGTTCTTAGCTTACAATGTTTACATGAAAGTATTATTCGACTCTGGTGCAAACCAAAGTTTTATAAATACTTTACTCTGCCAAACTCTTAACTTACCGTTAACCAGCATTAGATAAATTTCTATATTAGAAACGGCAGATGGGAATTCAGCTAAAATAAATAAGGTTATGCAGAACCTAGAAATAAGTTATAAGTTTTCTGCAATCCTATTGTCTATGAAATTAGTTGAGTTCAATGATGTGATCATTATCTGTGATCAGAATTTCTTAGAAATTCAATCAACCATCGGAGAAGTAATTATGATTACAGGAGATAAACCATGTAAGCCTATGAAGTTCATATCAGTAATGGAAATTGCTAATTATGAACGAAAGCAAGGAATAGTATATATGATTTCAGTAAATCATTAATACTAAAGATACAGAATTTAAGGAAATTTCTGTAAATTTAGAATAACCAGATATATATTCCAGAAAATTTACCTGGATTACCACCAGATATGAAGATAGAATTTAGGATTTATCAAATTTCAGGAATTTTTACCGATAAAACCAGGAAACCTTATCGGTTAGTATGATATTGGTTGTTAAGAAAAAGAAAAGCTTTACGCCAAATTTTCGAAGAATAAATTTTGGCTGAAGTGCAATTTTAGGTCATATGATGAATCATGAAGGTATTCACTTAGATCTTGCTTAGATAGCAGTAAATTACCAAATGGAAGATTCGGTAAACCGCAATGGAAATTAGGAATTTTGTAGGTTTAGTAATATAGACAGTTTATTAAGGAATTTTCAAAATAGCTATACCATTAAATTAGTTAACCTCTAAAACGGTTAAGTTTGATTAGAGAAGAAGAAGTTTTTAGGATATAAAAAACATAAATCCTAGCCTTACCAGAAGGAACAGAAGATTTTGAAGTATACGGTAATGCTTCAAAGCTAGGGTTTGGATATTCCTTAATGCAACGCAAAAAGGTAATTGCGTATGCCTCAAGCCAATTGAAAATGTCCGAAGAAAACTATACCACTCAAGAGTTAGAATTAGGAACCATAATTTTGCCTTAAGATTTGGAGATATTATCTGTATGGAAGTAAGGATACTATCTATACGGATTATAAGAAGTTAAGATATATATATATTTAGGCGAAAAGAATTTGAGGCAAAAGAGATGAACGAAAATCCTAAGTAACTACGAGTGTGATATTCATTATCACGAAGGAAAAGCTGAAAACGGCAATAGATAGTCATAAGAATTATGCAGATAATAGATAAAAGCCGTTGGAGTTCGAGTTGGAGACAAAATACTATTAAAAGTATCTCCTTGGAAAAGAGTTGTTAGATTCGGTAAGAAAGGAAAGCTAAAACCAAAGTATGTAGGATCATTTCCAGTAATTCAACATATTGGACCAGTTACTTACAACTACCAGGAAGGTTAGTTGAAACACATGATATATTTTATATATCCAATCTCAAGAAATGTATATCAGACGAATCTTTGGTAATACCTTTCCAAGATATAAAGGTAAACAAATAGTGTTAAGTAATGTAGGATTCAAAGACAGGATCCTAATATACTTAGGAACTGGAATCAAAAAGGAAGAAAAAGTATCTTCAATTATTCCAGTAAATCTCGAGGACGAGATTTTTATTAAGTTGGGGAGAATGTAACGACTCTCATCAAAAGTCATAATTATTAAATTAATTTGACTAATAGGAAACCCTAATTGAGACACCCAAGTGATTCTGTACAAACCCTAAAATTTTCATAATTTTCAGAATCAGGATTAGGGCCCCTAAAACTCAGGCGGGGCATTCCCTACTTGACGATTATCCGAATTACGTGCTCTCCAAGTTGAATTTTCAGAAAATGTCGACTCATCTGAGCTAGTCCCACACGTGGCAACAATATAGGCATTTTGTATACCTTACGGACCGTAAGGTCATTAAGCTTACGGTCCGTAAGCTTGGCAAAAATTGTGTATAAATTCAGAACATTGGCACTTGCTTCTGTACGTTAGTTCGACGAAGAAATTCACTTCAGGCGCGGAGATATCATCCAAATACTCACAATTAACACACACAGGCACTAAATTGAAGCTGCAATCAGGGTATTAGCACAATCGCTGCTACGATTCATTGTCCGATTGATCCAAATATCCAATGAATGTTTAAGTGCCGCCCACATTAGGGTTATACTTTATCGTTCGTCATTAATTTGACGGATTGTCGTTAATTCGATAGGTAAAGTATTATACTTTATCGTTCGTTGTTAATTCAACGGATCATCGTTAATTCGATGGGTAAAGTATTATACCTTGTCGTTCGTTGTTAATTCAACGGATCATCGTTAATTCGATGGACAAAGTATTGCATTTTGTCATTCGTTGTGAGAATTTGATCTCGTGAGTTATCGTAAATGCTGGATTGATTACTAATTCCAAATTATGTGCTATTGAAATTAGGATAAAAGGCTAATCAGTAGGCTAGGCTCTGCCCGTATAAATCTGCAATGTGAGTCATTCTTCTTTTCTCACAGTTTGTGAGTCAATTTTCTTTTTATCAAATATTTTACAATACCTCAAATTATTTTCAAGGTTATAATTACAGGGACTAAGTCGTGGATATCTTGAATTACTGGTTAGTGGGGTATTGTGCACATTACTAATTTCTCCCAGTTAGGTTCATTGACCTACTCGGGATAATCACTGTTGGGTTCATTGACCTACAGCGATAATCGTCACTATTTAGGTTCATTGATCTAAATAGTGGTATGACCATCGTCACCATTGTGACTTGTCACCATTGTGACAGAATGCCAGATAAAAATAAGATAGAAGCCATTGTAATCGCTCTTATGCTGTAATTGATAACTATGCATCATTATGCAAAATAGAATGATTCACTCAGTATTTTCCGCTGACAAAATCTTTTTCAAACATGTTTCAGGTGATCTGTTGTAAATCAGGAAAAGTGCTGTGGAGCATTTCAAGCTTAAGATAGTGGCTCATTATAAAATAAAGCAATAAGTTTTGTAACATAACAATTTCTTAGAAAAATCATACTATTGTAAATTATCGGGGTTTTATCCCGAATTGTGAAATAAAATAATCGGGGAAAAATTTTAGCTTTAAACGATCCTGTTTCCGCTGTAAAACTCAATTAAATAAATACCGCAGTATTTTCTGCCGCGGCTCTTGAAACGGGTCAAACCGGGTCGTGGGCCGTGACAGTTTCTGATGCTCGGCTTTGACTTGCGCACATGTCAAGCATTTAGCTACATAGGTGGCTACAGACTTTTTCAAGCCTATCCACCAATAATTTGCCTTTAGATCCTGGTACATCTTATGAGCTCCAGGATGAACGGAGTATTTGGAACTATGGGCTTCCTGGAGGATGACATCTCGAAGTCCTCCATAAATTGGAACCCATATTCGTCCATTTAATCTTAGAATTCCGTCCTTGCTAAGAGTTAACTGCTCCTCAGTTACTCCTAACTTTTCATTAGGATAGTTAGCTTCCAGCACAGCTTCCTTCCGTGCAGCTAACAACCTTTCCATCAAATTATTCTTTATCTCCATGCGCTTGGCATTGATTCGGATGGGTTTCACCCTCTCCTTTCGACTCAAGGCATCGGCGACTACATTCGCCTTGCTGGGATGGTATCTTATTTCACAATCATAATCATTTAAAGTTTCCATCCAACGGCGTTGCCTCATGTTTAATTCCTTCTGATTAAACAGATGCTGGAGGCTCTTGTGATCAGAATAGATCACACACTTGATTCCATAAAGATAATGCCTCCACAGTTTTAGTGCGAATACAACGGCACCCAACTCCAAGTCGTGGGTGGTGTAATTCTTTTCATGCACCTTTAACTGTCGTGATGCGTAGGCAATAACTTTGCCTTTCTGCATAAGCACGCACCCCATGCCTGTGTGCGATGCATCGCAGTAAACCACAAAATCTTCTATTCCATCTGGCAATGTCAGTACTGGGGGGTTGCTCAACTTTTGCTTCAGAATATCAAAGGATTCTTGCTGTTTAGGGCCCCAAACGAACTTTACTTTCTTCTTGGTTAAGGAAGTTAGGGGTGCAGCAATCCTTGAAAATTTTTCGATGAAACGCCTGTAATATCCTGCCAATCCCAGGAAGCTACGAATCTCTGTAGGCGTCTTTGGTTCTTGCCAGTTCATAACTGCTTCAACCTTAGCGGGATCCACTTGGATACCACGCTCACTAACCACGTGTCCAAGGAATTGGACTTCTCGAAGCCAAAATTCACACTTGGAGAATTTGGCATAGAGCTTCTCCTGATGCAGGAGCTTGAGAATACAGCGAAGGTGTTTCTCATGGTCAGCTTGATTCTTCGAATAGATAAGAATGACGTCGATGAAAACGATGACGAATTTATCTAAGTAAGGTTTGCAAACGCGATTCATGAGATCCATGAACGTGGCTGGTGCATTGGTGAGCCCAAAAGGCATCACTAGGAACTCGTAATGACCATAACGAGTCCTAAATGCAGTTTTGTGCACGTCTTCATCTCTAACCTTCAGTTGATGGTAGCCTGACCTCAAGTCAATCTTCGAGAAATAACTTGCTCCTTGTAATTGATCGAACAAATCGTCGATCCTGGGAAAAGGATACCTATTCTTTATCGTGACCTTATTAAGCTCACGATAATCTATGCACAGACGCATCGATCCGTCCTTCTTCTTGACAAACAGGACTGGCGCTCCCCAAGGAGACGAACTAGGTTTAGTGAAACCTTTAGCTAGCAATTCATCCAGTTGTGTTCTTAATTCCTTCATTTCTGTGGGTGCCAACCTATAGGGTGCTCTAGCAACTGGTGCTGCTCCGGGGATGATATCAATCCTGAATTCCACTTGCCTATCCGGTGGCAAACCAGGTAGTTCTTCCGGAAAAACTTCTGGGTATTCAGAGATGACATGGATGTCTTCTATCTTCGGTTTAGGCTCATCAATAATCACTTGTGCCATGTAGATGACACAACCCTTCTTTAAACATTTTGAAGCCTTGAGCATAGTCGCTTGCTCAGGCAGCCCATACTGGGTATCTCCCCGAATGGTAAGTGATTCACCAGACGGAGTTTTTATTACCACTTGTTTCTTGTTACAGACAATTTGGGCCTGGTTATGAGATAACCAGTCCATACCCAGAACTATGTCAAAACCGGCCAACTTAAAGGGAAGCAGAGACAGATGAAAAGTATGGTTCTTAATGGATATAACACATCCATCTAACATAGTAGAGACGGTTTCTAGGGTGCCATCTGCTAACTCCACCTCATAATTCACGCTTAAGGTTTTGACAGGTAATTTCAGCAATTCACAAAATTTATTATCAACGAAAGACTTATCAGTGCCTGAATCAAAAAGTACTCTAGCATAGACGTCATTTACAAGGAAAGTACCTGTAATAACGTTGTCGTCTAGAACCGCTTCTTTTGCATCCATTCTGAAGACTCTAGCATTAGTCTTCTTGGCCTCTTCAGGCTTCTTGGTGTATTTAGGGCAGTTGGTCTTAATGTGGCCCTTTTCATTACAACGGTAGCACGTTGCGTCTTTCATCTTCTTGCAATCCAAGGTTTTGTGATCCGTGGACTTGCATATTCCACATGCATAGGTTTTTGACTGAGTCTGTGAGTTCGACTCAAGTCTGCACTTTCCAAATTGCAGTTTCTTGCAAATCTTGCACTTGGGCTTCTCACCAGAATGATGCCCATCTTTCCTGGACTCAGATCCTTTCTTGTTGTCACCGTTCCCACGGTGCTTCTTGTTCGATCCCCGTGAACTATCATCTTCACGTTTTCTCTTCTCAGCCTCCTTATTCCTCTGCGATCTTTGCCTGACCGCATCCAAAGTGAGGGATAAAGATATGTCAGCTACACATCTAAAAGTAGCTGGCCGAGAAGCCTTCACGCTTGCCTTGATTTCCGGGGCTAAACCACCGATAAATCGAGCTATTCTTTTTGGTTCCGGGGTTACCAGATAAGGAACCAACCGGGACATCGTGTTGAAGCTCGTTAGGTAAGCTTGACAGTCAAGGTTTGTCATTACCAATGATAGAAAATCAGACTCTATCTTCTCCACCTCATGCTGAGGGCAGTAATTTTCCCTGATAAGGGCAACAAATTGATCCCACGACATGTTGTACAATGGGATTTTTCCGGTGGCTTGAATCAGAGATCTCCACCATGCTAAAGCTTCACCCTTAAAAGACTGCGACACAAACTTGACCACGTCTCTCTCAGCGCATCCGCAGATATCTACAACCGTATCCATTTCATCCAGCCACGTCATACAGTCAATGGCTCCTTTCTCCCCAGTGAAATCCCGGGGTTTGCAGGAGACAAAATATTTATAAGAGCAACCCTTGTCACGGGGTCCTTGATTAAGTATGACCTGCTGAGATGGAGCACTGTGGTGGTTCGAGGAGTGTCGATCATCATCTTTCTTCGATTCATCCTTCTTGGACGGTGGCTTTGAAGGCTGGGTAGATGGGGTCCTACTACGAGTCCCACTGTACTCTTCGTACTGTCTTTCCAATGCCTTTGTAACTGCGTCACCGACCAACGCTTTTAACTCAGCACCCGTTAAGTTAATCCGGGCGTTATCAATGTTCTCCACTGGATGACTATTTATCTCATCTGAGTTAGCCATTTTAATTGAACTGTTACAGAAAACAAGGACAATAGTTTATTTGGGAGTTTATTATGGAATTGCCCCTTAGGGTAATTCATTAACCATGGTAAACAGAGACCATATTTGGTTAATTTATTAATCATATTTATTTAGGATTTCTATAATAATTTATCCTAATTATAAAACAATAACAGTTTTATTTGTGGCACAAAAGGCCTAGTCACATGAACACTTTTAATTTATAAGTTATGATTTCAGAGAATCAAAATATGAAGGTATATTGGCACAATAGGCCTAGTCACAAGGACGTTTATAAATTATAAGCTATGATTTCAGAGAATCAAAGCATGAAGGTTTGAACCTAGTTCATTACCTTTATTTGACAGGGAGTCATCGCTCCCACTGTCTTTTAGCTCATATGGAAATGAGCAGGGCCCGTAGGCACCATATTACCACGTATGGTTAAAATATGATCATCTTAATTGATGATCCGAACCCATGATTCAGAGATCATTAAATTGGGTTAGGAATCTGTGGAAAGATCCTTATATGGAAATGGCGTGTGTGATTTCAAATGAATCACGTCTGCCAGGAGAGTTAACATGTATATACAGATGTTAACAGGGAATTGAATCTTTTGAACAGGTCTTACCATCTTGGCCTGGCCTTATAATGACCCTAGGCTAGGTTTCACTCTTTAAGATCCTTAATAAAATTTAAAGTAGGCAGATTATTTTTTTAAAAGGAATGATTTTAATTTATTTATTTCATATATAATTTATCTATGCACATAATGGCAAACATGAAATTTATAAAACAAACATTCCATTAATTTATAAAAATATTACACGCTGCCCTAAACGGGTCTTTTCAAATAACAAACTTACCCACGCAGGGGTTTAAACAAGGATTTACCCACGCAGGGGCTTAATAGCAAACATACCCACGCAGGGGCTTAATAACATAATAACATAACAGTCCACGCAGGGACCTAAACAATAACATACCCTCGTAGGGGTTTACAGAAAGATAGACCCACGCAGGGGTCAAAATAAACAACATACATACCCACTCAGGGGCTTACAACGATTGGAAGGACTCAGTGGTCCTTCTTGCTTTTTCCTTTGATCAAGCTTGTCAATCCTTGGAAGAAAGTTTGTCGCTCCATTCGTTCCCTGTGAAATTCTCGCTCCACATGGTCCAACCTTTGCAAAATTTCTTCGCGCTCTGGTGGGGAGAACCTTGGTGGTTGCGATTGTTGCCTGATAATAGGTCTTGGAGGTATTTGGTACCCATGTGTTGGGTACCCTATTCCCCATGGATCTCCATAGGGTCCTTGGGTGTTGTAGTTAGCCGCTACCATGTAAGGATCGGCTTCGGCGTAGTTGTAGTTGGTGTGCACTGGCTGTTCGAACGGGTTATACGCCATGGAACCCGTGAATGCTGGAATTGGGTTATCAAAACCCATCGGCGGTGGTTGCGGTGCAACTGGGTGTGAAGGTCCACCCATTTGTGGATCTTCTTGATGTGGCGGGTAGTGGCTGCCACTTGATTGCCGGGGAGAGCTGAAATGGAAGTCTCCTCCCCGTGTAGACATACGCGGTCCAGATCTCCTACGCCTCGGCGGTTGCGGTGGTGCTGGTTGAACTGGTGGCGGTGGAGGTGGTGGCGTGACTGCCACAAATCTTGGATCCTCAGAGGGATCCCGTTGTTGCTGTTGCTGCTGTTGCTGCTGATGAGGCGACGAATGGTGACAAGGTGTATAGTACCATTCGTGCCTGGTGAACATAGCTTGAAAGCTATCTGGACCAACATAGGGTGATCCGTGAAACGAAGAGCCATCCGAAATCTCTATGGGATGGTTCGGCGTACCACTGGCAGGTTCGACGGGGTCCGTATCCTCGTCCATGTCGTCCGCATGATCGCCAGAGAAATGATCCTCTTGCCCCAATGGGTTAAAACCCACTGGTTCTTGCATATAATTCGCCGGGTTAAACCGGCCCCTAAAAACTGGTGTAGGGTCACCTAAAGAATGATGCGATAAGGATCGCTGCAATGGTATGTATGAGGGTTGAGGGTTGTTGGGCTCATACTCCGGTTGTGGCCCATAAGGGTTAGGAGGTGTCGAACTGTGTGAGACCGACCGTCTAGCCGGCTCAAATAGGTTTCTCCGGTTCTGCCGGGGATCGTCACTCTCCGTGGTAGATGGAGCTCGTGCATTCGAAGGTCCAGCTTCATTATCATTGGGGGCGGTGATTGGCCCCTTGCCTCTTCCCCTTCTCCTGAAGAATCTTGGCGGCATTTTGTTAATCCTGTCAATATGGCATGAGATAACAAAACAAAAATATATGCAAAATAAAGGACAACACAAACAAAGTGGAATTTGTCCTATGTTATATGTCTAGACTCGAAAGTTTAGAATTGTGCAATTGTGTAACTGAGATCAAACACAAAAGGCTAGTGTTTAATTCACTCAGTGTTGGCTCTTATACCAACTTGTCACACCCCGATTTCCACGTGTCACCGGTGGGCCCGGTGGGGAGTATCATGACGTGGTTGGCAACATAATAGTCAAACAACACAATATTTAATATGCACAGCGGAAGCAATTTAAAAGATATAATACAACCGAATTTAATATTGTAATATCAACTGTCACAATATTCGGAAGTTTATCCACAGTAGGATCGAAAATAAAATATGAAACAATAGTTCAACAGACTTCAGGCATCTTAAGCTTGCAAGACTTCTAATGATGCTAAGGAGAAATCCCAGCCAATTACGCTTAGTACCTGCATTTAGTCTTTTGGGAAAATACGTCAGTTTACACTGGTAAATATAATCAACTGACTCATTTTGGAAAATGATTGAAAATTTGGTTTGGATGCACGTGGCATAAACATTTTATTTTAACTTGGGAGAATTATTTAAATATATAATCTTGTGAACGAATTACATGTTCCTTGTGCGTTCAGTAGCCCGGATCAAGTCCGGGTTAAAGATCAATAGACACACCACAATATTCTTTTGTGCACTGACGGGTGTACGCCTACACCCCGCGCTTAAGTCGTGGCCATTTTGTAAAATGATGCCAAGGATATCCGGGACATGGCCATTAACCCCCCAAAGGCTTTAAGTAACAAGACTGTTTAAACGAGCCGATCAAATTATTCAATTAACCACCCAACGATGGAAGATTTGATGCCCGATCAAGCGGTATACTATATACCGTAACCCAAGCCCGTATAGGGAAAATAAGTTAAAAGTATTTACCTGAGCAATGTATAAATCACAATAAGAAAAATGTAGGTAGCTTTTACTGGTACTCCTATTCTGGAACAAAGGTTTATGATAAGCTATTAGAATTCTAACGGGTCTTTAATTAAGCTTAGGCTTAGACCGGTTAGTTTTAAAGATACGGTTCGTACGCACGATTAAGCGATGACCGGATAGAATGTGATTTAGACCCGACAAGTTCGGAGACTTGTTTAATATGGGTAATTCATACACATTCTGGATTTTGAGATAAAACCAATAAGGTTTGACCCGTTTAGGCTAGTTTATGTAAACTAGTTACATAAACCGAACCGAACGCGTAATAAGCGTAACGGGTAATAATTAGAGCCATTTACAGGTTTCCTAAGTTAATATGCTTCATATATGTTGTGACATCAGTAAGATGTCTTTTATTATGCCCTAAATGAATTTAATCACAAACTATGCCCCGTAGGGGTAGTTTGGTCATTTTAAAGGTTGTAAAAGAGTTTAAGTGTCAACCTGAGTCACAGGCCTGATGTAATCAGCAAATATACTCAATTTGCTAAGTTATATCAGTAGGTTAAAGTATATAAGTGAAATTTATCTATTATAACCAAACTATGCCCCGTAGGGGTATTTTGGTAATTTCACATAAGCCGAAAAGCTCAAAACTGAAGTCTGAGTTTATCAACCTTTGCTTACTGTTAAAATATTATAATTTGCCTCAAATATCAGTAGGTATCAACCCTTGTATGTTTAATATAGTTATAGCACATACTATGCGTTAAAAACGCTTAAAAAGGCGATTAGAGGCCGTTTCCGGGTTTGATACATAAATCTGATATTTTTATATTTCCAGAAGGCTTAAAATAATTTATTTATCATGTGTGATCAGTAGCAAAAGGTTTGGAGTCGTTTAGATATGTAAAACTCATTTTATGGCCCGTAAGGGCAAAACCGACAAGTACCTGATTACGACTATGAGTTATGCTCAGCCTAAAATTAATTAAAAATCTTCAAAAATCCCAAAATAATATATTACATCAGTGGGTAAAAGATTTTATATCAAAACGTATGTTTAAGTAGGCTATACGCTAAATACGCGGTTTAATTAACATAAAGCTTTAATTTTACGCTAACGAGCATAACTCTTAACCTACACCTCAAACTGATGTCAAATTTTGTATGCAAGTTTATATATCAGTAATTAAGGGTTCTACTCTTTTACATTTCCAAAAATCACGTTTTAAGGTGAAAAGGGCATAATGGTCAACATATGAGCAATTAACGGAATCATGCATATTAATTGGATAACTAATGATCCGAGGTGTATAATCATAGAGGGTTATACTAGCATGTAACCTGGTCCAAATAAAGCTCTAAGGCATTTCTAAGACATGCCATAACGGGTCAGAACTGAAAGTCAAAGTATAAGTCAAACTATGCGACTTTCGGTTCCGAACCGGGTCTAAACACGAAATTGTCGGGTTTGAACATGTTTAGACATGTCCTTACACTAATTACCAAGTTATATTAATGATCAAACAGGTTGTATGTGTTCTACATTGCAAATCATGCATACATTGTAATTTAAACTTTCTGTTGACTTTTTAATTACACGTTTGACCCGACATTAGACCTAGTTAGAGTGGGAATCAGGGGGAACCCTTTTGAGGGTTTATTACCCACATAATTACCAACTTATAACTACTTTTGATTTGAGATTTGACTGATCCATTATTAATTAATCTCGAAGTCAAACCGTAATTACGATGGTTTGACTTTTAGCTAAATAACTAAGCTAAACTCAATAAAAGAAGGTTAAGCAAACTTACAAAAGTCCTAAGCTTGATTAGTGATCACTTGAGAGTGCCTTGGAGCTCCAGAAATGATCAGATTGCAAGAGGAAGGTGTGAAGAACAATGGTTGCATATCATGGCCTTTTATAGTGAATTAATCACCACAAATCTTTGACACATGAGTCTACAACCCACCACAACTGATTAACACATGTCCCTAAGTGTTTAGGGGGTGCCTAGGGGTCGCACAAGATGTGAAAAATCGGTTAAAGTCGCGCATAAAGGCCATTGCAGACAACAGCCAAAAATTTCGGAACTGGGAGTCCCTCGCGTGGCGCGACGGCGTCTGCAGAAATCAACATTTTAGATTTTTGCGATTTGATCCTTGGCTCTTCAAACTTCGTTTAGACACTTGTTTCTTGCATTATGAACCCTCATAATTGATCTATAAGGGCTTTAAAACATATACCCACTTTGTTAAGTCCCCGGTTAACTTTATTGTTACCCGAAAAGTCCTAACTTTCGACGTTTACGCTTTAACCCTTCGCACACGAATTTGATCATAACTTTTTCATACGATAACGAAACTTTACGAAATTTATATCGTGGATTCTAGTGAGCATAATTAACAGTTACAAAGCTTCGGGTTTGTCAAAAGGTCACTCAGAGGTATAACTTAAACATGTTGACACATTTAGTCCCTGTAGTTTGAAATCTCTCACTTTTAGCTTCGTATGATCCATGATTTATTCGTTTGAAGGTATGAGCATCATGTAGGGTTAATATATAATATATTTATTCACTGTTGACATTTAGAATACGTATATTCACATACTTTCCATGATTGTCAACTTTAGTCCTTCTTAGAACATTCCTTCACACGTTCAAACATATGACACGTGTCAACACTTTATAGGACGTGAATTTTCGAGGTGTTACATCAAGAAATTGGAAACATTGCCTGGAATTGTCCGAAGGCTACCTATATCAAACAGGAAGTTGTTCCTAAACTAAAAGAAAAGATTGTTGAGAAAAATGAACCGCCAACTGAAAAATTCAAAGTTTTTAAAAATTCAACATATGAAGTTGGTGAATGTTCAAAGAAAAGATTTTACAAGAGAAGAGTGAATCTTGACAACCAAAAGTGGGTTGTTAAGAAATTTGATATAAAATCTGGCGATGAATCTGATTCCACAAAGTCAGAGGAGCCACAAGTTGATCTAAAAATAGAAACATCAGTATCGCCAATGGATGATGTCAATTTTTCACCATTACGGGCTGAAAATTTTAAACAAAAGGTTGAGATTTCGAATCAATTTTATTCTGAGAAGAAAAAATTTGATGTCGAAAAGGTTTTTAATGGAAATGTGAAAAAGATTTTTGGGAAGATGATTGATGGGAAGGTTAAAGGGGTTAAAGAGTTTTATGAAACTAAGAAGGCTATTTATAACCCAAGTGAAGTTGAGGAGGAAACATCCAAGTTTGGTGAAGTTTGGATGTCTGTTTTTCATATGTGATAAGTATGACTTGCCGGAGCTTCTGGGTTGGTAAGTGTGAAGCAGGTATCGGCATCTTTCTTGAGAAATTCACGAAGATGATTTCGTCTTACAAGTGGTAAATCAGGGACATTAATTTGTACTTGATTTTTTACAAGTGATATTTGGTGTTTGAACTTAAAATTGTTACATTTTTCAAGTGGTTGATAGTACAAAGTGATGAATTGAACCCCAACTTTACAAATGGTAAAATCAACAAAACTAATTTTCCGGAAAAACCATTTTGATTAAAACAAACTTAAGTGTTTTGAAATCTTAATGGGAAAATAGTTTGTTGTAAGGGGGAGATCTGATTGTTTATGTCTAGTGGATGGCGATTTGAAGTGATTCGATATCAGTTGTCACTTTGTTTGTACAGTTTATTTTCAAAGTTTCTTTAAATGTTTTTGCATTTTAGGGGGAGTAAGAATAATAATTTTTAGAAAATCCAAAAACATTTGAAAATTTGAAAAAAGACAAAAACATGATAAAATACAAAAAGAGTTTTGTTGTGAAAAAGAGGAAATGATAGTACATCAGTAGACAGTTACAGTATGCTAAAGAAATGTAATGTTTAAATAGCGTTAAACGGTCTCACTGATGATATGTCGATAGGTTTTTACACATTTAGTAAGTTTTTTTCGGGATATAAACTTAAATTCAAACTTGTTTATTTCATGGGGAACACTACTTGGATATATAGGTAACCCCTGAAATTTCGTTTGAAGGATCCCTCTTTCTGAGATACTAGGTCATTATGCTCAGTGATATCTGGGGTATTATCCCGGGACTTCTGATTTTGCGGAAGCAATGGCCTAGTCCCCGGAGAATACTTTACGCTTGCTTGAAATAAAAGCCTGCCCTCAGCATTAAAAATGATGAATCATTGAAAAATGCTAATCATGTGCTGTTGTAAAAAAGATCCTCTAAAGGGGACCCACCAAAAGTCGAAGCCGTCATCTCTCTGCTGAACGGAAGTTCTGACCTGAGCTCTCACGACCCTCGCATTTAACCCCTTACAGATATCATATGTGGTATACTCACCTGTAAGACTGAATATTGGGATCTGGATATGGGAGTATATTCAAGAGGTGGGACACATGAATGAGTTTAAGTTCTTAATACACCTAATTTATATCCTGAATCAGTTGAAATTTGTGTGAAAATTTAAGTGGATCAGTATATCGACAATCTAAGTGAATTGTTTAATTCTTAATGTGTAACTAAGCTCAACGGTACTTGTGACTTGTCAAAAACTGATATGATTCTCTTACACAAACTCACAAAAATATTGGTTTGTAAATATTTCTTTACTGCATTCTTATTCTATTTCAAAAATCCAAAAAGATTTTAAGTGTGTTTTAGCATAAAATTTTGAAAAATGCAAAAAGATTTTCGACAACTGATGTTGGAAAGCTGATTTTCAAAATTCCAAGTGCTAAACATGATGAGCATTTCGTGAGGGTGAGTCTGTGCTTTAATAAGAAAAGATTTTGAATATTTGCCTACAAGTGGTTAATCAGTTATTAATATTGTAAAATCATTCTGGATAGTACCTGCAAGTGGTATATAAATTTGTCAAATTTTTATATTTGTGAAATTTATTTTGAGGAAGAGAATGTGCAGGTTATGGCTATGAGAAAGCCAGGTTGCGATTCTTGAACATGTGAAAGCCAGACTACGATCCCAAGCAATCCGTAAGGGGGAGTCTGTTAGAAAAAAGGAGTTTGTAGATGCAAGAGACAGTCTTAATTTCTGAGGTTCATGCTAGTTGCTGATGCTGATGAACTTAAGGAATCAAGAAATCTGATCAAGAGAATGGGAAGAGATTTAGAGTAAGGTAAGAGCCAGGTCGAGATCCTGGAGGTTTAGAAAGCCCGAAGACTGATCAAGGCTGAAGACTATGAAGACTCGACACTTAAGACTCATCAACATTCGAGGGGGAGTCTGTTGGTGCATATGTCTGTCGACTTCGTCTCGTATCGAGTCTTGTACTTAGAATGTTAGATCAGGGCACGTAGTTCGAGAAAATAGGGCTTAAGGGTAATTTCGCTTGAAGCATGTAATTTCGCTTGAAAGTGTCTTTTGGTAATTCCGTGCGAAATTAGATTCCGCTTGAATTCTAATTTCGTTTGGAACATGTTCAAGCGGAATTAACTCCTCTATAAATACCCTTGAAGCGAAATCATTTGTAACTTTTGTAATTCCGGTACCGAAGTGCTGCCGACGTGTCTACTGATCTGTAAACTTGTTATAATCAATATACAAGACATTTAGAAGTGAATCAAGCTGTTTTCCAAGTCAATTCATCTGTTTCCGCCTCTTGAATTGATTAGAACTCTTCTGATTGACTCGTTTGGGCCACAAAACGATCCTACACAACCATCGGGACGACATCGAAGCACACAAAGCTCCTCTACTCGGAGCCTTATCCCTAGTGGCGGATCCAAAAAATCCGCATAGGGTAACAAAATTGAAAAAACGTCAATTTTTTTCTAAATTTAACACTGCCGTCGGAGCATCACCGGAGCGTCAAGGGGAAACTGAGGTTACCCCTTGTAACACTATAGGTTCGCCTCTACTTATCCCACCAGATCACATCGATCATTGGGTCGTTTTTGGTCACTCATTGGATCACTCTCTTTTGGTTTCATTGCTTCTTACATCACAACACTTGGCTGCCGCCTAGGGTTTCATTTCTAAACTTTTCGAAGACAATAGTTTTTGCAATAGTAGTTTACGCAATAGTAGTTTTTTGCTATAGTATTCACAACCTTAGTATTCGTTAACCTAGTATTCACTACATTTGTTTTTGCAAACCTTGTTTTTCATAAAGCCTAGTCACAACACTATGGTAACTCTTACTGCTTTTACACCCACTGAGAAGGCGTCACACAACCCTCATAATTTTTTCTTCACTCTTTCCCCCACAAACAATGGCTACTGGGTAACAATGATTGAGTCATCTCTCATTACAAATAATCTTTTTGGTTCATTGATGGCTTAATTCCTTGCCCATATCAATACTTAGCAACTGGAGACGCTTTTGCTACCACCACTAGCAATCCTATTCTTATCACATGGATTGCCAATAATGCCCATGTATGTCTGGTTGTGATCTCTACAGTTTCAGAAGCCTTATTTTCTCATGTTCAGGGCATCACAACTCGTGAACTTTGGTTATCTATTGAACGGGTCTATGCTTCGCACATTACTTTTCAGGAATACACACTTAAGACACAACTTCTTAAGTTTCAAGTGAAAGCAGATGAAACAATTCTTGCCTACTTAAGTCATGCATGAGGATATGCTAATGATCTAGCCAACATTGGTAAGCCAGTTCGGGATAAGGATCTTGTTCTTTATGCCATCTCTTGTATTCGTGAGGAATACCCTGATGTCAAATCCAGTCTACTTACCTGCTTATCTCCTCTTACATTCAGTGAGATTTATGGTCTTCTATGTAATCATGACTAGATGGTAACAAAGCCTCGACAACAAGCTACAACTAATGCCTTTGTTGCTACTACAACTTCTCAGTCCCCACACATAACTTTTGGCTCTTCAATAAATGGCCTCTAAACTTGGTTAGATTTTATATATTGTGATGTTTGGGGCCCTGCGTCTATTTTGTCCTTTGATGGGCATTGATATTTCATGCTTTGTGTTGATCATTTTTCCCGTTATATGTGGATTTTTTTCCTTTACTCAAAATCTGATGTTTGCAACACATTTACTTTGTTCACATAGTTGAACGACAATTTAACACCAAAGCAAAACAAGTTCAAACAGTGGGGTGGTGATTCGGTTTTTGACCAGCTTTTTTACATCTCTTGGATTCATTTACCGGTTATCATGTCCTCACACGAGTGAGCAAAACCATTTTGTCAAATGTCTTCATCACTGTGTTGTTGAAATTAGCCTTACCTTTCTTGCCTAACCCTTAGTTCCTAACCCTTATCTGTAACATCCCGAAAATATATAAAGTTTATACTAGAATTATAAAGTGGGAAATAAACAAGAACAAGCTAACTAGGATAAGTAACCCAGTTAGCTAGGAGTCTTGTAGTAAAACACAAATGAAAAGGAAAAGCCTAAATTATAACTTAAATAAAAGTGAGGGGCTATTGTGTAGAACTTGAAACTTTATAAAAAAAATATATCACCAAACACCCACTTGGGATGTCTGTTCGACCAAGAAACAGGAGGGGGCGACAAGGGGTTCTCACCCAACCCTAATCCTCACAAAAACCATAAATTGAAGGCATAAATCAAGTCCAAATCGATTTCCAAGCATGAATTCATGATCACCTAGTTGAGGGGATCATAAGGTATGTAAAATCTTGATGATTTGAGTTAATTCAAGTTCTAGGTTAAATATGAAAACTTGAAATTTAGCTTGATTGTGTCTTGCATGAATGTAATTAGAAGAGATATGGTGTCTAGGGATGAACCCTAAGTGAAATCTTGTTGAAAGATTGCATGATAATCATAGAGTTTATACCCACCAATGTAGGTGACTAATAAACTTGAAGAAAGCTTGGTAGGCTCTAAAATGATGATTTTGTTCTAACATAAATCTGAATTTAAGAAGAAAATTCAGAAATATTGATGTTAAGATATATGTAGAATTGACTAATTAAAGTTAGTTTAGATGATAATTACAAGTCATGAACTTGGGTTTGTTTATATAAAAATCTGACCCGCTAGGTGTTTGATGGAACGCCTAAGTGAGGGTTTAAAATGTTAAAAGTTGGGTAAAAACGCAGATTTGATAATTGTAGAGAATTATGCGTTAAAGCTTGTGAAAGAGTTCTAAACTTATTATGAATTGAACTCTTTAGGCGAAGAATCCGGAACGTCAAGCGGACAAGCCGGAGGTGATACACGCTTGAAAGGTGTGCTTTAAAGGTACGTAACTTCGGTTTCGTTACAATATACTTAAACAATAGTCTTAGAAATGTTGATGAGATTGTAGTGTCAAATGTGAGTTTGGTATGTCATAGAAGTGACGAAGTTCACTCGACAAATCAAGTGGGTAAAAAGGTTAGTTAGTTATGTTGGTTGACAATATGAATAATTGGTCATTTTGGAACATAAATAAAGTGATGTAGCTCACTAGATAAAGAAACGGGTTAGAATATTGTGGTAAGAAGTTTGGTATATTGATGAAATGGTGAATCCCATTAGACAACCAAACGGGTTAAATAACTGTCGAAATGTTATTGCTTGAAGTAACTTAAACGTCACTAATTAAGTTGGAATTATTAGAGCGTAAATCATGGAATATTGTGATATGCATAAGGTTGACAAACCCGGGAATGGGTAATTATGGTTAGAAACCAATTTTGGTAAATTATACAAGTATGCAACTTGATTCGTACATTGAGTAATTTGATAACTAGAGCATATTTAGTTGCGTTGTAGAATAAGGAGCGTTGATTGAATGACAATGTTTGTTAATTGAAATAATTGGTTAGAAGTCGTTTGGTAGTCATCATAATGGAGGATTCCGTAGATGAGCCAAACGGGTCGAATAATGGTGAAATGGTATTGTTATAGATATTAATAGTTAGCATAGGCGGTTATAATCTTACGAGCATGAAACCATGAGATTGGTAATAAAATGCCGGTGATAATAAGCCCCGGAAGTTGGGTAAAAAGTGCCTATGTTTACTATTAAAAAGTGTAGTAAAATGAGTGTAACTTGAATGGGTCGAATAAATACATAGTGATTTTTAGTCATTCGGTCCGTAAACTAAATTCTCGGTATGGAAATTGAAATAGGCATATTGGTATTGAATTTACAGACGCATAGGAAAAAGAATCACCAAAAACGGACTTACGAGTCAAAAGTTATGCTCATTTGAAGTTGAAAATCTGAGTTTCCGGAGCTGGCAGCAAATGCAGGTTAAAAAACTGTACCTGCTGGAAAATTGATTCTTCCGCGCCACGCGACAGGATCTCATGATCCTGCCGCGCCACGCGACAGGGTGACCGAAACCTGCCGCGACACGCGACAGGAAGACTTTTGAAAAATTGTTTTGTCTCTCATGTTTTGATGCTAGAACTTGTTAGTATGATTTAATTCATTGTCAAAACTAACAATTTAAATGGTTTTGACCCTAGGTGATAATGAGGATCTTACGGATGGCGATCAAGCAAGTCGTGGAAGAACTGAACACACACACTTTTGAAGCTTCCGCAATTATCTATTTTTGTTTTGTAAAAAGTGGAATATGTAAACATTTTAAACTATGTTTTAGAATGTTGTAAACATGTTTAAATACTCAAGATGTAAAAGTTTTTGATAAGTGGCATTTTTCTTATAAAATGCTTACTTTAATTATATATATTAACGTTAAAATAGTATGGGTGTTACATTATCACACATCATCCAACATTTCTCCCTTCGAACATTTCTTCCACCGATATCCTAACTACTATTTCCTTCATGTGTTTGGTTGCCAATGGTTTCCACATCTTCGACCGTACACTCCTCACAAAATGGTTTTGCGTTCCACCTCTTGTGACTTTCTTGTGTACAATCCCAAGCATGCTACAATGTCTTGATCCTAAAACATATCACCTCTATATTGCTAGACATTGTTAGATTTCTAGAAGAAAACTTCCCTATTCAAACTCCAAGTCCAAATATTCCTACCACTTGTCCTTCTTCCAACAGTTACATGTCATTCTCTAACCCGAAGCCATTTCTTATCACCCCGCTGCCCCTTTCATCTTCCTTCTCCTCCTACAAAACCAAACACTCCTCCTACATAACCAAACACTCCTTTGCATCCTATCGTTTCTCCTCTTTCCACTTCTTCATCCAACTCACAATCTCCTCCACCTAATCCTCATCCTCATCAATATCATCCCAACCTTTAACAGATCCCATTGGCTAATCATATCTCCGTGTCTTCACAAATCCCCGTCGAACTCACTTCTTTTACCATTACAAACCAACATCTGGAATGGAGTCAAACCATGGCTAATGAATTTACATCAATTATAAAGAATGGTACTTGGAATCTCCCCCCTCATGTTCATAAAACTAACGTTATTAATTGCTAGTGGGTTTACATGGTAAAGACAGTTTAACATGGTGTTCTTACATGTTACAAAGCTTTCCTTGTGGTTAAAGGGTTTAGGAATCATCTTGGCATTGATTTTAATGAAACCTCCAATCCTGTTGTCAAGTACACTACCATTCGAGTTGTTCTCTCACTTGCGGTTACAAAGCAATGACCGTTTCGTCAGCTCGATGTTCAAAATTGCCTTTTTACATGGTGATCTTACAGAGAAATCTACCTCAATTAGCCACAAGAATTCATTGATCTCAAACATCTGGCCTCAAACAAACTCCACGAGCTTGGTTTCACAGTCTTTCACATGCTCTTCAATCTTTACGGTTTCATTAATCCAAGAACGATCCTTCCTTCTTCACTTACAATAATGGGAAAACCTTTTTATACATTCTTGTCTGTGTGGATTACATCATTGTCATTGGTAACAACACCACTATTATTGATCACATCATTTAGTTGCTCAGCAAAGCCTTTGCTGTCAAAGACCTTGGTACACTTGACTACTATTTGGGGATTGAACTTGTTCCCCAATACAAGACTATTCTTTTGCTACAAAAGAAGTACATATCTGAACTCTTTCAACGAGCTGACTTTATAGACTATAAACCTGCATCATTCCCTATAAGCACCTCACAATCCTTGTCTCTAGAGATAGTCCTTTTATCACAGATCCAATCAAATACTATAAACTGGTTAGGGCTCTACAATAAGTCAGCTTATCAAGACCAAACATTACATTTGCTATAAACAAAGTGTGCCAATACATGGAGCTCCTTCAAAAAGGCACTGGTCTGCTGCCAAACACATACTCCAATATTCAAAGGGCATAATTGATCACGGGTTGCTTATTCGTCACAACTCAGGTTCCTATCTTCAAGCTTCTATAAATGTTCAATGACTAGGATTTACTTCCCTCCGTGCCTTCTTGGATGCTAATTGGGCAGGGTGTCCTGGCCGGATGACCGTCGATCCACAAGAAATTTGTTATATACATGAGTTCTAACCTCATTCCTGGACCGCACAAAACCATAAAACAATATCTTGGCCATCCACAAGATCTAAATACAAAGATCTAGCTAATATTGTAGCCGGATTAACTTGGTTGGAGGCTTTACTGAAGAAAGTTGAGGCAGACACAACTTCTGCTCCAACTCTTTGGTGTGATAATCTTAGGGGGGTGTTTGGCTAAGCTTTTCAACACCTCCTTATAACTTATTGACTTTTACAAAAAGCTAATAAGGAGAAAAAGTGTTTGGCAAACTCATAAGCACTTTTCAAAATGACTTTTTGCATAGGGAGGAAAAGTTAGTTTTGAAAAGGGGTAAATTACACTTTTCGTCCTTTATGTTTGTATCGGATTGCAATGGATGACCTTTAACTTCAATAATTACAGTCACAATCATTTATTTGTGAAACTCATTACACTATACGTCCTTTAACATTAACCTGGTTAATTTTAACAGTTAAATGGAATCATGTGAACCCTATGTGAGGGTATTTTGGTAAATCCCTTTATTTACCAACATAAATAATAACTTAAACCAAAAAAACTAAAAAACAAATACCATATATACAAACATAAATACTGACATAATAATTATCCCCAAATCGCATACCTAGGCTAGGGTTTCCAGATCTCAAAATCAAAGATGAAGAACAACACGCCACATGCATCGATTCTAGTACATTTCATAAACATATTCAAAGACGAAGAACAAGACGCAACAAGCATGGATTCCAGCACACAGATTTGCGATTTCAGAAACATAATATCCTTGTACGTTTCTTGATGAGATCAAAAAGGAGAAGCTACGTTTCCATCTGGGTTGAAAGAATCAATCTCTGAAGAGATCTGACGGTTGGAATTCTCTACTAACGGGATGCTCTCACATGGATCAACAGTTGTGGATAACTCTACCTTCATGTTTTGGGTTGTGAAGCTCAGGTAGTTCAGCTTATGTTGAAGCCATATGATAAGGGTTTTTTGTTGTTGTCGTGGGTTCTTGGATTGGTATGTTGCTTTATGTGGCTGATTTTGAGCTAGCAGATGCTCGGTCGGGCGATATGAAAGTGAGAGTGATTGAATCTTTTCCGGTCAAAGATTGTATATTTTTTTTCCGGTGGTGGTGGTGGGGTGGTGGCTGTGGTGGACCTGGTGGTGGGGATTTATTGGAGAGAGACAGAGAGATGATTTGTGTTTTCTTTATATATATTGTATATTTTTTTTTAAATCTGATTTTTTTATTGTTTAAATTTATATTAGATAAATAAATGAATAAAATTACCAGTTTACCCTCATGTGCAAGGCACATGCCAACTTAACTAAATTTTTTTCACAAGGTTAGGACCAAAGGACGTAGAGTGTAACGAGTTTTACAAATAAAGGACCATGACTGTAATTATTAAAGTTAAAGGTCATCTATTGCAATCTGATACAAACATAAATGACGAAAAGTGTAATTTACCCTTTGAAAAGTTAGCAATGAGTGACTTTTTGAAGCTGCTTATGACTTTTAGTCATTTTACATGAATAAGCTAAGATAAACACTTAAAAAAAAACAACTTATTGACTTATTGGCTTTTCCCACCCCATAAGCTAATCAGAACATTTTTTTTAAAACTCATTTTCAAAAAGTCATAAGTCAATAAGTTCTTTTCAAAAAAAAAAAAAAATACTTTTTGAGTTAAATAAGCTTAGACTATGGGGTATGGGGCGGGAGTTGGGGCGTGGGTTGGAGAGAAACGCCCAAGTCACCACCCCGGGTGGGCTTGGGTTTGGGCGT
This sequence comes from Helianthus tuberosus, assembly GCA_030545235.1. Taxonomy (NCBI): domain Eukaryota; kingdom Viridiplantae; phylum Streptophyta; class Magnoliopsida; order Asterales; family Asteraceae; genus Helianthus; species Helianthus tuberosus. The sequence continues at coordinate 71,131,351 of CM060411.1, forward strand.
GGCCCCTTGGGCGGGAGTTTAAGGCTAGACGTGGGGCATGCTAGCGATCCTATGTGGCCGGCTCTTATTGGCTTGTTGGCTAGGGCATAGCAAGCCATGTTTTTTTTTATTTTAATACACATGGCCAAGCCACGCCCCGCCATACCCCACGGACACGTCACTCACCAGCGGGGGGGCTCGAACTCCACGTGTCAACCCATGCCCCAAACCCCCGCCCCACCATACCCCATGGTGTTTTAGCCAAAGAAGCCCTTAGTGCAACCTATCTCATTGCTAATTCTGTGTTTCAGGCTCGAACAAAACATGTTGAAGTTGATTTTCATTTTGTTTGTGTAAAGGTTGCTCAAGATTTATAATTTTACGTTCCACGCTACAGGTCGCTCTCCACCATTAGCTTCCAGGGGTATATTAGACACTTTGTTTGGTTACAATGTAGATGATTATAGTCTATACTAGTTTATATAAATTTCTAGATAGTAGAAATACTCTTGTACAAACCTTAATAATTATACAATCAATCAGAATCACAAACATTCTTTTTGTCCCTTTCTAATTGTTAGAAACAAAGACAAGTGATTAATTATGAGTACCTTTAAAAGTTTTCCAAGAACCATCTAAAAACTGTGGGCCACCTTTTACCCGACTGATCAATTTAATACAGATGTTTTTACGTGATGGTAGCCAAAACTTGATATATTCACCAATTACTAAATACGAGTGAGGATACTATTATAAACTAATACACTATAGCTATACATATAATTTCATCGGTGAATCGAATTCTAGCAGCTGTTTTTAACATTACTTGTGAAAATATCATTGCGAAAAAAATCATCAAGCGGGTCCAAGGGCTAAAATTGTAAAATGTGGTACTTATTTTTTCAAATGGTTCTCATAATTTAGTTGTCTTTCAACCATCCATCTCTCTCACTGGCGAAACTTGAGATTTCCGACTGGGGGCGAAAGTCACCTGACCTAAAAATTTCTATAAAACCGGGGGTCGAAAACGTATATACCCAAAAATTTATATACGAAAACTATATACTCTCCACTACTGAGCAAAAAGTTCGGGGGGTCGGCCGCCCCCTCCCGCCCTACATAAGCTTTGCCCATGTCTCTCTCTCTCTCTCTATATATATATAATATATATGCGTGCGGGGGATCGCTAGAATGAGAACCACCACGAGTTATGAGAACCACGAGAACCGCGCCCCGCGGGTGGCCGTTGACCACGAAATTTTTTTTACACCTAGATCCGTATATTTTAGGACCGGGTGTAAATTTTGGGTTCAAACGGCGTGCCCGAGGGGGTAGTTTTTTACGCCCAAAGTTTGGGTTTTTTTAATTTTTTTAATTTTTCTTTTTTTTTTTACCAAACTTTGGGCGTAAAAAACTATCCCCTCGGGCGCGCCGTTTGAACCCAAAATTTACACCCGGTCTTAAAATATACGGATCTAGGTGTAAAAAAAATTTCGTGGTCAACGGCCACCCGCGGGGCGCGGTTCTCGTGGTTCTCATAACTCGTGGTGGTTCTCATTCTAGCGGCTCCCTATGCGTGTATATATAATATATGTATATTATCCTAAGTTGTACAACCAAAAAAAAGGAACTTTTTGTACTATTAGTGCAAAATGTTAAGTAATATTATCATATAACAAGGGAGGCATCTCACTTTTCCACAATGGTTTCTGAACAATAAAGTTGTGATCATGTTTCTTTTTTACATCAGAAAACAACCAAAACATAAGTTACACCTTTTGTTGTGATGGACACGTAAAACTTCTCGATTAGCCGCCATCTTAAGGATCGATTCCCTTCGGAAATCATTCCTCACAAGGTGGAAGAGAAAGAGGCCTGCCACTGTTTGGCTTTGACCTTTTGGTTCATGTACAATGTATGTGTATCGACGTTTGTGTTGCGTGTGTGTATGTGTCAGTGAATCTGCATGCTATATGGTTTGGAGTGTCACAAGTGTAAAGAAGAAGAATAGAGCCCATGTTAGGTGATTGAAACATGTTGCTGAAGCTGCAAAAACAGTGAAAAATTACATTAGAATTCACCATTCAATAAAAACAAATATATAACTCTTGTATCAATTTTACCAACTTATTTGTAATGATGAGAAGGGGTAAATAAAAGAGAAAATGAAAGTTAACTAGTTAACTTGTTCACCTTTTAAAAGGTTTGGTTGACTTCATAGCACATGATCATGATCTGGAAACAAAGATAATATATTCTAGCCATGTGCACTCTTTGTGGAACCTAGAAAGCACATTCCACCACTATCTTATAACATTTTAATTTTATTATTACTGTTATTTTTTTTTTCAAAGTGACTAATTAACATAATGCCCCCTAAACTTTAGTAAACTTGAAATTTTCATCCTCCTTTTGTGCCCACAGGCAGCTTAATGATATTGAAAGAATGAGTGCAAGATAGATAAGAGACTTGAAGTAACTTACATGATTCTAATGGCGAAACCGAAACTGGTGGCGATGCTGCAACCTTTTGAACCTCCTTTACTTGATCAACACGCGAGCCATAGGACACAACTGGTAGAGGAGGAAGAACTGGAGGCATTTCTAACTCTTCATACTTTGGTGGAGGACTTTTAGAATGATGATGTGGCACATGCTTACGTGGCGGCCGAGGCAAGACTTTAAACCCGCCACAAGAATGGTCCACTAAAGGTGGTGGGGCATTTGGAAGAGGTGGTAAAGACGGGTCAGGCCCGTTTTGGGGGGCTGGTGAAGAAAACACACAGTTAGAACAAGGTGACGAGGGTGGTGCGTGCTGAGGTGGCGAAAGCGCTGGCGAGGGGGAGATAGGTGGCCCCACAAAAACAGGAGATGGAGCAGGAGAAGGGGTAGGTGCATCAAGGGTATGATACAGATAAGAAGATAGACTGATTTCCTTAACTTTACCAAAAACTGAGTTATCTAGTCCAAGATTTGTTGCAGAGGGGGATCCTGTTATCGTTTCAGCCAGTTGCTTCAATCTTAGAGGCACAAGGTTGCCTAAATCTGACACGATTGATGCTTGAACTGTAACTGGCGCGTCTCTTGTTGAACCGGCTTTGTTGGTTACTTGCATATATACACTCTGTGAAAGAGAGATAAAAACAGTTAATATTTCAAAAATTAATATAATGTATTTAGTTAACATGATTTAGAACATCGTAAACATTTGAAGGTGCGTTACAAAACTCTTGACCCGCAACACCCCTTTGGCCGTTCCATTTTATTCATTTGACCCGTTATTAATGAAATAAATCCTTGATTGACCCGTTTTCATATAAACGTGTTGATGTCATGGTATGTACTATGTAGATATTGGGCTTTGCAAATTTAGGTGTGCTTATACTAATTTAAGACCAAGAAAATATTATATAAAATTATTTATAGTTAATACATTACATTCAAAAAAATGAATGCAGATTTATAACAAAACCTTAGGGGTCAAAACAGGCAAGGCAAACCCGAGACACTTTGTTCACAGTTTTCAGGTTTTTAATTTTTTAAATACTTGGTATGTAAGATAAGATTACAAAAATTGTATTGTATTTATAGTAATCCAACAACTTCCAGAATAAAATGATTTAGGAGGCTTTATGTATCAAATAACACTTTGTGCCACTTGTTTAACCTGTTCGACCCAATTCCTTTTCGCTAACTTTTTTTTTTTATATTTTACATGTTTAAGATAACTGTACGACGAAATCATAAGAGGTTACACATTTAAATCAACAGGTATCAAGAATTTAACAAGAGAACTAAAAATAATAAATGAGCATTTTTTTTACCTCATAAGGCTTTAGGTGCAACCCAGACTTTAGCTGTTCCTTGAGCTCACCAAAGTTTTCTTCTATTTCACGCACGGAATTCGGGAGGGTGAAATTGAAAAGGGCTTGCCTTGGCATCCAGATAGATGGAGACTGCTCAGGGATAACAGTTATCCCACCAGGAAACTTTAGAATATCAAAAGAAGGCGGTTGACCGAAAATTGATGGGGTCAAGGTCAAATTGTACCGTCGACTGAACAAATCTAGTAAAGATGATCTCAATACACTTAAAGACATTGGACTTATTGTAGAATTCATTGGATTAGGAAGAACACCAAATACCACATGGGTCCAGTTAGAAGCACTGGCTTTGTGCATGGATAAGATAGCAACCTGTAAAAGATTTATGAGTATTTATGATGATTTTGCTTAATATGTAGTTATGTTTAATCATACACGGGTCAAACGTGTAAAAAATAGCCCAAAAAGAAACGGGTCGAAAGTTGTAAAAGTGGCATAAAACCTCATGAATCATTTTATTGATAAACTTAGATTTTTATTGGAATATTAGAACTCTTTTAATCATATATTGACATGCTAATTATTTATAAGAACTTGACCTGACCCGTTTAGACGTGTTTTTCATCTCTAGGAAATATGGATAATGGAAATAGCTTCAATTAATAAACCTGTGTGTAAGGAAGACCTATCTCTGAGTAAATATCATACTGTAGTCTTGTGATCCGAGGAAGAAGATATGAAACGGGCTTTTGTAATCTGAAGGATGCCTGTACCGTGGCTGAAATAACAAAGATAGGTTACATCAAGACATGATTATTAAATTAAGATTTAATGATAAACTTTCTACTTAGAATAAGATTCAATGATTCATAGATCATGACTGGTATATTATTTACAAGAATTAATGCTCATATTGTCATAAGCATTTAGAAAGTGCGTTCTCGATGAGTTTTGACCTTTTGTATTAACCAATTTAGATTAGTTTTCTGAACTTCTGAAGCTTTAAAACATTGTTTACATCATGTTTGTAGTTCTGAAGCATTTAACAGAAAAGCTATGAATTTCTATACTTCTTTATAAACTTTTAAGACATGATTTCCAACAAAGTTTTACATGTAAAAACTCAGTTCTTTCAACAAAAGAAAACATTTTTAGATGTTTGGAGACAAATTAATTTCAATTCCTACAGAAATAGACCAGTTGTGGCTTATAGCTGTGAAAATTTTTTAGTGACATGCTAATGCCCAATCGAACCAACAAATATCATAGATTTTAAGTTTTTGGTTTTAAAAAGCGCGAGGTTCTCCGAGGCATTTTGGTCTCAAAAGTCGAGGCGCAAAGCGAGGGCTTGATGTACGAGATGCATTACTTTATGTACATGAAGCACCGCCTCAAGGCATTTTTCCAACCACCTCTCGCCTAACCGCATTTTAAAACCAATCTTGTGTTTGAGAATTATATGGTAAGAAAATCTTAATAAGTTAATTTAAAATTAAAACAATTTGATAATCCTAATTATCCAAGGGCACATGAACTGATGAACATATGCATTTATATCTCCAATTAAAGTATTTGGTAGAAACTTTGAATGCTATAAATATCATATAGACAGTTCCAGATCATTACCTAACCATCAAATCAGAAATTAAGATGTTATAATAAAGCACAACAATAACTATCAATATCCATCTACCAATTCCAGCAAATTCACTGGTTTAAAAAAATTTAAATCATCATCAACACCATATATCACTAATTTTTTTTTTATTTTTTTAATTAAATTTTCCTAATAGGCAGATCCAATCTCCAAACCATCACAGAAAATATTATAATTAACACTTGTTAGATCACAATATCTTAAACACAAAATTCAAATTCAAAATCACAAGTCAAACAGAAAAATGTAATTATCATTTGTTAAATCACAATATCATAAACACAAAATCAAATTCAAGTTCAAATTTAAATCATAAACCAAACAGAAACATTAATTCACAAAAATAACAAAAATAAAATACTCACCACTATGCTTGATTTCAGCCTTTGCATCAAATCCAGATTGTCTATGATGCAAATGAACAACCGAAAAAACCGCGGTCAAGATAACAGAAACACTAAGGAGCAAAACAAACACACACTTGAAACTAAACAACCGATGGATTCCGAACAAAAACCGATCAAACAAAGAAGATCCAACATGATGAATCTGCTCCTGCTGGTTGTGAATAGGCAACTGAGGTTCAGATTTTCCCATTTGCAAAGCATCAGTGCACAAGTTGTTATCTTTTTGTGTTGTGTTGTTGCAGTTGGAATATGAATAATTGGAATATGAATGTTTGTAGTAATAATAAGCAAGGGGAATTGATTGAGTTTGAAGGTGTGTAGGATGATGAGAGACTAACCACAGGTGTTGTTGATGGAACACATTCTCTCTCTCTGTGTTTGTAATGTAGGTTTGGCACAACTGTAACTAGCACTTAGGAGGAAGCATCTGATCTGATTTGTACCACTACAACTATTTTGGCTTTTTTTTTAAAGTTGGTTTTCAAATTTTCCATGTGGGATTGTAAGTTAAGTGAATTATGAAATTGCTCAAACTACCCTTGATGTTACAAGTAATTGAAATCACTACCCTTCACTTTTTATTGTATGGATTTTCGTTAGAGACGGTTAGAGTTGTTCAAAAAGGTTGTGATTCGATTGAAAAAAGGTCGTTTGGAATTGGCTTGCTTGTTTGGCTCGTTTATAAGTTTAGTCAAAATTTTAATGTTTATAAGTTATAGCTCAATACTATTTATAAATAAGTCTATGTAACATAATCTTTGAGTCCACTTGAGACAGCCTTAATATTAGTTTTAATATTATTATTTTAATTTTTATGAGTTGGCCTAAGTTTTTTTTACTAGCCAAATTCAAGCTCAAAACTATAGCTTGTTTGACTTCGAGCCCAAGCAAAGGTTTGGTTCGGCTCGTTCATATCCCTAGTTTTGGTTCATGTACTATTTTATTACATTTGTTTTACTTGTTATAACTTTTTTGTTTTGTCTTAAATCATGTCATACAAAACACGACATTTATAAAATTGGGGTATTGGATTTTAATAATCCCAACTTTCAGCAATTGGCCGATAATAATCCCAACTTCAAAAATAGCCTACAACACTCCCAACTTGTAACATTTTGGCCACCAATGATCCTTTGCTAACTGGGTTATAACCCAGTTAGTTTTTTGCTGACTAGGCTGCTGACGTGGCACCATCACCACCTCCGGTGACCTGCAACTTATTCCGACGACCCGTTTTACCCCTGAAACCACCAAACGAGACCACCACCAATCATCTCCGACCTCCTGTAATCTTCTCCGCTGCTCAGAAGTTCAAAAAACCCAACTCTGGTGACCTGCAACTTATTCCGGCGACCCGTTTTACCCCTGAAACCACCAAACGAGACCACCACCAATCATCTCCGACCTCCTGTAATCTTCTCCGCTTCTCAAAACTAACTGGGTTATAACCCAGTTAGACAAGGATCATTGGTGGCCAAAATGTTACAAGTTGGGAGTGTTGTAGGCTATTTTTGAAGTTGGGATTATTATCGGCCAATTGCTGAAAGTTGGGATTATTAAAATCCAATACCCCTATAAAATTTGATTGCTGAGTGGCTATTTGAAGAACTAAGACATTGGAACTTCTATATTAGTAAATTTTATATAATACAGAGGAAGAAATATTTTATTACATTTGTTTTACTTGTTATAACTTTTTTGTTTTGTCTTAAATCATGTCATACAAAACACGACATTTATAAAATTTGATTGCTGAGTGGCTATTTGAAGAACTAAGAGCATTCACATTGGAACTTCTATATTAGTAAATTTTATATAATACAGAGGAAGAAATATGTATATAGCAAACATATATTCTTTTCAAGAATCGTTAAACAGTTAAAGTATAATAAATTTGGTTTCACATATTAGAAAGTTCTTTCTCAAGGCATATTTCTATCTATCTAACACCAAAAAGTCAAATGGTAAGAAGTTGCCATAAGACGGAAGTTGCATAACTAGTGTGATTTGAGAGGAAAATTGAAACTTTGTAAAAGGCTAGGGTTATATTCTATAAAAGATTGATGATTTGGCTACCGAACGTTGAGGAGAAGCAAAGGCTTTGAATGCAATGGATTGGTGGAGAAAAAGGGGTTCTTTTGTGATAAAAAGAAAAGTTAAAGGGCAAAAGGAAAAGAAGCAAGTGTCGTCTAAATTACTCTTCAATCACAAAATAAATTAAGATATACATGTCCACCTAAAATTTTGTATGCATCAAGTTGGAAGAGTGCAAATATATAATATATACGTACGTGCAGGTAGAGGATCATGTAAAAAAAGCCTAAAGTGTGAGAAGGGTAAGAAAGAATCTCAGCCATTAGATCTTTTGATCTAATGGGTGAGATCAATAGGGACTAAATTGTAAAATATTTTCATTAATTTGGACTGATTTGAAATATCTAGGGGCAATATAGTCTTTTAAACCCACTAGAAATTAGCTAATGCACATGTAACTTCCCCCCGTCTTTTTTAAACGTCAATAACTTTTTATACGTAACTTTTTTATAAAAAAAAATTACACCATAATAACGAGCGTTTTTTTATCTTTAATATGAGTACCATATTGTTATACTTATAAGAGAAAAAATATGTTTCGATCAGATGTTTAGTCAATGAATGGTGTTATATACTTGCTGAATGGTTTGTATACTTTCTGAATGGTGTTATATACTTGCTGAATGGTGTTATATTCTTGCTGAATGGTGTTATATACTTACTGATTGGTGTTATATACTTGCAGAATGTTGAATGGTGTTATATACTTGCTGAATGATGTTATATACTTTCTGAATGGTGTTATATATACTTGCTGAATGGTGTTATATACTTGCTGAATGCTGAATGGTGTTATATACTTGCTGAATGGTGTTATATACTTACTGAGTGGTGTTATATACTTGCTGAATGGTGTTATATACTTCCTATAATTAAGGTGGCGGTTATGGGAAGTTTTTAATTAATTGAATTAATGATTAAATTACTTGTTTACCCTTTTCAATTAATTTAGATCTAATGGCTGAGATTCTTTCTTACCTTTCTCACACTTTTGGTCTTTTTTACAATAACCTTACCCCGTACGTGCATATATATATGCACGTATATTATACAGATAACATGTTAGAATCTCATATATTATATGAATTGAATAAATGTAACATCACAAAATTTAGTAATAAAAATTTATGTATTTCAAAATATGTATATTATTATATGGGTTGAATTTTTTTTTTTTGAACGGCAAATAATCTTACATGTAAACCCACCCTGTTCGGGGCTATGTCCAAGGTTGACTCCTCGACCGTCATGAGACCCTGCCCTCCGATGCACGGGAACCGGATGGAATCTGTAAACCCTCGCCCCCCGTTAGGTTCGATCCCGGGATTAAAGCCCCGATTCGTCCCGTCACCCAGATGTCTCTTGAAAATGGACCAAGCGAGAATCAAACATACGTCTCCACTAGGGAGTGCAGACCATTTTACCACAAGACCAAGTTCTCAGGACTTTACATGGGTTGAATAAACTTGTATATTATACGGGTTGAATAAAATATAATATAATATAATCTGTTAACACATAGGTATCGTTTGATACGCAGGAATGAGAGGTGTAATGATGTAACGCCTCGCTTTTTAGAACTTTCCTTATTTAGAAAGTTTGTCTCGTATTCTATTTATGGAAACTCGTATCCTCTTTGTAATCGTATTTCTTTTCCAATCATTGTAATTAAAGGCTTTGATCGTAATAAAACTTGACCATTTTACATAAATTATCTATTGATTATACATGCTTGTTTTAGATTCATCTTATATACAAACTTATTACACATTCGACTCTCACGCAAACTCGTACTTATCTTAGATACAAACAATCGTAAATACGTGTTTTAATACTATTTAGACGTGTAAATCTTGTACATACATTCACGATACTCAATCTATGCTTTCATACATATTTTATACTTAATTTTATGCCAAATACACAAGTTATACTTGAAATAATGAAATATCAAAGTTCAGGGACTAAAATGCAATAAAATGAAAAATCAGGCTAAATTAGCGCCAAGCCTAATTCCATTTGGCTTGATGGGGCGCCAAGCCCCTTGATCAGTAGAAAGGTGTTTCCAGCTCCAAGATTGGTCACCTTCTTTGTGATACCCCAAGAAAACACTCAACGAAACTAGCTTCCTCAGTGATTGTGTGCTAAATTTCGGGACGAAATTTCTTTCAACTTGGGGATGATGTGACAACTCGTATTTTCAAGGCTTTTCTTCGTGTACTGATCTCTTTCGTGCTTTGTTGTACGTTGTGATTACGTGAATGTTATATGGAATGAATAATGTGGTTAAGTATATTTGTTTGGTCTTATGTAATGGTAGTGAGTCATTAGATATGTATGTTTTAAAAACACTACGAAGCACAATGCTCTCGGGTCGCACACCCCGCTAGTGGCCGCACACCCCTTGTTTCGTGTTGAATTGCTCTCGGCCCAAACGAGACCCAAAGTTGGGCCTGGCTCTCTTTGTAGCGCATACACACCTGGTTAGGTATGTGATCCCCATAATATTTTATAACATAAAATAATCAAACCCTAAACTCTCTCTCCTCCCTCCTTCGAAGTCGACGGCAGCCTCCTCTTGAAGCTATCTTGTCCTCGCATCTTCTTGTTTCACATCCTTCTCGGTTAGTATGATATCCCCTTATGTGTGAGGTTCTTGTTAGATAAAAATTGTGTGGATGTATGATGATGTTTAAATGTCTAGAGTTGTGTGTTAGCAATAGTCTCGATAAACAACTTGTAATAATAATATGCTAAGAATTGATTTAGAAGGATATGTGATGCAAACCGATGATGAACTAGGGTTGATGTGATGATACACATAAACTTGAATTATGATGTTAATATCGAGTTATGAATTAGGTATGTATGATGATAAAGTTTTATGATTTTTCGATCTTGTCGGAACGATGATTATGATGTAATATGGGTTTATGTTTAAGCTATGATTAGGGTTACATGATAGATGAAACGGGTATGTGTTCGACATGATTGAATGGTTTGATCCGATCTGAAAGTGAGTATGTTGTTAATGTTGTTAACTGCCGTTGATAATTGGGTGGTAAGTTAGGATTCATGAGAATTAAATGGTAATTGATTGGTTAAGTCAAACAAATGGAATTGTGTAACTGATTCCATGATTTACGGTGATGATTAAATTGACCGCACACTCACCGGTCGCACACCAGCACATCGTACACCATAGGCTGCATGTTGTACTGGTTATTGATGCACGTCGCACACCGGGTAGTCGCACACCTTCATATGGTACGCAATGAGCTGCACATTATACAAGTTAACATTACATGACCGCACACCATGGTGTGGTCGCACACTATCATAAGTGTCACAAACCATAGTGGACCGCACACTAAATTACATTTGGGCCACACACACACACCGGGCCACACATATAGGGTGGGCCGCACAATCCTCAGGTCGCACACTAGAGAGGTGGTCGCACACTCTCAAGTGTGGGCTAACAACAAATGGGCCGCACAACAGTGGACTCGTACACTCGTACAAGGGTCGCACAGTCTTAACAGGTCCATAGGTTGGGCTGTACAGTTTAAACCGAATCCTTTGGGCTTATGTTATGAACGTATACTGTGACTATTATGCTATATGTGTTAGATGATGATCATTGTTTGCATGCAACGTGTTAGATACGTGTAGAACAATATGTGTGTTACTTGAATACGACCTGACTTGTGTGGTAACCATAATAGGACGTGGTTGACCACATTAGCTCAAGTGACTTTTATCTGCCGAGCTAAACTAAGGTGAGTTTACACATTTCGTAAAAGCATGTAATTCCCTACGGACTGGGAATGGAACAAACAACAATTATCTCCTTGTGTGGGATACAACTACGTATTCTCCTTGGGTAGGATACGGGCAACCTTGTCTCCTTGTGTGGGACAGAGCACTAATTTACTATTTATATAACATGTCTTAAGCGGACTAGACAAAACTCTATTTGAAAGTCCCCACACATTTTATACCGATTAATCGCTGGGCCAATGGCGAACGGGATATTAGTTAGTAGCGCTATTAGGTCTAACAAGCCTCACATCGTGCTGTGGAGGACGGGAGTGAACTAGTATGCATGGGCACTTAGTCAATGATGATAGACATTGACTCGGGGCACTAAACATAACCACAGTTAGTTTCGGTATGGTACGGGTTTAGTAGCTTAAAACAATGGGGTAGCTCCCCATGACATGTTTTATAAAGAACAGAGTAATTTAACAAACTTACGTTTTTTGAACAACACTAAACAACTGTGAACTCGCCAACTTTATGTTGACACGCTACTACATGCTTTGCAGATCGTTAGGTACAATTGCTGGAGCTTGCATGGATAGGGAGTCGTTATGGAAAAGAACCATTGTTGGGTTCCTATTAAACATTATGAACTTAAACTATTAATTGGGTTTGAACTTTATGCTTCCGCTGACACTTAACTTGGTTTTAGATATTTGTTTTCGTAAACACTAATCATATTGATTGTGGTAGATTTTATTTATTTTACTTATTGTTCAATATGATTGGTGGTGTGATCTTGGTCAGTCACACGCCTCACGGTATTACTCCGCATGTGGATTTTGAGGGCGTGACATTCTTCTTCCCGAATCACCATACAACTTTCTTAAACACAAAACCCTAATCATCCACTATATAAGCAAGCTTCCTGCCTCCCATTTTCACTTTCCCAACTCATTTATACTCTCAAAATGCTCTCCAACCAGCTGAAGATACAAGTTATGTCAAATTATTCCAAGTGCCAAAGTGAGCACTTTTCTTCACCTCTTCTTCTATTACAAAGTTTTGAAACACCTCTAGGAGTGTATCCACAAGTTTACAATGGTAAACTAAGGTGGAACATCACCATTTTGAGGTCCAAACTTTCTGTTTTGGAAGATTACTTTGTTAACTTTATGAAACTTATCATCTCTTATGCCTCTAATCAAGTTTATATTTAATGAACTTGTGTATGGATGACTCATATGAGTTTAGAGGTGCAAACACCCTCTAAACTTTCTGTTTTTGATAGGATTTAAGACAACCCATAAGTGTTGAAGTCATCCAAGCCTACCATAGTTCATATGGCAAGACTTGGGTTATGATGAAAGCGTGAACCTTGGAAGCTTTGGTTACCCTAACTTGTTCCACACCTCACTTGATGTTCTAATCTTGCTAATCCAAGTAGCTTACTAGTCCTAAAGTAACACAACCTCGTCTAGCCTCCAACACTTGGTTCATTCCTTCCATGTTGTGTCGGCACACCTGGGTTGATCTTACTTGGCTACTTGAAGATATACTAGTTAAGTTGTATATTTCCTTATCATTCATGACCATCCGAATCATCCTTGTGATGATTTGTGCATCGGTAAGGTGGCTTACAGGCTTGATTTGCCTGATGAACTTGGTAATTATAACAACCCTCGAAACCGCCCTAAAATACCCCGTATATGCGAAACCAGACCCGAATAACATTTATTTTAATTAAAAAATAAAAAAATCAGATTTATACCTATCGTACGACGCGCCAGGATTAGGATGCGCCGTCGCGTGGCGCGGCGGACTTGTTTCTTGACGGACACCCAGGGTGCCACGTGTCGGGACAGCTGCTTGAACTAACTACTGATTGGTCAAACCTAGCCGTAGCTAGGTTACCCTCGCGGGGCGTGCCAGAATCAAGTGGGGATGTCGCGTGGCGCGACAGGCTCCCGAATTTTGTATAAATAGGGCCTCAATTCTGCAGTTTCAATTCGTTCATTTCTTCTTTCTCTCTCAACTTCGACAGACCAAAATTATAGCTAATTACCCCCTAAAAACATGAAGCTCTGCCCCGTTGTAAGTATTTTAACTCCCAATCACTAATTCCTTACCCTACCCGATTGATCTAGGACCCAGCAACGCATATCAAGGCTCTTCCTGACTAAGTCCGTTGGGGTTCTGTCTCGTGATGTATGGCTAATGTGATTTGGGTTATTTTACTCACACGCGTGCATTGTATGTTTTTAATAGAAACTCAAAGAAATAATCAGGAGATATCACCAGGAAGCCCGTAGAAAAACATAAGTTTACAATGTGAGTTCATTCTTTTTTTTTTCTCACAGTTTGTGAGTTCATTCTCTTTTCTCACAGTTTGTAAGTCATTCTCTTTTTCTCACCGTTTGTGAACCATTATTTCAAATGTTTTTACAAAACCATAAATGTTTATTAGTTATGATTATAGTGATTAAGTCTTTGTATTCTACAATTGCTTCCAGTATTATGGGGTTTGTATACAGTACTTGATAACCTTCACAATTGGGCACGGGTATCCAATGTGTGATATAACTATAGTCACAGATCCGTTGAGTGACATGTACTGACGAGTAATTGGGTAGATATAAACATTGGAATCGCCCTTAATACTGTAAAACTATAACAACCGATGCTTTTTATAAATTGGAATGTACTTGCAAGTATTTATTGCTGATAAAATATTTTTAAAACGTGTTTCAAGTAACTTAATGTGAAGCTATAAGAAGCCAACTATGGAGCACTGAAGGCTTAAAGAAAGTGCCTATAAAGTTACCTAAATAAAAAGTTTATGTTTTCGGCAACTCGGGTTTATCCCTATAAAGATATTATAAATGAAATATGGGTTTTATCCCATTTGTTTTATATAAAAGTTTGGTGTTTTGAAACTCTGAAATTTATTTCCTAACTACGATCCTGATGTCTGATTTCCGCTGCCAAATTAATAAACACCGATGCCACTGGCTGTTGCTCGCGGCTCCCGCTCCCGGGGTGGGGTTGGGGGTTGCGACATGAGGTGGTATCAGAGCCACTGGTTTAAGTCATTTAGGTGTTCTTTTACTACCTAAATTTTAACCAATTGTGTTAGGAAATAACTTAGGTGTTATTCTGTGTAAATGTGTATGTTATTATTCTATGTTATTTTGACAATATTCTTAGTTTACAGTATGAGTGATCAGGGTACTCCTGACGCTTATCATCACCTATCTCATTCTCCCATGGATGAAGGTACATCCCAGCCAACCTCAGGATACGCAGCCGATTCTGAGGGAATCTTTATTTTTAAAGTCCAATCTGAAGAACTATTTCCCCCGAAGAAACGAGGGTGGTTTAGTAGAGCCAAAATAGAAAGGAGGAAAAGAATGAGAAAAGCCCAACAAAGAGCAATAGCAAATAGGACTGAAAGAAATACCCAAAATCCAGAAGTTAGACCTTTATGGGAAGAGGAATTGGATAGGCAACTAGCTAATTTTCACATCTTTAGAAATGCAGAAGCAGAAACTGAACTCAACCAAGTAGCAGAACCCAACCCACAACTTCTACCTTTATTCCCTAACCAACCCATGAACCTAGAACAGAACCAGGAGAACCCACTTTCAATCCCAGCCTTTGATCCAAACGAGATACCCAAGATTCCAGCACCGAACCCTTTAGAACAGTGGTGGGATTACGACTGGGCATTTCCGGAAGTACTGAATTACCCATATCCTTACAGAGAACCAGTACCAGCCTACCCTGAACCCATACCAGCCCCACTGCCACCAATGATTCAGGAGAACATAGAAGAACTTCGCCAGTATGGTGAAGAGTTGGTTGAGGAAGGAAACTGGATTCGCCAAATCGGAGAAAAACTCGTCTGGAAATATGACGGGCGGGAAATGCAGTACTAAGAAGATAGTCGCCTAGTATATATATATATATATATATATGTATATATATATATATATCACCTATATATATTGATGCATGATTACTAATGTTTTAATTCCAGTTATAGTTGTAATAGATGCATATATATATATATATATGAAAAGAGTAAAAGTCGCAATGATCGACGATTTTGGTTCAATATGCTTGTATGTTTGTTTGTTTGTTTAATTTATTCTGTGATATTAATACCTGATAGTGTTTACAATTCAGATATCAAACGAAGTAAATCAGGAAATCCAGAATCACAATAATAACATAAACCAAGTGGATAAAAGTGCTATCAAACACATAGTAGCTCAAGGAATCATAGATGTCATGCCCTATATTATCAACACTATTAAAAAGGTAGAAAATAATAATTCTATAATCGGAAGTAAATGTGCACCCACTGAAGCAAGTCACAGCGTGAATGGAAATCACGAACCACTTATCCAAGCTTCAATTTCAAAAAGAAGAAGGACCATCTCATATGGTTGTTCTTATAAAGAATTCTTATCATGCAAACCGATATAATTCTCAGGCAATGAAGGAGCCATTGCAGCCTTGCGCTAGATAGAAAAGACAGAAGCAGTCTTAAAAATAAGTAAGTGTGCAGATGAGGATAAAATCATGTATGCTTCTAATCTTTTTAAGAATGCAGCGTTAGAGTGGTGGAATACCATTCTCCATTCAAGAGGAAGTGACAGGGTTTATAGCATGGAATGGACCAACTTTAAGGAAACAATTGAAAGAAAATTCGGTCCTCCTCATGAAAAAGAACAAATTGCTAATAAGTTTCTGAATCATAGAATGAGTGGGGTAGATTGCAGGGAATATACTACCATATTCTTTGAATATGCAAGGATAGTACCAACCCTAGCCTCACCAGAACTATGTAGTCAAGGCAGCTACACCACAAACCATATAAGAAGCAGTAGAACTTGCTAATACCTTGACAAATGAATTGGTACGAACATAAGAGGAAAATCAGAAAAGAACCTAGCTCAAAAGATTACTCAGGAACTAAGCTATGGTAATTCCTATCGTGGGAAAGGAACAGGCTCTTCCTCTTTTCCTTATTGCAAGTTCTGTAAAAAGAAGCACTCAGGAAAGTGTGCGGTGTCCTGCAAGTATTGCAAGTTTCCAGGACATAAGAAAGAGGATTGTAGGAGAAAGCTAGTGCCAGAATATGCTAGCAGGATTAGGATGTGCCGTCGCCTGCCGTGACGGACTTGTTTCTAGACGGACACCCAGGGTGCCACGTGTCGGGATAGCTGCTTGACCTACCTGATGATTGGTCAAACCTAGACGTAGCTAGGTTGCCCTCACGGGGGGCGCCAGAATCAAGTGGGGCTGTCGCATGGCGCGACAGGCTCCCGAATTTTGTATAAACAGGGCCTCAGTTCAGCAGTCTCAATTCATTCATTTCTTCTTTCTCTCTCAACTTCTATAGGCAAAAATTATAGCCAAATGCCCCCTAAAAACATGAAGCTTTGCCACGTTGTAAGTATTTTAACCCCCAATCACTAATTCATTACCCTACCCGATTGATCTAGGACCCAGCAACGCATGTCAAGGCTCTGCCTGACTAAGTCCGCTGGGGTTCTGTCTCGTGATGTATGGCTAATGTGATTTGGGTTAATTTACTAACACGCGTGCATTGTATGTTTTTAATAGGAACTCAAAGAAATAATCAGGAGATCTCACCAGGAAGCCCGTAGAAAAACATAAGTTTACAATGTGAGTTCATTCTCTTTTCTCACAGTTTGTGAGTCATTCTCTTTTTCTCACCGTTTGTGAGCCATTATTTCAAATGTTTTTTACAAAACCCTAAATGTTTATCAGTTATAATTAAAGTGATTAAGTCTTTGTATTCTACAATTACTGCCAGTATTATGGGGTTTGTATACAATACTTGATAACCTTCACAATTGGGGACGGGTATCCAATGTGTGATATGACAATAGTTACAGATCTGTCGAGTGACAAGTACTGAATGAGTAATTTGGTAGATATAAACATTGTAATCGCCCTTAATACTATAAAATTATAACAACTGATGCTTTTTATAAATTGGAATGTACTTGCCAGTATTTCTTGCTGATAAAATATTTTTAAAATGCTTTTCAGGTAACTTAATGTGAAGCTATAAGAAGCCAGCTATGGAGCACTGAAGGCTTAAAGAAAGTGGCTATAAAGTTACCTAAATAAAAAGTTTATGTTTTCAGCAACTCGGGTTTATCCCTATAAAGATATTATAAATGAAATATGGGTTTTATCCCATTTTTTATATAAAAGTTTGGTGTTCTGAAACTCTGAAATTTATTTCCTAACTTCGATCCTGATGTCTGATTTCCGCTGCCAAATTAATAAACACCGATACCACCGGCTGTTGCTCGCGGCTCCCACTCCCGGGGTGGGGTCGGGGGTTGCGAGAGTAATGTTCACGATGTTTTCCATGTCTCTAACCTAAAGAAGTGTCTGTCTGACGAAACACTTGTAGTTCCACTTCAAGAACTGAAGATCGATGACAAGCTGCAATTTATCGAAGAACCCGTCTAATCATGGACCGCGAAGTTAAGGTCTGTAAACACAGTAGAATCCCAATCGTGAGAGTTCATTGGAACTCAAAACATGGACCAGAGTTCATGTGGGAACACGAGGATCAGATGAGGCTCAAGTATCCTCACTTGTTCAAAACTGTTAGCCTGACACTAATGCGACTAGTGAATTTCGGGACGAAGTTCCCTTTCAAGTTCGGGATGATGTGGTACCCGAGGAAAATCCACAGTCATCTTAACTCACCGTTTCATTTTTTCCAAGGTTGCTTATCAAATTTCAGGACGAAATTTCTTTCAAGTTGGGGATGACGTGACAACCCGCAACTTTAGGTTACTACTTTAACCTAACCACAGTTAATTTAAGCACACATTCATAGCGCTGCATTTAACTAGGGTTAGTTAAATGAGTCTACGTTGGTATTTTGGGGAATATCGTAACACACACATGATAACTCTTGAACGTTGGTGACTGGCATGAATACCTATAAACGGACGGTTTACATGATTAATGTGAATTATGTGTTTTAAATGTGAAGTGCATGAGTTAGGTGCCTTGGTGTGAAAGTGTAATTAAGGGGGGTGTTTAGAATGATTGTGAAAATTTAATAACTACCCCTAACCCTAAAATCTCCCATAATCATTATACGACAGTTTCTATCACTATCTAACCATCTCTAATCATTCTTCAACCATTCCTGGCTACACAAGTTCACACACATGAATCTTTGATCTTCAATCCATCTAGATTTAATCAAAAGGTAAGTGTTCATGCCTTATGCTTTATGTTGTAAATCCTATTCTTTTGATTTCAATGGAAACCCTAGACATCCAAACAATTTGTGTTTTTGTTCATGATTGATGAATGCGTGCTAGTTGCTATAGATTGAATGAATTTGTATGATTGTTTAATGTTAGTGATATTATAATCATGATACAACTGTTAGATTGGTTGAATTGATTCTTGACATTGTTGATTTCTGTGCGTCTGGGGGTTTTTGTTCTTGAAAACCTTGAAGAATGTCAGACTTTATGAAGTCACAAAGTTGTCCGCATTTGTGAATAAACTTTATGTCCGCATTTGTAATTAAATAAGATTTCCGTATTTGTCAAACATGTTATATCCGCACTTGTTATTATGTATACATGTCCGCACTTGGTATTTTATTAACAAGCCCGCACTTATATTAATTTAGGGTCCGAATTTATATTGATCCGCACATATAACCCTCCACACTTGTGACTTATAAGAGTCCAAACTTAGATAAGTTATAAAGGTCCGAACTTAGTTGTTTTATAAGGATCCGAACTTAGTTGTTTTATAAGGATCCGAACTTAGTTGATTTATAAGGGTCCGAACATAGTGAAGGTATACATGTCTGTACTTAGAGTAAATTAAAATGTCCGCACATGTTGGGTTTTCAAATGGTCCGCACTTGTGTTACAAGAACATGTCTGAGTTTAATTGATTTTACTATGTCCGAACTTATGAACTTTGAAATGGATCCGCACTTAGGAGTTTCAAGATAAGATCCACACATGTTGAGTCTTGAGTAGTCCGCACTTAACAAGTATTGAAAAGGGTCCGCACATACTTACATGTCCGTATATGTGACCATGTGGACTGAATTGATATTTTGATATGCCGCCTTTATAGTAATTAATGAACAAGATATGTTAAATATGAAAGTTAGAATAGTTCAAGGTTCCATATTAATACAATGGGTGGTGAGCCGATAACATGAATATATGGGCCGAGAAGTTTTAGCAATGGAGTAGGGATATTATGTTAAATATTAAGTATGAAGTTGTTTTCTGCTGAAATGAAACTTTCTTAATATAATTACAAAACATGCAATCGACTGGAATATCATGTGTGGTACCTTATATTGACTTTCTAACTTGGTTACATTAGACCCTGGGTTGTTGGACACTTAGGGTATTGCATGACCCCAGACGCATACGTACTTACATTTATTACATCTTAGGTCGCGTGTAACGGGCCTAACAAAGACCTTAAACCCTAGAAGTACGTTATCATTTACCGAGCAAACTAAGGTGAGTTCACTACTCTTTCACAAGCATGGGTCCCGGGGGGGGGGGGCAAACAAACTAATATTGCTGGAAGGAATACTTTTAAATGGATTGGTTGAATTTCAATATTGGTTAATAAACTCAAACTCTATCACGAAAGTCCCTACTTACATACCGAGCTAGTTTCCTGGGAGGCAACGGGGTATTAGTTGATAGCACTATTAGCTTGACAAACCTCACACCGTACCTGGGAGGACGGGCGTGAACTAATGACCTTAAACATTTGATCAATGATGATAGACATTGATGAGGGCACCAAAAACGAATAGTCAATCGGTACAGAGTTTATTATTCGTAACATGTCTTTAAACTAAACACTTACATGATTTTCGTTAAACAAAATTGTGAACTCGCCAACTTTATGTTGACACACTTTTCTGCATGCTTGCAGGTCGTTAGGTGTCTTCATGGAACGGGACATACAATCGGAGGAGCTGAGGATGTCATGGGTCGAGCCATTTATTAATACATCTAATGTAATGTGATGCTATGTTTTGTGAACAGTTTGATTTCAATTACTTAGTACAATTTCAAATGCTTCCGCTGAACGTACACTTGTTTAAATAAGACGTTTTGATATGCACTTTTCATATTGAATAAGATTTCACATTTATTATTTACTGTTAGTTCAATATGATTACTTGCTAGATCCGGGTACATCACATGCCACGCGGTGAAATCTGTGTGTGGTATTTTTGGGGTGTAACAATCCAAGCCTACCATAGTTCATATGGCCAGACTTGGGTTATGATGATAGTGTGAACCTTGGAAGCTTTAGCTATCCTAACTTATTCCACACCTCACTTGATGTTTTAATCTTGCTAATCCAAGTAGCTTACTAGTCCTAAAGTAACACAACCCAGTCTAGCCTCCAACACTTGGTTCATTCCTTCCATGTTGTGTCGGCACACCCGGGTTGATCTTACTTGGCTACTTGATGATATACTAGTTAGTTGTATATTTCCTTTTCATTCATGTCCATCCGAATCATCCTTGTGATGATTTGTGCATTGGTGAATCATACAATGAGGTTAATTCTGCATGCTTGACTTACATGACATCTATGATACTCTTGATGGACTTAGTTTTAGGATTACTATATAAGTATATATATATATATATATATACACATACATACATACATATAAACATAGCCGAATTCATGATAATAATCGGTTCATGATTATGTGTCATGAACTTAGGCTACTTTATCTAATGTTCGAAGTCTCACGTTCTTGATTCTAATGGGCAAACTAGGACCCATGAAATCACATACAACATAGTGTCAAAACGAGTACTTAGACAAGATATACTTTTATACACACATACTTTTTGTACATACAATTTCAATCCTGAATCCAACCACCCCATGAACTCCGAATTACCTTACACCTTCGATTACCCATTCTCAACAACTTGTAATTCACGTATAATCGAGAAGCATTGCAAAAATTGTGAGTATACATGACCTCTTTTTCTTTTACACCTTTGGGTGCAATACATTATACTATTACTCACACGCAATCACTTATACTGTATGCAAACACATATAATCCAATCATACATGCTTAAATACGTGATACTTGATACTTGATTTGTATACTTGGAACATTCTTATGGGATTACTTGTCATTAACTTTGTTTAAAGCCTCCCCTTAACATGTATAGCTCTATAGGAGTAACGTGTCGCCCGTATTCTTGAGGTCATGTTAAGTTAAGTCATAACAAAACAGTCTTATCGTTGATAAGATTACGCTAGCAGTAATCAGAGGATTGACTTGTATAATCACATGCTATGATTACATTAATCTAGTTAACTATTTTTGTGTCGCAACCCCCGTCCCCTAACTACCCGGGAACGGGCGGTCGCGGCCAGTTTTGGTGGTGTCGGTGTTTATCATTTTGGCATCGGAAATTTCATCAGGATCGTAGTTAAGAAATATTTTATCAGTGTAAAATACCACGCTTTTATACTATTAAACATATGGGAAAATCCCAAGTTTCAAGTACACATATTTTCATAGGGATAAACCATATTTTATTTAAATAAAACATCTCTTTATTTTAGGTAACTTTATAGCCACTTTTCCAAGCCTTCAGTGCTGTCCAGCTGGCTTCAATTTGGCTTTCACATTTTGTTACCTGAAACGCGTTTAAAAACATTTTGTCAGTGGGAAATACTGGTGAGTGAATCCCAGTTTAATCAAGATTTATAAAAACCATTATACAGTATTGAGGGCGGTCGCGCAATTACATTTGTTTCCATCTACTTTAATTACCACCCACGGTACTGTCAACCCGACTTGTGGTCATGTTACTACTCACAATGTAGTAACAAATTTTGTATACAAAACCCCAACTTACCGACGATAATTTTAGAATACAAATACTCAATCACTATTTAATATATTATTAATTAAGTGAGGTTTTGTAAAAACAATTTGCAAAAAGGATATTACTCACATTGCTGTCTTAGGGTTTTCCTTAAGGATTTCCTGGTGATTATCTATTAATTACACAAATGCACATGCGTTAGTATAATAACCCAATATTTACATTAGTAATACCCTCCCCGAGACGGCATTCCAACGACTACGTCGGGCAGAACCACGACAGCCGTTACGGAACCCTGGATCAATCGGGCAGCGTATCTAATACGTAACCGGGGTTATGATACTTACAACGAGGTAGAGCTTCATTATTTAGGGGGGTATAATGCCCGAGAATAGCTTATACTATGTAAAATTTCGAGAGAGAAAGAAAGTTGTGAGCGAATTGTCGACTGAGCCTCTCGTTGCTATTTATAGGGCTGTTCAGGGGTTTTGTCGCGCCCCGCGTAAGCTCCAGCTAGGGCCATCGCGGCCCGCGAGGCCAGCTAGGGTAGGCCCTAGCTTGGCTGACTCGCCACTAGGATTGACACGAGTGGTGACAAGTGGCGGCTCAGGGGCTCGCCCTGACTCTGAGCTGTCGCGGCCCGCGACGGGGTTGCCTAGGGGCTTCGTGCCCCGCGAGCGGCACCAATTTCTTGTTTTTATTTAATTTTTAATTATATAGGGTATTATAGGCTCGGTTTTCGCATACGGGGTATGTTCTAAGACATATAAGGATAATTTAAACATATTAGGGGTGTCAGAAATATTTTGCAGTGTTGTTATATCCTCCCCACCGTGTTTTAGAACTCGTCCTCGAGGTCTACTGGAATAAGTGTGGGTATTTCCTTTGAATTTCTGATTCAAGCTCCCATGTATATTCTGGTCCTCTCTTGGAGTCCCATTTTACTTTGACCAGAACTAGTCTCTTGTGTTTAAGATTCTTGACTTTCCTGTCTTCAATTTGTAGAGGTCTTTCTACAAATTTTAACTGCTCATTTACCTCTATATCCTTAAGAGGCACTATCAGTGATTCATCGGCTAAGCACTTTTTGAGATTACACACATGAAATACATCATGTATTCCTGCCATTTCTTCTGGCAGTTGTAGTTGATAGGCTACAGGTCCTATTCTTTTAATAATCTCAAAAGGTCCAACATACCTGGGGCTTAGCTTTCCCCTCTTGATGAATCTGACTACTCCTTTCCAAGGAGAGACTTTCAATAACACCTTATCTCCAACCTGAAATTCCTAGGGTTTTCGTCTGTTATCAGCATAGCTCTTTTGTCGATCACGTGCGGCTTTCAGTCGTTCTTTGACTTGAATGATCTTGTCGGTCGTTTCTTGCACTATCTCAGGTCCAGATAGTTGCTTTTCTCCAACTTCTGCCCAACAGACTGGAGTTCGGCACTTTCGTCCATAAAGTGCTTCGAACGGTGCAACATTGATACTTGTGTGATAACTGTTATTGTAAGAAAATTCTATTAATGGTAAGTGATCATCCCAATTACCTCCGAAATTGTAACGCCCTAACACGTTGAAACTCAAAATTCGCAGCGGAAAACACATAATTAAAATTTCTTTAATGACATTCTTTCTTTCGCTTAAATACATTAATTCCTTTTTAAAATTTGATTGACAACTATCATACATATATCGAATTAAGTGACCACATACGCATCCACGTACAATCCATGTCTTGACTCGATCTTCAACCGCGTACAATTCTTGGTGAAACATCCAAAATCCTGAACAACCTGCAGTCACCACATTCAATCTCATCATTAGTAACCGGTAACATAATACAAAATATTAACACATGCATAATAAAGCGTCCACATATCATGCTTTCTCTTATACTAGCTCCTTCATCCATCCATTCCATCACTCGCCTTAGATTGCAGAGTCAACCTTTACTTCTATTGTTAACCTGCCTATGTTCACATTAATCCTCAATAGAAAAATGGTTAGTATCATTAACTTCCTATCATATGGACGTGTCCTCAAATACGCATAACTCGTCTTATTCATTCAAGCATATAATTAAATACCTCTCTCAAGCATGTATTCATATTCATTCCCACCCGTACCTACAATTTACATATTACATATATAACTCCTTAATTCATCTTTATGCATAATTCATTGTGTAAGTTCCGTTTCTTACCCAAACTTAATCGAATCTCTTTCTTTAACCACTTCCGACTCATTTCCACTAAAACTTAACTTAGTAACAACAACAATTCATATTTTCTCATATTACATTCAATAATTACCATATATCATAATCACATTACCAAACAAAAGAGTAAGTTCGGAGTTCACTTACTTCGTGCATCCGAGTTCGAGCATAGCTTCCGTGTTTATCCTTGGCCCGTTGCCCTTCCATGCTTGTGTCCGCGTTGACATGACTCCTAACCGTACATGTCATTACATTCACATTCTTGTTAGCATATATGATTGTGCGTATGAACGTTCATATCAATTTCATATCTCACGTATGACTTTCATTAATCAATTTAAACAAGCATAAAGCATACTCAACATCAACCTAACATAATCTTCACATGAACTATATCTAAAATACATTCCTCATGTTAGTTTACTATCAATTTCATTAATACCACTTTCTATACATGTTTGCCCATTAATTGCATACAATTTCACATATTATTGTCATTTAGACATTTCATCGAACACTTGGTGTGCGTATCACTTTTTAAGCATAATGTACAAGTGCTTTAAGCATGTTCTTCCCTAATTCATCTTATGAACCATCACATTCAAGCAAAATCTCATAATCATAAATTCCACATCAAGTTTATCTATCTAAGTCTATCTTATAACACCTTATACATCACTAGATCACACTAATACATCTACAAGTTCATCATGATCATCATCTTCATACTCATGCAATGGGTTTTCATTCTAAATCACCCAATTACTTGAAATTATTCATAACACAAGTTCTATTTGGTGTTTCTAACACCTCTACAAGCTTAATTGCATACAAATTCATGTATTGATCATAACCCACTTCAAACAAGATCATCAAATCTAAGTTTGAAGACATACCTTACGATCCCCTTGTGAAGGTGATCGTTAATTCATGTTCGGTTGTGAATTTGGACTTCGTTTAGCCTTTCAATTTGGAGAATTTGTGAAGTTTAGGGTTTTGGCTCCATGGGAGCCTTCCCTGCTCGTTGATGAACACACACGATGTGTGTGTATGTATGTGTGTGTTTTCTTTTTAATAAAACAACTTCCAAGTTGTTCACTTTGGTCCCCTCATGTTTCGTTTTAATTAAATAAGGCTACAACCCTTCGTTTAATGCCAACGATACTAATATTCAACTAGGTTAATTATTCCTAGTTAATAATTATTTACGGGTTCACTTTTACCCCTAACAGTATTTTTTACCCGTTCCTCTATATTAACCGGGTTTAAATTATCAAACCCATTTTTGGGGTGTTACAGAAATCAATTACACAAGCTCTAAGCATGTCTTCCATCGTTTGAATTGTCCTTTCGCTTTGTCCGTCTGTTTGAGGATGATAGGCCGTGCTTAGATTCAACTTGGTTCCCATTGCTTTTTGGAAACTTGTCCAAAAATGAGAGGTAAAACGGCTATCTCTATCAGAAACAATTGATAAAGGAATTCCATGTAATGAAACTATTTCGTTTACATACAATTTAGCTAACTGTTCAATACTGAAAGTTTCCTTCATTGGTAGGAAATGAGCTGACTTAGTTAGCCTGTCTACAATCACCCAGATTGTATCATTACCTTTCCTTGTTTTGGGTAATTTGGTAACAAAATCCATTGTTATCAATTCCCACTTCCACACTGGCATTTCTAATTGCTGTAATAAACCTGAGGGTTTCTGATGTTCAGCTTTAACTTGTGAACAGGTTAAACACTTGGCAACATAAGTTGCTATATACTTCTTCATTCCTATCCACCAGAAGTTCTTTCTTAAATCCTGATACATCTTATCACTTCCAGGATGCATCGTATACTTAGACTTATGGGCTTCTTCTAATATACGGTGGCGTAGGTTTCCTAATTTAGGTATCCACAATCTCTTTTTATGGAATCTCCAAATTCCATCTGTTCCTTGTTCTAATTCCTTAATCATTCCTTTCAACTTTTTAGTATCATCCTTGATTACTGATTCTTGTGCCTTTCTAATCTGTTCATTTAAATCTACTTGTAGATTTAATTTAAGAGAACGTACTCTTTTTGGCTTTTCATGATACTTTCGACTTAAAGCATCAGCTACTACATTTGCCTTTCCTGCATGATACTGGATATTACAATCATAATCACTAAGAATCTCCATCCAGCGTCTTTGTCTCATATTCAACTCCTTTTTTCCCGAAAACATACCTTAAACTCTTATGATCTGTAAAAATGGTAAACTTACTACCGTGTAATGTCTCCAAATTTTCAGGGCAAAAATTATAGCTCCTAATTCTAAATCATGGGTTGAATAATTCTCGTCATGATTATTAAGTTGTTTTGATGCGTAAGCTATAACCTTTTGGCATTGCATTAACACACATCTATATCCTAACTTAGAAGCGTCACAATAGACTACAAAGTCTTCAGTTCCTTCTGGTAACGCTAGTATGGGTGCGTTGGTTAGTCTTAGCTTAAGAATTCTAAAGGCTTCTTCTTGTTTTGGTCCCCATTCAAACTTAACGATTCTAGAAAAATCTCGAATAAATCTTCTATAATACCCGGCCAATCCTAAGAAACTTCTAACCTCGGTTGGTGACTCAGGGGTTTTTCATTTGGTAATTGCCTCGATCTTGGTGGGATCCACATGAATTCCTTCATGATTGACTAAGTGCCCAAGAAACTGTACCTGTTCTAACCAAAATTTGCACTTTGAAAACTTTACGTAAAGCTTTTCTTTTCGTAATAAACTTAGGAGTGCCTGCAGATGCGCTGTATGTTCCTCCTTACTCTTGGAGTAAATGAGAATATCATCTATAAAGACAATTATGAATTTATCTAAATATGGCTTACATATTCGGTTCATCATGTCTATAAATGCAGCTGGGGCATTGGTTAAACCAAATGGCATGACAGTAAATTCATAATGGTCATATCTTGTTCTAAAAGCGGTCTTAGGAATGTCCTCTTCCTGTACCTTTAATTGATGATATCCTGACCGTAAATCGATCTTTGAGAAAAATCGAGCTCCTTGCAATTGATCGAACAAATCATCAAGTCTCGGTAATGGATACCGATTTTTAATCGTGACCTTGTTCAATTCACGGTAATCAATGCACATTCGCATCGACCCGTCTTTCTTCTTGATGAATAAGATTGGCGCTCCCCATGGCGATGAACTTGGCCGTATGAATCCTTTTTCTAACAATTCATCTAATTGTTTCTTCAGTTCCTGCATTTCTGCGGGTGCCAAACGATACGGCGCTTTGGCAACTGGTGCTGTCCCTGGTAGCAGGTGGATTCTAAATTCAACTTCCCTGTCTGGCGGTAGTCCTGGTAATTCTTTTGGAAATACATCTGAAAACTGAGACACTACTGGGATATCTTTTAATTTCTTTCCTTTAGTGTTAGTGATTATGGAAATCAAATACACTAAGGATCCTTTTCTTATATAACTTGTTGTTTTCATCACAGAGATGAATTTTGTAGATCTAGATGGATTATCTCCTTTAATTGTGATCTTTTCACCCCTTGGTTAATTTACTTGAATTGACTTTTGATAACATAAAATACTGGCTTTATTGGCTATTAACCAATCCATTCCTAATACAACATCAAATCCTGCCAGATTCATTGGGTAAAAGTTTGCAATAAAATTTTGATTTAAAATTTCTATTCTTGCTCCCTGCAAGATTTCAGAAATCTTAATGGTTTCTCCATTTGCTGTTTCTACTAGACATTCTTGTGGGAGTTTAGTTAATGATTGATTAAGATGTTTGCAAAATGAAGTATTAATAAAAATTTAGTTCGCACCAGAGTCAAATAATACTTTAGCAAAAACATCATAAACTAAAAACGTACCGGCTATCACGTCCGGAATCATCTTTGCTTCTTCTGCAGTCAGAACAAATGCTCTAGCATTTTTAGTATTCTTGTTGTTCATGGCTGGAGCTAGTTTTGGACAGTTCGGCTTGATGTGACCTTTTTCTCCACAATTGAAGCACATTCCATTATTAGGTTTCTTCCTGCAATCTTCTTCCTTGTGTGCTGGTATCTTGCATAAATTGCAGTAAGTTGAGCATTTTCCTGAATGCTTCTTTTTGCAGGCCTTGCAGTAGGGTGCAGAGGTAGAACCTACATTTTTCCCACGGTTGGAATTTCCATAACGAAATTCTTGGGTAAGCCTTTGAGCTATGTTTCTTCTCTGGTCCTCTTCTCGTGTACGTACTAATTCATCAGTCAAGGTGTGTGCTAGTTCTACGGCTTCTTCTATAGTTTGAGGTCTAGCTGCCTTAACTACATGCCTAATCTCACTGATTAATCCCCAGATATAACAGGAGATTAAGACTGGTTCAGGTGATGCATGGGTCGGTACTATTCTAGCATATTCAAAGAATAATATAGTGTAACCCTTACTATCCACTCCAGTCATTCTAAGGTTTAGGAATTTATTTGCTATCTGTTCTTTTTAATTAGGAGGGCAGAATTTCCTTTCTACCATATTCTTAAATTCCTCTCATTCCATATTGTAAATTCTGTCACTTCCCCTAGACTGGAGGATAGTGTTCCACCATTCTAAGGCTAAGTTCTTAAACAGATTGGAAGCAAACATTATCTTATCCTCTTCTGCTCACTTGCTTATTTTTAAGACTGTCTCAGTCTTTTCTATCCAGCGTAGAGCTGCAATGGCCCCTTCATTGCCCGAGAATTCCATTGGTTTACAAGACCATAATTCTTTATAAGAACAACCATAAGACATGGTTCTTCTTCTTTTGGGAATGGGCACTTGAAGTATGGGTCCATTGTTCACGCTGTTTTCTGGTTCAGTGGGTTGTTTACTATCACGGTTACTTTTATTATCAGCTTCCTTAACCGTTTGGATAATATATGGCAATGCATCTATTATCCCTTGTGCTACTATGTGTTGGATGGCACTGTTATCCACTTGGTTTCCATTATAATTGTTGTTCTGATTATCGTTATTCTGGTTATTGTTACTCTGGTTTTCCTGGTTATTATTCGGGTTTTCTTGATTCACTTGGTCGGCCATCTGAATTATAAACAATTACCGCATATTAGTATCACAAGATAATATTTAAAAAAAATCACATAACACGCATATTGATCAAAATCGTCGAACATTGCGACTTACTCGTTCTTATATATTATGCATCTAATACAAACCGGAACTGAAATATAAAATTACAATACTATTAGGCATCAGTAGCCATTGTCTAGTTTTTTTTTCAAACATACACACATATTATATATTATTATTATTACTATAACTATTACAGATATGGGTTCATCCAGAACTCCATATTACGCTTGTCATACTTCCAGACAAGTCGTTCTCCTATCTGCCTCATCGTTTCACTACCTTCTAAAATCTCCTCACCAAAGGTTCGGAGTTCTTGCACATTCTCTGCACTTATTGGGGGTGCAGGGGCTAGTACTGGGTTTGGGAACTGGGGCATGGGTTCCTTGTAAGGATAAGGATTCTCTAGAATTTCCCTGATATATGGGTCATTATCGTGGTAGGGATCTAGAGGGTCCAACTCTGGGTAGGCTGCTAGGTTTGGCATGGGTTTGTCTTCTGGTATGGGGTAACGTTGCTGGTAATCCCTATTGTCGTCTAACCACAAGTCATAGTCTGGGTCTAAGGGATTGGGTGCTGGTATTCTAGGTATCTCAGCTGGGTTGAAATCAGGTATTGGGATTTGATTTTCTGGGTTGTTTTCAATTTCCATTGGCTGAGCGGGAAATAGTGGTAAGGGCTGGGGTGCTATGAGTTGCTCAAGGTTAGGGTCAGCAGCTGTGGTTGCTAGGATATGGAAATTTTCTAAACTCCTATTGAGCATGTCCTGAGTGTGAGCATCTGTTTCTCTTTTAACGGCTGCTAAAGCACACTGTTGTTGTAACTTTTTCATTCTTTTCCTACGTTCATGCGCTCCTCTACTGAACCATCCTCTCTTTTTAGGAGGGAATGGCTCTTCAGACTGAGCCTTAAACACGAATATCCCATCTTCATTGTCAGCTGAATACCCTGAGAGGGTAGGCTGTGAAGAGGTGCCTTCGCTCCTAGGTGAGCTGGACAACTGACGG
Organism: Helianthus tuberosus; assembly: GCA_030545235.1. Lineage (NCBI taxonomy): Eukaryota > Viridiplantae > Streptophyta > Magnoliopsida > Asterales > Asteraceae > Helianthus > Helianthus tuberosus. The sequence goes on from CM060411.1 coordinate 71,162,347, forward strand.
TAGGCGTCGGAAGGTCCTTGGTCGCTCATACTGTAAACTAACAAATAGTCAAATAACACACAATAATAAAATACATATATGCACGTATTTCCATAATTTATTTCCTAACACTTTGAATAATATCTTGGTGTTAGCAGAACACTTCTGTGGCTGAATCAGTGGCTTAGCTCTGATACCACCTTCTGTCGCAACCCCAGTCCCCTAACTACCCGGGAACGGGCGGCCGCGACCAGTTTTGGTGGTATCGGTGTTTATCATTTTGAGAGTGGAAATTTCATCAGGATCGTAGTTAGGAAATATTTTATCTGAGTAAAATACCATGCTTTTATACTATTAAACATATGAGAAAATCCCAAGTTTTAAGTACACACATTTTCATAGGGATAAACCCTATTTTATTTAAATAAAACATCTCTTTATTTTAGGTAACTTTATAGCCACTTTTCCAAGTCTTCGGTGCTGTCCAGCTGGCTTCTATTTGGCTTTCACATTTTGTTACCTGAAACACGTTTAAAAACATTTTGTCAGTGGGAAATACTGGTGAGTGAATCCCAGCTTAATCAAGATTTATAAAAACCATTGTACAGTATTGAGGGCTATAGGTAGTCGTTTTATTTTACATTTGTTGTATACAAGGGCGTAGCTTTCAAGGGGACGGGAGAGGCGCCCGACACCCCGAACGTTTCGCTCAATAGTGTTATGTATGTACGTTTCGTGTAGAATTTTTTAGGTATATACATTTTCGACCCCCGGTTTTATAAAAAAAGTTTACTTATATAGAATTTTTAGGTTCGGTGACTTCCGACCTCCGGTGAAAATTTTCAAGCTTTGCCACTGGTTGTATACATAAATTAAATGGTCCAACTTCGTAAATATTCACAAGCAATAACCTAGTGAACTAGATGGATGGTCCTTTTGAACATTTTCCCACCTGACAAATGACTCAAAAATCATGGTCAGGAATCTAAGGAGAAATTTCATATTCATTTTCACCAACAAATAGTCGAGGTATGATCTGTCAAAAATCAACTCCCAACGTCAATGACTAATGTTTTGGTTTTAACAGCGTCAGTGGTCATTGGTAACATGTCCATTATTCTTTTAACCTAGAACTTGAAGGTTTTAAAAGAAAATTGTGAAAACAATAAGAGGCCATCTTGGGAGCTATCACTTATTCCGTGTTGATGGGTAGTGGATGTGGCGCCTAGACCTATATGCGTTGTAGACACGACTATGATATTGTTAAGTGACTCTCTTCCTTAGGCTTGAGATGGTGCCTTCGGACTTAAGCCATGCATGTTGGAGGATCCATGGACATTCCAAACACGATCGTAAATTCGTGATCTTCAAGGATATGCAAAATATTATATTTTTGTACGGTTATTAATGTATAAGCATGACTCATGAATGAGATTGTATGTGTATATATATATATATGGGGAGGTTCATTTGAGAACAAAATTTAGTTGAGAAGAAAAATAACAAATGGTACAATTGCAAAATATTAAGTAGTTATTCTTTAATCTCATTTATTACAATCTTTAAGTAATTAATTACTCATAAAGACTATTATTGTCTACACTAATTTCATTGCCTACACACATAAAAAGTTATCTTACACATTTTGAAAGTTATCCTACACATGCTCAAATTTATCCTACACAACTCGTAATTTATCCTACACACCTAGTAATTTATCCTACACTCTAAATTCTTTTTTTTTTATTTTTGAAAAAATATATATTTTTTGAAAATAAGTTACAAATTTAATGTAGTTAGCTATTAAAAAGGAAGACTAGATATTAATGATCTATGTGACTTTACCAATATACTCTTACATTAAAATTAAATGAAAATATTAAATGAAGTAAAATGAAACTTGAAACTTATTCTTTTTTCTTCTTACAAAAAAATTCTTCTCATTTGAACCTTCCAATATATATATATATATATATATATAGGGGAAGGTTAAAATGAGAACCACCTCGAGTTGTAAGAACCAGCGAGAACCACCCCCGCGGGGGGCCGTTGACCACGATTTTTTTTTACAACTAGATGTGTATATTTTAACACCCTACGTAAAGTTTGGGTTTAAACGGCGCGCCCGAGGGGGTAGTTTTTTACGCCCAAAGTTTGGGTTTTTTTATTTTTTTTTAATTTTTCTTTTTTTTTTAACCAAACTTTGGGCGTAAAAAACTACCCCCTCGGGCGCGCCGTTTAAACCCAAACTTTACGTAGGGTGTTAAAATATACACATCTAGTTGTAAAAAAAAAATCGTGGTCAACGGCCCCCCGCGGGGGTGGTTCTCGCTGGTTCTTACAACTCGAGGTGGTTCTCATTTTAACTTATTCCTATATATATATCTTTCAAGGATGCTTAGGCTATACGGTATGGGGGACAACCCATGGCCGTTGTGGGTTGTCTTGGAACGGCTACACCGCCCCCTTGGGGTCTGTCCCGTCGCCAACGTCGGCCATGGGACGACGAGGACGTTCCACTCTCTTTCATATAATGCTCCCCATTTTGCTTATTACAAGATTTGTGATTGTTTGATAACGTAGAAAACAATAAATTACAAAATAACACCACACAAAATCGGTGTTTTTTCGTTTTCCATCAAGGAGCTCTAACCAGAGAAAAAAAGGAAGAAGATGGCACTGCAAAAAGTAAAACCTTCTTTAAACCTACTTTTTTATTATTTTTGTGTATACGGTATTTTATTAAACAAAAATAAAGTACAACAACTTGATTGACAAAAAGACAAAGTAATTTTATATTTCATCATTTTAATTTATCGTTTATGTATATATTTCAAGGAAGGAACATCACCATACCGCATGTCCTTACTATTAACTTTAATATCCAAAAACGTGAAGGCTTTTGACCTCTAACTATCTTCGAACAAAGACTTTTGATTACAGTTTTGTCATATGCCAGGTTTTCCCTTTCTAATCCATACGTGACCTTGTTATTTACATTTTTTTTTGAAAAGTAACTTTCATTAAACCCAAAACACCGGACAAACTATCACCAAGACGGAGATAGAAGCCGAAAGCCACAAGAACAAAAGCGGTTACGTTACATCAAAGTTACTCCATCTATCCCAGTCTACAACATCTCCTTTAAATCTATGCTTATACCATAGAAAACCTATAGTCTTGACGTCCGAGATCAGATCCACCACATGCGATTCCTTGCCATTGAAAATTTTCTCATTCCTAGCTTTCCAAAGCCGCCAACACGCAAGAGTAACTAACCCATGAATAATCTCTTTCTTGTTCCCAGACGCTGATTACAGTTTTTTCATATGCCAGGTTTTCCCTTTCTAATCCATACGTGACCTTGTTATTTACATTTTTTTTTAAATTAACTTTCATTAAACCCAAAACACCGGACAAACTATCACCAAGATGGAGATAGAAGCCGAAAGCCAAAAGAACAAAAGCGGTTACGTTACATCAAAGTTACTCCATCTATCCCAGTCTACAACATCTCCTTTAAATCTATGCTTATACCATAGAAAACCTATAGTCTTGACGTCCGAGATCAGATCCACCACATGCGATTCCTTGCCATTGAAAATTTTCTCATTCCTAGCTTTCCAAAGCCGCCAACACGCAAGAGTAACTAACCCATGAATAATCTCTTTCTTGTTCCCAGACGCTCCACAAAGCTCGTGCATCTTTACCAAGTCTTGAACCTGAAACACATATATATCTGGGATCCGAAACCAATTAGATAAGCCGTTCCACATCCCAGCCAAAATCACACAACCTGTAAGTATGTGCTCCATCGTTTCCTCTATGCAATCACACCATGCGCATAAACTATTAGCCACTTGAATGCCACGCCTAGCCAAAGCAACTCTGGTAGGCAATCTATCCAAACTCGCCCGCCACATGAAAATATTACATTTAATCGGAAGCCACTTACTCCATTTAAAAATGAGAGAATCATCATCCACCGTCGAACCCGCCATCCACTTTTTAGCCGACGAAACCGTAAACCCAACATTCTTCCCGTCGGACCATTCCCACTTATCTTGTCTATCCTCCATAACTACCCCATGTAACAATTTTTCCAACTGTTGCCTGCTTTGGTTTTCTTCGGCAGAAGAAGGGAGCCGGCTCCACTCCCAATTAATAATATGCTCACTACCATCTACCTTAAGCCGATTATGAATGCAAACCTTCTTATTCTTTTCCAGCAAAAACAAAGACGGGAACTTATCCTTCAATGGTTCCGAACAAAGCCAAGAGTCTAACCAAAACCGGATTTGACTACCATTCCCAACGACACCTCGAAGCACAGCATTTAACCCAAAACCATCAACCTTTAGCTTGTTCCAACAATTCACATGAGTCTTCCACACCCCTGTTAAAGCATTATTGACCGGAGCCAACCACCAAGACCGAGATGTACCATGAATCGCAGAAATCACCTTTCTCCACATCGCTTCCTGCTCATTATAATATCGCCACAACCATTTACAATTCAACGCTAAATTATTCAACTCCAATTTAGCAATACCCAACCCTCCTTTGTCTATGGGCTTCGTAACCACCTCCCACGATACCCACGACATCTTCCTAACCTCATCGGACCCTCCCCATAAAAAACGCCTAATCAAAACTTCAAGCACGTTTATTATCTTCCTCGGCGCCTTAAATAAAGAGAAATAATAAGACGATAGACAATCCAATACCGATTTAATTAGCGTCACACGACCACCAATAGACAACGTATTGGCTTTCCACTTAGATAACCTTTTCTTGAAAGTGTTAACTACCGGGTGTAACACCCGTCTAATTTTACTTGAATTTAATAATAATTTTTGTGTTTTTTTATACAAAAGATACCAATTTAACATAAGTTTCATAAGTCAAGTTCATAAGTAGCATAAACCTTAGTCAACTAACAACTAAGTTGGAACATTCAAAAGTTGTTTAACAAATTGTTTACAACCCATAAACAAAGTCTAAGTAAGATTAAAACATTGCGGAAGCTTCAAAAGTTGTGTTCGGTTCTTCAAAATCTTGCTTGACCGCCTTCCGTAATCTTTGAGTACCTAGAAACTGAAATGTTTATATTAAACATTAATAATAGAGTTCTTAGAAATATTACACAATCGAAACTATGATCGAAACGGATTGGATTAGTTGTAAAATACAAAAATTTACAAAAACTTTCCAGGCTCTACCGTAACTTACGGTATCTACCGTAAGTTACGGTAGTCAATTTAAAGTTCTGGTCCACCGTAAAACAGGAGAAGACCACCGTAAGTCATTTACCTCTACCGTAAGTTACGGTACCACCGTAACTTACGGTAGACTCTGGGAATCTATTATTTGACTGATTTTGTTAGTTTTTGCCAAAGCTAAAAGTTCGGAATTCTCATTCCGACAGCCAACGTGTTAGATTCTCGTACTTATGATATATCAACTATTTAACCAATAACAAGGTTCAATCCATCATGTTACGGAACATTATCCATGTCTTAATTGATTATTCGACCCGTTTGGCTCGTCTAAGGAATCCTCCCTTATAATGACTACCAACGAGTTCTAACCAATCTTTTGGACCTATTATTCAATATAGCAACATCACCACTTTAATTCAAACAACCCTTATTCTAAAATTTAACTACTCATATGATAATTATCAAAATTTACTTAATGTAACGGGTAAAGTTACATACCTTCAAAGCACACCTTTTAGTCGTGCGTTTACACCGGCTTGTCCGCTCATAGCTCCGGCTTCCTTTCCTATAGAGTTCAATCACATTGTATTTAGAACTCCATTTCAATCATATTTCGCATAATTTGTCAAATCATCACAATCATGCGTTTAAACTTTAGATTTCAATTTCGAGCCTTCTTTGAGGCATTTTTACAAACACTTAACAGGCAGAATTTTATATTATTCATATCTAAGTTCATAACTTGCTATTTCGCTGAATTAACATCAATTAAGCTTTCATATAGCATTTAAACATCCTACTTTTCTGAAATCACTTTCTATGACCAAATTACACTAGCATAATCATTCTAAACCCTAGTGTTCATCATTATCTTGTAAAACCCATAACCCACCTTCAAGGTGTTCATGGAATTTCCTGAATTCGGACATGATTTCACATGTAGTTGTCTAGATTTTACTTCTAGACACTATATCATCACTAAGCTAACCAAAACACAAACATGCATCATCAAATTTCAGATTTCCCAAAATCATGAGAATTTCAAGTTGAGAGATTTCTCAAAATTTTACATACCTTGTAATCCCCTTGTGATGAGGATCAGTAATCTATGCTCGATTTTCGTTTTTGATCAGATTTAGACCTTCAATTTGGTTGTTTTGTGAATGTTTAGGGTTTAGAGGGAGCCTGGGGTCGCCCCTGATGTTGGTCGACTTCAACAAACACAGAAAATGTGTTTTATGTTTTTAATTTTCTTATTTCAATAAATTAGTTTCCATTTAGGCACATTTAGTCCTTCACCTTTCACTTTTTGTTTGTTTGAACCCCTAACTACTCATAAGTGACTAACTAACTTAGTTAGTGTCATTTCTAGTTAGTTTATTTTACTAATTAATTTACAACTAAATTGTAAATTTATGAACTCGTATTTTCGGGATGTTACAAGTCCATCCCCCTTAAAAGGGTTTCGTCCCCGAAACGAAAGTACGTACCAAATAAAATAGGGTAGAGACGCCGTATTTCTTCTTCGGACTCCCATGTGGTATCCGCACCCTTTCTGTGTTCCCATTTAACCTTCACTTGGTTAATCACCTTGTTTCTCAAGCTCTTCTCTTTACGATCTAAAATCGCAATTGGTTTTACGGCATAGTTGAGACTGTTATCCACCTCGATATCATCGTAGTGGATACGAGCAGTTTCGTCTGCTAAACATTTACGGAGATGTGACACGTGGAATGTGCTATGAATCCCACTCAACTCCTCAGGTAATTCGAGACGATATGCTACTTTACCAACCCGTTCAGTGATTCTGAATGGCCCAATAAATCTTGGGCTCAATTTTCCTCTTTTTCTAAATCGTATTATCCCCTTCCACGGCGATACTTTCAGCATAACCTTGTCGCCAACCTGGAATTCGATTGGCCTATTCCTTTTGTCAGCATACGCCTTTTGCCTATCTTGGGCCGCTTTCAAGTTTGCCCGAACCACATCAATCTTTTCATTAGTGGCTCGTACTACCTCTTGGTGGGCTAGTTCACGTGGACCCACTTCACCCCAACATACCAGGGTTCGGCATTTCCTACCATAGAGCATTTCGTACGGTGCCATCTTAATACTAGCATGGTAGCTGTTATTATACGAAAACTCGACTAACGGTAGGTAAACATCCCAACTTCCTCCAAAGTCAATTATACACGCCCGTAGCATGTCCTCCAATGTTTGTATTGTTCTTTCACTTTGTCCATCTGTTTGGGGATGGTACGTAGTGCTAATGAACAATTTGGTTCCCATTTGCTCTTCAAAAATCTCGCCAGAAATTTGAAGTGAACCGGGTATCCCTATCAGACACGATGGATACCGGTACTCCATGACGTGCTATTATCTCGTTAGTGTAAACTTCTGACATCTTTTCTGAAGTATAAGTCTCACGAATCGGAATGAAGTGAGCATTTTTCGTCAATCTATCCACCACTACCCATATGGCATCAAAACCACGATTTGTTTTAGGCAATTTGGTTAATAGGTCCATTGTAATATGTTCCCATTTCCAAACCGGGATTTCTAACGGTTGGAGTTTGCCGTATGGTTTTTGGTGTTCCACCTTGACTTGTAGACATGTCAAGCATTTTTCCACATACTTCGCCACATCCCTCTTCATTCCAGGCCACCAATAATTTTGTTTCAGATCATTGTACATCTTGGTCGCACCCGGATGAATTGAATATCGGGATTTATGAGCTTCATCAAGTAGAAGCGCATTCACCCCACAAGTATGTGGAACCCATATCCTTCCGGATCGAGTCTTCAACCCGTTATTCCCATCCGACAAATCTTTCAACTGACCGATTATTCTTTCTTTCTTTCAATTTTCCTCTTTCACTGCTTCTAATTGCGCCTCTCGAATACGTTCAAGTATACCTGAGGTCACCACGAGCTGCATCGACCTTACTCTTATTGGTACATAGTCCGCTTTTTTGCTCAGAGCATCCGCCACCACATTTGCCTTTCCGGGGTGGTAGTGTATTTCACAATCAAAATCTTTCACCGTTTCTAGCCATCGCCTTTGTCGCATATTTAACTCCTTCTGATCCAAGAAGTATTTCAAGCTCCTGTGGTCGGTGAATATGGTGCACTTTTCCCCATACAAGTAGTGCCTCCATATTTTTAATGCAAATACCACCGCAGCCAACTCGAGATCGTGCGTGGGATATTTCTTCTCGTGTATCTTCAATTGCCTCGAAGCATAGGCTATAACTTTGCCTCGTTGCATCAACACGCATCCGAGCCCCGATAGTGAAGCATCCGAATAAACCACCATGTTTTCGACTCCGTCCGGCAATGTCAGTACCAGAGCTTGAGTTAACTTTTCTTTTAGCGTTTGAAACGCTCTTTCTTGATCGACACCCCAAATGAACTTTTCTTTCTTTCGGGTTAGCTTTGTGAGCGGTGACGCAATCTTAGAGAAATCTTGAATGAATCTCCTATAGTATCCCGCAAGCCCCAAAAAGCTTCTAATTTCCGAAGGGTTCTTCGGGGAATTCCATTTTGACACGGCCTCAATCTTTGACAGATCCACCAATACTCCGTCGGCACTTATGACGTGGCCAAGGAATTGTACCTCTCGTAACCAAAAGGCACACTTAGAGAATTTCGCATACAACCTTTCTCGTCTAAGTGTCTCTAACACTTCTTGCAAGTGGTGTGCGTGTTCAGCTTCACTTTTTGAATATACCAAAATATCATCGATAAACACGATGACCGACTTATCCAACATTGGCTTGCAAACCCGATTCATGAGGTCCATGAAGGCCGCGGGTGCATTTGTTAGCCCAAATGACATCACGAGGAATTCGTAATGTCCGTATCTCGTGCGGAAAGCCGTCTTCGGCACATCTTCTTCCTTGACCTTTAGTTGGTGATACCCCGATCTAAGGTCAATTTTTGAAAGCCAATTCGCACCTTGTAATTGGTCGAATAAATCATCTATCCTCGGAAGCGAGTATCGGTTCTTTACCGTGAGTTTGTTTAACTCCCGGTAATCGATACACATGCGCATGCTTCCGTCTTTCTTTCTCACAAAAATACCGGTGCGCCCCAAGGAGATACACTCGGCCTTATAAATCCCTTATCAAGCAGGTCTTGAATTTGGGACATCAACTCTTGTAATTCCGACGGTGCGAGTCGGTACGGAGCTTTCGCTACGGGTTTTGCGCCCGGAATCAATTCGATCCCGAACTCTACTTCCCGTTCAGACGGTATCCCCTGTAAATCCTCCGGAAACACATCTTCATAATCTCGTACTACCGGTACATCTTCAATCTTTCGTGATTCTTTCTCGGGCTCATTTGCGTATATCATGAATGCCTTGCATCCTCGCTTCATAAGCTTGTGGGCTTTCAACATTGAGCATACTTTGGGATTGCCTCCTTTTTCGCCATAGATGGTGACGTGTTTCCCGCTCGGAGATGTTAGTTTTATCTCTTTACGAAAACACACGACCTTTGCATGGTGCTGAGATAGCCAATCCATCCCAACGATTACTTGAAATTCCCCCATTGACATCGGGATTAAGTCTATCAAGTATTCCTCATCGTCGATGCTTAATTTGCAGCCTCGACAAACATCACAAACTATAAAACTTTTGTTGTCCCCTATTTCAACTTCTAAGGGCACAGATAATTTCTTCAATACAAAAGAAGGATGTCGAATAAATCCATGCGAAATGAAGGATTTATTCGCACCCGTATCAAACAGTACACGTGCTGGAATTGAGTTAATTGTGAATATACCTGAAACCACATCGGGTTCTGTCTTTGCTTCAGCCGCGGTAAGTTGGAAGGACCTAGCCTTCGCTTTGGGAGCTTCTGTTGGAGACTCTATTATATCTCTCTTTCCCACCAACTCGGGGCATTCAAATTTCTTGTGACCGGGTTGATAACATTTGTAACAAACAGAAACTTTTCCGGGACATAACGATGCAGTGTGCCCCGTCTTCCCACATACCGGACACGGCTTGTCTTTGAAGCGACACTCACCCTTGTGCCCCTTTCCACATACTTTACAACTTGGCGACCCGCCTTTAGTCTCCGCCTTCTTCCCCGATTCAGCAGTTCTAGCTTTCTTTGTAGGGCTTGGATTCATATCTTGTGCCCTCCGCTCGCCCCTTTCTACTTGTTTCTTTAACTCTATTTCCCGCTCTCGGGCTGTGTTGATAATCTCCGTGAGGGTTTCATACTTTGACGGAGTCATGAACTCATGGTATTCGGCACTCAGCATGTTGTAATAGTAGTATATCTTTTGCTCTTCAGTGGTGACTAACTCGTCACAAAATCTCAGCTTATCCATGAAGATGCCCGTGATCTTATCAATTGATTCTCCCTTTTGTCTTAACTGGATAAATTCTTCTTTGATCCTATTAATAACCGCTTTGGGACTGTGGTGTTTAAGGAACGGTACCTTAAACTCGTCCCAAGTCATAACCCTCGCTGCTTCGGCTCCCATTTCCTTCTTCTTATTGTCCCACCAATCCTTGGCTTGATTTCTCAATTGACCCATTCCGTAAGCAACAAAGTCACCTACGTCACAGTGGGTTCGTTCAAACACTCCTTCGACATCACTTATCCATCTTTGACAAATTATCGGGTCAACCTCCCCGTTGTAGATTGGCGGTTTACACGCCATGAATTCCTTGTATGAACATCCTTTACGTTCTCCCGTTTTCTCCTTCATAAGGTTGACAATATCCTCCAACCTTTTAACTCGCTCTTCAACAAGCGACAACACCGTGTTTTGAATTTTGTCTATAAACCCGGATAGACTTCCTTCAATTGCCTTCCCTACCTCTTCGGCAATTATCTCTTTCATTTGTTCGGTGCTTGTTTGCACCGGATTATCATCATTCCCGTCCGACATCTTGAAACTGAAATGTTTACATTTAAACATTAAACATTTCGTTTATAACATTGCTTCATTTGTTTTGGTTTAGCCAAGTTCCTAACTTGCTTTAACCGTTCACATTTAATGCACTTTCCGGGTTTGAGTGTGTTAACACACTCTTCCCATGCATCTCAATTCATTTCTCATTTCTTACATAAGACCTAATTTATTAGCATAATAAGTTAATTCTTACCGGACGATTGATCAAGCTTGAACCGAATACTTTGTTGACAACCTTAAGCTCTGATTACCAACTTGTAACACCCGTCTAATTTTACTTGAATTTAATAATAATATTTGTCTTTTTTTATACAAAAGATACCAATTTAACATAAGTTTCATAAGTCAAGTTCATAAGTAGCATAAACCTTAGTCAACTAACGACTAAGTTGGAACATTCAAAAGTTGTTTAACAAATTGTTTACAACCCATAAACAAAGTCTAAGTAAGATTAAAACATTGCGGAAGCTTCAAAAGTTGTGTTCGGTTCTTCAAAAGCTTGCTTGACCGCCTTCCGTAATCTTTAAGTACCTAGAAACTGAAATGTTTATATTAAACATTAATAATAGAGTTCTTAGAAATATTACACAATCGAAACGGATTGGATTAGTTGTAAAATACAAAAATTTACAGAAACTTTCCAGGCTCTACCGTAACTTACGGTATCTACCGTAAGTTACGGTAGTCAATTTAAAGTTCTGGTCCACCGTAAAACAGGAGAAGACCACCGTAAGTCATTTACCTCTACCGTAAGTTACGGTACCACCGTAACTTACGGTAGACTCTGGGAATCTATTATTTGACTGATTTTGTTAGTTTTTGCCAAAGCTAAAAGTTCGGAATTCTCTTTCCGACAGCCAACGTGTTAGATTCTCGTACTTATGATATATCAACTATTTAACCAATAACAAGGTTCAATCCATCATGTTACGGAACATTATCCATGTCTTAATTGATTATTCGACCCGTTTGGCTCGTCTAAGGAATCCTCCCTTATAATGACTACCAACGAGTTCTAACCAATCTTTTGGACCTATTATTCAATATAGCAACATCACCGCTTTAATTCAAACAACCCTTATTCTAAAATTTAACTACTCATATGATAATTATCAAAATTTACTTAATGTAACGGGTAAAGTTACATACCTTCAAAGCACACCTTTTAGTCGTGCGTTTACACCGGCTTGTCCGCTCGTAGCTCCGGCTTCCTTTCCTATAGAGTTCAATCACATTGTATTTAGAACTCCATTTCAATCATATTTCGCATAATTTGTCAAATCATCACAATCATGCGTTTAAACTTTAGATTTCAATTTCGAGCCTTCTTTGAGGCATTTTTACAAACACTTAACGGGCAGAATTTTATATTATTCATATCTAAGTTCATAACTTGCTATTTCGCTGAATTAACATCAATTAAGCTTTCATATAGCATTTAAACATCTTACTTTTCTGAAATCACTTTCTATGACCAAATTACACTAGCATAATCATTCTAAACCCTAGTGTTCATCATTATCTTGTAAAACCCATAACCCACCTTCAAGGTGTTCATGGAATTTCCTGAATTCGGACATGATTTCACATGTAGTTGTCTAGATTTTACTTCTAGACACTATATCGTCACTAAGCTAACCAAAACACAAACATGCATCATCAAATTTCAGATTTCCCAAAATCATGAGAATTTCAAGTTGAGAGATTTCTCAAAATTTTACATACCTTGTAATCCCCTTGTGATGAGGATCAGTAATCTATGCTCGATTTTCGTTTTTGATCAGATATAGACCTTCAATTTGGTTGTTTTGTGAATGTTTAGGGTTTAGAGGGAGCCTGGGGTCGCCCCTGATGTTGGTCGACTTCAACAAACACAGAAAATGTGTTTTATGTTTTTAATTTTCTTATTTCAATAAATTAGTTTCCATTTAGGCACATTTAGTCCTTCACCTTTCACTTTTTGTTTGTTTGAACCCCTAACTACTCATAAGTGACTAACTAACTTAGTTAGTGTCATTTCTAGTTAGTTTATTTTACTAATTAATTTACAACTAAATTGTAAATTTATGAACTCGTATTTTCGGGATATTACACCGGGTCCCAATTCGCCACTCTGTTCATGTTCGCACCCACCTGAATACCCATATACAAAAACGGAATATTCCCTGCTTTACATTCTAAGGCGTCTGCTTGCAACTTCAACTCTTCACTATCTACTCCCACACCAAAAAAGACGGATTTATGAAGATTAATTTTTAAACCGGAGCATAAGAAAAAAATCCGCAAAATCCTTTTCATATTATTAAAGTTGAAGTTAGACCAATCCCCCATTAACATAGCATCGTCCGCGTATAATAAATGTGTTAAAACTGGCCCTTCACTAGCAATACGAACCCCATCAAACGCTCCCGTGTCACTTGCTTTTTTCATTAAATCAGAAAACGCCTCCATTAATAGAATAAATAAAAAAGGTGATATGGGATCACCTTGGCGGATGCCTTTCTGACAACCAAACTCAAAGGTCGGCGACCCATTAACCAAAACCGCGGAGCGAGCCGAAGCCAGAATACCACGAATCCACTCACACCACAACCGCGGAAACTCCATTTGGTCTAAGACCGATAACAAAAACTCCCAGCTGACGTTGTCATAAGCTTTGTCAAAATCAATTTTAAACAAGAACATTTTTTCCCCGTTTCCTCACCCACCCCAAAATCTCGTTTGCCATTAACGGGCCATCTAAAATATATCTTCCTGTCAAGAACGCCGATTGATTCTCTGAAACAACTTTACTCATCACCATCTTTAACCGGTTCATCAACACCTTCGACACCACTTTACTGATGCACCCTATAAGATTAATCGGTCTATAATCTTTCAACTCTGTCGGGTCCCCAACCTTCGGAATAAGAGTGATAAAAGACGAACTCACCCCCAAACTAAACCTGCCAACCAAATGAAAGTGTTGCATAATATCTAGAAAATCTTTCTTGAACACCTCCCAAAACGTCCTTATGAATCTGAAATTAAACCCGTCAGGACCAGGGGCCTTATCCGCCCCACACCCGAAAACCGCTTCTTTAACCTCTTGCTCCGAGAAAACTGCTTTATCAATCCTTCAACATCGCTCGTCCCAATTTCTTCAACCCGTAACAAATAAGATTCGGACGACTATCCATACCTTCCTTGAACTTCAATCAAAAAAAGTTCAACACCTCACGTTTTATAATATTAGGCTTCGTTTCCCATCTCCCTCTAACCATCAACCCCGGAAGGATATTTGCAGCTTTACGTTTATTAATACACCCGTGAAAAAAATTCGTAGTATCATCTCCGTCTGTTGCCCATCGAATTCTCGCTTTCTGTTTAAGATCTTTTTGATGAAGATAATCTATCTCTCTTAACCTCCTTTTAATCTCTACCATCACCCAATCTTCCTCTTCTGAAAGGTTACTTTGTTCCAACTTATCATCCAAACCCGCAAGCTCCTTTTCCAACAAAGATTTCTCCTCTACCTCCTTTGCGTAACATTCGGCTGCCCATTCCGATAAATGTGACCGAAGACACCTAAACTTCATCATCAATCGCATATCTGGGTCACCAACAAAAACCCCATCATCCAACGACTTTCGTACCACAACCCAGAAATCATCACGACTAATCCAAGAGTTAAAAAATTTAAAAGGCTTCGGACCGAAGTTCCTAGAAACGATTTTTAACACCAAAGGGGAATGGTCCGATTTCTTCCTCTCTAATGCCAAGTACTCCGCATTTGGCCACCGCATGAAAAAATTCCAATTCACCAAAATTCTATCAATCCGACTCAACTTGTTACCTACCGCAAAAGTAAACCTTTTCCCTTTTAGAGAATACTCGTGAAGATTGGCTTCATCAATGAAGTTATTAAACTCGTTCGCCTCTGAAGAATTAAAAAAATAATTTCGCCTTTCTTCTTCATATCTAACTACATTAAAATCCCCCGCCACCGTCCATAACCCATCTCCAACCCCCACCAACCCACTAATCTCTGACCATAAGAGACGTTTAGCCACCAGAGCCTGAGGAGCGTACACATTCAACAAATGAAAAGTGAAACCAGTACCTTTCACCTTACCCGAAACAAGCATAGAATTAGAAGACTTTACAACATCCTCCATATTAAAAATCATCAGGTCCCACATAGAGAGCAAACCACCAGATCTTCCCGACGATGGAACCCATTCATAACAAAAATCCCCTCTCCCCCAGAATCTCCCCAAATCCACTGAATCCACCACCGAAAACTGAGTCTCTTGAAACATAAGAAAACCAACTTCATGCTTAACGCGAAGGCCCCGAACCCAATCCGCTTTGTCTACCCTCCCCAGCCCCCGAATATTAATTGACAATAAGTTCATCGCTCGACCGCTTGATAACCTTCATTAGCGATCGCCTCATGTATTTGAGGAACAAAAGTCTCAATATCATTAGCTCCCAAGGATTTTCCAAGCTTCACAGTTTCATCCACTTCGTGTGAAATAAACTCTACTCCATTCGGATCATCCACATTAATAACTACTCTTTCCACTTCATGATTTTCCTTATTGCTTACATCCACAAATGCCTCTGAACTTCTGTTTAAATCCGGAGTCACGAACACATCACTCAGCACTTCCTCTTCCTCGTTAACCTGCTTCGGATTGGCGTTCATAATACCGATTAACTTATCTAGACCAAATATATCATTGTCATCCCGTAAACGCTTCCTTGGTCTTTCTAACGATCCACTTGACTCTCCCCGATTTTTGAATAAAGATTTCCTTCGAAACTTCTTTTTGGTAACTGAGGTATTGGCCTTCGGATTCTCATCATTACTTACCGATACGCAGCCAGAACCGTCCCCAGTCTCATTCTGACAACCCAACCCAACCCAACCCATCTCCTATCCCATCCACAACGGTTGTATCGTCACTATTACCATTACCACGAATATCTCCCATCTCAAAATCTCCATCAATAATAGGTGCCGACTTATAACTATCATTACTGACCACCTCCTTTTCTATATCACAATTTCCTGCCACATTTTCAATACCATCCATAGACCCCATATCAAGATCCTCAACGCAATCGGGGACCCAATCTCCGACGTCTTCATCGATCCACACATTGTAAACACAACCCCTCCACCTAATGTCGAACCGATCCACAATCCTCCCCCGAGATTTACAAAGAACACCTATATAAGCATAAGAAAAGTTGTTATCCGAAGTCGTCATCCGAGTCCACACATTGTAAACACAACCCCTCCACCTTGTTATTTACATCATTACATTCGGTAACAAAATACAATTATTAAAGTTTATAATTATGATAAGTATCAACTATCTGAATTAGTATCCGCGTTATTCTCACTACTTTGAGCGTCATTTAATTTGATAGTGTGATTTTGCTTTTGGGTACGATGATGTACAAAAAAAGGTTAAATCTATATATATTCTAAAGTTTAGTTATATGTTCTATTTTAAAACCAAAATTTATGGTTGTTTAAATGCACAAGCCTCTAAAAATCCTATTAATTGCATTTAATTTACATTAAATAAATAAGAGATAAGATAAAAAAAATAAAATAAAATAATTATATATCAATAATCATTAAAATTAATATCAATCAATAACACATTATACTAAATAATATATTATAGATAAAGGTAGATTAGTTTAAAGTTAACTTTGATCTTAATTTTTTTTAATAATTGGTTTAAAGATAATTATTCCAAACTTATGATTATTCTATAAAATGATCTTTGACAAGGTAACCATAAATTTAAATTTCGAAGTAACTAATATATTAAAAGTAGCTCAAATATAATTCGTAATAAAAACACAACAATATATTTTCAAAGAAAACATATAATAAAAAAATAGGTAAAGGGATCCAAATGATATCAAATATTAAGAACTTATCCATGATATTAGTATCAGAATTTAATAGATTAATATAAAATTTAAACCGAAAGATCATAAGTATCATAAAAATATCATTACATTAAAGTTAAAAAGTAAAGAAAAGAATTATTATTATAATATTAAAATAATAAAAATATTTAAAATACTATATATATTATTAAAATATTAAAATTACTATTTGTACCGATACCAAACAAGACCGTACCGGTATTTTCGATACCAGTAACGGTTGACACCAAGCTTATCCCACCCCGTGATACTAAAAAATCATTAAATTAAAGTTAAAAAGTAAAAAAAAGGAATTATTATTATAATATTAAAATAATATAAGTATTAAAATAACTATATATATATTATTATTAACAAGATTTTGGCTAAATTAATTAGATTATTATAAATAATAATAATAATTTACAAATAAAACAACACAATTTTGCAACAAAGCAATGCATGAAACACCATATTAACATATAGTACAGTACATTAGTGCAAGAACCTAATGCAAATTAATAGTTACATTACTTTAATCATTTGTGTCAAAAATAATTCGACAAACCCTAGATCATCTGATAATAACAATAAGAAGAAAGCTCCGGCCGCACACAAATCTCCGGTATTCGACTGCGATTGCTTCGATTGTTACACGAACTACTGGTTCCGGTGGGACACGTCTGTTAACCGAGAGCTAATTCATCAAGTAATTGAAGCATTTGAAGAAAACCTTACCAGTAGTGAACAGGTTAATTGCCGCGGCCGTAAACCTAACCAGAAGAAAGAGAAGGCGAGTCATCGGAGGTTCGCCGGAAAAGCTTTAAATCCTCCGCCAGAGGTTTTGGTTTCGCCTCCGTACGACGTCTCATTAGTTGAAGAATGTGCAAAGGAAGAACATGAGGTAGTGGAGGAGTCGCCGGAGACGGATGCAACGGCGAGAAGAGGACTTCCGGAAGTGAAAGGGTTGTTTAACTGGCGTTTGTGGGGACTTTGGAATCCGTGATATTCATCCTTCGCCTCTCAATATATGCTCTCCAATCCATAATTAACTTCTCCCCAATTGAAGATCTTCATCGATTAGGCACACAACTCTCAGACATATATCTTCGATTGATCTCCTGCACAGGCTCGCCATCAGGCTCTCCATCAGTCGGAAACTCAATTGGAATCGTAATTAACTTCTCCCCAATTGAAGATCTTCATCGATTTGGCACACAATTCTCAGACATATATCTTCGATTGATCTCCTGCACAGGCTCTCCATCAGTCGGCAACTTCAATTGGAATCAAAATGGGTCATTTACTTGCTCCTTTAATTACACATCATCCTCCGACTCTCCAGCAACCTTTAAGTGCAATATCTATATCTCTAAGATGAAGATAATGTATGGTAATGAAGATTTGGAGCAGCAAGAGGTAAAAAAAAGCCCGATTTTTTCCTTTTATAAATTCGATTCGTGAGTGTTAGTGTGTGTGTTTATATTGATTAGGGTTTCATCAAATGCAATGTGAGGGTTTCCAATCGGTGTTTATACAAATAATATTGAACCCAATTTTTATGTATGTGTATGCAGTGTGTAGTATGGGGTCTTGCTTAGCTCATTCAAGGAATAACAATGAAAGACAGGGGTCATTGATTTTGAAAAACTCCGCCCCTTTGTTCGCCTTCTTCCTGATTTTAAGTTATGGTGAGTCAATTTCCTTTTTTCTGATTCTAATCAATTAAGAACTATACGTGATTAACCAACGAATTGTGGTAGATTTTTTGTTTCTATTACAGTATTTGGATTGAATTGACTGCTGCAATTTAATAATCGTCAGTTATAGTCCGTTTTTTGAATATAGAGAAACACTGACTTATTTAAGGTGCTTGATTTGGGTGAATAGTAGCAATATAAACTGCTATTGTAATTTGGTGTGATATTCAATTCAGTATCAGTAACCTAATCAAATTGTGCCCTAAACATAGAGTAAATGTGTTCACCAGCAAGGTAATAATATGTACTAATTTTCAATTATCAGTGACTTCTAATAAGGAAATATAGCTATTAGGTTATGTCAAGGTAAGCATAGTTTATAAAGAATATGTTGCAGAATAAAGTTAATACAACATTTTAGTAATAAATAATAAACTGCTTTCTTATCTATAAAAGGGAACAAAACTTGCAATTTGACTTTTAGATGTCAAAACTGAATTTATATGTATATGTGTATGTAGTATAATATATATATATTTAACATCTATTTTACACCATCTAAAACAATGAAAAAGAAAAAATAAAAATAAAAAATTTGAAAACTGTGACGTCTTTTGAAGAGGGTTGAGAAACCACACGTCCATAGATTTGAAGTTTTGTGAGACCACATGTGGTGGGGTGCAAACCTCTCTCAAAGCGTCTTAAAAACGCGGGGGAACACTGTACCCTCGGGCGTTTTGGGCCTTTTTTGACTGGTAGTGCTACCACAAAGCGCCGAACGAGGAGTGGACTTTGGTCAAAATAACCATGGTCAAACGGCTAACTTTAAAAAAACCGGTTTTTGTTTTAAAAAAACTATACTATATTCGCACTTTCGTACCGTGTCACACACTATCTATATCAGTCGTCGTTCCAGGAAAAAACAATAACTATTATGCATGTCGTGCATCGCACGGGTGTTCCCCTAGTAATAATAAAAGTTAAGTAGTGATTTTGAAGATATTGCCTTTATAATTAAAGATTCTAATGCTAGGTATAAGAAATTAACTTTATCACAGAATTGACATTCAATACCATTATTGTAATCCATAAATAACCTAATCTTAATATCATATTGGTTGGTCTCTTTCTTTCTTTCTTTTTTTTCTTTTTTCTTTTTTTTAATTTGACAATCCCCTATCATATATAATATAATGGCGTTATGATGACTTTTTTTTTTTTTTCGACTGACAAATTTAAGTTAAGGGTAGGCTTATTTCTTTGATCAACAATAATACTTAAATTAAGGCTTCAAATGCAAGTTTATGCATTGAAATTTATCAAGAAGCTAATAGTTGTTTTTTTTACTTTTTTTATGTATAGAAATCTATTTCCTAACTAAAAAGGTTAATATTTTTTATCAGCAAAATAAATTTCACACATGAAAACAAGAATACCCTAAAGAAATCATTGTAAATACCAAATTTCACTATAGAACTTAACTTTTGGACCTAAAAACCTTAATACCTTTTTAAATTAAAAAAAACTGATGAACTACAAGTATATAAATCATTCCAACTTTTTTAGTTCTCCTTAATATTATTTTGGCTATTAATGCCTTGATGGTGGTGGAAATAAAGTTACAAATGGAGTCACACACAATGATACAAACATGTACTTGATCATCACATGAACCTAATATATTAAAAATAATACGCAGATTTAAGAAAATGAGTATATAAACATTCGTGTGGAAAAGAGAAAACTTAGAAATCCTCCAAAGAACATGGGAGATGGGCCAACCACTTAAGAGGTTGATTGTACATTTGCTAAATGTTGGTTGGGTTTGTTGAGCTATGCTTTTAAACGAATATGATATTCTTTGCCATTTATAAAAACAAATTACAAAAGGGTATTGTGGGGCTTATTTGGTATAGAATTTATTATCTTGTACATCAATGTTTCATTTCGAGAGATTTAATATAACCTAACAAGGAAAATTCTATATCACGTTATCTATGCATTATAAACTGCCATTTTAGCGTATGGAAGATTGGCGAAATTAGTCTTTAATTAGAGACGGTCTGTTTTGCTTAACCTACGATCGATCAAATTTCTTTTAGTGTTGTTTTCTAAAGAATCGTATTCTTGTACTTGAAGCGAATATAAGATAAAAAGAAAAATTCTATTCGTCTTTCTGGTTAGAGAAGGTTTTGGTTTCCTCATTATTCCAAAGGACATATATGGTTTTTCATAACATATATATGTAATTCCGATAACCAAGCAAATATAATTTGAATGTATTTATAATTTATTAAAAATGTGTTTCCAATAAGCTTTTATTCACATATTAGTTATATACGACCTCAAAATCAAATAATCTATCTATACTATATAATAAAAGAAACTATTTGTCATGATATTAGAGCATGGCTTATGGATAATTATTATTTTAGTTTAATCTCTTCTAATTAATTATAAATAACCCTCCTATTATATATTATTTAGTTTAATATCTTATGGATGATTATTTTTTTTTTGAACGGCAAATTTGGATCACTGACGGACCACTGGAGTATCATCGTGCCACCACCAGAACCACCCGATCATATCCATCTCCATTAGGCATAATGCCTATACACCAATTCAGGAGGAAACCCAATAAATATGGGAAAAACCCCCCTTGTGAGAATCGAACCCAGGACCTATTGGTCTCAAAGTCTTATCCCACCCCCAAGATGCCACTAGGCTATAAAGCCATGAGCCTTATGGATGATTATTATTTAGTTTAGTCTATTCTAATTAATTATAGATAACTCTCCTACTAAATGTTATTTGGTTTAATCTCATCTACTTAATTATAAATAATTATTATTTAGTTTAAATTTAATGTATACTTCTCATTTATAATATTATTTATTTGATTTTCTATATCATATGACAGACACCTACTTTTTATTTGTAATATACAAATTTATTCTTATTCTTTACGATGATATAAATATCTCTAATAAACTTTAAACTTTTACCATAGTATATATAATGTTAGACATAAAATCGAAAAACATATTGGATGACATCAATAACTTAAGACATAATATAATTACATATATAAAATGTGTTTTTTAATAAAATAATACCAAACAAAATTACAAATATAAAATAATTTATTTTACTAAAAATAACAAAGTTTTAATTTTTTTAAATAATTCAAAAAAAATATGACTAAAAGCATGTGACATTATAATAGAGTTAACCCATTTATCATCATACAACCTCCCAACTATTCAATCATATTTTTTCTATCTTATATTACTAAATAAATAAAAATTAATATTAAATCTTATCCTAATTTAAATGTCGAATAGAATACTTCTTTTTTTTTTTTCTAAGAAAATATTATCCTTAAATTTAAATTGTTAATTTAAGATATTTTTAAATAACCAAATTATTTATCACCAAAACCAAACTTTTTATTAATATATTATTTATTTTTATTTTCATTATTAAATAATTATTATATTAATTTTATTACATAATTTTTAAACAAATTGTATATAACTTTCAATATTACTTTATATATAAAATTAGATTTATCACAGGTTTTTTAAATAAAATTTATATTTTATCACTCAAATAGCTGCTTATTTGTTTCTTGAATAACATGTTTGACCACTGTACCCTCTTTTCAATAATCGTCTCCGTAATCACTATATCTATCGCGTACCGAGTATATCCATTAGTTTTTTTAAATACAAGTTTCTTATTATTTCATATATAAAATCATATTTATTCAAGCCGTGTAATAATCAAGGGTTTCTAAAGATATACTTTTTTTATTTTTTGATAAACAATATTACATTTATTAAACGCGTGTAATACACGTGGTTTTAAAGGTATAACTTTTTTTATTATTTGTATATAAAATTACATCTATTTAACCTGTACAATATGGTTCTTATAGATATAACTTTTTATTATTTAATATATAAAGTTACATTTATTCAACCTATGCAATAAAGGGGATTTTTAAAGATTTTTTTTTATTATTTAGTATATAAAATTTATTTATTCAACCCGTGTAATACACCGGGTTATAATATAGTACATATAATAATAAATTAAAAGAACAATGGACACATGTGCCTTTAATAAGCATTCATCCAAATACAAATTATATACGGGACGGACCAATAGGCCTTGTGCCCCCAATTTTTCTTTTATTAATAGGGTAAATTACACTTTTCGTCCTTTATGTTTGTACCGAATTACAAAGGATAGCCTTTAACTTCAACAATTACGGTCACAATCATTTATTTGCAAAACCCGTTACACTCTACGTCCTTTAGCACTAACCAGACTAAAATTTTCAGTTAACTTTATTTACTCAAGGGTATTCTGATCAATTCATCTTTTATTTAAATGTTTAATAAAAAAAATAAAAAAAAATGCATATACACACTTCATCTTTCCCAATTTCCTAACTCTAAAACCCTAGCCACCACATCTTGCCCCTACTCATCTTTCCTTTTCAGTTCTCTCTCTCTCTCTCTCTCGAATCCCTCTATCTCTCTCTAGAATCCGCTAGGGCATGTTACGTTGATTATTGACCCGTATAAAAATGGATTCTCAGACACCGAAGAAAGAGGTATGGTATTGAAGAAACCACCAAAAGGTTAGATCCAAGAGAAACTGAGAGAGAAAGGGAGTGATTGTAGTTGCGGCCATGGCCTCCGGTGAGGGGATTTGGGTTGACATGGCAGCGTCCTTTATGTTTGTAGCGGGTTGCAATGGATAGCCTTTAGCTTAAATAATTACAGTCACAATCCTTTATTTGGAAAACGCATTACACCGTCAAAGTGAATAAACATAGAAGTAAAGAGATAATGGCCCAAACAAGTAAATGTCTAGGCCCAAAACTAAAGAATTAATGACCAAATCTCTCTGTTCTTGAATCCATAAGTTACGATGTCTTTTTTTTCTTGAACGCAATTATGCATCCTCCGCTCTGCTCATATCCTGATTACTTGTAACATCGCTAACTGCAATTGACGTGAATGGTGATTGGGGGAGAAATTAGGGCTAATTGATTGTTGTTGATGGTGCAATTTGTGATTTAGTAATCATACAAAAAACAATTTTGCGATTTGATATTCCCGATTTTACGACTTGGTTTTGCGATTTACTATTGCCGATTGATATTTTTTGCTTTACTAGTCTCATAAGGGTCCGACTTGTAGTTCGCGTAGGCCTCCAAAAACATTGAGCTCCCTGATTATATATAACCTCAATATGCTTTCATTATAATACATACAACCCCAACAAGTTTTCATCCAATATACAATCCCAATATAATATATATGTATACATATACACCTGTAGAGAGAGAGGGATTAGGATCATGTGAGAAGCACTAGGCTAATTGAGAGATTTGAAAAACATTTTGAACCACATATTTTCCCTAATCAAAAAATGCAAAAGGTGTATTTTTTGGATATATACACATGTATATATTGTCATTTTTAACTATACATATATGTATATATGTGTTTAAATGAAACATAACTATTGTAAATCTACATTTGAGGGCAAGGATTTACTTTAATCTTTAGGGTTTGGCATTATTATTTAGGGTTTAATTTTAGTGTTTAGCATTATTATTTAGGGTATAGAGTTTTGTTGTGCTAAATGTGGTCAAATAAAAACAACCTAAAATTAACCTAATCTAGACACTCTAAGTTTTAAATTTATAAACTTAGACTCGATCTAAACATAAACCACACAACCGGCAAGTGTACGATCAATGTAGTAAAGCTAAAGTAATTCCGAGTATCAAACCCACGATACTCTCTAGCTACGTTAACTAGACTCTATCTAGACCTAGACTGACACGGACACGACAATAACCGTTTTTATATTTATGGGGGGGGGGGGTTCTAAGTATCCTAAAATTTGCAAACTATCTAAATTACCTAGCACGAATTACTTTGGATTTTAACTCAGTTGATGGAAACGACTGCCTAGACTAGATTCCTGATTCATTATATTAGTGACTTATTATTATGTTTATTAATTATTATGAAACCAGGATCTTAAAATTCTAAACCTACCAAGATACCGAACAAGACCCTCGACCCTTCTCAAGGAGACACTTATGGAACTCTAAATTGGCTGTTATGATTACCGGTTATTAGACTCCTTCACAGGTTATCTAGGTTTACAAAAGTACCCTAATTTGATTCACTCCCTCACGAGTTATAAACATAGGATAAGTTTTGAATTTCATTTTAACTTGTAGACAACTATCACTACGAAAACTAGTTCAGACTCCTCACAGATATCCTACCTAGCAATTTAATGACGAATACCTAACAATAATTTCGCATCATACATCTATTAAATTAGTAGAACACTTTAATTTATTAAACTACCAATTATTACTTCTACGGTGTATTGCGCAATTAGCCCTAAAGATTATAAATTTATTCCGTGATATAGACTCTCACCAAAGCTTATAACCTAGTATGAATTTATTCCGTGATATAGACACTCACCAAATTCATACGAAGAAATAAAAGACAATAAAACAATTTAAAGTATGCATACACATTAAACCAAAATAACAAATCGACTACTTTTATGAACAATCCATAAATAACTAATAAGCATGCATACATATTAAACCAAAATAACAAACCGACTACTTTTACGAACAATCCATAAATAACTAATTAAACATAATAAAAATCAAAACTTATAAATCTATCATCCAAGTCTAGGCAGTAACAGAAAATAAGCCAACAATAGTCATAGAAACAATAAGCAAAAGAGTATTTTTTTTAAGTGCAAGAAACATGATTAAAGGAAAAAAAATTGAAGAACCTGAATAGTGCAAAGACGACCCGGACAACTTCCTCAGCTTCTAGTCTTCAAACCGATGCTTCGAGCCTTCAAAAACACTCTTAAAACTTCAGAATTTTCGTCCAAATTTGTCTAGGGTTGTCAGGGTTAAGTATGAGCTTAAATGGGGCTTAAATATGAAGTTTTCCGCGTAAATTAAGATAAGCGTCGCGTCGCGCGACCTGTATATGGGTCCTCTATCGCGTAGCGCCAAGGACCTGCGTACTGAGAATACGGTTTCGACCATAACTTCTTCGTTTCAACTCCGTTTTCTTCACCGTTTTTGCCTACAGGTTCGGAATTTAATTCTCTATCTTCTCATCTTATCAAATATCGATTTTAATTTCATGAAAATCCTTCACTAAGGCCAAACCTCATCCCGGGTACTCGTTTCTTCAACGTTTCAGCTCGTTTTCACTCCAGGGGCCCTACAAAGCACACAAGACACCATAATATATAAAACCAATGATAAAATGACACAAAACAACTCAAATTATTATACAAACTAACACGGAAACAGAAGTAATTTGCATTACATCAAATATCCACACACTTACTCTTTTTTCGTCCCCGAAAAAGACCTATGCAAACAGAATCATAGTCAAAGCAAAAATTCGGGTTCAAAATTTAAATTACTTTATAAAAATTAAAACTCGTATTAACCGCGATTGCAAATATACTTATCCACTTAAACTCAAACCCGGTTCCAAGCCCTTATCATGCAATTTATATTTAAGTTTGGTCAGTCTACCTAGGGTCTCGTACTAAAAGCCGCAGTTTCACCTAATCACGTCTCAAGCTAATGAAACAAAAGGAGCGAATCACTTTGACTCTTTCCTAGCCGTTTTATACCAAAATTAAAAGAATTTAAAATCAATCTTTTTCTTATATATATTTTTTTCTTTTTGAGCATTAGACTTTGCATTACCTGACCCTGAGGCTGTCTCAACCAGAGTCACCATCCCCGAGAGCGACAACGTGAGCGTCAGTAATTTTTCACATTTTTTTCTTACTTAACCTAGAGGCAATCTAAGTCAGAGTCAACATCCCCAACAAAGATTACATAGGCCTCATTTTTTCAATCTGGCTCATTTATTCTATTTTTTCTTTTGATTAATAATTCCAATAATTTTCGCCTACAACGACATTTTTTACACTATTATCGGCGGTTTTGGCTTCCTACTTCTCCTAGATGAGAAGCCACTAGCAAACTAACAATTAAGATATTTTTAGTATCAAAGGAACCTAGAAACCATGTCGAGCCTACGCACATATCTCTACTGTAACACCCGTCTTAATTTTATAAGGATTTAATGTAAATATGCGAGAGTTTATATAAAACAGTACCTTACTTCAAATTTAGTAACAATCAAAGTTTTTAAAGTAATCACATGCTAGTTAACTACTAACTAGTTAAAGTATTCAAAACATGATTTATAAGTTGTTTACATCATAACATTGTCTAAACAGAGTTAAGCTACGCGGAAGCTTCAAAAGTTCGTGTTCGGTTCTTCAAAACATGCTTGATCATCGTCCACATACTTGCAAGACCTGAAAACTAGAGATTTATAACAAATCTTAGTGTTAGAGTTCTTAGAAATATTGCTTAATCGAAGCTACACTAGAAACGGATTCGATTTGCTATAATATGCAAAAATTTACAATTTTTCCAGGACTCTACCGTAACTTACGGTATCTACCGTAACTTACGGTAGTCAGTTAAAGTTCCTGGTCTACCGTAAAATAGTAGTAAACCACCGTAAGCTTCTAATCTCTACCGTAAGTTACGGTGGATACCGTAACTTACGGTAGTCCCTGCAAGTTTGTGTTTTGACTTTTTATTTGTTTTACCCAAACCCCATTCTCGGATTTCTCATTCTAACAAACCAATACTCTGATTTCTCGTATTCTAATACGTTCTTTATTATCAATAACAAAGACCGAGTAACCATATGACGATACGTTTAGCCACGTATTATTTGATTATTCGACCCGTTTGGCTCATCTTACGAAATCCTCCATTTCGATGACTACCAACGAGATCCCAACAAATTCTTGACTTATTATTCAATTTAGCGAACTCAATCGCTTTAATTCAACAAAATCTTTATTTTACAATTATACTACACATATACTAGTTATCAAATTACCCAATGTAACGAGTTAAGTTACATACCTTTAAAGCAAGCCCTTCAAACGTGCGTCCACACCGGTTTGCCCGCTCGATGCTCCGGCTTCCTTTCCTATAGAGTTCAATCACTTTATGTTTAGAACTCTTTGTTTCACATATATAACGCACAATTTTTTTCGAACTTCATAATTATGCGTATTTAACATAAGCATTTCAGTTTCAAGCTTTCTTTGAGGCATTTCTACGAACACGTAAAGGACAGAATTTGTGTCTTTTATATTCTAATCCTTGACTTGTCACTTAGCCTTGATTATCAATAATTGAGTTATCACATATAGACTTAAACATCTCTATTTTCATAAATCAGTTTCTATAAATCAATTTACACTAGAATAGCCTTCCAAACCCTAATGTTCATCATTTTCTTGCAAAACCCATAACCCACCTTCAATGTGTTCATGGAATTTCCTGAATTTGGACATAATTTCACATGTAGTTGTCTAGGTTTTACTTCTAGACACTATATCATCCCAAATCTAACCAAATCACAAACATGCATCATCTAATCTTTGGATTTCCCAAATTCATGAGAATTTCAAACAGAGAATTATCATAAAATTTTACATACCTTACAACCCCCTTGTGATGGGGTTCACTAATCTCAACTCGGATTTCGATTTGGACCAGATTTAAACCTTCAATTTAGGTGTTTTGTGGGATTTAGGGTTTTTGGCAAGCTTGGTCGCCCTCCCCTGCTTTCATCGAACTCAAACACTCCTCCAGGAGTGTTTGTGTTTTAATTAAATGTTTTATTTAAAACTTGTTTCAAGTCAAACACTTTTGGCCCCTCTAGTTTCCTTTAGTTCCCTTTTTGTCCTTTAACTACTCACTAGTCATTATCTAACTAGGTTAGTGTCACCCCTAGTTAGTTTGTTTTACTAATTTATTTGCAAATAAAATTGCAAATTTTATGAATTTATATTTTCGGGATGTTACAAGTCCATCCCCCTTAAAAGGGCTTCGTCCCCGAAACCGAAGTACGTACCAAATAATGTAGGGTAGAGACGTCGCATCTCCTCTTCAGACTCCCACGTAGTGTCTGAACCTTTCCTATGCTCCCACTTGATCTTGACTTGATCGATTTGTTTATTTCGCAAGTGCTTAATCTTTCGATCTAAAATTTCTATGGGCATTACAATATAATTCAAGCGATCATCCACTTCGATATCATCGTAGTGAATATAAGTTGTCTCATCCGCTAGACATTTCCGAAGATGTGACACATGAAATCTGCTATGAATTCCGCTTAGTTCCTCCGGTAGTTCAAGGCGGTAAGCTACCTTTCCTACCCGTTCTATAATCGCAAACGGCCCGATAAACCTCGGGCTTAATTTTCCTCTTTTTCTAAACGAGATAACCCCCTTCCATGGGGATACTTTGAGCATGACTTTGTCACCAACCTGGAATTCGATTGGCCTCTTCCTTTTGTCAGCATACGCCTTTTGTCTATCTTGAGCCGCTTTCAAGTGTGCCCGAACCACATCAACCTTTTCATTAGTGGTTCGTACTATATCTTGGTGGGCGAGTTCACGTGGGCCCACTTCACCCCAACATACCGGGGTTCGGCATTTCCTACCATAGAGCATTTCGTACGGTGCCATCCCAATACTTTCATGGTAGCTGTTGTTAGACGAAAACTCGACCAATGGTAGGTAAACATCCCAACTTCCTCCAAAGTCGATTATACATGCCCGTAGCATGTCCTCCAATGGTTGTATTGTTCTTTCACTCTGTCCATCTGTCTGAGGATGGTACGCAGTGCTGATGAACAATTTGGTTCCCATTTGCTCTTGGAAATCTCGCCAGAAATTTGAAGTGAACCGGGTATCCCTATCAGACACGATGGATACCGGTACTCCATGACGTGCTATTATCTCATTAGTGTAAACTTCTGACATCTTTTCTAACGTATAAGTCTCACGAATCGGAATGAAGTGAGCACTTTTCGACAATCTATCCACCACTACCCATATGGCATCGAAACCGCGGTTCGTCTTTGGTAGCTTGGTTAATAGGTCTATCGTAATATGTTCCCATTTCCAAACTGGAATTTCTAACGGTTGGAGTTTACCGTATGGTTTTTGGTGCTCCGCCTTGACTTGTAGACATGTCAAGCATTTTTCCACGTACTTCACCACATCTCTTTTCATTCTGGGCCACCAACAGTTTTGCTTTAAGTCGTTATACATTTTGGTCGCTCCCGGATGGATGGAATAACGGGACTTATGAGCTTCATCGAGTAGAAGCTTTTTAACTCCACATGTGTTAGGAACCCAAATTCTATTGAAACGTGTTTTCAAACCGTGGTTGCCTACTTCGAGATATTTAACTTGACCAACAATCCTTTCCCTCTTCCAGTTTTCCGTCTTTACTGCTTCATCTTGTGCTCCTCGGATTCATTCGAGTAAGCCCGAGGTCACAATGAGCTGCAACGATCGTACTCGTATCGGGGCATAGTCTGCCTTTCGGCTCAACGCATCAGCCACCACATTGGCTTTCCTGGGGTGGTAGTGAATTTCACAATCGTAATCCTTGACCGTTTCTAACCATCGTCTCTGGCGCATATTTAATTCCTTCTGATCGAAGAAGTATTTTAGGCTCTTGTGGTCACTGAATATGGTGCATTTTACCCCATATAAATAATGTCTCCATATTTTTAACGCAAATACCACCGCAGCCAATTCGAGATCGTGCGTGGGATACTTCTTTTCATGTATCTTCATTTGCCTCGAGGCATAAGCTATAACTTTTCCCCGTTGCATCAAAACGCATCCGAGCCCTGATAATGAGGCATCCGAGTAAACCGCTAAGTCTTCAACTCCGTCCGGCAACGTTAATACCGGAGCTTGAGTTAATTTCTCTTTTAGCGTCTGAAACGCCCTTTCTTGTTCAACACCCCAAATGAACTTTTCCTCCTTCCGAGTTAACCTTGTTAGTGGCGACGCAATCTTGGAGAAATCTTGAATAAATCTCCTATAGTACCCCGCAAGCCCTAAGAAGCTTCTAATTTCCGAAGGGTTCTTCGGGGGATTCCACTTCGACACAGCTTCAACTTTTGACGGATCTACCAATATTCCATCGGCACTTATGATGTGGCCGAGAAATTGCACCTCTCGTAGCCAAAAGGCGCACTTAGAGAATTTCGCATACAACTTTTCTCGTCTAAGTGTCTCTAACACCTCTTGTAAGTGGTGTGCATGCTCAGCTCCACTTTTCGAATACACCAAAATATCATCGATAAACACGATGACCGATTTATCTAGCATTGGCTTGCAAACCCGGTTCATGAGGTCCATGAAAGCCGCGGGTGCATTTGTCAGCCCAAATGACATCACGAGAAATTCGTAATGCCCGTATCACGTGCGGAAAGCTGTCTTCGGCACATCTTCCTCCTTGACCTTTTAGTTGGTGATACCCCGATCTAAGGTTAATTTTCGAAAACCAGTTTGCACCTTGTAATTGGTCGAATAGATCATCTATTCTCGGAAGCGGGTATCGATTCTTTATCATGAGTTTATTTAACTCCCGATAATCGATACACATGCGCATGCTTCCGTCTTTATTTTTCACGAACAGTACTGGTGCACCCCAAGGAGACACACTCGGTCTTATGAATCCCTTGTCAAGCAGGTCTTGAATCTGGGACATCAACTCTTGTAATTCTGACGGCGCGAGTCGGTACGGTGCTCTAGCTACGTGTTTCGCGCCCGGAATCAATTCGATTCCGAACTCTATTTCCCGTTCTGGCGGTATCCCCGGTAAATCCTCCGGAAACACATCTTCATAGTCCCGTACTACCGGTACATCTTCAATTTTCGGTGCTTCTTTCTCAGGCTCATTTGCGTATATCATAAATGCCTTGCATCCTTGCCTAATAAGTTTGTGAGCTTTCATCATTGAGCATATTATGGGGTTACCTCCTTTTTCTCCATAGATAGTAACGTGTTTCCCGCTCGGAGATGTTAGCTTTATCTCCTTACGAAAACACACGACCTTTGCGTGGTGCTGAGATAGCCAATCCATCCCAACGACTACTTGAAATTCCCCCATTTACATCGGGATTAGGTCTATTAGGTATTCTTTATCATCAATGCTTAATTTGCAGCCTCGACAAATATCACAAACTATAAAACTTTTGTTGTCCCCTATTTCAACTTCTAAGGGCACAAATAATTTTGTCAATACAAATGAAGGATGTCGAATAAATCCATGTGAAATAAAGGATTTATTCGCACCCGTATCAAACAATACACGTGCTGGAATTGAATTAATTGTGAATATACCTGAGACCACATCGGGTTCTGTTTTTGCTTCAGCCGCGGTAAGTTGGAAGGATCTAGCCTTCGCTTTAGGAGCTTCTGCTGGAGATTCTCTAACGTCTCTCTTTCCAACTAAGTCCGGGCATTCGGACTTTTTGTGGCCGGGTTGATAACATTTGTAGCAAACTGAGACTTTACCTGGGCATAGCGACACCGTGTGCCCCGTCTTACTACATATAGGGCATGGTTTGTCTTTGAACCGACATTCTCCCTTGTGTCCTTTCCCGCACACTTTACAACTTGGCGATCCACCCTTAGCATCCACTTTCTTTCCCGACTCTCCGGTTCGAGCTTTCTTTGTAGGGCTTGGATTCACATCTTGCGCCCTTCGCTCACCCCTTTCAACTTGTTTCTTCAATTCGATTTCTCATTCCCGAGCAACGTCTATGATTTCGGTAAGGGTCTCGTATTTTGAAGGAGTCATAAACTCCCTGTATTCAGCGCTCAACATGTTATAGTAGTAATATATTTTCTGTTCTTCGTTCGTCACCAATTCACTACTAAACTTCATCCTATCCATAAACATCGCCGTAATCTTGTCTATGGTTTCACCCTTGTGCCTAAGTTGCATGAACTCTTCCTTGATTTTATTAATGACCGCCTTGGGACTATGATGTTTAAGAAACGATGTCTTAAACTCCTCCCACGTCATGGCTCTTGCCGCTTCGGCTCCAAGTTCATTCTTTTTATTGTCCCACCAATCTTTGGCTTGACCTCTCAACTGACCCGTTCCGTAAGCAACGAAGTCACTTTCATCACAATGGGTCCTTTCAAACACCCCTTCAATGTCGCCCAACTATCTTTGCCAAATTATCGGGTCAACTTCCCCGTTATAGATTGGCGGTTTACACGCCATAAATTCTTTGTATGAGCACCCTTTACGTTCTCCCGATTTCTCCTTCATAAGGTTGACACTATCCTCCAACCTTTTAACTCGCTCTTCGAAAAGTGACAACACCGTGCTTTGAATTTTGTCTATAAACCCGGATAGACTACATTCAATTGCCTTCCCTACTTCTTCGGCAATTATCTCTTTCATTTGTTCGGTGCTTGTCTGCACCGGTTCATTATCGTTTCCGTCAGACATCTTGAAACTGAAATGTTTACATTAAACGTTAAACATTTCATTTATAACATTGCTTCATTTGTTTCGGTTTAGCCAAGTTCCCAACTTGCTTTAATCGTTCACATTTAATGCACTTTCCGGGTTTGAGTGTGTTAACACGTTCTTCCCATGCATGACAATTCATTTCTCGTTTCTTACATAAGGTACAATCTATTAAAATAGTAAGTTAATTCTTACCGGACGATCGATTAACCTTGAACCGAACACTTGTTGACAACCTTAAGCTCTGATTACCAACTTGTAACACCGTCTTAATTTTATAAGGATTTAATGTAAATATGCGAGAGTTTATATAAAACAGTACCTTACTTCAAATTTAGTACAAAATCAAAGTTTTTAAAGTAATCACATGCTAGTTAACTACTAACTAGTTAAAGTATTCAAAACATGATTTATAAGTTGTTTATATCATAACATTGTTTAAACAGAGTTAAGCTACGCGGAAGCTTCAAAAGTTCGTGTTCGGTTCTTAAAAACATGCTTGATCATCGTCCACATACTTGCAAGACCTGAAAACTAGAGATTTATAACAAATCTTAGTGTTAGAGTTCTTAGAAATATTGCTTAATCGAAGCTACACTAGAAACGGATTCGATTTGCTATAATATGCAAAAATTTACAAATTTTCCAGGACTCTACCGTAACTTACGGTATCTACCGTAAGTTACGGTAGTCAGTTAAAGTTCCTGGTATACTGTAAAACAGTAGTAAACCACCGTAAGCTTCTAATCTCTACCGTAAGTTACGGTGGATACCGTAACTTACGGTAGTCCCTGCAAGTTTGTGTTTTGACTTTTTATTTGTTTTACCCAAACCCCATTCTCGGATTTCTCATTCTAACAAACCAATACTCTGATTTCTCGTATTCTAATACGTTCTTTATTATCAATAACAAAGACCGAGTAACCATATTACGATGCGTTTAGCCACACATTATTTGATTATTCGACCCGTTTGGCTCATCTTACGGAATCCTCCATTTCGATGACTACCAACGAGATCCCAACAAATTCTTGACTTATTATTCAATTTAGCGAACTCTATCGCTTTAATTCAACAAAATCTTTATTTTACAATTATACTACACATATACTAGTTATCAAATTACCCAATGTAACGAGTTAAGTTACATACCTTTAAAGCAAGCCCTTCAAACGTGCGTCCACACCGGTTTGCCTGCTCGATGCTCCGGCTTCCTTTCCTATAGAGTTCAATCACTTTATGTTTAGAACTCTTTGTTTCACATATATAACGCACAATTTTTGTCGAACTTCATAATTATGCGTTTTTAACATAAGCATTTCAGTCACAAGATTTCTTTGAGGCATTTCTACGAACACGTAAAGGACAGAATTTATGTCTTTTATATTCTAATCCTTGAATTGTCACTTAGCCTTGATTATCAATAATTGAGTTATCACATATAGACTTAAACATCTCTATTTTCATAAATCAGTTTCTATAAATCAATTTACACTAGAATAGCCTTCCAAACCCTAATGTTCATCATTTTCTTGCAAAACCCATAACCCACCTTCAATGTGTTCATGGAATTTCCTGAATTTGGACATAATTTCACATGTAGTTGTCTAGGTTTTACTTCTAGACACTATATCATCCAAATCTAACCAAATCACAAACATGCATCATCTAATCTTTGGATTTCCCAAATTCATGAGAATTTCAAACAGAGAATTTTCATAAAATTTTACATATCTTACAACCCCCTTGTGATGGGGATCACTAATCTCAACTCGGGTTTCGATTTGGACCAGATTTGAACCTTCAATTTAGGTGTTTTGTGGGATTTAGGGTTTTTGGCAAGCTTGGTCGCCCTCCCCTGCTTTGATCGAACTCAAACACTCCTCCAGGAGTGTTTGTGTTTTAATTAAATGTTTTATTTAAAACTTGTTTCAAGTCAAACACTTTTGGCCCCTCTTGTTTCCTTTAGTTCCATTTTTGTCCTTTAACTACTCACTAGTCATTATCTAACTAGGTTAGTGTCACCCCTAGTTAGTTTGTTTTACTAATTTATTTGCAAATAAAATTGCAAATTTTATGAATTTATATTTTCGGGATGTTACATAGACACGAGTTTAACTTTATTCTCTCATATTATTATTATTATTTGAAACCCGACTATGCTTGACTCTACTATCATTTTCCGTTTTTATTTGCAAACCTTCTAAATTAAGGACATTTTCTATTTTTTTCAATGTTTTTGGATTTTTAAATTTTTGATTTTTTTTTTGTATTTTTCAATTTTTATGACTCAGCGACTCAAAAACTAAGACCTAAACGATAGTTTCTCATCCCCACACTTAAACTCTGCATTACCCTCAATGTAGGCTCCATCTTGAATGAATGAATCTGATCGCGAAGGCGAGATGATTTAGCGGGTGGGAAGTATTTAGCAAAAAAGCATCTCTAATCGTAGCCCAGGTAGTGAAGGAACCTGCTGGCTGCAAATCAAGCCATGTGGTTGTGCGGCCAGCAAGTGAAAATGGGAAGACCTGAAGGTAACGAGCGTCAAGATTAGCACCTTCGATAGAGAAGGTGATGCAGATTCGGGTAAGGCGGTTGATGTGGGCAGGAGCATCGTCGTCATTACGACCGTGAAATTGGCAGGAATTGTTAATATCGGTTATGATGTATAATGGGATCTGCTAGGATTTTTCATTGTTGACTACAGGAAGGGTGATGGGCGAGTTCACACCGGTGAAACCGGTGGTGGATTGTTGGTGGACTGTTTGACGACCTGCCATATTCGACACAGCGGGTTGTGGACTAGTATGTCAGGAAGGTGGTGGAGAATTATGTGGTGATGACTTCGGTGTGAAGTCATAGGCTGGTGGTTTAAATTGAAGGGTAGAGTCGGAATGGGCGGAAGTGGAAGTAGAATTACTTACCTTAAGGGTTGAAGACGAAAAGGAAGACTTGTCCGTTTGCGGCTTCAGTTGTGGTCCTTGCGAACGCGTATGGGGCATCCACTAAAGATCGACAAAGAAACAAGTAGAACTACTCTACAAATAAATGACTCAACAAAATAATAAAAGACACAAAAATTAAATTAGACTCCTATGATTGAAATAAAAAAACAAGTAGCATGTATGATGTCAATTAAGTCCACACAAAGAATCCAACGCAATTGCCAAAGAGTCCCCGCCAACGGCGCCAGAAACTTGATGTGCTAAATGTGGTCAAATAAAAACAACCTAAAATTAACCTAATTTAGACATTCTATGCTTTAACTTTATAAACTTAGACTCGATCTAAACCTAAACCACACAACCGGCAAGTATACCGATCAATGTAGTAAAGCTAAAGTAAGTCCGAGTATCGAACTCACGAGACTCTCTAGTTACGTTAACTAGACTCTATCTAGACCTAGACTGACACGGACACGCCACTAACCATTTTTATATTTAAGCGAGGGGGGATTCTAAGTATCCTAACATTTTCAAATTAAATTAATTAACTAAATTACCTAGCATGAATTACTTTGGATTTTAAATCAGTTGGTGGAAACACTGCCTAGACTGGATTCCTGATTTATTATAGTAGTCACTTATTATTATGTTTATTAATTATTATGGAACCGGGATCTTAATATTTTAAACCTACCGAGATACCAAACAAGACCCTCGACCCTTCTCAAGAAGACAGTTATGGAATTCTAAGTAGGAAGTTATGATTACTAGTTACTAGACTCCTTCACAGGTTATCTAGGTTTACAAAAGTATCATAATTTGATTCACTCCCTCACGGGTTATAAACCTAGGAAAAGTTTTGAATTTCAGTTTAACTTGTTAGACAACTATCACTACGGAAACTAGTTCAGACTCCTCACAGATATCCTATCTAGCAATTTAATGATTAATACCTAACAATAATTTCGCACGTCACAGCTATTGAAATTAGTAGTCAACTTTAATTTATTAAATTACCAATTATTACTTCTAAGGTGTATTCGACAATTAGCCCTAAAGATTATAAAT
Organism: Helianthus tuberosus; assembly: GCA_030545235.1. Taxonomy (NCBI): domain Eukaryota; kingdom Viridiplantae; phylum Streptophyta; class Magnoliopsida; order Asterales; family Asteraceae; genus Helianthus; species Helianthus tuberosus. The sequence continues at coordinate 71,199,632 of CM060411.1, forward strand.
TTATTCTGTGATATAGACACTCACCAAAACTTATAACCTAGTATAAATTTATTCCGTGATATAGACACTCACCAAAATTCATACAAAGCAACAAAAGACAATAAAACAATTTAAAACATGCATACACATTAAACCAAAATAACAAACTGACTACTTTTATGAACAATCCATAAATAACTAACTAAACATAATAAAAATCAAAACTTATAAATCCATCATCCAAGTCTAGGCAGTAACAGGAAATTAGCCAACAATAGTCATAGAAACAATAAGCAAAAGAGAATTTTTAAGTGCAAGAAACATGATTAAAGGAATAAGAAACAAAGACGAAGAACCCGAATTGTGAAAAGACGATCCGGACGACTTCTTCAGCTTCATGTCTTCAAACCGATGCCTCGAGCCTTCAAAAACGCTCTTAAAACTTCAGAATTTTTCGTCCAAGTTGCTTCCAATTCGTCTAGGGTTGTCAGGGATTGATTAGGGTTAAGTATGGGCTTAAATATGAAGTTTTCCATGCAAATTAGGATAAGCGTTGCGTCGCATCGCGCGACCTATATATGGGTCCTCCGTCGCGTAGCGCCAATGACATGCGTACTGAGAATACGGTTTCGGCCATAACTTCTTCGTTTCAACTATGTTTTCTTCACTGTTTTCTCCTACGGGTTCGTAATTCAATTATCTATCTTCTCATCATATCAAATATCCATTTTCATTTCATAAAAACCCTTCACTAAGCCCAAACTTCCTCTCAGGTACTCGTTTCTTCAATGTTTCAGCTCGTTTTCACTCCTGGGACCCTACAAAGCACACAAGACACCATAATATACAAAACCAATGATAAAATGACACAAAACAACTCAAATTATTATACAAACTATACATGGAAACATATGTAATTTACATTACATCAAGTTTCGTTGTATGCATTAGCATTAGCATTAGTATTTAGGGTCAAATGTTTAGTTTTAGGGTTTATAGTTTACTTTTTTGGTTTTAGCATAGGGTTTAGATTTTGGTTTTAACTTTAGGGTCAAGGGGTTAGAGTTTCCGGTTAGGGTTTGACGGGCCGGTTCCAACGCCGCTGGAATGTGTTCAATCGGATTTTGTTTGACCCGGTTTTCTACACTTCCTAGTTTAAGGATATATATGTTTCATAATATACACATATGTATAGTTTAAAAATTGACTGTATACATATGTGTATAATTCAAAATTGAGAATATATATATATTATATAGGAGAAGGATCTGTTAGGAACCACCCTTTATTACGAGAACCACGAGAACCAGTGTGAACATAAACAGTAATACCTAAAAAAATCTAAAAAACACCCAAAAAAATTTTTTTTTTTACTATTTTTTTTAAATCGCTGTATTTCGATTAAAATAAAAAAAAATCAAAAAAAAAATTCGAGTCACAGTTATCCATACATATGTGCATTTGTATTATTTCTTTGGCAAATTCCGTAATTCATTACAAATATTAGACAATTGCACTTTCATTTACAATACCACGTGTAATATACTACTTTTTACGTTAACAATATTAGAAATGCACATGTGCATCTATATGTATCAACATGAAATAAGGTGTGTTGGTACACTACTTTTCTTTCATCTATCATTCCATCCATAATACACAAACATGCACATGTGCATTTTTGTCATTTCTTTGACAAATTCCATAATTCATTACAACTATTAGACAATTGCACTTTCATTTACACTACCATGTATAATACAATACTTTTTACATTACCAATATTAGAAATGCACATGTGCATCTATATGTATCAACATGAAATAAGGTGTTTTGGTACACTACTTTGAATACACTTTCCCTTTCATCTATCATACCATCCATAATACACTACCATTGCCTCCTACCATCCATAATACAATACCATTACCTCCTAGCATCCATAATACAATACCATTACCAATATTTTCACTTTATTACATGTATGTACACACCATTTATACCATCCAATCAACATATTACATCATAAATTGACAATTATAACCAAACCATCAACCACTAGATATAACTAACCAAAAAACATGTATATGGGCCTACTTCTCCATTCAAAATCACAAACTTTTTGTACTAAAACACGTTATATCATGGTTATACCTAATGATATACATGTGCATTTTGAATATTGGTAATGTAAAAAGTAGTGTATAACGAATGGTAGTGTAAATTATAGTGCAATTGTCTATTCCTGATAACGTATTACCGAATTTGTCGAAGTAATGATACATATGCACATGTGCATGGATAACTGTTACTCGAAAAAAAAAGTTTTTTTATGGTAAAGAAATATAGCGATTTTTTTAAAAAGAATATTAAAAAAAAATTAAGTGTTTTTTTTTATTTTTTTTAGATTTTATTTTGTGTTCACATTGGTTTTCGCGGTTCTCGCAATATGGGTGGTTCTCGCATGAACCTTACCCTATATATATATATATATATATATATATAGTGTGAGTTTCATTGGGGAACACTAAAAAATGAGGAACCGGGGAACACTCTTAACAATTTAACTTAACATGTTAAAAATCATTTTTTTTAATTTTTTCGGCGCTTTTCTTTATATATACTTTTAGAAGCATTTTTAGTAAAAAAATCAAAAACTAAAAATATAAAAAAACAATTAAAAAGAAGGCTTAATTTTTTTTTTTACAAAAATGATTTTTTTATTGGAATAGTTTCTACCCATTTTTATAAGTAAAAGCGCTGAAAAATTTTAAAAAATTGATTTTTAACATGTTAAATTAGTTTTATAAGATATATTTTTTAAACTGTTTTTTAAACACTTTTTTATATTTTTAATTTTTTAATTAAAAATGTTTCTATATGTATTTATAAGGAAAAGCGCCGAATTTTTTTTAAAAAAAAAGTTGATTTTAACATGTTAAGTTGAATTTTTAAAAGTGTTTCCCGATTCCCCACTTTTTAGTGTTCTCCAATGAACTTTCCCCTTTATATATATATATATATATATATATATATATATATATATATATATATATATGTATGTATATATATAGAGGAAGGTTAACGTACAATAGCTCTTAACATACGACCGGTACGACATATAATTACGCATGTTCATTTGAAAATCACGCACGTTATAAACTCAAAAACCCTAATCACACATATTGAAAACATTAATCATGCAAGTTATACTTATAATCACGCATGCCCCTAACTCCCCAGTACAAAATTGCATCCCCTGTTCTACGGTCTGATTCCATTGTTACTGACCGTTGACTCCAATCGAATCAAAGCTTGGTCATGTTCCTACATCCTCTATTCTACGGTCTGAATCAAAGGTTGGTCATGTTCCTTCATCCTCTATTCTATTGTTTTGATTTCAAGTCTTCGTTAAGGACTATTGTATGTCAACCTTCACACACACATATAACCTCAGTATTTGCAACGAACTTGTTGGTCACAAAGTTACAATGAAATTTAAAGTATTTAAATTTTATTTTACCAAAGATACTGTCCATCATAGTTTCGTTTCAAAATTGACGACCAATTTTAACCATCACAAAGTTTGACTGTAAATACCTAATTTGTATAGTGCCATTAGTGATTACTAGGTGTACAAATAACATTATAAAACGGATAGGGTATCCATTAGGGGTGAGCAAGAAAACCTAAATAACCGAACCGTAACCGAATAACCAAAATAACCGAACCGAAAAAACCGAACCGAAACAAAAACCGACGGTTCGGTTTTTGGATTTTTAATAATCGAAAATTTCGGTTCGGTTTTCGGATAAACTTTTTCAATAACCGAAAAAAACCGAACCGATAAGTTACAATCCATATATTTTTATGTTTAAGTTTAAATTGTTTAAGTGTTTAACCCAATGCTAGTAGAAAATGTTAATTTTATTCTTGAATGTTAAGTGTTTATAATAAAAACATTATAACTGAAATGATTTATTATTACCTATAAGATATAACAAAATTTAATATAAAAATTAAATTTAATAAAAACTTTGAAGAAATATAAAAATGGATTAGAAGGTTAGGTTTATATATAAACAATATTAATTAAAGAGGTTAACTATAATAACTTAAATATAAACATATAAAAAGATTGTTATAATATAAATTATACTTTTTATTTTTTGAATCTTATATAATTTTGTTCCAAAAACCGAAATAACCAAAAAACCGAACCGAACCGACGTAAAAACCGAAAAACTGAAACCGAAAAAACCCGAAACCGAACGGTTTTTAAAACCCAAAAACCGACATTTCGGTTTCGGTTTTGATTTTACCCAAAAACCGAACCGAACCGAACCGTGCACACCCCTAGTATCCATATACCCCCTAAAAGTATTTACACATCCCCTAACCCTAAATGCCCCTCATTGCCCAATACGCCTCAAACTGACCCCACTAATACGCCCCTTGTTGGATCGTTGTGCGACCTAAACAAGTCGTTCAGAAGAGTTTTAATCCATATCAAAGGCGGAATCAATGATACGAACTTGATTACAGCTTGATTCTTCCTAATTATCTTCTTTTTATTGATTTCAAAGCTTTTCAGATCAATTGACAAATTGGCAGCACCTCGGCTCTGAAATCTCGAACGTTACAAATGAATAACCAGCTCAGGTATTTATAAGGTTGCTATTTCGTACGAAACAGCCACAGCTCATTTCGTGCGAAATGAGTATCTCCTATTTCGTACGAAATGGCTTTTGCTATTTCGTGCGAAATGACCTATGAACATTCAAAACCTGGTTTTCCAACATCTGAGCACTGGTTAATCCTATCTAGACTCATAACTCGATAAAGACGAAGTTAACAGACATTTATGCACCAACAGACTCCCCCTTGGATGTTGACGAAGTCTTTGGCATCGACTCTTCTGTAGTCTTTAGTCTTGATCTATCTTTTCAAATTGTTTGACACTGTAAGCATCCTCCAATCTCTTTCAGCATCAGCAGCTAGCACTCAAACATGACTTTAACAATCTTCAAACTCCCCCTTGAATGTTGATCCAGAAACTTTTAGACTCCTCCTTTCGATATGCTGGGATCATATTCTGGTTCAAGCTTTGTTCAAACTTAGCCACGGGGATCTCGCTTTGCTGCTTTCACAGATATAAACCTGTTCCCTGCTTCTCAGAAATTTGACATTATAATCTTTTCTCCTTTTTGACTTCATTTGTTGTTATTATCAGTTTTTAGTAATCCACTTAAGTATCTAGGTCCAAGTTAATGACCCTAGGCACTTAATTTGTCTACCAAGTCCAATTTAATGACCTTGGTTGATCTGAAACGAAGCAAAACTGACTTTTGTTCAATATTTTTCAAAACATTATTTTGAAGATAACAAGTTCCAACTTAATGAACTTGTTTGGACTTTTCATATTTCACAAGTTTAACATATTAAGCTCCCAACTCTTCTGTCCAACTCAGAAACTTCCTGCATCTTCTTGAAACTGCGAATCTGAAGATCAGCTTTCCACTTTGGTTTGTCGGAAAAAATAAAGCAGAAATGTAAAATCTTTTTGGATTTTAAATAAAGTTTCTATACTAGAATGCTAAACAGAAATGAAATGCAGTAAATGTAAACTATTTACAAACATATTTTTGGTGAGCATGTTAGGGAATCATATCAGCTGTCGACAAGTCACAAGTACCGTTAAGCTTTGATTTCATATTCAGAATTAAACAATTCGCTTAGATTGTCGATATACTGATCCACTTAAGTTCTCACACAAATTTCAATCTGTCCAGGATACGAATTAGGTGTATTAAGAACTTAAACTCATTCATGTGTCCCACCTCTTGAATATATTCCCGTATCCAGATCCCAATATTCAGTCTTACAGGTGAGTATACCACATATGATATCTGTAAGGGGTTAAATGCGAGACCGTGAGAGCTCAGGCTATTGCTTCCGCAAAATCAGAGAGATGACGGTTCGACTTTAGGTTGGTCCCCTTTAGAGGATCTTTATTACAACAGCACATGATTTGCATTTTTTCAATGATTCATCATTTTTATGCTGAGGGCGGGCTTTTATTTCAAGCAGCAGTAAAGTATTATACGGGGACTAGGCCATTGCTTCCGCATTATCAGAAGTCCCGGGATAATACCCCAGATATCACTGAGTATAAATACCTAGTATTTTAGAAAGAGGGGTCCTTCAAACGAGATTTCAGGGGTTACCTATATATCCAAGTAGTGTTCCCCACCAAATAAGCAAGTAATGATTTAGGTTTATATCCCGAACAAACCTACTAAATGTGTATAAACCTATCAGCACATCATCAGCGAGACTGCTTAACACATTTAAACTTTACATTTCTTTAGCATACTGCAACTGTCAAACTGATGTACTATCATTTTCCCTTTTTACACAATCTCTTTTTCCGTTTTCTATTGTTTTTAGATTTTGAAATATCTCATGGTTTTTTATTTTTGAAATTTTTTTATTGTTTTTGTATTTTCTAAAAATATAACCTACCTCCCCCTAAATACCAAAACAAGTAAAAAATCGACAAACCATTGCAGATTGCTTTTCAACATCATCTACAGTGGTACCTTCATCTACGCCAAGAATCTCCTCCAACACCGATAAAAGCTTCATACCGTTCAATTTTAAAAGATATTGAAATCGATTTTTATCAAACGCTTTGGTATGTAAATCAGCTTTTTGTTCGTCAGTGTGGATTTTCTCAATTCGTATCAACTTCTTCTCGAAACAGTCCCGGATGAAGTGATGACGAATTTCAATGTGTTTCGTTTTAGCGTGATGAACAAGATTTTTTGTTATGTTTATAGCTGCCTCATTATCAACAAAGATAGGGGTGTTAAGAAATTGCAAACCGTAGTCTCTCATCTGTTGCTGGATCCATAAGATCTGAGAGCAGCAGCTGCTAGGAGATGCATACTCGGCTTCACATGTGGATAAAGCGACAGAGGTCTGCTTCTTGCATTGCCAGGTGACCAATCGTGATCCGAAAAACTGGCACCCCGCTGTTGTTGACTTAGCGTTAACTTTGTAGCATCCGAAATCAGAATCAGAATACCCTTCGAGCGTGAAATCGCCTTCTCTTGGATACCACAACCCCAATGATGGAGTTCCTTTCAGGTAGCGTAATATCCGTTTCACAATCACCATATGCGAAGCTCTGGGGCTTGACTGAAACCCCGCTGCGAGGCATGTTGGATACATGATATCGGGTCTTGAAGCAGTCAAATGCATCAGCGATCCGATCATGGAACGATACATCGTTTCATCTACCTTCTCTCCGGTGAGATTAGGGTTTATCCCATGGTTCGTCGCTAACGGGGTGGAAGCTATAGTAGTCCCGGACATCCCAAATTTCTCTAAGATATCATGAACATACTTCGTCTGATGTATGAAAATTCCCTTAGGCAGTTGATCAACCTGAAGTCCCAAGAAGAATTTCATCTCACCCATCGATGACATTTCAAATTTTTGCTTCATAACTCTTTCAAAATCTTTGCACAGATTTTCATTTGTTGACCCAAATATGATGTCGTCCACGTATATCTGAACTATCAGAAGATGTCCGTCGACTTCTTTGGTGAAGAGAGTGGCATCCACTTTTCCACTAAAGAAGCTGTTGGCAAGCAGATGTTGAGACAATGTCTCGTACCAAGCTCTCGGGGCCTGGTGTAAACCATACAGCGCTTTATCCAGTAAATAGACCTTGTCTTTGTGGATTGGGTCGGTGAAGCCTGGTGGCTGTCTGACATATACCTCCTCTTTTACCTTCCCATATAGAAAAGCTGATTTAACATCTAGCTGATAAACTTTAAATCCTTTCCAAGATGCAAATGCTAGGAAGATTCTGATTGCTTCAAGTCTAGCAACCGGAGCATACACTTTAATGAAATCTATACCCTCCTGCTGACTAAAGCCCTGGACTACGAGTCGAGCTTTGTTATGAATAATAACCCCTCGATCATCCCTCTTGCACTTAAACACCCACTTGGTGTTTATCTTCCTGTGACCATCAGGCAAGTCTACCAATTTCCATACTCCTAACTTCTCAAACTAACTTAGCTCCTCTTGCATCGCGTTGACCCAAGAATCTTCAGTTAGAGCTTCCTTATATGTTCGCGGCTCAATCTGCGAAATAAAACAACTAAGTGAAAACTCTGTTTGTAAAGGAGCAACTGTAGAATAAAAACAAGTAAGGCCTTGGTCAATTTGTCGTCTTGTGCGGACGCCTGATTGTAATTCGCCAATAATCAGCTCTTCTGGATGGTACGAAAGAGTTCTCGGCATCACCTCGCCTGGAACATCTACTTCACTTTCCAAATTTGTGACATTCTGATTTGCACCTTGTTCACTGACTGGAATTGTTTGACTTGAAATCTGGATCTGCTCCCCCTCAGAATTTGAATCACCATGATCGAAAATAGGTCTATCATCAGATTCTAGATTATCGTTGATTGCCGTCTGATTGTCAAGAGATTACTGAATATCATCATGTTCTCCAACATTACTAGGACCGACTTCATCGTCATTGGAAGCTCGAAATTGTTGTCTTGATGAGTCAGCTGGAAATCTTTCTTGTGATGCTTCATATTCTCTCAGAATATCCAACTCGTCAAAAAAATTTGGTTCTTCTTCTATGTCAAACGAATCCCACAGAGTGTCATAATTGAAACGCCATGAGTCGCCGGGATTTTGAGGTGGCATGGTATAACTTTGACACTCAACATTATGTGCTTCGATGATCCGCTTCAAGCTTGGAACAAAGACTCGTTTCAATGGACTTGCATAACCCACAAAAATTCCTTCAATGCTCTTTGCACCAAATTTGCCATAAGGTTCTAGAACTGTGCAGGGAGACCCAAACGGTTCCAGATACTTCAGATTAGGTTTGCGGTTGTTAATCAGCTCGAAACATGTCTTGTTGAATTTCTTCACTGTAAGAACCCGGTTGAGTGTATAGCAAGCGGCTGATACTGCTTCTGCCCAAAAGTTGACTGGTAATTTCGAATCAGCAAGCATCGTCCTAGCCATTTCAATTAGCGTCCTGTTCTTTCTTTCTGCTACTCCATTTTGCTGCGGAGTGTAAGGAGCACTAAATTCTTGCAATATACCTCTCTCATCACAATACTCTTCCATTTTGTTGTTCTTAAACTCAATACCGTTGTCACTCCTGATTCTTCTGATTCGAGTTTGGTACAAGTTTTCAATTTTTCTGAACAACGTCATCAAACTTTCAAATGTCTCATCCTTTGACTTCAGAAATGATACCCACGAAAATCTCGAGTAGTCGTCTGTTACTACTAGACAGTAGAGATCACCAGTTATGCTTTTGACGTTCACTGGACCAAAAAGATCCATATGAAATCTCTCTAACGGTCTCGAGACTGACTTAACCTTCTTTTGAGGATGTGATTTCTTCTTTTGTTTGCCTTTGACACAGCTAATGCACTCCCCCTCAAGATGGAAACCTTTCACATGAACACCAATTACTAAGTCGTTATGCACCAGCTGATTCATTTTTCGCAGGTGAATGTGGCCCATCTTTCGATGCCACAATTGAGATTCTTTTTCCGTTGCTCTTGACATAAAGCAGTGAGCCTGACCCGTGGTAGTAGTTGCTACACTCATGTCCAACACGTACAGATCATTGACTCTGGGTGCTCTCACGATAACCCACTCTTCGGGAACAACAAATCCTGGTTTCAATATCAAACATTCCTTATCTGTAAAGTGCGTTGTATACATACGATCACAGATCTGAGAAATACTCAGAAGATTGTTTTCAAGCTCGGCGATGTAGTTTACTCTTTCAAACAAGACAATACCATTCGATAAAGTTCCTTCACCAACTATTCGACCACCTTGATTGCCTGCAAATCCTACATATCCTCCATTAAACCCTCGAACATCATACAGTAGGGTCTTCTTCCCCGTCATGTGCCGAGAAGCTCCACTATCCATAATCCAACGTGAAACGGATCTTGGAAGCTCCTGCACATATCATAAATGCTTAGTTAGATTTTGATGCCACCCAAGCCTCTTTTGACTCAGGTAGCTTGACATTGAGGTGAGATTTTGCATTGTATAGTGGCAGAAAATTTTTGTCATTCATCTTTAAGCTCTTTTCAGACCCAATCTCAACCTCTTTGAATAAAAAGAAATCATTTTTAAGAGGTTGACCAGATGATTGGTCTTTCTTTGGTACATACTTCTTCTCAGAAGCAGTAGACCCTGGTTTCTCAAGTTTCTCATAGTAATCCAAAGGAACATTCATCTTTACCGGAGTGGTAAAGGATGATTGTTTTTCCATCTCATAAACCTTTGGTTTTGGAGAACTTGATATCTTTTCAACTGATTTTGGCTTCCATGCTTGTTGAGGCGAAGCAACCCGTTTGTAAAATTTGTCAGTTTTAGTTACCACATTCTTTACAGGTTCAGTTTTGAATTTGGAGTTTTCTTTTTTCAAAACTTTCTTCTCAACAACCATTAGAGCTTTGCCTTTTGCATCAACTTTCCTTTTCTGACTCTCAACAACTTCAGACTTAGGTTTTAAGTTGGTGCACTTTCGTGCAATGTGTCCAACTTGATTGCATTTAAAGCATGTTCGGGTGTCAACTACCCGATTTGTGCCTTCGGTCTGAGGTTGTGAGGCCTTCTTTTAAAAAAACTCTTCATTTGATTTTGAAAAAATCTCAGATTCTTGCTCGGAATGAGAACTCGAGCTTTTCACAAACACCTTTTTCTCAACAAACTTCTTGTTCTGAAAGTTCCTTCTTTGATAATTCTTACCACCCTGATATTCACCGGACCATTTGTTTTGATTGTTGTTAGAAACACGAGGCGGTATAACAGGATTTTTGTAGTAAGCTTTATCTTTTTCAAAGTTTAATTGCCTCTTGGAACGTTTCAATCCTTCGATCTCAGACACATCAATCTCAACCTGTTTAAAAACATTTTCCAATTTGTCAACATTCACATTTTCCAATGGAAATTCAAGATCCGAATACAACTTATCCGATCCCGACATCTTGTACATCACAAGATTAGGTTCTTCACTTAAGTTGTTTTTGGATGTTGATTTTGGAATATATTTATCCAAGAAACATTCTTCATCCTCAGTTGAGTCACTTTCAGTTTTCAAAACATTTTCAACCATGCTTTTAACAACTTCGGACTGAACATTGTCTTCATCGGATGATGAAGTGAATGTTACGTCAATTGATTCTGGAAGTTTAACCTTGAAGGGGTAAGGTCCCAAAAACCTTGTGATAAGTACTTGGGACCATACCATAACTTCGTCTTTCAGCCCTTTTTACCTTGCGCGACCGCGCACTGGTTTTACAAAAGAAAGGCTTAAGAGGCAGTTAGCAGACAACACTCGCGCGCCAAAAGGAAATCATAAATCCTTGCGCTTTCATAAAGGATGAAAATCCTAAGTCAAGCACTTCCGCTTAATAATATCCAGACTTGGATATTATTTACTTAACTGATACCACATGATAAAGAATCACACCAGATTACAGCAGTAATCTTCTAGAAAGAATTCAATCGTGCACCACTAGGACGGTTATAACCGTCTGGACACGTGTCATCACCTCAGGCATCCCTGAAATCACAACGATGGCATGTAATTGGGGAGAAACCTCCACTTGATCACTTTCCACGTGGCAAACCCCCAGCCATAGATCTAAACAGCGATCCGTGTGCACTCACTTCGGATCAAGAGGCTTAACGGAAGGAAATGTAACCGCTTACGGGGTCAGCATCTTCCGTCAACATTTCACCAACAAGTTTTCCCGCCCAAACTCTCGGTTATAAATATGAGGATAATTCAGGTATGAACTTCAAGTTAGACACACTTCATCAATACTTCTTCTTCTTCACAAACACATACTTATTCTCACGCTGGAGTCGGGTCAAGGAGAGAACCCCTCTTCTCCCCTTGACGAGGCTAACGGTGCTTTGTTTTGCAGAGTTTATCGGAGAAGAAGAACTGTTCCATCAGATCAAACGAGAGAAAACCAACCTTTTTATGCGGATTCAAACCCCCTAGATAATTCGATTCCGATTGATTATCTAGTGTTTCTTCATTGGCGCCCACCGATTTCTTTGTTTTTTTAGTTTTGTCTCGTTTCGATTCAGTTTTCCTCATTCTCTGTTTTCACATGGCAGAGAATTCATCATCTTACCCATCAGGTCCTTGATCTGAGTTCGAGGGTTTTACAACCCAAAATACCCAGATCGACGGAATCATGGGAATCAACAAAAGTAACAGTCATTCAAACGGAACGGATCCTTCATATCAACTCATAGAGAGGGCTCCAGGATACTGGTTTGACAGATGCCAGGTTGCTTTAAACACAATTTTCACACAAATTACCAGATCTGAGTCCCCAAACATCAGATCTGGTGGTAGAATTGACACTGTAGTATTGGACCCACAGACACCCTGTCAATGGGACATCCAATCTAACAGTAATGTTGAGATACATCAACAATCAAGAGATATCAACTATCAGAAAGCTAAATCAAAGCAAATAAACATGGTATAGGAGGCCCTTCATGAAGGCCAAACAAACGACACCATGATCAGCATTGGCGAGAACAACAAGTCGTGTTCCCAGTTGTTCCGGGAGGTCCCCAGGAAGAGCGACCAGTAATCATTACTGGCATATTCGGCCATTATCGAACGGACTATATGTTTATAGATCCAGGAAGCTCGATGGATATCATATACGAGCAGTGCTTCAAACAACTCGATCCAGAAGACAAAGCACGTCTGGAACCGGTCGATTTCCCTCTTACCGGATTTTGTAATGAAGCTGTATTCCCGTTAGGGCAAATAGCATTCCCTGTGACTCTATCTGATGGCGAGCATTCGCGCACAGTCACAGTAAATTTCATGGTCATGCCGGCAACATCACGCCATGATGTATTGCTCGGAAGAAGGTCACAAAGAGAATTCAGCATGATCACCTCTATTCTACATGCTGCATGCGGATTCCCAACAGAAACTGGAGTTGCAATTCTATACTCAAGCAAGGAGGTCATGTACGTGGATGATGAGCCACCAGCAAAAGTGGCCAAACCCTCAGCATCAAATGAGCCAGAGAAATGGGTTCTGAACGATGAATATCCAGAATAGACCATACTGTTAGGACACACCATTTCCCCAGCAACACGAATACAACTAAAAGAATTGCTATCCAACAATAAAGACATATTCGCCTGGTGCCCAGCAGACATGACTGGGGTTCCGCGCGAAATAGCACAACATTGTTTGAACATCCGACCCTCAGCAGAGCCTGTTGCACAGGGGAGGCGCAGCTTTAGCGAAGAAAAAGCAAAAGCCATGGACGAGCAAGTGACAGAGCTACTTAATGCCGGAATCTTGCGCGAAGTTCAATACCATACATGGTTCGCCAACCCAGTGATGGTCCAGAAACATAGTGGTGGATGGAGAATGTGCGTTGATTTCAAACACCTGAATAAAGCATGCCCAAAAGATTGCTACGCGCTTCCTGAGATAGACAAAAAAGTTGACTCTCTAGCGTCATTTCGATGGAAGTGCTTTCTCGACTGTTATAAAGGTTATCATCAGGTCTAGATGAAAGAAGAAGACGAAGACAAGACCGCATTCCGCACAGACAAGGGCATCTTCTGTTATACAAAAATGCCCTTTGGCTTACGCAACGCAGGCGCAACGTACCAGCGCCTAATGGACACAGTCTTCAGAGGCGATATCGGTAAGACAGTCGAGGTATACATGGATGACCTCGTCATCATGAGCCATGAAGAAGACACAATGCTCGCAAATATCCAGCGCACGTTTGATTCTTTGCGCAGTGTAAACTTAAAGCTCAACCCAACGAAATGTTCTTTCGGAATGGAAGAAGGGAAATTTCTGGGTTTCATAGTAACCAGGGATGGTTTTAAAGTAAACCCGGAGAAAGTACAGGCCATCCAGTTGATGCCATCACCTGCAACAATAAAAGAAATGCAAAGACTTGCCGGACGTCTAGCAGCCTTGAACAGATTCTTGGCAAATCATGCAGCAAAGTCTTATCCATTCATTAGTACACTCCGAAACTGCGCCAAGAAAACCCACTTCCAGTGGACACCCGAAGCGGAAGCAGCTTTCAAACAAATGAAAGAATGTTGAATTCAGTTGCCCACACTAACAGCACCACGAGAAAAAGAGCCACTGATCTTGTATTTATCTGCTGCGGAAGTAGCAGTAGGCGCAGTATTAATGGTGGAGCGAGAAAACATTCAAACTCCAATCTACTATATAAGCAAGATGCTCACCGGCCCTGAAACACGCTACTCCATGATAGAAAAACTAGTCCTCTCACTAGTACATGCATCACGGCGCTTACGTCGGTACTTTTCTGGTCACGTCATCACGGTTCTCACTAATTACCATGTAGGTCAAATCTTATCCAAACCCGACGTCGCGGGAAGATTGGCCAAATGGGCTATTGAGCTCGGAGGATACAATATCCTATACAGACCACGACCGGCAATCAAGGGGCAAGTTCTAGCAGATTTTGCCACAGAAGTTCCTATCGACAAAATCCAAGAGTGCGAGGCAATCCAAAACCCTGTTCCTGTTTTCGACGATAGGGTCTGGACTCTACACACAGATGGCGCTTCTAATGATGACGGAGCAGGTGCCGGCCTCCGGTTGGTCAGCCCAGATAACCACGAACTTACATATGCCATACCCCTAGATTTCCGAAGCACAAACAACGAGGCAGAATACGAGGCGTTCCAAGCAGGCCTTCGTTTAGCGCTCAAGATGGGAGCAAGAAACCTTGAAGCCAATGTAGATTCAAAATTAGTGGCTGAACAGGTCAATGGTCACTATGACGCAAAAGGAGAGGCAATAGCTCTATACCTGGAACAAGCGCGAATGCTAATCAGCAAGTTCCAAACATTCAAGGTTAATCACATAAACAGAAGCGAGAACAAGCATACGAATGCGCTAAGCAAATTGGCGGCCACTAGTTTCAAACATTTAGCAAAAGAGGTACGCATCGAAGTATTGTCCAACCCTTCCGTCCCTCTCAAACAAGTAAACGTTATAGAAATCGGCAGTCCATCCTAGATGTCTCCGATTATCTTATACTTACAACATGGGAAACTCCTAGAGGGAAAAGCGGAGGCTCGAAAAATCCAGAACAAGGCAATAAACTATGAAATGGCGGATGGAATTCTATATAGAAAGTCATTCATGGGGCCATTACTATGATGCGTTGACAAAACAGACACGCAATACTTGGTCAGGGAAATCCATGAAGGCTTGTGCGGGATACACACCGGACCGTGCATGGTAGTAGCAAAAATAATGAACGCAGGTTACTATTGGCCGGGAATGCACGTGGACGCAGTAGAAATACTACGAAATGCGCAGCATGCCAACGCCACGCGCCAAAGACACTCCGGCCAAAGAATCCGCTAATACCAGTCACGTCCGCCTGGCCCTTCCAACAATGGGGCATCGATCTTGTTGGCCCATTTCCTGACGCGCCAGGCGCAGTGAAATTCATTATTGTAGCAGTCGACTACTTAATGAAGTGGGTTGAAGCTAAAGCCTTGGCCTCAGCCACAGCAATGGTAATCCGCAAATTTATTTGGGAACACATTATTTGTAGATTCGGATTACCATTGCGCATTATCTCTGACAATGGCACCAATTTCGCCTCAGAAGATCTCCAGAAATGGTTCAAAGAAATGAAGATCGAACACAATTTCGCCTCTGTGGCGCACCCACAAGAAAACGGCCAAGTTGAGAGCGTCAACAAACAGATTATTGACGGAATTAAAGCGCGCCTCGGAACAGCGCGCAGAGGATGGGTCGATGAACTCCCCAGCATCTTATGGGCACACCGCACCATGCCAAAAACCAGCACTGGGGAAACCCCGTTCAGTCTGGTCTATGGATCAGAAGCGGTAATACCAGCAGAAATTGGTCTTCCATCACCGCGTATGCTCGCCATGGAAAGACAAAATAACGAACAAGAACGAAGAATGGATTTCGACCTTCTAGAGGAAAGGCGCGAAAACGCCGCCATCACAGAAGCAAGGTACAAATCCATACTTGAAAAATACTATAACGCGCACGTACGCGTGTGCACGTTTGTCCCGGGAGACTTCGTTCTACGCGACAATGAAGCTTCTAACGCAGAAAAACCAGGCAAATTAGCGCCAAGATGGGAAGGCCCGTACATCATTAACGAAGTTCTGAGCAAAGGCGCTTACACACTAAAAAGAATTGATGGGACATTAGTTCCCCGCACCTGGAACGCGCAACAGCTGCACAGGTGTTATATATAAGCCAAAACATCCCAAGAAGACGAAACTATACAGGCAATGTATTTTTCTATTATACTTTGTATTATTGGCATTGCGCCCGTTTTAATGCAAACATCGTCCTTCCGCATGTTGCTGTTTATTACAAATTGCATATATTTCTTTTGGTTTACGCGAAAACAATATGGTAGACATTGTACACCTCATGAACTGTCCAAAAAGGCAAAACTTACACGCCTTTTAGACAAACGTTCACACATGAGCACAATACCATTCTCATTCGCTCTACCTACTAAAAGAAATTAAACATATGCAACATATTGTAATCTAAACATAAGTCAGCAAAACACCAAAACATACATGCACGACAGTGCATCAAAACATATATATATATATATATTATCTATAAACAACCATTCACAACGATCACGACAGTGATCTTCAAAAATCCCCAGCAAAGCCAACATAAATGTCAAAAGAGGGAATACACAGTTTCCCAAACCTAACCTAATCAACAGCAGGACCTTCGTCGACAACTGGCACCTGATTATCACAGCGATTCTTCCGGCGATGATACACAAGTTGGCATCCACCTCTTCGGATCATTGGAAAACGAGACATCAGGTCGTCAACAGATAGCACACCAGCCTCCTCTTCAACAACCTCCGGCCGGCAAGCTATTGAACCCAACACTGTGGGATGAACGGAAGATACTGGTTTCTCGTCTCCGGTAGCCACTAAAGGCGGTGAACTAGCGAGAAGTAAGAGACTCTCAGCAGCCTCATACATATTCAGAATATCCAAAAGACGTCGGGTACGGGAAGAACGTTTGGCCTTCATGTTTTTCAGATCAAACAAATGAAAAACAACCCTCAAATGCATTTATAAAAGAGTTAACTCCGGGAAAGGGAAAAGATAATCATCATGATTAACTATCAAGTGTCTTTTCTGAACAGCGCTACAGGATTAAGCGTCATGTCCCATAAATGAAGTTTGACAAACGGCGGTGCATATTCCAACACAAGAGGGAAAAAAGTATCGCAAATAATAAAATGACGACATCGAACGTCAGATCATGATTACAAAAAGGTCAAATCAACAAAGGGGAAAATCACATTTTCCCTTAAAAGCTTTTATTAAGCAAAGTAAATCTTCCCACGGAAGATTCCCTACTTTCGTGCCAAAAAACATTTCTCTCTTATAAGTCCAGTGCTCCTCTTACTTGCATAAGAGCAACACTAGACTGGGGGGACTTGAAGGGGTAAGGTCCCAAAAACCTTGTGATAAGTACTTGGGACCATACCATAACCTCGTCTTTCAGCCCTTTTTACCTTGCTCGACCGCGCATTGGTTTTACAAAAGAAAGGCTTAAGAGGCAGTTAGCAGACAACACTCGCGCGCCAAAAGGAAATCATAAATCCTTGCGCTTTCATAAAGGATGAAAATCCTAAGTCAAGCACTTCCGCTTAATAATATCCAGACTTGGATATTATTTACTTAACTGATACCACATGATAAAGAATCACACCAGATTACAGCAGTAATCTTCTAGAAAGAATTCAATCGTGCACCACTAGGACGGTTATAACCGTCTGGACACGTGTCATCACCTCAGGCATCCCTGAAATCAAAACGATGGCATGTAATTGGGGAGAAACCTCTAATTGATCACTTTCCACGTGGCAAACCCCCAGCCATAGATCTAAACAGCGATCCGTGTGCACTCACGTCGGATCAAGAGGCTTAACGGAAGGAAATGTAACCGCTTACGGGGTCAGCATCTTCCGTCAACATTTCACCAACAAGTTTTCCCGCCCAAACTCTCGGTTATAAATATGAGGATAATTCAGGTATGAACTTCAAGTTAGACACACTTCATCAATACTTCTTCTTCTTCATAAACACATACTTATTCTCACGTCAGAGTCGGGTCAAGGAGAGAACCCCTCTTCTCCCCCTGACGAGGCTAACGGTGCTTTGTTTTGCAGAGTTTACCGGAGAAGAAGAACTGTTCCATCAGATCAAACGAGAGAAAACCAACCTTTTTATGCGGATTAAAACCCCCTAGATAATTCGATTCCGGTTTATTATCTAGTGTTTCTTCAAACCTCATTTGTTTCATTATCATTAACCAACCCGGACTTTTTCTTTGAAAAATTATTCAGTACTGGCGGTGGAACCTGATGATACCCAACCCCAGTTCCGTCCGAATAAACATCTTCGCCAGCTTTGTTCTTCCCGATTGGTTTAGGAACAATATATTGAAGAACAAAACTCGCTGAGTTGTAACTGTTGAGTTTCAGATTGATGCGTTTATTTTCAATCTTTGCTTCCTGAACTTGAAGCTTCAGATTAGCAATCTCATCCAACTGTTGGTTGATTTGCCTCTCTTTCGACTGGAGTACTCCTGTCAGTTGAAGGTTTTCTTTAAATGTTTTATCATTTCTTTCATCAGATTCTTTTACCGTTCTTTTTAACTTCTCGTAATTTTCAGAAAGTTGACGGTTTTCAAGAATTAACTTTTCATTTTCTTTCCTGATTTGTTCTACGTCAATTTTATCTTTTTCAAGTTTATCAGTTAATTCTTTTATTCGATCATTTGAAGCCTTTACCAACTTATCACGATTCAAAATCTGATTTTCAACTTCTCTGACTCTTTCTGTCAGCTCTTCAGTCTTTTTACCACTGAGGTAAGCAAGTGTGCTACAAACCTTGCAGTCTTTCATGCAATTTTTGCAATCATTTTCAATTTTGGCTTTCTTACCTGACTCATTGGTTGAATCATTAGAACTGACCTTGCTTCTAGACTCAGTTCCAGACTCAGAAACTACCTCTAACTCTTTTGCTGCGAGCACTTTGTCAGCCATTTTCTTCAGGTTATCTGCAGTGAACTCTTTGGTCGTGTCAATTATCCCATCATCGACCTTCTTTGACTGTAGTTGCTTTTCTTTTTCTTCATCACTTCCCCACCACAATCTTTGATTTGCTTCTTCCTCTTCTGTAATTTGCTCAATCAGAGTCTCGACAAGAAGTGTTGATGGTTCTACAAGTATATTTCCCTTAGGATCCAAATAGCATTCTCTGTCTGCGTCCCATCTCTTTGCGCTTTTTGCTTCTTTCCATGCACGAAAATGTCTGTATTTCATTGTTAAAGCTAAACTCTTTCTGTTGACATATTTTACTTCCTCTGATCGGGTATCTTTCCAAGGAACAATTTTTGCCATGAAGGCATATCCCAATGCGTCTTCTTCTGGTAACACATCACTCCAATCATATCCCTCATCATCATGAATAACAGCTAATGCTCTCGACTTTTCTTTGGGAGCGTCTTCTATTTGCTTCATTATGGGAGATTCTACTTTGTTTTGATGATAGATGGATCTTTTGTAATAATCTTCACGGAAAGGGTTGGCTGTTTCATCAGTGGCTGCATTTCGACATTCTCGTTTAAAGTGCCCTTTTTGCTTGCACTTGAAACAGGTAACCTTCGATTTATCAAAACCAAGCTTCGTTGAAGATCAACAGCAATATTGCACTGAAACAAATTTTCTGGACTTGGAGAAGTTGTAGATGATCCTCCATGATAACCACTGCTTGGACTTTCTTGATTTGACTTGTTTGAATTTTCTGCTGAGAAAGCAGTTTTCGGGGACACAGTTTTAGGAATCATACTTCATCGATAATATAGATCAACATTTTGCTGATACGAGGAATTATTGACTTTGTTCGTTTTTCTGATCTCCAATTCATGACTCTCCAAACTTTCGATTAGTAAATCAACTGTCAGATCAGCCGACTTCACTGTGTTCTTCAGCATTAAAGCAAAGTACTGCCAGTCTTTCTCATCAGGCAATGAGTCAAACAGCTTATCAACCAATTCTTCCTGAGAATACACAATATCATATCTAGCAAGTTCCAGCTTTAAGTAACCTTATCTTTCTATCATCTTTGACACACACTCATTTTTCAAGCACCCAAATAGATCGAATTCTTTTCTTAACAGCTTTTTCTTGTTTTTAACAATTTCAGCACCACCCACACATTTCATCTTTAATTTTTTCCAAAGATCTCTGGAATCTTTATATTCAATCAATGATATAATATCATCTCTCACTGATTGGTGAAGTAAAGCGATGCATTTCTGTTCCGCAATGAAATTCTCTTGTGGAGTTTCCGTTAAGTTCTCATAATCAGTTCTTCCGATGTCAAAACCAGTTTTCATGCTTTTCCAACTTAGATATGCAAATGCCTGTAGCCATTCCTCAAATCTGCTAGCCCATCGGTTGTAGTCCTCTATGGCCATTAGCTTGGGCGGTTTGTTGTAGGTGCCGTAGGCATTATCAACACTCAAAGAATCAGCAATGGTTTTCTTCGGACTCGGGTTTGTTGGAGCATTTTCATTTGTGGTGTTTGTTGTATTATCTCCTGTGCTTCCAGTGTAAGTAAAAGCGTCACTGAACGGATTCAGAAAATCATCCATCTTCAAGTACCTGAAACAATCAACAAACACTTAGAAAAATTTTTGTGATTTTGAGACGCAGTTTCAAACGAAATGGATTCAAACGAAATGAATCAATCTTCAAACGAAATGAATCTCAAGCGAAATGAACTTCACGCGAAATGACTTTCAAACGAAATGCCAATTTGGTGCGAAATGGTAATCTTTCAAACGAAATGACTATTTCGTGCGGAATAGTCAAACGAAATCACACTCCTCAAGCGAAATAGTCCTCTGATACGAAATGGAAGTCTATTTCGTACGAAATGAAATCCACAAGGTTGATTCCGTTCGAAATGAAGATCCTGATGTTAATTTCGTGCGAAATGAGATTTCACCAAATTGATTTCCTGCGAAATGACGAACAGAATGTAGATTCCGTGCGAAATAAGATGTTGATTTCGTACGGAATGATGATGACGTCACACTGTCGGCCAAGATTTTGTCAAATTGATCCGGTTTTACGTCGAATTAAGGTCCAATTCTTTCAAGGATTGATTAATACTGTAATTCGCGTGTAATGCGTGAAAATTAGTCCATTTTAACCGTAAAAACTCCGTTAATTTTGAAAAGAATGAGTAGAAGTGAGAAAAACTTATGAAAACAAGCTGAATCAGTATGAACTCTTCCTCCTGACCTCTGATACCACTTGATTACAGCTTGATTCTTCCTAATTATCTTCTTTTTATTGATTTCAAAGCTTTACAGATCAATTGACAAATTGGCAGCACCTCGGCTCTGAAATCTCAAACGTTACAAATGAATAACCAGCTCAGGTATTTATAGGGTTGCTATTTCGTACGAAACAGCCACAGCTCATTTCGTGCGAAATGAGTATCTCCTATTTCGTGCGAAATGGCTTTTGCTATTTCGTGCGAAATGACCTATGAACATTCAAACCTTAGTTTTCCGACATCTGAGCACTGGTTAATCCTATCTAGACTCATGACTCGATAAAGACGAAGTTAACAGACATTTATGCACCAACACCCCTCATTGCCCAATACGTTTGAAAATGGTCCCTACCATCTAATTAATGTCAATCATTGGGTGTCAACCAATGATTACCAATGATTGGGATGTAAGGAACTTTATTTTGATAGGGTATTTGTATGAGGAAGTTGTAAAATATTTATATAAGAAAATTAGTATTTTTTTATAAAATGTTGTTATAAAAAATTGTGTTAGTATTATAAAACTTCATATTTTTTTGAAATGAATTGTGTATATTTTTAATAAAAAAATGTGCATATGTTTTTTTTATTAAGTATTATTATTAAAAACTTCATATTTTTATGAAATGAATTGTGTATATTATAAAATGCCAATTTTTTATAAGTATTATTAAATGTTAATTTTTTTTATAAAACGAATTGTATATATTATATCATAGTTTTTTATTTATGAATTATTATTATGTGTTTAATTGTCAAAATTTTTAAATGACAAATTTTTATTAAACGACTTTTATTTAATATTACTAAATGAGTATTATTACGTCTTTAATTGTCAAACTTTTAAATGTCAAATTTTATTAAATGGGTATATTATAACGTTTTGTTAAATGTCAATTTTTTTATTTATCAATTATTATTATATGTTTAATTGTTTCCATAACGCAATGTGTATGTTAAAAATGTCAAATTTTTATGTCTTTAATTGTTTTTTCAATTGTCGTTTATTAACCATAACGCAACAAGAAACGTAATTCAAAATGTAATTAAACGCCGTTTTATATTAATACACAAAACATGTAACTTTGATACATAATGTAACGACTAAACCCTAAACCCTAAATCGCCAATTGTTACATATTCTTGAATTCATGTACAGGAAAACGATGGGTGCAACATACACAATTTCGAGACAGGCCGGCTGTCTTGGAATTGCGTACCGAACCCAACCTTCCAACGGGATTCTACTTCACATCTACCACACTGAGATGGCACAAGGGATCAGGAGGTTGGAGCAGTGGAGTCGGCATTTCGTTTATCAACCACCGTCCAGTCTTCTGCGTCTTGTCAGGATGGTGAGCGAAGTGGCATTCCCGTTGGTAGAAGGCTCATGAGAACACTAATGAACTCCTCTCTTGGAAGGACATGTCACGGGGCAGACTGTGTTGGCTAGCGTCACTGGGAGCTGACGAGGCAACAAGCTACTCCGATAACACGTAATCCTAGATTGGCGTTCTAGTGCATGAATCTGAAATACGAACTTAGTTTGACCATAAGGATTACGCTACCACCACCGTCAAAACACCGACTTTCGATATCCTGTTAATAAAAAATACAATTTATCATTAGACTCGGCATTCGAAAATATTGTAAAAATAAAAAAAAAAACAAAACACCACCACAGCCGACCCACCACCACCACCACCACCACAGCCGACCCACCACCACCACCACCACCACAGTCGACCCACCACCATCACCACCACCACCACCACAGCCGACCCACCACCACCACCACAGCCGACCCACCACCACCACCATCACCACCACCAACACAGCCGACCCACCACCACCACCACCCCAGCCGACCCACCACCACCACCACAACCACCCCAGCCGACCCACCACCACCACCACAACCACCCCAGCCGACCCACCACCACCACCACAACCTACCCACCACAACCACAACCCCAACACCACCACAAACGGCCAAAATAAAACCACAAAAAAAACCTTGAATATTCCAACCGTATAGACCAATACGAGAGCGAAAACTATACGAGAGACGCGTGTGGTCCCCTTCCGGATTGTCATCGTGTGCTCAGAACTCGGTCCGAAAAATACCTTTACATATGTACTTGTTCGTTTTTAACTATAAAAAGAAATGAAACTGAAGTTCAATGAGACCTGTATGGGTCGATGAGCCGCGTATGGAAGTGGGGTGTCATAAATGTCCTGTCAACTTTTTAGAAAAAGTAGATGTATATGGGTCTCATCGGGATATAAGAGGCATATGGGCTGAAAAGTTGTCAGCCTCCATACCCACAATACGCGTGTATGGTCCTATGAGCGGCATATTGGTTTTTATTTTTTTAAAAAGCTTGTATATGTTGGTTGCAAGTGTCGGGTATTTTTGTCATCCTTACTTGCCACAGTGGTTGTTTGAAAATTCAGAAATATACACCATCTTCACAATCACAAATTCACAATGGTTGTTTGCAAATGTGGTAGGACGGCTGCACTAAGAACATCTTGGACTGAAGCTAATCCCGGACGTCAATTTTACACTTGCCACAGTATGGTATGGTTGTAATCCCATACCTATACCCGGTTATAAAAATATAAATTAAAAAAAAACCGGGTAGGGATGGCAAAAACACCCGAGCACGATGGGTATACCCGAAACCCGACACAAATGGAACGGGTATACCCGATACCCAACGGGTATTGGGCCGGGTATGGGATTAGTTTAGAAATTTTCGCGGGTATGGGTCGGGTATGGGATTAGGAGATACCCGACTCGATTACCCGAAAAGACACACCCGTTTACCCGAACTATATACCCGATCATATACCCGAATTTTTAATGTATTTTTTTTTCCAAAACCCTTGTATATTAGTGATTTATTTTTTTCCATTAACCCTTGTATGTTGTGAAGTGTATAAATATAAGTGTATAAGTATCATAAAGTTATTATTAATTTATAATAAAACTTATATGTATGTAATGTACATTTTTAATTTATAATAATTGTTGTATAAATAAAATTATATAAAAATTATAATAGTAAAAGATGTATCTGGGAATCCCAACGTATATATTTTAACAAATTAATGGGTATACTCGTTACCCCCGGGTATACCCGAAACCCGACGGGTAATTTATGAGCACATTTTTAATTTGTCATCCTTACTTTGAAACACTAATTCCTCTTTCATGTCAGCGTTCTAAGTGCAACTTCTTTGTGTGGGTCGATCCTCCCATGTGTCGTGGGGCATGTGTGGTCATTAAAGAACTGATGGATACGAAGGTTGTGCTTCAAAACAAAGTCAAGTATTTGAGAGAGGAGGTTCGAATTTATAAATTGCAAGAAGCGGAATTTGAAGATATTCATTCAAGGGTTGTTCGTAAGAGGGAACGTTGTTTGATAATCAGTTGGATTTTTTTTGTGTTGTTTGTGTTGTTATTTTTCATTGTTAGTATGTAAGGTTATGCAAGACATGTAATCGAATATTAGTTATAAATGTTGTTTTTTAATATTATTATATATACTAAGTTTTTAAAAACATGTTGTTTTTTATAATAAGTCGACTAAGCATAAATAACAAAACGAACAAACATTCATCAAGTTACAAATGTTTAAACATACCAAAATGAAATAAATACTTGTCCATAGATGCCCAACACAACCAAAATAAACAAAAAGAAATAAATATTTGTTCATACATGCCCACAAATGTTTAACAAAATAAAGTTCACCCAACAAATACAAATACTAATCCTCCATGTCCTCATCGGTGTCGTCAGAATCATCCCCACAACCTGCCTGCGTCCCGGACGGACCTGCCTCCATGTTGATACCCGGATACACTCGTGGATGTGGCGGGAGTCGAACCGCCAACCCCGTTTGGGTACGTCTCTCGGCCTCACTAGCCATTACCCACTCCATCAAATCCTCCATCCGGTCCATCCGCCTGTCCATCCGCTGAAACTGCTGTGTCCAGCTCGCCATCATACCATCTTGACCCGCCACCTGCCTCTTAATGAGACGTTGGGTGGATTGAGGCAACCGCACTGCATGATAAACGCGTTGTGGAATCTGTGGCGGCTCCTGCGGATGCCCCTGGTCAACCTGAGGCTCCATGTCTCCATCCATAACAGGCACGTCAGCAATATGCGGCATCTCCACCTCCCCAGCCTCGAGCAGTGCCTGGTGGACTATCGATTCGGGTTAAAAATCTGTTGGTAATCATCAACAAACTGATGCCCGAGATCCGGAAAGTTTACTGCAATCTTCATCCCTCTCAGCGTCCTAAGATCTAAGGGCTCGTGTGGTGCTGGGGCCGGCATATCCTCAAGGAATGGGAAATACAGGCCGCAATGTTGGGCAATACGCGTGATAAACGCCCCTCCAATCAAACGGCTACGCCTCTGCCGTTTGCCGTATGAGGCGAAATACTCTGCCAGACAGTGATGGAGGCCGCATGGTGTACCCGTATATAAGCAGTACAGAAAGAACAGATCCACCTTCGTGACCCACTCGTTGCTTTTGCCACGCGAAGAGATCGACGTGGCAATGCAGCGGTGTATGTAGCGAACGAGTGGGTCAGGAATCGAAGAAACTCGGGCCTTCTTACCGAAGGGTTCAGGGCATAGGGTGGGCCACCAAGCAAACAACTGATCATCAGGCATAGCCCAAATTACGGTGGTATAGATGTCCTGAACCAACTCATCATCGGTATAGAACCCGGTGGCAACAACAAACTGACGCAGCGACATATTTTGTCGCTGCCCGAACAAGCAGAAAGATAACTCGGGAGGCGGTGGTTCCACGTTCGGATCGTCCATATCCAAATTGGGCCAGTCAGCCGGCCGTGGATGAAACACGAATGTGGACAGAAACTCCACCAACATGGTCCTATAAGACGGCCCAACCGCCACCGAAACCATGCGATCACACGGGGAATTCTCCCTGATCAAACCCCGGGCTCTCTCCTCCTCCCCGACCTCCCGTAAAGCCTCCCATGACAACGACCTCTGCCGTCCCACCTTCATTTGTCGCAACCTGTTAAAACGTTTATACTCCCTAGAATTGTTCGGGTAGTCCATATAGGGAATACCCAAACAATCACCCCCGGCCATCTCATCGAATCCAGGCACTTGTCCCGCACCAAACTCCTCCTCGTCTGACGACATATCTGCAAAAATTAATATATAATATGTGTCATATTATAAACTTTTTACAATTTTCATAAACTTGTAATAATTTTAGTAACGAATTGTATAGCCGACCCACCACCACCACCACATCCGACCCACCTTAACGAAATTAACGCCTAAATAATCGACAAAGTTTCTAACAAATTAACATCTAAATAATCGACAAACAATAACAAATAACACCCGAATAATCAACACTTCACGCCAAATAAGACATTACTAAATAACTAATCGACAATTAACACCGAATAAAACGCAAATAATTTTAACACGATATTTTTCGCATTCGTTTATTTTATTTGTAACACATTATTCTTCAATAAACCTTTCGAGTTAATTTTTTTATAACTTACATTTAATTTTTACAGAAATATTAAATAAATTTAGAAAACAAAATAATTTCTATAAAAACTTTTTACAATTTTAATGTTTAAATTTAAGATTTGTACTAAATAAAGTTTAAAAAAGTGAAGGACCAGAAGGACTATTATTGTCAAGTTGAAAAATATTAGACACCACAAGGACTATTATTGTCAAGTCCCTAAAACTTTCAAAACATAACCAATCAAAACTGCTTTACCGGCGAGATTCCGGCGGGATTCCGGCAGGTTTCCGGCAACCCCGGAACCGCTAATCGGATTCGTTTTCATCTATTTCTTTTGCGTCAACCTTTATCTACATCCTAAACTAATCTATAACCCAAACCATATCCCCCGTCGCTTATCCGGTCACCATCCCCAACTATTCCGGTGACACCTTTATCTACATCGTAAACTAATCTACATCCTAAACTAATCTATAACCCTCGCCGTGAAACACCACCACGAAAACCATCAAACAACACCCACCACCGGCCAAAATTAAAAAAAAACAAAAATAGACAAAGGAAATATGAAATAATATACTAGCATTTTATGAAAATGAGGACCGTATAGGTTGATACGTTCGGATCGAGCGATACGAGAGAGACCGTGTGTGTGTTCTTGGTGTTTTAGTGTGTGGGGTTAAGAACTTTTAGATCTATTCTTCATTTAGTCAAACTTAAAAAGCAGTTTTTGAATCAATGAGGGGCGTATAGGGCAATAAGCGGCGGATAGGTTTTTTTCTTTTTTAATCTCTGTAACTAAGCATAAGAAAATTAATAATCGGGATGATTAAGGGGTGAGACACTTGTCCCAGTGGAAGGGACGGGTGCATTTAAGGGAGAAGTCACTAGTTCGATCCGGATGTAGAGGCGGGTTTTTTGCATTTTTTGGGTTTTTTCTTTTTTAATCTTAATTAAATAAATTTCCTTTAATGTTTATTTATTGGTTACAACAGAAAATTATTAAATGAACCATTATCTTAACATATTAATTAAACATTAAAGAAAAATTACTAAATTAATTAAAACAGAAAACTTATTAAATTAATTAAAACAGAAAATTTATTAAATTAATTATAACATAAAATTTATTAAATTAATTAACAATAATAAATAATAATAACTAGTGGACTTTCCCGCGCGTTGCGGCGAGAAGTCGGTAACGGTTCAACTCATAAGGTATCAGTAATGTAATTGACACTTTGTATAGTGATCAAAAGATAAACCCAAAAACATAAAGTCATTGTATACCCTAAAAGATATCGACACATATTTTACATCGATCAAAAACTTTAAAAATGAATATTGATAAAGGTTTCAAAAGAACAAATACTGGTACCGATGTTCAGTAGAAATCGACATGGTACCGATGTTGTTTGAACGGTATCAGTTTTGTTCGTCACTGACACTCGATGTAGCTTATGTCTTATAATATAAAAAATACTCTATACCGATATCGAAGTTGTTCGAGCAAAAAAAATCAATTATAATTGACTCATTCAAATTTAAAAAGTTTTTATCATAACAACCATAAAATAAGTATGTCGCAACGGTATATTCAGAGTTTTATAAAGCATTACAATATTATTAGAATAACGAAAAATGAACGTTACTTTATAAAACATTGTATCTTATAAATTTTAAGAAAAAATAAAATATGTTTGAAAATAACTATAATATTAAAAACTTAAAAAATAAGAAGAAAAAAGTATATCTTATCATTTATGTTAACTCAAGTTAATCTATTAAGCTCTTATATACATAGTATGGTATTATAGTAATACAATATTAAAATAGCTCTTATATATAGTATGCCATTATTGTAATAAAATATTAAAAAATACTATAATAATATTTAAATATTATTTTACTATTCATGACCAATTAGTTTTAATATATATATATATATAGTTTTAATATGTATAATATGTATAATAACAATATTAATAACAATAATAAATAATAATAATAATAAATAAATAATAATAACAAGAATAATAATAAATAATAATAATAATAATAACAATAATAATAACAATAAATAATAATAAATAATAATAATAATAACAGTAATAAATAATAATAATAACAATAATAATAATAATAATAATAATAATAATAATAATAATACTTAATAAAAAACATATGCACATTTAAAAAAAACGATGTTATATCTAGTCCCGGCAAACGGGTCCCTACCCGACCCCCGACCCGACCCGTTTGCTGGGTCTAGTTATATCATCGTTTTTTTAAATGTGCATATGTTATTTTTATTAAGTAATATTATTAATTATAATAATAATATTATTATTATTTTTTTTATTTAAAACTTCATATTTTATGAAATGAATTGTGTGTATTTTAAAATGTCAAATTTTTTATTTATTAATTATTATTATGTTTTTAATTATTTTTCACTTGTCATTTATTAACCATAACGCAATAAATACACGAAACATCGTTTTATATTAATACACAAAACATGTCACTTTAATACAAAATGTAACGAGTAAACTCTAAACCCTAAATTGCTAACTGTTACATATTCTTAAATTCTTGCAAACTGTATTGGTTATTCAGATCTCTATTCGGTCACCATATTGTTGCTATCAAGTTTAAGGATGCATTCCACGGTAAACGTGTTTTCCGCTTCCCCATTACCACATGAAGAACCTCCGACCTGATCTGGCGCTCCCTCGTTGTTGCAGAAGAATTCTCAGTAACCGCTTCCACAACATGAAGAACCAATCCATACAGAAGGAGTTCTCCCTCGAGGTTGGTGACGCAGAAGCGTTGTCGTTGGTGGACGTTCCAGGACATTCCAGTGCATGAATCTTGAATACGAACGTAGTTAAGCGTTTGAATCTGAAATATGAACGCAGTGTACTTCTCCATAAGGATTACGCTACCACCACCATCAAAACACCGACTTTCGATATCCTATTAATAAAACATACAATTATAGCATTAGACCCGACATCCGAAAATATATTGTTAATAATAATAATAATAATACTTAATAAAAATAACATATACACATTTAAAAAAAAAAACGATGATATAAGTCTAGACCCGGCAAACATGTCGGGCCAGGGGTCGGGTAGGGTTACGCTACCACCACAGCCACCACCACCACCACAACCACCACCACACCCGCCTAACCACCACCATAACAACCACCACCACCACACCCGTCAATCCCCACCACCACAACCACCACCACCACAGCCACTACCACACCCACCTAACCACCACCACAACAACCACCACCACAGCCGTCAATCCCCACCACCACAACCACCACCACCACAGCCACCACCACACCCGCCTAACCACCACCACCACCACCACAGCCGTCAATCCCCACCACCACGACCACCACCACAGTCGTCAATCACCACCGCCGTCATTCCCCACCACCGTCAATCCTCCACCGCCGTCAATCCCCACCGCCGTCAATCCCCCACCGCCCTCAATTCCCATCGCCGTCAATCCCCTACCGTCGTCAATCCCCCACCACCGTTAAACCCAACACCACCACAAACGACGGAAATAAAACCAAAAAATAAAAAAAGGTTGAAGATTAAGTAATAAAATTTGGAATACAAACTAACCTTCATCGTGTGGTCCAGAGTTTGTCTTGTGAAAATCGTGTGGTCCAGAGCGTTTGTGTGTGTGTGTTCTTGGTGTTTTAGTGTGTGAGTTTTCAAATTTTAGATTTATTTTACCCCTTTACTGAAGTTGGGAAGTGTTTTCGGTCAATGAGAGCCGTATGGGTCAATGAGCGGCATATAGGAGTTGTACTTTCCTTTTTGAATCTATGAAACTTAGTATAAGAGAAAAAAGAATCGGGATAATCAACGGGTGAGACACTTGTCCCAGTGGAAGGGGCGGGTGCAGTTAACTGGGAGGTCACGAGTTCGAGCCGCGTTGAAACTGGTTTAGGGCCGAGTTTTTTCATTTTTGACATTTTTTATTATTCATTTATTTATATTAAATTAATTCCTTTTATTAAAAAAACAAAAACATATTTCATTTTTATTTTGAGTCAACAATTTTAAATCCCTTTAAAACAATAGTTTTCTTTTATTTTGTACTCCTTTCTTTTATATGAAGCACTCTAATTAAAAAAAATTATAAAAAAATTGTTGCGTACACTATATTTGATGGATATTACAATATATTTAAATTATATTAAAGAGAAACGTTAATAAATTCTTTGCGTACACTATGTTTCACGGATGCTACACCTAATACAAGTTAATAACTTCTTTTTGTCGAGTTCTATTACTACGTAGTAACGCCCTACCCTGTGCAATACGAGACATGTACATTGTCTCCCATTCCATAGCTTCCATACTTCGGTATATATTCCAAAGTCCATTTGGTACTGGCATCGGGCTATCATCCGCTAACTTAACCGTGATGAAATGGCCACCTTCGACATAAGCGATCGTTAAAATGGAATGGTTTGGGTAAACCTGCGGTCCATCGAACATCGGGAAGTAAGTTTGACAAACACCGTTGCTTAAATGTTGAACAATCACCCCAAATTTTTAAGCCACCAACAACCCTGTGTAGGGCAACACCATCCAGCATTCCTTTGGCGCAGGTTCAACATTTAACCAATTTATCAATCGATACACATTGTTGTAACATCCCTTGTCCAATGATTCGAGTATATGCCCCCCAACGTTTTTTGTTAATGAACATCTCGTCGAGTAGCTCTTGGCGGACCCACTTCCACTGTTTCTGGTCGAACCCCAAACCCATAGCTATGGATCGAAACCCACAGTTACCGTCCGGTTGGGCATCTTCGATATGTGTTATGTATCTCCGATAGCTAGATGGAAGCCAATCCTTAAAACGCTCGATCATGTTTTTGTACCTATAATTGGCAAAAAACTAAAAAAATATTAAAAAATTAAAAATTGAAAAAGAATTCTAAATATATGTATGTATGTACGTATGTACCTGTGCCCGACCAACAGTGGAAAGTCTTTATCTATAATCGGAAGTGTATTTTTTTCTTCTTTGCTTTTCTTTGAACGACTACGTCGTACATTTGGCTTTTGAGTGTAGTCGTTCCTCTGTGATTCGGGTTGTTTATCTTTACGTCTCGCAAGGTCTTCATTCTATTGTTGTTTTGCTTTCGTAGTTGGGCGGCCCCGGGTATCTTGTTGTACCTCAGGCGGTTGATGGTCAGTCATACTTGGATTCAACACCGCTTTCATCTTCGACAACATACTTTTAAACACTAGAGGTGGCTGCGTATGTAGTTGCTGTGTGAGTCTATCCATTTCCGCCTGAATATTACACTCGTCTTGATTAAGGTTTTCTGTCGAAAAATCAAGTTTTGTCCAGAATTTGTCTATCGCGGCAGGTGGAATTTTGCAACCTGTTTTTCAAGAATCATTGTTAAAACGTGAAGTATAATGATGATTATATTCTATGGATCGAAGCATATGTTATAGTTGTTATGTTACCTGTACTTTCCCACCACTCCATCTGACAAGCACATGGCAACCCACAACCCGTAGAAAGCTGGTGGCCACAAGTCCTCCCTCCTACCCTCAACGCATGTAGCTTTTTCCTCTCGACAACCAACAACTCTAAGGCTTTTTGGGAAACGTTACCGCGTAGGTTGTCAAAAAACGGAAATCTGTGGTCCCCCATTTGCACGGAACTGCTCTCCTGAAAACTAAGTTTTATTTGTATTTTTTGTGACTCTACAACTTTGCCAACAAGCCACACAACTCTATGGAGCGAGTTGTTTGGCCCTTTAATGTATCTCTTAAACTTAGAATGTTGGATTTCAACTCTGTTGGTTGTATGTTGACCAAAATTGGGGACTATGTTAGTCCAAGCTGAAACGAACTTTTCTTTATAATCTTTCAGCCACACATCATACCAATAATCCAGAACATCTGAAAAAAATTGAATACAACGATTTGTAATGTTTGTATGTATATATGTATGGATGAATGAATGTATGTAAACTAATATAATATGTACCTGATCGTTCGTTGTTAGTCAGTCGCGTGAAAAGATGCTCAAAGTTATAATTGTATAGCGTCGGAGTGGGAGAACTACACAGTCGAGACCAAGAAAGCTTGAATATTTTCCAGTCTTCATCCATAAATTTTGCCCGACAATGTTTTAGAATATTCTGTGAGATGTGCCACCTACATAGCAATTTAGAAGCTTTTGGGAATACTTTATCGCAAGCATTCATCAAAGCTTGATCCCTATCTGTGACAATTACACGTGGCTCCATACAATCTACCAACAATTCTTTGAGCTTCTCCAGGACCCATAAGAAGTTATCTTTTTTTTTTCTTTAGAGACAAACGCATGAGCCACACAAAAAGACTTGTGTGTCGATGTCACACCCACAACTTGAATAAACAGAAGCTTATACTCATTGGTCTTGTAGGTAGAATCAATCATCAACACATGTGGGAATGCACGCCACTTGTTGTACGAGTCTGGATGAACGAAAAAAACCTCCTCGACCGCGTTTGTGGAGGGATTCACCCTGGTGAAATAAACGTACCTTTCTTCTTGCAACATGCTCTCCAATATCTGCATTGGAGTTCGATGGCCGTACATTTTGAGTTTAATCTTTTTAATCATGTTTTGTACGTCTTGTAGAATGCACACGCTATGTGGGTTTTGTTTTCTTATGGTTAAATGTATATTTGTAGGCTCCATGTTTTGCAGATAAAGTCTCTCCACCAGTGATTCTTCGTCCGGGGTCAGCCTTCTAGCAAACACGTGGCCCTCGAGAAATTCAGCAGGCTCATGGTTGTGAATGTTTTTCTTCTCCACAAGGCTCCAATTACCACTACTTGAGTCAAGTTTCCCTATCAGACTAAAAGGACAGCCAACCTTTTTCCTACCGGAACGCCGAACTGTTGCTTTACTTTTGGGTTCGCCGCCACGATCGCATTGCAACCATATCTTCACTGTCCTTGCTGAAGAACCTTCGCCTTTTGTTATCGTTCGTTGGGTCACAATTACGTAACCTTTCGCAACTTCTCTTTTGTATACCCAATTCTTCAATTCTTCAAGTGACCCAAATACTTAAAAAAGGTTCATTAGAAATCCACATAAATGAAATTAATATATTAATTTGTCGAAAAAACCATAAAAAAACTCGGGTTGAACATCAGGTTCGGGTTAATATGTATGACACATTTTTGGGTTTGTATGAAATTTCGTGTCATACATTTTCTACTTTTAATCAGTATACATGCCTCGTTCGTGTTCGTTTGGGTCATTTACAAGCCTAAGTAATCTATTTTTAACAAAATATTTCGCCAGAACATATATAATATTTCACCAAAATGATAACGAAATCGGGTTAATATGTATGACACAATTTTCGGGTCGGGTTCGGGTTACGGTCGGGACGGGTCAAACATTTTCTAGATTTCTCCTACCTAATAAAAATTATATATAACGAATAACATGTATACAACATCATTTTTTTCACTCTAAAATTATATCAACATTATATAACACGAGTAACACGTAATTGACGGTTATGTCATACTTTTTTTGTTTTTTTTCTCGTCATTAGCACCTTCCTCGTTAGCACGTTCGTCTTCGTGAACACCTTCCTCGTTAGCAGGTTCGTCGTCGTCAACACCCTCCTCAAAGTGCATTACACCTTCCTCTATTTCGTTATCATTTTCCTCAAAGTCCTTAGCACATTCCTCGACTTCGTTATCATTTTCCTCAAAGTCGTTAGCACCTTCTTTGACTTCGTTATCATTTTCCTCATACTCCTTAGCACCTTCCTCATACTCTAACTTGTGTTGGTTTTCCGTATACGAATGGTAAGTCCCGTATTCGTGTCGCGGATAACTTTGGGCAATGTAAGATGGTTCCCCCTTATCTACAAACACCTGGTTCAAGTCAGGTAACACGGGTCGCACACCCCCGTCATCACAACGAGGCACGGACACAACCTCCTCCTCACCTCGATCAATGCCGGATAACCAAACGCTTTTGAAGACGTACGACTGGTTCGAATCTTCGCAAAAAATATTACCAATGTCCCAAAACGACATCTTTATGCTTCACGGTCTCAACCAACTTTTTTATTTAAGAATTTTCATCATTTCATCGGTATTTTGTGAGTTTGAAAAATTTTGAATCAAATAAATCCCGTATGCTTGGGTAAATAAACATGTTTGGTCGATAAGGGTCGTATAGGTCGATAAGCGTCATATGGGTCACTTTCACGCTTTTTCAGACTGAACTCCCTTTCATGTCAGTAATTATACCTTAAATTCATCAAAAGTCGTGCCGATAAGCCTCTCATTGCTCAATGAGAGGCGTATATGGTTTAATGCTCCAACTACCACAACCTTATACGCCTCTCATAGGGCAATGAGAGGCTTATCAAACCCCTTTTTCTGACACATTAATTGCTTTCACACTATATACTCTCCTTATTGCCTTATACGCCACCTCTGGGGGGATGTGTACTTAAAAAAGTAGTGATGTATCAATACCCTCACCCTTATAAAAAGATGTATTTATGTATTTCAAATATTTTTATAAATGTGTAATTTAAAAAGTAAATGTTGACGAAGTGTAGAAGTTTCTGGAAATAGGAATGGCATACTTGTGAAGTGTGGAGCCGAGGGTCTCTCTGGAAGCAGCCTCTCTATCCCTAGGGGTAGAGGTAAGGTGTGCCTACATCCCACCCTCCCCAGACCCTACAAATAGCTTTGCTCTTTGTGGGATTTTACTGGGTATGATTGATTGATTGATACTTGTGAAGTGTGGCATCGCCATTAAATTTGTATAGTGCCATTAGTCTTTTTGTCTCCGGGTGTTGGATTTGACGATTCTATAAATGATAAAGACTATCACACACTCACACGAATAATAGATGCAGATATAATGTAGAGTTTATATTGAATATTAAATAATGTTTCTGGTACAATATAACTATAACACATATTTAGAGTACTCGACGGGGTAAAACGAAGTATTTGGATGGGTAGTCCATTTTGGAGTCAAATGGCTTTGGCTTAACTAGGCGAACCATCTTGGTCAAATCATTCTTCTTTGGCTTCATTCACAACAAGTCATATGCATGAATATTATAAATTCATTTCGGAGACGGCCCTGCACAAGAGTATCAATATTTACGATCTGTACACGTCCTTCATAAATTCAAACGAAAAAGTTTCAACAAGTCATATGCATGAATATTATAAATTCTCATCGCCTGAACATGGAGAACGTGTTTTCTAACATGTTAACATCGATGGTTTTCCTCCGTATCGTTTCAACTCGAAGGTTGAGAAATTCCTAGAGAGCTGATAGGACCTTTCATGGTCAAACAAGTCTTTGAGGTTCCTCCACAAGTTAAGAGGGTCATTAACGGTTTGTTATTTACTCTTTAGGTTTTGTGGAGGTGGTGATGAAGAAGATCATGGCTTTAGCATTTTCTTGGAGTGAAGTCACTTTCTTGTTAACACTTTCTTGTTAAAAATTGTATGTGTCATCAAGTGGATTTTTGCATCTAGAGTCCATGGGAGATAGGTGTGGCCAGATGTCGAGTGCGACAAACTCGAGTTTTGCATTGTCTCTTTAATGAAAGCTTCATGTGTCTTTGTATATATTCGGAAGAAATTTATCTCCTTCATAAGTAGAATATATACAAGTTCTTTTTTTTTTTTTTCAAAAATGTTTCTGTAGTATAAGTAAAATTCTCAAATAATTATTGACAAGAAAGGGATAATTTTTTTGTCGTTTTTATAATTCTGAAAGTCTTTCTGTTTACATAAATATGACTAAAACGTATACATTGTCCAAATATTAATACGAGTAAAATTCACGGATAGTCTCTGTGGTTTTGCAAAATAACACCTATAGTTCCCAACTTTTGGAAATTACACCGGTGCTCCCTGTGGTTTGACAGTTTGTTACTTGGATAGTCCCTAGAGTGGAAGACGGTTAGTTTTCTCCGTTAAGTGGATGTGAAATGACAAATTTACCCTTCATTTTCTCCACTCTATAAAAACAAAACAACCCCACCCACCCCCCACCTTTCTCTATGTTTCCCCCCACCATTAACCACCAACCACCACCACCGCCACCTCTGTCACTACTCCCCACCACCGTCATCACCACCACCGCCTCTGTTACCACTCCCCACCACCACCGCCGCCATCCCCTTCCATCACTCCCCACAACACATACAAAAAGAACGACCTGTTTCCGGTCATAATAACACCACTTCTGAACACCTTCAGATGAGCAGCCCGACGGCGTTCTGTAACTGTTTGTTGCTCTGTTTTTTCTTCTTCTTTGAACTTGAACATCTAGAAGCGTTATCGGCGGCCGCCGTAGCGGCAAAACTCTCCGGCAGAATCTCGACGTGCTTACCGGATTTAAGAAACTTCTGGATGAGAATTTCACCGTTAACCGATTCGGGGGGGGGGGGGGGGGGCATAGAGAAAGGTGGGGGTGGGTGGGGTTGGGGTAGGGTTGTTTTGTTTTTTTAGAGTAGAGAAGATGAAGGGTAAATTTTTCATTTCACATCCACTTATCGGAGAAAACTAACCGTCATCCACTCCAGGGACTATCCGAGTAACAAACTGTCAAACCACAGGGAGCACCGGTGTAATTTCCAAAAGTTGGGAACTATAGGTGTTATCAGAGCCGTTCCTACGTTTTCGGAGGCCCTAATCGAACTACGAAGTGGTGGCCCTTTT
This sequence comes from Helianthus tuberosus, assembly GCA_030545235.1. Classification (NCBI taxonomy): domain Eukaryota; kingdom Viridiplantae; phylum Streptophyta; class Magnoliopsida; order Asterales; family Asteraceae; genus Helianthus; species Helianthus tuberosus. The sequence continues at coordinate 71,237,460 of CM060411.1, forward strand.
GCAAAATTATCATTTTCAACATATTTATCATATTTAGTAACAAAACCCTACTCCTTTATTCGGGCTTGGGACCGGCAATTATAAACTAAAAAGTTTATAATTGCCGTAGTTAAATTTTTTTTTGAAAGTCATATGTTTTCTATAATTATAGTATATGTTTAAATAAAATCTACTTTTCTAGCTTTAACTGAGGTAAATTGTTTGATGAAATTATCGTAATCAAGTTCTTCTAAATATCTTTTTCGATTGACATAATAGCTAAACCGTTTAATCTTTCTTGTGACATTGTAGATCTTAAGTAATTTTTATTAGTTTTAATTCGGAAAAGCTACGTTCTACGGTAGCAACGGTTACAGGAATGGTTAACACAATTCTATAGGCGATATATGCATTTGGAAAAGAATTAAAGTTTTTAATATAAGTTAATATATTAGTAAGTATGTCAAATTCTACATGTATAATTTCTTTTAGCATTTTTAGTTCTTCAAATAAATCTAAACCATCAATATCAATATGATTATCATAGTTCCAAAACTTTTCCAGATAAATGCACTTCTCTTTTAAAATTTTTTGATTTAAAGATTTTAACTTTTTTATACTAATAAAAAACCAAAAATTTGTTCGAACTCTTTAAACTGAGCAAATATACTTTCGAGTGAAACACTAGCTTGATCTACTATGTATAAAAAGTAATCCGTTCTAGTATATAAAGAACCTACAATAAATTTGAAGACCTTTCATTTTGGGTGGCCCTAGGCCTGTGCCTAGGGTTGGAAGCCCATTGGGCCGGCTCTGGGTGTTATTTTGCAAAACCACAGGGACTATCCGTGCATTTTACTCTATTAATACCCTGTCAGAATTTCATTTTATATACCTTGTCAATATATTATGAAATACTTTATTTAAAAGGAGTGCCTAATTGCCTATATAAATATTTATCATTTCATTTCTAAACATTCGCTTAACTGATAACTAAACTAATAATCATTTATATCCATAACAAAAGCTGTCTCGGTTTATTGAACTTTCATGCTATAAAATATAATTTCTTTTATTAATCATATATAGAACACAACTTTTTCTTAATAATATATAGACTATAATTGAAAATTAAATAGTTAATAGGTTTTAAGCTTACATCAACGACAGTAACACTAGAACTATATCCAATATAGATTACGAAATATTCATAACTCTATATATATATATATATATTAAGCACGTCGATTATTTTGTTTTATGAGCCCACATATCTTTTAAATCAATTTATCTTATATATAGGTTAACTCAAATCCAGCAGTTTATAAATTAAAATTAACTGAGATTTAATTTGTACGAGTTTATTAATTTAACCGCTGGGCTCATGGGCATATGAACATAAGAGATGGGTGTAACTTGTTGGACTAGAACACATGGGCCGGATAAGACAATGAGTCCAGACAAGGACGGGGATCTGTTGAACTTTTATGGTTAACCTCTTTTTATTTTTTTTATTTGGCATCAAGCTTTATCGATCAAAAATGGAGCAGGCGGATTGAAACTTTGGCCTACTATTAGTCTTAGGTTTGATGTCGAGCGGTTAATCGAAAAAATGCCAATTAATCTTTAACAGTCGAAACTCGAACAAAAGTAGGTGTACTAGTCTCCTAAGCCTTGAAACTAGTACGATGGAAAACACTAGACATATAAGATACATCTCTTGTCTGATTGCTTGTTGTTGTCGGAATAACGGTAATAGGGTGTTTTGGTATGCGAGTGGCAACATAATAATAGTTTATTGCGGTTGGATGAGACGACAGAGAGTTAGTTAGGAAAAATCCAGTTTGAGAGCAACCAAATGAAAATCTTTGGTGATGATGACGGGTGATGTGAATTTTCGAAAGAAGAACTCAGATTTTTGTGTAACCATCCTTGTTTAATCTAGTGTTCTTCAAGAACTCAACCTCTTACTTCTTGAACTCAACAATGATGGATACATGAAATACAAAACCTTTGAATTACAAAGAAAGTAAACAACTGAATCTATGGAGAAGTAGACACGATCTTCCAAAGACCCCAACCCTTTACAATTGGAACTCAACAATGATGGCCTGATGGGTATATGAAACCAAATACTTTTGAAAGGGTCATTGGATTTTTATCAACCCAACTATTGGTTATTGGACGCTGCCACCCCCAACTATCATTTTGACGGCTACCATCCCCAACTTAACACTTCGGTTGTCCTATCACCTCATCATTAACCAAATACTAACTCAGTTAGATTTTTATCCTTCGTGACCAATTTTTAACTTAATTTAAAAAACAATCACTTTATATAAACCCCTCTCTCTTTAAACTCATTCTCTCCCTCTCTTTATATTTCTCCCTCTCTCTCTCCCTCTCTAACATCACCCAACCTCCTTCTCCACCACCACCTCCTTCCCCCTTCTCACCACCGCCACCATCAACTCAGCCTCAACCGCACAATTACAGCGAGATTGAGTAGAAAATCTAGAGAGAGAAAGTATAAAATTGAACCGCCTCAGACCTCATCACCGTTCGATTCTTCATTAGTTTCGATATCGAACGGTGTGAATCAGAGTTACGATTTAGGTGAAGATGCTGCAGAATATTTAAGTCTGATGGTCCTGTGCTTCCACTGCCTAGTGAGATGCGAGAAGAAGCTTTTGCTCTTCGTGAATGGAGGAGGTTAGGTTTTACTGTTTTAATACCCTGATCCGATGGAGTAGGTGGTTATTGGTCGGAGGGTGGTGGCCTGAGGTGGTTGTTCGTGGTGGTTGGATAAAAAACAAGCCACGTCATAAAAAATAAAGCCAAGCCATGTCATCAAAAACAAGTCACGTTATCAAAAATTGGCCACGTAGGATAAAACACTATCTGAGTTAGCGTTTGGTTAACGACGGGGTGACAGGACAACCGAAGTGTTATGTTGGGGGTGGTGGGCGTCAAAGTGATAGTTGGGGTTGGCAACAACCAATAGCCAATAGTTGAGGTGATAAAATCCAATAACCCCTTTTGAAATACATAGAGGAAGAGACAAAGTCGAAAATTCGATTGAGAAATGCAAGCACCATTAGTAATCTTGCAGGGTTTGAATTAGTTTCATGCCAAAGGAAAGGAATAACCCTCCTCAAACTTGTTTTTTTTTATTCTCACAATACTAAGGGTATACGGGGCGTTCGCGGGGAGTGGTGTGGGGTGTTGGTTTGCAGTGGGGGACACACCGCCGCCAACAATGTTCACCGTGTGGGGTGAGTGCAATTCGGTGGACATTCACAGCGCTTTAATCTGACCGTTGGAACAAAGATAAAGAGCTGTTGGACATTTAAACGGCTATAATGCCGTTAAAATTTAATTTTTTTTTAATTAAATACCTTTATAAAATCATGTTTTTACATTCCATTTCTTCACCCCAATCACACAAATCTCAAAGAATACTATGGATTGACAAAAGAAGAGCGATGACAAGAAAAAAGTTTCGGGTTCCGGTTCGAAGGCGAGGGGACGTGGCTCGCAAAGTAGACGAGGCTGATCAAGTGTGTACCAACCTAACTATAGGTTTAATTTTATGTAAATTTTTTTATTTTATTTTTTTTAGTTAATGTTATTTTAGTTAGTTTTATTTAATGTAATGGTTTTTTAAGTAATTTTAGTTAGTTTATAAAAAAAGGAAAAAAAGATAGTTTCCCCCCACATCATGAGTGGTGCACTCCTTATGTTTTTAGGCACAAGTGTAGTTAGAGAGGTGAAATGACATGGTAACATATGACTGTGTTAAAGAAAATTTCTCCCCACCTCATGAGGGGTGCACCCCTTTCACCCTAAGGCCACCCGGGGCGCAGCGTGAAGAGGTTTTTATCACTCGTGGACTTCCGTGATACACCACCACCACCATCTTTTATAACGCGTCAACTTCATAACGCGTTGCCATGATCACGCGTGAAGGATTGAAGGTGCTGCATACCATGTTCGATGGAGATGAGTGTGTGGTGAGTGATGGACACCCCCACTAAAATCGACCACTAGTGATGGAAACAAGTTCGATTACGTAGCGGACAATTATTGGGTATAGTGAGTGATGAAAAACAATCACTAGTTGAGAGCCCCTATCCCCTAACAAACCCACCTATTTTTAAGTAAATGTATGTTACCGGTAAAAAAGGAAAGAAAAAGAAAGAAATTAATCAAACCACCTGCATACTTTATGACTATCACTCATACTAACTTAAGATTTCTTTATGCTATGTGCTTCTTTTTTTTTTTTTTTTTTCTGAAAATAGATATTTATTTTATTCTGGGATATTAAAGTGGGCCTTATAGACATAATCCACCACGTGATCCAATTTCAAATATAGCATTAGACGATTTTTTCAATTGCGCCTTTTGTTGTTGACTTTGTTTATTTGTGTTGATCTTCTCTTAAATCTTGCTATTTTTCTGATTATATCGTCAATTCATGCTTCATGTGTATGATGCTTATCACAGAAATCGTCACAAAGCTTGCCATATATTTATTATTATTTTTCCTTATTTGATTCACACCAATATGTTAAGAAAATTAAAAAAGAAAAAATCATCACCAAATTGTGTATGTTTTCACCGATAATTATCTCCCTTACATAGCAATATAACAATCTAATCGGTCTTGTAATCAATATGATTTATGTTTAATACTCTTGTAGCTAAATAATAAGTTGGTTTATTGCACAAACAATTTGAACAATTTCTGATTACGATCTTCACAATCATTTTTCTTCAACCAAATTAAATCATTTTAGAAAACAACACCGCCCCGTTGCCGCCGTTTAAACTTTCGACCATCATCATCATCGGAAAACGAGAGTCCATTCTTGTCGTCGTCACCTGAACACTAGGCCACTTCATGGTCGTCGTAAGTAGGGGTGCAAACGAGCCGAGCTACTAGCGAGCTACTCGAGCTCGGCTCGAAAAAAAGCTCGAACGAGCCGAGCTTAAACGAGCTCGAGCTCGAGCCCGAGCCTAAAAACAAGCTAGTTTAGTAAACGAGCCTGAGCCCGAGCTTCGCTTATCGAGCTCGAGCCGGCTCACGAGCCTAATCGAGCTTTTTGTTTATATATTTTTTATTAATATATTAAACATATATTTACATAATAATAATTACCATTTATATAAATATAAAAAATAACTAAATTATATGTATAATAATAATTGTAATTAACCCCCCGCGTTGCGGCGGGGTTAGCACTAATGCCACACTACTATCAGCGACCACCGAAAATGAAGTTGCGGTGTTAATGAGAAGAAATTTAACCGAAACGTAAAACATATAATAAAATAACCAAGTTGATTTAGGACTCGCGCGTTACGATGAACCCGCGTCTATTTTTTCCCGTTTGACAGGTTCATCGTAATCTACAATTCTATATATAATATATATCATTACCACTATACAATCCATAATGCATACATTACAACAATCATTGCATCAATATGTTGCAAATTATATTTATATAAGATTTTAGCTAAATTAATTAGATTATTATAAATAATAGTAATTTACAAATAAAACAACACAACTTTGAATGGATCAAACCGATTGAATATGGTAAGATAATGAAACCATTATTTGATTAGGGTACAACCACTTAAACACAATTTACAATCATACATGCATACAAAACATATTGAATTTGGTAAGGTAATGAAACCATTATTATTTGATTAAGGTACAACCACTTAAACACAACTTACAACCTATATTTGACTAAGGTACAACCACTTAAGCACATGTTACAACCAATGATGTTGTGATTAAGTTGTAAAATAATTAAAGTGTTTGGGTTAAAAGTAAAATAATAATTAAAGACAAAATAATTTTTAAAGACAAAAAAAATCAAGTGGGTACAACCATGTTTGCTAAAATTACAACTAATAATGCAACAAAAAGTTATAAATTAATTAATAAATACTAAACGAGTCGAGCCCGAGCCGAGCTCGAGCTTGAATAATTACCTTCGAGCCGAGCTCGAGCTTTAGAAATAAAGCTCGAATCGAGCCGAGCTCGAGCTCGAGCTTTCATATGTTAAACGAGCTCGAGCTCGAGCCTGGTTGAGCTCGGGCTCGGCTCGGCTCGTTTGCACCCCTAGTCGTAAGGAATCAACCGCGGCAACCATAGCCGTCGTCACCGGAAATCCGATCTAGCTTCAACATGTCACTAGAAATGTTGCCAACTCAAGAAACCCTTGTAAAAACCCTATGTACCATTTTTATTTTTTTCTAAAAAAATAGGGAACGTAACATACATATATTTGAACATTTTTGTAAAAAAATATGAAAGCGCCGAGTAGTTTAAAAAAATGTTAAAAATTTCATGTTACATAATACATGTAAAAAAATGTAACATACAGATTTTGAACATTTAAAAAAAAAAACTAGTCGGCGCTTTTTACATTTTTTTTGTAAAATTGTTCAACTATATGTATGTTACATTCCCTTTTTTTTAGAAAAAACTAAAAATATTACATAGGTTTTTTACAAGGGGTTCTTGAGTTTTTTTTTCAACTCAATTGGGTTTTTATTTTATCCTTCCCATATATATATATAGGGTAGGGATCCTAAGAGAAGAGCACCCTATTTGAGAAACTTTAGAAATATTCTGGACTATACATTTATCCAAGCCAAAAAAATGTGTTTTTTTTCATATATACATATATGTATATTGTCAATTTTGAATTATACACATATGTATTTAGGTAATTTTTAAACTATACATATGTGTATATTATGAAAAATAAATATTCTTAACCTAAGAAATGTAGGAAAACGGGTCAAATGAATGCTGATTGAGCTCATTCCAGTGACATTGGAACCGACTCATTGAACAATAACAAAAAATCTCTAAACCCTAAAACTAAAGCTAAACTCTAAACCCTATGCTAAAACCTAAAACAAAACCCTAAACCCTAAAGCTAAACCCTAAATACTAATACTAAACACTACGACTAATGCTAAACACTAAAACTAAACCCTAAATGCTAATACTAAACAATAAAACTAACCCTTAATGTTAAACCCTAAATACTAATGCTAAAACTAAATCATTAACTCAATCATAGATTTAAAACACTTACTTTTCAATTTTAAATATACATATATGTATAGTTAAAAGATTGACAATATATACATACGTATAGTTAAAAGATTGACAATATACACATGTGTATAGATCCCTAAAAAACTTATAGAAAAAGCTTTGCTTTTTCCAAAACAAAATAGGATTTTCTTTCTATGGTTTTTTACTTTTTTTTTTTGCATTTTTTCTTAGGAAAAATGTGTGGTCCAGAATGCTTCTCAATTAGCCTACTATTTCTCACACGATTCATATATATTGACGTGAGTGCGGGTGTGTATGTTTTTAGATATATTTTAGCTCTTTACTCGCAAATTCAAGTTTTAAATTTATAAAAACACGATATAATACTATCACGCTACACACATGTTAGAGCAAGTACACCCATCACGGACGTAGTATACTTGGGCTGTTACATATAACCTTGTATTTGGCGTATAGCTTTACTCAGGTGCCCAAACAACATTGTATCAAAATCAATTCAGACAAATTTACACCACGTATAGCGCCGTAGGTGGCATACACAAGCTTCGTATAACCTTGTACAGGCCATTATGTATTGTATATGTGATTGATTTAACACTGTACAAGGATTGACTATTTGGTCGGACACAGAAACCCTGTATGCCTCGTATACATTTGTATAAGTAGGGATGAGCATATGCCACCGAATACCGATCCCGAAATACCGATACCGAATTTTTTCGGTACCCCATACGGTATTCACTTTTTGGCGTTTTCGGTATCGGTACGGTACGGTATCGGTATAATACCGATACCGACCCTCAACATACCGATACCGTACCGTACCGATACCGAACCGACATGTTTCGGTATCGGTATCTAGTTTGGGTGAAATTCGGGATCGGTATTAGGCGGCATCGGTATCGGTTCGGTATCGGATACTGCTTTGCTCATCCCTATGTATAAGGCGTATATAAAGGTATAATTTGATGTGTAGATAGGCAGATGAGTGTGCAAATATGTAGACCCTATTTTAAAACCTAAAATCATGTACTCATGATTATGATAGAGACCCGTATTGATATCTCCTTTTCTCTAGCCGTCCAACATGTCTTTTCTAGTCTTCTTCATTGAGCTTTCATGTTGATAAACTAGTGTTTTTCAATCACGCTCGTTTCGCGAAACACCACACATTGGTGTTTTTGAATGGCATTGCAAAAGGAATAGTTTTCACTTGCTTTCAATTCGATAACCGGTAGATACTATTTTATTAATTAGTCTCAAACATATATCTTTTCGAAATGTTTACAAACGCGTCAAATAATAATGCTATGAAAAACAATCTCACCACTTGTTTCATTTCAAAACCACTCGATTTAAAGTCCGTCAGAAAAATACACCATCATCTAGACTTCCAGATGAAAACTAACAAGCATACTCCATCATAACAAACACAAGCAACCCGCCCAAACAAAACTACGAAAAGGGTATAAAAGATCAAACATACTTTATATCAGTTCCACATTTAACCATGTATCTTGTGACATTCTAAGCAACCCACAAATCAGAAGTAGCAGTAGATGAACTAACAGCGGCGAACAGATCATTAGAGACCCCAACCATGACCTCTATTCCAGAATCCAGACCCTATAAGTGCTATAAGTACCCTGAGATAATCATGATCTGCACCAATCAATTTCAATGTCACATTAACGATTAAATCCTAAAAAGACTGAAAAAGTTTTAGAATACAATTCAAAATACTTGCCACTCTGTGACTTGTAAACACCACAAACGACCCCATATTGTAACAAAAACTATGCCAAAACTGCATTTATAACACAACCTAAGTTGAACATTACCTGGGTTAGACTGACGCTACGCTTATGTGGCAGCGGCTGTGCCGGTGCATATTTCGCCCCATGAGCAGCTCTCTTTGCTGTTGGCAAATTAGTCTGAGGTTTTTTCCCCTGTATGTGTGTAAGTAATTCCCCTCATTATTATGAAGTGTTAAGCACTTGTTGCACTTGTAACTGCAAGAAACGCATCACAGTCATAAACAGTAATCATAAGTCTTCAACATTCAATCGAAAAATCAACTTATGTACAAAGTATTAATTATTAAGAACGAAACCCTAAGGTTCACCTTCCTAGATGCTTGCGCCATAAGCCATTCAAGAACCACATGTTGTTGAGCTCCTTGTGCACCGTGTGGAACAATCATAGACAACCACCACCACGTTCAACCAATCAAAGGGCACCACCACCACAATTACTATTCACTCACTTTCCTTAGTAACAATATATAATATAATATAAAATATAATGATAACCCTTAATAGTGTGATAATGATAATGATTAGCCGAGAAAGCGCATAAAAAACACCATATACTTTTGTATCAGCAGGGTCCTTTTTGTTTTTTCCTATGTCGGTGCCAACTTTTTAGTTAGTTTATAAGACTCCGATGGTGTCATCAACATGGCTGCAATGGATGCCACGCCAATATGAGATCCTCACCCGGTCATCATAGTCTTATTTTTTTAGTTAGGTTATAAGGCTCAGAAAATGTCATCAATATGGCTGCAATGGATTCCACACCAATGCGAGATCCTCATCCGATCATCATATCCTTATCATCTATCATCTTCATCATATTAAAAATCCACATAAAGTTTGAGCTTTAGTGGTGTAAACCTGATGAAGAGGAAAAGACACCAGGCACCGCCCACAACATCCAGTTAAACACATCTACACAGAGACACGCGGGTTGAAGATGAAAGGTCAGGTGTTGTTTAGGTGGACTCACGCCATGGTTATATCAACCAATCAGAATGAAGTACTATTCATTCAGGTTGGTTTATTATTAGAGTATAACTGATTTTTGTATTTGATTTGTTAGCGAAAGGTAACATACAGAATTCGCTGCCTACGAACCCCAGCCATAACCAACACCACAAGAGGAAGGGTTCCAGCTAAATACATGCGGGTTTGGTGTAGACATGTTGGTAACAACGTGCCCACCATGAGATACGTCCTAGAAGTATCCTCTTTTACATCTTCATATTAAATGCAACCTTGAGTCGGGAAACTGTAACTTCTACATACATTTTCATCCAGGTCATCCTGCATACCAGAACAAACAAAAATAACTTTTAGATACAATGAATTTGATGTGCAGGTCAAGTTCCTCATCGACTTCACATAATACGCGTATTGAACGATAGATTCGAGTTATGTATGCAAATGGAATTCATACTTGAATCTTAACTTGAGAATTGAAAGAACAAAAGTATCATAATCAATTAGATAAAAACAAAACATGTATATTATAATTCAAGTTTACTTGTCAACTCTTCGATAAACATGTCACCAAAATATATCACATTTAATTTATCCCTTTCTAGTAAATATTTATATCTTCAATTGTGATAACCTTAAATCTAATTACATAATATTTGATTTAGCTTTTTTATTAATTACAAAATAACATGATTTTAATTACTTTAGAAAGCAAAAAACTAAAGTTTTTTATCTATTAATTGATTCTTGATATATCTCCACCATTACTCTCAACTAACAAAGTGAAAGTTGTTTCTTTGTGGAATCGTTTAGAAGGATTAGCGGTTGTCAATGGTTCATGAGCTATTTCACATGAAACCTGAATCGCTTTCACGACTGGATAACAAACTTAAAGAACATCCGCGCAAACAACAGGCATGCGGCTCCATACTCCATATAAATTTGTTTATCCAAACACCCTCTTTACTGTTTCTCATCAACTTGTTCCTTTCACCTCATATATTTCATATGGAGCTGGTGTCATATGGAAAACTAATGTACACCACAGAAGCATATATTCCTCCCCATATGCTGCTTTTTTTTCCTTATACCCAAATTTTCAAAGCTTAAAATTGTATCAAACAACTATATAGCTTCTACATAATTTTACTTAACAAATGATCTCACGACCATATGAAGGTAGACATAACATGCAGGATTGCTATTTATATAACTTCTGTACTTAGACGATATCAATAGATATAGTGATGCATTCCAATTTCCAATTGAAAATCGGATGGTTTATTGATTTTTTTAATGATTAAAGTCATACACATGATGAGTGAATCAGAAGATTACCTCTTGGCCGCTATATGATGAGTGAAACAAAGATTAGGGCCATCGTTCTGTTGCCAGAATAAATCAAAAGCACCGCCGATACACAACCGAAACCCTCCTGTGAAACCGCCACCAACCGTCGCCTGGCAGCATGGCGAAGGCGGCAGAATCAGAACCGCCACCGTCCGACAGAGGCGGCGGCGCCACCATCCACCACCTACCGACCGGCAACATGGCGAAGGCGACGGATTCAGTACCACCACCGCCTGTCAGAGACGGCGAAGTGAAGACACGGGCTGCTACACCGTCCGTTGATCTCTCTTATCACTTTCTCTCTCTAGGTGGACATTTGGTGATTTGCTTGTGCTTTGACGGTGTGAATATGATGAGGAGGAAAAGATGTTAGGCACCGCCTCATCATCCAACTAAACACATCTACATAGAGACACGTGGGTTAAAGATGAAAGACCATGTGCTGTGTAGGTGGGTTAAAACCATTGGTTACAGAATGAACCTACTATTCATTCCGTTGGTTTATTAATAGAGGTTAATTGTTAAATAATAATACGAGTACACTAAAGAAAACCTTTAGAGAGCATAAACCAGGTTAAATAATAATACGAGTACACTGAAGAAAACCTTTAGAGAGCATAACTAGAAAATGATAATATACATCTCACAAAAAGACTTCGGATATACAAAGTTGTAACCTTTAGAAACGACAACTTTCTAATATGATTAAAAGTTATTTAATCAATACCTTACCATCTTTGGTGATAAGTGACTCATAACTAGGTACATTTTTTTTATTTTGCAGGTATTTTTTTTTGGAATTAACCTCATAATGTATTTATAAACGATATTAATATTATATATGGCCTTAAATAACACGTATGTTGCTTGATTGAGGGGTAGGGTTGTGCATTTGATACAGAGTACCGGTACTGTATCAAATCGGTATCATACCGATAGATTAAGTGTGGTATTCGGTATCCACATTTCTAGAAAATCAGTATCGATAATTTCGGTACGAATACCATATGGAGATGAGCATTTTGTCTTGAGTACCGGTACCGTACTTTACTGGTATCGTATCGAACAAGCACCATACCAGTAGATTCAGTAAGGTATTCGATACCTACTTTTCTAGAAAAGTATTGGTATTTTTGGTGCAAGTATTAGTTTGATACCGGTACGGTACTGATCGGCAAAAAATGGACCAATACTGGCCAACCTTTGACGGCGACTTGTCACCGTTAAAGGTCGGCGACGATCACTATCTTTAGCGGTTACAAATGTCGCCGCTATTGCCTTCTTTTCTTGCAGTGCGATCTCATCCCTAAATTTAGGGGACATGTAAACGATATTTTCAACGTCTTCTACTTCCACACGTTCTTTCTCGTCTTCTACTTCCACACGTTGTTGTTCTTGTTCCTGTTCTACTTCTACTTCAACATCTTTTTTTTGATTTTCAACATTAACTATAGGTGGATAGGCGCCAAAAACTTTTGTATAGTACCGACTTGAGACTTCACCAATTCTTCCGCTCGTTTTCTTTTTTGACGTTTTTGCCATCCGGATGCTTGTTTAGGAGCCATTAACGCTTAAAAATAATAATCAATGTTCACTTAACAAGAATAATTGATGTTTCACAATTACAGTTTGACAATCACATTAACAAGAATACTCAATTCAATAATATACGTACGCGCGGATACGGGTTCAATCAACAATTATGTTCTGATGTTAACAATTAACAACAATAACAACAATTAACGGACCATTTGAGTTTTGATGTTATGTTCCGAAATCGAAAAAAATCAGAAAGATATTGATAGAATCGCCTTGCAAACAGCCGTCTGATGTTATTGTTCTTCTTCTGATTGATGGTGATTGATGATGTTAGGACCTTTTAACTTCATGATGAAAACAAACAGCAAATCAAATAGTGTGTATATTACGGATAATCAATTATTCACTTAATCAGATATCGAAACAGAAACAATTAAACAAACCAGCACAGCGGTCGCCGTCGAGTTCTGAACTTCTGATGTTCGTTCAATCGTTCGGTTCTATCGTTCAATGGCAACCCTTCAACATGTTCCTTCTGTCGTTCAATGGCAGCCCTGCAACGCCCTTTCTGTTTCCAATTCCACGTTAAATGTTTTTTTTTTATTTTTATTTTTTATTTTTTAAAACCATATTAGTATTGGTTAGGAGCCAATAAACCTAATGTATTTGGGCTAAATTATAAAACATAAAAAGGTATTTGATTATGGGCTCTATATTGGATTTGTGTAACACCTCGTAAAAATCACGTCCAATAATGTATTGACACGTGTAATAAACCCTAATAAAGTCAAACCTTGAATATAGGGGACTAATTTTTCGAAAAATTGAAAAGCATTAATTATGAAAGAACTGGGAGTATTATCATACCTAAAATAAGTTTCTAAATAACCTTTTACGGTTATATATTCACAAATAAGGCACTTGTTAATCAAGTGTAGCCGTTTGTGTAATTAATTGAAAGTTTGCGCAACAAAGGGTTAAAAGTGTCAATATGTTTAATTATACCTCTGAATGACCTTTTATCGATCCCGAAGCATTATAACGTTTAATAATACTTTTAAGAATGCCTAATATGGATTAGATGAGGCTTCAATGCTATTAAATAATGATTTACGCAAGTTTGCGCATTAGAGGGACCTAAAGCGTCAAACTGCTAAAGTATACCGATTCGTATGTTATCGGACCTTCTGGAATATGACCATGAGATAAACATACCCTATTTATCCTTAATATAGCTTAGATATAGGCTTAGAGGTGTTTTGTGCGCAAAAATAAACTTTTAAGTCATACAGGGACTAAAAGTGTCAAAAAGCGCACAAGTTTGCGTTTACCCGCATATCTTACATTCTGAATATCCCCGGACACTCAAAAATTTATGTAAGCACTAAAATATGTTATTTTAGTGTTTGGCTTGATAAAATTCCATTCGTCGCGTCATTTGGTTCGTTTTTCGCGTCCGTCCGTGTTTCGTCGTAATTCACCGAACAACGTGACCGTACGACCAAACGAACCGACATCTGGCATATTTTTGAGCATGTTTCATGTTCCCCATACTTAGGAATCTTTGTAGAGCCTTAAAAACGGTTTAACGGGCCTTGGATGCGTCGGAAATCAAGTTTGGAGGTACAGGGGCTAAACATGACAACATTGGAAACTTTGTTTGGCTGATCAGGTCCTTACGGACCGTATGCTCAGGACCTTATGGTCCGTAAGCAGGAGCCAGATGCAAAAAATCGATTATGTTGCCTGTTCAGCCCTTGTAAACGACTTATATGGCCCTTAATCACAACCAAGAACTGCCTAAACTAATTCTTAGGCCTTAGGGACACTTGTTAATCATCAGGGATCATGTATAGCCTTGTTTGTCATGATCTTGATGGATCAAGAACACTATATAAGGCCCTCATGTTTCAACTTTGGGATCATTCCTTCCATCTGCACTTGTGGAGCTTCCTGGAGCATAAGAGCAGACCGAAATCATCTCTAATAGTGCATTAGACTTTGGTAAGTGCCCTTAACCTTCCTTAGTTGAGTTTTGCTTAGTTATTAGCTTAAAAGTCAAACCGTCGTAATTAACGTTTGACTTAGCGATTAATCATTAATGGTCCAGTGATTAGTCGAATTGAAGGTAGTTATAAGTTGGTAATTATGTGGGCAACAAACCCTTAAAATGGCATCCTCTGATTCCCGCTCTAACTAGATCAAATGTCGGGTCAAAGTTGTTTAGAAAAAGTCAACAGAACTATAAATTTCAAATTAACATGTAATTAACAATGTAGAAGCTTTGCAACCTGTTTTATTACTCTTATAACTTAGTAATTAATGTAAGAACATGTCTAAACATGTTTGATCCGACAATTTTCAGTTTAGGACCGGTTCGGAACCGAAAGTCGCAAAACTTTGACTTTTGCTTTGACTTCAGTTCTGACCCGATTTAGATAAGTTTGGAAATGCTTTAGAGCTTCCTTAGGACCAGGTTACATGATGGTATAACCCTCTGTGGTTGGATCGTTGATTGTCCGATTCATTTACAAGTTTCCGTTAAATGCCTAATGTTGACCAATATGCCCTTTTGACCATAAAACAAGAATTTAAGAAATGTGAAAGGACAATAATCTTTATTACTGATTTATAATCATGTCCCTACAATTTCACATCAGTTGGAGGTCTAGATTAGGAGTTATGCTCAATAGCGCACTTAAAAAGCTTTTTGTTAATTAAACGGCGCAATTAGCATAAAGCCTATCTAAACCCAACTTTTGACACCAAACCTTTTACCCACTGATGTAATATAATATTTTGGGATTTATAAAGATTTTTAATTATTTTTAACCTGCTCATAACCTAAGGTTATGGCGTTGATTCGGTAAATACCGATTATACCCTTTTTGTGTATAAAATGAGTTCTACGTAATATTTTGATGCCAATCCAATTGCTACTGATTTTATATAATAAATAAAGTATTTTGAACTCTATAACCTGATCAGAAAACTCGGATTTCATGTATAACCCGGAAATCGCTTAAAATGGCTTTTTAAGCATATTAAACGCCTAGTATGGGTTTAAAACCATTTTGTCATATAAGACCTATTACCAACTGATATGGCCTAATAAAATAAGTTATTTTACTGATGTATTCGGACCTAAATCTCAGAATTTCAATTAACCTCTTTTATAATATTTAAAATGACCAAAATACCCATACGGGGCTTAAATTGAGATTAAACTCGTTTTGGGCATAATGGAAGGTATCCTACTAATATCACAACATATTTAAGGTATATTAACTTAGGAAACCTGTATATGACTATTTTGGTTACTCGTTACGCACTTGTCGCGTTCGGATCGGCTTATGTAACTAGTTTACATATATTAGCCAAAACGGGTCAAACCTTATCATCTTTATCTCAAAATTCAGAATGTGTTTTGATTACCCATATTATACAAGTCTTCAAACTTGTCGGGTCTAAGTCACATTCTATTCCGGTGAGCGTTTGAACCGTATCTTTCTTTATAACTAACCGGTCTAAGTTTAGGCTTAATTAAAGACCCCTTAGGATACGGTATTATAAAAATACCGCTTGGTCGGGTATTAAATGTTTAGTCGTATTGTGATTAAATTATTGAGGTAACCCGCTTTAATCTGTATTGTTTGAAATAAAAGCCTTTAGGGGTTAATGACCATGTCCCGGATATCCTTGACATCATTGTATTATAAAATGGCCACGTCTTAAGCACGGGGTGTAGGCATACACCTGATCGTCGCTTAAGGGAAACGGTATCTCACTCTCTTGTGGGCTTATACTTGTGGTGTGTCTGTTAATCTTGACTCGGTTTCTACATCGGGCCCTGAACGTACAACGAACATGTAAATCTGTATACAAGATTATTTTTATATAATTGTCCCAAGTTATAAAAGATATGTTGTGCCTTGTGCATCCAAATCAATTTTATTAAACTTTTCAAATGAGTCGGTTAATTGTATTTACCAGTGTAAACTGACGTATTTTCCAAAAAGGTTAAGTGACAGGTACTGAACGTAATTGGCTGGAAGCTCAGGGCGTTAATAAGGAATCTTGCAAGTTCTAGGCGTCTAAAGTTGTAAGTCCCGTAAACCGGATCTTTCAATGATATCAAACAATCACCAAGTTTGTGCGGAAACCAAACTTGGTGAGATTCAAGAAAAAACCGAAAAATATGAAATATGAAGAACACAATACCGAATCACTTTCAAACACTTGCACACGATTCTATTACTTGAAAAGCAAAACCGTCTAGTACAAGTGTTCACAACCAAATCGCCTTCCTCTCTATGACTCTAGGAAATTATGTAGCAATGAAGTTCCAAAGGTTCCAACCTAAAAACAAGTTAAAAACTTGTTTATATACTAACTCAAGCCCACTTCCCTACATGGGCTTCCCTTAGGCCTGCTTGGCCCCACATGGCCTAAAGCTTGGCCCAAGTGACCTATAAAGGTCCAAAACCTAATATAAAGTAACCCAGTTCATAACCATAGCCCGTTATGTTAATTTGATGCGTCAGTCTCACACTTTAGGGCCTAACAATCTCCCCCTAGACTGATGCCATCAAATTGTCTTCATACCATGAATTCAGCAACGTCTTCAACGAAGTCTATGGTTGTCTCTATGCTGCAGATGTTGTGGAAGTTCTTGACTTCTGAACTCTCAGCACTGGGTCTCTTTCTTTAGCTTTTGTGGTTAGCTTCATATTAGGATCTCGATCAGCTTTGCTTGAAAATCTTGTTAAAAAGAATGTGAGAGGAGGATTCTCAACAGCTCTTTTCTTCTTCAGTCTTTTTCTTTCAAGCAAGTTCACGGTACTTCTTCAAATGTACTTTCACTGTCAGACGACGTTTCGTATCCGATTCTTTTGACTCAGGTACATCTTGTTGTTGTGCTGCTTCAGGCTTCTTCAGCAACGAACAACATCTCAATCTTCATCAACCCCTGTTCTTGATTGAAATCAAGTTCTGCACATGCTCACAAACTCATAAGCAAACATTTCTTATGCAACAGGGAGAGTACCATATGAACACTAGGTACATTCAAGTACTTATACTCGGATTTCACAATTTAAATTCTTTAAACTTTTGATGATCAGTCAAATCTTCAAGAACAGTTACATTTTTAATTTTAAGAAAAACAATTAAACACTCTATTTTTGGATTTTTGGTTTTATAGAAAAGCAAGACACTATTTTTGTATTTTTGAATTTTTTCAATTTTTTTAATTATTTTTTTTTAATATTGAGAACTAAAAAAACAAATAAAAACTCAAAATATAAACAACTACCATAATATAATATACAATTACAATTGCAATGGGATCAAAATTCGTTCTCAGGCAGACTAAGGAACACTTTTCAGTACGAGCCTAATCAAACTGGTCTATGCGATTGCCAATATGTTTGTCCACTTAAACTTTAACGCTCAACTTTCAATTTTTCAACTTCGTGATATGCTTTAGGTAATATTATACTATTATACCCGTGTGTCCCATTCCAAGGCATACCCCCGCGATCAAGGTAAGCACAACGATTCATCGTAGCAGGTGAGTATACTGATGTCATCCTTTAAGATATCCTGACTGTGTCTAGGTCTGCATATAATCTGTTTTATCATGTTTTGATTTCTTAACAATGAACACCCAAATAAATACTAATCAAATCCTGGAAATATAAACAACACACTCTATCATGCAAGTATCTTCCCTACCACATATTTCACAAGTCCAATCCAGATTTCTGAAATCTTAACTGGGAATAGGTTGAGAAGAGAACATAATAGATCTTTTGCAGAGATGGTATAATATACAGATCAAATGAGTTTTTCTCAGTTTGATATAGGTTTCTTGGGTTTCTTTTGGGCACTTGAGGGCCTCTTTCGGGTGCATTAGATCTATAGCGCGACAACGTACAGCTAGGTCAGCATGTATCTGGATGCAGCAGAAGCTGTCGTTGCCTAGCACCTCCAGGTCAGCATATATCTGGATGCAGCAGAGGAGGTACACGACTTTTTTCAGAGAAGATTTCAGAATCAGATCAAAATTGTGTGTATCGGGACAACATACAGACATTCAAATAGAAATGAGCTAATTCCAAGTGACTTTCTTTCCTGGGTTCATGTACAATTTTAGTTCTGAACAGAATAACAACCAAGATATCCCCGGATGATTCAACAATATAAAGACCCGAAACCTCAGATGTTGGCTATCTATCAACGCAAGATTTAAGACCATAAAATCATACGCCGTTGGTATGTTACCCACATGGTACATAGTTCGTTATGTTTATAACACTTAGTATCTTTTATCATGTTGAGCGTCAAGCCTATCAACATATCGCAGTAGATCCTAGTCTTTTCAGCTAGGGCACCTTACATGTGTTAGTCAAACCCTTTAACACGAACATTTATTTCACTTTCCATATCATGCAATTTATCTTTTTGGCTTTTTCATTTTTCAATTGTTTTTGTATTTTTCTCATTTTCTCCCCCTAAAACAATACATATTTACAGCAAACTCTTTTTGTATTTTCTGAGTTTTCTCCCCATAAACTCTATATCTATCTATATGTTCCTCCCCCCCCCTAAATTTGTGCATAAATCTTGTATTTTTGCGCAAATTTACCATTTACTAGAGAAAGGACAATTTATTTACAAAGTAATGAACTAAGAAAGAGAAAAAATATTTTTGCTTAACCGTTCCGTCATTAGATTGAAGACTAATCAAATTCAAATCAAAGTACTGAATTTAAACGGTACCTTTTGCTGATCTTTTCTTACTTCACTAATCTCCTCCAAAGGAAACATATCATCTGTAAAAAAATTTGAACTTTTTGCAACAGTGAAATGTTACCCGTTCTATCTCTGGAACAACCGCTATCAACATTCCAGAGATTGTCAACAGCTCCTCCTTGGTTGTTCCTGAAAAGTAAGGAGATTAGTAAGACATGGGTACCCAGGCCATCGTGGTCCTGGGATTTCCTGAAGCATCAAAATAAGACACTTCCTTTAAACACAAATCCCCTTTCGTTTCAAGAATTGGAGATGTGGCTGCTTTTTGTTTTGCTCTCCAAATTTCTTTAGGCTTTTCTAGTTTCTTAGATACCTTTGGCAAAACAGTTGGCTTATCAACCTTGTTAATTTTCGAAACTGGTGTAGGTTTCAAAGCATGTTTTCGTTTTGCTTTAGCAGCATTCCAATCCCCATCAGAAGGTTTAACCTTGGGATTCACATTCTTCATTGCCTTAGGTGATGATACCTTCATCGGCTTGGAATGATTGTTATCCTTTGGTGTAACCCTCTGATTTCGCATATAATAGGGTACATGGGGACGCCGTGCGCAGTTTCTAGCAATATGACCCGCAATGCCACAGTTGTAGCACGTTTGTCTTTTCATAGGAAAGACATTTTGAGCAGCTTGATTTGCTCTATCAGGTCCTGATGGACAAACCGGTCCTTGTTGCGTTGGATGCGCCTGCACATTTCTTTCAGACGAAGACGAATTTGGGTGCTTGTATGTACTAGTTGCAGAAGTCTTGTTGCTTTGAGCACCATTCTTCGTCTTTTCTCCCTGATTGGAGCTTTCAATCACCTTGTCATGAGCCTTATGGGATCGTGATTGTCCTTGATGAGCAGACTTTTTATATCCTCGACTTTGATCTGCTCGTTTTGGCTCCTTTTGTGTGTTGTGAACCGACTCACAAACACCAGCACAAGAGTGAGTGTTGACTTTTTGTTGCACTTTTGGACAATGAACACAATTTCTAGCAATGTGCCCAGGAATTCCACAGTTGAAACATGTCTGTCGTTTCAATGTATGGAGATTCGAAGAGCTAGCAGCAGTAGCTGATCTGATGGGTTTAGATAAACGAGCTTGCCTTGATTGCTTTGCTTGTGTTCCATGTGCCTTTTCTGAGTTCTTCTGTACCTGTTGACCAGAACTAGCACAAGCATGAGATGTAGACGGATGATGAGATTCATCCTTCTCACTTTTATCATGATCATTTTGAAAAACCGGTGTTTCAGTTTCATCTTTAGTTTCAGAAACATTTTTCGGTGACTGTTCATTTATTTCAACTCCCTTTTCTTCTTTAATAGATTCAGATTCAGTTTCAATTTTAGAACAAGTTGAAATTTCATCAACACATTTTTCGTCTGAGTTTGATAATGGTTCCTTTTCAAACTCGGTTTCCAATGGGGTCCCACTAGGTTCAATATTAGGGACGTCCACTAAGACCGATTCAGAAGAAGAATCAGAACACTGTTGATTTTCTTGAGAAGAAGTTTCAGTGGTTTCACTGAATGTATCCTGAGGGACCTCACCTGTCACACTATAATCAGCTGAAGAGTTAGAAACATTAGAATCACAATTTTCAGCTACTGAAAAACATCCATCATCACACACATTATTCAAAGATTCATCACAAGCATTCACAGTTTTGCCTGAAACATAACTATGAAACGAGTTCAAAAACGATTGTCCAAACACACAACCAGAATCAGTTTTATCAAAAGTAGGTTTAGAAACATCAGAATCTAAAGGTGGTTCATCCCCAAACACATCACCCCATACTACTTCAGGTACTTTATCTGCACATGATGAAGAAACGTTAGGATTAAAAGTACCTTTGGAAACAAAACTAACTGGTTTAACCACCTGTTTTTCAACAGGTCTGACATTTATTGATGGCTTACAGTTTTTGGGACCATAAGTCATTTTGCTTTCGTTCAGCATCTCCTCCTCCGTCATAGGTAAATAAGTATAATTGTCATTGTAAGGAGGAGGAGCCTGATTAAAACCCAATCCCAACCCTTTTCTTTTCTGATATGCTAGCTGTGTGTATCGTAACGAGATTGATAAATAAGTATAATTGTCATTGTAAGTATAATTGTCATTGTAAGGCTAATTGTCATTGTAGAGGAACATATAGATAGATATAGAGTTTATGGGGAGAAAACTCAGAAAATAGAAAAAGAGTTTGCTGTAAATATGTATTGTTTTAGGGGGAGAAAATGAGAAAAATACAAAAACAATTGAAAAATGAAAAAGCCAAAAAGATAAATTGCATGATATGGAAAGTGAAATAAATGTTCGTGTTAAAGGGTTTGACTAACACATGTAAGGTGCCCTAGCTGTTGATTACACAAATTTTCGACCAATTTGCTGGAGGAATCAATTTTTTTAATATTTAGCTCATTTATTTGATACTTATCTCTAACATCCTCCAGTTCTTTAGTTACATTGCATAATTTTTCCTTAACCATGATGAGTTGGGCTGTTGCTACACTAACATCATCCTTGAGTTGGATGATGTCTTTTCGCTGAGCTTCTATTTTCTCTTTAAAAAGTTTTTCATTATTAGCCAAAGTAAAATTTTTCCTTTTAATGTCATTGTAGTCTTCAATTAACTCAGCGTTGTGTATTCTATAGGCTTCAACTCGTTCTCTACACTCAGGAGTACAGAAAACAGAAATTATCTCTTCTTTGGTAATTTCTTGAGCCACTGGTTTGTGAAACATGAATGCCATAATTTCAGCGGGTGGCTGTTACTTTTGTTCTTCTCCTCAAAACACAAACCAAACGAGAACCTGTGTACTCGCTTACTCAAACCCTTTCAATCGAATGAACCTGCTTTCTGAATCGCACCACAAAGCCTGTCAAAACTGTTATCACAAACAAAACCCCTTTTTTTATTTTTATTATTATTATTATTTTTTTTAAATATATATATTTTATTATATAAGAATACCTACTATTACTATTATTATTATTAATATATAAATATATTATAATTAATGATTAAGTAATGATGACTTAATGATTAAATAATTATTATTAATAATAAAAAATCTAAATCAAACAAAGATAGCTGTCTTCTTCGTTTCAAAACTACCGAAACCCTAATTCAGCCTCTCAAAGTGATAATCGTGAAAGAAGGTTGGCTGGAGACGTAGTTTGATCAGAGAAGAAGAGCGGAGGTGATCGGAGAGAACGGTGGTCGGTGACGGAGACAGCGGTGTCGACGATGATATTGTGTTGAACCGGAGAGGATGAAAGATGATGAACGGAGATGGTGAATAGTGGTGTGATCGTGAAACAGAGGTTGATGATGATGGAGTCGATGAAGATGATGATGTCCGATGAAGATGGAGACGATCAGTAGTCGGA
This sequence comes from Helianthus tuberosus, assembly GCA_030545235.1. NCBI lineage: Eukaryota > Viridiplantae > Streptophyta > Magnoliopsida > Asterales > Asteraceae > Helianthus > Helianthus tuberosus. The sequence continues at coordinate 71,260,417 of CM060411.1, forward strand.
GATGATTGATGGTGATGATCAATGACGGTGATTCGACTCGGAATAATGATGAACAGTTGAAATGGTTGCGAGTCGGAACCGAGGTTGCGACTCGAGACTGCTTGGGAAGAAGATGACTCGAGACCAGAAGTGAGTCGAGACCAGTGACTGTGACTGGTGAAGATCGACGGAGGTTGCGACTGATAATAACTTCCACTCGAGACCTCTTGTGATTGCGACTCGGAATGTTGCGACCCGAGACTGAAGTTGAACGATGATTGAGGAGTCGGAACAATGAAGTCGAAACCGTGGTGAAGATACACAAGATCAGTTGAGTCGAAACTGTGAAGGCGGTTGCGAGTCGGAACCGAGGTTGCGACTCGAGACCGTTTGGGAAGAAGATGAAGTTGATGACTCGAGACTGTTGTTTCGACTGGAATTGGTTGCTACTCGAGACCAATTGTAGTGATGTTGATGATGTCCGATGATGATGAGTCGAGACTGGGTGAAGATGTGTTGAAACCGTAGAGAATGACTCTTTCAATAAGCCCACTCGAAACAGTAGAATAAAAGTCTCAAGAGGTATCAAAAGGTCTGGACTTCCAAAAGATTCTATCAAATCAACTAACCACCGAAAACTTTGTAGATTTAAAAAATATGTTTGGAAATATGTAAACTGATAAGAATATATTATATATTTTTTTTTTCGGGAAATAGTTGAAAGTTTTCAAATTCAATAGGAAACAGTTGTTTCGAGATGGAATTTTCAAATCTTTTTGAAAAATAAAACAATGATCCTCAATCCTTTAACAACTTTCAGAACAATCAAAATACCAAAATATGATGATTTTTGATAAAACTCCGATGAACACTACGAAGAACGACAACCCAAAAACAACGAAAATCTTGAATCTTTGATATCACACCGAGCCTAAAAATAGGTTCTAAAGGCTCTGATACCACTTGTAAGTCCCGTAAACCGGATCTTTCAATGATATCAAACAATCACCAAGTTTGTGCGGAAACCAAACTTGGTGAGATTCAAGAAAAAACCGAAAAATATGAAATATGAAGAACACAATACCGAATCACTTTCAAACACTTGCACACGATTCTATTACTTGAAAAGCAAAACCGTCTAGTACAAGTGTTCACAACCAAATCGCCTTCCTCTCTATGACTCTAGGAAATTATGTAGCAATGAAGTTCCAAAGGTTCCAACCTAAAAACAAGTTAAAAACTTGTTTATATACTAACTCAAGCCCACTTCCCTACATGGGCTCCCCTTAGGCCTGCTTGGCCCACATGGCCTAAAGCTTGGCCCAAGTGACCTATAAAGGTCCAAAACCTAATATAAACTAACCCAGTTCATAACCATAGCCCGTTATGTTAATTTGATGCGTCAGTCTCACACTTTAGGGCCTAACAAAAGTCTGTTGAACAATGTTTAAGTTTTAAGATCCGCGTGTGGATCCTTTACTTTCCGTTGTAATACTTGATATTACTTTATATTCGGATTGTAATATTTTTATCTTTTGCTTCCGCTGTGCATTTATATATTGTGTTGTTTGACTATGATGATATCAACTACGTCACGATACTCCACTACCGGGCCCACCGGTGAAACGTGGAAATATCGGGGTGTGACAGGTTGGTATCAGAGCCAACACCGAGTGAATTAAACACTAGCCTTTTGTGTTTAATCTCAGTTACACGATTGCACGTTTTTATTCTTGAGTCTAGACAAAGAACTTAGGACTATTCCTGATTTGTTTTGTCCCTTATTTGTTTCCTTTGTTATTTTCTGATTAGCCCCGGCATGGGCGAGTCATTGCTGTTAGAAGTCCCGTTTAGGGAAACCCTGTACCTATTTAAATTTTAATGGGACGGTTAAATTTAAAATAACGTTCCTATTATGAGATCTACCATTATAACAAGATGGCAAAATCTAAAAAGGGACAAGACCTAGCTCATGTGTCATTTTAAGACAGGGCCAAGACGGTAGTTCCACAATTAGATTCAGATCCTTGTTTACATCTCAATTTAGGATTGTACTGCGTTAAATATTAAAAGAATCTTAAAGGTAAAACCTAGCCTAAATGTCATTGTAGACATGGCCAAGACGGTAAAACCTATCCAAAAGATTCCAATCTCTGTTAACATCTGTAAGTATGTTAACATCTTTGGCAAACTGTGAATCATTAAAGTCACACAGGCCATCTTTAAAAAGGGGGTTGATCTAAATTCCCTTATTTGAAATAATCATCCCTTAAGGATGAAGTGCCTACGGGCTATAATTAACGTCCTCTGAGACTAAAGACAGTAGTAGTCTTTGACTCTCTGTCCAGAAAAGGTAATGAAATATGTTCAAACCTTAATGCCTCGATTCTCTGAAATCATGGCTTGTAAATTTAAAATTGTCCTTGTGACTAGGCCCTTTGCGCCACCTTAATATCCTTTTTATAACTAGGATAAATTATAATGAAAATGCTAATTAAATATAACTAACAAATTAACCAATATGGTTTATATTACCATGGTTGATGAATCGTCAAAAGTGATAAATCCATAATAACCTCTGAATGAATCATCGTCAATATTTATGTAGCAATCAAGCTACATGGCTGGATCGGATGAGGTCAACAGCCACCCGAGGGAAAATAATGATGCTCCCAGAATTAATATAACTGGTGTGGAACTGCAGGCATTAATAGATAATGCCGTTACACGAGCCCTCGACAGACAGTTTGATGAATCAAGTGATACACACTCTAAGACTCTATCTGTGGCTCGTAGTAAGCCCCCTTCTAAATCACATGAGTCAAAGGAAGACGATGTTCATAACTCGTCAAACCAGAGGAGTGTTCCGTCTAGACAGGTTGTGCTTCATCAAGAGGCACCAGTTAAGACCTGCTCATATAAATATTTTATCTCCTGCAAGCCCAGAGACTTTACAGGAGAAGAAGGAGCCATCGATTGCATGACATGGCTCGAGGAGATGGACACTGTTGTTGACATCAGCGGTTGTGCGGAACAAGAGGTTGTGAAATTTGTTTCACAATCTTTTAAAGGAGAAGCTCTAGCTTGGTGGAGGTCACTGATCCAAGCTACGGGGAAGATCCCTTTGTACAACATGACTTGGGATCAGTTCGCTGCTCTTATCAAAGAAAATTACTGTCCTCAACATGAAGTTGAGAAAATTGAGACTGAATTCTTGACATTAGTCATGGAGAACTTAGATTGTCAAGCATACCTTACAAATTTCAATACCATGTCTCGATTGGTTCCTTACTTGATCACACCAGAACCAAAGCGAATAACTCGCTTTATTGGGGGTCTAGCCCCAGAAATAAAGGCCAGTGTGAAAGCATCGAGACCTACTACATTCAGGTCAGCGGCAGATCTGTCGCTATCTCTCACACTCGATGTGGTCAGAAACAAGGTTGCCAAAGCCTCTGAAGATGGAAAGCGTAAAAGGGAGGATGAGAATTCTCACCGCTCCGATAGGAAGACAAAGGGAAACTCTGAGGATAAGAAGAGTTCCGGGTTTAAGAAAGACAGCCAGCAGTCGGGTGAGAAGACCAGGTGCGAAACCTGTCGGAAATACCACCTCGGGAAATGCAGATTTGAGTCTCAGCCTCTACCCTGTGGAATCTGCAAGTCTAAAGAACATAAAACCTTGGATTGCAAGAAGTTGAAAGATGCAACCTGTTATGGTTGCAACGAGAAGGGGCATATCAAGACTAACTGCCCTAGGAATCAGAAGAAGCCTGAAGAGGCCAAGAAAAAAAACGCATGAGTCTTCCAGATGAACGCCTAGGAGATGGTGCAGAATGATAACTATATAGCAGGTACCTTCCCGTATCAAGCAGTTTATGCAGAAATTTATTTGATGCTGGCACATATGATTCTATAATGAACGATAAATGTTGAGAACTGTTGCCTTCGCCTGACTAGGACTCCGGTCATTTAATGCGAGGTAGAAATTGGCCGTTGATACTTTAGAAAATGCTCCAACAAATCTTAGATTGATATTTTATATCTATTAGGAATCACTCTTTTCTGATACCCTTATGGCAAGCTTTCAAGCTATCCAAATTCATCAATATAATAAAGACAGATGTGACATTTTGATCCCCTGTCAAAAAGATGATGGATTAGGTCCAAACCTTAAATGCCATTGATGGTCTTTTGCGACCTAGGCTAAGTAATATTAATATATATCTTGAATAACGTTCATTAAGAATGTTAGTGCTATATTAGCCTGTATGGGTTATTGATACCATGGTTAGTATATGTTAAGGCCATCAGGGTGATGAATAGCAGTTGTTGGATTTCAACTAAGTACATGATTCGTTTGGTGATAGGAACCAAATCTTGAGTATGACAAACTCGGATAAGACAACGGTCAATCGCGCCATTGATGATGCGACACATGCAAATGATGCCACAATTGTGAACCTTAGAATTTCCAAAGATGTTCTTCAAACTATGATAGACGCAGCCGTTGGAAAAGCTGTGAAGAAGGCTGTGAAAAAGTTCAAGGAGCCCCATACTACTCGCTCCAAATTTTATCTAGGACCACATTTCCTTACTCATAAGGAGGATCTTGTGTGACAACCCGCACTAAACCAGGTATCCGTACAACTTAATTAATGATTAATTACTACTTGATTACTGTGCTTGATTGAACTAGCTGATGAACTGCTACCTGCATACTGATACATGCACTTACTTGCATCATACTTTATTTGCTGTCACTACATTGATTACATACTGAACCCTAGTGACAAACATGATGCACAAAAAGCACAGTAGCACTAAACGGATACACAGTGAACATGCTGATATAACCAGCATCAGGCAGACACTGCCTCTAAGGCCTGTTAAGAGCCTCATATATTTTGACTACACTGGTAGTGAGTGTAGGGATATAAGGGTTATGGTACCGCGTCTCTAGGGATAAGATACACTGATTCGGATGTGCCAAAAACGTACTTAAAGTACCAAACACAGCACTTTAATACACAAACCAGCTTCTAGCTAACTAGTAAAGTGCCAGAACATGAGAAAATAACACTAGACACTTTCTAAAGTGTCGGGAAAACAAAATGTGTCACTAAAAATGTAATAACGACACTTTAAAGCTTTTGTAACACTTTAACGGATTTCTATCCAACCGGACACCCGGACTTTACCCGGAGCATGAAAATATTACTGTTTTCACTAAATATATTTTTCTGAACCAGTTAGGGTCTCTGATTACCCTAACACCCGTCATAACACACAATATACAACTAACTAAGTTAAATACTTAGTTAACCTAGTTAACATAATTAACCTCCCTAACTAACTACTTAAAATCGAACCAACCCCACCCCCCATCATAACCGTCCCCTAACTAAGGGGGACACACTAGTACTTGGGTGATTTGTTTAAGGATTGTTGTCTAGTATCAATGAGGCACATGGACCAATGGATAATGACACTTAAAACTTCCTATAAATACCACTTAACACTTAGAGGATTATTATCACTAAACTCACCACAACTTTCACTCTCTTTCTCTCTACACTAAGCTCGGCCGAACACCCCACCCCCTTACCCATTATTTTCGGTTTTTGATCTCTACATTCCTTCATCATACAAACATCACAAGTCGCGGATTAGGAGCTCTTGTACACTCGGAACACGAAGGACCTCAACCGTTGGCTTTTATCCACCCCGTTTTCGTCACGATTCTTCCCTAGCCCCGAGCTAGAGGTATATTGTTTAAAACTCATTCTTGAATGTATTCAAAGTGGTTAAAAGAACTTTCGTCGGTTAAATATCGTAAACATGCGTTTTGAAACTTTAAAGTCTACTAAAATCACAAAAATGGAGGTTAATAGCATATAACTTGTGTAAAAGTCGTAGTATTTGAAATTCGTGTTTATCTAGACCCGATCTATGATGTGGTAGCTCGAATCTCCGTTTAACCCGACTTTGTAAAATCACGTATCATCACATAAGCTCGTTTTTGAAAGATACAAGGGTTAAAGGTGAAACACTACCACATTTAGAGCATGAACTTGTGTAAAAGAATTTTACTTGTGCAAAAGTGATTTAACCGGTAAAATGGTGTTTAAAACTAGCGGATCTACGTATCCGCAAGTGGTATTTTTGAAGGACCACACATTTAAGAAATCATGTAATTTAAAGAAGGGATCTTACACTAACAAACATGATTTTATAAACCACAAGTGTGTAGACACTTGTGAAATGAAAAGATCCGACAAATAACTATTTTTGGGAAAAGTGACTAGAAGTTGTAAAGACGGGTTTCTCTAAACACGAGGTTTTTACAAGATTAAAGCTACTTTATATAAAGATCTACATATATAAAGGGTATTTACACTATAGTTTCGGAAAAACTGCAAGTTCATGCGATTATGCGATTTACATACTTGTCGACTAGTTTGATGTGTCGGAAATTGTTTGATTAAATAAAGAAGTTGTTGAATTGATTTGTTAAAAGAAAATGATACGCTTGAAAGCGTGGCCACCTCCAGTTACAGAGGAAACTCTGGCGAAATTTTCTAAAAACCTAACACTTAGGTTTATTTACACAACAAGTGTTAGAACTATTTTTGGACATACTTTCGAAACATAAATTTCGCCAGCACTATATTTTACTAAATATTCGGAGGTGGGATTTTCACAAAGATTAACGTGATAAGTATATTTGTCACAACACTGTTTATGATTATTTTGTGAAATACATAAATATTATTTTAGAGTGAAAATAATATTTACAAGCGTTAATGATTCCAAAACTTTACGAACGCTTCCACAAACATATAAGTTACACCGGTAATTACATTACCACAAGATTCATAAAACGTAACTTACGCACATGTATTGTATCCCCCATCCTTGGGAAGAAGAATAACTACCAAGTGTATACGGAACATAAACACGAAATAGTTGTCTAACTATTTCCCAAAGACTTAAACTATAAAGCTAAAGCACGGCCGTCCGTCTAATAGAATTAGCACTTGTAGGTCGTTGCACAGCTTACTGTATTGGAGACACTTGGTAGAGACGCGCATTCACTGTGAGTTCATGTCCCCCTTTTCTCTAACTGTTTTCAGTTTTCTTAACTGCGGGGGTGAAATACATGTTACTTTGTTTACAAGTACTTTATACACGATATGAATAACGTAAGGAGGTTTAGATCATGTGAATGGGTAGTTAGAACACCGAGGGACTCAAGCGGTAGATCTATCTGGGTGTAGCGAGCCCAGCTCCCGGCCCAACAGAACAGGCCTCTCGGAGGACTAACAGAACGGACCCGGAGTGACTTGGTACCCAACGCAAAATCGGCTAGGGTGTGTCTTTCTTACTTGCATTTCACAACATGCTAATGGCCTTGCAAACCATTGGTGATCACAAGTCCTCTTACACTGCTACATACCAGGAAACTTTTATACTTACAAGTGTTTTACTTACTCACTTGCACATGAACTCGCTCAACATTATTGTTGATTTTTCAACTCACATGTATTTCAGGAAATTAAACGGATCTGGCACGGTATGGAACGTTTTCCGCTGCACTTGTCATGGAGTCATCAGGGTTTAGGGGATGTGTCTCTTTCCTGGACAAGACACAGTCCTTAAACCACGTTTATGTTATGTTTCAGTTTGTAATGTTGTTGAACAAGGTCATGGTTGTTGGTTAAAAACAATGGTACTGTATTTTGATTTTCAAAACTTAATGGATGACTTGCATGGTTTTTAAATTCATATAGCTTGTTATGATTAAGCTATGGTATTAAGAAGTCACACCAAAATTTACCACGCTTCCGCAAAGCCAGGGTGTGACAGCTTGGTATCAGAGCTCTGATCATAGCGAACTAGGATTCTTTCTCGAGTCTAGACTATGATCACTAGGGCTCTCACGAAAACATTTTACTACATACCACTTAAGTCCAGATCCACAACTTTTTACAAACAAATGTTGAGCACATTTTATTCGTTATTCTAGGCTCAGTCTGGGAGGCTGAGGTAGGAGGCTAGTGGGACTAGAAGTGTTGGCTAGTGGGACTAGAAGTGTTGGCTAGTGGGACTAGAAGTATTGGCTAGTGGGACTAGGAGTGTTGGCTAGTGGGACTAGGAAGTGTTGGTTTGAATACTTGCTTGATGACTTATGTGGCTATTTGATTATATGATTGACAACTTGTACATGTTTGTGTATATGTTACAGACACATGGATTCTACAGGCACTGGTGGTTCAGGCACCACAGGCCCTAGGCCTATCGTTTCAGACGACATTGAGTCATCGGAGCACGAGGTTTATACGTCAGACTTCACCAGCACGGATGATGATGACTTTTAGCCATTCGCCTTACCCGACGGCGTTGATGAGCTCCCAGTTGATCTTCCAGCCGGGGATCTACCACTCGTTGTGATCCCTGCTCCAGTACCCCTTGCTTCATACCCTGTTTTACCCATCGACGACGAGGAGGACGACGTCGATATGTTTGAGGAGGAGCCTTTGGAGGATGCTCAGGGCGAGGCCCTACCTGCTGTTGCTCCCTTACTGATCGCAGATGCTCCGGCTGCGGAGTCACCTGCACATTCCCCAGTCGCGGACTCCTTTGAGTCTGTGGCTTCTGTACCCTCACATGCTCATAGTGCGCAGCACTTCTCCCATGAGTCCGATTCTGACCAGGCTTTTTCTGTTGCTTCCATACCTGGACTTGTTTTTGACCATGACGACGAGGGGGATTCAGATCCTATGTTTCCACCAGGATTTGATCCTGACCGTGATTTAGAGTTTGTCCCGATGGACGAGTTGATGGAGGATCCAGCAGATCCTATTGACCCCTTTGATCCGATTGATCCCGATATTGATTTTGACATGGAGTTTGATGATCTTGAGCCTGCCATTGCTCCTGAGCAGGCAGCTGCCCTTGACCCTTTACCAGAGCATGACCCTGTGCATGATGATGTACCTTTTGAGCCCATTGCTGATGATCACCACATAGATGTTCCTGTTGATCCCATTGTTCCTTTACCCATCGTTGCTGTACCTGCTGACCACCCTATAGAGCACCCTGCACCCGTACACCCTGTTGCTGCTCCCTTATTTGATCCCGTTCCCATAGAGCCCGGACATGCACCGTTCGCGGCACATATGGATCCTCCGGATGAGTCTGCACAGCATGGCTGGATACCGGCAGACGAGGACGTTCCCCCATTCCCTCCACAGATTCCTGTTGCACCACATACTGACTTTTCGTTTCAGGTTCCTATGTTTATACCTCCAGCAGTGCCTGGAGAGGGCTCTTCAGCCCACCCATCAGGGCATGTACCGATGCCCATGCCTTTCATGCCTCAGATTCCTTTTGTTCCACCTACTACAGCTCCTTTTGGGGTGGCACCCTTTGACCCCACAAGTGAGCCACTGCTGTGGTCACCATTTTCCCCTATGCCACCCACTGATCCATACCACAGGTTCCACGTGGGACATACCATTGAGGATGTATTGATGTCATTTGTACACCAGCATGAGTCGCATGAGCAGCGACTACAGGAGTTGGAGAGAGCCCGTCTGCAGCCATGTCAGTGCCATGGCCGGGTACCCTCTCCGTTACAGCCGTTTCGACCATTACCCCCTGACTATGCTACTCGTCTTACTACTTTGGAGCAGCAGATTGCTTCCATTATTCGCACACAGCAGGCGATGGAGGCGGACTGGTTACAGTTGCGCCGTTTGTTTTATACCCATTTTCCCCCTCCTCCACCACCATCTGCTTAGAGCTCATCGGTGCCACATGGGTAGGCGAGGTGATAAGGCGGCGATTGCTTTTTGACTGCACAGCTTTTTGGGGAGACTACGTTATGACTTGACTTTTGTTATGTACTTGATATTGTATTGATACTGATGTAGCTTTTGACAGGGGTGATGTAGCCCCTAGGGATTGATGATTGTATGTATACACTTACGATGTGGTCTCATTTATATGGCAATCGCAGTTTTCTCACCATATTTGGATTCACTTGATTACTTGTTATATTTTGTGACATGGGATGATGTTTGATTGATATTTGTGATGTGTGATAACATGAGGTGTTATGTGATTATACTATTACTACCGTTATATACGTACACTATATTACGAACTGATTTACGTATTATAACAACGGAGCCTTACTATGGCCTAACCAACTTAAACCATCTTTTAGAAGATGCCGCCAAGACGCGAACCAAACATGCCCACTAACGAGGCAGAACTACAACAGATCATTGCCGCTGCCATAGCACAGTACGCAGCATCTCAGCCAGGAGCGAGCGGAAGTGTTAACCAAGGCAATAACAATCCACCTCACGGTAATACCACGCCATTCGAACCTACCATGAACTAGTTGGAGATTTTAGCGGTGATGCTAATGCCAAACACATGTTTTAACATACGTGCAGGATGCACCTACAAGCAGTTCTTAGACTGCAAACCAGTTAACTTCGATGGCACAGGAGGTGCAGTTGCCTTTACCCGCTGGGCTGAGAAAACCGATTCTGTCTTACGCATGAGCAAGTGTGCAGAGGATCAGCAAGTCACATACATTTCAGGGCTGTTTCTAGACGGAGCCCTATCTTGGTGGAACTTACAAGTCCAAACTCTAGGCGAAACTGCCGCCTACGCCCTGACTTGGGCCGAATTGAAAGAACTGATGCGCAAAAAGTACTGTTCACGCGCAGAAATTCGAAGGTTGGAGACCGAATTTTGGCACTTAAAGATGGATGGTCCGAAGGTAGCAGAGTACGTCCAGAGGTTTCACGACTTATCTCAAGTGGTTCCTTACATGGTTACGCCAGAATACAAGCGAATCGAGCGCTTCATTTGGGGTTTGGCTCCCCAAATAATAAGCATGGTAACCTCCTCCAAACCAGCAACTATCACTGAAGCCATCGATTTGAGCGTGGCTCTCACCGAGGAGGGGATTCGTTTAAACAAGTTTGGTGATGTAAAGGCAAAGGAGAAAGAGACTCATGTTGAGTCGTCAGGAAGTAACAAAAGAAAGTTTTCAAACTTCAAACAAAGTGTTAGCGGTGATGGTAAGAGAGGAGCACCAAACACGCCAGCTCAGGGTACGACTGGCAGTGGAAGGAGAGGAAGGGGATATATGGGCACCCACCCCAGATGTAATGCCTGCCAGCGTCACCATTCTGGTCCATGTGGGCTAAAAGTATGTGAAGCATGTGGGAAACGTGGTCATTCTAAGGATACTTGTTGGGTCCCTGCCGGCCGCGGAGGCCAGGGAGGATATGGATATAGGAATGATAACCGTGGTGGAAATGGAAATCGCCTAAATTTTGGAGGAAACAGAAACCGAGGCAACAATGCAAATCAGGCTGGCAATGCCAACCAGAACAACACCCCAGCTGGAAACGGGGATGGAAACGGGCAGAGGCTCGGATGCTATAACTGCGGGGAAATCGGGCATTTTAAGAAGAATTGCCCAACGTTGAATCAGGCCCGTGGTAGAGTGTTCCAACTAGAAGCCAGGGAAGCACGCCAAGATCCAAATGTTGTTACGGGTACGTTCCCTATCAATCAACGCTATGCATCCGTTTTATTCGATACTGGTGCCGATTATAGCTTCGTATCGTTAGAATTTAAGAATATGCTTGGGCTAGCCGCTAATAAGTTAGACATTCCCTACGCAATCGAATTGGCTAATGGCAAGTTGGTAGAAGCCAATGATGTAATCAGAGGTTGTGTGATAGAATTGGGAGAACGCGAGTTTACTCTGGATCTACTACCAGTCCAACTGGGAAGCTTCGACGTGGTGGTAGGAATGGATTGGTTATCCGGAAACAAGGCTGAGATAGTATGTCACGAGAAAGTTGTTCGTATCCCAACTGATGATGGTGAGACAATTGTGGTTCACGGAGAGAAGCGTGACACACCGCTAAGATTTATCAGCTGCTTGAAAGCAAGGAAGTGTTTACAGAAAGGATGTGTTGCCTTTCTGGCACACATCGTGGACAAGAAGGCTGCCGAACCAAGGATCGAAGACATCCCTGTCGTAAGGGAGTATCCAGAAGTCTTCCCAGAAGACTTACCCGGACTGCCACCTCAGAGGCAAGTGGAGTTTCACATTGACTTAGTTCCAGGCGTAGCGCCTGTAGCTAAGGCGCCTTACAGACTTGCGCCGTCTGAAATGCAAGAATTATCGACACAACTCCAAGAGTTGTTAGACAAGGGTTTTGTCCGACCAAGCTTCTCGCCTTGGGGAGCTCCGGTCTTGTTTGTCAAGAAGAAGGATGGAAGTTTCCGCATGTGTATTGACTACAGAGAATTGAACAAGCTGACGATCAAGAACAGGTATCCTCTGCCAAGAATCGACGATCTGTTCGATCAACTTCAAGGCTCAAGCTGTTACTCTAAGATCGATCTTCGGTCTGGATACCATCAACTAAGGATACAGGAGGAAAGTATCCCGAAAACAGCCTTCCGAACTCGCTATGGACACTACGAGTTCCTCGTTATGCCATTTGGTTTGACAAACGCACCTGCGGTATTCATGGATCTAATGAATAGGGTTTGCAAGCCATACTTAGACAAGTTCGTGATTGTATTCATCGACGACATCCTGATTTACTCAAAGACGAAGGCTGAACACGAACAACATCTTAGAACCATATTGGAGCTGCTAAAGAAAGAACAACTGTACGCCAAATTCTCTAAGTGCGAGTTTTGGCTACGCGAAGTCCAGTTTCTTGGACATGTGGTTAATGGGGATGGAATTCATGTTGATCCCACAAAGATCGAGGCAATCAAGAATTGGGAAACGCCTACAACGCCAACCGAGATTCGACAATTCTTGGGTTTGGCTGGCTACTATCGAAGGTTCATCGAGGATTTCTCGAAAATCGCCCAACCATTGACGCTCCTGACCCAGAAAGACAAGACGTTTGATTGGGGAATCAAACAGGAGGAGGCATTTCAGGTATTGAAGGATAAGCTTTGTAACGCGCCAATCTTAGCTCTACCAGAAGGTACTGATGACTTTGTGGTATACTGCGACGCATCGCGTCAGGGATTGGGTTGTGTGTTGATGCAACGCCAAAAGGTCATTGCTTACGCATCACGCCAACTGAAAGTGCACGAAAGGAACTATACCACCCACGATTTAGAGCTTGGCGCAGTGGTTTTTGCACTAAAGATCTGGAGACATTACCTGTATGGTACGAAGTGCACAATCTTCACAGATCACAAAAGCCTACAGCATATATTCAACCAGAAGGAGTTGAATATGAGGCAAAGACGATGGGTTGAATTATTGAACGATTACGACTGCGAGATAAAATATCACCCAGGGAAGGCGAATGTAGTCGCCGATGCCCTGAGTCGTAAAGAAATAATCAAGCCCATAAGGGTTAGAGCATTGGAAATGATTATACGAACCGATCTCTCCTCGCGCATTCGCGCTGCACAAAAGGAAGCTCTCAAGGAGGGAAATATTGAGGAAGAATATCTCCGTAGAATGGAGAAGCTTTTGGTACCAAACGAGGAAGGGACGTTATGTTTTGAGAAAAGGATTTGGGTTCCTCTGTTTGGTGGATTAAGGGAAGTTATCTTCGACGAAGCGCACAAGTCACGGTACTCTATCCACCCTGGATCGGATAAGATGTACCAGGATCTCAAAGATTACTATTGGTGGCCTAGGATGAAAGGCGACATTGCTATTTACGTGAGCAAATGTTTAACGTGCGCTAAGGTCAAGGCGGAATACCAGAAGCCTTCGGGACTTCTGCAACAACCTGAGATTCCCAAGTGGAAATGGGAACAAATCTCAATGGATTTTGTTACAAAACTGCCAAGAACGCCAAGAGGCCATGATATGATTTGGGTGATTGTGGACCGCCTAACAAAATCCGCACACTTTCTGCCAATCACGGAGAAAGACAGTACTAGTAAACTTGCGGAAATTTACTTGAGAGAGATCGTAGCACGTCATGGAGTACCACTCTCGATCATCTCTGATAGAGACGGAAGATTTGTGTCAAGAATATGGCAATCTTTCCAAGAATCTTTTGGCTCACAATTGAATCTGAGCACTGCATTCCATCCGCAAACTGATGGCCAGAGCGAGCGAACAATACAAACGTTGGAAGACATGCTGAGGGCATGTGTTATGGATTTGGGAGGTAGCTGGGATAAACACTTACCTTTGGTCGAATTTTCATACAACAACAGCTACCACACCAGTATTGGTGTCGCGCCATTTGAGGCCCTATACGGACGCAAGTGCCGATCACCACTATGTTGGTCTGACGCAGGTGATAGGCAGCTTGCTGGTCCCGAAATCGTCCAAGAGACGACAGACAAGATCGCGCAAATTCTTAAACGCATCGAAGCCGCTCGCCACAGACAAAAGGCCTACGCGGATCCAAACCGGAAGCATGTGGACTTCCAAGTCGGAGAAATGGTGTTGTTAAAGGTTTCACCCTGGAAAGGGGTAGTACGCTTTGGAAAGCGTGGGAAGTTAAATCCGCGCTACATTGGTCCTTTCAGAATTCTGGAAAGAATTGGGACAGTAGCATACAAGTTGGACCTACCTGCTGAACTGAATGGTGTTCACGATACATTTCATGTATCCAATTTAAAGAAAAGTCCAACTCAAATTGACGTTGCCATTCCTATCGACGAGATTCATATTGACGACACGCTCCACTTCGTTGAAGAACCTGTTGAGGTCACGGATTGGAAAGTTAACAAGACCCGCCGGAGCAGTGTCAAACTCGTCAAAGTACGTTGGAATGCCAGACATGGTCCTGAATTTACCTGGGAACGTGAGGACCGGATGAAAGAGAAATACCCCCACCTATTTCCTAAGAACTCTGCATCTACAAGCAGAACTTAAATTTCGGGACGAAATTTATTTAACGGGGGGAGAATGTGACAACCCGCACTAAACCAGGTATCCGTACAACTTAATTAATGATTAATTACTACTTGATTACTGTGCTTGATTGAACTAGCTGATGAACTGCTACCTGCATACTGATACATGCACTTACTTGCATCATACTTTATTTGCTGTCACTACATTGATTACATACTGAACCCTAGTGACAAACATGATGCACAAAAAGCACAGTAGCACTAAACGGATACACAGTGAACATGCTGATATAACCAGCATCAGGCAGACACTGCCTCTAAGGCCTGTTAAGAGCCTCATATATTTTGACTACACTGGTAGTGAGTGTAGGGATATAAGGGTTATGGTACCGCGTCTCTAGGGATAAGATACACTGATTCGGATGTGCCAAAAACGTACTTAAAGTACCAAACACAGCACTTTAATACACAAACCAGCTTCTAGCTGACTAGTAAAGTGCCAGAACATGAGAAAATAACACTAGACACTTTCTAAAGTGTCGGGAAAACAAAATGTGTCACTAAAAATGTAATAACGACACTTTAAAGCTTTTGTAACACTTTAACGGATTTCTATCCAACCGGACACCCGGACTTTACCCGGAGCATGAAAATATTACTGTTTTCACTAAATATATTTTTCTGAACCAGTTAGGGTCTCTGATTACCCTAACACCCGTCATAACACACAATATACAACTAACTAAGTTAAATACTTAGTTAACCTAGTTAACATAATTAACCTCCCTAACTAACTACTTAAAATCGAACCAACCCCACCCCCCATCATAACCGTCCCCTAACTAAGGGGGACACACTAGTACTTGGGTGATTTGTTTAAGGATTGTTGTCTAGTATCAATGAGGCACATGGACCAATGGATAATGACACTTAAAACTTCCTATAAATACCACTTAACACTTAGAGGATTATTATCACTAAACTCACCACAACTTTCACTCTCTTTCTCTCTACACTAAGCTCGGCCGAACACCCCACCCCCTTACCCATTATTTTCGGTTTTTGATCTCTACATTCCTTCATCATACAAACATCACAAGTCGCGGATTAGGAGCTCTTGTACACTCGGAACACGAAGGACCTCAACCGTTGGCTTTTATCCACCCCGTTTTCGTCACGATTCTTCCCTAGCCCCGAGCTAGAGGTATATTGTTTAAAACTCATTCTTGAATGTATTCAAAGTGGTTAAAAGAACTTTCGTCGGTTAAATATCGTAAACATGCGTTTTGAAACTTTAAAGTCTACTAAAATCACAAAAATGGAGGTTAATAGCATATAACTTGTGTAAAAGTCGTAGTATTTGAAATTCGTGTTTATCTAGACCCGATCTATGATGTGGTAGCTCGAATCTCCGTTTAACCCGACTTTGTAAAATCACGTATCATCACATAAGCTCGTTTTTGAAAGATACAAGGGTTAAAGGTGAAACACTACCACATTTAGAGCATGAACTTGTGTAAAAGAATTTTACTTGTGCAAAAGTGATTTAACCGGTAAAATGGTGTTTAAAACT
The DNA here is from genome assembly GCA_030545235.1 of Helianthus tuberosus. NCBI lineage: Eukaryota > Viridiplantae > Streptophyta > Magnoliopsida > Asterales > Asteraceae > Helianthus > Helianthus tuberosus. The sequence goes on from CM060411.1 coordinate 71,276,867, forward strand.
AGCGGATCTACGTATCCGCAAGTGGTATTTTTGAAGGACCACACATTTAAGAAATCATGTAATTTAAAGAAGGGATCTTACACTAACAAACATGATTTTATAAACCACAAGTGTGTAGACACTTGTGAAATGAAAAGATCCGACAAATAACTATTTTTGGGAAAAGTGACTAGAAGTTGTAAAGACGGGTTTCTCTAAACACGAGGTTTTTACAAGATTAAAGCTACTTTATATAAAGATCTACATATATAAAGGGTATTTACACTATAGTTTCGGAAAAACTGCAAGTTCATGCGATTATGCGATTTACATACTTGTCGACTAGTTTGATGTGTCGGAAATTGTTTGATTAAATAAAGAAGTTGTTGAATTGATTTGTTAAAAGAAAATGATACGCTTGAAAGCGTGGCCACCTCCAGTTACAGAGGAAACTCTGGCGAAATTTTCTAAAAACCTAACACTTAGGTTTATTTACACAACAAGTGTTAGAACTATTTTTGGACATACTTTCGAAACATAAATTTCGCCAGCACTATATTTTACTAAATATTCGGAGGTGGGATTTTCACAAAGATTAACGTGATAAGTATATTTGTCACAACACTGTTTATGATTATTTTGTGAAATACATAAATATTATTTTAGAGTGAAAATAATATTTACAAGCGTTAATGATTCTAAAACTTTACGAACGCTTCCACAAACATATAAGTTACACCGGTAATTACATTACCACAAGATTCATAAAACGTAACTTACGCACATGTATTGTATCCCCCATCCTTGGGAAGAAGAATAACTACCAAGTGTATACGGAACATAAACACGAAATAGTTGTCTAACTATTTCCCAAAGACTTAAACTATAAAGCTAAAGCACGGCCGTCCGTCTAATAGAATTAGCACTTGTAGGTCGTTGCACAGCTTACTGTATTGGAGACACTTGGTAGAGACGCGCATTCACTGTGAGTTCATGTCCCCCTTTTCTCTAACTGTTTTCAGTTTTCTTAACTGCGGGGGTGAAATACATGTTACTTTGTTTACAAGTACTTTATACACGGTATGAATAACGTAAGGAGGTTTAGATCATGTGAATGGGTAGTTAGAACACTGAGGGACTCGAGCGGTAGATCTATCTGGGTGTAGCGAGCCCAGCTCCCGGCCCAACAGAACAGGCCTCTCGGAGGACTAACAGAACGGACCCGGAGTGACTTGGTACCCAACGCAAAATCGGCTAGGGTGTGTCTTTCTTACTTGCATTTCACAACATGCTAATGGCCTTGCAAACCATTGGTGATCACAAGTCCTCTTACACTGCTACATACCAGGAAACTTTTATACTTACAAGTGTTTTACTTACTCACTTGCACATGAACTCGCTCAACATTATTGTTGATTTTTCAACTCACATGTATTTCAGGAAATTAAACGGATCTGGCACGGTATGGAACGTTTTCCGCTGCACTTGTCATGGAGTCATCAGGGTTTAGGGGATGTGTCTCTTTCCTGGACAAGACACAGTCCTTAAACCACGTTTATGTTATGTTTCAGTTTGTAATGTTGTTGAACAAGGTCATGGTTGTTGGTTAAAAACAATGGTACTGTATTTTGATTTTCAAAACTTAATGGATGACTTGCATGGTTTTTAAATTCATATAGCTTGTTATGATTAAGCTATGGTATTAAGAAGTCACACCAAAATTTACCACGCTTCCGCAAAGCCAGGGTGTGACATCTTGTTCATGCCTCAAATGCAAAAGATGAGCTAAAAAGGAAAAGGGAGGAAGATAACTCCCAGGGCTCTAAGAAGAAGAACAAACAAAAGTCCAACCAGAAACCAGTATGCAAGACCTGCAAGAAGCGCCATTATGGGAAATGCAGGTATGAATCAAAATCCCAATCACAGCCCAGGGCTTGTGGGATCTGCAAATATAGTGAGCATAAAACGTTGGAATGCCAGAAGATAGGAGATGCGACTTGTTACAACTGTAACGAGAAAGGGCATATTAAATCCAATTGCCCAAAGTATGCAAAGAATCTTAAAGGAGATAAGAAGACCAACGCTAAGGTCTCTCAGATGGATGCAAAAGAGGTCACACAAGATGACAATATCATAACCGGTACGTCCTCATCCATTGATGTATATGCAAGGGTATTGTTTGATTCAGGTACAGATAAGTCATTGTAGAATAAATTTTGCTAAATCTGCCTGTTAAAACCTTAAGCACAAAATACAAAATAGAATAAATGCCAAGAGTTCTATTTTGAATAGGATGCCAATGTATCCTCCATAGATGGTAAGCATAACAAACTTTTAAAGCCTCCTATTAGAACCCCAGAGATTAGTGTAAGGTAAAACTTACAAATGAAACTCATAGATTCCATTCCTTTTACCCCTGTCAGAAAATCTTCAATCGGAAAATCATAATGTACTCTCTCCCCAGATAAGAGTACAACATCATATGAAATTGATATCTCTTTGATCTCTATTGATTACGAATACCAAATGGTATGACAAAAGCGCCATGTGAGGATTGGTGTATCTTAATATGTTCCATAGATTGCTTCCATGCCTGATCAGTATGGAGGTTTAATGCATGGAACCACAAAGATATTCCAATGGTCATACGGTATTAAAGTCAGCTAATGGTATTCAAAGAAGATATCTAGAAAATAGAATTTTCCAAATAAACGTTCCCTGGTAAAGGAATCTGTGGACTCATAGCATAAATGTGTCACTCATTTGACACAAGCAAGGATAGATGAACTGGAGCCTGAGATTTGGAAAATCTCTGTAACCTCCTTGTATCTTGATTATCTTCTCCAAAGACTACCCTGTTTACCTCCCGAGAGATAAGTAGAGTTAAGATTTATATCCCATTTAGGGCTGCATTATTATAAAATCTCCAAGACAGCTAGTACCATTACTGGAAAAATCGAAAACCCTGATTAAGTAAGTTTTAAGATATAGATTCATAAAGCCTAATCCAATATTCTGAGAATTCAGTATTGTTAATTAAGAAAGACGGTTCATTTTTGCTTATGCATTAAGTACCGCAACCCTATTTAGGCAACAATTAAGAATTTCCATCAGCTGCCCAGGATCGTCGATTTGTTCAACTAACGACAAGGATTAGCTATTCCTTAAGATTAGTTTCAAGCAGTGGTTGGAATAACCATCTCACCTTAAAATAAGCTTTTCTATAATAGTTGTTATATAAGTAACAAGGCTGCTCCCTTAGAGACCTTGCATGGATGGAATGTTAAACATCTATTATTAGACAGAAGATTAATAAGTCCTATTATCAAGATCTGAAAGTTGCCTTGGAAACAACAAATAAGATCATTCAAATTCATAATCATCTGTAAGATGCCAGTATTCGGCAGAAAATCAAGGATTAATGAAAATTGCAAACCTCCTAAGTTCTTGTTGAAGAACAAAGTTCAACAAAAGATAACACCCTAGAAGGGTGTGCCAAGTGGTAATTATCAGGTTAGTTAAGCTCCGAATATATAAAGTCATTCGAAGGATTCGAATGTATCAAGAATAAATAGCTTACGAGCTAAGACCTAATTAAGGAGCTTGGTGGAGCGCGCAATGTGACCCACACTAATGATTTAAGGACGTGCCACCGATAAGTCGAAAAACACTATCACATAATGATATGCAGAATTATGATAAGATAAGCAACCTGTATCGATTGAAGATCGACAAGTTAAGAAGCTCCAAAAGGATACAAGTACCCATTATGAAGGTTAGCTTGGGAGCTTGGAAAAGCTCCAGATACACTATAGAGATTAAGCCCAATATAAGAACAGAAGGTACTTCCCTTACTTTAGCAAATCTGGAGGTCGAGATTTCTTTTAAGGGGGTGAGGATGTAACACCTCCTAAAAATCACGTCCAATAATGTATTGACACGTGTAATAAACCCTAATAAAGTCAAACCTTGAATATAGGGGACTATTTTTTCGAAAAATCGAAAAGCATTAATTATGAAAGAACTGGGAGTATTATCATACCTAAAATAAGTTTCTAAATAACCTTTTACGGTTATATATTCACAAATAAGCCACTTGTTAATCAAGTGTAGCCGTTTGTGTAATTAATTGAAAGTTTGCGCAACAAAGGGTTAAAAGTGTCAATATGTTTAATTATACCTCTGAATGACCTTTTATCGAGCCCAAAGCATTATGATGTTTAATAATACTTTCAAGAATGCCTAATATGGATTAGATGAGACTTCAATGCTATTAAATAATGATTTACGCAAGTTTGCGCATTAGAGGGACCTAAAGCGTCAAACTGCTAAAGTATAGCGATTCGTATGTTATCGGACCTTCCGGAATATGACCATGAGATAAACATACCCTATTTATCCTTAATATAGCTTAGATATAGGCTTAGAGGTGTTTTGTGCGCAAAAATAAACTTTTAAGTCATACAGGGACTAAAAGTGTCAAAAAGCGCACAAGTTTGCGTTTTCGCGCATATCTTACATTCTGAATATCCCCGGACACTCAAAAATTTATGTAAGCACTAAAATATGTTATTTTAGTGTTTGGCTAGATAAAATTCCATTCGTCATGTCATTTGGTTCGTTTTTCGCGTCCGTCCGTGTTTCATCGTAATTCACCGAACAACGTGACCGTACGACCAAACGAACCGACATCCGGCATATTTTTGAGCATGTTTCATGTTCCCCATACTTAGGCATATTTGTAGAGCCTTAAAAATGGTTTAACGGGCCTTGGATGCGTCGGAAATCAAGTTTGGAGGTACAAGGGCTAAACATGACAATATTGGAAACTTTGTTTGGCTGATCAGGTCCTTACGGACCATATGCTCAGGACCTTACGGTCCGTAAGTAGGAGCCAGATGCAGAAAATCAATTCCATTGCCTGTTCAGCCTTTGTAAACGACTTATATGGCCCTTAATCACAACCAAGAGCTGCCTAAACTAATTCTTAGGCCTTAGGGACACTTGTTAATCATCAGGGATCATGTATAGCCTTGTTTGTCATGATCTTGATGGATCAAGAACACTATATAAGGCCCTCATGTTGCAACTTTGGGATCATTCCTTCCATCTGCACTTGTGGAGCTTCCTGGAGCATAAGAGCAGACCCAAGTCATCTCTAATAGTGCATTAGACTTTGGTAAGTGCCCTTAACCTTCCTTAGTTGAGTTTTGCTTAGTTATTAGCTTAAAAGTCAAACCGTCGTAATTAACGTTTGACTTAGCGATTAATCATTAATGGTCCAGTGATTAGTCGAATTGAAGGTAGTTATAAGTTGGTAATTATGTGGGCAACAAACCCTTAGAATGGCACCCTCTGATTTCCGCTCTAACTAGATCAAATGTCGGGTCAAAGTTGTTTAGAAAAAGTCAACAGAACTATAAATTTCAAATTAACATGTAATTAACAATGTAGAAGCTTTGCAACCTGTTTTATTACTCTTATAACTTAGTAATTAATGTAAGAACATGTCTAAACATGTTTGATCCGACAATTTTCAGTTTAGGACCGGTTCGGAACCGAAAGTCGCAAAACTTTGACTTTTGCTTTGACTTCAGTTCTGACCCGATTTAGATAAGTTTGGAAATGCTTTAGAGCTTCCTTAGGACCAGGTTACATGATGGTATAACCCTCTGTGTTTGGATCGTTGATTGTCCGATTCATTTACAAGTTTCCGTTAAATGCCTAATGTTGACCAATATTCCCTTTTGACCATAAAACGAGAATTTAAGAAATGTGAAAGGACAATAATCTTTATTACTAATTTATAATCATGTCCCTACAATTTCACATCAGTTGGAGGTCTAGATTAGGAGTTATGCTCAATAGCGCACTTAAAAAGCTTTTTGTTAATTAAACGGCGCAATTAGCATAAAGCCTATCTAGACCCAACTTTTAACACCAAACCTTTTACCCACTGATTTAATATAATATTTTGGGATTTATAAAGATTTTTAATTATTTTTAACCTGCTCATAACCTAAGGTTATGGCGTTGATTTGGTAAATACCAATTATACCCTTTTTGTGTATAAAATGAGTTCTACGTAATATTTTGACGCCAATCCAATTGCTACTGATTTTATATAATAAATAAAGTATTTTAAACTCTATAACCTCATCAGAAAACTCGGATTTCATGTATAACCCGGAAATCGCTTAAAATGGCTTTTTAAGCGTATTAAACGCTTAATATGGGTTTAAAACCATTTTGTCATATAAAACCTATTACCAACTGATATGACCTAACAAAATAAGTTATTTTACTGATGTATTCGGACCTAAATCTCAGAATTTCAATTAACCTCTTTTATAATCTTTAAAATGACCAAAATACCCATACGGGGCTTAAATTGAGATTAAACTCGTTTTGGGCATAATGGAAGGTATCCTACTAATATCACAACATATTAAAGGTATATTAACTTAGGAAACCTGTATATGACTATTTTGGTTACTCGTTACGCACTTGTCGCGTTCGGATCGGCTTATGTAACTAGTTTACATATATTAGCCGAAACGGGTCAAACCTTATCATCTTTATCTCAAAATTCAGAATGTGTTTAGATTACCCATATTATACAAGTCTTCAAACTTGTCGGGTCTAAATCACATTCTATTCCGGTCTTCGCTTAATCGTGCGTTTGAACCATATCTTTCTTTATAACTAACCGGTCTAAGTTTAGGCTTAATTAAAGACCCGTTAGGATTCTAATAGGTTATTATAAAACCTTCGTTCCAGATTAAGAGCCCCAGTAAAAGTACTTGTGCTTGCTGATTAGAATATACGGCTGAGTATAAATTGCATTGCTAGCTCAGGTAAATACTCTTAACTTATTTTCCCTATACGGGCTTGGGATACGGTATTATAAAAATACCGCTTGGTCGGGTATTGAATGTTTAGTCGTATTGTGATTAAATTATTGAGATAACCCGCTTTAATCCGTATTGTTTGAAATAAAAGCCTTTAGGGGTTAATGACCATGTCCCGGATATCCTTGACATCATTGTATTATAAAATGGCCACGTCTTAAGCACGGTGTGTAGGCATACACCTGATCGTCGCTTAAGGGAAACGATATCTCACTCTCTTGTGGGCTTATACTTGTGGTGTGTCTGTTAATCTTGACTCGGTTTCTACATCGGGCCCTGAACGTACAATGAACATGTAAATCTGTATACAAGATTATTTTTATATAATTGTCCCAAGTTATAAAAGATATGTTGTGCCTTGTGCAGCCAAATCAATTTTATTAAACTTTTCAAATGAGTCGGTTAATTGTATTTACCAGTGTAAACTGACGTATTTTACACAAAAGTTAAGTGACAGGTACTGAACGTAATTGGCTGGAAGCTCAGGGCGTTAATAAGGAATCTTGCAAGTTCTAGGCGTCTAAAGATCCGCCTGTGGATCCTTTACTTTCCGTTGTAATACTTGATATTACTTTATATTCGGATTGTAATATTTTTATGTTTTGCTTCCGCTGTGCATTTATATATTGTGTTGTTTGACTATGATGATATCCACGCACACCATAAGAGCCGCCCCTGTTTGTAAGTGACGAGTTACAGGTTCTAACGAATGTTTTAACAGTCCATTCTCAACGGTGCTTGTGAAGTGCCAATGAGATGATGTGGGGCCGCTCGTTTGAGGCGCAATGTTAGAGGAAGGCATCAGTGGGGGGGGGGGGGGGGAGGGGCATTGGATAAAGGTTTGTTCCTACAGGGTATATGTGAGAGGTGGGAAGAGAGGAAACGTTACCGGTAAAGTAAAGAAGAGAGAGAAGACCAGTCAATCTGATAGTGCTGACGTACAGGGCCCATCCGCCTAGGAGGTGGCTTAGGATACTTCAATTGGTGTTAAAACTAAATAATACAAACCTTAGTAAAACTGTATAACAAGCATTGTATTTTGCACTTTTGTCGATTAAGGGATACTTTTAAAAGGATAAGGAAAAAGTAGTGTAGTTAGTAGCTGGTTTTAAGTTGCAAGTTGGACGTGAAGAAATAAATTTAATGGTGAGGTGTCTACGTGATTCAAGACATTGCCCATTATTTATCTTACTCCCCCAACTACTCTCTCTCTCTCTCACACACACACACGCTCTCCTCTATATATCTTCATTGTGGCCTTAGGGTTTCTCAAGTATCTTCTGTCTATCTATCTCTCTTTGTAGCTAAAGAAACCAGCAGTGGTTTGTGGGGTATGTTGGCTGGCTCGATGCATTCACTTACATGAGAAATTAGTTGTCTTATCTCTCTAAATGTTCTTTAGAACATGTGACGGCATCGGACCAGGCTTCATTCCTCTCAAACCCCTTTGCTAATACTTCCTTCTTCATTCTTTTGCTACCTGCTCTATGCATATATGTTTAAAGATAGGTAGATATATATCTATAGATATTGATCTATTTGTTCATGCTATTGCTTACTCTATCTTATCAGTTTGGCTTTATTTATCAAGATTCTTGTTTCTTGCTGTATTTATGAGGCTTTTTCCTTTTTCTCCAATATCCATTAACACCATCTTCACGGGCAGCCTGCGCGTATTTACTTCCGCATGACCGATCTCCAACGAATTTCTGTTATAGGCATGGGTTGGTGATGGTGTTATAGTTTAAATAGTAGCAGTATAAGTTTATGATGATTTTCATAAAAGCTTGAAAAATCTGTGGAGTTATATAATCATTTCCTAATCAATGAAACCCTAATCATTATCATTTGGCTTTTTGGTAATGTTTTTCAATATTAAAAACCTAGATTCATGATTCTTTTGGATTTATAGATTTATCATACATACTATTAATTATTCCATCCATCAATATATACCCATTTTCAAGATTTAAACTTAGAATGTTTAGGTCAATCTTAGTTACTTTAATAAAACAACCCATTTTTTTAAGAAACCTGACTTAAACACTTGTGTTGATTTATGAAACTTAGAATATTCAAATATATTCTTTTCACTAAAGAGGTTAATACACATACAGTTCAACACCCACACCTTGTTAGTATCGAGTTTCAACCCCAAAAAAAAGTTAATTTGTACAAACATGTATAGACACCAAGCTAGATGACAACAGGTCTTCATTTCTAAATCTAGATGCTTTCTTGAACACCAAAAACCTAGTAAACTATGAGGAAATACAGCTTTTAAATGTGTAAGTTATTAGTCAGCATATGTTGTCAGTTCAAGCTGTCTAGATCAACATTTTCAACATTTCTATGACTGAAGGCTTGTAGCTATATATATCACTCATGAACTCAATTTCAACACTCAAAAGACATAATCTCTTATGGGTTTTGATCAGTCTTTCATGGGTAAAAAACAATACCCAAAAGCCATAATTTTATATATAGCTATAGTGTATATATCTTACCTTGATTAAAATTGTTTGTGTTAGTTATTTCATGGTGAACACCTAATCCCCGAAAATCCACTGATAGCCCACTTTGTAAGACTCGAATCCGTAACATCTTGTTGGGATAAACACTTGTTGCCAATAGAACATAACTCTATTATATATTATGTATGCATGTATTTTGAAGTTTTAAATGGTGTATAAATGGAGTGAAGGGCTTTGGCTTACACTAGGGAACTTGTTAACAACATACCTAGCTATGGTTATCACTGACTCTGACAACCTTTTTGTTAATCAACTCTTCGTTTACCGCTACAAATTCCAAAACCTAATATTGACCGTCTTGATTTTTGGAATGCATAGAAGGCCTACAACTTCAGTTTCATTTTTTCATTTATTATATGTTTGACTTCATTCAAATTCATGTTTGACAAGAGATCTTAATTTTCTGAAAAACCTCGTATATATATATTTTTTTTAACGGCTAATTTTTTTAATCCCCTGTCGTATATGGGACTTGAACCCAAGACCTTCTCCTTCCCAACCTAGATGTTTTTTAAAGGCTTTGTCTTTGCCAATGGACCATCACCCCATTGGTCCTCGTATATTTACTGATTTACACAATATAGACATATACATTAAAAAGCTTAAAAAGATGAAATTGTGGTAATTTATAAATTTTTAGATTACATATGTAGACTTTATTTAAATGAATATGTATGACAACTGACAACAACTAAAGTTTTAGACTGTTTTTTCATTGTTTATCCAACCTTTTGTTTGATTAATTTCATAAACAAAGAATTGACGTCAAATCTGGATTTGACTTTGTAGGCTTTAGATTCAGTCTATAGTCTATAGATGGTAATTCGTGTCTTAAATGTTTGGGTTTGAAACCTTTTTTTATTCTATAGGTTTTTCTACATTACATGAATCAAGATGTACATACTTGTGAACACGTAACTTTGACATTGTGTGTTTTTCAAGTGTCAAGTGATTGACTTTGCATAAAATGGGATATCTTATTGGAACAATGAATTTGAATGATACATGCACAATTTGGGGATATATGTAGTTTGCATCAGCTACACTATTTTCTGTGTGGGTATATATATATTTTTCCTATACTGTATTCTTGGCATGATACAAATTTAATTTTAACCACAATTACAGATGCACCTATACATTTATAATAGGTTATTTGCCCATTTTATACACGGTGTAACAAAAAAGTTATTATATAAAGCTTAAAAGTATAAAGGAGAAAAAAGGTGTAACCCAATAATCCAAGCAAAAACCCATGCGACATCACCTATCCAATTAAGAAAAGCAAAAACCAAGGGTGCAACCCGATTCAAAATCCCCATCTTCATCACCTCCTAAAACTAGCTTGCAAAAAATCAATACCCCAAAGAGAGAACCCAGATCGTTAACCATCTCCCGTTTTCACAACCCGATTTCATCACCGGAATCACCGGCGACTGATCGGGTAGTGGGAACCCAACCACTACTAGAAAACTCCTATTTTTCCTACCAAAATTTCCTACGCATTTCCTACGAACGAAAATGGCTACACATTTCCTACGAAATTCCGACGCATTAAAAAGGGTCTTAGTTTTGTGACAAAAAAGCGACAAGAGAACGACAAATTGGTTTGCGTAGGAAAAGTGTAGGAAAATTCAGACCGATCTCCGACGGAATCCGTTTTCATTTTAACCATTAGTCGGAAATTCGTAGGAATTGTTATGCGTAGGAAAAGTGTAGGAAAATTCCGACCGATCTCCTACGAAATCCGTTTTCATTTTAATTATCGGTAGGAAATGCGTAGGAATCCAATTTATCATTAAAAAAAGTCATAATAAAATGAAATTACTGATATTAAAACATAAATTTTTATTATTTATATCAATATATGTTATTTTTAAAATAAATTTATTTATATCCGTAGAAAAAGTGTAGGAAAATACCAACACAATTCCTACGAAATATGTTTCATTTCCTATCCGTAGGAAGTGTGTCAGAAATTATCGACAAATTGCTCACAAATTGCTCACGAAATATGTTTTTAATTAATATCCGTAGGAAATGTGTAGGAAAATATTGACTCAAATAGTATATATATAGAATTAAATCTAAGATATACCAGCTCCTGTACAGGAGGATAAACTGGTTAAGACACTTCGGTTAAAACGTATAGGTCTCGAGTTCGATCCCAGGCACACACCGATCCAGGGGGAATTTCCCCTTTTTGGCTGATTTTTTTTCCGTAGGAATTGTGTAAGAAAATTAAAATACATAAATATTATATAATAAATATAAATATAATTGTTTTAAGCACAAAATTTTAAAAAATAAATATTCCGTAGGAAATGCGTCGGAAAGTTAAGAAAATTAATCCCGTGAGAAATAAGTAGGAGAATTCTAACGAAACATTTGTGTGGGAAAGGAGTAGGAAATTCCGTAGGAAATGCGTCAGAAAAAAATTACCCACGAGCAAAATTCCCACAGCCCATTTTCGTGGGAAATCCGTGGGTAAACGCAGTTACCCACGGATTTCCTACGGAAATTGACGTGGGAAAAGTAGCAGTTTTCTAGTAGTGAACATCACTGCCCGAGAACGCTTCGACCCCCCTATTACATCTTAACCCCCTTAAGAATTCCCAAAATATACAAATAGGTCATAACGTGGTTATGTATTAGAAACAATATAATTTATATTATATATAATAAAAGAAATCAATTTGTGACACATTTCATTCATTTGAGACATCTATTTTTATTTCTCGTCTTATTTTTCCTACTTATCTTATATTAATTGTTGGTGTAGGTCCGGCTAGGGGAGGATCTAGTCGCCTAATCCTTGTATACAAACCACCTCGGTTGTGCGGAATCCAACCGAGATAGCAATCCGAGATAGAACACGTAAATACACGACACGCAAGATTCACCGATTAACACCTCTGTATTAATACGTATGAAAAGATCAGTTACAAGCTCAATGTTTACAGATGTATTCTATAAACTCTCAAAGTTCTCTCGTGTATGTGTGTTCTCTGTGTGTGCTCTGTTCTTGTGTCTTACATTTTCAGACTTGAGACTGTCTATTTATAGCACCAGTACCACGAAACAGATCTTTGGCGAATCAGACCTTGGCGAATCACAACATCATTGGCGAAACTGAGATGATGTTGACGAGACATGCTTGTTTCGTCAACTGTACATTTGTTTCGTCGCCAATGGGCTTTGGCCCATAGTTGTTGAAGCCCATGCTGAGTTCTAATTGGCCCAAGCTTAAATAACATGCATGCACACGGTTCCGATTAACTTGTTTTCATATTTGTGAAGTTTAGTCAAAGATGACATCATCATGACATCATCATGATGATGTCATGATGATGTGTCAAGCGGGAAACATTCTCGGCTCTCCGTGCTTCGCGTGTCGAACTCTGGGGCGCACGACGGAGGAATGTCGTGACGTCGGGCTTTAGCCGAACCTAACCGGGTCGAACCGGACCAAGTCGCGTCGAGTCGAGTCGCGTCCACATACATGTATCAACAAACTCCCCCTTGGACGCTACTCGCGAGATTCGCCTTTCATGTCTTCTATGTCGGAGGATCTTCAAAGTCTTCACGTCTTGTAAGAAGAAAGTGTATCAACAAACTCCCCATTTCATGTAGGAAGTGTGTTGACAAACTCCCCCTTAACATAAGCTCTCCTTTGAGGTATGCTCGTGAATCTTTTGATCTTCAATACTTGAGATCCTTATGGTGTTGATGATGGCCAGCGGCAACTCGATCATCTTCATCATTTGAGTGCCTTCACGTTGTGTCTTCATTCCGAGGCTTGTCATCGACCATGTTCTCCTTGCCTTTAGAATCTGCACATGCAAGAAATCTAAACGCGTAATGAGAACAACTGCTTGGAATATAGTAAACATAGACAAACGACACACGTGTGACCATTGTTTAATCAAACACCATCCGATAGTTTGAAAGTTTAATGTATTTTATCAATTTCAATTTTAACTTTCAACACTTTGCAAATTTCGACCGTTTATGAAGATTTAGTCATTTCGGTTTTCGTTCAGGTTTCAGGTAACGAAGACTCGAGATCCAACATCGTACAATCGAAAATAAGATAAAAATAAAATCTTTTTGGCTTTTAGAAAGTTTATATTAAAACACACCTAAAATCTTTTTGGACTTTTTGAATATTTCAAATGTAAAGACAGAAAGCAGTAAATAAATATATACAGAGATGCAGAAACTGAAAGCATTAAATAAATATTTACAGACATTCTTTTTGCGAGTTTCGAGGGTAAGAGAATCATATCAGTGTACGGTCATGCCAAAACGCTCTTGTAGTTCAATTAGTTAACATTAAGATAAGCATCCTATAACGATTATCGGTATTGTTGTCCACTTAAGCTCAACTTATCAGATGTAATCATGGCGAGGGGATACGTTAAGGTATGATTTATACTTACCGACCGGTGTTCATCCACATCACGACACATTCCCGTATCAAGGTATGCACGAGGGTTCATCTTACCGGTGAGTATACCGATTATCATCTGTTTGACCGTATATGATGTGAGATTCTCACTTATTTTGATTGAAAACAAGCCCTATGTGATAGAATCACTTATTGATGAGGAACTTGATATTCATATGCATGAGGGCACAGGAGCAAGTCCGTGAACAGGTCAGTACTTTCGTACAGCAGAGAGACGAACTTGACACCCGGATAAATGTGATATTTTATCACTTATTTGTTTGGACATGTGATTGTTGATCACTTATTGAGGTCGAATGCAATATGTACACGTATGTATGGTATCATGGAAGATCTAGACTTGCGTCCCCGTTATTTTTCGGTAAAAGATACAACCATGATACCCAGATGATAAGCAGCATAAAGACCGAATATCTCAGAACCTCGGCAATCTCTCAAACGAAATTTCGGTACTAAGACCATATGCCAATGAATGGTTCCCACCCGGTCTTCAGTCGATTTAAGTTTATATCACCCTGCACACTTTAAAATGATTGTGAGCCTACCGATACATCTTATATAGAGCTGCTTATCGTTTTTCATTTAAGGTTTAAAGAGATTTGGACAGACCACTGATGTACTATCATTTTCTCTTTTGCTCGCCAGGAAACTCATTTTTGCTTTTCTATTGTTTTTTTGTGTTTTTGAAATTTTTCGATGTTTTGGATTTCAAATTTTTGAATTTATTCCCCCTAAAATCAATAAACTAAGACAAATTTAAAACACAAAGGTATTTACAAAAATGATTTTCCGATGTTGGTACTACTCTTGCTTGACCTTAATGCCGTTTACCAGTAATAAATAGTCAAATCTTGATTTGTCAAATGCTTTGGTAAAAAGGTCGGCACGTTGGTCATCAGTGTGGACGTAAGCAACATCGATTAGCCTTTTCTCAAAGCAATCACGTATGAAGTGATACTTAATTTCGATGTGCTTAGTCTTTGAATGCTGCACAGGATTTCTAGTGATCTGTAAGGCAGCAGAATTATCAACGTAAATAGGAATAGTTAGGAATTCAAAACCGTAGTCGCGCATTTGTTGTTGGATCCATAGGACTTGGGAGCAACAACTTGAGGCAGCAATGTATTCAGCTTCGCATGTTGATGTAGCGACACAAGTCTGCTTCTTGCACTGCCATGTGACTAGGCGATTTCCCAAAAACTGACATCCAGCCGTTGTGGATTTGCCATCGATTTTGCATCCGCCAAAATCAGAATCACTGAATGCGATCAAGTCAAAGTTATTATCCCTAGGGTACCATAGACCGGTGTCAGGGCAACCCTTCAAATAACGAAAAATCCTTTTTACAGCTGCAAGATGTGAGGCCTTCGGGTTGACTTGATATCTGGCAAGCAGGCACGTTGGGTACATTATATCTGGTCTTGATGCTGTGAGGTACATAAGGGATCCGATCATCGCACGGTAGTATGAGGGGCTAACAGCTTCACCCTTCAAGTCTGGAGTAATTCCGTGATTTTGCGGCAATGGGGTACCGATAGGCGTTGCATCAGACATCTGGAATCGGCTCAAGATGTCACCAACATATTTAGTCTGATGGATGAATATCCCAGACTCAGTTTGTTGCACTTGTAGGCCCAAAAAGAAAGTCATTTCCCCCATAGCACTCATCTCGAATTTATCCTGCATAATGCGCTCGAAATTCCTACACAAAACATCATTAGTAGAACCAAATATAATATCATCAACGTATACCTGTACCAGTAGAAGATCTCCATCTTGTTCTTTGATGAAAAGAGTACAATCGATAAGACCTCTGCGAAATCCATTCTCCAGCAAATAATTAGATAAGGTTGCATACCAAGCTCGCGGTGCTTGATGTAGACCATATAGAGCTTTGTTGAGCAACCAAACCCGATCGGGATGGATAGGATCTTCAAAACCTGGAGGCTGTTCGACGTACACCTCTTCTTCCACCACACCATGTAAGAATGCACTTTTCACGTCCATCTGGTATACCTTGAAACCTTTGAATGAGGCATAAGCCAGAAAGATCCGAATTGCTTCTAGACGTGCAACCGGTGCATACACTTCGTTGTAGTCGATCCCTTCTATCTGACGAAAACCTTGGACGACTAGCCTTGCTTGTTTCGTCAACTGTACATTTGTTTCGTCGCCAATGGGCTTTGGCCCATAGTTGTTGAAGCCCATGCTGAGTTCTGATTGGCCCAAGCTTAAATAACATGCATGCACACGGTTCCGATTGTGCGGAATCCAACCGGAGATGCAACCCGAGATAGAACACGAAAAATACACGACACACAAAGTTCACCGTTTAACACCACTGTATTAATACGAATGAAAGGTTCGGTTACAAGCACAAGGTTTACAAATCTATTCTGCAAACTCTCTCTAACTCTCGTGTGTGTGTGTTTGCTCTCTGAGTGTTCTCTAGCTGAAACTGAAATAATAAACTCTATTTATACTCACAGACACATAACACTTGACGAAACAGACAATAGGCGACGAATCAGGATCATGGTCGACGAAACAGACTATGTTTCCTCGACTTCTGGGCTGTTTCGTCGAATTGGGTTTTGGCCCAAACAGAGAAGTCAAGGCCCAACATGAAAGTCCAAAACAATTCACATGCATGCACGTTGATATGAATCTGTATTCATCAAATTGTGAAGTTTAGTCAACCTCATGACATCATCATGACATCATCATGATGATGTCATGATGATGTGGCGACGGGAAGGTCCGCGGCGCTTCGTGCTTCGCGTATCGAACTCTGGGACGCACGACGGAGGAATGTCGTGACGTCGGGCTTGAGCCGAACCTAACCGGGTCGAACCGAACCAAGTCGCGTCGAGTCGAGTCGCGTCCACATACATGTATCAACAGTTGGTGCACTTGTGTCTGTACTTTGTCTGTATTATGTCATGATACCAAACGATGTCTTGTGATAGTCTAAGTTACGTCTTAGGTTTGTTATTATGTGCATTCGATGTAAGTTTGACCAAGTCAACCATCCTCCTGGTTTGACTTGACCAAACAGTTAGCACATTAGTTGAAAGATGTTTGGGTCGAAGGATGTGTCATCGAAGGATAGTTTAGATCCTTCGATGAGCTCGAAAGATAAACCCCCGATAGATATGGATGGACCTCGAAGGATATCACCCTTCGAGGTATATGTGATCTTTCGGTAGGTTTCAGATCGACAGATGATCTTACGATCAGTCTGTCTGATCCTTCGACCAGACGAGCTGTGTTGGGTATATATACCCATGTGTTGTGTTCACTTCGAGAGAGAG
This sequence comes from Helianthus tuberosus, assembly GCA_030545235.1. Lineage (NCBI taxonomy): Eukaryota > Viridiplantae > Streptophyta > Magnoliopsida > Asterales > Asteraceae > Helianthus > Helianthus tuberosus. The sequence continues at coordinate 71,294,076 of CM060411.1, forward strand.
ACATTTACAGAACACTCAGAGCAGAAAACACACACACACACGAGAGTTAGAGAGAGTTTACAGAATACATTTGTAAACCTTGTGCTGTAACCGACCTTTCATACGTATTAATACAAGAGGTGTTAATCGTTGAGTCTTGTGTGTTTATCATTGTCGTGTTCTATCTCGGTTTGCATGCTAGCTTGGATTCCGCACTTGCTAGTGTGTTAGATATAACAAGGAATAGGTTTAACCTCAACCTTCGAGGGACCTACAAGTGGTATCAGAGCCGTGGCTCTTTTCCTTGTTAAAAACCGGGTTTATACAAGATTTTGGAGTGTTTTGGACAAAAACACATTTGGTTTAGTAACCGTTTTCTGTGATTTTCTCGCATTTCTTGACGTTAAAACGTGTTCTAAACTTACCGGGTGTGTTAAAAGACGGGTTGGGTAACTTAAAAACTTGTTTTTAAGAAGTTTGGTCATTTCCGGCCAAACTCCGGCTTACTCCGGTGACCGGTTTTCTGGATAAGTTTATTATATTTTATGTTTCAAATCATGGTTTTGGTAAAAGGTATGGTCTGACTGTCTGAGCATACCTTCTGCCGAAAGATTTCACCAACCCATCACCTTTTTCACCAACCTGTCATCTTTTGTCAACTGTGTCAGAGCAGATCGAAGGATATCCTTCGAAGTCGAAAGATCATCTTTCGATCAAGGGAGGTTCGATAGATAATCATCCTTCGAACATCCTTCGAAGTCGGTGACTTATCCTTCGTTCCAAGGAATCTCTTCGAAGCTTACATCTTTCGGTCTACAGTTCTTTTTCGAAAGATAAGGATCCTTCGTTTGGAGAATCTTTCGAAATCATTGTTCGAAATTCAACAGTGATCTTTCGAACACTGTTGATCCTTCGAACAAGTCTTGATCCTTCGACCTTAGTCTGTTTATGTTTAACAAGTTTGTGATTTTCAGGTTTTATTTTTTCTTGATCAAAAATGAATCCAAGGTGGGGTACTCCGGTAAATACAGATATGTATTTTGGTACTCCGTCATCTTCCGCACCGGTATCTTCTCAAGCTAATGCAGTTTCTACCGGTCAATGGGCATTCGTATCAAATCAAACTCCAAGCATTCAAAGCATTCTCTTAAGCGAGAGCGAAACCGGAAGTTTGAATCGGCCTCCAAAGTTGATGCACTTATACGAATATCCAGGATGGATTGACAGATTTCATACATACGTCCTTGGTCAAAATACAGAATTGTGGTTGCGGTTCATCACAGATTTCGATCAAACAATAGAAGTTGCCGCATCATCTGCTGCTACGTTTGCAGATCTTACGGAAGATCAGAAGAAGGTCTATGATTTGGAAAAGAAAGAATATGCCATTCTTACTCAGGCGTTAAGTAAAGATATTTATCATCAATTTGTCAGTTATAAGACAACGAAGAGGTTGTGGGACGCATTGAAGACAAGGGGCGTAGGAAATGAAGCGACACGTCAATTGAGAAAAGAACTGCTAAAGAAAGAGTTTGATGGTTTTACTTGTATGGAGAATGAATCTTTAGGAGATTTGACAAGTCGATTTAATCATCTGCTGACTGAATTGTCAAATTTTGAGGTTGTTACAACTCCAGCAGAGATTGTGAAAAAGTTTGCAGATGCGTTGCCACCTCAATGGAATACTTTCTTGGAAATCATGAAGTACAATGGCACTTTAGCTACAACAAGCTTCAATGACTTTGTTCAACTCCTGGAAAACAAGAATCAGGAAGAAACTCTCAAGGCAAAAAGAGTTCCAGTGCAACAAAATCCTGAAATGTATTATGGAACTTCTAGCACTTCTACAAAACCTTCTTCACATGCTCCAATTCAAACATCGTTTGTGTCTAGCACTGACATGTATGGCAATACTATCCAAGTTCCGGTCCCTCCAAAAACAAACATGTATGGAAATCCGCTTGAACCAGTTCCTCAACCAGTACCACAACAGCAAAGCCAACGACCTATCAGAGCAACTGATATGTTCGGAAATCCATTACCTGTTCGATCTACCGGATCAACAGACATGTATGGGAATCCACTTCCTCCTCAATCTACCGGACCAACAGACATGTATGGGAATCCACTTCCTCCTCAACAGCAAGCGTGTTATGGAAGCACATCATCTGCTGGTCAACAATCAAAGCCAAATACAGTACGGCTCGACACCTCAAGCTTTTCTAAAGTCAGTGTGGAAGTAGCAAAGGAACACATGGAGCTGCTAAACACTTTGGTGAGCGCATACTGTGGATTAGTGGAAGGTCAGATTGGTAACATTAATCTGACACAAGAAGACTATCAGCAGATCGATAAAGAGGAAATGGAGATGATGGACATCAAGTGGGCCTTTGCCAGTGCTGTTAGGCGAGCAAAGGATTTTATGGAAAGAACTGGCAGAACCAGCTTGGAAAGCAAGAAAGACACCAAGTATGGGTTTGATAAGCAGGCTGTCAAGTGTTTCAATTGTGGTGAACGTGGTCATTTCAAACGTGAATGTACGAGGCCATCTCAACATGGAAACCAAAATCCTTTCAGAGGTCAAGGCAACAGGGCAAATCAGAACCAAGTAAGGAACAATGAGCGCACATTGGTGCCTGTCAACAACCAGAGTCAAGCAGGACCATCTAATGCCAACCAGGCACTTGTGGTTCAAGTAGACGAAGGTTGTGATTGGTCAATCCAGTTGGGAAATGATGCTCCAGATGGAACAGCTTGCTTTGCTGAAATTGTCAAGGATCTTAAACACGCCAGTGGTGGAGAATCTTCCACCAATGGTGATGAATCTTCTGAAGATGAAGATAGCTCCGGTTACAGTGGAAGTTCAGATGAAGAGTCCTCGAGTTCAGGGAATGATCAGGAAGATGACACATCAAGTGCGTCAGTTAATGCAGATATTGATGAGCTATTGGGAGAAGCTGCAGCAGAAACTCAAAGAAGATCTATTTTGGTGGATCAAGCTGCTTATTCTTCGTCTTCTCTCCATTCAGCCTTTATGGCTAATGTCGATAGTTCATCAAGTCAGGTATGTGTTGATGAACCCATTGCTGTTAGTTGTGATAACTGTGATAGTTTGCGTGTTAAATGTGCTGATTTAGAGGCAAACATGTCTGAGTTGCAAGGCAAACATGATGCTTTACAAGCTAGTTTGTTTGACTTGCAAGACAAACATGTTTCTTTGAATGATAAGTGGTGTGAATTGCAAAGCAAACACGAGGATTTGCAAGAGAAATATGATGTGACATTCATTCACAATCAGAAATTGACCGTTGATCTTTCGAAGTGCACTGAAGCCAACATGTTTTATGAAAACCATGAAAAGGAGTTTAAGTCGGTAATTGAAAAGTTAAAGAAAGATAAAACCGAGTTAACTAAAATGGTTTCCAGAAAACAAACTGACATTAATTTGTATATAACTCGTCTGGAAGTAATGCAAAAGGAAATGGCTTGTGTCAAAACTGAAAGTGAGGCGATTCAACTTAAGTTAGACAGTTATTTGAGCTCTAGCTATGTGTTGGATCACATCATTGACGTACAGAAAGAGAAACGGGATGTCACATGCATAGGTTACAAGAAATATCCACCTCCTGTGAGACATAATTATGATGCCATGCCGGATGAGGAAGATAGAGTTTTCTTTGAACCATCTGTTCCTTTAGATGTTGAGGAATTTGCAACAGGACTCGGATACAAGAAGGAAGTATCATCAGATTCAGATGCGTCAGCAGATACATTTGTAACTGCTGAACAAAATCAGGATCCTCCAGTTGTGATTGAGGATGCTGATTCTTCTGATGATGAAACTGATGATACTAATTCAGCAAAGTCTGATGCGGTAATCAAAGAAGAGGACATACCTCTTGAGAATCATATTCTATGTGATCCTCCAGCAAAGCCCGCTAAGACTGCTGCAACCGAGTCCACGTCTGCAAAAGAGTCGGAGAGTGTGGATTTGCTGTACACTCTTGTTGGTGATAACAAAATTTATTCTGACAAAGATTTTCCGATTAAGAATGTAAATCAATCCTTAATCAGTAAAGTTTTTGAGAATTCGACAAGTAAATTTCTGGGAAAGAAAGGATCACACGTTGTGGTAACACAATGCCCTCCTATCCCAAAGGCTGAAGTTAGAAAACAATTTGGCAATCAGAAATTACCAACAGTGCAAAAACAGCAAAATCATACTAAACCAAAAGGAAAATTACCGGCTCAAAGGCAAAGGAAGCCGAATCAGAAGAAGAACAAAACTGTGAACTTTGTGAAATCTAAGGGAACGGACAAAATTGCAACGTTTGAGAACCAATCTAACTTAGATTTTGTCAAGAAAGCAACTGTGATGAAAAGAAATGAACAAAATAGTTCAAAACCTAGTACGTCGGGATCACAAAGTTCATCATCGGCAAGACGACCACATGATACTTCGGGGTTTGTTGAACGAAGATCATGTTTTGAATGTGGTACAATTGGGCATATCGTTCGAAATTGTCCGTATCTTCATAAGTTGAAAGGAAAAGATGATGATCCCCGTGAACGCAATCACCAAAAGCGATCTGTTTCTGTAAAACAAGATCCCCGCCTTGTAAAAGAAAGGGAAAAGAAACAGAAACGCCAACAAGTCAAGGTGATTGAAAAGGCACTTAAAACTGATGTGGTTCAAAAACAATCTGTTTCAGTTAAACCAGAAAACTCAAAACTTTCAAAAACTTCAAACAATCACGAAGTTAAATTGTCAAACAATCAAACTGGTATAACAAAACAGACCTGGAAACCAAAAACTGTTATTGAATCAGGGGGACCATCACAATTTTCAAATCATCAAAGAATAGAAGTTATTGTTGTTGATGAAAATGGAAGACCCAAGACCACAATGGCTTGGGTCCCCATCTCCAACTAATTATGTGAGTTCATGTGCAGGGTGTTCCAGGAGGAACTATCAGTAGTCATTGGATTGTTGATAGTGGGGCATCCAGGCACATGACAGGCGACATGAAGCTTCTCTACGACGTCAAATCTATTAGAGGAGGTTATGTTGCTTTTGCTGGAGATAAAGGCGGATATATTACGGGTGAAGGAATGATTTCCAACGGGGTTGTTAGCTTTGATAAGATCAACTTCGTACAACAACTTGATCACAATCTTCTTAGTGTTTCTCAAATTTGTGATAAGCAGTTCTCAGTACACTTTGATGCAAATGGATGTTATGTGCTGAAACCCGGCTTCAAAATTCCGAAAGAATGGATTCTCTTGTCGGCTCCAAGGATAAATGATTTGTATGTCCTTGATATGAGCCTAGCTATCACAACGTCTGCACAAGCAACTTGTTTCATTTCCAAAGCCACAGAAAAAGACTCAATCTCTTGGCACAGACGAATGGGTCACATTCACTTACGCAAAATGAATCATTTGGTTTCAAATGAATTAGTGAATGGTGTTCCTCTTAAAAACTTTCATCTTCAAGACATTTGTGTCTCGTGCCAGAAAGGTAAACAAACGAAGAAGCGACACCCTACAAAGAAAATCAACACGGTGGCTGTTCCTCTTGAACGTTTGCACATGGATTTGTTCGGTCCTGTCAAGCACAAAAGTATTAGGAATGATCAATATTGCCTCGTGATAACTGATGATTATTCAAGATTTTCTTGGGTGGCGTTCATGGCACACAAAAGTGAAACCTTCGGTATTATCAAAAACTTGATCATTCAGATTGAGAATCTATATAACTTGAAGGTTAGGCGGATTCGTAGCGACAATGGTACTGAATTTAAAAATCATGCCATGGCGGAGTTTTGCACTTCAAAAGGTATTCTTCACGAATTTAGTGCAGCTTATACTCCTCAACAGAATGGCGTCGCTGAACGTAAGAACCGCACATTGATCGAGACTGCTAGGACTATGTTGGTAGAGTCACAATTGCCGATTCCATTCTGGACTGAAGCTGTGGCCTCTGCATGCTACACGTTGAACCGAGTCCTTACAGTCAAACGGCACAACAAGACCTGCTTTGAGCTTCTTAACAAACGGAAGCCAGATTTGTAATATCTTGAACCGTTTGGAGCTCCGTGCAGACTAATCGATCCTAATGGAAAGTTTGGGGCAAGAGCCATTGAAGGATACTTTCTTGGGTATTCCACCCCGAACTTAAGAGTCTGGAATCTAGAGACTAAAAGGGTCGAGGAATGGTCTGAAGTCAGAGTACAAAGGCACACTTTGCCAGTTAGAAATCCTGGTCAGCCTTGGATGTTTGAGTACGATGACTTTTTCAATTCGATCAATGTTGAAGCCGTTGAAGAAAATGCTGCGGAAAGGATGTTTTTCGAGAGTGACAATGCAACAGATTCACCGTTGGTTCGTCCCATTATTGTCAATCAAGAACCTTCTTCAGTGAACAATAATGCTCTCGACAATGAGGATTTTCACGATGCTACCGAATTGAACGAATCTTCAGAGGATGATGAATTTCTCGATGCAGATCAAGAAGCTCCAACAACAGCAGTTCATGGTACTTCAGAGGGTACACCTCCAGTGGATGTCCCTAAAACAGCTGAAGCTACTGCATCATCCTCTTCGGCAATTCCGGGCATTGAATTGATTGTTGATCTCAATCTCAACAATCTGGATACAATTATTCCAGTTCAAGATAATCCAGAGACAAGGATTCACAATACCCATCCTCAACAAAACATCATCGGAAATGTACAAAGTGGCGTTCAAACAAGAAACATGTTGCGAAACAACAACAATGCAGGCTTGTATGCAACGATTAGAGAATCTGGTCAACAAAATGATTGGTCTTTCGCTTGTTATGTCTCACAGGAAGAGCCAAGAACTTGGAAAGATGCTTTGAAAGATAGCTCTTGGGTTGAAGCAATGCAGGAAGAACTGCAACAATTCTAGAAGCTTGGTGTCTGGAAACTCGTAGAGAAACCTGCTGGTTACAAGAAGATTGGTACCCGTTGGGTGTTTAAATGCAAAGAGGATGACCGTGGAGTCGTTATTCGAAACAAAGCAAGGCTAGTCGTTCAAGGTTTTCGTCAGATAGAAGGGATCGACTACAACGAAGTGTATGCACCTGTTGCACGTCTAGAAGCAATTCGAATCTTTCTGGCTTATGCCTCATTCAAAGGTTTCAAGGTATACCAGATGGACGTGAAAAGTGCATTCTTACATGGTGTGGTGGAAGAAGAGGTGTACGTCGAACAGCCTCCAGGTTTTGAAGATCCTATCCATCCCGATCGGGTTTGGTTGCTCAACAAAGCTCTATATGGTCTACATCAAGCACCGCGAGCTTGGTATGCAACCTTATCTAATTATCTGCTGGAGAATGGATTTCGCAGAGGTCTTATCGATTGTACTCTTTTCATCAAAGAACAAGATGGAGATCTTCTACTGGTACAGGTATACGTTGATGATATTATATTTGGTTCTACTAATGATGTTTTGTGTAGGAATTTCGAGCGCATTATGCAGGATAAATTCGAGATGAGTGCTATGGGGGAAATGACTTTCTTTTTGGGCCTACAAGTACAACAAACTGAGTCTGGGATATTCATCCATCAGACTAAATATGTTGGTGACATCTTGAGCCGGTTCCAGATGTCTGATGCAACGCCCATCGGTACCCCATTGCCGCAAAATCACGGAATTACTCCAGACTTGAAGGGTGAAGCTGTTAGCCCCTCATACTACCGCGCGATGATCGGATCTCTTATGTACCTCACAACATCAAGACCAGATATAATGTACCTAACGTGCCTGCTTGCCAGATATCAAGTGAACCCGAAGGCCTCACATCTTGCAGCTGTAAAAAGGATTTTTCGTTATTTGAAGGGTTACCCTGACACCGGTCTATGGTACCCTAGGGATAATAACTTTGACTTGATCGCATTCAGTGATTCTGATTTTGGCGGATGCAAAATCGACGGCAAATCCACAACGGCTGGATGTCAGTTTTTGGGAAATCGCCTAGTCACATGGCAGTGCAAGAAGCAGACGTGCGTCGCTACATCAACATGCGAAGCTGAATACATTGCTGCCTCAAGTTGTTGCTCCCAAGTCCTATGGATCCAACAACAAATGCGCGACTACGGTTTTGAATTCCTAACTACTCCTATTTACGTTGATAATTCTGCTGCCTTACAGATCACTAAAAATCCTGTGCAGCATTCAAAGACTAAGCACATCGAAATTAAGTATCATTTCATACGTGATTGCTTTGAGAAAAGGCTAATCGATGTTGCTTACGTCCACACCGATGACCAACGTGCCGACCTTTTTACCAAAGCATTTGACAAATCAAGATTTGATTATTTATTACTGGTAAACGGCATTAAGGTCAAGCAAGAGTAAAACCAACATCGGAAAATCATTTTTGTAAATACCTTTGTGTTTTAAATTTGTCTTAGTTTATTGATTTTAGGGGGAGTAAATCCAAAATTTGAAAATCCAAAAACATTGAAAAATTTCAAAAACACAAAAACAATAGAAAACCAAAAATGAGTTTCCTGGCGAGCAAAAGAGAAAATGATAGTACATCAGTGGTCTGTCCAAACCTCTTTAAATCTTAAATGAAAAACGATAAGCAGCTCTATATAAGATGTATCGGTAGGCTCACAATCATTTTAAAGTGTGCAGGGTGATACAAATATTAAATCGACTGAAGACCAGGTGGGAACCATTCATTGGCATATGGTCTTAGTACCGAAATTTCGTTTGAGAGATTGCCGAGGTTCTGAGATATTCGGTCTTTATGCTGCTTATCATCTGGGTATCATGGTTGTATCTTTTACCGAAAAATAACGGGGACGCAAGTCTAGATCTTCCATGATACTATACATACATGTACATACTGCATACGACCTCAATAAGTGATAAACAATCACATGTCCAAACAAAATAAGTGATAAAATATCACAAATTCTTTCCGGGAGTCAAGTTCGTCTCTCTGCTGTACGAAAGTACTGACCTGTTCACGGACTTGCTCCTGTGCCCTCATGCATCTGAAAATCAAGTTCCTCATCAATAAGTGATTCTATCACATAGGGCTTGTTTTTCAAATCAAATAAGTGAGAATCTCACATCATATACGGTCAAACAGATGATAATCGGTATACTCACCGGTAAGATGAACCCTCGTGCATACCTTGATACGGGAATGTGTCGTGATGTGGATGAACACCGGTCGGTAAGTATAAATCATACCTTAACGTATCCCCTCGCCATGATTACATCTGATAAGTTGAGCTTATGTGGACAACAATACCGATAATTGTTATAGGATGCTTATCTTAATGTTAACTAATTGAACAACAAGAGCGTTTTGGCATGACCGTACACTGATATGATTCTCTTACCCTCGAAACTCGCAAAAAGAATGTCTGTAAATATTTATTTAATGCTTTCAGTTTCTGCATCTTTGTATATATTTATTTACTGCTTTCTGCCTTTACATTTGAAATATTCAAAATACCAAAAAGATTTTAAGTGTGTTTTAATATAAACCTTTTAAAAGCCAAAAAGATTTTATTTCTATTTTATTTTCGATCGTACGATGTTGGAGCTCGAGTCTTCGTTACCTGAAACCTGAACGAAAACCAAAAATCGACTAAATCTTCATAAACGGTCGAAATTTGCAAGTTTTGAAAGTTAAAACCTAAAACTGAACAATTTGTTAAACTTTCAAACTGTCGGACGGTGTTTGTTTGAACAATGGTCACATGTGTGTCGTTTACTTATGATATTCCAAGCAGTTGTTCTCATTACGCGTTTAGATTTCTTGCATGTGCAGATTCTAAAGGCAAGGAGAACATGATCGATGACAAGCTTTGGAATGAAGACACGACGTGAAGGCACTCAAGTGATGAAGATGATCGAGTTGCCGCTGACCATCATCAACACCACAAGGATCTCAATTCATAAAGAACAAGTATTTCACGAGCATAACTCAAGGGGGAGCTTATGTTAAGGGGGAGTTTGTCAACACACTTCCTACATGAAAAGGGGAGTTTGTTGATACACTTTCTGCTTTCAGGACGTGAAGACTTTAAAGATCCTCCGACATTGAAGACTTGAAAGGACGTCAAAGACTTGAAGACACGAGGGACCTACAAGAATTAAGATCGAGACAAAGATACAGCCAAGGGGGAGTTTGTTGGTGCACTTGTGTCTGTACTTTGTCTGTATTATGTCATGATACCAAACGATGTCTTGTGATAGTCTGAGTTACGTCTTAGGTTTGTTATTATGTGCATTCGATGTAAGTTTGACCAAGTCAACCATCCTCCTGGTTTGACTTGACCAAACAGCTAGCACATTAGTTGAAAGATGTTTGGGTCGAAGGATGTGTCATCGAAGGATAGTTTAGATCCTTCGATGAGCTTGAAAGATAAACCCCCGATAGATATGGATGGACCTCGAAGGATATCACCCTTCGAGGTATATGTGATCTTTCGGTAGGTTTCAGATCGACAGATGATCTTACGATCAGTCTGTCTGATCCTTCGACCAGACGAGCTGTGTTGGGTATATATACCCATGTGTTGTGTTCACTTCGAGAGAGAGACATTTACAGAACACTCAGAGCAGAAAACACACACACACGAGAGTTAGAGAGAGTTTACAGAATACATTTGTAAACCTTGTGCTGTAACCGACCTTTCATACGTATTAATACAAGAGGTGTTAATCGTTGAGTCTTGTGTGTTTATCATTGTCGTGTTCTATCTCGGTTTGCATGCTAGCTTGGATTCCGCACTTGCTAGTGTGTTAGATATAACAAGGAATAGGTTTAAACTCAACCTCCGAGGGACCTACATTAATTAAATAAATAATAAATTCATATTAAATCTATCTTACTTTGAATTTCGAATGGAATTCTTCTATTTTTCTACAAAATATTATCCTTTAATTAAAATTGGTAATTTAAGACATTTTTAGATAAAATAAATTATTTATCACTAAACCAAATTTTTTGTATTACTATTTATTTTTATTATTAAAAAAATTATATCAATATTATTACAGACTTTATAAAATAAATTGTTAGAATTTACCAACATTTTATCACTCAAATGGTATCATCTTTTTAAGAACAATCTCCGCAATTACCCTATCCATCGCGTATCGAGTATATCTATTAGTTTTATTTAAAGATATATTTTTTATTATTATTTGGTATATAAAAATAGATTTAATAAACTCGTGTAATACACGTGGCTTTAAAAAAACGTTTTATTATTTACAATATAAAATTATATTTATTCAATCATGTCATACATGAGGTTTTTAAGGTTATATTTTTTTTATTATCTAGTATATATTATTAGATTTATTCAACATGTACAATACACATGGTTTTTTTTAAAGATATAACTTTTTTATTTTTAGTATACAAAGTTACATTTCTTTAACCTGTGTAATAAATAGAGTTTTGATAGATATATATTTTTTATTATTTGGTATATAAAATTATATTTATCAACCCATACAATACACAAAGTTCTTAATGATATAACTTTTTATTATTATTTAATATATAAAATTAAATTTATTTAACTATAATAAAAATGGATACAACACTGCTGCTAATGATGTGTGTAGGCTGCCAAAAATAATATACATAATGTTGCAGTACAAGATGGTGAATACACTTTAAAATCTAATCCAAAATAATAAAACTTTTAATTTTGAACACATATAAAGTTAGGACTTTGAAGAAACACGGAACTAATTAAGGGACTAATTAGTTTGGTTTATGTTCCTACTATAATGGTTAATCTTCTTTATGGTTTCCTGAGCACCTTAATGACTGGGTTATCTGCAAAACAGAACACCGTTACTCGTTAAGAGGGGAATGTGGGGGTTTCCCTCTTAACCGAGCTCCGGCGTGAGAATAAGCGACTGCTTTGGGAAGATAATTAAGTATTAAGTGTGAGAGTAGAGGGAATGGAATGTTTAACCTGTGAAGTGAGGTCTCTATTTATAGCCGGAGAGGTGTAAGAGGATGTGGGCTGATGGGCCTTGGGCCGGAAGGCGACAACTGGGAGGATATGCTCCTTGTCTCACTGGTGTCGACCGTTAGTGGCTTCTAGGAGCTTTCTGGAGCTGGCGCGATGTGATTGGAGCCACGTGTCGTTGTTGTCGGCCTGGACGCCCTTCTGCCATCAGCAGGTAAGTGGAGATCGTGGGGCAGTTGTCTCTGCCTTATGATTGGTGCCATGTAGGCGTCCTTTAATACTTTTTGTCTCCTGCATGTCAGATGATCGTGGAGCACGATTGAGCAGAGCCGGACGGACGTTGATTGGCTCTTTTCTTCTGCCACGTACCTTGTGTACTATTTGGATAGGCCTTGCGCCGTAGTCACGCACGATTCTTGCTGAGCACGTTACTACTCCGCGCGGGGTATGGGCTTCCAACTGTTCTTGATGAATGCTAAGTGTTAGAAATGGAGTCTCCACTTGCTCAGACCTCGCGCCGGGTCATTACATATGTTTGTAACCCGCGCGAGGTTGGCAATAAGAAATATGTTGATTAAGGAGTATGGTCCTGCGCGCGTCCTGACTGGAGGGTTGCGCGGCGTTTTTGGGACCCATGGGAGTCTAGTGCTTATGAAGGAGAATATGATCGTGCCATGATGGCTGCTGCTAAGGGAGCTTCCACTTGTCTTTATAGTTTATGGTATGTAGATAGTGGAGGCTCCAGGCATATAACAGGATGTAGACCCTTCTCAAAGACTTCTTAAACATGGAGGGGGTGATATATCTTTTGGTAACAACTCAAAAGGGAAGGTGTTGGGTTTAGGGACAGTCCAAGCAGGGAAACTCAAGTTTGAACATGTCAATCTTATTGACAATCTTAAATTTAACCTTCTTAGCACTACTAGAAAACTTGACAACTGTCACCAAAATTTTCTCCCGAAAAAATCGGTGGCAAATTTAGCCACTTATTTCCTATGGATATGTAAATTAAGCATACTCAGCATCGTTTGGTAGCAAAGCGGTGGAAAATTTTGCCACCATCTATTTTTGATGACAAATTCATGGAAAAATAAGAATAACTTATGCGTATTTTTTTAATTGCTACCGTCTTAGTGGTAACAAAATGACATTTTAAGTCCAAATTTAAGTAGACGGGTTAATATTCAGCTCATTATTTAGGGTTTTGATTGAAAACCAGGCCGGCCATTGGCAAGTGTAGTTACTAAAATTAGGTTAGAGAATTGAAAAGTGATTAAAGAAGCCTGTAATTGACAAATTGGAGTCAAAATCATCGACCCTGGAATAAACTTGTGTCCTTCGGTCTTCCTCATCCCTGTCAATTGATCGATGTTCTGTGTTCCAAGTCTCAAATGTAGGTTTGTTCTTCATGTAAGTATTCTTTATTGTTTATTTGATTTGCTATTGATATTATCTTAATCAACGTTTGATTGATAAGTTAATTACTAAATTTGGTCATGAGTTTTTATGATATACGGTTGTTTTTCGAAGAATTACATGTTTGATTATGATTTATTTAGATGAATTGTCGGTTTTTCCTTTTTGAATCTGTAGTTGGGGCGCATAACAAACACTGAGTTATAGAAGAACTTGTTTAATCAGGAAAATAAGAGCTGCATAATGAAGCTAATGTTCAAATCTAGTATTCGATCGCAAAACTGACTTGGAATTTGATGCAAATTTAGGTTTGACCTTAATGTCATTGCTCTCTTGTTGGTTTTATTTGTGTTTGTTGTTAGCTTAATCAATGTGTGAATTTGGTCATGAGTTTTTAGGTTATATGATTCTTCAAATGATTTAGGGTCCAATTCTCGTCTATAGAAATGTTTGAAAGTTTGGGTCTTTTAATCAAAACAATTCGAAAGTTAATATAAGAGAGAAAATACTATGTTACCCAAAACAAAAAAGTGACCAGACCCTTTTCATTTAGTTCACCTGTTTAGATTTGTAATTCTTACGGTTTTCATGCATTCTTTGAAGGTAACCCTTTTAAGATGGTACCTGGCCCGTTCAAGTTTTTCTGGCAATGCATGCAGCCCAACCCCGGGTACAAGTTCTTGCTTTCCAAGCTGAATTCGATTTTTTTTCCTGTAACTCAGATGTAATAATTGGCTCTCACAACAAGAAATGGTAATTGTGGTATCTGAACTATTTAACATAATGAATCTGGTCTTTTCCATCAACAACTAAAGTGTCTCTGTTTATTATTTGTCAATCCCAATATCCAGTGGCGGACAACTTTTGTTCACCGGGGTCGGTTTTTTCGATGGTCGAATGTTGCTTAACTCGACTTCCAAGTTTTTGGTTCAGTAGCTAAATGGTGTGAAAACGTGTCACAACTCGGTGGCAAACAAGGCGGAGCGTAGCAAACATGAAGCGGTGGAAAATCATTTTGACCAATTTTGTGGTTGTAAAAATAAGGTAACAAAATATAAAAATGGTGGCTATTTGGTGGCATTAGGGCAATTGACACGGGTGTTTTTCTCACCGTATTTTCGGTGACAACAAGGAAATTGCTACCATTTTGTAACAAAAAATTACATGACAAAAATGATGTTTTTTAGTAGTGTAGTGTGTCTCAAATGAGTGACAAAGTCTATGGGTCATTCTTCACTAAGGAAACTTGTAAGATTGTAGGGCCAAATATGGTGAAAAAGATTGAAGAAATCATAGCCAGGAGCAAAACACACCTTGTTGCTCATAAGAGTGGCAATGTGTATGTGGTTGATATGTTGAAAGATAATTCAATGTCTAACGTTTGTCTGTTCCCAGCTGCCTCTACCAAAAGAGACAGAACTATGGCATAGAAGACACACAAATCTCAAAACTATCACCACACTCTTAAAACAAGGTCTGGTAAGAGGCCTTCCACCAAAACTTTTCACATGTGATGAACAGTGTGTTTCCTGTCTAAAAGGTAAACAACATAAAAGTTCATTCAAATCCATTGATGAGTCCAAAACTAGTCAGTGCTTACAATTGTTACATATGGACTTGTTTGGCCCTGTTAAAATCATGAGTCTTAAAAAGAAGAGGTATTGTCTTGTCATAATTGATGATTTTTCAAGGATTACATGGACACACTTTTTGCATTCCAAAGATGAGACTGCAGGTATCTTGCAGGACTTTGTAAGAAAAGTTGAAAAGCAATTTGATCTGCCAGTAAAAATCTTTAGGAGTGACAATGGAACAGAGTTTAATAAAAAGGAGTTGGATGACTTTTATGTGTCAAAATGGATTGTAAGGCAGTACAACATCCGAAGAACACCAGAACAAAATGGGGTGGTTGAAAGAAAGAACAGGACCTTAATTGAGGCTGCTAGAACAATGCTTGCAGATTCAGTTTTACCCTTGTCTTTTTGGGCAAAGGCTGTAAACACTACTTGCTATGTGCAAAACAAAGTTTTAATCAACCCAAGACATCAAAAGACTGCTTATGACACTATGTTCCAGATTAAACCACTGATCTCTTATTTCAAAATCTTTGGCTGCCCATGTTTCATTTTAAACTTAAAAGATTCAATTTCAAAATTTGCAGCCAAAGTAGAATGTGGTTATTTTCTGGGATACTCAACTACTGCTAATGCCTACAATGTGTTAACACAAGGACTAGGTGTTTTGAAGAGACCTTAAATGTAAAGTTCAATGAACTTTCTTCTTCGAAAATCCCGACAAATCCTGCTGAATTGTTTGATTTATATAAATTTACATTTGAAAATGTGTCTGTCAAGACTAACAATGCAGGTACACCACAGTCTTCCCATCAATATTATGAATTTGACATTGTGATCCCACAATAAAAAGTCACTTCCACCACCAGAGAAACAGATGTTCAAAACAGCTGTCAAAACTCTGCCACTGTTGCATCAACAGTTGTTGATCCTCAAACCCCTGCCACCTCATCCAGTCAATCCACTGCTGACAAAAGTCCATCCTCTGTGGACAAAAGCCAACCAACTTTTACATCTATTCCTCCCATACCTCCACCGCCATTTCAAACATCTGTTGACTCTTCAAAATTGCCAACAGATGTTAGCTCAGATGATTTACATCTACAGCTTTCACCCCAAAATGCCATCATTCCATACAAGTGAGATCTAATCTACCTTAAAAGTCATCCACCAGACCAAGTCATAGGCAACATCAATGAAGGGATACTCACAAGAAGTCAATCCCAAAACATTTGTCTTTTTGCTGGTTTTCTATCACTCACACAACCTGTCAAGTACCAAGAGGCATTGAAAAACAATAGTTGGGTAAAGGACATGCAGGAAGAGCTCAATCAGTTCAAGAGGCAACAAGTATGTGTACTTGTACCATTGCCTAAGGATGTTTGTCCAATTGACACAAAATGGGTCTTCAAGAACAAAATAGATAAAAGGGGCATTGTTGTCAAGAACAAAGCTAGGCTTGTGGTTCAAGGCTTTAGAGAAGAAGAAGAAGAAGGCATTGATTATGATGAAACATTTGCTCCTGTAGCAAGATTGGAAGCCATCAGATTGTTCTTAGCCTTTGTTGTCAACCACAACATCAAGGTGTATCAGATGGATATCAAATGTGCATTCCTTTATGGTAAGATCCAGGAAGAGGTATATGTATGCCAACCACCTAGTTTTGAAGATGCCATTTATCTAGATCATGTCTATAAGCTCAATAAAGCTTTGTATGGCTTGAAACAAGCACCAAGGGCATGGTATGAAACTCTATCCACCTTTCTCTTATCCATAGGCTTTACAAGAGGTAAAATTGATAAAACACTGTTTTTAAAATGGAAAGGAAAGGACTTGATGATTGTCTAGATTTATGTGGATGACATCATTTTTGGATCCGCATGCAATTCCATGTGTGAAGTGTTTAGGGAACTCATGACAGCATAGTTTGAGATGAGTTCTATGGGTGAACGTCAATGCTTTCTTCGTCTCCAAGTTAAGCATTTGCAAAATGGTACATTCCTTCATCAAAGCAAATATGTCAAAGAACTGTTAACATAATTTGATATGAATGATTGTAAACCATATAGTACACCCATGGCAACCACAAAGCTGGTCACTTTTGATGACAAAGATGACTTGGTTGATCAAACACTTTATAGAAGCATGATTGAGTCTTTATTGTACCTAACTGCATCAAGGCCAAACATCATGTTTGCAACATGTGTCTGTGCTAGATCCCAACGATAAGCGTGTTAATGGTACTTGGTTCGGGTTTATAGGGTTAGCAGGTTTTGATGTGGTGGTTAAAAGTCATGGGTTATTGTGGGTGGTGTAATCGGCTTGGGGGAGGCGAAAGTCATGGTCTTACGCGTGGGTGAACCTTGGTTTGTAGGTGGAATGCCAGTTACCATAATGCTAAGTTTCTCGAATTCCACCTGACATGTTGCGACCGTAGTGGCCTGTCGTAGTTAAACAACACACTCGGGTGGTTTTCGTAGGTGGATGACCCATATTAGGGTTCCAAGGACCGTGTAAACTCTGACCAGGTACCTAGGAGTCAGTTATTTGACATATGCTTGTACCAACTTAAGGCTTCACACACAAAATAGAAAACTGTAAGGATTAGGTGTTAATCATATGTAATTTTATAGTTGGGGAAATAGTTATCTGCTTAGAAGATCCAATCTAGAGGGTTAGATCGGTCAAAATTTGGTTAAAATTTCTTGGGTGGTCGAGGGTTGTGTGGTGGTGGTTGGTTGCGATTATTGGGGACAATAGAGGAGATAGTGTTGTGGTGTTAGGTAACTGCTTGGGCGAGGGTGGTGAACAAGTTTTCGATGACTTCAACCTGAGTTTTTGATTATGCAACGATTTTAGTTATTTGGGCAATCTTGTTTGGTTGGAAGTTGGTCAAGTTTCTCGATCATGGCCATGAAGGTGTCTTCGAGTGTGGGTTGTTCCTTGTGTGGAGGCATGGTAGAAGAATGAAGGCCCCGGTGATAGACCCTTGAGTGCGTTAGACTCCAAGAAAAACATATGGGAAATGATAACACGAATTTAGGACATTTCATGATATTCTATTTTTCAACTCTTCAAACATATTTAAACAAATAAGAAACTTATAGAATACGAAACAAATCTTGAAAACTGGAAACATATAAAATCAAGTAATTCAGGAAATGAAATAGTGAAAATAGCTTTGAAAATCTTGGCCAATCATTTCATATTCTTGGTACCGATCGACTTGGAAGTCGGGTTTCCCTCCTGGGTTCAAAAAGCAAGTAATTTTAAGGGATGATTGTTATGCTTTTCGCATTTCTTGACTTGAAACCTTCTGCTAATTCTGGATTGATATTTAACGCTGTTTGTAAAACCTTTGGCGACAAGGCGTTCCAAATCGACATTTCCCCGGCAATTTGTCCAAATACAGGCCTGCAAAACCACATGCATTGTAGGTTATGAAAAAAATCATTTCATCACAGAAAGATATAAAATATTGGTTTATGTTAGCCGAGTTTTTTCTTTTTCTTTTTTGGATAAAGATGTCGAGTTGTTATCATCATTTTATTATTTGTTTCTTATTGATGTAATCTCTCTCTTTAAAAATATCATATTTTCACTTACTTAAGACATCAAAAATATTATTTACAAACACAGGTGTTGTAGTTATTTTAAACTCTTTTGATACGGGAAAGAAGAAATTTACTCACTCCGAAGAAGTTACAACTGAGAAAAGGTCCAGTCCACAATCATCTGCAATCCCGGCAATAGCGAAGAACTGAGGAACAATGAAAAGTTCACCTTCTTCGACTCGAGTGTCCAAATCGGCCTTTCCTGTACTACCCACGATCCGGATAAGACCACTTCCTTTGGTTACATAAGACAGAATAATCGAACCATCTGCTAAATAACTTGGCGCCAACATAGCATTACCCTCCAACCTCACAAACCTTGCACTTAAACCAATTTTACCAAGAATCGGAATCTTATATTCGGTTAAGGAGTTAACCATTCCACCCTCCTTCACAACAACATCCGCGGTTGGTGTATCAATGGCTGCATAAATAGTCTCGGTAACTTGCTTGTTTGGTTCAGGGAGCTTCATTCCTTTATCGATTTGAGTGATCAGGGTTTCAGGTTGGTTATGTGCAAGAGTTGATGCTTCATTTTCACTGAGATTGAAGGTTCTAGCCACAAAATCAGACTGGAAACCTGCTAGGGTTCCTAAGGTACCAGCCACTAAAAAGTACGTGAAATGTCCAGGCTCTAGGGCTTTGGTGGATTCACCCAAGAATATGATGGCAACATCAGTGTCTCCACCGTTGAACCACCATGATATCACCCCCATTGACACCGGAATCGCGTCTCCTTTCTTGATCTCAACTATCTTTTCTTCAGAACTGTTTGGTGATACAAATCCAACGATGCAACTACCTATAGATGCATCCGTTTCACTTAATTAATACAACCCAAAATCTCACAAACACTTTTTATATTTATTCTTCACAATATATGTTTTTATAATAATCAACTTATTTATCGAAGTTTAATAACTTATTATAATAAACAAATAATTTGTTTTGTTAGTTAAATAATTTATGTAAAACTTAACTGACGTGATAGAGAAATATTAATAGTGTAAAAGATTATGTGAAATAGTGTTAAAACAATTAAAACATTACATCATCATCAACTCACTGAATTCCGCCGCAAACACGACACACAAATTAAAACTTTACATATTTTTATGATTTGATCCAATTACTATATGTCTCATGCTCGGTGGTTCCGGCCATCCCTTTTCCACGTAATTCCCTAACATTAGAGGTTTTGTACATTAAACCCTCATCTTTTGATAAGTTACATATTAACCCTTAACTTTGAGTAATTAACAATTTTGACCCTCAATTTTTTTTTCTACTTAATAATTTCACACTTCATCTTCTCCAACATTTTAGTTGATTTGTTTGAATTACTTTTACAACTTTACACCGCAACGTGCGAGACACTATACTCTTCTTTATCTATATGCCTAACCACGTTAATGCCATAACGTAACGTGTGTGACAATGTAAAAAACAAGTCATGTCACGCGTGGTCATCACATGTTAATGTCATCATCGTAACACGTGTAACGAGGTCGAAAACATGACTTTGCCACCGCAAGTATGGTAATTAAAAACTAAATACAAGTATGGTAACGCAATTAAAAATGGAAACAATAAGTTATAATAAAAAAAAAACTCAACCCGGTCTCGCCCACTTTCTCCAGACCCTCCCTTGCACAATGACACCCCTTCGGATATTCCCCTCAAAGCCTGTTTTTCCAAAGGTCCTTTGGACGTCATCTCACACGAGCCCTCTCAAACGGTCAGAGATGGTCTAAAGGGATGTTAATGGGACATGTATGACTAATCTCATACCAATACCGGTTGTAAAATCTTGTTCCATACTCGTAGGTGTCGAGTATATCCGTTAGTTTTTAAAAAAATACTCATTGGGATTTTCATGTATAGATATTTTTTACTTTCTTTTATAATTTTATGTTCTAAAATCACTACAATATATTAAAATATGATAAGTAACATATATATCATCATCACCGTACTAAATATGAAGTATTAAAAAATGTAAACATATAAAAATATTAATCTTCGAAAAAAATTGTCTTTCATAGCATAAAACTTAAAAGTTTTTTTAGTGTATAATTCTAGTATATGTTTCGGGTAAACGGTTATATAATTTTGGGTAATCGGGTCGGGTATCACCTAATTACATACTCGTCTCATTTCCGCGATTTTTTTCAATCCCATACCTAAAATATACACTAAATTTTTCAAGGGGTGCGATCGGGATTTTTGCCTAAAATATACACTAATTTTTTTTTCAAGGGGTGCGGCCGCCCACCTTGGCAAAAGGGTGGGTCCGCCCCTGCTCATATCCATCAGGTATTGGGTATGCCGTCCCAAATGCTTCGGGTTTTGGTTATACCTATCGGGCTCGAGTTTTTTTGCCATTCCCATCGAGTATATAATTTGTTGTTTTTACCAAATTTAATTAAGGATGAGTTTGTGACTTTCATTAGTGCAAAGATGTACCTTGAGTTACATAGCCAATTTTGGAGGAATCAGCATAGTGAGGTAGAGCAAAGCCACGGGGACGGAGGAGAAGTTTGCCTGCACCAAGCTTAAATTGACTTAACAATGGTGTTGTTGAGTTAGACCATACATAGTAACCACCCCCAGTTCCCTCGGATGCCGTCTGGTCAACTTTTCCAGCCATTAGTTGCATAACCATTGAATTACTTCAAATATGAAGTTTGATTTTGTGTGTGAGAAAGAGAGAAAGAGAGATTGGTTTTATAAATCTCAAAATACACAAGGGAGTTCTATTTATAGAAACGAGTATATCCGAGTCAACTCAGATGGGATATCATACATTTTGAAAAGTGGGAGAGATTAATA
This sequence comes from Helianthus tuberosus, assembly GCA_030545235.1. Taxonomy (NCBI): domain Eukaryota; kingdom Viridiplantae; phylum Streptophyta; class Magnoliopsida; order Asterales; family Asteraceae; genus Helianthus; species Helianthus tuberosus. The sequence continues at coordinate 71,315,481 of CM060411.1, forward strand.
TATGACTAGTGATATTTCTCTGCGCTTTGCGGCGGGAATTTGGTTGGTATCAGTTTGGATCATTACGATACCGATACTCGCTATTGTAATTAAAAGAGAAAACATTACATCGATCAGAAACAATTAAAAAGAATATCGATACAGATACTGATGTTCAGTTGCATCAGTTCGATTCGGTTCGATTCGATTCGATTCGTTTGTGTTCTATAAATTGACACCTAACGCTTTCAATACCCATATTTATTTTATTATGTTCTCTTTCAATAAACTGACACTATATCACTATATCACGGTATTTGTATTTATTTTTATGCTTTGCGGATTCATTTTTTTTTTCATTTTATCCACTCTGTCTACAATGGTACAACTACCGTGACTCTCAACCGATTGATAGTGTTTGAACAACATCGGTGTTGGTACCGGTGTTCGTTTTTATCATTTTTTATCGATGTAAAAGATATGTTAATTTCTATACCGAATGCGTATATCATACTGGTACCGTAATAAACCGAATCGATATATGTCCAATAAAAATCAATTAACTAGTAAAACAATCAAATTTATAAACAATATTTTAAGAATCTTTTAATATTGTTCATAAAGACTTGCTTTTAATATGTCTTAATAATAAAACAATCAAATTTATAAACAATATTTTAAAAATCTTTTATTACTGTTCATGAAGACTTCTTTTTAATAAGGTTAAAATGTAAAAGATAAAAAACTTATAGTTTGAAAGTGAAAAATAAAGTTTTTTTGCAAGTCATTACTAAAAATCAAATTGAATAATAAAAGTTAAAAACAAATACTTAAATATTATCAATTACTATTCATCACTAAAAAAATCAAATTAAATAATAATAAATAAAATATTATTGAAAAATAAAAAAAATATGTAAAAATTATTCATCACAACTTTGAATTCATATATAATAATTATAGTGAGATTCCCTTGCGCTTCGCGACCGGAATTTAGCCAGTATCCATTTTCTTCGTCATGGTGCTGGCGCTCGCTATAGTTATCGAAAGAGAAAACATTACATCGATTGAAAATAATAAAAATGAATATCAATACCAGTACCGATGTTGTTTAGTTGATATCTGGTCGGTTCGTTTGCATTCTATGCTTATTTTATTTGATTGTGATTATTTTTTTTCGAAAACAGATACCGTACCGCTATAGTACCAAAGCGTATCGAAACAGACTGAACAACATTAGTATCGGTACCAGTGTTTATTATTTTATTTTATTTTATTTTTTTGCTTTCGATAAATCCATACCGTATCGCTATAAACACCGTACCGAACTAAACCAAACAACCTCGATACCGGTTCACATTATTTTTATGGTTTCCAGTTTGATAACGAATACTTTAATCGTATGTTAAAAGTTATATGAGGAAAAAAATATGTTTAAAATCAATTATTAATGTAATAAAACAATGAAATAATGGAAACTTAGAAAAAAATATTTAAAAACGAAAGTTAAACTACTGTTAATAACAACTTTGTATTAATATAGATAATAGATAATAGTGGAGAAATTGGTATTGATATGCATGGATATTTATAGAAACGAGTATATCCGAGTCAACTCAGATGGGATATTTACAACTACTACATTTACAAGTTGCCTTACGTCAGCCGGTAACAGTGCATACATTCAATTGGGCAAAAAGGGCGGCGGGATAATAGTGCCAGGCAGCTGCCTGGCACTCCCCTATTGGCCCAACAAATTTACGATTTTATCCTCTTTTAAAATTACGATTTTGCCATCAGTTAAAAATTTATGTTTTCACCCCGCTTAAAAATAAATTTGCGCTTTTGCTCCCAGCTAAATGTTTCAATTTTACCCCCGGTTAAAAATGACGATTTTACCCTGTTTCAATTTACAGTTTTGCCATTATTTTTTTTCACTTAAAAATACGATTTTTCCATCAGTTCAAAATTATGTTTCTACCCCCACTTAAAAATAAATTTACGCTTTTACTCTAGGTAAAAAAATCCAATTTTGCCTTTGGTTCAAAATTACGATTTTGCCCCGTATAAATTTATAGTTTTGCCATTAGTTTTTTTTTTCTCACAGCCAAGTTACGATTTTACCCTCAGGTTAAAGTTACATTTTCCCCATCGTTTTTGTTTGTTTTCCTGGTGACATTACAAGTTTGCCCTCAGTGTAAAATTACAGTCGTGTCGGCAACTTCCTTGCACTCCCCCGTTGGTCCATTTAGTTTACAATTTATCCCCGAATTAAATTTATGATTTTTCCCTCAGTTAAAAATTACGTTTTCCCCATCGTTTTATTTTTTTTACCAAAACTATAAAGGTTTTTTGTTTTAATTGTTTTACTCGATTTAATTTTTTTTCGTGTCAAGGAGTTGCCTAACACTAGCTCATTAATCCTGAAAAATTACTGTTTTACCCCCAGCCCAAAATTACGGTCTTATCATCGTTTTTGTTTTTCTTTCCTAGAAAAATTATAGTAGTCTTTTTTTAATTGGTTTAGAATTATTCGGCCATCGCCCCGCAACACGTGCGGGGCATCTACTAGCTACATATACATTTACCAAATGGGGGAATAGTGCCAGGCAGCTGCCTAGCACTCCCCCATTGGACCAACAAGTATATTGTTTTATATTCGATTTAAAATTACGTTTTTGCCTCGGTTTAAAATTACGATTTTTCCCCAGCTCAAACTAAAATTACGCTTTTGTCTCCATCTCAAAATTACGATTTTGACCTCAAGTTAAAATTACGATTTCCCCTGGCACTACCCCATTGAACCAACCAGTTTATTATTTTATATCCATTTTAAAATGACGGTTTTGCCCCCAGCTCAAAAAAAAACTACGCTTTTGTAAAATTTCGATTTCTCCCTCGATTCAAAATAAAATTTTGCTTTTTGCCCCCAGCTAAAAATTACGATTTTGCCCTCTGTTAAAAAATGTGATTTTCCCCGATTAAAAAATTATGATTTCGCACTCAGTTCAAAATTACGTTTTTTCTCCCCTTCAAAATAAAATTATGATTTTGCCCCAAACTCAAAATTACGATTTTGCCCTCGGTTCAAAATAAAATTGTGGTTTTGCCTCCAGCCTAAAATTACGATTGTGCCTGTAGTTCTAATTTATATTACGTTGTTACCCTAGGTGCAAAATTACGAATTTGCCCCTGTTAAAATTTAAAACTTTGCCCCCGGTTCAAATTTACAGTACTGTCATCACTTTAGCTTTTGGCAAATTACGATTTTGCCCCAGTCAAAAAGTACAACTTTCCCTCAGTTAAAAATTACAATGTTGCCATTGTTTTAGTTTTTTTTATCAAAACTATAAAAGTGTTTTCTTTTAATTGGTTGACTCGATTTAATTGTTTTTCGTGTCAATGAGCTGCTGCCTAACACTCGCTCATTATTCGGCCATCGCCCCGCAACGCGGACGAGGCATCTAACTAGTATCATACATTTTGAAAAGTGGGAGAGATTAATATATGATAGTGGAGAAATTGGTATTGATATGCATGGATATAATATAATAGTGTGCAACTGGAAAAGCAAAATTTGTTATATAACTGTAGTCTAAAAAAAGTTACAGTAGAAACTTTATAAAATAATACCCTTGGAACCACCAAAATTTATTAATTAAAAGAGTTATTAATTAATCAATAAATTAATAATTATTAATTTATATATTAATTAATATTTTATTAATTTATAGTAGAATACTTAGTTTACAAACACCTTTCAAGCTTCCACTTAATTATTGTATACAATGCATGTATATCAAATGAACTGCCCAATTTGAAAGAAACCTTCAATCTCCCACCTTATTATGCTTCTTGTGTTCAATGAATCACTTTATGGACATTAAAAATATTTTCTATATAAATACAAGATCAAAATAGGTTAACACAAACAAATCATACACACAACATGGCTTCCCATCTTAAAGGTGTGAAAAAAACAACAATGACAGACGAGATTCGAAGAGCATTATGCAAGCACAACAAGGATAATCCAAGTCTCACTCAAAAGCAATTGCAAGAATGGGTTCATAGTAACCAGTGTTGTAAAAGTCGGATTACTCGGCCGAGTATTCGGCGAGTACTCGGTCCTCGGACCCCCTCCGAGGCGACTTCCTCCTAGGCGGTCTCAATTAGTCGGCCTCGGGATTACTCGGGAGTACTAGGTGCCTAGTCGGCCTAGTCGGCGCCTAGTCGGACGTAGTCGGCCTAGTCGGTCTAGGCGGTCAACGTGGTTTGTTGACTTTTAATTGGTCAAAATCGGCCTACTCGGCCTTGTACTCGGACTACTCGGCCTTGTACTCAGACTAGTCAGACTTATATTCAGAATATTTGAAATTTAAACATGTTTCATTTTAAATTATACTCAGTTGACATGAATTATGCTTATTTTAACACATAAATAATATATAAAAATTAATTTTCTTTATATTTACCATGTCCGCGTACTCCCCGAGTACTCTCCGAGTACTCCGATTACTCCCAACTCCCCAGTCGGCCGACTAGGGACCGCCTAGCGACTTTTACAACACTGATAGTAACTATGGTTTGCAGGTGAGTCAAGCGACAATATCGAATACAGTTAAGCGGTCTTTAGAGTATCTCTCACTTGCTCCCGAAAGAGGCGATGTTAAGCGACACAAACCGGCAAAATTTCCTGACCTAGAAAAATCTCTCTATGAATGGATTCTTCAATATCAAGAACATGTGAATATGACAGGTGAACTAATCATCGAGAAGGCGAAAAAGTTCATAAAAGATATGTATCCAGTGGATACTCCAGACTTTACTTTTTCTATTGGTTGGGTTGGAAAGTTCAAAGCAAGATATGGAATTAAAAATTTCCGGCGTTTTGTAGAGAGTGGATCTGTTGAAATGGAGGGCATGGAGGACAAATTAAAATCCATAAGAGACAAAGTTGATCAGTTTGAAATGAAAGACATCTTTAATATGGATGAAACATGTTTGTTTTTTTTATTATTTTATTTTATATTTTGTACTTTAGTGATGTAATTATTTACATGTTTTGATCTTAAACAGGTTTGATTTTTAGACTTCAACCGGATCATTCCCTTGCAACAATGCAGCTTGAAGGGAAAAAACAAGACAAGGAAAGACTAACTGTTGCTATTTGCTGTAATGAGGACGGTTCGGAAAAACTTCCTTTATGGATTATTGGGAAATATGCTAAAGCAAGGTGCTTCAAGAATGTAAACTTGAACAGTCTGAACTGTGAGTACCGTGCTAACAAACGAGCTTGGATGACTGGTGTGTTATTTGAAGAATATATTCGCCAACTTGATAAAAAAATGGTTGGAAGAAAAATTCTCTTGATTGTGGATAATTGCCCTGCTCATCCAAAAATTATTGAAGGATTACGAGCTTGGATGACTGGTGTGTAGTTGCACAGTTGTTGACTGATGAAGAAATTATTGAAAGCGTTATTGGAATTAATAAAGATGATATCGATGAAGAAGATGATGAAAGTTCTACAATGGAGCCCGATTCGCGAAACGAAGCTATTAAAGCGGCAATCACATTGAACAATTTCTTGTTGAGCTATGAGAAAACAACACCAGAAGTTCTTACCATGCTAAGGAAAATTAGAGACGAGATTCAATGGGAAATTGATTTCAACAAAAAACAAAAGACAATTGAGTCATTTTTCAAGAAACCTTCATAAATCATTCATGTAATATGCTATATATAAGGAATTATTAATTTATATTTTATATGGGGTCTAAAGAAATTATCAAAAATGTATTATCTTATAATTTTAGCGAATTATTAATTTAGCACCCTATCCCCGAGTCGGGACCGGCAAAAAATATTATCTTAGAGAGTTTATTAAATAATCGAGTATTAATTTATCGAGTTTCTACTGTATGACTTTTGGCCCATTGAAGATATAAATGGTTATCAACTTTTATTGTTTTGAAAATTGCTTATTTATTGCGTGTTTTTAATAAATAGTGTGTTGACTATAGTTTTTAATAATATAAACCAAGAAAACGAAAGAAACACAATTTGGTAAACGATACTAAAGTGAGTTCCATCATTCGGGCTTGATAAGTCGTGGATGTGTCGCTTCCTTCATCGCCTTAATTCCGAAAATTAAGGACCCGGCCAGTTTGGGCGAGTATCGTCCTATTAGCTTGGTTGGGGCTATTAATAAGGTTATTTCTAAGATTTTGGCTAACAGAATGAAACAAGTCCTGGGGAGCGTCGTTTCAGACTCTCAATCAGTTTTTTTGAAAGATAAGTTTATCCTGGATGGGCCTCTTGTGGTTAACGAGGTCTACAGGTGGTTAAAGAAAAGTAACAAGGAAGCTTTCATGCTTAAAATTGATTTCGAAAATGCTTATGACAACGTGAATTGTAACTTTGTGATCGGGGTTTTGGATCAGTTGGGTTTTCCGCAACGGTGGTGTGATTAGACTTGTGGTATTTTTTCTTCGGCTAGGGCTGCGGTGCTAGTCAATGGTTCTCCGACATTTGATTTTCCTTGCTTTAAAGGGATGAGACAAGGGGATCCGTTGTCCCCTTTTCTTTTTCTTTTAGTTATGGAGGCTCTTTCTCGGTTAATTGACAAATCGGTGGGGAAAGGTGTTATAAAGGGTATTCATTTGCCTAACGATGGCCCTTGTGTTTCTCATCCTTTTTACGCCGACGATGCGATTATTATGGGGGAATGGTCCATCGAAAACGTGAAAAATGTGATTCGGGTGCTGAGATGCTTCCATATCTGCTCGGGTTTGAAGATGAACGTCAATAAGTTGAATATTTATGGTATAGGGGTCGATCGTCAACAAGTGGAGTCTGTGGCCGATTCGATTGGGTGTAAAGCGGCTGAGTTTCCTTTCAAATATTTTGGGATCACGGTAGGGGCGAACATGAATAGGATTTGTAATTGGAGACCGGTGTATGATGTTTTCGAATCTAGGTTGACCTTATGGAAGGCTTCGGTTTTGTCTTTAGGTGGTTGAGTGACTTTGATTAAAGCGGTTTTGGAAAGTCTTCCTAATTATTTCTTTTCTCTATATAAGGCTCTGGTGCAGGTCATTAACGATCTCGAAAAGTTAATTAGAATTTTTTTATGGGGAGGTTCGAACGAAGGTCCCAAGTTGCATTGGGTCTCTTGGGTTAGGGTTGCATCGCCGATTTAGGCTGGTGGGCTTGGTCTTTGCAGCCTTGGTCTCATAAACAAAGCTCTTCTTACCAAGTGGGGTTGGAGATTTAAGAACGAAAGCAATTGCTTTTGGGTTAAAGTCATCAACGCAATACATCGGCATACGTTGAGCTGGAACTTCTTGCCAATTCGATCTTCTTTGAACGGGGTTTGGAGCAATATTTGCAAGGTTTGCTCTAATCAGTTAGGCAATAATCTTTCTTTGTCCAACTTAATGAGAGGAGAGGTGGGTAATGGGCGGGACATTCTGTTTTGGTTGGATCCATGGTTGACACCGAAACCTTTGAATGAGGAATTGCCGAATTTGTTTTGGTTGGAAAAAAAACAAAAAAATGCAAGGTTATGGATCGGATCATTAGGCCGATGTCTAATCCGAGCGGCAGATGGGAATGGAGTTCATGTCCCGAGTCTAATGAGGAGCTGGCCGAATGGTGCCAACTGAGTAGTATGCTTCGTTCTGTGCTCCTTTCTGACCGCAATGATGGATGGAGTTGGCTGGAAATCGGGTCGACCGGTTTCTCGGTTGTAGGTCCACCCGGAGGATCGAGTCAACCTCTATTCCCTGTTTTCCGACGAACCCAAGAGTGCGGAATCCAAACGGGTAAGTTAAACCAAGTTACAAACACAAACACAAACACAAAGATTAACCGATTAACACTCCAATGTATTAATCTAGAAAACGGTTACAAAGCAATGTTTACAAGATGCTCTTATAAAATCTCAGTGTGTGTGTGTTTACAGTGTGTTCTCTCTCAAATCTATTCAGAATTGCACACTGTGTTTGCCTTCTGTTGCTGTATATATACTGAAGCATCGACGAAGTCCCATGCAACGGCGAACTTAGAGTTCGCCATTCACCAATCATGACGAACTCTAAGACTTCGTCACACAGGGTCTTCGTCACATGTGTTTTCGTCGTTCAAAGGGACTTCGTCACATGTGATTTCGTCACATGTGTTGGGCTTGGACTTGTCATGTTGGGCTTCGTCACAGATGGGCTTCTGCAATGGGTTACAACAACCAGACAAGACATAAACATAATCTAACATGTATACCGCACACACGCAGTTACATGTACATCATATAATACAAAGTAAATAGCATACTGAGTCAAGACATGAGGATATCTTGACTACGGCCTTCACTTCGTAGCCGAGACTAACCGAGCCGAGCCGTATCCACACAATATGTATCAACAAACTCCCCCTTGGATGTTGCTCGTGAGGTTCATAATCTCGTTCTCCATCTCTTAATGGTTCTTTTTCTCGGAAAGGATCTTCAAAGTCTTCACGTGTCACACATAGAAAGTGTATCAACAAACTTCCCTTTTCAACAAACAGGAAGTGCATTAACAAACTCCCCCTTAAGTTATGCTCGTGAATCTTTTGATCTTCAATACTTGAGATCCTTGTGGTGTTGATGATTGGCCAGCGGCAACTCGATCATCTTTATCATTTGAGTGCCTTCACGTCGTGTCTTCATTCCGAAGCATATCATCGAACATGTTCTTTTAGCCTTCAGTATCTGCACATGCAAGAAAGCTAAACGCGTAATGAGAACAAACGCTTGGAATATAGTTAACGTTAAACAAATGACACACATGTGACCATATTTCTATCAACTACCGTCCGACAATTTGTTTGAAAAGTTAACAGATTTTTCAATTTTGATTATTAACTTTCAAAACTTGCAAACTCTGACCGTTTATGAAGATTCAGTCGTTTTGGTTTTCATCAGATTTCAGGCAACGAAGACTTGAGTTCCAACATCGGTTAATCAAAACTAAAGCAGAAATAAAATCTTTTTGACTTTTATAAAGTTTATATTAAAACACACCTAAAATCTTTTTGGCATTTTGAATATTTCAAACTTAAAGACTGAAAGCAGTAAATAAATATATACAGAGTTGCAGAAACTAAGAAAATTAAATATATACAAACATTCTTTTTGCGAGTTTCGAGGGTAGGAGAATCATATCAGTGTACGGTCATGCCAAAACACTCGTGTTGTTCTTTTTGTTAACATTTAGATAAACATCCTATAACGATTATCGGTATTGTTATCCACATAAGCTCAACTTATCATATGTAATCATGGCGAGGGGATACGTTAAGGTATGATTTATACTTACCGACCGGTGTTCATCCACACACGACACATTCCCTTATCAAGGTATGCACGATGGTTCATCTTACTGGTGAGTATACCATTTATCATCTGTTTTGACGTATATAAAAATGTGAGAAACTCACTTATTTTGATTCGAAAACAAGCCCTATGTGATAGAATCACTTATTGATGAGGAACTTGATTTTCAGATGCATGAGGGCACAGGAGCAAGTCCGTGAACAGGTCAGTACAAACGTACAGCAAAGAGACGAACTTGACTCTCGGATAAATGTGATATATTATCACTTATTTTTGTGGACATGTGATTGTTGATCACTTATTGAGGTCGTATGCAGTATGTACACGTATGTATGGTATCATGGAAGATCTAGACTTCGTCTCCGTTTGTTTCGGTAAAAGAAACAACCATGATACCCAGATGATAAACGGCATAAAGACCACATATCTGAGAACCTCGGCAATCTCTCAAACGAAATTTCGGTACTAAGACCATATGCCAATGTGCGGTTCCCACCTGATCTTCAGTCGATTTAAGTTTATTTCACCCTGCACACTTAAAAATGATTGTGAGCCTACCGATACATCTTATATAGAGCTGCTTATCGCATTTTTCATTTTGCATTTTGCATTTTAAGCTCAAAGAGGTTTGGACAGACCACTGATGTACTATCATTTTCTCTTTTACTCGCCAGGAAACTCATTTTTTGTTTTTCTATTGTTTTTGCGTTTTTGACATTTTTCGATGTTTTGAATTTTCAATTTTTTGGAATTACACCCCCTAAAATCAACAAACTTACAATAATTTTAAAAACACAAAGATATTTACAAAAACGATTTTCCGATGCGGATTACTCTTGCTTGACCTTAATGCCGTTTACCAATAATAAAAAGTCAAATCTTGATTTATCAAATGCTTTGGTAAAAAGGTCGGCACGTTGGTCATCGGTATGGACCTTAACAACGTCGATAAGCCTTTTATCAAAGCAATCACGTATGAAGTGATACTTAATTTCGATGTGTTTGGTCTTTGAATGCTGCACAAGATTTCTAGTGATAGATAAGGCAGCAGAATTATCGACTAAAATAGGAGTAGTTAGGAATTCAAAACCGTAATCATGCACTTGCTGTTGAATCCACAGGACTTGGGAGCAACAACTTGAGGCAGCAATGTATTCAGCTTCACAAGTTGATGTAGCGACACAAGTCTGCTTCTTGCACTGCCATGTTACGAGGCGATTTCCTAAAAGCTGGCATCCAGCCGTTGTGGATTTGTCGTCGATTTTGCATCCGCCAAAATCAGAATCACTAAAAGTGACTAAGTCAAAGTTATCATCCTTAGGGTACCATAGACCGGTGTCTGGGCAACCCTTCAAATAACGAAAAATCCTGTTTACAACTGCAAGATGTGAGGCCTTCGGGTTCACTTGATATCTGGCAAGCAGGCATGTTGGATACATTATATCTGGTCTTGATGCCGTGAGCTACATAAGGGATCCAATAATCGCGCGGTAGTATGAAGAGCTAACGAGTTCACCCTTCAAGTCTGGATTGATTCCGTGATTTTGCTGCAGTGGGGTACCAATGGGCGATGTGTCGGACATCTGGAATCGGTTCAAAATGTCTTGAACATACTTAGTCTGATGGATGAAAATCCCAGACTTCGTTTGTTGCACTTGCAAGCCCAAAAAGAAAGTCATCTCCCCCATAGCGCTAATCTCGAATTTATCCTGCATTACACGCTCGAAATCCCTACACATAACATTGTTAGTAGAACCAAATATAATATCATCCACATATACCTGTACCAGTAGAAGATCTCCATCTTGTTCTTTTATGAAGCGAGTGCAATCGACAAGACCTCTGCGAAATCCATTCTCCAGCAGATAATTAGATAAGGTTGCATACCAAGCTCGTGGTGCTTGATGTAGACCATAGAGAGCTTTGTTCAGCAACCAAACCCGATCGGGATGGATAGGATATTCAAAACCTGGAGGTTATTCGATATACACCTCTTCTTCGACTAGACCATGTAAGAATGCACTTTTGACGTCCATCTGGTAAACCTTGAATCCTTTGAATGAGGCATAAGCCAGAAAGATCCGAATTGCTTCCAGACGTGCAACAGGTGCATACACTTCGTTGTAGTCTATACCTTCAATTTGAGAAAAACCTTGAACGACCAATCTTGCTTTGTTTCGAATAACGATTCCACGGTCGTCCTTTTTGCATTTATACACCCAACGGGTACCAATCTTCTTATAATCATCAGGTTTATCAACGTGCTTCCAGACACCAAGTTTCTGGAATTGTTGCAGTTCTTCCTGCATTGCTTCAACCCAAGAGTTATCTTTCAAAGCGTTTTTCCAAGTTCTTGGCTCTTCCAGTGAGACATAACACGCGAAAGACCAATCGTTTTGTTGACCAGATTCTCGAATCGCCGCATACAAGCCTGCGTTGTTGTTGTTTCGCAACATGTTTCTTGTTTGTATGCCACTTTGTACATTCCCGATGATGTTTTGCTGAGGATGGGTATTGTGAATCCTTGTTTTTGGATTATTTTGAACTGGAATATTTGTACCCAGATTGTTGAGATTGAGATCAACAACCAATTCAATACTCGGAACTGGCGAAGAGGATGATGCAGTAGCTTCAGCTGTTTTGGGGTTATTAACTGGAGTTGTGGCTTCCGATTTACCTTGTACAGCTGTTGTTAGAGCTTCTTGATCTGCATCTAGAAATTCTTCATCCTCTGAAGATTCGTTCAGTTCGGTTGCATCATGAAAATCCTCATTGTCGAGAGCATTATTGTTCACAGAAGATGATTCTTGATTGTTGACAATAGTTGGACGAACCAACGGTGATTCTGTTGCGTTGTCACTCTCGAAAAACATCCTTGCCGCAACATTTTCTTCGACTTCTTGAATATTGATCGAATTGAAAAAGTCATCGTACTCAAACATCCATTGTTGACCTGGATTTTTGATTGGCAAAGTGTGCCTTTGTACTCTGACTTCAGACCATTGCTCAACCCTTTTAGTCTCTAGATTCCAGACTCTTAAGTTCGGGGTGGCATAACCAAGAAAGTGACCTTCAATAGCTTTTTCCCCAAACTTTCCATTAGGATCGATCATTGTGCAAGGAGCTCCAAACGGTTGAAGATATGACAAATCTGGTTTCCGTTTGTGAAGAAGCTCAAAGCAGGTCTTGTTTTGTCTTTTGACTGTAAGGACTCGATTCATCGTGTAACATGCGGAGGCCACAGCTTCACTCCAGAATGGAATGGGCAACTGCGACTCTACCAACATAGTCCTAGCAGTCTCGATCAATGTACGGTTCTTACGTTCAGCGACGCCGTTCTGTTGAGGAGTATAAGCCGCACTAAATTCGTGAAGAATACCTTTTGATGCGCAAAAATCCGCCATGGCATGATTTTTAAATTTTGTACCATTGTCGCTGCGTATCTGTCTAACCTTCAACTTATACAAATTCTCAATCTGAATGATCAAGTTTTTTTATAATACCGAAAGTTGCACTCTTGTGAGCCATAAACGCCACCCAAGAAAATCTTGAATAATCATCAGTTATCATGAGGCAGTATTGATCATTCCTGATGCTTTTGTGCTTGACAGGACCGAACAAATCCATGTGCAAACGTTCAAGAGGAACTGCCACCGTGTTGATCTTCTTTGTCGGATGTCGCTTCTTAGTTTGTTTTCCTTTTTGGCATGAAACACAGAAGTCTTGAAGATGGAAATTTTGAAGAAGAACACCATTCACTAATTCATTCGACACCAAATGATTCATTTTTCATAAGTGAATGTGACCCATACGTCTGTGCCAAGAGATAGAGTCTTTTTCAGTGGCTTTTGTAATGAAACAAGTTGCTTGTGCAGTCGTTGTTATTGCTTGGCTCCTATCAAGGACAAACAAATCGTTTATCCTTGGAGCTGATAAGAGAATCCATTCTTTTGGGATCTTGAAGCCGGGTTTCAGCACATAACATCCATTTGCATCAAAGTGTACTGAAAACTGCTTATCACAGATTTGTGAAACGCTGAGAAGATTGTGATCAAGTTGTTGCACAAAGTTGATCTTGTCAAAACTTACAACCCCGTTGGATACCATTCCTTCTCCTGTTATATAACCGCCTTTATCTCCAGCAAAAGCAACATAACCTCCTCTAATAGATTTAACGTCGTAGAGAAGCTTCATGTCGCCGGTCATGTGCCTGGATGCCCCACTATCAACAATCCAATGACTGCTGAAAGTTCCTCCTGGAACACCCTGCACATGTACTCACATGATTAGTTGGAGATGGGGACCCAAGCCTTTGTGGTCTTGGGTCTTCCATTTTCATCAACGTAAGTTAATTGAACTTCTCGATGTTGTGGAAATTGTGATGTTCCCCCTGATTCAGTAACCATTTTTGGTTTCCAGGTCTGTTTTGTTTTACCAGTTTTATGCTTTAAAATCTTAACTTCATGATTGTCTGAAGTTTTTGAATTGTCTGGTTTGACAGAAACAGATGTTTTGTTAACCACATCGGTTTTAATCGCCTTTTCAATTTTCTTGACCTGTTGGCGTTTCTGCTTTTTTCCCTTTCTTTTACAAGACGGGGATCTGGTTTTGATGAAACAGATTGCTTTCGGTCATTTCGGTCACGGGGATCATCAACTTTGGCTTTTTGTTTATGAAGGTGTGGACAATTTCGAATAATATGTCCAAATGTGCCACATGAAAAACATGATCTTCGTTCTACAAACCCCAAAGTATCATGTGATTGTCTTGATGATGATGAACTTTGTGATCCCGAGGTACTTGGTGTTGAACTGTTTTGTTCATTTCTTTTCAAAATTTTCGCTTGATTAACAAAATCTAGGTTAGATTTGTTTTCAAATGTGTCAATTTTATCCGTTCCCTTTGATTTCACAAAGTTCACCTTCTTGTCCTTTTTCTGAGTCTGTTTCTTTTGACCTTGAATCAGTGATTTACCTTTTGGTTTGGTGCGATTTTGCTAAACTTTCTCAGTTGGTAATCTTTGATTGCCATGTTGTTTTCGAACTTCAGCCTTTGGGATTGGCGGACATTGTGTTACCACAACATGTGTACCCGACTTTCCCAAAAACTTACTTGTTGAATCCTCAAAAAATTTACTGATTAAAGGTTGATTAACGTTTTTAATCGGAAAATCTTTGTCAGAATAAATTCTATCATCACCAACAAGAGTGTACAGCAAATTCACACACTCAGACTCTTGTGAGGAAGTGGACGTGGACTCGGTCAGAACAGTCGTAGCAGGTTTTGCGGGAGGATCACATAGAATATGATTCTCGAGAGGTATATCCTCTTCTTTAATTACCGCATCTGACTGTGCTGAGTCAGTATCATTAGATTCATCATCTAAAGAATCAGCATCCTCAATAATGACCTGAGCATCCTGATTCTGTTCAGCAGTTACAAATGTATCTGCTGACACATCCAAATCTGATGATACTTCCAGTTTGTATCCAAGTCCCGTTGTAAACTCCTCAATGTTTAAAGAAACAGATGGCTCAAAATAAGTTCTATCTTCTTCATCAGGCATGGCATCATAATTGTGTCTCACAGGTGGTGGACATTTCTTATAGCCAATGCATGTGACATCAGTTTTCTTTTTTGAACATCAATAATGTGATCTAGCACATAGCTAGAGCTTAAACAGCTGTCTAACTTGAGCCGGATCGCCTCACTTTCAGATTTAACACAAGCCATTTCTTTTTGCATCATCTCGAGCCTATTGATGTAACAGTTTATGGTTATTTGTTTTCTTGAAACCATTTTCGTTAGCTCGGATTTGTTTTCCCTTAATGTTTCAATCATTGTTTTATACTCATTTTCATGGTTTGTATAAAACATGTTGGCTTCTGTGCATTTAGAAAGATCCACTATCAGCTTTTGATTGTGGATGAATGTCACATCATATTTGCTTTGCAAAGCCTCATGTTTGCTTTGCAAATCACAGCACTTATCATCTAAAGAATCATGTTTGCTTTGCAAGTCAGACAATTCAGCATTTAAAGCATCATGTTTGCTTTGCAACTCAGACATATTAGCATCTAAATCAGCACATTTATCACTTAAGCTAGCACAATTATCACAATTAACGATAGTTGGTTCATCAACACATACCTGGCTTGATGAACTGCCGCCATTAGCCATAAAGGCTGAATGAAGAGAAGAAGAAGAATAAGCAGCTTGATCCACTAGAATAGATCTTCTATCATTCCTTGCTACAGCTTCTCCTAACAATTCATCGATATCTGCATCGATTCTCCCACTAGATACATCATTAGAATAATCTTCGCCTGAGGTTGAGGTTTCCTCATCTGAACTTCTTGAATAACCAGAACTCTCTTCATCTGAAGATTCACCACCACTGGCGGAAGATTCTCCACCACTAGCGTGATTCAAATCCTTAGCAGTTTCAGCAAAACAAGCTGCTCCTCCCTGATCACCAATGCCTAATTGCATTGACCAGTCGCAACCTTCATCTATTTGCACCACAAGAGCTTGATTGGTGTTCGATGGTCCTGCTTGATTGTTTGCAGGGACCAAGGTGCGATCATCATTCCTGGCTTGATTCTGATTCGCCTGGTTGCCTTGACCTCTGAAAGGATTCTGGTTCCCATGTTGAGCTGGCTTTATGCATTCACGCTTGAAATGACCACGTTCACCACAGTTAAAGCACTTAACAGACTGCTTATCAAACCCATACTTGGTGTCTTTCTTGCTTTCCAAGCTGGTTTTACCCGTCCGTTCCATGAATTCTTTAGCCCGCCTAACAGCACTAGCGAAAGCCCACTTGATGTCCATCATATCCATCTCCTCTTTATCTATCTGCTGGTATTCTTCTTGAGTCAGATTGATGTTCCCGATCTGACCTGCTATCAACCCACAATACGCGCTAACCAGAGTGTTTAGTATCTCCATATGATCCCTAGCTACTTCAACACTCACTTTTGAAAAGTTTGAGGTGTCTAGCCGTACCGTATTTGATGGCTGACCGGCTGATGACGTGCTACCATAACAGGCTTGTTGTTGCACAGGTAGTGGATTGCCGTACAAATCTGTGGTTGGTAGAACAACCGTTGGTCTTGAGGAAGCTGGAAGTGGATTTCCATACAGATCTGTTGCTCCGGTAGATCGAACAGGTAATGGATTTCCGAACATATCAGTTGCTACGATAGATCGTTGGCTTGGCTGTTGTGGAGCTGGTTGTAGTGGATTTCCATACAAGTCTGTGGTTGGAGCTGGCTTAACAGGAACTTGTATCGGATTGCCATACAAATCTGTGCTTGTGACAAACGCCATTTGGTGTGGAGCATGTTGAGCAGGTCTTGCAGAAGTGCTAGAAGCTCCATAATACATATCAGGATTTTGTTGTACTGGAACCTTTTTCGCCTTTAGAGTTTCGTCCTGATCTCTATTCTCCAACATCTGAATGAAATCATTGATTGAGGTTGTAGCCAATGTGCCATTGTACTTCAAAATTTCCAAGAAACCCTTCCATTGAAATGGCAGTGCATCGGCCAACTTTGTGACAACCTCTGCAGGAGTTGTTACTACCCCATAATGATTCAACTCAGTCAACAAGTGATAAAATCGACTTGTCAAATCTCTCAAAGATTCTCTTTCCATACATGTGAAACCATCAAACTCTTTCTTGAGTAAGTCATGTCGTAATTTGCGTGACGCTTCGTTCCCTTCACCTCTCGTCTTCAATGCGTCCCATAACCGCTTTGTTGTCTTGAAGCTTACAAACTGATGATTGATGTCTTTGTTTAACGCTTGAGTTAGAATAGAAAAAGCCTTCTTTTCTAAATCATAAATCTTCTTATCATCTAGAGAAAGATCTGCAAAAGACGCGGTTGTTGAAGTGCCAACATCAAGTGCTTGATCGAAGTCTGTAATGAATCGTAACCATAACTCCGTGTTTTGTCCAAGAATATACGTATGAAATCTGTCTTCCCATCCCGGATATTCATTCATGTGCATTAGCTTCGGTGGACGATTATTGCTTCCGGTTTCATTTTCTCTTAAAAGTATACTTTGAATACTTTGATTTTGATTTGAAACAAACGCCCATTGACTTGACGAAATTTGAGGTGACGACGATTGTGCAGGAGGTTCGGCCCATGATGGAGATAAACCTTTGCTTCTATACTTACTTTCCATATTAGAGGGAGTACCCCACCAATCCAGATTCATTTTGAATATATAATGATGAATACCTACTTAAATCACTCAAATCAAACAGTTATCAATGAAATAAAATTCTTCTGTTAGAAAGATCACAAGTGTAAGTGTCGAAGTCTATAAGGTGTTCGTCGAAGACATTAAGTGACGAAATTGAGAGAGTTCGTCAAACACATGTGACGAAGTTATGGGGTTTTCGTCAAGCACAAGGTGACAAAGTTTGGTAAGTATGTCGATGTCAGGTGTTGACGAAGATGGGTGATTTCGTCGATGGACAAGTGTGACAAAGATGGGTAAGTTCGTTGATGTCAGGAGTGACGATATTAGGTAGAGTTCGTCGAGGACTTCTTTTGACGTAGTCTGAGTGTTTGTCGACCTGAAAGTTCGTTGACAAATGAGACCAGACAACAAATATATTTTCAAAACAAAACAAAATCTTATCCTTCTGACACAGAACTTTCTTATGGCACAAATGTCAAACAACACACTACCTTTAGACTACTTTTTCAACATTAACCATCATTTGTATTGGCAAGTTTTTCAAACAATTTATATAATAATACCATCAATAATTAACACAAATGAGACAAAGCAGATTCAAGTCAAAAGCCCAGAATATATTAAGAACAATGAAGAACACCGATGAACTCAGATGAGTTTATGATGATTCCGGCCAAACGACAAAATTTCCGAACAACGATTTTGCACAATGTTCAATAAAAATCCTTTCTTAACATGTAAAAATGAAAACTAGCAAGATTTTTATAAGAACAAACAGCAAAAACACAAGATTTTCAAAGATTTAAACCTGATTTTCCAGAAAATACAAACTTTTTGTTTCAAAAATCAAGAACAAATCTAGACAAGAACATGAAAATCTATTCAAACACAAGAAAATCGACTTGATTTAAACAAGGAATCGAGCCAATGCCCTGATAGCAATTGTAGGTCCACCCGGAGGATCGAGTCAACCTCTATTCCCTGTTTTCCGACGAACCGAGAGTGCGGAATCCAAACGGGTAAGTTAAACCAAGTTACAAACACAAACACAAAGATTCACCGATTAACACTCCAATGTATTAATCCAGAAAACGGTTACAAAGCAATGTTTACAAGATGTTCTTATAAACTCTCAGTGTGTGTGTGTTTACAGTGTGTTCTCTCTCAAATCTATTCAGACTTGCACACTGTGTTTGCCTTCTGTTGATGTATATATACTGAAGCATCGACGAAGTCCCATGCAACGACGAACTTAGAGTTTGCCATTCACCAATCATGACGAACTCTAAGACTTCGTCACACAGGGTCTTCGTCACATGTGTTTTCGTCGTTCAAGGGGACTTCGTCACATGTGATTTCGTCACATGTGTTGGGCTTGGACTTGTCATGTTAGGCTTCGTCACAGATGGGCTTCTGCAATGGGTTATAACAACCAGACAACACATAAACATAATCTAACATGTATACTGCACACACGCAGTTACATGTACATCATACAATACAAAGTAAATAGCATACCGAGTCAAGACAGGAGGATATCTTGACTACGGCCTTCACTTCGTAGCCGAGACTAACCGAGCCGAGCCGTATCCACACAATATGTATCAACATCGGTTAGTGCGGTCAAGCGGTTGTTTGAGTCTAATCTGGACTACAGTTCTCGGTTCGTTTGGGATTGATGTAGATGGCTTCCAAAGACGTGTAACCTCTTCGCTTAAAGAGCTGAGTTGGATAGGATTCGGACTAGGGAGGCATTGATAAGAAGGAACATTTTCATCGAAGATGTCAGTTGTCCCCTTTGCAATATGGGGGTAGAATCGGTTGATCACTTATTTACTTCGTGTGGGGTTACGTCCATTATTTGGCAAAAAAATTCAAGCTTGGTGTAAGTCTTCAAATTTGTTTGTTTTCTCGTTTCGGGATGTCTTGGAGGTGCATAAATGGTGTGGGTTGGATAGTCTAAGGAAGGAAGTGTTCCATGGTATCGTCATTCTCTCCTGTTGGATTATTTGGAAAGCAAGGAATAAATTAATTTTTTCGGGGAAGCGTTTTTGTGTCAACGATGTTTTTAGTGAAATTAGATCCTTGGGTAATGTTTGGTACCGTAATAGATCGAAGAATATGAGTGTTTCTTGGAAGGATTGGTGTAATTATGTAATTGTGTTTTGAGGTTGGCCGCTCGGTTTCGAGTTGGCTCTGTGTTTTATTGAAATTTTCCTTTAAAAAAAAGTCCTATGTTTTATTATAGAAAAAACTTTTCTTTCGGGTTTATTTTGTTATTTCTTATAACTAGGTTTAAAGAAGTTCGCCGCGTTGCGACGAATTTTTTTTGTTATTTATCTGTGTTTACATGTGTTTTAAAATCTCTACTAGTGCGTTGCGAACATAACTGCTGACAAGGATAAAAAGAAAGTGTAGAAAAAAAACCAAAAAGTTAACCGAAAGAAAATCAACCAAAAAAGTTGTATGGTAACGATGTTGTTCGTATGAAACCCGTTGTGAGAGATGAGCAAATGGTTCTGGGTACCGGTACCAAATTTGCCGAACCGAAAGATGTTAAGTACCAATTCGGTACCGACTTTTGGCGTTCCTGGTACCGGTTCACTGTCGTTTTTTACCTTCATATACCGGTACCGTAACCGGTATTTTCGGTATCAGAACCGATTCTGTATCGGTTGGCACCGAGCGCATCCCTACCCCTGAAACAAAAAAAAAGTTGAAGAAAATCAACAAAAAAAGTTGTACGATACCGTTGTTGTTCGTACGGTACCCGTGATCAGGGATGAGCAAATGGTACCGGGTAGCAGCACTGAATTTCCCGAACCAAAAGATTTCCCATATCAATTCGGCACCAACTTTTGGTGTTTTCTGTATTAGTGTTGGTTTTTACCTTCATGTACCGATACCGAACATGACCATACCGGTATTTTCGATACCAGTACTGGCTCGATACCGGTTGACACAAAGCTTATCCCAACCCGTGATATTAAAATAATGATTAAAGTTTAAAAGTAAAGAAAATAACTATTATTATAATATTAAAATAATAAAAGTATTAAAAAAACTATATATTATATATATAATATTAAATTTACTATTCATTAGCTTCTATTTTTAATATATATATATATTCTATTTTTTATATATATTACTATTCATTAGCTTCTATTTTTAATATATATTAATAATATATATTAGCTTCTATTTTTAATATATATTCTATTTTTAATATATATATATCTATACTACTTTATAAAGCATATCCAAAGGACTTCTTAAAGTCATAAAAATTTCCTTAAAACACCCCTAAAGCATGATGTACAAGTCTTTTAAGCACCATAAAACATCACTTTCCACTTATACCCTTCTACTCAAATAAACACGGATTGAGATCTGCACCGTCCATTTTCAAAGAAGTACATCACACGGATTGGGATCTCTACCGTCCATTCAATTTTCAACTCCCGCTCATACCCAATTCCCCATACATCCCTGTCTTCTTTTCAATTTTCATTTGCAGAGGATAGAGAGAACAAAATAGGGTTTGATTTCGACTGTGGGCTTTTAACAAAATAGCATTTTTTAGGAATTGGAGCTGAATATGGAGAAGGTTGTGAGACATTCAGACCAGATGGGCCCTTGAAAGTTGAAGTTGTAAGCATTTTATTGTCTATCTTAGCTTATATTAGTTTAAATCAAACACGTTTCCTGTGAAATGAAAATCTGATCCTAAATTTTGAAGTTAATCATCAGCTAATTTGATGCAAGCATTTTCTGTATCAAGATCTAGGGTTACCCCATACGATTCAAGATTATCCCAGTCGATTCAAGATCAAGGCTTTCTCAATGTCACTAGATCGTGAATTTCTCTCTATCCGACACCAGATCGACTTGGGTTTGACCTCTCGGTACCGTTTTTTACCTATACCTACTGTTTTTTGTTTGTTATTTGAGTTAGATCTCTGTAATACTTTCAGATATGTGTTGGGTTCCTCAACCATAGTGGTCATGGGTGGAAGACGATGATGAAGACACAGGGCTTGGTTGGTGGCCAGATTGGTACCTTTTTTAACTATATCTACCATTATTGTTTGTTATTTGAGTAGTTTATGTTTATACTGTGTTAATTTCTATAATGTTATAAGTTTTTTAAACAGATTTGCTACTGTTTTTGGATGTATCTATGTCGGATCTGTCATCTGTATGACCTGTGACAGGAAGTGTATTTTGGCCTGTGGATGATGAAGAATCTAACTGCTTAAACCTTTGGGTGCTCGTTTTTGGCAGGTGGGATTTGTGACAGGAATTTGTTGCACATGTATCTTAATAAGATGTGTGATGGTAAGCTTTAATAAGATGTGTGATGGTAAGCTTTAAAACAACCACCACAAGTGGCCTAGTGGTGGAGTGACTTGGGTTCTCCAATGGAGACCCAAGTTCAATTCCCATTAGTGCCACTTTGGTGGCCACCGACACCCGCTTTAAGCCGGACCGAGGACACTCGAGGTCTCGGGTTTGAAACATGTTTCTTACCCCTCTTTGATGGCTATGGGTATTTGCCGCCAGGGATCCTTGTCGGGTGGTGAACTGGGAAGGGAGATCCCTTCCGCGGTCAGTGGTACCGTGCAACTACCCTTTTTTTTTAATTATCCAAAACATAATCTGTGTAACGACTCTCATTAAAAGTCATAATTAGTAAATTAA
The DNA here is from genome assembly GCA_030545235.1 of Helianthus tuberosus. Taxonomy (NCBI): domain Eukaryota; kingdom Viridiplantae; phylum Streptophyta; class Magnoliopsida; order Asterales; family Asteraceae; genus Helianthus; species Helianthus tuberosus. The sequence continues at coordinate 71,337,757 of CM060411.1, forward strand.
TTTGACCAATAGGAAACCCTAATTGAGACACCCAAGTGATTCTGTGCAAGCCCTAAGATTTTCATAATTTTCAGAATCAGGATCAGGGCCCCTAAAACTCAGGGGGGGCATTCCCTAGTTGATGATTATCTATATTTACGTATTAAAGAAGCTGAATTTTTAAATATCGTCGACTCAGCAATGCTAGAAACACACGCGGCAATCATATAGCCTATTTTCAACCCATACGATGCGCAGGGGTTTTAAGCCTACGGTGCGTATGGATACCATACGATGCGTATGGTGTCCTTGGCCTACGATGCGCAGGGCTGACCAAATTTCACCTATAAATAGAGGACCTTGGCATTCGCTTTCTGGTGTTCAAACGACGAGAGAATTCATAAAATTTTTCGAGTTGTTGTCTGTTTACTTCAATTAACACACACGAATCTTCAATTAAGTATAGCGGGGTGCTGCAGAACAGGGTATTAACTTAATCGCTATTACGATTCATTGTCCGATCGATCCATATATCCAATGGATGTTTAAGTGCCGCCCACATTAGGGTTATACTTTATCGTTCGTCATTAATTTGACGGATCATCGTTAATTCGATGGGTAAAGTATTATACTTTGTCGTTCGTTGTTAATTCAACGGATCATCGTTAATTCGATGGATGAAGTATTGCACTTTGTCATTTGTTGTGAGAATATGATCTCGTGAGTTATCGTAAAATGCTATATTAAGTTACTTACCTAGTTCGTGTGCATTAGGTTAAAAAGGTTAATCAATAGGCTAAGCTCTGCTCAAATTAAATCTGCAATATATCAAGGATTATCTGTAGACTAAGCTTTGCCCGTAGAAATCTGCAATGTGAGTTCATTTCTCTTTTCTCACAGTTTGTGAGTCCATTATATTTTCTCACAGTTTTATCACATTTTTGTGAAACAATTATATTTACAAAGATTTTACAGAATCCTAAATGATTACCAGTTATACTTACAGTGATTAAGTTTTTATATTAACTACTGGTATGAAAGATTTTATATATTATTTGATTCTCATCATTAATATTTTCCAGAAAGTTAGGTAATATTATCATGATTATAAATAACAGTGGAAATTATGCATTTTACTAAGATTATATTTTAGTCTTAGTCACGTTAAAATATTAAATAATGATATTACAATTATTTAATTAACATATTTGATAAGTATAGTAATTTGACATAAATTGAGATATGTCATTTTCTGGATTAAATGGTTTTATGCCAAAAGTAATATATTTGATAAAGAAATGTCACGGGACATCATTATGTCTGAAGACACGGGTTGAGAGAATGATCAACAGTGTTATGAATAGAAATTACTAGTTGAAAGAATGATCAACAGTAATATAATCTGAGTTACTAGTTGAAAGAATGATCAACAGTGACATGACCAAAAGCACTAGTTGAAAGAATGATCAACAGTGTTATAGAATCACTAGTTGAAAGAATGATCAACAGTGATATGACCAGAATCATTAATTGAAAGAATAATCAATAATTGATATGATTATAGTCACAGGAATCGCCTAGTGACAGATAAATTGAATAATAGTCAAATACATTTATTTGATGAATTCACTATCGGACTAAAGTGAAGTCAATAATTGATATGATTACTGTCACATTGGAACTGTCATTATTTGACAAATACTGAGTGAATTGGGTAAATATAAAAACCTTAATACCGTAAGGTATAACAATATATTTATTAAAAATGGAATGAATTCACTCAGTGTTATCGCTGACAAAACCTTTTTAAAACATTTTTCAGGTAAGTGGAATAAGAGCTGGACACGACACTGAAAGGCTTCAAGAAGTGGCTTATTTTATTTAAATCAAATTAAGAAATATTGTAAACAAAATTCACTTTATAAAATATGGGTTTATCCCATATCTTTTAAAAAAAAAAAAATCCGGTGTTTTCTAAACTCTGATATTTTTCCTAACTCACGGTCCTGATGAAATTTCAGCTGCAATGTTTTTAAAAACCGGTACCGCTGGACTGTTCATGGCACCCGATTCCGTCCAGGGTGGGTCGGGGGTCGTGACAGAAGGTGGTATCAGAGCCAAACTCAAAGAGCCACTTGTTTAAGCTAATTAGGTGTTCTTTTTAAATACCTAAACTTAAACAATAAAATTAGGAAACTGATACAAATTAACATATGTGTTATATATGAATATATATATATGTTAATATGCACAGATAATATCCTGAAAGTATTGTTTTGTTTTCTGTGATATTAAATAAGGGAAAATGTTTGCAATTCAGATGTCGAATGAAGTACCACATAATCCAGAAGTTCATGCTAATAATGAAAATCCTTTGGATAAAAATGCTATAGAAAATTTAATAGCCCAAGGAATAGCTAATGCTTTACCTTCAATAATTAAAGCTGTTAAAAATACCGTAGAACCTACCAAAGTTGTGAGTAGCAAGCATACTCGTGACGATGGTTTTAGCCATAGTGTTAATGGAGGTAATGATGATATTATCAAAACCCCATTTCCTAAGAAAAAGAAGGCGATGACTCTCGGGTGTACCTACAAAGAATTTTTAGCCTGTAAACCAACTGAGTTCGCCGGCAGTGAAGGAGCTACAGCTGCTCTGCGATGGTTGGAAAAGACGGAAGCTGTTCTTACAATCAGCAAATGTGCCGAAGAAGATAAGGTGATGTATGCATCTAATCTCTTTAAGGAAGAAGCCTTAGAATGGTGGAATACAATTCTTCAGGCAAAAGGAAGTGGTATGGCTTATGCCATGAACTGGGAAAAATTCAAGGAAATGACAGAAAGGAAATTCTGTCCTCCTTATGAAAAGGAACGAATAGCTAACAAGTTCCTAAATCATAAAATGATAGATGTGAATTGTCGTGAATATATGACAACGTTCTTCGAATATGCAAGAATGGTACCAACTCTGGCTTCGCCAGAACCTGTACTAATTTCTCGTTATATTTGGGGATTAGTTAGTGAAATTCGAGACATAGTTAAGGCCACTAGACCACAGACTATTGAAGAAGCAGTCGAGCTAGCTAATATGCTGACAGATGGACTAATCCGCACAAGAGAAGAAAACAAGAAGAAAGAGTTAGCCCAGAAAATTTCCCAAGAATTCTACAAAAAGACAGGAACTGAACCGTTACTGGAGCAACCTATCTGCAGAAGCTGTAACAAAACGCATTCAGAAAAATGCCGTTTTAGGAGAACATCCTACTGTAAATTCTGCAAGATGACCGGGCATATAAAGGAAGAGTGTAGAAGGAAAACTACTGTTTGTTTCAATTGCGGAGAAACAGGACACATTAAACCATATTGCCCAAAATTAACCAAAGCACTTGACAACAAGGCCAGAACAACAGACGGAGCTAAGAAGAACGCGCGAGCATTCGTACTTACTACGCAAGAAGCAGAAATGATTCCAGACGTAATCGCTGATATGTAGTATCTAAGATAAGTTATTATTTGACCCTAGTACAAATAAAAGTTTATAAATAAATATATTCTGTCAAGTACTTCATCTATTCAAAACCATAACAGAATTGTTTGGTTTTCACTTTCACTGAATCATTCATTTGGTCACGATCACCTTGTGGTGACGTTTTCACAAAATTTGAAGCTTGTGCTAATCTCGTTGCATACGGGTTTAATTATTCATTATTATTGAATCCGTTTTGCTGGTTTATTCTATAAAATCGATCTTAACACAATCATGTGCTAAGATAATGATACACAATTTCATTTCATATTTCAGTGTATCTCTTAAAAGATTTTTATATCAACAATCGAGCGTTTCGTAATCCTTATTGTTTTATCATCTTTGATCGAAAAATTATTCAAGTATTTCGATTTCAATCCTACTCGATTTATTTGAAACATTCGGATTTACTTCACTTGATTTAAAGCATGGTGAAATTTGTTTCATTCACCACTACTATTTTCAATTCCTATGACACCTTGTGGTGGCATTTTCTTTAAATTTGAATCTTGAGATATTCTCATTTTCACTCCTGATGAACGAATTTTAATTTCTGTTGGTTCATCATCTTAAACAGTCTTAATACAATTATGTGTTAAGATAAGTGTACACAAATTCATATCATATCCCGGTGTACCTCTTAACGTTTCTTTCATCCTTTATCGAAAATTCTAAAAATTTCATTTGGTCTTATCATTTGAAAATCCTATTCGAACTGAATATCCAAAATTTCTTCATTAGAGCTTTCAGTTGACTACACGGTGAAATTGTTTAGTCACCGTAATTATTGAATTATTTCAATCCTTACGACACCTTGTGGCGTCGTTATAAACTTGTAGCTTGAGCTAATCATAAGCATACGAATCTTTCAAAATCACGTATGTATTTCGTTTGACTCATCATTTGAAAGTAGTCTTGATGCAATTATGTATTAAGACAATGATACACTAAACTCTATTGTATTCCAGTGTATCCTTGCAAATTCAATAATGTCAACACACTGATTTTTCTCTTGTTATGATTCGATAGTTGACAAAATATTTTCGTGCTTCTATTTCATTTTGAACTTGTTGATTCAGAGTCTTCTTCAGTTGCCAATCAAAGTAAGCTTTCTTTTGACAAAAGAATTTTTATTTGATTCTAAAAGTTCTTCATATTCATTCTAAATATCTAATTGATCATATATCTTTTGACTTGAAAATAGTCACATTGAAAATTATATCATTTCATCTTCGTTTGACATCGATTTCTTCAATTAATTCAGTTAAACCTTTGAAATCCAACCTATTGTACAACCTATATTCACAAAATTCGATTCTGTGTCATCTACCTTAATATTGTTTTATTGACTAGAATATGACATAAGTCTAAAAGAAATATCATAACCCAAATACACTTGGAAGTTGGAACCTGAGATGAAGAAAACATATTCCTACTTATTCCAGCAAATCTCGAGGACGAGATTTTTATTAAGGTGGGGAGAATGTAACGACTCTCATTAAAAGTCATAATTAGTAAATTAATTTGACCAATAGGAAACCCTAATTGAGACACCCAAGTGATTCTGTGCAAACCCTAAGATTTTCATAATTTTCAGAATCAGGATCAGGGCCCCTAAAACTCAGGGGGGGCATTCCCTAGTTGATGATTATCTATATTTACGTATTAAAGAAGCTGAATGTTTTAAATATCATCGACTCAGCAATGCTAGAAACACACGCGGCAATCATATAGCCTATTTTCAACCCATACGATGCGCAGGGGTTTTAAGCCTACGGTGCGTATGGATACCATACGATGCGTATGGTGTCCTTGGCCTACGATGCGCAGGGCTGACCAAATTTCACCTATAAATAGAGGACCTTGGCATTCGCTTTCTGGTGTTCAAACGACGAGAGAATTCATAAAATTTTTCGAGTTGTTGTCTGTTTACTTCAATTAACACACACGAATCTTCAATTAAGTATAGCGGGGTGCTGCAGAACAGGGTATTAACTTAATCGCTATTACGATTCATTGTCCGATCGATCCATATATCCAATGGATGTTTAAGTGCCACCCACATTAGGGTTATACTTTATCGTTCGTCATTAATTTGACGGATCATCGTTAATTCGATGGGTAAAGTATTATACTTTGTCGTTCGTTGTTAATTCAACCGATCATCGTTAATTCGATGGATGAAGTATTGCACTTTGTCATTTGTTGTAAGAATATGATCTCGTGAGTTATCGTAAAATGCTATATTAAGTTACTTACCTAGTTCGTGTGCATTAGGTTAAAAAGGTTAATCAATAGGCTAAGCTCTGCTCAAATTAAATCTGCAATATATCAAGGATTATCTGTAGACTAAGCTTTGCCCGTAGAAATCTGCAATGTGAGTTCATTTCTCTTTTCTCACAGTTTGTGAGTCCATTATATTTTCTCACAGTTTTATCACATTTTTGTAAAACAATTATATTTACAAAGATTTTACAGAATCCTAAATGATTACCAGTTATACTTACAGTGATTAAGTTTTTATATTAACTACTGGTATGAAAGATTTTATATATTATTTGATTCTCATCATTATTATTTGCCAGAAAGTTAGGTAATATTATCATGATTATAAATAACAGTGGAAATTATGCATTTTACTAAGATTATATTTTAGTCTTAGTCACGTTAAAATATTAAATAATGATATTACAATTATTTAATTAACATATTTGATAAGTATAGTAATTTGACATAAATTGAGATATGTCATTTTCTGGATTAAATGGTTTTATGCCAAAAGTAATATATTTGATAAAGAAATGTCACGGGACATCATTATGTCTGAAGACACGGGTTGAGAGAATGATCAACAGTGTTATGAATAGAAATTACTAGTTGAAAGAATGATCAACAGTAATATAATCTGAGTTACTAGTTGAAAGAATGATCAACAGTGACATGACCAAAAGCACTAGTTGAAAGAATGATCAACAGTGTTATAGAATCACTAGTTGAAAGAATGATCAACAGTGATATGGCCAGAATCATTAATTGAAAGAATAATCAATAATTGATATGATTATAGTCACAGGAATCGCCTAGTGACAGATAAATTGAATAATAGTCAAATACATTTATTTGATGAATTCACTATCGGACTAAAGTGAAGTCAATAATTGATATGATTACTGTCACATTGGAACTGTCATTATTTGACAAATACTGAGTGAATTGGGTAAATATAAAAACCTTAATACTGTAAGGTATAACAATATATTTATTAAAAATGGAATGAATTCACTCAGTGTTATCGCTGACAAAACCTTTTTAAAACATTTTTCAGGTAAGTGGAATAAGAGCTGGATACGACACTGAAAGGCTTCAAGAAGTGGCTTATTTTATTTAAATCAAATTAAGAAATATTGTAAACAAAATTCACTTTATAAAATATGGGTTTATCCCATATCTTTTAAAAAAAAAAAAAATCCGGTGTTTTCTAAACTCTGATATTTTTCCTAACTCACGGTCCTGATGAAATTTCCGCTGCAATGTTTTTAAAAACCGGTACCGCTGGACTGTTCATGGCACCCGATTCCGTCCAGGGTGGGTCGGGGGTCGTGACAATCTGCTGGTCATTTATTATGCTTTTTATTTAATTTTTTTCCCTGCAATAATCAAATTGATTTTGTGCGCTGGGTTGCTATCTCTGCGTTTAACAAGGAAGCCGATGTCCATGTTCGGAATCACCCCATCCTTGATCTTGCTTACTACATGGTACTTTTATGTCGCATTTTGCGTGATTTGTTGATTTTATGTCGCATTTTGCATGATTTGTTTAAGCCCAAATTGACCCATTCAAAAAGTAATTTTATCATGAAATTTTCGCTTTAATCTTTATTTCTTTCGGAGATCTAATGATACTGTGCTGATTTTTCATTTTCTTTTACTGATTTAACCTTTTTCATTCAAACATTTCAGCCTAAAAGGGGGTCTGATCCGGCCATTGTTCTGAATAATCTATATCGTTTCACTGCTCTACAGTCTACAGTCAAGTTTTAGCTGCAACATGGTTGGGTGAGTTATTTTATAATTGCGTTTTTTGTCAATTAAACATCATAAAATGTTGTATAGATCTTGATCTTTGTTGTAGATGCAATTACATTGTTACCCTTTTTTCATACGAAATAGGTTACATAGTTTAGTAACATCATTGATTGTTCTGGCAGTATTATTGATGGACAACCTAAACAGATGGGCTTAAAGGAATTGCTTCAGGTTAGTTATGTACCATATGTGTACTCTTGATACGTGCTCCCAAAATCTTCTGCATTATATACTTATATTTTTTTATTATACAGGCTTTCTTGGATTTTAGATGTTCAGTGCTCGAAAGACGAGCAAGGTTTAAGCTTGCACATGCACGAGACATAAATCATATTGTCGAGGTGTGCTTACATTAAGATTACGGTTCAACCGCTATAAGATATGACTTTAACCAACGAATGTTTAGTGTTTTTTTGGTTAAATCAAGGATATTATAATAGGGCTTGATAATATCGATGGTGTAATTGTCTTAATCAGAAAAGCTTCAAGCAACTCAGTGGCATCAGCAGGTGATGCAGGGTAGCGGCTAGGGCTCTACTAGGATTCGGTGTCAGCTATGGTTCTATCTTGCTACCTATTTCTTATATTGCTGGAGTGATGGATTCACTGAATCAAAGTCCAAGATTAACAAGAAGCTCAGATTTTGTAAGCTCGGTATTGGTTTTTATTGAGCTTCTCTATTGGGTTCTTTTTGTTCAGTTCAGAAGTGAGAAGATGCTCATGGGAATGAAGTGTGTTGAGGCCTGGTTATTCAGAATATGTTGGGGTTTCTAAAGAAAAGAAGAAAAATACGCAAAAAGGTGAGTTTGTTATTGATGCGGCCAAGGAAAGTGGGAAACCAAAGAAGTTTGTGTAATTGTGTCTTTGTGACGAAAAATATTGTAGTAATTGTGTTCTTAAAGCAATGGGATCGACACCTGAGGGTTGAAACTTGAAAGTGTGTTACGTCTTGCTGAGCCGATTGATGGGTTGACCGACATTTTGCATTAATTTCAACTTTATACTCTTTTTCATTGTTTTGGTCAGAAGCAAGAGGTACTAGGCCGAATAATGCACATCATAAGATTCCTATAAGGGAGATGGTTTTCACTTGCATTGGCCATATTATAAAATTAAAATGTTGTAGCTGTGATTCAACTGCATTTGTTTTGGCGGTGATTTTACCGGTTTATGCAGTCAAGACTTTCTGCTTAAGGAGTCTAGATACATGGAGTCTCAGGTTAAAAGGAAGAATTTGTTGGGGATAATATACACTTCGCTTTGGTGCTTATGGAAGGAGCGGAATGGGATAGTTTTTAGGTGGGAAAAATGCTCACCTGATAAACTATAGAGGGCATCATTTCCACTCCTTTCAGATGATATCTTATATTTATGGGAGTCACAAACATCAACTTTGCATTTTAAAGTTCCTGTAGTTCAAAATCAGTTGAGTTACAAAAGGATTATTTGTTTTTTTTTGGGTAAAGGGTTACCCCGGTGATTCTATTATAGACAACCGCCAAATAAGAACAAGTAGTGAGGATGAGTTCCCCACTAGTTCATATACAGGACATGCCCCATATATGTAAGCAAAAAGCAAACAAACCAACATACCACCTTAATCTAGCCTACTACAATCATGATAATGACTAACTAGTAGACAAACGAAAAAAAACAAACAACGACGTCAACCGCCATCATCAAAAATGAAATTGCTACCAACCGGCAGCCCCTTAGCATGAAACAGAAGCCACCTATCCATTGGACAACTTTATGTGAGAGGTGCTTGCCCCTGTACTGGAAGACGTAGGATGAGTACCCGATGTCATAAACTCATTCGTTTCATCATATACAACCTCTACCTCGTCATCGTCAGACTCCTCATTTAGCTCACGACCCCCTTTATGTCTCCCCTGGAAGGAACCCCCATTCCTCCCAACGAACCCAAGAGCACTAAACGAATTGTGTGTTTGAACCTTGGATGAACTAGTGCACTGCGCATTCACGTAGGAAGAACTCACTGCCTTTTTCTTTTTATCCACAGGTCTATATTCAAACTTTGGCTTTTGATTGTTACCTTGAAAACCGCTCTTCTTTACATTCTTCTTTGTCTTGACTTCCGTATAACCATCCTCATCTACTTTCGGACTGTTTGTAGGAGGTTTCACTGTCGATCGAATGCATTTTGGACACTCCTCTGAATCATGTCCAAATACACAACAGTGGGCACATCTCGGGGGTTTCCATTCATATTCCACACGAATAGTCTCGTTAACATACTTGTTCTCATCCAACTCAGGAATAGCCATGGTTAGGACCTCTTTAAATTCATGTTCGGCAGAGATATCAATGAGGGCCCTAGCATAGCTGCTTCGTCCCCAAGCCTCGTTGCACATATCAATAGTATACGAATCCAACCGCAACGGAGAACCAATTTTAGACGCCAACATGCTTAACCCATCATCAGTATACGCCGCTAGAGGAACATCATGCAATTTCACCCAAACTGCAACCTTTTTAATATCTTCTTTTTTAAGAGTGTTCGTAGGGGACCAAGTGTTGAGAAAAATAGGTTTGTTCCGAATCAGCCAAGGTCCCCCTTCAAGCACATCAGTCATACCCTTTCTGTCTTCAAACTTGAAGAAGAAAAACCCATTTGAATTCATCATAGTTTTTTGTAGTCCATATTTTTTTCCAATTTGTTCGCACAAAACAATCAACAACCGGATAAGCAATTCTATCCCCCAAGAAGTACCCATAAAGAGTATTAGCTAACCTGTTGTTAACCTCACGAACGGACTCAATTGGTAACACAACATCCACTCCATCAAATGAAACATCTGATTTTAAAGATCGAAAGTTGATTTTTGGAGCTTGATCAACCAGTTCATTGGCATTTCTAACTATACCATCACCATTCTGATTCTGATTTGAACCAAGACCCATGTTAACATCACCTTGCTCAGCTTGATCATTTGAGACCACACTAGCATAAGATTGATGTTGCAAATGACTTCCCGGAATCTGATCTTGAATTGGAGAATCAGGATACACATCATTTAGCGGAAGGACAAAAGCTACCTTCCGTTTATCAACAACCTTAGCGTAACTCTGAATAGGAGAATCAGAACGACCAGCATGAAGCACATCATTTAACGGTAGCAAAAATCTTACCTTCTTCGGAGAATCATTAAACCTAGCCGCCATACGTAGAGCTTGTCTTGGCTCGTAAGGCTTTCCGTCAATGTTCTTAATCTTCGTAGCGAAGACATTTTCGTTGTCGGCACTGTTTCCATCCATGAATCAGAAACACGAGACACAAAAGTTTAAAACCGAACGCCAATCACACAGCGACCGAAAGGGTTAGAAATTGCAGAAACCTTAATACAAATCGGACAGCCGAACATGTACTAAGAACCCACCCTTTAAACCCCGTGATCTGAATCAGCCAATCGGAAAACAAAAGAAACCGAAACCCTAGAAAACGTAAACCCTAATCTGATTTCAATTGGATAAAGGATTATTTGTTGGTATTAGGAAAGGTCAAATTTTGGCTTTAGAAGAGCTAATATACTTGCTTTTGCAAACATGGCTTGCCCTTTTCATACATCCATAACAGCCTTCTCGCCCATCACCCTTTTTGCATGCACATCCCTCAAATACATAAAGACTCTCAACATCTTCTTATGGGATTCATATCCATCATCATTAACAAAAACAAAACTGATAACCAACTAACAATTTATCAATTTACCATATTGGATAGATCTTGGGTCGATATGCATCATCATGAACAAAACTGATAACCAACTAACAATTTATCAATTTACCATATTGGATCGATATCCAAGTAACAAAACCATTAACAAAATTGATTCGGTTTATTTTAGAATACGGAGTGTCATAAGAATTAATCGTTTTGTGTTGTGTTTTTCGTAACTGGCCAAGTCCAACATAAGTTTGTATATATTTTTACTTTTTAGAGTAAATTGCCATTTTAGTCCCTGAGTTTTGTCCAAATTTGCCATTTTGATCTAAATAGTTTTTTTTTTGCATCTGGGTCCCTGACTTTTCCCTTTTGTTGCCATTTTGATCACTTTGTCTAACTCTATCCAAAAACTCCATCTTTAACCAGGGGTATTTTGGGGATTTTCATTTTAAATGTTTTTAATTGCCATTTTGATCCAATTCCAAAAAATCAAAAAAATTCCAAAAATTCCAAAAAATTCTAAAAAATAATAAAAATTCTAAAAAATCATAAAAATTCTAAAAAATCCAAAAAATTCTAAAAAATCCAAAAAATTCTAAAAAATCCAAAAAATCCGTTTCGGCGCGAACCGTTTCGATCCGTACCGTTTCGAAGCTGAACCGTTTCGACGCGAACCGTTTCGACCCGTACCGTTTCGAAGCCGAACCGTTTCAAGCCGAACCGTTTCGACCCGAACCGTTTCGACCCGTACCGTATCGAACCGAACCGTTTCGAGCTGAACCGTTTCGAACCCGAACCGTTTCGAGCTGAACCGTTTCGACGCGAACCGTTTCGACCCGTACCGTTTCGAAGCCGAACCGTTTCGACCCGTACCTTTTCGACCCGTACCGTTTTGACCCGTACCGTTTCGACCCGTACCGTTTCGACCCGAACCGTTTCGAGCTGAACCGTTTCGACGCGAACCGTTTCGACCCGTACCGTTTCGAAGCCGAACCGTTTCAAGCCGAACCGTTTCGACTCGTACCGTTTCGAACCGAACCGTGCCGTTTCGACCCGTACCGTTTCGAACCGAACCGTTTCGACCCGTACAACAGTTCGGCTTCGAAACGGTACGCGTCGAAACGGTTCGCGTCGAAACGGTTCGGGTCAAAACGGTCGAAACGGTTCAGCTCGAAACGGTTCGGGTTCGAAACGGTTCGCGCCGAAACGGATTTTTTGGATTTTTTAGAATTTTTTGGAATTTTTTTGATTTTTTGATTTTTTGATTTTTTGGAATTGGATCAAAATGGCAATTGAAAACATTTAAAATGAAAATCCCCAAAATACCCCTGGTTAAAGATGGAGTTTTTAGATGGAGTTAGGCAAAGTGATCAAAATGGCAACAAAAGGGAAAAGTCAGGGACCTAGATGCAAAAAAAAAAAACTATTTGGATCAAAATGGCAAATTTGGACAAAACTCAGGGAGTAAAATGGCAATTTACTCATATTTTTATTATCAATTTATTATATTGGAATGAGTAAACTGCCATTTTGGTCCCTATGGTTTGGCCAGTTTTGCCACTTTAGTCCAAATCTCAAACTTATTACATCTGGGTCCCTGTCGTTTGCATTTTGTTGCCATTTTAGTCCAAAAGTGAAATTTGACCAGATTACCCACTTTTGACCCTGCTATTTTGTCTTCACCCTCAGGGGCATTTTGGGAATTTTAGGTTTATTATAACCTAATATTAATTAACCCCATTAATATATAAACCCCACCCCACCATCACTGAAGATCAAACCCCACCCCACCGTCACTGAAGATCATCTTCTCAAACAATCACCACCACCACCGTCACCCTCACCTCACCGCCTCCACCATTACCGCCGCCACCCCCGACACCCTCACCTCCTCCACCTTCACCTCCTCCTAAATCGGATTTGAATCACCTCCGTCAATCACCACCACCACTAAAGATCCACCACCACCACCGTCGGCCTCACCGCCTCCACCATCACCGACGCCACCCCCGACACCCTCACCTCCTCCACCTTCACCTCCTCCTGAATCGGAATCATGTCCATTTTCTGAAAGGGAAATCTTGGGGTGTCCTGGTTGAAACCCTAGATTGAAGCAGGTGAAATTGATGGGGGACACATGGGGATTTCTTCGCTATGTTGATTGACAAGCTGTTCGGAGGTGCAATGGTGGTGGTTGCAGGGGTGATTTTAACAGTGTGTTTGGACGGTGTGTGGTGGAGGTTGTAGTAGGGAAGAAGCTATTATTAGAGTTTTTGTTAATTGATTGAGTTGTATGAAGTTGATTTTGAATGAATTGGAATTTGATAACTGTGGTGGTGGTTGAGGTTGGGTAGTAGTAGGTGGTTGTGGCGGGGGTCAGTGGTGGCAGAGGTATGGAGCTGACACAGGGGTGGGCAGCGGGGTTCGGTGGCGGAGGTGTGGTGGTGGCAGAGGTATGGAGTTGACACAGGTGTGGTGGTGGCTGAGGTGTGGTAGTGGTGTAGAGAGAGAGAGAGAGAGAGAGAGAGAGAGAGAAAGAGAGAGAGGGTGGTGATGGTCGCGGTGGTGAGAAGGGGGAGGAGGTGGCGGTGCTTGTGGCGACAGAGTGGTGGTGGTGGCGCTGCAGATCCGGTGGTGGGGGTGGTGGTGGTGGTGCTTGTTGTTGATGTTGTTCTGGCAGTGCATTATTGTTGTTGTTCTGACAATGGCATTATTATTTATTAATTTGAGTTATAATAAACCTAAAATGCCCAAAATGCCCCTGAGGGTGAAGACAAAATAGCAGGGTCAAAAGTGGGTAATCTGGTCAAATTTCACTTTTGGACTAAAATGGCAACAAAATGCAAACCACAGGGACCCAGATGTAATAAGTTTGAGATTTGGACTAAAGTGGCAAAACTGGCCAAACCACAGGGACCAAAATGGCAGTTTACTCTATTGGAATTTTTATCTTTAAAATAAAATTAATAAAATATACAAACTTGTTTTCGTATGCCACTGTCAATCACCATAAATTGCCCATTACACTATAACCATCGTGTTTAAGTGTCAACATCGTTTCATTATTACCTTATCCCACTTCATCTTTGTATTTACCACTTATTGATTGATACGTGGAATAAGACTTTCTTGGATGATTATTAAATTAAGATATGTAAAGCTTATAAAATAGATAGACCATATCAATAAAAACTGCCAAATGTACTATACAATATATCAAGAGTGGATTGATAGATTAATAGAAAAATTAATAAAAGTATATCACCAAAGAATCGATAAACTAACAGAAAAACGAGTGCTAATATATCACGAATAAGAAAACTAACTTAAGTACTATACAATACAATACATCATGAAACGACTGATAAACTAACGGTAAACGAGTATCCTATCATAAATTGCCACTCCCGCTGCATCGCGCGGGTAAATGGCTAGTAAATATATATATATATATATATATATATATATATATATTGGGAGGGGCTCATGCGAGAACTCTATTTATTGCGAGAACCGTGAGAACCAATGTGAACACAACCTAAAATAGCTAAAAAAACATAACCCCCACCCCCCCCTCCCAAAAAAAAAAACCTAACCCCCCCCCCCCAAGCTAAATGCTAAAAACTAAAACCCCCAAAAAACTTAAAAAAACAACTACCCCCCCCCCCACCCCAAGCTAAAATGCTAAAAACTAAACCCCCAAAAAACCTAAAAAAATAAAAAAAAAATCTAAATTTTTTTTCTTTAAATATTTTTTATGCTCAAATCGCTACTTTTAGTGGCAAAAAAAAAATTTAAAAAAAAAAAATTTTTTTTTTTGGCTTCGAAAAGTAGCGATTTTTATATAAAAAACAATAAAAAAAAATTTGTGTGATTTTTAGCTATTTTTAGGCATTTTTTGTTGTGTTCACATTGGTTCTCGCGGTTCTCGCAATAAGAGGTGGTTCTCGCATGATCTTCTCCCTATATATATCTATACTATATTATAATACATGAGGGAAGGATTCCCAAAAGTTAAGAACTTCTTCCCCCATTATTTATAAATAAACCCCTAGAATGAGGGTAAAGTGGTCTTTTAAACCATAATTATTTTTTAGTCCCTCAATCTATTACATTTAAATCCTTGACATTTAACATAATTATGGGTAATTAGTTACACTCCCCCCCTCTTTAATTCTTTAATGTATTCCTGTGATATCTTACAACCCGTAATGTTTTAAAAAAATCCGAAGGCACCATGACGATCGGCACATTTTTTTAAACGTTTCGATAGTTGTCTTTTTTAGTTTCGTCGTGCGTTCATAAAGTACAAATAGCCGATGCGTAAATGTACAATTGATTAAAGCCAACATTTATTTTTTACCCAAGCCAACTTTGACCATTACCTAGCTACCGTGCATTAACATTTGTTTTTTACCCAAGTTTTTTGTTTTGAACGACATTAATAAACTAAAATATTCCCCAATTTTACTTGTACAGAGTCAGTTTGTTGTGACATGTTTAATATAGTATAGATAAAACTCACAACAAACTTCATATTAAACATGCCACAACAAACTAAACAGGATATGTGCATCTTATTTTAAAAACTTAAAACTCACAACAAACTTCCTAAATAAGTGGATGACCAATCTAAAACTAAACCCTAATGGACTACTATAAATACATAGCAAACACTCACAATTCTACATTTCTATTGCTAAACAGATTTAAAATATGGAGCCAGTTCCGAATTCACTTGATGCGAAAAAACAAGCATGCGATATTGAAAAATCTAAGGTCGGTTCTATGATAAGTTTTGTTATATCGCAATAATGAATAATTGTTTTCTTTTATTTACTTTTATGTGAATACTAACTTATTTGATTTTTCAGTTTCAACACACCAATTTAAACACCCCAGTTGTCGAACAAGCTTTTGTTAGTTTTTAAGTAATATTTTCGCTTATAATCTTTCATATTAACAAGTTCGTTATGTTATTATTTGGTGTTTTATTGTAGGATAATGGTGATAATAGTGTTGAAATTATTTCTTATGGTGCAATGTTCAGTCCATACAAGTCTAATCTTCAACGTCAATTTAGTAAAGAGGTAATTTTAAAATTTATTTAATCTTTTTTAAATTTTTTTATTCAATATTTGTTTTTTTTATAAAATTTATTTAATCATTTTTTAACTTTTTTATTAAATTTTTGTTTTTTAAGGATCGGAAGTATGAGAATCAAAAGAAAAAGATCTAAGAGACTCTCTGAATGGAAATGGGTCGAGGTTATAAATTTAGATGATTCTGAGGACGATGAGAAAGAAGATGAATTAGATGATACTGCTGATTCGAGCACAAACAAGAAAAACGGATCAAAAAAGAAGAGAAATTAGATGAAATATATCAAGTGTTTTTATGTTTTTTTCATTTTCAGTTGTTTTTGTTTGATCTAGACTATCCCATGAATAATAAAGTTTATTTTATATTTGAAGTTTATGTTTTGTGTTATTTTATTGCACTTATAATTTACATCTCGATTGAACTAATATACTTTTGTCATTTGTTTAGCATTTTTTATTAACAAACGAATCTTTACATGTTTAAAACAGTTTTTCTATACTTTATTTATTATTAATTATATACTAATACAATTACCAACTTGGGTTACACACCCCTTGGTTAAACATCATGTCTGCTCATACCAAAATCAATTAATATTTTTACGTTTACACCAACGCGAAGTAGCGTTTAAAAAAAAGTGACGGTTCAGAATTCAAACCGTTAATTGGACCTTATCCCATCGTATTAACATCTATTCTTTTAATTATTATTATATATATTATTTTTACTAACTACGGCCACCAACGGTTACGTTGTTTCTTTTTACGGATGCTGTGCTTCACCAAAATTAAGGGTCGCAACCCTTCTCCGGAATAAAGTCAATCTCAACGGTTACGTTGTTTATTTCTATCGATGGAGCGCTTCACCAAAAGCTAAGGGTCGCATCCCCTTGCCGAAATCCCGACAAATATAAATACACGATGAACAATCGTAACTGTTGGTTTGATTCATTCATTGTAAATTTCATCATGTGATTGTTGTGTTTCTTGATTCTAGAACATATAGTTGATATCAGATGGTGAGGAATTCGTGATGATTTGAATAAACTAAATCATCATCATCGAACACCCCGCGATCTTCGGCAACTCCTCATCCTGCAATGGCCATATCATTTAAATCGGTATGCTTCTACTATTTCGTCTCTAAAATTGACGTTCATCAAATTTTTAACAATGCCATCTGTGGTTTCAAGTTCCAAATTGGCGCCATCATCAACCGCTAATTTGATTGTTGATGTGTTTGTTATCGTAATAAAGTTTATCCTATCAGTTCTGCACGATTTCAGTATCCAGGGTGATTTTCAGGTTCGATTACGTGTTTCACGATACTGATTTTGTCATTTTTTGCACGATCTCATTATCCATCCATGGCGATTTGCTATTTGTTTATGATGTTCAATATGTGGTGTTTCATTATAGTGGTTTTGCAAAATTACTTTAATGATTTTGTGAGAAATTCGCCACTGTTGTGTTCAAATCATTTATGTGGTATCATAAAATATACTAATGACCAATTTTGTTGGGTTCTCCAATCTACTCACTATATTATATTGTTCGAGGAATCGTGTGGTATCACAATTTGTTTTTGCTATTCGAACCATCATGTAATATCACAATCGTTTAGACTATGGGGTATGGGGCAGGGGTTGGGGCGTGGGTTGGGTACAAACGCCCAAGTCACCACCCCGGGTGGGCTTGGGTTTCGGCGTGGCCCCTTGGGCGAGGATTTCAGCCCGGGCGTTGGGCATGCCTAGCGGTCCTCCGTGGCCGGCTCTCATTGGCTGGTTTTTATAACAAAACAAAACTTTGATATTTAGTAGATAGAAGATAAACTATGTTCCAAAATTTTAGGAATTATTTAATACTAATTTACGATATTAGTAGATAGATAGTAAACTATATCCCAAAATTTTAGGAATTATAAGTCAACTAATTAGGTCCTCCAAGTTAATTATATGGGATGAGGCATCGATGGCGAAACGTCAGGCGATAGAGGCAGTTGATCGAACATTGCAAGACATTATAGGTGTTAGGCTCCCATGTGTAACACTTATGACATATATCCACCACAATAATGTTATCATATATAAATAAAAAAACTACCAGCAACGAGTGCCGCAATCCAAAGTGTCGCCCCCGCCGCATCGCGCGGGCACCCTACTAGTATATATATATATATATATAGAGTAGGAGTTGGGTGGAAAGTCTATTTTTCCTAGAAAGTCTAGGAAGCAATGAGAATTGGACATGTGACATTGAGTTATTTTAACTAAAAGGGCAACTATGTAATTTCACATTTTAATTTTATTTTTGGAATTTATTTTTCATTAACTAACATTCCATGATTTTCGGAATTTTTGTTGTTTTCGAATTCAAATTCAAATTCAAATCTGGAGGTAAATGTGTTTATCTGGAAAAACTTTCAGCAGGTCTTGGTGATGTGTTTTACCAGTCAGAGAGGTTGAAGTCAGTGTGTTTTAACACTCTGAAGTCAATATATAATCAGGTTGTGTTTTAACAGTTCTTTTGCATTTTAACACTCTGAATGTGTTTTATGTTGTTGTCTATGTCACATTACATCACATTGTGTTTTATGATGATTACATTACATCATAATGTGTTTTACAACAGTTTGTTTTCATACTGGAGTTTAACAAATTTGATTGTGTTTTAAGTCAGCAGATTTGCTGGAGGATTTCTTGATATTGTGTTTTAACAGCAAGCAGATTTCTTGACATTGTGTTTTAACAGTAAGCAGGCCATTGTGTTTTAACAGCAAGCAGATTCTTGACGCTGTGTTTTAACAGCAAGCAGATTTCTTGACGATGTGTTTTAACAGCAAGCAGATTCTTGACGCTGTGTTTTAACAGCAAGCAGATTGCTGGAGGATTCTGGACATTGTGTTTTAACAGCAAGCCGATTTATTGACGCTTTGTTTTAACAGAAAGCAGATTGCTGGAGGATTCTTGACATTGTGTTTTAACAGCAAGCAGATTTCTCGACGCTGTGTTTTAACAGCAAGCAGATTTCTTGACGCTGTGTTTTAACAGCAAGCAGATTTCTTGACTCAGAAACAGCGGTACAAGCCTCTCTACAATCATCAATTAAAATAGAAAAAACGCAGCCAAGTTACAAGCAGATTAAGACCGAAAACGTATATGCACTTCAAGAACTTTAATCACAACACAAGATATGAATACCTAGTGAAGAAAAGGGGTATGAACAAGCCTTGGAACCGAAATCTGAATGCTCTTGGGGTCCTGTTTTGCGTCGCCGACAACAAAGGGAAAAAAGATCGGTTTAGAGAGGGAGAGAGAGAAAGAGAGAGAGAGAAAGAGAAAGAGGGGAAATTGCATGAATTTAGGGATTGGTTATTGATATGGCAGTTTCTTGACTTATTTAAAACACTTCCAATTACCAAAATACCCTCACTATATTAAAAGTCTCTAATTATATAACTCAAATATTACAAGATTGCCATTGATTTAATCTCAACCCTTAAACACACCAATCGGATGGACCAGATCGCTTCCTAGACTTTCTAGGAAAAACACACTTTCCGTGCGAACCCTACTCTCTCTCTCTCTCTCTCTCTCTATATATATATATATATATATATATATATATATATATATATATAATATTTGACAATATCCATGTGCTATCAGCGTTGATGAAGACAAACTCTCACGTTTTAGATAAGCATGCTAAAACTTGTGTAGAAAACCAGCATGTTTTTGTCCCTTTTGCTTTTGATACATTTGCCTCTCTAGCATCAGAAGCCATCCACTTCTTAACCAAGGTCCAGCAGGTCATCCACAACAATTGTTCAGCCCCAGTGGGGCATGGGTTTGTATTTGGTAGGTTAAGGTTTGCATTCAAAAAAGCTGGCGACGCATCTTATTGCTCGTCTACCTTTTGTTTTGATGTAACAGACAGTTAGATTTTTTCCATCTAATGAAAATTTTATGTCATAAAAAAAAACAAACGAAAAAAACTTTATTTCTAAAAGAGTAAATTGCCAAAATCGTCAATGAGATTTGGTCATGTTTTTCATTTTCATTTTCATTCAAAACATCTTTTTTTAACAATATAGTTCTTCACTTTTGAGATTTTTTGCCATTTTCATCCAAACATCTAATTACTTTATTTTTTCTATCAAACATTTGGATGAAAATGACAAAAAATCACAAATCTCAGGGACAATTTTGGTAAAAGAAAAGTTATACGTTTTGATGAAAATGAAAAATATACATTTTGGCAACTTACTCTTTCTAACAAAATATACATTTTGGCAACTTACTCGTGTAATCTTGATCCTTAAGGCCAATGTTCTTTGGTATTAAGTTTGATCCTAGTTTAGTCGACTTTTATTTTTTATATACAATTTACTATAAATTTCTCATACTTCCTTTGCTTCCGATTTTGGGTAATGATAACCTCCTCATAGTATTAGAACATACAAAGGATGTTAGCATAATAGAGATGTTAGCGTGTGCTTGGCCTATTAGCTAATTAGCAATACTATATAATTTGTATTTCTCTTTTATTTGTTTCTAATGTTTTCTAATGCAATAAAACCCTAGCCGTTTCTCTGTACATGTTTATTAATTAACATGGTATCAGAGCTTTATTTGATTCATGTTTATTAATTTGATTATGGAATACTTTGAAATTTATCAACCTTATGGATAGAACTTGAAACTCGTCACTTAGTAAGTTGGATCGGTTCCTTGTGTGTTTGGGCTTTAGGGAACAATGGCCAAATGCAACGGTGATTGCATTAGATAGGGTAGCGTCTGATCATCGGCCTATTGTCCTATCTACCGTTCAATCGGATTTTGGTCATATTCCATTTAGATTTTTTAACTCTTGGTTCGAGTACCCTGGTTTTCTCAATTATGTGTTACAGAAGTGTGGTTCGTTCTCTTTTTCGAGTCCAGAAGATCTTGCTCTAGCGATTAAATTACGGTGATTAAAAAACAACATCAAATCATGGATGAAAGTGGAAAAGGAAAATAAGGAGGGTATTTATGGTAGGAAAAAAAGGAGGTTGACAAGTATTGAAAGTTTGGCGGAAGAAAGAATGCTATTGGAAGAAGAATTGGCTGAAAGAGCGGAATGCAGGAATTATGTGGCAGAATTCGACAGAATCAAGCAGTTAGATTTAAGGCAAAAATCCAGATCTAAGTGGGCTATCGAAGGTGACCAAAATTCTGCTTTTTCCCATCATATTATTAATTCTAATACTAGCACGAATAGATTGAATGGGCTAATGATTGATGGTGTTTGGATTACGAATCCTCTTTCTATTAAGGTGTCCTTGTATGAGTTTTTTGTCCATCAGTTTACGGAACCAATGCTAGTTAGACCGGAATTGGTGTGTCCTAATCTGGCTACCATTTCGGATAATGAGGCAATCATGTTGGATAGTCCATTCTCAGTGGAGGAAATTAAAGCAGCCGTGTGGGAATGTGAAGGGGATTATGCACCGGGACCAGATGGATTTAATTTTAAGTTCATTAAAAGGTGTTGGTTAGGTCTTCGGGAGGATATAGTCAAATTATTCAATAAATTCTATGAAGTGGGTTCTCTCAATAAGTGTTGTACTTCTTCTTTCATAGCTTTGATTCCAAAAGTAAAAGATCCGGTGGGTCCAGCAGATTTCAGACCAATTAGCCAAATTGGTGTAATTAACAAAGTCATTTCTAAGGTTCTTGTAAATCGCCTAAAAAGGGTGTTGGGGAGATTGATTTCGGAGCAACAATCTGCGTTTTTAGCCGGTAGGAATATCATGGAGGGTCCACTTGTTCTCAACGAAGTTTTCAGCTGGTTAAAGAAGTCTAAGTAAAGTGGGATGTACTTCAAAGTGGATATTAATAAGGCGTATGACTCAGTTAACTGGGCCTTTCTTTATTCGATCATGACACAGATGAACTTTCCGAGTAGGTGGCGGGCATGGGTAATGGCTACTTTGTACTCTGCTAGAGCTTCTGTTCTAGTAAATGGTTCACCAACGAGGGAATTTGACTCTTCCCGTGGGCTTCGTCAGGGTGATCCGCTATCACCTTTTTTGTTTGTAATTGTTATGGAAGCTCTTACTGGTATAATCAAAAAAGCAATTTCAATTGGTTTGTTTAATGGGATTAAAGTCACTAGTGAGGGGCCATCTTTGTCTCATTTGATATATGCGGATGACGTGATGTTCGTTGGTGAATGGTCGTTGTTGAATGTTAATAATCTATGGCGGATACTGAGATGTTTTTACTTATCCTCAGGTTTGAAAGTAAACCTAGCCAAGTGTAGTATTTATGGAGTGGGAGTGAATGAGGAGGAAGTTCAAGACATGGCACATCTTTTGAGGTGTAGACAAGGTACGTTTCCATTTAAACATC
The DNA here is from genome assembly GCA_030545235.1 of Helianthus tuberosus. Lineage (NCBI taxonomy): Eukaryota > Viridiplantae > Streptophyta > Magnoliopsida > Asterales > Asteraceae > Helianthus > Helianthus tuberosus. Next base: position 71,360,533 of record CM060411.1, read on the forward strand.
TTGGCTTGTTGGTTGGTGCTAATATGAATTTAGCTCGGAATTGGAAACCAGTGATTGAAATATTCAAGAGTAGACTATCAATATGGAAAGCTAAAACACTTTCATATGGAGGGAGAATAACACTAATTAAATCGGTGTTAAACTCATTACCAACTTATTACTTATCTCTGTTTAAAGCACCAATAAAAGTCCTAGTTGCATTGGATAAGATTAGAAGGGTCTTCTTTTGGGGTGGCTCGGAAGAAAAAGCCAAAATGAACTGGGTGGCATGGGAAAAAAACAATTGCTCCTGTCGAATATGGGGGGTTGGGTTTCGGTTCACTCAGGGATGCTAACTTAGCGATGTTGGCAAAATGGTGGTGGAGATTCAAAACGGAAAAAAAGGTCTGTGGCGAAGGTTAGTCTGGGCAATTCATCATAATTCAAGGGCGTGGAATGACATCCCATTTAAGGTTTCAGTAGCGGGGCCATGGAAAAACATTTATAGCATACGGCAGTCTTTATTATTTGCTAATATTGATCTGAGACTTGCATTTTCAGCAGCTGTGGGTAATTGTAAGAATATTTATTTTTGGTTGGATAGCTGGGTTGATTCGGTGCCTTTATACATTAAATTTCCAGAATTGTTCAAAGAATAATTGGTCAAAGATTGCTTGATTGCAGACCGATGGGTTATTAGCGATTCTGGGCCTGTCTTCAATTGGGCCTGGGCTCGGCCAGGTCTCGGTATCGAAGCGGCAAGTCAGTTGCAGCAGCTGTTGAACATGATCGGATGTTGGGCTTTGTCGATGGGTGCGGATGTCTGGAAATGGAAGCACGAAACAAACGGTAATTTCAATGTTGCTAGTATTAAGAAGATACTTAGTTTCGCTAATCGAGCCAGCCCTGTTAGAGTCTTTGAATGGAACAATTGGGTCCCGAAGAAGGTCGGAATTGTGGCTTGGAGAGCAGAGATGGAGAGACTACCGACCAAGTGCGCTTTGGCAAATCGGAATGTACCGGTACAGAATCAAATGTGTGTATTATGTGGCGATTATGAAGAGACCTGTGAACACATCTTTGTTTCGTGTCAATTCACACAAATGGTATAGCAAAATTTCGCGGGTTGGTGCATGATTCCACCGATTATTGCGTTTGGAATTAATGATTTGCTTACACTGCATAATTCAAGTTTGGGCTCGAGGAAAAAGAGGAAAGTAATACATGCCGTCATTTTGGTGACCTTTTGGAGCATATGGAAGATGAGGAATGAAGCCGTATTTAGACAGGTTATCCCAAACACTACGAGGATTCTAGACGAGATTAAATCGATGGCGTACCTATGGTTTAAAATCGGTCAAAAGTGGCGACATTAACATGGGAGGATTGGAATCGGTTTAACTTAGGTGTTATGTATTGATGTAATTGTATATTATTTTGGTGTTGAACGTTGTATATTTGGGGGGTAGCATCTTGCTACAATGAATAAAATTTTTTGTCGGCCGTTCAAAAAAAAAAGTTTATTTGAATTAGTTTTTCTTATGTTTAAGTGTCAAATTTTGAATTGTTGTATTGCAAAGGATTAGCGTCTCTTATTATTTGCATCCAACGAATCTTTGAATTCAAGTTGTTTGTGGGTGTGACGTCATCATAATAACATTGACATCATCATAGCTTCATCAATACACCATCGGCATTCATAATATTTTGCATCAGAGGAATTTGTATTCTCAATTTGGCTGATTTAATTGGTTCATTAGTATCTGTTTTGGGTTCATTAGTATTTGTTTTGGATTGTAGTTGTCTCCGTTCGTCTACCATTTATTTAACAGTTTGGATTTTCTAGTTCTTGTAATTTTGGGTTCGAAGTTTTGTTGGTATTGGAATTCGTATTTGGTTCGCATTGGTTGCTTTCTCTATTTGTTCGTATTTGCTTCCATTGTTGAGTTTGGGTTTTTTTTATGAAAAGTTAGTTTAGATGAAAAGTTTGGATTTACCATACTTGATTGGTTTGTTTTGAGTTTCGTATTTGGTTGCTCTTATTTGTGCCTCTATTTTGATTGGGGTTTAATTATTTTCATCATGGATAATTCTCATCCATCCACATGTGGCTTTAAAGTTGCTTTCGATCAATGTACACAACAACAACGACGCGTTTCAAATCCGAATGCACGAGTTGGTCTTGAGTAGGTTAGATTGTTTCTAAATTCATGCATGTCTTCGTCTAGTACCTCAGGTATCTCTTCTTCTATTTGGATTTTGGATTCTAGTGCATCTCATCATATGTCACCCCACTTGCCATCATTTATATCTTTGACTTCTGGTTCACCTGCATCTATTATATCTGCTGGTGCTACATCAATGCCAATAAAGGGTGTTGGATGTGTTGCTACGCCACATATTTCCCTCACTAATGTTTATTCTATCCCCAATCTTGCTTTAAACCTTGTTTCGGTTACTCAGTTGTGCAAATCTGGTCATTGGGTGCTCTTTTTCTGATTCCATTCGTTGTATACTAGACAAAAGTTCTATGAGGGTGGTTGGAACCGGTTGTCAAGTTGGTGAACTTTATGTCTTAGATGAACTCAAAGAATTTGATGTGGCTGCTTCTATTGTTGACTTGTCTTGCTTTCGATTGAGTCGGTCATCTCCCGATTTTTATCGTTGGCATTCTCGTGTGGGACATGTGTCAGCATCTCGCTTAAATTTTTTGGCTTCCACGGGTGCTTTGGGTCATTTGAACGTTTGTGACATCTCTAATTGTAGTGGTTGTAAACTTGCCTAGTTCTCAGCTTTACCGTTTGAGAAAAGTATTTATCGTTCTGTTGCTCCTTTTGATATTGTTCACTCTGATGTTTGGGGTCCATCGCCAGTATCCACTAGGGGGGGGGGGTCGGTCTATTATGTATCCTTTATCGATGATTATACTCGTTATACCTGGGTGTATCTTACAAAACGTAGATCCGAGTTCTTGAGTATTTACAATAACTTTAGATCCTATGCAAAGACACAACATTCAGCTATGATAAAGTGTTTCCGGAGTGACTTAGGGGGTGAATATACTTCTAATGATTTTTCCCAATTATTTATGTCTGATGGTACAATACACCAATCATCTTGTACCGACACCCCTCAGTAGAATGGTGTTGCTGAAAGGAAACATCGTCATCTTATGGAAACTGCTCGATCATTTCTTATATCTGTTGATGTTCCGAGTGTTTTTTTGGGGAGAAGCACTCTTAACTGCCCAACATGTGATTAATCGGATTCCTACTGCTCATAATTCCGGGTTGTCTCCTTTTGAGAACTTATATGGTGAACTTCGAGATTATGATGAACTAAGAGTCTTTGGATGTACTTGCTTTGTTATTCGTCCTCATGTTGAACGAGACAAACTGTCAAATAAGTCAGCCTTATGTGTTTTCTTAGGCTATGCTAGTGGTCCAAAAGGCTATGGCACTGGACAGAAAGGATATCGTTGTTTTGACCCAGTAAGTAAGAAGTTATATGTTTCGAGGCATGTTATCTTCCTCGATCATATTCCTTTCTATTCGATTCCCTCCAACTCACATAATGTAACAAAGTCAGATCTTCGAAACATTAATCCTTTTGCTTGTGATATTGATGCATCAACATCATTTGATGTTCCAGCTACATTTGTTGAGTCTGGTGGTGTCACACCCCAACCGATGGCGGAAACATCGGGATGAGACGAAAACAAGATTGCAAGAGACTTCATAACACTATGTGACAATATAGATTAAATTCAAATTTCATTTCAAAACTAATTGTCATACAAGATTCAAATACAAAGAACAACAATGTCTCAAAAACAAACATAACATCAAATGATAAATTAATCTAGGTGTGTATCTAAGTCCACCAAAATTGCATTTCTTCAACATCAACTCATCAATTAACCTGCAACATGTATTAAAATATATCAACAAAAAGTTGGCGAGTATACAAGTTTTGTTACATAGCATAATATAGCATATAATAGTTTAAAGTCTCATATCCAACATGAATCATATTAAGCGAGTTTACAAGCATGCCGAAACGGTGTACTATATGTTCAAACCCAAGAATCCAACGCGTTAAAATAGCCTATCCCAAATAGAATAACACGAGGTTAACATGTTTAACTTAACAATACCCCAAGTTTCATGGGCGGTGCGTTAATCCTATATGCGCTATAATTGTTAAGGTAGGCTAGCAAAGTTAATGAAGCATATAATCGACGCAAATAGCTTACATTAGCATACAAGTCTAAACAAGCATCATATAGTTTCATGTTAAGCATGGATAGAGTTTAAAATTGTTTCATGTGAAGTATAAGTTTGTATAACATACATGTTGCACCCAAAAGTGATAAAAGGAAAACGAGATCGAGTATACTCACGGTTTTGCAAGCTTTCCTACTTGGTAATCCCGTGAGAGTTGTTTGCTTTATTAGTTTGGAGCACCTTGTCCTTCTACACGAAAAAACGTAGGTGTGTGAGTTTTGGGAGTCAATGGAATATCATAGATTCGGAATTTAAATAACATAAAAATAACATATGAAAATAATCATCTAACACACTTGACACTTGTTCTTGACACTATGTAACTAGAAAGAGTTAAAATGTTTTCATGGAACAAAACCCATTAGAATCGTGACAAGTTATCAATGTTTAAGATGATGTACTTACTATCTTGACAAATGTCCATTTGTTTATCATCAAGAGTTCGGTTTGTTGAATATAATATATAAGTTATATGAATATTAATATGTCATATTGGTCAAGCATGAGGTAGAGGGATAAATCCCCCATTTAGGAACCTCTTAGTATCATAGAATTCATGCATGAGGTAGGAAGAATCAAGTCTTCCATTTAGGCACCTCTTTGTTCACCACTACACTTGTCATTATAAACAATAAGGAGGTTCAAGAACATATGAATAAAGAATGAAATAAGAACATCTAATCTATGGAAAACATCAAATAGTGTGTGGATTTTCAAGTGGAAAAGCCCAAGCTTATTCCATAATCACACATTCATTAAGCTTTAAGCTTGAACACTACTTGTGGGTTAAACCCTAATCAAAACAAAAAGTTTATAAGGTTTTAACCTCTGATTTTAATTGTCTCAGCCTTGTTTTTAAGCCTAACTAACCATTTAATTGATTATGAGCATAAGAAAATGGGTTTGAGATAAGATAAACTCAAGTTTAACTAAGATTAACAAAGTTTAAGTGAAAACAGAAACTTCAGTCCACTTTGGAGTCTTTTTGGTGACATTCCAGACCTTTGTTTTCTATGGAAAACTTGGGAAAATGTCCCTAAGGTTAATCCAAGAGTGTAGGAAAAAGAATCAAGACAAAAGACTAAGTATTGAGTGAATTATGCTCACTTGAAGAACTTGTGATGAATCTGTCCAAGTTCTGATTTCAAGCAGCTTTTGAGAGAGATTTGAGAGTGAAATGAGGATGTTGTAAAGTGGAAAAAGCTCGGAAGAGGTATGGGATTTATAGGGAAGTGTTTAGGGTTGGGTTTGGTGTGTATTTAATGCTTGAAACAAGTTTAAAAATCAAATAAAACACAAAACAACGCCAAAAACTCGTCTGATTGAAGTTTCTCGAGCTGGGCCACCCTCACGGGCCGTGAAGCACATCTCTGGGCCAGGTTGCGGACCGCCAGAGAGTGGGCTGGTCCATTTTTTTTTGATTTTTTAACATATTACACCCCCATAGTTTCATATAGTGTCGTTTTTATAGTATTTTAGGGTGTTTAATGCACAAGGATCATAGTTAAGGGTATGTTATGTAAATGAAGCATAAACTAAATATAAAACAAGTATAAACATGAATATTTGTCGAGATTTAGTGTCGAAATTGTGTAATTTAGCATATAAGTCACAAGTTTGCAAGTTTGACATATTTAGCACAAAGTATGAATAAAGTGTCGTACGAGTGATATTTTTGAACGTATGAACTTATACGGAGGGTATACAACATAAATGTAACGAAAAACGAATTTCATTATTATCCAAGTCTCGGATTTTTCATCGATTACAACGAAAGAACGATTACAAGAATACAAAGTTACTAAAAATAGAATTACAAGCAAGGGTTTCCAAATATAGAAAGTACGAAAAAACAGGGCGTTACAGCCTCCCCTCCTTTAGGAAATTTCGTCCCGAAATTTAGGAAGAAGTAACGAAAAGATGTGGATACTTGGTCTTCATATCACTCTCGAGTTCCCAAGTAAATCCAGCACCACGTTTTCCTTCCCATCGAACCTTGACGAAAGGAATTTGACTGCGCCTCAGTTGCTTGACACCTCGGTCCATGATTTCGACGGGTTTCTCCACAAAATGCAAAGTGTCATTGATTTGGAGATCTTCGAGAGGAACTTGAAGTTCTTCTTCAGCGAAACACTTCTTGAGATTCGAAACATGAAACGTTGGATGAACGTTGTTAAGTTCTTGAGGCAAGTCGAGTCGATAAGCCACCTTGCCAATCCTCTCGAGTATCTTGAAAGGACCAACATAGCGAGGGGCAAGATTTCCCTTTTTACCAAAACGAACTACTCTTTTCCAAGGAGACACTTTGAGTAGTACATGATCACCAACGTTAAATTTCAATGGTTTGCGTCTCTTGTCAGCGTAGCTCTTTTGTCGACTTCTAGCCTTGAGTACATTGTCACGGATTTGAAGGATCTTATCCGTTGTCTCTTGTATGATCTTAGGGCCAGTAAATTGTTTGTCACCAATCTCATGCCAGCTTAAAGGAGATCGGCATCTGCGAACATACAATGCCTCGAAAGGAGCCATTTGCATACTGGTGTGGTTGCTATTGTTGTACGAGAATTCGATCAAGGGTAAGTGCACATCCCAACTACCACCAGAGTCGATGACACAAGAACGGAGCTTGTCTTCTAGGGTTTTGATAGTACGTTCAGTCTGTCCATCCATTTGAGGATGAATGGCTGTACTATGATTCAAATGAGAACCCATAGCGGACTGGAAAGTTTGCCAAAGAGGCGAAGTGAAACGACCATGACGATCAGAAATGATGTCGAGAGGAATACCATGACGGCATATGATTTCGTCAGTGTAGAGTCGAGCAAGTCGTTCAACCTTGAAATCTTCACGGATAGGAAGGAAATGGGTGGACTTGGTCAAACGGTCAATGATTACCCAAATACTATCGTGACCAGAAGGCGTACGAGCGAGTTTGGTTACGAAGTCCATAACAATGCTATCCCATTTCCAAACGGGGATTTCGGGCTGTTCGAGTAGACCAGAAGGTCGTTGATGCTCGGCTTTGACTTTCGAACAGGTGAGGCACTTAGAAACATACGTGCAATGTCTCTCTTCATACCAGGCCACCAATAGGATGTACGGAGATTATGATACATCTTGTCAGCACCAGGATGAATCGAGTACTTGGATTTGCGTCACACCCCGACCGCGTAAAACAACAAACCGCGAAGGAAACGTCGGGGAGTGTCGTAAAAGAATCATTGTTTCACAACACATGTTAATTGAAATTTTGTTTATTTCATTAATAAACACATTGTTTTGTTACAAACCAATTAAGTATACTAATTGTCTTTCAGGTTTTATGTCACTAAAGGCCGCGTCCATCCTATGTGAAGCAAACAATCAACAATCGCCACATAATAGAACCTGAAACATATGTGAAAACAGTCAGCATAAAAATGCCGGTGAGTACATAGGTTTTGTATGTCAAATTCATGGTTTTGTATCCATATTGCAATACCTAGTCCAACTACGAGAGTTGTCGAGTATGTACCTTAAAATCAAAAAGTGTTTGATATTGCAATAGCTTTTATCGATTATACAAGTTGATATATGTAAAACCAAAACCATTATAGCCATGAATGTTGACTGAAAACATTTGTCTTTGTAAAACCAAGTAGTAAATCATCTTTGAAAGTAAACATTGTATGGTTTATATCTTTAAGTAAGCATCATTGCGTGACATCATTTGAAAACATTCGTCGGAGTGATGTAGATAACTCTACGACATGTAATGTGATAAAAGCACTTATATATAGGAAGTACCAGCGCCGTATCCACCATGCTTTTATCATATTACACACGCCTCGTTACCTAATCACTTACCATAAACGAATCATCCAAATCGTTCAAATCATTCAAATCGTTCCAATCGTTCAAATCGTTCAAATCGTCTGTGTTATAAACCATCGTTCAATCGTCCGTGTTTTAATTGTGAACTACAACTTTTGGTCATTCTTTAAAGAATACATTCAAACATGTGTGACTCGACTATACCACCCATGGGGTATCTTTAATAGGCCCTGAAAGACCTCTTTAATGTTGACTAACAAACCACCAAAGGGTTTGTTAAAATAACAGATTCTGTCGTTACCCACATTACCCACTAAAGGGATAGTCCGATAACGGGATTTGTCAGATCCTATGGTACCATAACATACTACTGGTCGGCTTGATCAAAGTTAATATATGTCATTCGTCTTTCGACTAATGCCCCAACAAGTCCATTCACATTATTGAAATCGTCGTGTTTTATATAAACCATAGCATTTGTTTATGAAAACTTGAAAAGAATTTAGCACATATGAGTCACACCAAAACAATTGAAAGCATAAAAGAGAGGAACTATGTACTCACTTGAGATTGCAAGGTATCCTCGATTAGGTTAACTAACAAAGCTCGGGAAATCAAGGAATCAAGTGGCACCTAGTATCGGATTACTATGTTAATAATCGGGACCTAAATCGGGAGATCGGGTAGAATGGTCTTGTAAACCAAATGAGTGTTGGAACTCATATGATATGGTTTAACAAAGCCTACATTCTGATTTGAAACCTATCCTAAGTGCTTTTGACCCGTTATGACCCGTTAAGGTAGTTTATGCTACTTTAACGCGTCATTTGCGCAAATGAGCGTTCGGATGGTCTAACTAGTCCTATGATAAGTCTTATATGCCTAAACATGTTTAGTAATGTTGCATAATCAGTTTAAGTGTCAAAATTTAGGTTACATAGGCTTAAAATGAAATTATGCGCAAAAGGGCATTTTGGTCATTTTCTTAAGGCATATAAACTACCTATCATACAAGTAATTAAACGAAGTGACCATAAGGTATAACCTCGGAAGGTTATTCCCTATACAACTATGGTCACCTAATGTGTTTGGTCGGATCCTAATGATCGACCAAGTGGGTCTGGTTCGAAAGTCTAAGCGGTTGTCGAGACCGCTTGACTTACGACCCTAAATAAGCACTAAACTAAAAGTGACGAGTTAAACATGTTTAACCAAGTTAGAAAACTGATTTGGTATCAAAACAAGGTGTTTTGAAACACGAAAATAGTTTCGCCGCAAAATGCACATAATTGTGCATTTTGACCGAAACTTTGACTCGTCACTTCGACTAGTAAACGTGGTAATCAGTAGGCATAGTCGCAAGGGACTATAACCATCGTGATTACGATCACGTTGCAAAGTTCAATTGAACTTTGACTTGACCTAATCATGGTCAAAGCTGAAAGTCAAACACTGTTTGACTTTTTATCTTGAAATAATAAACAAGACTTGAAAGAACACTTACAAGTGCTCTAGGATGAAGAAGATGACTAAGAGAACTCAGGTATGTGGCCTCCAACAAGTGTGGTAGCCTCAACTTAGAGTGTAGAGATGAGAAAGAAGAATGAGCAAGGAAAAATGAATTGGTGATGGCTATTTATAGTTGTTCATGAAGTGTAGGATCTTGCCAAGTGGCTTGTGTGTTCTACAAGGATTAATGAGATCATTCCAAGTGTTGTAATCTGATTTCATGCTTGGTAATCACTTAATTTGGGCTCCAAGGTTACTAGAAAGTTCAAAACAATCAACAAAAACCAAGTGCAACAAGCTGGGTTTCAAAACAAAACTTTCTGTCCAGATCTAGCCCTCGTGTCGCGCGACAGCAGAGGCCCAGGGCTGTCGCGCCCCGTGAGCACTCAGGCCAGACTTTTGAAATTTGGCAGAAATGGTCCCTGCAGCCTCCAAACTCCTTTTTCGACGCGTTTAACCCCCGTTAAGCCATTTTCAAGGCTCTACAAGGATGTTAAAGCATAGGGACTTGAAATATGCTCGGAAATATCATGGATGTCGATTCGTTTGGTCGTACGGTCACGTTTTTTGGTTAATTACGAAGAAACTCGAACGGACGCGAAAACGATCCAAATTACGCGAGGAATGGTATTTTTGCATTCCCATCACTAAAATACAATATTTTAGTGATTACAAAATTTTTTTGATGTCCGATATGGCCAGAACGCAAGATATGCATGCATATGCATACTTTTGCAGTTTTGACGCTTTTAGTCTCTTTGATCAAATAAGCGCATTTTCGCATACCGAACCCCTCAAAACTTATTTCTAAGCTATGTTAAGGATATTTAAGGTATGTTTAGCTTATGATCTTGTTCCGGAGTGTACGTAGCTATGCGAATTGGCAGACTTTTGCAGTTTGTCGCAAATAGTCCCAGTGATCGAATAAACTTGTTTTTGCCATACCAAACCCTACAAAACTTATTTCTAGGTTATGTAAAGGATATTTAAGGTATGTTTAGCCTATGATCTTGTTCCGAAGTGTACGTAGCTATGCGAATTGGGAGACTTTTGTTGTTTGTCGCAAATAGTCCCTGTGATCGAATAAACTTGTTTTTTGCCATACCAAACCCTTCAAAACTTATTTCTAAGTTATGTAAAGGTTATTTAAGGTATGTTAAGCTTATGTCACTTTTCCGGATTTTTTTTCACGTTAAACTGATTACATTTACGTAATAGTTTGCGTCTAACTTTTCAGAAAGTGATTAAGAGCTCGAAATCGAACAAGAATTGATATGTGTAAATGTCACATGTAATTGTACAAATCCCGAGAATGAAACACAATATTTCATTGGATTCGTATTTGTATAATGGTCGTAGAGGCACAAATTATAACAACTCTCCCAAAACCCTCAACATGCTCCTATACGTCCTAAAATACACCTCGTATACGAAAAACGAGCTTAAAATACCTTTATATTAATAAAATTCAAATAAAACAGAATTTTGGGGCTCTCGCGGGGCGCGACCCAGACAACCCCAGCTGGTCGCAGGCCGCGACAGAGTGACACCAGGCGAGCCCTCCGGCTACCACGTCTCCTGTTACGCGTCAAACTTACACTCGTGACTGGCCAAAGCTAGGGCCTACTCTAGGCTTCTCGCGGGCCGCGAAAAAGGTAGAAGAGGCTGTCACGGGGCGTGAGCCGCCCTATGATCAGCCTATATAAGGAGTCAAGAGGTTCAGTTAAAATTCGTTCAAAATTTCTTTTCTCTCTCTAAATATTATAAGCTAAAATTCTCGGGAATAATACCCCTAAAAAGCGAAGCTCTGCCTCGTTGTAAGTATTATAACCCCCGGTTACGTATCAGTTACTCTGCCCGATTGATTTAGAGCTTCGTAACGCGTGTCAAGGCTCTACCTGACTCAGTCGTTGGAGTTTTGTCTTGGGGTATAGCTAATGTAAATTGAGTTATTTTACTAACACGTGTGCAATGTTTAATTTTAATAGTTTATAACCAGGAAGTTACCAGAAAGCAGTAGGGTTATCTAAAAATAGCAATGTGAGTACATCTATTTTTGTAAACCTTGTTATACAAACGTCAATTGTTTTAAATTATGATAAACAGTGATTGAGTCTATGTATTCTACAATTACTGTCGGTATGTTGGGGTTTTGTATACATTAATTGTTACTAATATTATGAATAGTAACATGACCACAAGTCAAGATTGACAGTACCATGGATGGTAATTTGGTAGATAAAAACATTGTAATCGCCCTCAATACTGTAAAGATATAAAATCTTGTTTTGATTAAGCTGGGATGCACTCGTTAGTATTTCTTGCTGATAAAACTTTTTAAAACGCGTTTCAGGTAACAAAATGTGAAAGCTAAATAGAAGCCAGCTGGAGAGCACTGAAGGCTTGGAAAAGTGGCTATAAAAGTTACCTAAACAAGAAAGAAGTTTTATTTCAATAAAATAGGGTTTACCCCTATAAACATATTATAAATGGAAACTTGGGCTTTTTTCCCATGTATTTATTATTTATAAAATGTGGTGTTTTACTCTGACAAACTATTTCCTAACTACGGTCCTGATGTAAATTTCCGCTGCCAAATTAATAAACACCGATACCACCAGCTCTACGAGCTCTCGGCCGCCCGCCTCCCGGGGCAGGGGTCGGGGGTTGCGACACAAATGTCACAGTCTCCCCTACTTTATGAAATTTCATCCCGAAAATTATTCGTAGGAGTCTGTTTGTATAAGTTGTGTTAGGCAATTGTCTTGTGCGGAATCTAGAGTTTTATCTATTTGCATAGAATACCCCATCCAGGATTTCCATGTAAGGCATAACTTTATTATTCCCTAGTGGATGCTTCCTCAGATAATGTAGGAAGTGGGAATGGGCTGTTAAACCTATGATGCTCATCCTCTAATGGATACTCCCTCGATCAAAGAAGGAAGTGGGAATGAGGGATTTGATCAATGATAAAACCAAATCAACCAATAGTTCTGTGAGTATCCTTTAAGAATCTAACTATTTAGGCAGAAAGATCTTGTAAGGATTTGTATTTCATTTTCCCCAGTGGATATTTTTCAGAAGCAGAAATGAATGGATAGTTCATTTTCCTCAATGGATTCTTCGTTAGAAGTGGAGATGAAAGAATGTATAAGTTGTTCATTTCCCAATGGTTATTTCTTCGGAAGCGAAAATGAATGGATAATTCATTTTCCTCAGTGGATACTTCGTCAGAAGTGGAAATGAAGGATTATGTGACACCTGTGTCACTTCAACCATCAAACAGATACCAAACCAATGAAATATTATATTTCATACTTGGGATTTGTATAAATATGTGTATCGTTTGCACATATCAATTCTTGTTCGATTTCGAGCTTTAAATCGCTTTCTGGAAGGTTATACGCGATCTGATGCGTAAATATAACCAGTTTAATGCAACAAACACTCTGGAACAGTGACATAGGCTAAATATACCCTAAATTCCTTTTACATAACTTAGAAATAAGTTTCGAAGGATTCGATATGGCAAAAACATGTTTATTTGAACTAAAAGAACTAATTGCGACAAAACTGCGAAACGAACGTTGGTGACCGCCCGGATAATATTTAAATCCCACAAATATTCTGTTACGATTAAAATTTTATTTTTAATCAGGTTCGTGTTGAAAAATAAATTAAAACGCTTAAAAACGCTATTTTTCAAGTGTTAGCGCGTACTGCGAGTTACTGCGCAACACAGTGCTTATACTGCAAAACACGGACAACGCAGCCAGTCTCGGCAACTGAAATTTATTTCAGTAATTTTATGACGAGTTTATTTTTATAGAATAATAAAAATAATTTAGAACGCCATAAACCGGGATTTAAATGCTAGATAAAATACCCGGTATCCAGTTAAATACCTGTTTTATCTTATTTACCAATCAAGATTACACATTACCCCCCCCCCCCTTGAAATTCACGGTTACAAAGGGGGTGGCCCCCACCAAAATCTTGCCAAAATCTTATGTGATCTATCTTGATTTTCTTAGATTTATTTTGATCTTTCTTGATGCACTTGGAGATTTTGAGATCTAACTTAGATCTTGGCCTATATATACATCACAATCTACACTCCACTCCACACTCCACTCCTTCTTTCCTCTCCCCCTTGAACCGTCCACCCCTCTTCTCTCTCCATCTTCAAACCTTCAAACTTTGTTCTTCATATTCAAGCTCCATTTCAAGCTAAATTCAAGTTGGTGTGAAGATCCAAAGGTGTTTCCAAGGTGCTTATAAGTGATTTCAAGCTCCATATCATCAAAACCTCATCCAACAACTTACTTGAATCTTGGAGGTATAACATTTATGTTTAAATCATACTCTTGATTCTTGGTTGTTCTTGATGAATTGAAGTTTCTCTTGAATCTTGGAATTTTCACAAACTTGAAATCTAAAATGAAATGGGTCTTGATACAAATAAAAATGGTGATGTTTATGGGTGTATGAGTTTGATTTCTTGATAAACACTTGTTTAGGATATTTGCTTGCTTGTTTTAGTAACATTTAAGCGATTAACAAGCATGCTGAGTAACATTTACAGCCAACTTCAGTTGGCTGTAAACGCACCGTTATAAATCGAAAAATCAATTTTCTGAAGTCTAAATTATATATTTTCAAAAAACAAATCAAATGGCACTGGAATCATATTTTTTCGAGGTTGTTTACTATTTTTAAAGGTCCGTTTTGTACAGCAGAAAAAGCTGCGTTTTTACTGCAGAAAATGTGTGTTATGTTTTTCATCATAACTTGCAATCTGTGTAGAATTAGCTCATGAAATTTGTACTGTAGATGACCACTAATGTCGTTGTAATTCTCCCACTTAAATTTCATCAATCGGACTTACGATAAATTTTAAATAAATTATTCCATGGACTGCAGTCAGAAAGTGACGAATCTGATTGCAGTCCGGTAATTGATTTTTTATAAAATATTGGCATTGAATTGGATCCCGATATTTTTACACAATAATATTTGGATCTTTTAAAACATTATGTAAAAATTTGGGAATTTTTTGAGTAAGTTAACTATTTTATTAAAATTCCCAAAAACAGCCCAGTTTTGAATGATAGTTAAAATGCAAGGGTTTTGATGATATATGCATGATGAGAGTCACCAATAAAATCGTTCAAGTCGCAAGGTTCTTAAAATATGTATATGAACTCATATATATGTAAATACACCAATATAATAAAAAATAATATTTTTTCGAGAAGATCTCAAGGTTATGTGAAAATCCTAAGTATCGAAGAAACTTATGTATTTTTGTAGGTTTTCGATTATTAAATCGTTCTTATTTAATTTAGGACGAATAAACAATTTGAGGGATTGTGTTAACACTTAAAAATGCACCCAAAGGTGAGTACATAGTCCCCTCTTTTATTGTTTTCAATGTTTTGGGGTGAAACATATGTGCCTATACAATATTTTCATGATTTCGACTATATGATTACACATGCATAAGTACTATCTTTTGACGAATTGAACTATTATCCATGGTTTAAACACTGATTTCCGAAGTTTGTTACGACTATTTGTTTGTTCATATGTTTACTTATTCATTCATTAACAATGATCAAGCCGATTGGTGGTACGATATAGCGCTATAGGACTAGACACCCCATTCCTGTTGTATGGAATGTCAGAAACCAAATTTTAACCAAATAGAATTTGCCTTTGTGGTATTTCTATAGTCTCCAAAGTGTAGTTTGATGCACTAAGGTTTGAATGTATTGCTAAATCGCGATTTATGGTATATTTCGATATACTACCAACGTGATACTGTTAACTAAAGCATCATTTGATATGCTATTGTTTACTAAAATATAGTTTGAACTTTGATATATTACCAAACCATGATTTAGGTATGTTCCGACATACTACCAACGTGATATTATTTACTAAAGTATAATTTGATATACTATGTACAAATCCAACATATATTCTGTTATCTACTAAAACATAGTTGATATGTTATTTACAAGACCAAAGTATACTTATGATATACTACCGAAACTATTATTTTAACAACTAAAGTATATTTGATATACTATCTGTTTAACTGTTTTAAAACTAAAATATATTTTAATATATTACTTATCCGACTTTCTTATAACCAAGGTATATTTTTATATATACTACAACTTTTATATCAATGCAAAGTGTTCTTGAAACCAAACTTTTATCAAGGATTCATGGCTACTTTTATAAACATATAATCTTTTCTTATATGATCCAAAGCCATGAATCAAATTCACAAAACCTATGTTACTCACAGGCATTTTTATGCTGACGTATTTACTTTCATATATGTTTCAGGTTTTATTTCGTGACGACTGTTGATTGCTTTACATAGGATGGACATGGGACTTAGTAATTATAAAAACATGAACGGCAATTGTATTGTTTGTTGATCAAATCCCAAGACAATGTAACTTTTTATGTAATAAAACAATATTCTAAATTCCATGTGTTGTGAAACAATGATTCTGTTACAACACTCCCCGACATTTCCGCCACGATTTGTTGTTTTACGTGGTCGGGGTGTGATAGAAGAGTTGGTATCAGAGCTCATGGTTATAGGGAATTAGGTTATTAGTTAAATTTTGACCTAGACTATAACCTTCCTAGGACCCTAACACAAGTTACCTTGTGTTTAGATCTTAAAACAATACTATCACCTATCCTTAGGTGATTACCAAAACAAGTACACAAATCTCAATTCCATTTGAAAATCGATCATCTATCCTTAGATGATTAGTCTTAATAATGTGAACACGTGCAATCCAGAAGGGTGGGTGCCTGTACCCTGAGTTTTCTGTCTAAGGCTAGAGTGTTCGTACAAATCCACATAATCGGACCAGTCACTCTTACCTGGGAACTCTTGGGGTGAGTGTCCACTTATAGGCTAAAGCATGTCTTCATTATGCATTATGTAGACCTCTTTACTTTGATTAGTCACTGTGTTGTTTGTTTGTTTTAAGTAACGAACAAATGACCACCTTCCTTCGTTTTGTCGATGTTTTCAATACCCCTTTTGATTGTTCTATGTCAATCTCACACATTTCATTGTGTTCCCTTTTCTTTTAGATGCCTCCTAGACGTGATCAAATTCAAGACGCCGCAATGGCAGCCTTGATCACTCAGCAAATCGCTGCTGTACTCCCGAACCTAGTTACCCAGTTAAACCAAGCAAACAACAACAACACACCTGTTCCGTGCAACTTTAAGACATTCAACTCTGCTAAACCTTTGAAGTTTTCTGGGACTCAAGGAGCAATCGCGCTCCTGCAATGGTTTGAAAGTTTGGAGAGCACATTCAGACATGTGCAATGTCCGAATGAGCGTAAGGTTGACTTTGCATCCAGTGTGTTCGAGAAGCGTGCTCTTACATGGTGGAACGGTGTGATGCGTGATAGGGGTGCCGATGTGGCACTAGCTCAAACTTGGGAGGAGCTTCGGGCTCTAATGATGAAGGAGTTCTGTCATCGTCATGAGCTTAGAGCGTTAGAAAGAGAATTCGACGATTTGAAGCAAGACATTGGTGAACATCGAGCCTATACTGATCATTTTGAGGAGCTGAGCCTGTTATGTCCTGCTATGGTTACGCCGGTGGAGAAGGCGATTGAAAAGTACATTGATGGTCTTCCTGACCTAGTTCAGGATATCGTTACTGGTAGCAATCCTACTACCGTCAGACAGGCCATTGAATTGTCTGCTACCCTGACTGAATCCCAGATCAGGAAAGGTAAGCTTTTTCGAAAGGACGACCCGAAACTATCTGACAAGTCTGCACAAGATGAATCAAAGGATAAACAGGCCGAGACATCCAAGAAGAAGAAGCGCAAGGCTTTACAAAACTTTGCCGTAGTTGCTCAGAACAATCAGGTTGCACCAAACCATCCAGCACAACCTCGTACAAGGAAAAACTATGTTGGTACCGCACCCTTATGCAACAAATGCAACCGTCATCATCTGGAGTAAGTACAGTGTCACAAATGTACCCACTGTGGGCGATTGGGACATTTGGTCAACACCTGCCGTTATGCTAACCAAGCTGCTGCAAATCTTGCTGTTGCTCAAGCACAGTTCCCTCTGGGTCGTGTTATAACTGTGGTGACCTTACTCACTACCGAAACAATTGCCCAAGACTTGTTAACGCGAATCCAGCACGTGGACGAGTGTTTTACATAAACGAGGAAAATGCAAACGACGATGCAGCAGTGAACAATTAGTCTTTTGTTTTTCCTTGTATGTTATCTTTTGGATGTTTGAATCGACTCAGTTGATACATAAATAAAATTTGTTGTTTCAATTTTATTTTATGAAACTGATACGATTGTGTGTGTACAACCCTACGATGCCGACACCAAGGAACCATGTTCCTTACAAAACAAACTACTCGTGTGATTCTTTTATTTTATGATCACTCGTGATCTCCCCAAAAATCCTAAGTACTCGTTTCTTTTAAGAAACAAAGTACAAGGTACAAGTTACAAATTCTCAAACAAATACTTGAAATACCATTTCAAATCTTTGATTTGATATCTAAAGGTACTTTCATGAGTCCTTAAGTGGATTCATTGCGTGCTCTAATACGAATTCTACGATGTGACCAAGACAAAGCCAAATCCTTATAAAATCTTCCTATCTTCATAGTTAGATTCTTGGGATGTTTTGAGTACCAATGGAAGTCCTCGATTGGATTTCTGGTGTACTTTAAATGCATTAATTCAAGTTAATGAACGAGCTAATAACTAAGTTAACAACTATGCGATTATGTGATTATGTGTTTATGTGTGATTCTAAAGCTCGCTATCTAAGTCCAAGTAGAATCTTCCGTATTTTCATATGTTGGATTCTTAGAAGGATACTCAAAGTACTATCTTAAATTCCTTAAGGGGCTTTTCTATGCAAATAGTAAGAACCTTGGATTCCAAAGTGCTATGTCAAAACGATTATTTGATTCAATAAAAAGACCCATTAGTGGTCTATTTAAAGAGATTGTACGACGGTCTAGCTACGAAGATCATGTGTTGATCTGGTTAAGAAGATCGTTCGTTGATCTAGTTAAAAAGATCCTTTGATGGTCGAGTCAAGTTACTTCATGTTTATTCGACTGATCTTTCTCCTACGCATTATGAAATGAACTGTGTGGACTGTGCAAGAAATTACGTAATTATGGATGCATACATAATTATGGAATTCAGTGCACAGAAACCACAGCAAGTTTTATCATGTGTTAAGACCTATAGTGATGGGAATAACGAAACGGGAACAATGTAGAAAGGAGCATGGTGGATACGCCGCGGGTACTTCCTATATATAAGTGTTCCTTATTACATTGCAAACATAGTGTTATTTAAGTTACTAGAAGTCCAGGACCTTGACCAATGTTATTTTATCTTACACTCTCCGACTCTGTTTTCGAGCACACACAAGTTTCCTCAAAATTAAATTTTCGGGACGAAATTTTCTAAAGTAGGGGAGACTGTGACACCTGTGTCACTTCAACCATCAAACAGATACCAAACCAATGAAATATTATATTTCATACTTGGGATTTGTATAAATATGTGTATCATTTGCACATATCAATTCTTGTTCGATTTCGAGCTTTAAATCGCTTTCTGGAAGGTTATACGCGATCTGATGCGTAAATATAACCAGTTTAATGCAACAAACACTCCGGAACAGTGACATAGGCTAAATATACCCTAAATTCCTTTTACATAACTTAGAAATAAGTTTCGAAGGATTCGGTATGGCAAAAACATGGTTATTTGAACTAAAAGAACTAATTGCGACAAAACTGCGAAACGAACGTTGGTGACCGCCCGGATAATATTTAAATCCCACAAATATTCTGTTATGATTAAAATTTTATTTTTAATCAGGTTCGTGTTGAAAAATAAATTAAAACGCTTAAAAACGCTATTTTTCAAGTGTTAGCGCGTACCGCGAGTTACTGCGCAACACAGTGCTTATACTGCAAAACACGGACAACGCAGCCAGTCTCGGCAACTGAAATTTATTTTAGTAATATTATGACGAGTTTATTTTTATAGAATAATAAAAATAATTTAGAACGCCATAAACCGGGATTTAAATGCTAGATAAAATACCCGGTATCCAGTTAAATACCTGTTTTATCTTATTTACCAATCAAGATTACACATTACCCCCCCCCCCCTTGAAATTCACGGTTACAAAGGGGGTGGCCCCCACCAAAATCTTGCCAAAATCTTATGTGATCTATCTTGATTTTGTTAGATTTATTTTGATCTTTCTTGATACACTTGGAGATTTTGAGATCTTGGAAGATCTAACTTAGATCTTGGCCTATTTATACATCACAATCTACACTCCACTCAACACTCCACTCCTTCTCTCCTCTCCCCCTTGAACCGTCCACCCCTCTTCTCTCAACATCTTCAAACCTTCAAACTTTGTTCTTCATATTCAAGCTCCATTTCAAGCTAAATTCAAGTTGGTGTGAAGATCCAAAGGTGTTTCCAGGGTGCTTATAAGTGATTTCAAGCTCCATATCATCAAAACCTCATCCAACAACTTACTTGAATCTTGGAGGTATAACATTTATGTTTAAATCATACTCTTGATTCTTGGTTGTTCTTGATGAATTGAAGTTTCTCTTGAATCTTGGAATTTTCACAAACTTGAAATCTAAAATGAAATGGGTCTTGATACAAATAAAAATGGTGATGTTTATGGGTGTATATAAACCGTACATATATATATATATATATATATATATATATATATATATATATATATATATATATATATATGGGTGTATGAGTTTGATTTCTTGATAAACACTTGTTTAGGATATTTGCTTGCATGTTTTAGTAACATTTAAGCGATTAACAAGCATGCTGAGTAACATTTACAGCCAACTTCTGTTGGCTGTAAACGCACCGTTATAAATCGAAAAATCGATTTTCTGAAGTTTAAATTATATATTTTCGAAAAACGAATCAAATGGAACTGGAATCATATTTTTTCGAGGTCGTTTACTATTTTTAAAGGTCCGTTTTGCACAGCAGCAAAAGCTGCGTTTTTACTGCAGAAAATGTGTGTTATGTTTTTCATCATAACTCTAAATCTGTGTAGAATTAGCTCATGAAATTTGTACTGTAGATGACCACTAATGTCTTTGTAATTCTCCTACTGGAATTTCATCAATCGGACTTACGATGAATTTTAAATAAATTATTCCGTGGACTGCAGTCAGAAAGTGACGAATCTGATTGCAGTCCGGTAAATGATTTTTTTATAAAATATTGGTATTGAATTGCATCCCGATATTTTTACACAATAATATTTGGATCGTTTAAAACATTCTGTAAACATTTGGGAATTTTTGGAGTAAGTTATCTATTTTATTAAAATTCCCGAAGACAGCCCAGTTTTGAATGATAGTTAAAATGCAAGGGTTTTGATGATATATGCATGATGAGAGTCACCAATAAAATCGTTCAAGTCACAAGGTTGTTAAAATATGTATATGAACTCATATATATGTATATACACCAATATAATAAAAAATAATAACTTTTCGAGAAGATCTCAATGTTATGTGAAAATTCTATATATCGGAGAAACTTATGTATTTTTGTGGGTTTTTGATTATTAATTCATTCTTATTTAATTTAGGACGAATAAACAATTTGAGGGATTGTGTTAACACTTAAAAACGCACCCAAAGGTGAGTACATAGTCCCCTCTTTTACTGTTTTCAATGTTTTGGGGTGAAACATATGTGCCTATACAATATTTTCATGATTTCGACTATATGATTACACATGCATAAGTACTATCTTTTGACGAATTGAACTATTATCCATGGTTTAAACACTGATTTCCGAAGTTTGTTACGACTATTTGTTTGTTCATATGTTTACTTATACATTCATTAACAATGATCAAGCCGATTGGTGGTACGATATAGCGCTATAGGACTAGACACCCCATTCCTGTTGTATGGAATGTCAGAAACCAAATTTTATCCAAATAGAATTTGCCTTTGTGGTATTTCTAGATGCACTAAGGTTTGAATGTATTGCTAAATCGCGATTTATGGTATATTTCGATATACTACCAACGTGATATTGTTTACTAAAGCATAATTTGATATGCTATTGTTTACTTAAATATAGTTTGATATATTACCAAACCACGATTTAGGTATGTTCCGACATACTACCAACGTGATATTATTTACTAAAGTATAATTTGATATACTATGTACAAATCCAACATATATTCTGTTATCTACTAAAACATAGTTGATATGTTATTTACAAGACCAAAGTATACTTATGATATACTACCGAAACTATTATTTTAACAACTAAAGTATATTTGATATACTATCTGTTTAACTGTTTTAAAACTAAAATATATTTTAATATATTACTTATCCGACTTTCTTAAAACCAAGGTATATTTTTATGTATACTACAACTTTTATATCAATGCAAAGTGTTCTAGAAACCAAACTTTTATCAAGGATTCATGGCTACTTTTATAAACATATAATCTTTTCTTATATGATCCAAAGCCATGAATCAAATTCACAAAACCTATGTTACTCACGGGCATTTTTATGCTGACGTATTTACTTTCACATATGTTTCTGGTTTTATTTCGTGACGACTGTTGATTGCTTTACATAGGATGGACATGGGACTTGGTAATTATAAAAACATGAACAGCAATTGTACTGTTTGTTGATCAAATCCCAAGACAATGTAACTTTTTATGTAATAAAACAATATTCTAAATTCCATGTGTTGTGAAACAATGATTCTGTTACAACACTCCCCGACGTTTCCGCCACGATTTGTTGTTTTACGTGGTCGGGGTGTGACAGATTATTGTATAGATTATGCATTTCCCCGATGGATATTTCTTCGGAAGTGGGTGAATACTTCGTCAGAAGTGGAAATGAAAAAATCAATACATCATTATTCTTTCCCCAATGGATGTTTCTTCAGAAGCGAAAATGAACGGATAATTCATTTTCCTCAGTGGATACTTCATCAGAAGTGGAATGAATTTATTCATTTTCCTCAGTGGATATTTCTTCAGAAGCCAAAATCAACAGATAGTTCATTTTCCTCAGTGGATACTTCATCAGAAACGAAGATGAATATGGTTCTCGAATGGATTATTCATTTCCCAATGGATATTTCTTTCAGAAGCGAAAAATGAGTATCTAGTTCATTTTTACTGTAACACCTCGAAAATTTACGTCCAATAATGTATTGACACGTGTCATAAGCTTTGAATATGTGAAAAAGCACTTTAGAGGGACTAAAGTTGACAAACAGTGAAACTATGTGAATATAAGGGTCCATAGTGTCAACAATGGATAAATAGGCTCTACAATAACCCTACATGGTGTTTATAATCTTAAACGGATAAATCATGGATCATACGAAGAAGAAAATGAAAGAAAGTGAGGAATTACAAACTACAGGGGCTAAATGTGTCAACATGTTGAAAGTATACCTCTGAGTGACCTTTTGGCAAACCCGAAGCTTTGTAATGGTAAAATATACTCACTAGAATATGTGGTAAAAATTTCATAAAGTTTCGTGATCGTATGAGAAAGTTATGATCAAAACCGTGCACGAAGGGTTAAATGCGTTAACGTTGAAATTCGTGACTTTTCGGGTAAGCACAAAGTTAACCAAGGACCTACCCATGTTTGTAAATGTCCCAAGGTCCTTAAAAATCAGATTTGAGGGTCAAGAGTGCAAGATAATTAGCCAAAACCACGTTTCAAAGGACCAAGGACCAAAATGTAAAACAATGGAAACTTGTTAACCTGGTCACCACTTGTACGCGGCCCGCGTAAGGTCTGTCGCGGCCCGCCTACAAGCTGCCACCGACAAACAGCGAACATATGGCAGTTGCAGGCCTGTTTTCGATGGTTAACAGCTGTTGTTCGATACCTGGGGCTCTCCAATAGTTTTTCATGCATATAGGGGCACTTGGACAGATCTTATAACCTCAGTAGACCTTTGTGGCATCATCTAGCAAGATCAAAATTGATATATAAAGGCACCAAGGTTGTAACAATTGAACACTTGCAATTACAAAAATTCACAAGACCACTTCTGGAGCTTCTCTGATCAACCTCAGGCTTTCTAGTGATCTCTAAGCATAATTAGGACTCTTGTAAGTATTCCTAACCCCTTCTAATTCGTTGTAGCTTAGTTAATTAATCAAAAGTCAAACCGTCGTAAATTAAGTTTGACTTCGTAATTAAATGAAATTGGCTCTGTCATTTCTCGAATTGAAAGTACCTACAAGTTGGTATTTATGTGGGTAACAAACCCTTAAAAGGGTATTTTCAGATTCCCACTCTAACTATGTTAATTGTCGAGTCAAAGCTTATCTTAAAAAGTCAACAGAATGTGTATTTTCAAAATTAAGCATAATTAGCAATGTAGGGTACATGCAACCTGTTTGATCATTAAAATAACATGGTAACTAATGTAAGAACATGTTCCAACATGATCAACTCGACAATTTTCAGTTTAAACCCGAATCGGAACCGAAAGTCGCATAAATTTACTTTTGCTTTGACTATCAATTCTGATACGTTTGTGCATGTTTAAGATCTGCCTTAGAGCTTATTTTGGACCAGGTTTCATATAAGTATGACTCTCTGAGTTTATACAACTTGGTTCAATACTTATCTGATTCACATGCATGTTTCCGATTAATGCTTAAATGTTGACTATTATGCCCTTTTGACTATAAAATGTGATTTTTGAAAAAGTGAAAGAGTAGAAACCTTAGTTACTGATTTATATACTTGCACCTAAAATTTGATATCAGTTTGAGGTCTAGATTAGGAGTTATGCTCATTAGCGTAATTTGAAAGCTTTATGTTACTTAAACGGCGTAATTAGCGTATAACCTATTTAAACCCACTTTTTGATATCAAAATTTTTACCCACTGATGTAATATAATATTTTAGGATTTTTGAAGATTTTTATTTAATTTTTGGCTGAGCATAACATAGGTCTCTAAGTTTAATTCGGTAAATACCGATTTTGCCCTTTTAAGCCATAAAATGAGTTTTATAAATCCTTTTGACCCCAAACCTTTTTCTACTGATTTTATTTGTTAAATAAAATATTTTGAGCCTTCTGGAATTATAAAAATATCAGCTTTCCTTTAAAAGCCCGGAAATGGCTCCAAATCGCCTTTTTAAGCGTTTTTAACGCATAGTATGTGCTAAAACCATATTTAACATATAAGGTTGATACCTACTGATATTTTTAGCATATTTTTATATAATAACAGTAAGTAAAAGTTTATAAACTCAGGTTTCCAGTTTTGACCTTTTTAGCCCTTGTGAAATTACCAAAATACCCCTAAGGTGCATAGTTTGGTTTTAAATGATAAGTTTCACATATAGGTCATACCCTACTGTTATAACTTATTAAATTAAGTATATTTACTGTATAAATCAGACCTGTAACTCAGATTACAAATTAAACTCTTTTATAATCTTTTAAATGACCAAAATGCCCTTATGAGTCATAAGTTGAGTTTAAATTCATTTGGGGCATAATAGAAGATATCTTACTGATATTATAACATAATTAAGCCATATTATCTCAGGGAACTTGCATATGACTCTTATGGTTACCCGTGACGCCCTTTTCGCGCTCGGTTCGGTTTATGTAAGTAGTTTGCATAAATTGACCAAAACGGGTCAAACCTTATCATTTTTGTCTCAAAATCCAGAATGTATTTAGTATACCCATATTATACAAGTATTCAAACTTGTCGGGTCTAAATCACATTCTATCCGGTCTTCGCTTATTCGTGCGTTTGAACCGTTTCGTCCTTAAAACTAGCCGGTCTAAGCTTAAGCTTAAATAAAGACCCGTTAGAAATCTAATAGGTTATTATAAACCTTCGTTCCAGATTTGGAGCACCAGTATAAGCTACTTGAAATTTGCTTATTGTGATTGATACTTACCAAGGTAAATACTTTTAACTTATTTTCCCTATACGGGCTTGGGGTACGGTATATAAAATACCGCTTGGTCCGGCATTGAATTCTTTAATCGAATAGAGGTTAAATTTATTGATATGCTATGTTTTGAATGTGTTTTGTTTGCTTAAAGCCTTTGGGGGGTTAATGACTATGTCCCGGATATCCTTGCCATTATCTTACGAGATGGTCACGACCTGAGCACGGGGTGTAGGCGTACACCTGTCAGTGTATAACTCAATATTGTGGTGTGTCTATTAATCTTTAACCCGGTCTACGGATCGGGCTACTGAACGCATAAGTAACATGTAAATCCCTTACAAGATTATCTTCATATAATTATCCCAAGTTATAAAATGTTTTGTGCCACGTGCATTCAAATCAATTTTCAACTCTTTTCAAAATGAGTCAGTTAAATTGTATTTACCAGTGTAAACTGACGTATTTTTCCAAAAGGTTAAGTGCAGGTACTATTCGTACTAGGCTGGGTGTCTTCTAAGCGTCCACAATAAGTCTCGCAAGCTTGGACATCAATAAAGCTGTTGAACAATATCTTCTTTTATTTTGATCCGCCTGTGGATCCGTTTCAACTACTTGTGATATCTAATATTACATTTTATTCAAAGTTGAAATGAATCTATCTTTGCTTCCGCTGTGCATTTATATATTGTGTTGTTTGTCTATGATGATACCAACTACGTCACTATACTCCCCACCGGTGACACGTGGAAAATAGGGGTGTGACAGGTTGGTATCAGAGCCAACTCTGAGTGAATTAAACACTAGCCTTTTGTGTTTAATCTCAGTTACACAATTGCACATTCCTCGATTCTCGAGTCTAGACAAAGAACTTAGGAATTTTCCAAATTTTTGGTTTTTATTTCTAACTTTGTCTTATATATTTCTTGTTGTATCACTTGTTTGTTTTTGACAGGTTGTCAAAATGCCGCCACGAATGAGAGGAAGAGGCCGGGGAAACGGGCCACTTACCGCCCCAAACGACCATGAAGCCGGACCTTCGCACCGGCGAACACCTTCAGATCCCCATAACTCAGATGCTCAAGATCTTTGGAGGTCTTTTACTGAACCAGCTAGGCGCTCAGTATCACTGAGTACCTCCCCGTCTATCCCACACTCCTTCGGGCCTCATTCAGAAAATGAGCCCCACAACTCTCAACAGTCCTACATTCCTCTACTAGGACACAATTCACCCTTTGACCATCTATCACCCGTCTTCCAGGGCCAGTTCAACCCTGCTGATTACCTTCGAGAACCAGTGGGTTTTAACCCACTTGGACCCGAAGACCACTTTTCTGGTGGCAACCCGATGGACATCGATGAAGATACCGATCCTTCAATGCCACCCTCCGGAACTCCGAACCACCCCATCGAAATTTCTGATGGGTCACCGTTTGTGGGATCACCTTACAATGG
The DNA here is from genome assembly GCA_030545235.1 of Helianthus tuberosus. NCBI lineage: Eukaryota > Viridiplantae > Streptophyta > Magnoliopsida > Asterales > Asteraceae > Helianthus > Helianthus tuberosus. The sequence continues at coordinate 71,387,642 of CM060411.1, forward strand.
TCCTGACAGCTTTGAAGAGAAATTCCGGCAGTATGATTGGGTATTTACTCCCAGTTATCATAGCTCTCCCTTGCACCAGCCACACCATAGCTCTCCTCTGCACCAGCCGCAGCACAACTCTCCCCTACACCAGCCACAGCAGCAGCAGAATCCTTCCGAGGATTCCCGACTTGTCGCGGTCACTCCGCCGCCACCACCACCTCAGCTTCAGCCTCCCTCGCCCCCGAGGCGAAGGAGAACGACCTTGCGAATATCCGCACGAGGGGGAGTGCGCATCAGCACCCCTCCACATTCAAGTGGCAGCCGGTACTCGCCTGTCCATGAAGAACCAGGGATGGGAGAATCCTCACACCCCGTCTCTGAAGTAGTCTCTGCGCCAGTCGCGCCACAGCCACCATTGGGTTTCAGAGACCCAATTCCCACTTACACTGGTGCGGCAGCATACAATCCCTTCGAGCAGCCGATCCACACAAATTACAACTTTACAGAAGATCCCTACTGGGTAGCTGCAAACTATCTCCAACCGGGAGGTCACTATGGAGGTCCCTGGACTACGGGACACTCGACCTATGGATACCCATCATATGGGTATCAGCAGTCACAGCCTCCTCAACCTCCGCATTATCAGCAACCACAACCTCCTCAACCTCCGCATTATCAGCAACCACCGCAGACACCGATGATGTCGCCGCCACAATTTCAAGAAATCCTTCATGAGATACATGAGTTACGACAAGAGGTGCGACATGAAATGCGGGAGGAACGTAGGCATAACCGGGGGATGTTTAAGAAGATGGTGAATTTGATCAAGGGAAAAAGCAAGAAGGATCACTAAAATCCTTTGTTTGTTTATTTATTTTAGTTGTAATCATGTCCCTGCGAGGACATTTATTTCTATACTCTGCCCCTGCGTGGGCATATTATCCTTTCTGTTCTGCCCCTGCGTGGGCATGTTTTTCTATTTTGACCCCTGCGTGGGTTTGTTTTGTTAGTTGGCCCCTGCGTGGGCATGTTGTTTATGAAAAAGTCCCGTTTAGGGCAAACTCGTACTAGTTTAATTTTTGTTTGGAATGGTTAATTTAAGTTTTTCATTTTTAAATCATATGCATGAATATAATATATGAATAAATGAAAAATAACATTATTATTTTAACTTGCCATTTTTTTAGAATCTTAAAAAGGTAAAACCTAGCTTGAATGTCATATTAAAGACCTGGCCAATATGGTAGAACCTGTTTAAAAAGATTCAAATCTCTGTTCACATCTGCAAACATGTTAACATTCTTGGCTAGTGTGATCCACAAAATCACACATGTCACCCTTTTTAATAAATTATCCAAATTTATATTTTTATATATATTTGATTGTGACAAAATGCCTACGGGTTATAATTGATGTCATATAAAACAAAAGGCAGCCGTAGTTTATAAACTCCCTGCCAAGAAAGGGATTGATTTGTCTTATTTATTCAAACTTTAATCCTATAAGATCTAAATTTGTAATTTAGAAATTTGTCTACGTGACTAGGCCTATTATGCCAATATTATATTTCATTCTAAAAAGATTACTAGTAAAAACCCCGAATGAAATTATTGAATAAATTAACTTGTATGGCTATTACAACCATGGTTAATAAATCGTCAAGAACGATAATACTGTTTAGGCTTCTAAATAGACCTTGTCCTTATTTCTTTATGTAGAAGTTAAAACTACATGGCCAAGTTTGAAGAAATAAACAGTCGTCCAGAGGAAAACCCTGAAAATGTTAAAGTACTGGTAACTGGTGCGGAACTACAAGCATTAGTTGATAATGCTGTTACCAAAGCAATAAATAGGCAGTATAGTGAAGAAAGCGGGACCCGGAGTAGGACCCGATCCGCACCACATTCCAAGCCAAAGGTTCACTCTGAGGGTCATAGCAAACCACCTTCTAAAAAGGATGGACCCAAGAAGGATGATGATCGACACTCATCAAATCAAAACAGTGTTCCCTCAAAGAAGATAGAGTTTGATGCTAAACCTCATACCAAGTCATGTACTTACAAGTACTTCGCTTCTTGTAAACCCAGAGACTTTACTGGGGAGAAAGGAGCGGTCGATTGCATAACCTGGTTGGACGAGATGGATACGGTAGTGGACATCAGCGGTTGTGCTGAAAGGGATGTAGTGAAATATGTATCCCAGTCGTTCAAGGGAGAAGCACTGGCGTGGTGGAAGTCACTCATCCAAGCTGCTGGAAAGATCCCACTCTATAATTTATCATGGGATCAGTTTGTTGCTCTCATTAAGGATAATTATTGTCCGTAGCACGAAGTTGAAAGGATCGAATCAGATTTCTTATCATTGGTGATGAAGAATTTAGATTGCCAAGCATACCTCACCACTTTCAATACCCTATCTAGGTTGGTTCCGTACTTGGTAACCCCAGAACCTAAAAGGATTGCTCGCTTCATCGGGGGTTTAGCCCCTGATGTGTGTAAAATGCAACATATAAATTACATCAAATAAGGCATAAAACTAACCCTTTTTAAGTACTAATATTGGAAAAAGAGTGTTTTTGTCTTCCTTTTGTATTTTAAGGATTAAATGAGCTCAAAAACACAAAAGAAGCAAAAAGGCAGCTAATTCCAACATAAATACAAGGAAAGGAACATTAGTGGACTGCCCGACCCCTCAACGGCACCTTCCAAAGCAAAATAGAGAAGTCAGAAGACTGAACACGGCCCGTGCTCAGCCAGCACGGGGCCGTGCCCAAGAAGCAGCAGAAAAGACAAACCTATAGAAGCTTCTATTGCCCACCACGGGCCGTGCTCAGCGGACACGGGGGCGTGTCGAAAGTACAGCAGGCGCATTTATTGTAATTGCGAATTACAATTAATGAGGAGAGAGAGTGTCAGACAGGCACGGGGCCGTGCCCAGCGGACACGGGGCCGTGCCCAGCGGACACGGGGCCGTGCCCAGCTCTCTGTTCAGCCTATAAATAGGAGTGCTTGGATTCATTTCATCTCATCCCTTGGCACACCACCTCTCTCACACTTCATCCACCATCCACCACCATCACAACACCATCATCCACCACCATCATCCATTGTCCATCGTAGAGTGTGTGAGTCGTTTCGGGATCCAAGATTGATCGTAAGAGTTCTTGACAATCAAGGCCATGTTTGCCTAAGTCTCTTACATCACTTGGTGAAGACAAAGTGTCTAGTATAATACTTTTTATTTCTAATCTTTTGCACTTTTTATTTGGTTTTGTATTAATGACTTTAATAACTAGTTACTTATGTTGAAGGTGATCTTTCCTTATCGTTTGTCCGTGGTGTCTTGGCATTATTTTACTGTCTATATAAAATAAAGGATTTTCACCATTCATATCTCCACGGTCTATATGGAGGTATGTTGGCTACCTGGTCGGGGGTTAAGGGAACGGTTTGGTAAAGGTCTTGCCATTGTTCAGCGTTTAGAGGTCCTGCAATGGACCTGGGTCAAATTTAGTAGGACCTCCTTCAATACTTCACGGTATTGGATGGCGGGGGTCCAAACTCTTTGATCCCCTCATAAGTTAACTACTATTAAAACTATAACCCGGCTATTTAGGACTGTATCCCTGCTGACTCAGACTACTTAGCCGAGGGTAACGTCACCGCCAAAAGCGGGGCCTACCACAATACTGCATTAATAACTTACTTCATTATCTTCCAATAATCCACCCTTTTAGGATTGTATCCTTGCTGACTCAAACTACTGGGGTGAGGGTAACGTCACCTTCAAAAGAGGGGCCTACTACAATAACTAAGATAATCTCTTAATTATGTGCAAAAGTGCGGAAATAATCAAAGGTTATACTAGATACGAGTCGGAACCAAGTGATTCATCTTGTCTATCTGTTTTTTTTATTTTATTTTTCAGCATTTTAGTTAGTTTTTATTTTTCTTAGTTTAAAACATTTTTCTAAAACTTTTGTTTTGATTAGACGTTGAGGATAAACCGGTACTAAAAGCTCTTGTGTCCTTGGACGACCTCGGTATCTTACCAACGCTATACTACGCTCACGATGGGTGCACTTGCCCATATGTGTGTTTAGTGTTAGTAAAATATCGTGTTTTATAAATTTAAAACTTGGCTAAAATAAGTGTTAAAAAGGGCTTAAAATATACACCTAATATATATAACACTTCGCACGCATCAAGTTTTTGGCGCCGTTGCCGGGGACACAAGGATTTTAAGAAAGTTAGGAATCAACGGCCTAATCATCTTTTATTTCTCTTTTTTATTTTTTAGGATTTTCTTAGTTTTTCAGTTTCTGCAGAGCTCAGCACGGGCCGTGCCCGGTTAGACACGGGCCGTGCCTAACATCATCACTGGCAGTTTTTATTTTCTGAGTTACAGAGAGCTGAACACGGGGCCGTGTCGGTGCAACACGGGGTCGTGTCCAACTCCCAGTAACTGGGAATTAGAAAACGATTACTGTACTTCTGACCACGGGCCGTGTTCACTGAGCACGGGGCCGTGGTGAACATTCTGACCAGCATTCTTTTCTGTTTTTATTGCAGGACTTGGAACCCAGGCGCCACATTTGAACCTCCTACGTAGTGCATGAGCTCCAGTTCTAGTAGAGACATAAAAGAACCCCTAGAAGAACCCGAGCGCTTTCTCAGAAAAAGACTAAAAGCTAAAAATCAAGAGAAAGCTTCGGGGGACCCACTTCCCATGACGGACCAACGTACCCTCATGGATTACCTGCGGCCTACCGTAGGCAATCTTGGCGCCGCTATCAATGCACCGAATGTCGAGGCCAACAACTTCGAACTCCGGCCACATTTGATACAAATGCTCCAAAACTCCGCAACCTTCCACGGGCTTGCGGACGAGGATCCCCATCTACATATTACTAACTTCTTAGAAATATGTGATACCTTTCGGATCAATGGAGCATCAAATGACGCCATCCGCCTTCGAATGTTTCCATTTTCACTAAAAGACCGAGCTAAGGCTTGGCTTAACACCCTCCCAGTTGGATCGGTAAACACTTGGGATGAACTTGCCCAAAAGATTTTATATAAGTATTTCCCTCCTGCTAAAACGGCTAAATTAATGACTGAAATTAATACATACTCACAAGAGGATGGGGAATCCTTATATGAAACTTGGGAAAGATTCAAGGAGCTTCTAAGAAAGTGTCCTCATCATGGTCTAGCGGTGTGGCAACAAGTATCCACTTTCTACAATGGGTTGTTGCCACACACAAGACAAACACTTGACTCAAGCTCCGGGGGACTCTTAGGTAATCGTCGCCCAAATGAAATATATAACCAAATTAAGGAAATTGCTCAAACCAATTTTCAATGGCACACTCCCCGAGGTAATAAATCTATTGCCCCGGGCGCCCATAAGGTTGATGAAAGCACCTCTTTACAAGCCCAAATCGAGGCCCTCTCTTCAAAAATCAAAAGGCTAGAAATGACAAAAACGGCCTCGGTTATGACTTGTGAAGGGTGTGGTGGGTCACATGAAAATTGGAGTTGTATGAAAGAATTAGATGAACAAACAGAAACGGTAAACTACATGGATAATAGACCTAGGCCGTCGGGTCCTCCAACGGGTACCTACAACCAAGGCTGGCGTAACCACCCAAATCTTGGTTGGAGAGATCGCGGCAATAGTAGTAACCAACAAAACCAACGAACTAATTTTCAACAAACGCAAAATTTCTCTCAACAACAAGGTGGAAGAGAAAGGCTTGAAGATACTGTATCTCGCCTCATCGCTGACACTGAAAAGAAAAACTCGGATCGATTTCAACAATTGGAATCGAATTTCAGAAATCAACAAGCTAGCATTCAAAACGTTGAAAAACAATTAAATCAACTAGCTCAAAATTTCTCCGAGAGACCACAAGGCGCGTTACCTAGTAATACCGAAACGAACCCGAAGGCATAAGTACATCTCATCACATTAAGAAATCGAACCGTGGGTCCCGAGGATGCTCCATTGCCGCCAAATGAAAGAAGCCATTCTAGCCAGCCTGTGACTCCTCCTGCGCCAGAAAAGGCTTCTACACTAAATCAAGAGCCCACCAAGACTCCTCCAATTCCGTACCCCGATAGGTTTAATCGTCAAAAGACCTATGAGCAATTCGCAAAGTTCGAAAGTTTACTAAAACAATTGCATGTTAATATTCCTTTTATTGAGGTCCTAACCCAAATGCCTAAATATGCAAAATTCATGAGGGATTTCCTCACTCACAAAAGGAAAATTGAATCATTGCAATTAGTTAACTTAGGCGAAGAATGCTCAGCTTTAGTACTCAACAAACTTCCACAAAAGAAAATCGACCCCGGGAGCTTCACAATCCCTTGCTCGATTGGGAAGTCCCCCGTCCGAAACGCTTTAGCCGATCTTGGGGCTAGCATCAACCTCATGCCCACTTCAATGTTCAAGCGACTCGGCCTAGGAACAACAAGCCTTACAAAGATGAGCATACAACTCGCCGACAGGTCCGTCAAATTCCCACAAGGTGTCGCCGAAAATCTGCTAGTCAAGGTTGACAAATTCGTCTTTCCAACCGACTTTGTCATCCTAGACATGGAAGAAGACACCGATGTCCCTCTCATCCTCGGGAGGCCATTTCTAGCCACCGCCCAAGCATTGGTGGATATGAATGACGGAACTCTAACATTGAAGTTTGGGGATGAGGAAGTGAAATTTGAATGTGGAAAGCGAATAGAGGAAGAAGATCCGGTCAACTACATGAAGGTCATAGACTCAAGCTTGGATGACGCTCTCCGACGGTGTAACATGGGATGCAATACATCCCGTTTGGGTAACATATGACCAGGCTTTGGGTCTAGCCAAAGACCCTTATAAACGTGGCGCACCATGGAGGCATTCCACGGAACTATCCTTAGTTTAATTTAGATTAATTTTTATGTTTTCTAGTTAGTTTTAATTTTCAGGAATAAAACACACTCATGGTGGTGAAGGATGAAAAAGGGGGAACGAGAAAAATGAACTTATGCACAAGAACAAGGCAACCCGACAATTCTCTCCATTTCAGAAGGTTCAACACGGGCCGTGCCCAACCAACACGGCCCCGTGCCGAACCACCTGCAGAAAAACGCCCAGTTCAGGAACCTGGACACGGGCCGTGTTCACCCAACACGCCCCCGTGTCCAGACTTCTGTATCTCTTATTTCAATTTTGTTACTGGCACTTGAACACGGGGCCGTGCCCGGATAACACGGGGCCGTGTTCAGTGCCCAGTAACATAAATTTTTGCTTTTTAAACACTATTTTACACATCTAATCAACCTAAAAATTTATTTTTGGGACACATTGAGGACAATGTGTAATTTAAGTGTGGGGGGATGCTAAAACCTTGAATTTTGCAAGTCCTAAATACAAGTCTTACATAAAACTCTATTAGAACCGCTAATCACCCCAAAATTTTTTCAAAAATTTCATTTTTTTTTACTTGTCTAGGTTTAACTCGGGAAATTCAAGTTCTCAAAAAGGTTATGTTTTTACAAATTTACAACCAATAGCGTAGTGATAAAAAGAACCAACATAAGAAAATTATGAAAAGGCATGACAAACTTAGTTAAAATTTGATTATATATACTTGATCACATAAAAACCCATTCCCACAAAAGTGAGTTTTGAGCCTTTATTGAGCACAATTACATATCATTAAAACTAAATGCTCATTTTTCGTTTCTTGTGTGAATAGCCGCTTGGTTCTTACGACTCTAGAACTTGCCATGACGATACATTCCCGGTCCTTATCAACTTAAACCCGAGTAAGTAAATGATGGAGGCATTAGGACTAACCCTTTTTATTCTACACCATTATTTTTCTTTTTCTTTTACCACCTACCCAAAATCCCCCTAGTTAACCCCTTTGAGCCTAAACCTTTTCATTTCATCACCCAAACCAAAAACCCTTTTACCCACCAAAACCTTTTTATTTTTAACCCTTTGTTTTAGTAACAAGTTCGGTTTTTCGTAAAAAAAAAAAAAAAATGTTGTTGATGAAGCAAAAAGAAAATAAACAAACAAGTTCATCTAAAATAACTTTGTTTGAATAAAAGCTTCATCAAAATAAAAAGTTGCAAAAATAGAAAATCTTACGAAAACCGACACTTGTTACGCTTTTTCGCCCTTTTACCACTAACCACTAACCCAATCACCTACCTTTAACCCAAGCCTAACCCTTAACCCACAAAGTCCTCTTGATATTTACAAAGGTATAAAAGTTAAAAAGGAGGAGGATTGATTGCTTGGCAAGCCTATGGTAGGAATAAGTCCCATGCCGCTCTCGAGTGATTCACTAAAAATACACCTTCGGCCGAGTGTGAGTGATTTCTCCCGTGAGGTATGTGAACTTGTATATAAATGGAATTTTAAAAAGGCATGTTATGCCCAAATAAGTAATTTCTCCTATGAAAAGTTCTAAATGAATCATTACGAATATGATTGTAAATAAATAAAGATAAAACCCAAAAAGACCTTGGATTCCCGACACTCAACGACAAGCCCAAAACCTTCTCTTCTACCTATTCCATTTGGGAGTGTAAGCCACATATTAAAGAGTTTTGCTTGAGGACAAGCAAAAGTTCAAGTGTGGGGGTATTTGATGTGTGTAAAATGCAACATATAAATTACATCAAATAAGGCATAAAACTAACCCTTTTTAAGTACTAATATTGGAAAAAGAGTGTTTTTGTCTTCCTTTTGTATTTTAAGGATTAAATGAGCTCAAAAACACAAAAGAAGCAAAAAGGCAGCTAATTCCAACATAAATACCAGGAAAGGAACATTAGTGGACTGCCCGACCCCTCAACGGCACCTTCCAAAGCAAAATAGAGAAGTCAGAAGACTGAACACGGCCCGTGCTCAGCCAGCACGGGGCCGTGCCCAAGAAGCAGCAGAAAAGACAAACCTATAGAAGCTTCTATTGCCCACCACGGGCCGTGCTCAGCGGACACGGGGGCGTGTCGAAAGTACAGCAGGCGCATTTATTGTAATTGCGAATTACAATTAATGAGGAGAGAGAGTGTCAGACAGGCACGGGGCCGTGCCCAGCGGACACGGGGCCGTGCCCAGCTCTCTGTTCAGCCTATAAATAGGAGTGCTTGGATTCATTTCATCTCATCCCTTGGCACACCACGTCTCTCACACTTCATCCACCATCCACCACCATCATCCACCACCATCATCCATTGTCCATCGTAGAGTGTGTGAGTCGTCTCGGGATCCAAGATTGATCGTAAGAGTTCTTGACAATCAAGGCCATGTTTGCCTAAGTCTCTTACATCACTTGGTGAAGACAAAGTGTCTAGTATAATACTTTTTATTTCTAATCTTTTGCACTTTTTATTTGGTTTTGTATTAATGACTTTAATAACTAGTTACTTATGTTGAAGGTGATCTTTCCTTATCATTTGTCCGTGGTGTCTTGGCATTATTTTACTGTCTATATAAAATAAATGATTTTCACCATTCATATCTCCACGGTCTATATGGAGGTATGTTGGCTACCTGGTCGGGGGTTAAGGGAACGGTTTGGTAAAGGTCTTGCCATTGTTCAGCGTTTAGAGGTCCTGCAATGGACCTGGGTCAAATTTAGTAGGACCTCCTTCAATACTTCAGGGTATTGGATGGCGGGGGTCCAAACTCTTTGATCCCCTCATAAGTTAACTACTATTAATACTATAACCCGGCTATTTAGGACTGTATCCCTGCTGACTCAGACTACTTAGCCGAGGGTAACGTCACCGCCAAAAGCGGGGCCTACCACAATACTGCATTAATAACTTACTTCATTATCTTCCAATAATCCACCCTTTTAGGATTGTATCCTTGCTGACTCAAACTACTGGGGTGAGGGTAACGTCACCTTCAAAAGAGGGGCCTACTACAATAACTAAGATAATCTCTTAATTATGTGCAAAAGTGCGGAAATAATCAAAGGTTATACTAGATACGAGTCGGAACCAAGTGATTCATCTTGTCTATCTGTTTTTTTTTATTTTATTTTTCAGCATTTTAGTTAGTTTTTATTTTTCTTAGTTTAAAACATTTTTCTAAAACTTTTGTTTTGATTAGACGTTGAGGATAAACCGGTACTAAAAGCTCTTGTGTCCTTGGACGACCTCGGTATCTTACCAACGCTTTACTACGCTCACGATGGGTGCACTTGCCCATATGTGTGTTTAGTGTTAGTAAAATATCGTGTTTTATAAATTTAAAACTTGGCTAAAATAAGTGTTAAAAAGGGCTTAAAATATACACCTAATATATATAACACTTCGCACGCATCACCCCTGAAATTAAAGCAAGTGTTAAGGCATCAAGGCCTGCAACCTTCAGATCAGCAACTGATCTATCTCTATCTCTTACCTTGGACATAGTCAGGTTGAGAGCACTCAGGAACTCAGAAGAAGGAAAGAGGAAGCGTGAGGACGATACCTCACGAAGATCAGATAAGAGACACCGAGGAAGTAACGACCACAAGAAAGGGTCGGGATTTAAGAAGGATGGGCAACAATCGGGGGATAAGCCCAAATGTAAAACTTGTAAGAAAAACCATTTTGGGAGGTGTCGACTTGAGTCGAAATCCCAGTCTCACTCGAGACCCTGTGGAATTTGCAAATCCACGGATCATAAGACTTTGGAGTGTAAGAAGCTGAAAGATGCAACTTGTTATGGTTGCAATGAAAAAGGGCACATTAAGTCCAATTGCCCAAAGAGCACCAAGAAAACCGAAGATGGGAAGAAGACCAATGCGAGGGTCTTCAAGATGGACGCTAAGGAAGCTGTTCAGGATGACAACGTGATCACAGGTACTTTTCTCGTAAATGATGTTTTTGCTAGAGTATTGTTTGATTCTGGAGCATATAAGTCTTTTGTGGATAATAAGTTTGGTGAGTTGTTGAAATTGCCTGTAAAAGCCTTAAGTGTGAAATATGAGGTGGAATTAGCTGATGGAACCATAGAAACCGCCTCAACTGTGTTAGATGGGTGTGTTATATCCATTAGGAATCACTCTTTTCCTTTGTCCTTACTTCCCTTTAGGCTAGCCGGCTTTGATATAGTTATAGGTATGGATTGGTTATCGCATAACCAAGCCCAGATTATGGGCAGTAGAAAGCAAGTAGTAGTCAAAACTCCGTCTGGTGAGTCACTTACCATTCAAGGGGATACCCAGCATGGATTGCCTGAGCAAGTGTCCATGCTCAAGGCGTCTAGATGCTTGAAGAAGGGTTGTGTCATTTATATGGCACAAGTTACTATTGATGAGCCAAAGCCCAAGATTGAAGACATCCCTATCATTTCGGAATATCCTGAAGTTTTTCCCGAAGAACTACCTGGTTTACCACCAGATAGGCAAGTGGAATTCCGAATTGACATCATCCCGGGTGCAGCACCAGTAGCAAGAGCGCCTTATAGGTTAGCACCAACGGAGATGAAGGAGTTAAGAACGCAATTAGACGATCTGCTAGCCAAAGGTTTTATTAGACCTAGTTCGTCTCCTTGGGGAGCACCGATTTTGTTTGTCAAGAAAAAGGATGGATCGATGCGTCTGTGCATCGATTACCGTAAGCTTAATAAAGTCACTATCAAGAATAGGTATCCTTTGCCCAGGATCGACGATCTGTTCGATCAATTGCAAAGGGCAAGCTACTTCTCTAAGATCGACTTGAGGTTAGGCTATCATCAGTTGAAGGTCAAGGATGAAGATGTGCACAAGATTGCATTTAGGACTCGTTATGGTCATTACGAGTTCCTAGTGATGCCTTTTGGGCTCACTAATGCGCCGGCCGCATTCATGGATCTCATGAATCGCGTCTGTAAGCCTTACTTAGACAAATTCGTCATCGTTTTTATTGACGACATCCTTATTTACTCGAAGAACCAAGCTGACCACGAGAAACACCTTCGTTGTATTCTCAAACTTCTACATCATGAGAAACTCTACGCTAAATTTTCGAAGTGCAAATTTTGGCTTCGAGAAGTCCAATTCCTTGGGCATGTGGTAAGTGAGCGTGGTATCCAAGTGGATCCCGCTAAGGTAGAAGCAGTTATGAATTGGCAAGAGCCGAAGACACCTACTGAGATTCATAGCTTCCTGGGTTTAGCAGGATATTATAGGCGTTTTATCGAAAATTTTTCAAGGATTGCTGTGCCCCTAACTTCGTTGACACGTAAGAAGGTTAAGTTTGATTGGGGCCCTAAGCAGCAGGAATCCTTTGACATTCTGAAGAAAAAGTTGAGCAATGCACCAGTGTTAACATTGCCCTATGGTATAGAAGAATTTGTGGTGTACTGTGATGCATCACACACTGGTATGGGCTGTGTACTCATGCAGAAAGGCAAGGTTATTGCCTACGCTTTACGAAAGCTAAAGGTGCACGAGAAGAACTACACCACCCATGACTTAGAGCTGGGTGCCGTTGTATTTGCATTAAAACTTTGGAGACACTACTTGTATGGTACCAAGTGTGTGATCTATTCAGATCACAAGAGCCTTCAACATTTGTTCAATCAGAAGGACTTGAACATGCGACAGCGACGCTGGATGGAAACTCTAAATGATTATGACTGTGAGATAAAATACCATCCAGGCAAGGCAAATGTAGTTGCTGATGCCTTAAGCAGAAAAGAAAGAGTGAAGCCAATAAGAATCAATGCCAAGCGCATTGAAATAAGGAATAGTTTGAACGAAAGGGTGTTAGCTGCATAGAAGGAAGCTGTGTTGGAAGCTAACTATCCTGAAGAAAAGCTAGGAGTAACTGAGGAGCAGTTATCCTATGACAAAAACGGAATGCTAAGATTGAATGGACGAATATGGGTTCCAGTTTATGGAGGACTTCGAGATGTTATCCTCCAGGAAGCCCACAGTTCCAAATATTCCGTTCATCCTGGAGCTGATAAGATGTACCAGGATCTAAAGGCCAACTATTGGTGGATTGGTTTGAAAAAGTCTGTAGCTGCCTATGTAGCTAAATGTTTGACTTGGGCGCAAGTCAAAGCTGAGCATCAGAAGCCATCGGTTTGTTACAACAACCTGAAATTCCCACGTGGAAGTGGGAAATGGTGACAATGGATTTCATCACCAAATTGCCAAAGACGAGAAAGGGAAACGATACTATATGGGTCATAGTAGATAGGCTGACCAAGTCAGCACATTTCCTACCCATTAAGGAAACTTACAGCTCTGACATGTTAGCTCAATTATATGTAGATAAGATCGTAGCTCTACATGGTGTACCATTATCAATTATCTCTGATAGAGATACGAGATACACCTCTCATTTTTGGAAAAGTTTCCAACAGTCTTTGGGCACGTGCTTGAATTTTAGTACGGCTTACCACCCTCAGACAGACGGACAGAGTGAGCGTACCATCCAAACATTGGAAGAGATGCTTCGTGCACGTGTGATTGATTTAGGTGGCAGTTGGGATAAGCATCTGCCATTGGTCGAGTTCTCCTATAATAATAGCTACCATACTAGTATTAAGGCTGCGCCTTTTGAGGCATTATATGGTAGAAAATGCAGAACACCCATCTGTTGGGCAGAAGTAGGAGAAGTGCAATTATTAGGACCAGATTTGGTCTTTGAAACGACGGACAAGATTGTCCAGATTCGCGATCGTTTGAAAGTTGCCAGGGATAGGCAGAAAAGTTATGCGGATCCAAAGCGTAAGTCTTTTCACTTCGAAGTAGGTGACAAAGTATTGCTTAAAGTATCACCCTGGAAAGGGGTGATACGATTTGGTAAGAAAGGCAAGCTAAGCCCGAGATACATAGGACCTTTCGAGGTTATCGAACGTATTGGATCAGTTGCTTATAAGTTAAATTTGCCTGAAGAGCTCAGTGCTATCCACAATGTTTTTCACATCTGTAATCTGAAGAAGTGTTTCGCTGGTGAATCACTGGTTATACCACATACGGATGTGCATATAGATGAAAGCTTGAAATTTGTGGAAAAACCATTGTCGATTGATGATCGACAGGTGAAGAAGCTTCGAAGGAAGCATGTACCTATTGTAAAAGTCAAATGGGATGCCCGTAGAGGTCCTGAATACACATGGGAGGTAGAATCCACGATGAAAGAAAAATACCCTCATTTGTTTCAGTAAATCTCGAGGTCAAGATTTATTTTAAGGGGGTGAGGATGTAACACCTCGAAAATTTACGTCCAATAATGTATTGACACGTGTCATAAGCTTTGAATATGTGAAAAAGCACTTTAGAGGGACTAAAGTTGACAAACAGTGAAACTATGTGAATATAAGGGTCCAAAGTGTCAACAATGGATAAATAGGCTCTACAATAACCCTACATGGTGTTTATAATCTTAAACGGATAAATCATGGATCATACGAAGAAGAAAATGAAAGAAAGTGAGGAATTACAAACTACAGGGGCTAAATGTGTCAACATGTTGAAAGTATACCTCTGAGTGACCTTTTGGCAAACCCGAAGCTTTGTAATGGTAAAATATACTCACTAGAATATGTGGTAAAAATTTCATAAAGTTTCGTGATCGTATGAGAAAGTTATGATCAAAACCGTGCACGAAGGGTTAAATGCGTTAACGTTGAAATTCGTGACTTTTCGGGTAAGCACAAAGTTAACCAAGGACCTACCCATGTTTGTAAATGTCCCAAGGTCCTTAAAAATCTTATTTGAGGGTCAAGAGTGCAAGATAATTAGCCAAAACCACGTTTCAAAGGACCAAGGACCAAAATGTAAAACAATGGAAACTTGTTAACCTGGTCACCACTTGTACGCGGCCCGCGTAAGGCCTCTCGCGGCCCGCCTACAAGCTGCCAGCGACAAACAGCGAACATATGGCAGTTGCAGGCCTGTTTTCGATGGTTAACAGCTGTTGTTCGATACCTGGGGCTCTCCAATAGTTTTTCATGCATATAGGGGCACTTGGACAGATCTTATAACCTCAGTAGACCTTTGTGGCATCATCTAGCAAGATCAAAATTGATATATAAAGGCACCAAGGTTGTAACAATTGAACACTTGCAATTACAAAAATTCACAAGACCACTTCTGGAGCTTCTCTGATCAACCTCAGGCTTTCTAGTGATCTCTAAGCATAATTAGGACTCTTGTAAGTATTCCTAACCCCTTCTAATTCGTTGTAGCTTAGTTAATTAATCAAAAGTCAAACCGTCATAAATTAAGTTTGACTTCGTAATTAAATGAAATTGGCTCTGTCATTTCTCGAATTGAAAGTACCTACAAGTTGGTATTTATGTGGGTAACAAACCCTTAAAAGGGTATTTTCAGATTCCCACTCTAACTATGTTAATTGTCGAGTCAAAGCTTATCTTAAAAAGTCAACAGAATGTGTATTTTCAAAATTAAGCATAATTAGCAATGTAGGGTACATGCAACCTGTTTGATCATTAAAATAATATGGTAACTAATGTAAGAACATGTTCCAACATGATCAACTCGACAATTTTCAGTTTAAACCCGAATCGGAACCGAAAGTCGCATAAATTTACTTTTGCTTTGACTATCAGTTCTGATCCGTTTGTGCATGTTTAAGATCTGCCTTAGAGCTTATTTTGGACCAGGTTTCATATAAGTATGACTCTCTGAGTTTATACAACTTGGTTCAATACTTATCTGATTCACATGCATGTTTCCGATTAATGCTTAAATGTTGACTATTATGCCCTTTTGACTATAAAACGTGATTTTTGAAAAAGTGAAAGAGTAGAAACCTTAGTTACTGATTTATAAACTTGCACCTAAAATTTGATATCAGTTTGAGGTCTAGATTAGGAGTTATGCTCATTAGCGTAATTTGAAAGCTTTATGTTACTTAAACGGCGTAATTAGCGTATAACCTATTTAAACCCACTTTTTGATATCAAACTTTTTACCCACTGATGTAATATAATATTTTAGGATTTTTGAAGATTTTTATTTAATTTTTGGCTGAGCATAACATAGGTCTCTAAGTTTAATTCGGTAAATACCGATTTTACCCTTTTAAGCCATAAAATGAGTTTTATAAATCCTTTTGACCCCAAACCTTTTTCTACTGATTTTATTTGTTAAATAAAATATTTTGAGCCTTCTGGAATTATAAAAATATCAGCTTTCCTTTAAAAACCCGGAAATGGCTCCAAATCGCCTTTTTAAGCGTTTTTAACGCATAGTATGTGCTAAAACCATATTTAACATATAAGGTTGATACCTACTGATATTTTTAGCATATTTTTATATAATAACAGTAAGTAAAAGTTTATAAACTCAGGTTTCCAGTTTGGACCTTTTTAGCCCTTGTGAAATTACCAAAATACCCCTAAGGTGCATAGTTTGGTTTTAAATGATAAGTTTCACATATAGGTCATACCCTACTGTTATAACTTATTAAATTAAGTATATTTACTGTATAAATCAGACCTGTAACTCAGATTACAAATTAAACTCTTTTATAATCTTTTAAATGACCAAAATGCCCTTATGAGGCATAAGTTGAGTTTAAATTCATTTGGGGCATAATAGAAGATATCTTACTGATATTATAACATAATTAAGCCATATTATCTCAGGGAACTTGCATATGACTCTTATGGTTACCCGTGACGCCCTTTTCGCGCTCGGTTCGGTTTATGTAACTAGTTTGCATAAATTGACCAAAATGGGTCAAACCTTATCATTTTTGTCTCAAAATCCAGAATGTATTTAGTATACCCATATTATACAAGTATTCAAACTTGTCGGGTCTAAATCACATTCTATCCGGTCTTCGCTTAATCGTGCGTTTGAACCGTTTCGTCCTTAAAACTAGCCGGTCTAAGCTTAAGCTTAAATAAAGACCCGTTAGAAATCTAATAGGTTATTATAAACCTTCGTTCCAGATTTGGAGCACCAGTAAAAGCTACTTGCAATTTGTTATTGTGATTGATACTTACCAAGGTAAATACTTTTAACTTATTTTCCCTATACGGGCTTGGGGTACGGTATATAAAATACCGCTTGGTCCGGCATTGAATTCTTTAATCGAATAGAGGTTAAATTTATTAATATGCTATGTTTTGAATGTGTTTTGTTTGCTTAAAGCCTTTGGGGGGTTAATGACCATGTCCCGGATATCCTTGGCATTATCTTACGAGATGGCCACGACCTGAGCACGGGGTGTAGGCGTACACCTGTCAGTGTATAACTCAATATTGTGGTGTGTCTATTAATCTTTAACCCGGTCTACGGATTGGGCTACTGAACGCATAAGTAACATGTAAATCCCTTACAAGATTATCTTCATATAATTATCCCAAGTTATAAAATGTTTTATGCCACGTGCATTCAAATCAATTTTCAACTCTTTTCAAAATGAGTCAGTTAAATTGTATTTACCAGTGTAAACTGACGTATTTTTCCAAAAGGTTAAGTGCAGGTACTATTCGTACTAGGCTGGCTGTCTTCTAAGCGTCCATAATAAGTCTCGCAAGCTTGGACGTCAATAAAGTTGTTGAACAATATCTTCTTTTATTTTGATCCGCCTGTGGATCTGTTTTAACTACTCGTGATATTTAATATTACATTTTATTCAAAGTTGAAATGAATCTATCTTTGCTTCCACTGTGCATTTATATATTGTGTTGTTTGTCTATGATGATACCAACTACGTCACTATACTCCCCACCGGGCCCACCGGTGACACGTGGAAAATAGGGGTGTGACATTTACTTAGTGGATACTTCATCAGAAACGGAAATGAATATAGATAACTTTTGTTTCTTGTTTAAATTAACACATGACAAATCTTGTTGTGGTTTCTTTGCATTGAATTCCATAATTATGTATGCATCCATAATTACGTAATTCATTGCACAGCCCGCACAGTTTATTTTATAATGTGTAGGGGTAAGAATCAAACGAATAATCTTGTGATAACTTTGACTAGACCACCATAGGGCCACTTTAACTAGATCAACACATGATCTCTTTAACTAGATTGATGAATCAATCTCTTTAACTAGACCACCAAAGGGTCTCTTTAACTATATCAACACATGATATCTTTAACTAGATCAACACATGATCTCTTTAACTAGATTGACGAATCAATCTCTTTAACTAGACCACCAAAGGGTCTCTTTAACTATATCAACGAATGATATCTTTAACTAGATCAATGCATGACCTCTTTAACTAGATTGACGAATCATTCTCTTTAACTAGACCACCAAAGGGTCTCTTTAACTAGATCAACACATGATCTCTTTAACTAGATTGACGAATTAATCTCTTTAACTAGACCACCAAAGGGTCTCTTTAACTATATCAACGAATGATATCTTTAACTAGATCAACGCATGATCTCTTTAACTAGATTGACGAATCAATCTCTTCAACTAGACCACCAAAGGGTCTCTTTAACTATATCAACGAATGATATCTTTAACTAGATCAACGCATGATCTCTTTAACTAGATTGACGAGTCAACCTCTTTAACTTTGGAATAGTACTTTACAATCCAAGGGTCTTAACTATTGCATAGAAGCCCATTAAGGATTTAAGATAGTACTTTTGGGTATCCTTCTAAGAATCTAACATATGAAAATATGGAAGATTCTACAAGGATTTGGGTAGCAAGCATTTGGATCACACATAAACACATAATCACATAATTGTCAACTTGGTCATCAACTTGTTATCACGATTTGTACACATGCATTTAAAGTACACTAGGAATCCCATCAATGGACTTCAATTAGTACTTTAAACATCCTCAAGAATCTAACTATGAAGATAGGAAGATCTTCTAAGGATTTGGTTTGGTCTCATTGAATCGTAACATACGTATTAAAGCACACAAAGAATCTAATTAAGGACTTTGATTTTGCGCTTTAAACATCCACAAGGATCTAACTATGAAGATATGAAGATCCTATAAGGATTTGGAATTTGTGAAGCGAAAATGTTTCTAAACCTTGTACTAGGTATGCTAAGTCAACATACGAAGTGAAGTGTTCATGAAATCAAGGTGCTAGATATACTGAGTCAACATATGAAGCAAAAAGGATCATTGAAATCAATGTGCTAGGCATGCTATGTTAACATACGAAGCAAAATGTCCTTGAAAATCGTGCATGGGATCTTTGAAAATATGTTTTTGAAATCATATACTATGTATATCGTTATGAAAACCAGAATGTAATGATATGTACATAGACATATCGCATAAGACCAATTAAGGACTTATGAAATAGTACACTTAGATATCCAAGCAAGAATTAAAGTGGTACTTTGGGTATTCGTCAGGAGTTATAACTTGTACCTTGTACTTTGTTTCTTAGAAGAACGAGTACTTAGGATTTTCATGGAGATCGTGAGCGATCTAGAAACTACATGAGTAGTTTGATTTGCAAGGAATATGGTTCCTTGGTGTCGTCATCGTAGGGGCATGTTATTCATACATGTAACCACATTTGTTTTCGTATATCGAAATGCGAATAAAATTTTGTTTATAAACCAAACTAATTGTTTCAAAGTCTTGGATAACAAAAGAAATAAAGCATAAAGTTCAATTGTTTCTAAGCAGCATCGTCTTCTAGTTAGTCAAAATGCTCATCCACGAGCTGGATTTGCATTAACAAGCTTTGGGCAGTTGTTCCTGAAATGGCCCATCTCGCCACAGTTATAGCATGAACCAGGTGGAAAATGAGCTTAAGCAGGGTTGACTTGAGGTTGGTTTGGACCACCTTGGTTCGGGGTAGTTTAACAAGCATTTGCCAAATGGCCAAGTCGCCCACATGAAGTGCACTGATGACACTATAGGTGAGGGTGGTGAGCATTACACCTGTTGCATAGCGGTGTAGTACCAGCATAGGTTTTCCTAGCACGAGGCTGTGCTGGTTGGTTAGGTGCAGCTTGATCGTTTTGAGCAACTATAGCGAAGTTCTGCGAAGCCTTACGCTTCTTTGACTTTTTGGAGGATTCAGTCTTGTTATCCTTTGATTTTTCTTGTGTAGTCTTGTCCGATGGTTTCTTATCGCCTTTTCGGAAAAGTTTACCCTTCCTAACTTGAGATTCAGTTAGGGTAGCGAATAACTCAATGGCCTGTCTAACTGTGGTAGGGTTGCTACCAGTAACAATGTCCTGAACTAGGTCAGGGAGGCCATCAATGTACTTTTCAATTGCCTTATCCAAAGGCATAACCATGGTGGGACACAATAGACTTAATTCCTCATAACGATTAGTGTAGGCTTGATGCTCACCGCTATCTTGTTTAAGATCGTCGAATTCCCTTTCCAGTGCCCTGAGTTCATGACGAGGACATAATTCCTTCATCATTAGAGCTAGATGCTCTTCCCATGTTTGAGCCATTGCCACATCGGCACCCCTGTCTCTCATCACACCATTCCACCATGTTAGTGCCCGTTTCTCAAAGACACTAGATGCAAACTCAACCTTTCGCTCGTTTGGGCATTGAACGTGTCAAAATGTGCTTTCTAAACACTCGAACCATTGTAGGAGCCTAGTAGCTCCATCAGACCCAGAAAATTTAAACGGTTTAGCCGAATTGAATGTCTTATAGTTGCACTGAGCATTGTTATTGTTATTGTTATTGTTGTTGTTCACTTGATTTATCTGAGTAATAAGGTTCGGGAGCACAACATCGATTTGCTGAGCGACTAAGGCTGCTATTGCAGCATCTTGAGTTTGATCGCGTCTAGGAGGCATTCTAAAAGAAAAAGGAAACATGGGAAACATGTGAGATTGACATTTGAATAAACAAAAGAGGTATTGAAAATAACAACAAAATATGAAGGTTGTGACCATTCGTTCGTTAACTAAAACAAACAAACGTCACGGTGACTAATCAAAGTAAGTGGGTCTTTATAATGTATCGCGAAGATATGCTTTAGCCTATAGGTGGACACTCACCCCAAGAGTTCCCAGGTAAGAGTGACTGGTCCGATGATGCGGATTTGTATGAACACTCTAGCTTTAGACAGAAAACTCAAAGTACAGGCACCCACCCTTCCGGATTGCACATGTTCACATTTAAAGCCCAAACTTTGACGAGATTTTGAAAACACCAAAGGCTTAAAAGCCTAAAACAAACCATCTAAGGATAGATGATTTCTTGTGAAGTTTCGGAAAATTTTGACTCGAGAGAATGAATTGTGTTTTGTTTTTGTTAATCACCTAAGGATAAGTGATTGGTATTGTATTAAGAATCTAAATGCAAGAAAATCACATTAGGGTCCTAGGAAGGATATAGACTAGGTCAAGAGCATTACTAATAACCTAATTTCCTATAACCATGAGTTCTGATACCAACTCTTCTGTCACACCACGATCGCGTAAAACAACAAACCACGGCGGAAACGTCTGGGAGTGTCGTAACAGGATCATTGTTTCACAACACATTGTTTTGTTACAAACCAAATAAGTACAATAATTGTCTTTCAGGTTTTAAGTCACTAAAGGCCGCGTCCATCCTATTTGAAGCAAACAATCAACAATCGCCACATAATAGAACCTGAAACATATGTGAAAACAGTCAGCATAAAAATGCCGGCGAGTACATAGGTTTTATATGTCAAATTTATGGCTTTGAATCCATAATGCAATACCTCGTCCATCTACGAGAGTTGTCGAGTATGTTCCTTGAAATCAAAAAGTGTTTGATATTGCTATAGGTTTTATCAACTATACAAGTTTATATATTTAAAACCAAAACCATTGTAGCCATGAATGTTAACTGAAAACATTTGTCTTTGTAAAACCAAGTAGTAAATCATCATTGAAAGTAAACATTATATGGTTTATATCTTTAAGTAAACATCGTTGCATGACATCGTTTGAAAACATTCATCCGAGTGATCTAGATAACGCTACGACATGTAATGTGATAAAAGCACTTATATATAGGAAGTACCAGGGGCGTATCCACCATGCTTTTATCATATTACACATGCCTTGTTACCTAATCACTTACCATAAACTAATCATCCAAATCGTTTCAATCGTCCAAATCATTTAAATCGTTCCGATAGTTCAAATCATCCGTGTTATAAACCATCATTCAGTCGTCTGTGTTTTAATTGTGAAATACAACTTTTGGTCGTTCTTTAAAGAATACATTCAAACCTGTGTGACTCGACTATACCACCCATGGGGTATCTTAATAGTCCCTGAAAGACCTCTTTAACATCGACAAACAAACCACCAAAGGGTTTGTTAAATAACAGATTCTGTCGTTACCCACATTACCCACCAAAGGGATAGTCCGATAACGGGATTTGTCAGATCCTGTGGTACCATAACATACTACTGGTCGGCTTGATCAAAGTTAATGAATGTCATTCGTCTTTCGATTAACGCCCCAACAAGTTCGTTCACATTATTGAAATCGTCGTGTTTATATAAACCATAACATTTGTTTATGAAAACTTGAAAAGCATTTAGCACATATGAGTCACCCCAAAACAATTGAAAGCATAAAAGAGGGGAACTATGTACTCAGTTGAGATTGCAAGGTATCCTCGATTAGGTGAACTAATAAAGCTTGAGAAATCAAGGAATCAAGTGGCACCTAGTATCGGATCACAATGTTAATAATTGGGACCTAAATCGGGAGATCGGGTAGAATGAGGTCTTGTAAACCAAATGAGTGTTGGAACTCATATGATATGGTTTAACAAAGCCTACATTCTGATTTGAAACCTTTCCTAAGTGCTTTTAACCTGTTATGACCTGTTAAGGTAGTTTATGCTATTTTAACGGGTCATTTGCGTAAATGCGCGTTTGGATGGTCTAACTAGTCCTATGATAATTCTTATATGCCTAAACATGTTTAGTAATATTGCATAATCAATTTAAGTGTCAAAATTTAGGTTACATAGGCTTAAAATGAAATTATGCACAAAAAGGTCATTTTGGTCATTTTCCTAAGGCATATAAACTACCTATCATACAACTAATTAAACGAAGTGACCATAAGGTATAACCTCGGAAGGTTATTCCATATACAACTATGGTCACCTAATGTGTTTGGTCGGATCCTAATGATCGACCAAACGGCTCGGGTTCGAAAGTCTAAGCGGTTGTCGAGACCGCTTGACTTAAGACCCTAAATAAGAACTAAACTAAAAGTGACGAGTTTAAACATTTTAAAACATGTTTAACCAAGTTAGAAAACTGAACTTTGACTTAACCAAATCATGGTGGTAATCAGTAGGCATAGTCGCAAGGACTATAACCATCGTGATTACGATCGCATTGCAAAGTTCAATTGAACTTTGACTTGACCAAATCATGGTTAAAGCTGAAAGTCAAACACTGTTTGACTTTGTAGCTTGAAATAATAAACATGACTTGAAAGAACACTTACAAGTGCTCTAGGATGAAGAAGATGACTAAGAGAACTCATGTGTGAGGCCTCCAACAAATGTGGTAGCCTCAACTTAGAGTGTAGAGATGAGATATAAGAATGAGCAAGGAAAAATGAATTGGTGATGGCTA
Organism: Helianthus tuberosus; assembly: GCA_030545235.1. Lineage (NCBI taxonomy): Eukaryota > Viridiplantae > Streptophyta > Magnoliopsida > Asterales > Asteraceae > Helianthus > Helianthus tuberosus. The sequence goes on from CM060411.1 coordinate 71,411,164, forward strand.
TTTATAGTTGTTCATGAAGTGTAGGATCTTACCAAGTGTCTTATGTGTTCTACAAGGATTAATGAGATCATTCCAAGTGTTGCAATCTGATTTCATGCTTGGTGATCACTTAATTTGGGCTCCAAGGTTACTAGAATGTTCAAAACAATCAACAAAAACCAAGTGCAGCAAGCATTGTTTCAAAACAAAACTTTCTGTCTAGATCTAGCCCTCACATCGCACGACAGCAGAGGCCCAGGGCTATCGCGCCCCGTGAGCACTCAGGCCAGACTTTTGAAATTTGGCAGAAATGGTCCCTTCAGCGTCCAAACTCCTTTTTCGACGCATTTAACCCCCGTTAACCCATTTTCAAGGCTCTACAAGGATGTTAAAGCATAGGGGACTTCAAATATGCTCGGAAATATCCTGGATGTCGGTTCGTTTGGTCGTACGGTCGCATTTTTCGATTAATTACGACGAAACTCGAACGGACACGAAAACGATCCAAATTACGCGACGAATGGTATTTTTGCATTCCCATCACTAAAATACAATATTTTAGTGATTACAAAAATTTTTGGATGTCCGAATATAGTCAGAACGCAAGATATGCACGCATATGCATACTTTCGCAGTTTTGACGCTTTTAGTCCCTGTGATCAAATAAGCGCATTTTTGCATACCGAACCCCTCAAAACTTATTTCTAAGCTATGTTAAGGATATTTAAGGTATTTTTAGCTTATGATCTTGTTCTGGAGTGTACGTAGCTATGCAAATTGGCAGACTTTTGCAGTTTGTCATAAATAGTCCCTGTGATCGAATAAACTTGTTTTTGCCATACCAAACCCTTCAAAACTTATTTCTAAGTTATGTAAAGGATATTTAAGGTATGTTTAGCTTTTGATCTTGTTCCAGAGTGTACGTAGCTATGCGAATTGGTAGACTTTTGAAGTTTGTCGTAAATAGTCCCTATGATCGAATAAACTTGTTTTTGCCATACCAAACCCTTCAAAACTTATTTCTAAGTTATGTAAAGGTTATTTAAGGTATGTTAATCTTATATCACTGTTCCGGAGTGTTTTTTGCATTAAACTGATTACGTTTACGTAAAAGTTTGTGTATAACTTTCTTGGAAGTGATTAAGAGCTCGAAATCAAATAAGAATTGATATGTGTAAAATGTCACATGTAATTGTACAAATCCCGAGAATGAAACACAAGATTTCATTGGATTCGTATTTGTATAATGGTCATAGAGGCACAAATGTCACAATTGTGTGCCTTGTTCATGATGAGTTCACGAAGATTGTCGCAATCTGGCACCTAGATGCGATCGAGATAATATTGAAGTCCATCAGACTTGGTCACGAGTTGATCTTCAGTAGCACCACGTATTTCTATGAATAAAGTGCCTTCGTTGGCTGACGAATATTGAGCTTCACGAATGCAAGTGTGAAGATCGCTAGAGATGTGAAAGCAACGAATCCTACTAACATGAGTCTTACGACTAAGTGCATCGGCCACGACATTCGCTTTACCAGGATGGTAACGAATCTCACAGTCGTAGTCGTTAAGCAATTCTACCCAACGTTGCTGACGCATATTGAGCTCTTTTTGGTTAAAGATATATTGTAGGCTCTTATGGTCAGTGAAAACCACACACTTGGTACCATATAGGTAGTGTCACCAAATCTTTAATGCAAAAACAACTGCGCCAAGCTCGAGGTCGTTGGTAGTATAGTTTTTCTCATGTATTTTGAGTTAACAAGAGGCGTAACCAATGGCTTTGTCTCGTTGCATGAGAACACAACCAAGACCACGATTCGAGGCATCGCAATATACCACGAAGTCATCATTCCCATCAGGGAGGGCAAGAATAGGAGCGTTACAAAGCAGATTCTTGAGAGTCTGAAAAGAGTCCTCTTGCTCAGGACCCCAAGCAAAAGGTTTCTCTTTTTGAGTCAACGAAGTCAGAGGAACGACGATCTTTGAAAAGTTCGAGATGAATTGCCGGTAATAACCCACCAATCCTAAGAAAGAACAGATTTCAGAAGGAGTTTTAGGCGCTGTCCAATTCGTCACTGCTTCGATTTTGGAAGGATCAACATGAATTCCTTTTTCACTAACAACGTGTCTAAGGAACTGGACTTCTTTGATCCAGAACTCGCATTTGAAAAACTTCGCGTAATGATGTTCAACACGTAAAATATCGAGTATAAGACGTAGGTGGCGTTCGTGATTGGCTTGAGATTTAGAATAAATGAGGATATCATCAATAAAGACGATTACGAAACGATCCAGGTAAGGTTTACAAACGCGATTCATGAGATCCATGAACACAGCGGGTGCGTTGGTCAAACCAAAAGGCATAACCATGAAGTCGTAGTGTCCATAGTGAGTGCGAAAAGCGGTTTTGGGAATGTCCTCTTCGTGAACACGAAGCTGGTGATAACCAGATCGAAGATTGATCTTGGAGAAGCAAGTAGCGCCTTGAAGTTGGTCAAAGAGATTATCGATACGCGGAAGGGGATAATGATTCTTGATGGTGAGTTTCTTAAGCTCACGATAGTCGATGCACATGCGGAATGAGCCATTCTTCTTTTTTACGAAGAGCACAGGAGCACCCCAAGGTGAGGTACTTGGACGACTGAAGCCCTTATCGAGGAGTTCTTGAAGTTGCATAGATAATTCTTGCATCTCGGAATGTGCAAGACAATAAGGAGCTTTGGTGACAGGAGTCGATCTAGGTATGTGGTCGATACGGAAGTCAACGGATCGAGGTGGAGGAGGACCAGGCAAATCTTCAGGAAAGACGTCAGAGAAGTCTCGCACCACTGGAACATCACTTACGCTCTTTCCCTTGCCCTTTTCTTCTATAACGTGGGCTAAAAAAGCAAAGTACTGTTTGCGTAAATATTTATTCGCTTGTGTGCAGGACATCAAATTCAGTCCTTTTGAAGGTCGGTCTCCATAAATGTGTAAAACATCACCAGATGGAAGGGGTAAACTGTCACACCTTGACTTTTGCGAAAGCGTGGTTTATTTGATGCGACTTCTTAATACCACAGCAACAATCATAACAATGCTATATGATAAAAACATGAGATTTTTATCCATTAATAAAGTTTAGAAACTACCACAATACCATTGTTTGAAAACATCAATACCAAATTAAGTTACAACCATGATGTGTTTAAACGAGTTCACAAGCCTCAACAAAAGCACTAAAATAAAACCCGAGTTTTGAATTATGTATTTCGTCCAGGAAAGGAATACACCCTCTAAACTCAACAACCCTGGATAACATCTTTTATTCAATCACAGCTTGACACATGCATAACCCGCCAGATCCACTAGTTTCCTGAAATACATGTAGTTTGAAAAATCAACAAAAAGTTGAGCGAGATCATGTGTATGTCTGTGTGTAAAAACCTTTAAAGTCTGTCTTGTATGTATAAATGTCCCAGGTATGTAGCAATAAGGAAAAAGAGATCACCAAAGGGTTGCAAAGCCACTGGTATGTGTGAAAAGGTGTAGGAAGTACTCAAACCTAGCAAATTTGTTACCGGGCTTCCGGCTGTAAGACACAGTCACCACTATGGGCCGCCCCGGCCTCATGGGTGTGGGCTCGCTACACCCAAATAGATCTATCACTCATGTCCCTCGGTCCTACGACGAGGATTAATGGCCTTAAGTGTTGTACCCACCCTTCACATGATCTAAGTAGTAAACCCTCCTTTAGCTAACCATACCATGTATAAAAATGTCTATAATAATTGTAACATGTATTCCACCCCCGAAGTATAAAAGTGAAAACAGTTAAGAGAAAAGGGGGACATGAACTCACTGCAGTGCGTCTCCTGCTCGTAACTCAGACTCTGTCAGCAATACAACGACCTACAACGTACTAATGTTTATTAGACAAATGGGCCGTGCCTTAGCTTAGTATTAATGTTCTTGAGTTACGTTACTTCGGAATTATTCCAAGTTATAACTTCTTGTTAAAATAATAATAATTATTTTAACTTAAATTATATTTTTATGTATTGAGATAATAGTTAGACAACTATTTCGTATTCATACTTTTCAAGTATTTTATATGCGTATTTCCTTCCCAAGGATGGGGGTATTTTATACATGTATTTTTGTGATTCAAAGTCTTGACATTATATATCCCTAAGTCCCACTTTAGAAAAGTATATAATAACTTATTTGTCAAAAATAATGTGTTTCCAAGAAAATAAATATTTGTCCCAAAATTTATATATTCTCTAAATATACTAGGAAAATATATTATAACTTCTCAAAAATAATATATTTTCTACTTGTCCCAAAATATGTTATACTTTGTGATAAAATCATATTTTTCATTATCAAAATAATATCCGTCAAAAATATACTTGTGACAGTATCTTGTTAAGTTATATTATTTTTCCCCGAAATAATATAACTATACCACATTGCAAACGAATATTCACACAAGGGTTGGAATAAGAAATATATATTCTAAATATATATATCTATCCATTTATAAAATCATCCTCCAAATACTCGTGGTTTTGAATATTGTCTATGGCGGAGTTTATTTTGAAACAAAGACTAAAACACACTTGCAATATTTGTTAGAAATTATTTTTACAAGCGTTTATATTTTAAAAAATTTCGCCATAGTTTCCTTTGAAAACGGAGGTGTCCATGCTAATAAGCATATCGTTTTCTTTTCAAAATAATCACAATAATCATCAACAATCATTCTCTAAACACTTTATATCACCAAGAGCAAAAACTATATGCTTTATATAAAAATCATGAACTTGATATTTCACAAAAACGCGTAGTAACTTGGTAAAGCGTTTAGTGGCCTTAGTTACCTTCCGAAATGTATTTACTTTTGTTTAAATCTCATTCTTGGGATATCTATATGTTCACAACTTGTGAATACATTTTAAAAAATTATTTATTTACAACATATTCTTGTTTACTTACACTTATTTTATTTCCAAAAATAATGTAAGTGCAAGACAAGTTAGGATCTTTCAAAAACCGTCTCTTGAACTTGGTTTGTTTAGAAAAGTCTTTTGTAAATCTCGGATTTACATGATCATCAACCTACTTGTTTACTTATTTTTCAAGAAATCATCTTCATTATCAAGTTCATATTTCTATTAGAAGATGATTATTTTATGTAAACACATAATCATATCCTAATCTTGTTAAATCATGTTTCTAATCATCATTTGACAAGTTCCATATGATGATCAATCATCATATTACTAGTAATCAACATGCAATCATCATCCATCTAATAAACAACATCATTCTAACAATATTTCATCATATTTCACCTTTATGTAAAGCTTTATGTTCATGATTTAAGTTTGTGTTCTTTTAGAGTTCATAGGATTTCATCATAATATAATCTTTAACCACTAAAACATGAAGTAAACAAGAGTTTAAGGAAGTCTTACAACTAGCTTAAATCTAGGGAAGATCTCAAGAGAAAATGATGAAGAAAATGGTGAATGGATGCAATGTATGAAGTTTCTTCAAGTTCCTCAAGCTTCAAGCTTCATGTAACACCTTCTAGTACTTGGATTAAGCTTGAAAATGGATTGATGAAGGTTGCAAGGTGGTGGTGGTGGCGGTTTTAGAGTGAGCTGAGAGGGAGAGAGAGATGTTGAGGGAGTGGAGTGTGAAGTTTGTGAAGGAATGATGAAGTGATCTAGTTAGATATTCACCATACTTATAATCATGTCCTTCTAATATTTTGTCTAAACAATCAAGCAAAGATCCAATATAATATTGAAGTAATATCTAGTGGGATATGGTGGTGATTTGGGTGGGTCCCTTGGACCGTAAATGGGCATGGGGGGGGGGGGGGTTAGTTGTAAGTTTTTGATGATAGTGGGTAAATAATTGGAGGTTAAGTGTAATATCTAGTGTATGATGTGTATGGCATACTTTATAGTGTGTCGGGGTATTCAGAAACCATAACTAGTCCAAAAATAATAAAACAATGTTTCTGACCAAAATTTGGTGTCCCGGGTAATGTCCGGTTGTTCGGTTAGATACCGGTTCGTCAAAGTGTTAAGTTGTTCCGTATAGTGTCCTTTATGTATCTTTTTGTAACACTTTTAATTACCAACACTTAGGAAAGTATTCAGGACCATTTAGTCAATTTTCTACACAATACTAGTATGTTAAAAAGCTGAATTTTGCTGAAAAATGCAGAATTCTGCACTTAAAGTGAGTTTTAGGCACTTCCCGGCACTTTATCTATCACCTAGTGATACATTTTTATGGTCCTCACTCCCCTACACACCATACTGGTGTAGTACCTTGTCCCTGGCTCATACTGGGCCTCAAAACACTGTCTGTCTATGTACTGGCACTGTCAGTATATTTCTGAGTTATCCGCTCATTGTGCTAACTGTGCTTTGTGCATCAAGTATGTCACTAAAGTTTGTATGTAGTGAATGGAGTGACAGTATGAAATGTGTTGCATATGTATGTATGATACAGAAATCAGAAAGCAGTTTACGTCATCAGTTGTAATCAAGCACAATCATTAAGCACGTAATTAAAATTAATTAATTGTACGGATACTTGTAACTATGAGGGTTGTCACATTCTCCCCCTGTTAAGAAAATTTCATCCCGAAATTTAAGTTCTGCTTCTAGTTGCAGGGGTCTTGGGGAACAAATGTGGGTATTTTTCCTTCATTCGATCCTCACGTTCCCACGTGAATTCTGGGCCATGTCGTGCATTCCATTACTACTCCTGCGTGTTTTGTTAATCTTCCAATCCGTAACCTCAACTGGTTCTTCAATGAAGTGGAGTGTGTCGTCAACATGAACTTCGTCGACATGAATGACAACTGTCTCTTGTGTCAGACTCTTTTTCAAATTGGATACATGAAATGTATCGTGAACGCCATTCAGCTCTGCAGGTAGGTTCAACTTGTATGCTACCAAACCAATCCTTTTCCAGGATTTTAAATAGACCAATGTATCTGTGGTTCAACTTCCCACGCTTCCCAAAGCGTGCCACACCCTTCCAGGGTGATACCTTCAACAATACCATATCTCCCACCTCAAATTCCAGAGGTTTTCTTCTTCGATCCGCATAACTCTTTTGACGATCACGAGCCGCTTTAATGCGCTCTCGGATCTGGAAGATCTTGTCTGTTGTCTCTTGAACCAAATCTGGGCCAACAAGCTGTCTATCACCCGCGTCAGCCCAGCATAATGGTGATCGACACTTGTGTCCATAGAGAGCTTCGAACGGTGCGGCCTGAATGCTTGCATGATAACTGTTATTGTATGAAAATTCGACCAATGGTAGGTGAGTGTCCCAACTTCCACCTAAATCCATTACGCAAGCTCGCAACATGTCTTCCAATGTCTGAATCGTTCGTTCGCTCTGTCCATCTGTCTGTGGGTGAAAGACAGTACTCAGATTTAACTGAGAACCGAAAGCTTCTTGAAAGGATTGCCAGATTCTTGACACGAATCTTCCATCTCTATCAGAGATAATTGAGAGAGGCACTCCATGTCGTGCAACAATCTCTCATAGGTATAGCCCAGCTAGCTTGCTCGTGTTGTCTTTCTCCTTGATTGCCAAAAAGTGTGCTGATTTGGTCAGACGGTCCACGATTACCCAAATCGTATCGTGACCTCTGGGTGTCCTTGGCAACTTTGTTATAAAATCCATAGAAATTTGCTCCCATTTCCATTGGGGTATTTCTGGTTGTTGCAGAAGACCTGAAGGCTTCTGATATTCGGCCTTTACCTTGGCGCAAGTCAAGCATTTACAAACATATATCGCAACGTCGGCTTTCATCCCTGGTCACCAATAGAAATCCTTTAGATCTTGATACATTTTATCCGATCCTGGGTGGATCGAGTACCGTGACTTGTGAGCCTCATTAAAGATAACGTCTCTCAGACCACCAAAGAAAGGAACCCAAATTCTTCCCAAGAAACACAATGTTCCATCCTCCTTTGGTACCAATTGCTTCTCCATTCCCCAGAGATATTCATTCACAAGGTTTTCCCTTTTTAGAGCTTCCCTTTGTGCAGCACGAATGCGCAACGTGAGGTCTGTCTGAACAATAATTTCCAAAGCCCTAACCCTTATGGGCTTGATCCTTTCCTTCCGACTCAAGGCATCGGCGACTACATTCTCCTTCCCTGGGTGATACTTGATTTCACAATCATATTCGTTCAACAATTCAACCCAGCGTCTCTGTCTCATGTTAAGCTCTTTCTGATCAAATATATGCTGCAGGCTCTTGTGGTCAGTAAATATTGTGCATCGTGTGCCATATAAGTAATGTCGCCAGATCTTTAATGCAAACACCACTGCGCCTAACTCCAAGTCATGCGTGGTGTAGTTTTTCTCGTGAATCTTCAGTTGGCGTGAAGCATAGGCTATAACTTTTTGTCGCTGCATCAGCACGCAGCCTAAACCTTGACACGAGGCGTCGCAATATACCACGAAGTCGTCAGTGCCTTCTGGTAGAGATAAGATCGGTGCGTCACAAAGTTTGTTCTTCAACAACTGAAATGCTTCTTCTTGTTTGTCTCCCCATTCAAACTTCTTGTCTTTCTGGGTGAGAGAGGTCAAAGGTTGAGCGATTTTCGAGAAATCCTCAATGAATCTGCGATTATACCCAGCCAAACCTAAGAATTGTTGAATCTCAGTTGGCATTTTAGGAGTCTCCCAATTCTTGATTGCTTCAATCTTTGTAGGATCCACATGGATTCGATTTCCATTAACCACAGGACCAAGAAACTGGACTTCCCGTAACCAGAACTCACACTTCGAGAACTTCGCGTATAACTTCTCCTTCTTAAGCAGCTCTAAGATAGCCCTTAGATGTTACTCGTGATCTTCTTTCGTCTTCGAGTAGATCAAAATGTCATCAATGAACACAATCACAAACTTGTCGAGGTACGACTTACACACTCTGTTCATCAAATCCATGAATACAGCTGGCGCGTTTGTCAGACCAAATGGCATAACCAGGAACTCGTAATGTCCATAACGAGTCCTAAAGGCCGTTTTTGGAATACTTTCCTCTTGAATTCTCAGCTGGTGATAACCTGATTGTAGATCGATCTTTGAGTAAAAACTTGAACCTTGTAACTGATCGAACAGGTCGTCAATCCTTGGCAAAGGATATCTATTCTTGATTGTCAATTTGTTCAGCTCCCGGTAGTCGATACACATGCGAAAACTACCATCTTTCTTCTTAATAAACAAAACTGGAGCTCCCCAAGGCAAGAAGCTTGGCCTGATAAATCCCTTATCCAAAAGCTCCTGGAGTTGTGTTGACAGCTCTTGCATCTCTGAAGGTGCAAGTCGATAGGGTGCCTTAGCTACCGGCGCGACGCCTGGAACTAAGTCAATATGAAACTCGGCTTGTCTTTGTGGCGGCAATCCTGGCAAGTCTTCTGGAAAGACTTCAGGATACTCTTTCACGACTGGAATATCTTCTAACTTTGGCTCAGCAGCTTCCTTATCCACGATGTGCGCCAAGAAGGCAACACATCCCTTCTTTAAACATTTTCTAGCTTTTCGACAACTAATAATCCTTAAGGGCGTATCGCGCTTCTCTCCATGTACCACAATTGTTTCTCCATTCGCCATTGGGATGCGAATGGTCTTCTCGTGACATACGATTTCGGCTCTGTTGCTTGACAACCAATCCATTCCTACTACCACGTCGAAGCTTCCCAACTCGACTGGTAGTAGATCCAGTGTAAACTTGTGCTCTCCCAGCTCTATTACGCATCCTCTGATGACTTCATTTGTTTCAACTAGCTTCCCATTAGCCAGTTCAATTGAGTACGGAATATCTAACTTACTAGCAGTTAACCCAAGCATACTTTTAAATTCTAGTGATACAAAACTATAGTCAGCACCAGTGTCAAATAGAACAGATGCAAAGCGTTGATTTATAGGGAACGTACCAGTAACTACATTCGGGTCCTGGCGTGCTTCCCTCGCTCCGATATTGAACACTCTTCCTTGTGCTTAGTTGAGCTTTGGGCATTCTCGCTTGAAGTGCCCCATGTCTCCACAATTGAAACATCCCGGTCCTCGACCGTTACCATTCCCGTTTCCCCCTTGAGCATTATTCGTGCCACGGTTTCAATTCCCAGCTTGATTCCCAAAATTTCCCCGATTTCCATTCCCACCATTTCCTCCTTGTTGGAGGTTTCCATTCCCATTTCCATAACCTCGCTGTCCACCATGACCAGCACCAGTACCAACCCAGCATGTTTCTTTTGAGTGACCAGTCTTCCCACAAGACTCACGTTTCCTTAATTTGCACTGGCCGGGGTGATGATATTGGCATACATCACATTTGGGCAAAGGGCCCATGTACCCTCTTCCATTGTTTTCGGCACCAGTTTTAGCCCTGGCTGGTGCGCTTCCTTCTTCTTTCTTGCTGGCACTGTTGGTACCCTTTTTGAAGTTGGAGAACTTCCTCTTGTTCTCTCCTGAGGATTCAACATGAGTTTATTTCTTCTTCGGTTCAGAAATTGAAAACTTGTTTAACCGGATGGCTTCCTCTGTAAGTGCCACACTGAGATCAATGGCTTCGGTAATTGTTGGAGGCTTGGACGTGGTTACCATACTCATGATCTGGGGAGCCAATCCCCAGATGAAACGCTCAATGCGTTTAAATTCAGGATCAACCATATATGGCACAACGCATGACAAGTCGTGGAACCTTTGCACATATTCAGCAATTTTTGGGCCGTCCATTTTGAGGTTCCAAAATTCAGTTTCCAGCTTCTGTATCTCAGCCCGTGAACAGTATTTCTTCCTCATGAGCTCCTTCAGCTCAGCCCATGTTAGTGCATACTCCGCCGCCTCTCCCAGGGTTTGAACTTGCAGATTCCACCAGGATAAAGCACCATCAAGAAAGTGTCCTGAGACATAAGTAACTTGGTTTTCAGGAGCACACTTGCTCATCCTTATTACCGAATCCGTCTTTTCCGTCCACCTGACGAAAGCAACCGCACCCCAAGTGCCGTCGTAATTTAAGGGCTTACAATCCAGAAATTGTTTGTAGGTACAGCCTGTACAGGCAATAACATTTACAGAAAGCATTAGCGGATGTGCAAGGAATATCCGAATGTAATGTAGTGTGTCTCAATCGACTTGAATATTACCATTGGGTGGGTAGTTGTTGTTGTTTGAAGTATTCCTGCTTGTTTCGGTGCGCGAGGCCTCATAATCTGCTATTGCTTTTGAAATACGTTCCTGTAATTCTGCCTCAGTAGTAGGCAAACGTGTCTCTCGTCGTGGAGGCATCTTCTAAAAAAAGATCATATTGGTCAGGTCATAGTAAGTATAGTATGTAAGTAATATGCGTATGTAATAACATCCATCAACACAATGACACATAACATCCCATGTCGTAACACAAACAAATGATCCAACAACGCATGTAATGAGAACGCTGCGATTGAGCTATCATATAACAAGACCACCAATACAGATTATAAGTTTCATAATTGTAACATACATCAAAAGAGACTAAGGGTCAAATCACCCTTGTCTGAATCGTCTAACAATATACAACAACCAAAAGTCAAATATCAAAAGTCATAAGTCATCATGTGGTCTTCAAAATGCTACGCAGTCAGGCTCAATCACTGTACTCTCATCAAAAGCATGACATCTGCATCAAACCAAAAATCCTCAAGCTGATGGTGGGGGAGGAGGAGGTGGAGGAATGAAAATCAATCTGCGCAAATGCGCCAAATCCTCCTCAAGTGCATGGACAACACGCAGCAGGTAAGCAATCTACTGCTCCGGAGTGACGAAGCGGACATCAGAATCCAGGTGCGGTAGGAGAGGAGCTGGTGGTGTCGCGAATGGGGACTGGCAATGACAAGGGGGAGGTCGTGGGATCCTCTCCAGCTCCTGGACTCATCGGCTCAATGCATCCTGCTGTAACTGCAAGGATAAAAGTATATCATCCGTCGTATACCCAACATGAAAAGGATGATATGGATCTGATAAAGGCATGACGTTGGGCGAAGACCACATAAATGGCTCGCCTGTGGGTGCTGAAGAAGAAAAAGCAGTGTGTGCAGCAGGTGCAAAAGGGGGTATAAATGGAAAGGCTACTGTCATAGGTGGTATGTGATCATGCTGCTGAGTAGAAGGTCCTTCCCCTGGACGGGGAGGAGGTATGCCCTGAAGAATAATGACAGGTAAATCCACGCGGTGGACGTCTGACGCGAGAGGGTGAAACTGTGGGACATCAAAGGGTGCCTGAACTGGTGCAAAAGGGGGAGTAACTGGTTTGACAAATGGAGGATAGTCGTCGTCCTCCTCAATCCACCCATTACGGGTGTGAGCATATCTAGGATCAATGTGTGTAGCAAAAGGTGCATGGTTAGTAAACAAAGGCATAGGGTCGGGCAGATGTGCAACAACTGGGACATCAGCAACTGGTGGTGCAACGACTGGTGCATCAATGGGGATAAGGTCATGCACAAGTAAAGGGTCGTGAGCGAAAACAGGCTCTGGTGCAACTCCAAGCTTTGGATCAGCTGGAGCAGGCTCCTGATCTGCGGGCATATCGAGGAGCTGATCGACCGGAAAAACAGGTGCCTCAACGGGTGGCTCAGCAGGTACAAACTCAACCACAGGATCCGGGTCAGAGTCATGGGGAACAATGGGTGCAGCAGACATCGCCATGTCTGAATCAGTGTCGGTGGAGTAGTGTTGCACGCTCTGGGCTTGAAAAGTGGTGGATGATACAGACTCAAGCGAGTCGGGACCAGACGGATCGGGTAAGGCCTCCACAATAGGAGCCTCGACAGGTGGCACAATGGCATCAACAGCAGGAACCTCAACCACAGGAACAACAAGGTCATCAACAGGAATATCAGCAAGCGGAATATCGTCATCCATCGGGGACCCTTGATGAATAGATCGATGTCGTCATCGAGCATAGCGTCAAGAGGCTGTTCCTCAAAAGGAACTGCAGCAAGTGGAAGAGGGGCAGGGATCGGGACAAGAGGTAGATCCTCGCTCGGTAGACCATCAGCTAAAGGCATGTTGTCCCCAAAGTCCGGTAGGGCGAAGGGCTGAAAATCATCCTGGTCAGTACTCTTGGTGTCTGATGTATAAACCTCCGGGTCCGTGGCTATCTCATCATCCGAGGTAATGGCCATAGGGTCTATCGTGTCAGACACTCCGCTATCAGAAGAAGATGACATGGTGTCTGTAACACAACCAAAACATACGCACATATATCAGATAAGCATGTAAGCAAATAGCAATGTAATTATGTATGTATCCTAGTCTTCCCAGACTATCCCACCCAGTCTCTTAGACTGAACTCCCTAGTCTCTCAGACTAACTCCCTGGTCTCTAAGACCAAATTTCCCCAGTCTCTAAGACTGAACTTCCCCAGCCTCTAAGGCTGAATTATAAACAAATTCTTTAAAATGTATTTTGTGTCTTTTATTTATAAAAACATGTGTTTCCTGGATCTGGACAATTTGTGTATGCAATGAAAACGTTTTCGTGAGAGCCCTAATGATCAAAGTCTAGACTCGAGAAAGAATCCTAGTTCGCAATGATCGAGGCTCTGATACCAAGCTGTCACACCCTGACTTTTGCGGAAGCATGGTTTATTTGGTGTGACTTCTTAATACCACAGCAACAATTATAACAATGCTATATGATAAAAACACGAGATGTTTATCCATTAATAAAGTTTAGAAACTACCACAATACCATTGTTTGAAAACATCAATACCAAATTAAGTTACAACCATGACGTGTTTAAACGAGTTCACAAGACTCAACAAAAGCACTAAAATAAAACCCGAGTTTAGAATTATGTATTCCGTCCAGGAAAGGAATACACCCTCTAAACTCAACAACCCTAGATAACATCTTTTATTCAATCACAGCTTGACACATGCATACCCCGCCAGATCCACTAGTTTCCTGAAATAAATGTAGTTTGAAAAATCAACAAAAAGTTGAGCGAGTTCATGTGCATGTCTGTGTGTAAAAACCTTTAAAGTCTGTCTTGTATGTATAAATGTCCCTGGTATGTAGCAATAAGGAAAAAGAGATCACCAAAGGGTTGCAAAGCCACTGGTATGTGCGAAAAGGTGTAGGAAGTACTCAAACCTAGCAAATTTGTTACCGGGCTTCCGGCTGTAAGACACAGTCACCACTATGGGCCAACCAGCCTCATGGGTGTGGGCTCGCTACACCCAAATAGATCTATCACTCATGTCCCTCGGTCCTACGACGAGGATTAATGGCCTTAAGTGTTGTACCCACCCTTCACATGATCTAAGTAGTAAACCCTCCTTAAGCAAACCATACCATGTATAAAAATGTCTGTAATAATTGTAACATGTATTCCACCCCCGAAGTATAAAACTGAAAACAATTAAGAGAAAAGGGGGACATGAACTCACTGCAGTGCGTCTCCTGCTCGTAACTCAGACTCTGTCAGCAATACAACGACCTGCAACGTACTAATGTTTATTAGACGAACGGGCCGTGCCTTAGCTTAGTATTAATGTTCTTGAGTTACGTTACTTCAGAATTATTCCAAGTTATAACTTCTTGTTAAAATAATAATTATTATTTTAACTTAAATTATATTTTTATGTATTGAGATAATAGTTAGACAACTATTTCGTATTCATACTTCTCAAGTATTTTATATGCGTATTTCCTTCCCAAGGATGGGGGTATTTTATACATGTATTTTTGTGATTCAAAGTCTTGACATTATATATCCCTAAGTCCCACTTTAGAAAAGTATATAATAACTTATTTGTCAAAAATAATGTGTTTCCAAGAAAATAAATATTTGTCCCAAAATTTATATATTCTCTAAATATACTAGGAAAATATATTATAACTTCTCAAAAATAATATATTTTCTACTTGTCCCAAAATTTGTTATACTTTGTGATAAAATCATATTTTTCGTTACCAAAATAATATCCATCAAAAATATACTTGTGACGGTATCTTGTTAAGTTATATTATTTTTCCCCCAAATTATATAACTATACCACATTGCAAACGAATATTCACACAAGGGTTGGAATAAGAAATATATATTCTAAATATATATATCTATCCATTTATAAAATCATCCTCCAAATACTCGTGGTTTTGAATATTCTCTATGGCGGGGTTTATTTTGAAACAAAGACTAAAACACACTTGCAATATTTGTTAGAAATTATTTTTACAAGCGTTTATATTTTAAAAAATTTCGCCATAGTTTCCTTTGAAAACGGAGGTGTCCATTCTAATAAGCATATCGTTTTCTTTTCAAAATAATCACAATAATCATCAACAATAATTCTCTAAACACTTTATATCACCAAGAGCCAAAACTATATGCTTTATATAAAAATCATGAACTTGATATTTCACAAAAACGCGTAGTAACTTGGTAAAGCGTTTAGTGGCCTTAGTTTCCTTCCGAAATGTATTTACTTTTGTTTAAATCACATTCTTGGGATTTCTATATGTTCACAACTTGTGAATACATTTTACAAAAATATTTATTTACAACATATTCTTGTTTACTAGCCTTCTTACACTTATTTTAGTTCCAAAAATAATGTAAGTGCAAGACAAGTTAGGATCTTTCAAAAACCGTCTCTTGAACTTGGTTTGTTTAAAAAAGTCTTTTGTAAATCTCGGATTTACATGATCATCAACCTACTTGTTTACTTATTTTTCAAGAAATCATCTTCATTATCAAGTTCATATTTCTATAAGAAGATGATTGTTTTATGTAAACACATAATCATCTCCTAATCTTGTTAAATCATGTTTCTAATCATCATTTGACAAGTTCCATATGATGATCAATCATCATATTGCTAGTAATCAACATGCAATCATCATCCATCTAATAAACAACATCATTCTAACAATATTTCATCATATTTCACCTTTATGTAAAGCTTTATGTTCATGATTTAAGTTTGTGTTCTTTTAGTGTTCATATGATTTCATCATAATATAATCTTTAACCACTAAAACATGAAGTAAACAAGAGTTTAAGGAATTCTTACAACTAGCTTAAAGCTAGGGAAGATCTCAAGAGAAAATGATGAAGATCATGGTGAATGGAAGCAATGTATGAAGTTTCTTCAAGTTCCTCAAGCTTCAAGCTTCATGTAACACCTTCTAGTACTTGGATTAAGCTTGAAAATGGATTGATGAAGGTTGCAAGGTGGTGGTGGTGGCGGTTTTAGAGTGAGCCGAGAGGGAGAGAGAGATGTTGAGGGAGTGGAGTGTGAAGTTTGTGAAGGAATGATGAAGTGATCTAGTTAGATATTCACCATACTTATAATCATGTCCTTCTAATATTTTGTCTAAACAATCAAGCAAAGATCCAATATAATATTGAAGTAATATCTAGTGGGATATGGTGGTGATTTGGGTGGGTCCCTTGGACCGTAAATGGGCATGGGAGGGGGGGGGGGGTTAGTTGTAAGTTTTTGATGATAGTGGGTAAATAATTGGAGGTTAAGTGTAATATGATGTGTATGACATACTTTATAGTGTGTCGGGGTATTCGGAGACCATAACTAGTCCAAAAATAATAAAACAATGTTTCTGACAAAAATTTGGTGTCCTGGGTAATGTCCGGTTGTTCGGTTAGATACCGGTTCGTCAAAGTGTTAAGTTGTTCCGTATACTGTCCTTTATGTATCTTTTTGTAACACTTTTAATTCCCAACACTTAGGAAAGTATTCAGGAACATTTAGTCAATTTTCTGCACAATACTAGTATGTTAAAAAGCTGAATTTTACTGAAAAATGCAGAATTCTGCACTTAAAGTGAGTTTTAGGCACTTCCCGGCACTTTATCTATCACCCAGTGATACAGTTTTATGGTCCTCACTCCCCTACACACCATACTGGTGTAGTACCTTGTCCCTGGCTCATACTAGGCCTCAAAACACTGTCTGTCTATGTACTGGCACTGTCAGTATATTTCTGAGTTATCCGCTCATTGTGCTAACTGTGCTTTGTGCATCAAGTATGTCACTAAAGTTTGTATGTAATGAATGGAGTGACAGTATGAAATGTGTTGCATATGTATGTATGATACATAAATCAGAAAGCAGTTTACGACATCAGTTGTAATCAAGCACAGTCATTAAGCACGTAATTAAAGTTAATTAATTGTACGGATACCTGTAACTATGAGGGTTGTCACATAAACGAACGTATTTCTCGTGGCAAGCGATTTCAGCATGGTTCTTTCAAAGCCAATCCATTCCTATGATGACGTCAAAACTATCCAATTGCATGGGTATAAGATCGATGGTGAAAACGTGCTCGTTAAGGGTGAGGAGGCAACCAAGAAGAACGGAATCGACAAGGATAGATTTGCCATTGGCGACTTCAATGAAAAATGACTTAGGTAGCTTAGAGCGTGTACAACTTAACAAAGATTCAAATTCTAAGGACACAAAGCTTTTGTCCGCACCGGTATCAAATAGTATTGAAGCATAAAGGTGGTTAACAAGAAACGTACCATTAACTACGTCATTGTGGTTGCGCGCCTGATTTGTGTTTAGGTTAAAAGCTCGTCCTAAAGGTGGTTGTTGTTGTTCATGTTTAAGTTGAGGACCCTGAGGATGAAGGTGAGTTGTGTCACCACTTTTGTAGCAGGCTCATACTGGTTTGGCGTTTTGTTGAGCGGCCTGAACTTGTTGAGCTTGCTGGGCTTGTGGTGTGGGGTTGTTCTTACAATAGGCGGTGTTATGCCCGAAACGATTGCAATTGGTATAGTGGCGACAATTGACATTGGTAGGGTGGTGAAAATTGGAAGTAGTACACTTGGTATGAATCCCAGTGTATGGCTTTCGTTCGTTTTCAGGTGTAGCAGGGTTAGATTGTAAGGCTTGAGGGTTTGGCGGAGTAACAACCGCATAATTCTGACTAGAAGCCTTCCGCTTCTTGTTCTAGTTCTTTTTAGCTGATGAGGAGGGTTCAACAGTGGCTTGGTGTACGTTCTTCGAGGAAGCCTTTTCAGAGTTCCTACGAAGGACGATGTTGCTGTTAAGGCGGGCTGCCAAACGATAGGTTTCCTCTATGGTTGCTAGAAGAGCAGCTTCCATAAGGTTCATGAAGGAGTCAGGGAAGCAGTGGATGTATTTGTTGATTTGCTTTTTAGGCGTATCGACCTGGCTAGGACAGAGAATGCTAAGTTGCTTGAAACGGGTGGTTAAGGCATCGTTATCATCGCCGACTTGTTTCAGGAACCAAAACTCATGCTCCAACTTCCTAAGCTCATGCGGAGGGCAGAATTCTTCCCTCATGATCTTCTTTAGCTCAGCCCATGGTAAGGCGTGGGCAGCATCTTCTCCTGTTGTGCCTCGCTCAGAGGTCCACCAGTCTAGGGCCCTTAAGCGAAACGCTCCAGTAGCGTTTTGGGTGCGTAAATCGTCAGGACAACCACTCTAATGGAATGCGATTTCCATGGCGTCAAACCAAGTGAGCAACACGGTGGCACCATCCTTGCCTGAAAATTCTTGGGGTTTACAAGCCATGAATTGCTTGAAGATGAATAGTGCTTTAGGTTGCTCGACCTTGGATACGATAGAACCCTGCTCAATGGAGGGTTGAATCTTACTCACGATGTTGGGAATAACTCGGGCCATTTGGTCGGGCATTTGTTCAGCGATTAAACCCACTAACTCTTGTTTGGAGATGGAGTCGGAGTTGTTGGAGTTCTTCTTTGAGCCTGATTTAGACTTCTTGGCTTTCTTGGAGGATCCAGAGTTTGCTGAAGACATCTAGAGATTCAAAAGGAATGAATAGGTAAGACTTGATCAACATGTTTGTTTAAAAAAATCTTTTTTCATGAAATGAATCACATAGCATAAAGTGTCACATAGCATAAAATGTTCAAATTGATTCACAAAGCATAGAAATGTTCAAACGTTTCATATAGCATAATCATGGATTTCCACATAGCATAACATGAATGATGAAAGCATCGTAAATTGAGTTTGTTCACGAGAGATTATTATTATTTTTGATTGCGATAAACGTGCGAAATGTGTAAAGGTTTTGATATGAACGAAGGTTCAAATATAAAATCACATATAAATAGAGATACATAAAAGAGAGGCTCATAAAACATTGGATTGTTTCGGGTAGAGAAACATTGACTATTCCAAAGTGGGTCAAAAGTCCTTTCGAATTAGAGAAAACGTGCTTTGGCCTACAGGCAAAATACTCTCGTCAAGAAGCGATCAACGGTATCTTACCATTCCAGTTATTACACATCTCTAATTGATTGAAACAATCAGGACTTTGGCGAGATTGAAAATCGAGGAATGAGACTTAATCGACAAGATGCGGGTTTCGCCCCTAACTTGAAGATTTCGTACCCTAATGTGGTTGGTACTCGTCGGGTTAAAATATAATTTTGACACTTTGACGAGGGTCCACTAGAGTTTGAAATGGAAATTCCCATTAAGATGTGGTTTCACTCCTAACTTAATGGTGAATTTCGTGCAAAATAGAATCGGACGAAATGAGAGTCGCTTACCAAATTGTGGGTTTCACGCCTATTTTGGTAAATTCGACTCGTTTTTGTTACGAGTGTCTTCAAGTCTTCAAAGTGTATTGTGTTAGCCTTAGGAAAGTCATGTAAGTTTAATAGACCAAAGAAGAAGTAAGAAGTAAGAAGCAAGTAGGGTAGAATGCATGGAGTTTTAAACGACAAATAAGAATCAAGTTCCTAAAACTATAGACTAGGGCAAAGCATTCCTACTTTTTCCTAATTCCCTATAGTTATGGCTCTGATACCAATCTGTCACACCCCAACCGATGGCGGAAACATCGGGATGAGACGAAAACGAGATTGCAAGAGACTTCAAAACACTATGTGACAATATAGATTAAATTCAAATTTCATTTCAAAACTAATTGTCATACAAGATTCAAATACAAAGAACAATAATGTCTCAAAAAAAAACATAACATCAAATGATAAATTAATCTAGGTGTATATCTAAGTCCACCTAAATTGCATTTCTTCAACATCAACTCATCAATCAACCTGTAACATGTATTAAAATATATCAACAAAAAGTTGGCGAGTATACAAGTTTTGTTACATAGCATAATATTGCATAAAATAGTTTAAAGTCTCATATCCAACATGAATCATATTAAGCGAGTTTACAAGCATGCCGAAACGGTGTACTATATGTTCAAACCCAAGAATCCAATGCGTTAAAATTGCCTATCCCAAATAGAGTAACGGGAGGTTAACATGTTTAACTTAACAATACCCAAAGTTTCGTGGGCGATGCGTTAATCCTATAGCGCTATAAATGTTAAGGTAGACTACCAAAGTTAATGAAGCATATAATCGACACAAATAGTTTACATTAGCATACAAGTCTAAACAAGCATCATATAATTTCATGTTAAGCATGGATAGAGTTTAAAATAGTTTCATGTGAAGTGTAAATTTGTATAACATACATGTTGCACCCAAAAGTGATAAAAGGAAAACGGGATCAATTATACTCATGGTTTTGCAAGATTTCCTACTTGATAATCCCGCGAGAGTTGTTTGGTTGATTAGTTTGGAGCACCTTGTCCTTCTACACAAAGAAACGTATGTGTGTGAATTTTGGGAGTCAACGGAAGATCATAGATTTAGAATTTAAAGAACATAAAAATAACATATGAAAATAATCATCTAACACACTTGACACTTGTTCTTGACACTATGTAACTCGAAAGAGTTAAAATGTTTTCATGGGACAAAACCCATTAGAATCGTGACAAGTTATCAATGTTGAAGATGATGTACTTACTATCATGACAAATGTCCATTTGTTCATCATCAAGAACTCAGTTTGTTGAATAT
The DNA here is from genome assembly GCA_030545235.1 of Helianthus tuberosus. Taxonomy (NCBI): domain Eukaryota; kingdom Viridiplantae; phylum Streptophyta; class Magnoliopsida; order Asterales; family Asteraceae; genus Helianthus; species Helianthus tuberosus. The sequence goes on from CM060411.1 coordinate 71,432,083, forward strand.
AATATATATAAGTTATATGAATATTAATATGTCCTATTAGTCAAGCATGAGGTAGAGGGATAAATCCCCCATTTAGGAACCTCTTAGTATCATAGAATTCATGCATGAGGTAGTAAGAATCAAGTCTTCCATTTAAGCACCTCTTTGTTCACCACTACACTTGTCCTTATAAACAACAAGGAGGTCAAGAACATATGAATAAAGAACGAAATAAGAATATCTAATCTATGGAAAACATCAAATAGTGTGTGGATTTTTAAGTGGAAAAGCCCAAGCTTGTTCCATAATCACACATTCATCAAGCTTTAAGCTTGAACACTACTTGTGGGTTAAATCCTAATCAAAACAGAAAGTTTATGAGGTTTTAATCTCTGATTTTAATTGTCTTAGCCTTGTTTTTAAGCCTAACTAACCATTCAATTGATTATAAGCATAAGGACATGGGTTTGAGATGAGATAAACTCAAGTTTAACTAAGATTAACAAAGTTTAAGTGAAAACATAAACTTCAGTCCACTTTGGAGCCTTGTTGGTGACATTCCAGACCTTGGTTTTTCATGGAAAGCCTGTGGAAATGTCCCTAAGGTTAATCCAAGAGTGTAGGAAAAAGAATCAAGACAAAAGACTAAGTATTGAGTGAGTTATGCTCACTTGAAGAACTTGTGATGAATTTGTCCAAGTTCTGATTTCCAGCAGCTTTTGAGAGAGATTTGAGAGTGAAATGAGGATGTTGTAAAATGAAAAAAGCTTGGAAGAGGTGTGGGATTTATAGGGAAGTGTTTAGGGTTGGGTTTGGTGTGTATTTAATGCTTGAAACAAGTTTAAAAATCAAATAAAACACAAAACAGCGGCAAAAACTCGTCTGATTGAAGTTTCTCGAGATGGGCCGCCCTCACGGGCTGCGAGGCACATCTCTGGGCTGATTCGTGGGCCACCAGAGAGTGGGCTGGTCCATTTTTTTATTTTTTGACATATTACACCCCCATACTTTCATATAGTGTCGTTTTAAGTGTATTTTAGGGTGTTTAAGGCACAAGGATCATAGTTAAGGTTATGTTATGTAAATGAAGCATAAACTAAATATAAAACAAGTATAAACATGAATATTTGTCGAGATTTAGTGTCAAAATTGTGTAATTTAGCATATAAGTCACAAGTTTGCAAGTTTGACATATTTAGCACAAAGTATGAATAAAGTGTCGTACGAGAGATATTTTTGAACGTATGAACATATACGGAGTGTATATAATATAAATGTAATGAAAACACGAATTTCATTATGATCCAAGTCTCGGATTTTTCATCGATTACAACGAACAAACGATTACAAGAATACAAAGTTACTAAAAATAGAATTACAAGCAAGGGTTTCCAAATATAGAAAGTACGAAAAATAAGGGCGTTACAGGTGGTAAAGTTGAAACTGAAGGGCCCACTCAAGACACCCACACATCGTCAGACACAACTTCAGGTCCAACTATGCTTGAGACAACTCCATTGTCTGTTGAGATTGCTCCACCTCCAAGGAGGTCCACTCATGAATGTAAGTCCACTAAGCTACCGGATTTTGCCTACTCTACTTACTCGGCTTCGTTTGCTTCATTTATTGCAAATATACAACATTTATCTGAACCTGTATCGTATAGAGAGGCTGTCTCTGATCCTCTTTGATAGAATGTTATGGCTGAAGAGCGCACTGCTCTTCATTAGACGCACACATGGGATTTGGTTCCACTACCACCTGGTAAACATACAATTGGTTGTCGTTAGGTATATAAGATTAAAATGAAGTCTGACGGGTCTGTTGAGCGATATAAGGCCATAGTTGTAGCAAAAGGATACTCATAAAAATATGGTATGGATTATGAGGAGACATTTTCCCTAGTAGCAAAAATGACTATAGTTCGTACTCTTATAGCTGTTACATTTGTGCGTCAGTGGAAGATATGTCAAATGGATGTCAAGAATGCCTTTCTGAATAGTGATCTCCATGAGGAGGTATACATGACACCTCCCCCAGGAATTACGCATCAACCCAATGAAGTTTGTCGTCTTCGGAAAGCTCTATATGGCTTAAACAGGCCCCTCGTGCCTGGTTTGAAAAATTATGTACAGTGATTACTTCTGTTGGTTTTGTTCCTAGTGATCAAGATTCGGCATTGTTTATTCGATGTACGGAAGCAGGACGCATCCTTCTATCATTATATGTGGATGATATGATTATCACAGGCGATGATTGTGATGGTATTGAGTCCTTGAAGCGTGATTTGGCTCATCGTTTTGCTATAAAGGATTTGGGCTTACTACGACATTTCTTGGGTATTGAGGTGGCTCAGTCTCCGAAAGGATATCTCCTTTCTCAGATAAAGTATATTTCTGATTTGTTTAAGTGGGCACGACTTTCTGATAATAGAACTGTAGACACTCCTCTTGAAACTAATGCGCGAAATTCTCCCACCGATGGTGTTCCTTTATCTGATCCGAGCCTATATCGTACTATTGTAGGCAGCTTGGTTTACCTTATAGTTACTCGACCTGATATTGCTCATGCTGTTCATGTGGTTAGTTAGTTTGTTACTGCTCCTACTTCTGTTCACTAGGGAGTTGTTCTTCGAATCTGGAGATAACTTCGTGGGACTCAATTTCAGAGTCTTTTGTTTCCCTCGACATCATCTCTAGAGTTGCGTGCCTATAGTGATGCTGATTGGGATAGTGATCCTAACGATCGAAAGTCCACTACTGGTTTCTGTGTTTTCCTTGGTGATTCTTTAATCTCATGGAAAAGTAAGAAGCAAGATGTTGTTTCTATATCTTCTACTGAGGCTGAGTATCGTGCTATGGCTGTGGCTACATGTAAGATTGTTTGGTTGCGATGGCTCCTTGGAGATATGGGGGTCACTATCTCTAAACCTACCCCTTTGCATTGTGATAGTCAAAGTGCTATGCAGATCGCAAAGAACTCTGTTTTTCATGAGCGAACAAAACATATTGAGATTGATTGTCATTTTACTCGTCATCATCTTCAGCTTGGAACCATGTGATTAATTGATACGTTGATTTTAATGAATTATTAAATGTACATGTTACGTGAATGTGTGTAATGTATGTATATGAAATCCAATCGCATAAGCCTTTGGGCTTTGGTTCCACACAACTCTCAGCCCACACCTTTTGTAATCGAAACCAAGGGGCAGCCCATGCAAGGGTTCGGCCCACTCCCCTATTTAAACCAACACCTAACTCTTATGAGGTTTTGCTTCCTCATTGCTTGCAAAAACACAACATACAAACCCTACTCTCTCTTCCTCTTTCTCGAAGCCGACGGCCACATCCCTCTTCCTCGAAGATTTTCTTTATTCGGATCATTCTTGTTCTACCTTCTAACCGGTTAGTGTTATATCATTGTTTGATTTTGGATATGATTGATGTTTATTGAATGAGTGACTATGTGTTATTTGATGCTTGATGTTTAAAGTGTTATGTTAGTAAAATACTTGATGAACAATCTGTTAGATCATTATAAGGATCGATGAATGCTTTGATGTAGATAATTAAGAACTGAATGGATGTAATATAATCGGATGTATGTATGTGTATTCGGACCAATGATATGATCGAACATGAGGTGTTGTATAATGATTTGAAACCAATGATTTGATAGTCTAATGTATAAGTTATTGTTTATGTTTTGAATATGATTAGGGTTCATAAGAATTTGATGTTAAAAACCCTAGTTTGATCGATTATGGTATGATTGGAAACTGTTATTTGAATATTGCAAATTAATTGGAATTAGTAAACTGATTGCATGAAATTAGGAAAGTTATAACCGGTCGCACAAGGCTAGTCGCACAAGACCAATCGCACAAGCCGGTCGCACAAGTTAAGTATATTAGGGTACAACAGTTAAAGCACCATGTGCAACCTCCTAAAGCATAGTCGCACAACATCTCGTGGATCGCACAAGGTTGTGCTGATCGCACAAGCTGTTGGGCCGCCCAACATAATAGGTTATGTTATGCTGTTGGGCCGAACAACCCAAAATCCGATCGCACAAGCTGTTCCGGATCACACAAGTATAGTTGGATCGCACAAGTCGATTTTCTGTTATTTGTTTGGGCCGTGTGAATGATTGGGTTACGTATGTTATTGGGCCGGGTATGCTTTGGATCGCACAACCCGTTGTGAGTCGCACAAGGCTGTGTTGGACGCACAACAGGTTGGGCCGGTTAATATTGGGCTTCACTCCTTGGATCGCACAAGATTATTGGGCCTGGACAACCATAACAGCCCAATCATCTATGTCGCACAAGTTAAACCTTATGCGTGTACTTGACTGTTAACGTGTTCTACGTGTTTGCCATGATCATTACGTGTTCGTAACCTGTTAGTTGTGTGTAAACCTATGTGAACTACTTGAACCTAGTCCTGACTTGAACGGTAACCATGTTAGGACGTGGTTGACCTCTAGCAGCTCGATTGACCTTTCGTTTATCTGCTGAGCTAACCTAAGGTGAGTTCACACTTTCTACAAGGCATGGGATTCCCGGTGGTTTGGGAATGGGTTAAGGAACTAAAATGAAACCTACATATTCTCCTTGGGTAGAATATGTACCTCGGTCCTCCTTGGGTAGGACAACCTTTAACTTACTAGACAAAACTCTATCATGAAGTCCCTCATTTTTATATCGACTTAATCGCCGGGCCAATGGTGAACAGGTCATTAGTTAAATAGCGCTATTAGGTTTGACAAGCCTCACACCATGCCGCAGAGGACGAGAGTGGACCAATGGATCTGGGCACTTAGTCAATGATGATAGACATTGACGCATGGCACATAAACATGTCTACAGTCAGTGGTCGATATGGTAACGGGTCTAGTTGTTACATGGGGTAGCCCCCACTGTTTATGGTTTGGGAAACAAGGAAATGGTTAACTCATGGTTTTCGAGATAACTTATGGTTTTTGGAACAACGTTAAAATGGACACCAACTGTGAACTCGCTCAACTTTGTTGTTGATTCGTTACTATATGCCTTGCAGGTCTTTAGGTGTTTACTTGGAGCTTGCACGAGATGGAGAGGTCGTTGTGGGACATGGACTGTTGAGTTCCATGTTAAAATTTATGAACTTATAACTTATGTTTTGGTTGTAAACTTTATGCTTCAGCTGATAACTTGAACTTGGTTAATTTATTTTGGACACCAATTATATTGTGGTTGGTTTTATATCTACTTTAAATACATTGTTCAATATGATTGGTGGCTTGATCCTGGTTATGTCACGCCTCCTGCGGTGATACTCCGCTTGTGGATTTTGGGGGTGTGACAGATTGGTATTAGAGCCATTGGTTATAGTGAACTTGGTTTTAAAAAGGGGGGAAGCTATTTGACAAAACCAGACTATAACCTGTACAGTGCTCAACGATCCACAACGACACTTCGCTCTACGTGCAAGACTCAACACTATAGGTGATATGGTTTATATTTGTATTGCCTGCCTGTTAGTTTACGTAGTGTATTAATTATGGTATGCTTGGTTAACATAGTAGCATATTGCTTGTTAGCATTAATGTACCCACTTGACGTGCACCTGGTTGTCTGAAACCTTATGTGCTCACTCTCTTCCGTCATTCTTTTCGCACTCCTACCTCCTCATTCTCAATTGTACTCATTGAATGTGAAGATCATGAGTGGACGTGGAGGAGAACGTGGTGGTGAAATTCGCCTGACGCAGGACCAGTTAATAACCCTGATAGATGCTCTGGTCGCCGAGGCATTAGCAACCCAAACAGGAGGCCAACCCCTACAAACCCAATTTGGCACCTTCAAGGCGTTCTTGGAATGCAAACCTCACACATTCAACGGCACCGAAGGAGCGATAGGTCTCCTACACTGGATCCGAAGGGTCGAATCTGCATTCAAAGAAAGTGAGAGCCCTACCAGCAAACGAGTAGAGTATGCTGCTAGCACCTTACAGGGGAAAGTGTTTTCCTGGTGGAACACGCAAGTTCAAATGCTCCGGTTGGCGGACGCAAACGCCACCCCCTGGAGCAACTTCAAGGATTTGATCAAGGAAGAATTATGTCACAAGGATGACATTCTGAAACTTGAAGTGGAATATTATGGTTTGAAGATGGAAGGATCAGAGATCGAGGTGTACACAAAAAGGTCCAACGACTTGGCGGCCTTATGTCCTAACTTGTCACAGCCTATCTATAAACGAATCGAGCTATACCTTTGAGGCTTAGTCCCATAATTTCAAGGTTCAGTAATTGCGGCCAATCCCAGTACGATCCAGCAAGTCATCCGTTTGGCGCACCAACTCTCCCATCAGGCCGTGGAAGAGGGCAAACTGCCCAAGCGTAACTTTACTACTACAAATGCCTTTGGTAGCAGTAAGCGTATATGGAATAATTACCAAGGTAATGGTCCTAGCTCTATGCAATAACAAGATTCGCAAAAGAAACTCAAGCAGCGTAGTCTGAACGACCACAATCAGGTTGGATACCTAGGAAATAAGCCAAAGTGCAACAAGTGTCAACGGCACCACAACGGGTCATGTGTAAGGAAATGTTGTCAATGGTGCAATAAGAAAGGGCATGGGGCTAGGGATTGCAGGAGCCCATATCCTGCAAGTCAGAATCGTCAGCAGCAACAAGCTCCACAGAACCAGCTACAGCAGCAACAGCAGGGTAATAATAAAGGGTGTTTTTAGTGTGGTGCTGAAGGCCACTTCAAGAGGAACTGTCCCCAGCTGAACCAGAATCAGAACAACAACAACAACAACCAGGGAAATGGAAACAACAATGGGGGTAAAAATGAAGGCAATGGCGCTAGGGGACGTGCTTTCGTGATTGGTCAGGGTGATGTTAGGAACGATCCCAACGTTGTGACGGGTAAGTTCCTACTGGATGACTTCTTTGTTTCTGTTTTATTCGATTCGGGTGTCGATACTAGTTATGTGTCCTTAAAGGTTAGTCAGATGCTTAAGCGAACCCCAATTCCCTTAAACACCAAGCATGTTGTAGAACTAGCGAATGGTAAAAGTCTTGAAGCCACACACATGGTTAAGGGTTGTAATCTCGTTTTAGCTGGTCAGACCTTCTCTATCGACATTATTCCCATCGTTCTTGGTAGCTTCGACATCGTCATTGGGATAGATTGGTTATCCCAACATCGATCAAAGATCCTTTGTAAGGAGAAAATTGTCCGCATTCCTCGTCCTGGTAGAGAACCTCTCGTTATTCGTGGTGACAAGAGTGGTGCTGTTGTAGGCATCATCTCTTTTCGTTACAGACACCTCAACGAAGGAAAAGAAGATAGAAGATATTCCGATTGTACGCGACTTTCCTGAGGTATTCCCTGAGGAATTACCTGGTCTTCCACCTCATCGTCAGGTCGAGTTTCAAATCGAGCTAGCTCCTGGAGCAGCGCCTATAGCTCGTGCACCTTATCGTTTAGCCCCATCAGAACTAGAAGAACTATCTACGCAACTACAAGAGCTCCTGGACAAGGGTTTCATCCGTCCTAGCTCTTCGCCCTGGGGAGCTCCAGTCTTGTTTGTGAAGAAGAAAGACGGTACCTTTCGAATGTGCATAGACTATCGCGAACGGGTCAATGGAGAACGGGTCATTAGTTAAATAGCACTATTAGGTTTGACAAGCCTCACATCGTGCCGTAGAGGACGAGAGAGGACTAATGGATTTGGGCACTTAGTCAATGATGATAGACATTGACGCTGGGCACATAAACATGTCTACAGTCAGTGGTCGATATGGTAACGGGTCTAGTGGTTACATGGGGTAGCCCCCACTGTTTATGGTTTGGGAAACAAGGAAATGGTTAACTCATGGTTTTCGAGATAACTTATGGTTTTTGGAACAACTTTAAATTTGACACCAACTGTGAACTCGCTCAACTTTGTTGTTGATTCGTTACTATATGCCTTGCAGGTCTTTAGGTGTTTACTTGGAGCTTGCACCAGATGGAGAGGTCGTTTTGGGACATGGACTGTTGAGTTCCATGTTAAATTTTATGAACTTATAACTTATGTTTTGGTTTTAAACTTTATGCTTCCGCTGATAACTTGAACTTGGTTAATTTCTTTTGGATACCAATTATATTATGGTTGGTTTTATATCTACTTTAAATACATTGTTCAATATGATTGGTGGCTTGATCCTGGTCATGTCACGCCTCCTGCGGTGATACTCCGCTTGTGGATTTTGGGGGTGTGACACAGCCAGCGTCTCAATTTCTGTTCTTATGTGACAAACTCTCAATGTTTATTGTAGTTGCATTGTGAGTTTGAAGGGGGATGTTAGCAAAATAGAGATGTTAGTGTGGGCTTGGCCAATTAGCTAATTAGCGATACTATATAATTTATATTTCTCTTTTATTTGTTTCTAACATTTTCTAATTCAATAAAACCCTAGCCGTTTCTCTGTACATGTTTATTAATTAACAGGATTAACCAACTTACACACTTTGCTTCATCTTTAGAATAGTATTGATGTGTGCAAAATGTAATATAAATTACATCAAATGAGGCATAGAACTAACCCTTTTTAGTACTAATGTTGGAAAAAGCGTGTTTCTTTCTTCCTTTTGAATTTACAGGACCAAATGAGCTTAAACGAACAAAAGCAGCAAATAAGCAGCCAAAACCAAACATAATTACAAAAAGAAGGAGTAAACGTGACATGCCCAACCCCTCGGCAGCATCCCCAAAGCAAAAAACAAGGAATCAGAAGACTGACCACGGGGCCATGCCCAGCTGAACACGGGGCGTGGTCAGAACCCTGCACAAAAGACAAACCTGTGGAAGCTTCCACACCCACCACGGGGGCGTGCCCAGCTCAGCACGGGGCATGGTCAAACCAAAGATACGCAGAATCTTGCTAAATCTTGATAGTATAGATACGAAGTTGACCACGGGGCCGTGTGGGGCCCTCTGCTGACACTTGCGATTAATGAAGGAAGAGAAAAGGCTGGCCACCGGGCGTGCCCAAGGGGAATGGGGCCGTGGCCAGAGTTCTGTGTAGGCTATAAATAGGGGTGCTTGGTTCACTTGAAAGGCATCTCTTGGCAAACAACTACTCTCCCACTTTGCCACCACTCCACCACCACTCCACCACCACTACAACACCAACACCCACCACCATCATCCATCATCCATCTTTAGAGTGTGTAGTAGTCTCGGGATCCAAGATTGATTGTAAGGGTTCTTGTCAATCAAAGACCATGTTTGGTTAAGCCTCTTACATCACTTTGTGAAGACAAGTCTTTTATGTATTACTTTTGATTTTTAATCTTACGGCACTTTTTATTTGGGTTTGTATTAATGACTTTAATAACTAGTTTCTTATGTTGAAGGTGATTTTTCCTTATCATTTTTCCGTGGTGTCTTGAAGTTACTTTACTATCTATATAAAGTAAAAGATTGCATCATTTATGTCATTACGGTCTATATAAAGGCATGTTGACTACCTGGTCGGGGGTTAGGGGAATGGTTTGGTAAGGTTCTTGCCTTGTTCAATGTATAGATCCTGCAAGGACATGGTTAAAGCTTACTAGGATCTCTGTCAATTCCCACTAGTATTGGATGGCAGGGGTGCGAATAGCTTGAACCCCTCATATGTAAACTACTATTAATACTTTAAACCGGCATCTTGGGATTGTATCCTTGCTGACTCAAACCACTTAGCCGAGGGTAACGTCACCTTCAAAAGAGGGGCCTACCACTTTTCGCATTAATAACAACTTAATTATCTTTCAGTATTCTGACCCTTTGGGATTGTATCTGTTGGATTGTGTTCGTGACCCTAAAAGTCAGTAAAGGCAGTCCATCTTAGTTTACAAAGGCGGAATCAAAGTAAACCAAGTCACAAAAGCTTATTCTTTACAATTTCTTTTCTATTAACGCTTCTCTAAGACTTTACAATGAGTTCTGATGAAATTTTGGCAGCACCTCGTCTCTCACACTATGACCTGATCCGTTTGAAATGAACATACCACGACCCTATTTATAGTAGTGGCCCTTCCGTTTGAACTTGACACACCTGTTCAAACGGACAGGCCTCAAACGGACATACACTTTCAAACGGTCATGACGTCTTCAAACGGACAGGACCATTTCAAACGGACAGGATCCCTAAAACATGTTCTAACCCTAATTCAAACACTAGTTCTCACTCATACAACCTATCTAGACATAAGACTCGATAAGACGTAGTTAACAGACACTCAGTGCACCAACAGACTCCCCCTTGGATGTTGACGAAGTCTTCGGCGTCAAGTCTTTAGTCTTTGTCTCTCTCCAAATTTTGTCATTGTAAAGCTCCTTCTTCACAGGTTCAGAAACTCAAACTAACTCCATCTTTAATCTCCCCTTTGATTGTTGATCCAGAATTCTGACTCCCCCTTTCACAGACTCCCCCTCTCGGAATGCTGGGACTTGAAATTCTGGTTCAAACTTTGACGATTTGTTGCCATGGGGATTATGAAATCTACAACCTGTATAATCTCTACCCAAATATAAGATATATGATAATAACAATTACAATCCAAACTTACCATTCAACCTTCAGTGTTAGAAATCCACTTAAGTATTCAGGTCCAAGTTAATGACCCTGATTACTCAATTAATCTACCAATTTCAATTTAATGACCTTGGTTGATCAAAGATAATTCACACTGACATTTAGTTCAATTTTCAAACAATTTTCTGAAAATTACAAGTTTCAAATTAATGAAGTTGCTTAAACTTTTCAACTTCTCAAACTTATCATGTAAAGCTCACGACTCATCATTCAGTCCAGAAACCTCCTGCATCTGCTTTTCACTTTCGAATTCGAAGATCAACTCTCCACTTTGTTTTGTCAAAAATAAAGCAGAAGTGAAAAATCTTTTTGAATTTTTAATAAAGTTTCTAAACTAGAAATGAAATACAGAACTAAAATGCAGTAAAAGTAAACTATTTACAAACATATTTTTGATGAGCGTGTTAGGGAATCATATCAGATATCCGACAAGTCACAAGTACCGTTAAGCTTCAATTACATACTCAGAATTAAACAATTCGCTTAGACTGTCGATATAATGATCCACTTAAATTTTCACACAATTTTCAATCTGTCCAGGATACGGATTTAGTGTTTTAGAGACTTAAACTTATACGTGTATCCCACCTCTTGAATATACTCCCGTATCCAGATCCCAATATTCAGTCTTACAGGTAAGTATAACACAAATGATATCTGTAATGGGTTAATAATTTATGAAGAATCATGAGAGCTCAGGTCAGAACTACCGTTCAGCAGAGAGATCATGACTCAACTTGGGTGTGTCCCCTTTAGAGGATCTTTTTTACAACAGCATTGCTAAGCAATTTTATTGTCTTATTATATATGCTGAGGGTGATGCTATGTTTCAAGCATTGCGGAAAGTATTATTCGATGACTAGGTCAGAACTTCCATTCAGCAGAAGTCCCGGAATAATACCCCATATATCACTGAGTATAAAGACCTAGTATATCAGAAAAAGGAATCTTTCAAACGAAATTTCAGGGGTTACCTATATATCCAAGTAGTGTTCCCCATGAAATAAGCAAGTAAAGAGTTAAGTTTATATCCCGAACAAACCTACTAAATGTGTAAAAACCTACCGACATATCATCAGCGAGACTGTTTAACGCATTTAAACATTCCATTTCTTTAGCATACCGTGACTGTCAAGCCGATGTACTATCATTTTCCCTTTTTACACAAGCTCTTTTCTGGTTTTATATTGTTTTTGGATTTTGAAAATATCTCATGTTTTTGTATTTTTGTCATTTTTTTATTGTTTTTGAGTTTTCTGAAATATTTACCCTATACCTCCCCCTAAATACCAAAACAGGTAAAAAATCGACAAACCATTGCAGATTGCTTCTCAACATCATCTACAATGTCTCCTTCATCAATGCCAATGATCTCTTTCAACACCGATAAAAGCTTCATACCATTCAATTTTAGCAAATATTGAAAACGTGTTTTATAAAATCCTTTGGTATGTAAATCAGCTTTTTGTTCGTCACTGTGAATTTTCTCAATTCGTATCAACTTCTTCTCGAAACAATGTCGAATGAAGTGATGACGAATCTCAATATGTTTCGTTTTAGCGTGATGAACTGGATTTTTAGTAATGTTAATTGCTGCCTCATTATCAACAAAGATAGGGGTGTTTAGAAATTGCAAACCGTAGTCGCGCATCTGTTGCTGGATCCACAAGATCTGAGAGCAGCAACTGCTAGCAGATACATACTCCGCTTCACATGTGGATAAAGCCACAGAGGTTTGCTTTTTGCATTGCCAAGTAACCAATCTTGGTTCGAAAAACTGGCACCCTGCTGTTGTTGATTTAACATTAACTTTGCAGCTTCCGAAATCGGAATCGGAATACCCTTCGAGCGTGAAATCGCCTTCTCTAGGATACCACAACCCCAATGATGGAGTTCCTTTCAGGTAGCGTAATATCCTTTTCACAATCACCATATGCGAAGCTCTCGGGTTAGATTGAAATCTTGCTGCGAGGCAGGTTGGGTACATGATTTCGGGTCTTGAAGCTGTCAAATACATCAGCGAACCAATCATGGAACGATACATCGTTTCATCTACCTTCTCTCCGGTGAGATCAGGGTTTATCCCATGATTCGTTGCTAATGGGGTGGAAGCCGAAGTAGAACCTGACATCCCAAATTTCTCCAAGATATTATGAACGTACTTCGTTTGATGTATGAAAATTCCTTTGGGTAGTTGATCAACCTGCAATCCCAAAAAGAATTTCATCTCACCCATCGATGACATTTCAAATTTCTGCTTCATTACTCTTTCAAAATCTTTGCATAGATCCTCATTTGTTGACCCAAATATGATGTCGTCCACATAAATCTGAACAATCAGAAGATGTCTGTCGACCTCTTTGGTGAAGAGAGTGGCATGCACTTTTCCACGAATGAAACTGTTGGCAAGTAAGTGTTGAGATAATGTCTCGTACCAAGCTCTCGGGGCCTGGTGTAAACCATACAACGCTTTTTCTAGCAAGTAGACCTTGTCTTTGTGTAGTGGATCGGTAAAGCCCGGTGCCTGACCGACATAAACCTCCTCTTTTACCTTCCCGTAGAGAAAAGCCGATTTTACATCTAACTGATATATTTTGAAGTTTTTCCAAGATGCAAATGCTAGGAAGATTCTGATCGCTTCTAGTCGAGCTACAGGAGCATACACTTCGGTAAAATCTATACCCTCCTGTTGACTGAAACCCTGGACTACGAGTCGAGCTTTGTTGCGAACCACAACTCCTCTATCGTCTCTCTTACACTTGAACACCCACTTGGTGTTTATCTTCCTCTGACCATCTGGTAAATCCACTAACTTCCACACTCCCAGCTTTTCAAATTGGCTCAGTTCCTCCTGCATTGCATTGACCCAAGAATCTTTAGTAAGCGCCTCTTTATAAGTCCTTGGTTCAACCTGCGAGATAAAACACCTCAATGAGAATTCAGTTTGCAAAGGAGCAACTTTTGTATAAAAACATGTAAGCCCTTTATCAATCTGTCTTCAAGTGCGAACGCATGTCTGCAATTCTCCAATGATCAATTCCTCTGGATGATATGAAAGAGTTCGTGGCATCACTTCGCCTGGAATATCTACATCACCTTCCAGATTAGTAACATTCTGATTTGCATCTTGTTCACTGACTGGGTTTGTTTGACTTGAGATCTGAATTTGCTCCCCCTCAGAATCTGAATCACCACGATCAAATACTCGAAACTGGAAGGATAAAAAACCCACCCGGTGGACTGCCGAGCTACAAGTCCTACGAGACAGGAGCGGGATTCTCTAAAAAGCCAAGGTCGTGGGTGGCCAAGAGGGCCTACTTGGAGACTTGGGATCTCATTTTGTTGGACATCATCATGTTCACCAGCATTACTTGGACCTGCTTCATCATCATTGGAAACTCGTTGCGGTCTTCTTGAATACTCGGCTGGGAACCTTTCCTGCGATTCTTCATACTTTCTTAAAATATCCAACTCATCAAAGAAATCCTCTTCTTCATCCTTTTCTTCTTCCATGTCAAACGAATCCCACAAGTTATCATAATTAAAACGCCATGAGTCACCGGGATTTTGAGGCGGCATAGTATACCCCTGACACTCAACATGTTGTACTTCGATGATCTGCATCATGCTTGGAACAAAGACTCGTCTTTGTGGACTTGAGTAACCCACAAATATTCCTTCGATACTTTTTGGACCAAATTTACCAAAAGGCTCTAGAACTGTACAAGGAGACCCAAACGGTTCTAAAAACTTCAGGTTCGGTTTACGGTTATTGATCAACTCAAAGCATGTCTTGTTGAATTTCTTCACAGTGAGAACCCGGTTGAGTGTATAGCATGCGGCGGAAACTGCTTCTGCCCAAAAATTTATCGGTAGCTTTGAATCAGCAAGCATCGTTATGGCCGTTTCGATTAGCGTCCTATTTTTTTGTTCTGCTACTCCATTCTGCTACGGAGTGTACAGAGCACTAAACTCATGCAATATACCTCTTTCATCACAATATTCTTCCATCTTGTTGTTCTTGAATTCAGTACCATTATCACTTCTGATTCTTCTGACACGCCTTTGGTACAGATTTTCAATCTTCCTGAACAACGCCTTCAAACTGTCAAACGTTTCATATTTCGACTTCAAGAATGATACCCACGAAAATATGGAATAATCATCAGTAACCACAAGACAGTAGAGATCCCCTGTAATACTTTTGACGTTTACTGGACCAAACAAATCCATATGTAGTCTCTCTAACGGTCTGGAAACTGAATTGACTTGCTTTTTAGGGTGTGACTTTTTCTTCTGCTTGCCTTTAATGCAACTAATGCACTCCCCTTCCAGATGAAAACCTTTGATATCAACTCCAAGAACCAAATCATTATGTACCAAGTGATATTTTCTAAGATGTATATGCCCCATCTTCCGGTGCCACAACTTTGATTCTTTCTCTGTTGCTCTAGACACAAAATAATGAGCCTGACCCGTGGTTGTAGTAGCTACACTCATGTCCAACACGTACAGATCATTGACTCTTGGTGCCCTCATGATAATCCATTCTTCAGGGATAACAAATCCTGGTTTCAAGATCAAACATTCTTTGTCTGTGAAATGAGTGGTATACATCTTGTCACAAATCTGTGAGATACTCAGCAAATTATTCTCCAGCTCAGCAACGTAGTTAACTCTTTCAAACGTAACAATCCCATTGGATAACGTTCCTTCACCAATAATTCTACCACCTTGGTTTCCTGCGAATCCCACATATCCTCCATTGAAATTTCTAACATCATACAACAATGCAGTCTTCCCTGTCATATGTCGAGACGCTCCACTATCCATAATCCATCGTGAAATAGCTCTCGGAAGTTCCGGCACATATCACAAACAATTCAATAAAGATGTCGATTCATGCTTCACAATTGCCAACTAGGAAGCTCCGACAAGTCCAAAATATTTAGTGAGATTTTGATGCCACCCAAGCCTCTTTTGACTCGGGTAACTTGACTTTAATGTGAGTTTTAGCAGTGTAAAGTGGCGGGAAATTTTTGTCATTCATTTTTAAACTTTCCTCAGATCCAACCTCAACCTTTTTGTATAAGAAAAACTCATCTATTTTAAGTTGACCGGTTGGTTGATTTTTCTTTTGAACATTCTTCTTCTCTGGTGGAGTAGAAGATTGTTTCTCCAACTTTTCATAATAATCCAAAGGAACATTCATCTTTACCGGTGTGGTAGAAGACGATTGTTTTTCCGACACTGAAACCTTTGGTTTATCAACAACTTTTGGCTTCCATGTTTGTTGAGATGATGCAACCCGTTTATAAAATTTGTCATTTTTAGTTACCACATTCTTAACAGGTTCAATTTTGACTTTTGTTTTCTCATTTTTTAAAAATTTCTCAACAACCATTGGAGCTTTGCCTTTTGAATCAACCTTCTTCTTTCGATTCTCAACAACTTCAGTCTTAGGCTTGAAATTGGTGCAATTTCTTGCAATGTGACCAACTTTGTTGCATCTAAAACACGTACGAGTATCAACTACCCGACTTGTGCCTTCAGACTGATGTTGTGAGGCCCTCTTCTCAAAAAATTCCTCATTTGATTTCGAAAAAATTTCATTTTCCTCATCAGAAAGTGAACTTGAACCGTTCACAAACACCTTCTTTTCAGCAAACCTTTTGTTTTGAAAACTCCTTTTCTGATAACTCTTACCATCCTGATATCCACCCGACCATCTATTTCGATTATTGTTTTAAAAATGCGGTGGAACAACAGGTTTCTTGTAGTAAGCTTTATCTTTCTCAAAATTCATTTGCCTTTTTGTTAGTTTCAAACTCTTTACTTCAGACAAATCAATTTCAACCATTTTGAACACATTTGTCAATTTTGAAACATTAACATTCTCCAAAGGAAACTCAGAATCTGAATACAACTTATCAGATCCAGCCATCTTGTACATCACAAGACCCGGTTCATCACCTAAGTTGTTTTTGGATTTTGGTTTCTGAATGTACTTGTCCAAGAAACATTCATCATCTCCAGTTGAATCATTGTCAGGCATCAAAACACTTTCAGCTGTGTTTTTAACAATCTCTGTCTGAACACTATCATCAGATGATGAAGAAGAAAATGTAACATCAATTGAATCAGGAAGTTTCACTTCATTTTCTTCCTCAAGATTAACCAACCCAGATTGCTTTTTCGAATAATTATCTAGAACTGGTGGTGGAACTTGATGAAACCCGACCCCAGTTCCATCACAGTATACATCTTCGCCTGCTTTGCCTTTCCCAATGGGTTTGGGAATAATATGTTGCAAAACAAAGCTTGCAGAGCTGTAACTGTTCAATTTCAAATTGATACGCTCATTCTCAATCTTGGCTTCTTCAAACTGAAGTTTCAATTTAGCAATCCCATCCAATTGTTTGTTTATTAATTCTTCTTTGATTCTCAAAACACATTGCAATTGGCAATTTTCTTTGTATGTTTTACCGTTTCTATCATCATTATCTTTAACCGTGCTTTTAAGCTTCTCAAATTTTTCAGTGATCTGACGATTTTCAAGAACTAACCTCTCATTTTCTTTCCTAACCTTTTCTTGATCAATTTTATCAGTTTCAATTTTGTTAGTTGAATCTTTTAATCGTTCAGTTGAAGCTTTCACCATTTTATCACGATCAAGAATTTGATCCTCAACACTTCTGACTTTAGCAGTCAGATCCTCAATCTTCTTACCTTTGAGATAAGTGTTTGTACTACAAATCTTGCATTCTTTGATGCAATTTTTGCAATCAACATCACCACTGACCTTCTTACCTGACTCAGTCGTTGACGCATTTGAACTGACTTGGCTTTTAGACTCAGAGACGGGTTTAGAATCTACCTCAAGTGCCTTAGCAGCTAGCACCTTGTCAGCCATCTTTCCCATGTTTTTAGCATTCAAATCTTGAGTCGTGTCAATGATTCCAGTATCAACCTTCTTTGACTTCTCTTTCTCTTCTTTCTCCTTCTTCTCTTTCTCTTCTTTTTCCTTCTTCTCTTTCTCTTCTTCTTCTCCGCTACCCCACCATTTTTTCTGCCAATAATCATCTTCAACTTTGTACTCTTTGATTATGGTTTCCACATCAAGAGTGTTATGATCAATAGTAATGTTTCCATAGGGGTCAAGATAACATTCCCTGTCTGGATCCCATCTATTTGCTCTTTTTGCCTCAGAAAAGATACCAGATATTCTGATCAATTTGTTCGTGACTAACAGCTTTCTGTGATTATACTTTTGTTCTTCAGTTCTGTTATCTTTCCAAGGAATAGGTTCAGTTTTTGCCATGAAA
Source organism: Helianthus tuberosus (assembly GCA_030545235.1). Classification (NCBI taxonomy): domain Eukaryota; kingdom Viridiplantae; phylum Streptophyta; class Magnoliopsida; order Asterales; family Asteraceae; genus Helianthus; species Helianthus tuberosus. The sequence continues at coordinate 71,450,010 of CM060411.1, forward strand.
GCATATCCAACCGCATCCTCTTCAGGTAACAACTCCCTCCAGTCGAAACCTTCATCGTCGTGAATCACCGCAAGAGCTCTAGATTTTTCTTTGTTATCTTTAATCTGCTTCATTCTTGGCGGCTCTAATTTGTTCTGATGATATATTGCCTTCTTGTAGTAGTCTTCTCTAAATGGATTTTCAGACTCATTAGCATACGTGTTTCTGCATTCACGCTTAAAGTGACCTTTATGTTTGTACTTGAAGCACGTCACCTTTGATTTATCAAAGCCCAACTTGTTAGATGGTACACCAATTGAATTCCTCCCGGTTATCTCCATGAAACGCTGTGCTCGACGAACTGCACTGGCCATACACCACCTTATGTCGATCAGTTCCATCTCCTCAGGATCTATTTGATCATAGTCCTCTTTTGTTAAGTTGGTGTTGCCAATCTTCCCTGCTACAAGGCTTTCATTCGATTCCAGTACCGATGCTAGGAAAACCATCTGTTGTTTGGTAGACTCCTCGCTGAAGTTCTGAGCGTTCTTTAAGTCTACAGCGATGTTGCATTGAAATAAGTTCTTTGCATCAGACTGGTTTGAATTTGATGAAGACCCACTGTGATATCCACTTCTTTGACTTTCTTTGCTCGTTGTGAAGACATTCTCAGCAGAAAACGCAGTCTTGGGAGATGTGTTCTTTGGCATCATGCTCTTTGAATAATACAAATCCAAGTTCTGCTGGTATGATGAGTGATTGACTTTGTGCGTCTTCTTTAACTCCAACTCGTGACTCTCTAATCTCTCAATCAACAAGTCTACTATCAACGCTTCTGGCGGCTTGATAGTATTCTTCAACATCAAAGCACAATATTGCCAATCCATCTCATCTGGCAATGCATCAAACAATTTGTCGACTAGCTCTTCTCGAGAATAGGAAATATCATGTCTCGCCAGTTCCAGCTTCAGATGCCCAAACCTCTCAATCATTTTACAAACTGATTCATTCTTTAAACACCCAAACAAATCAAACTCTTTTCTAAGTAGTTTCTTTTTGTTTTTCACTATTTCTGTACTTCCTAAACATTTGGTTTCTAACTTTTTCCAGAGATCTTTAGAACTGCTGTACTCGATCAAAGAAATTATATCCTCTCGAACAGATTGAAACAGCAACGCAACACATTTCTACTCAGCGACAAATGTCTCTATTTCTTCAGTTGTTGTTAAGGTTTCACCTTTTTTGCCTCCATCATTGTAACCATTTTTTAGACTCTTCCAGCTGGGAAAAGCTAAGGCTCTCAACCAATCTTCAAACTTCTTGGCCCACCAACTGTATTCTTCGATAGCCATTAACTTCGGAGGTTTGTTGTAGGTTCCGAAAGCACTTTCAACCTCCAATGCATCCGATAACTTTTTCTTTGTGTTTTGCGTGTTCTCATTTGTATTACTAGAAGATGTATCATTTCCACCGTCTCCAGCAAACGCAAAGACATCATAAAACGGATTCAAATCATCCATCTTGTACCTGAAATGATTAACAAAAACTTAGAACTTTCTTGGTTTTTGTAAGTCCCGTGAAACGGATCTTTCAATGATATCAAACAACACCAAGTTTGTGCGGAATCCAAACTTGATGTGATTCAAGAATAAACACGAAAAATATGAAATACGAAGAACACAACGAATCACCTTTAAACACTTGCACACGATTCTATTACTATCAACTAGCAAAACCGTCTAGTACAAGTGCTCACAAACAATCGCCTTCCTCTAGCTCTCTCTAGGAATTCTGTAACAATGAGGTTCAAAAACTAAAACAAGTTAAAAACTTGTTTATATACTAACTCAAGCCCAATTCCTTATATGGGCTCCCTTTGGGCCTGCTAGGCCCACATGGCCTAAAGCTTGGCCCAAGTGACCTATAAAGGTCCAAAACCTAAAATAAACTAACCCGGTAAAGCCCAGTTCGTAACCATAACCCGTTGTGTTAATTTGATGTGTCAGTCTCACACTTTAGGGCCTAACAATCTCCCCCTAGACTGATGCCATCAAATTGTCTTCATAGCATGAATTCAGCAACGTCTTCAACGAAGTCTATGGTTGTCGCTATGCTGCAGATGTTGTGGAAGTTCTTGACATCTGAACTCTCAGCACTGGGTCTCTTTCTTCGGCTTTTGTGGTTAGCTTCATATCAGGATCTTGATCAGCATTTGCTTGAAAATCTTGTCAAAAAGAATGTGAGAGGAGGATTCTCAACATCTCTTTTCTTCTTCAATCTTTGTCTTTCAAGCAGGTTCATGGTACTTCTTCGAATGTACTTTCACTGTCAGACGGCGTTTCGTATCTGGTTCTTCTGACTCAGGTACACCTTGTTGTTGAGCTGCTCCAGGCTTCTTCAGCAACTAACAGCATCTCAGTCTTCTTCAACCCTTGTTCTTGATTGAAACCAAGTTCTGCACATGCTCACAAACTTTTAAGCAGACATTTCTTATGCAACAGGGAGAGTACCATATGAACACTAGGTACATCCAAGTACTTGTACTCGGATATCACAATTCAAACTCTTTCAACTTTTTATAATCAGTCAAATCTTCAAGAACGGTTATAATTTTTAATTTTAAGAAAAACAATTAAAAAACACTATTTTTGGATTTTTGGTTTTATAGAAAAACAAGACACTATTTTTGTATTTTTGAATTTCTATTTTTTGAATTTTTTTTTAATTTTAAGAACTAAAACAAATAAAAAATCAAAATATAAACAACTACCATAATATACAATTACAATTGCAATGGGATCAAAATTCGTTCTCAGGCAGACTAAGGAACACTTTAGAGTACGAGCCTAATCAAACTGGTCTATGTGATTGCCAATATGTTTGTCCACTTAAACTTTAATGCTCAACTTTCAAATTTTTTTTAACTTCGTGATATGCTTAAGGTAATATTATACTATTATACCCGTGTGTCCCATTCCAAGGCATACCCCCGCGATCAAGGTAAGCACAACGATTCATCGTAGCAGGTGAGTATACTGATGTCATCCTTTAAGATATCTTGACTGTATCTAGGTCTGCATATAATCTGTTTTATCATGTTTTGATTTCTTAACAATGAACACCTAAATAAATACTAATCAAATCCTGGAAATATAAACAGCACACTCTATCATGCAAGTATCTTCCCTACCACATATTTCACAAGTCCAATCCAGATTTCTGAAATCTTAATTGGGAATAGGTTGAGAAGAGAACAGAATAGATCTTTTACAGAGATGGTATAATATACAGATCAAATGAGTTTTTCTCAGTTTGATATAGGTTTCTTGGGTTTCTTTTGGGCACTTGAGGGCCTCTTTCGGGTGTATTAGATCTATAGCGCGACAACGTACAGCTAGGTCAGCATGTATCTGGATGCAGCAGAAGCTGTCGTTGCCTAGCACCTCCAGGTCAGCATATATCTGGATGCAACAGAGGAGGTACACGACTTTTTCAGAGAAGATTTCAGAATCAGATCAAAATTGTGTGTATCGGGACAACATACAGACATTCAAATAGAAATGAGCTAATTCCAAGTGACTTTCTTTCCTGGGTTCATGTACAATTTTAGTTCTGAACAGAAGGACAGCCAAGATATCCCCGGATGATTCAACAATATAAAGACCCGAAACCTCAGATGTTGGCTATCTATCAACGCAAGATTTAAGACCATAAAATCATACGCCGTTGGCATGTTACCCACATGGTACATAGTTCATTATGTTTATAACACTTAGTATCTTTTATCATTTTGAGCGTCAAGCCTATCGACATATCGCAGTAGATCCTAGTCTTTTCAGCTATGGCACCTTACATGTGTTAGTCAAACCCTTTAACACGAACATTTATTTCACTTCCCATATCATGCAATCTTTCTTTTTCGCTTTTTCATTTTCTAATGTTTTGGTATTTTTCTCATTTTCTCCCCCTAAAACAATGCATATATATACAGCAAACTCTTTTTGTATTTTCTGAGTTTTCTCCCCCTAAACTCTATATCTATCTATATGTTCCTCTCCCCCCTAAATTTGTGCATAAATCTTGTATTTTTGCGCAAATTTACCATTTACTAGAGAAAGAACACTATATATACAAAATAATGAACTAAGAAAGAGAAAAGAAAATATTTTTTTTAACCGTTCTGTCATCAGATTGAAGACTAATCAATATTCAAATCAAAGTACTGAATTTAAAAGGTACCTTTTGCTGATCATTTCTTACTTCTGTTATCTCCTCCAAAGGAAACATATCATCTGTAAAAAAAAATTTGAACTTTTTGCAACAGTGAAATGTTACCCGTTTTTATCTCTGGAACAACCGCTATCAACATTCCAGAGATTGTCAACAGCTCCTCCTTGGTTGTTCCTGAAAAGTAAGGAGATTAGTAAGACATTGGTACCCAGGCCATCGTGGTCCTGGGATTCCTGAAGCATCAAAATAAGATACTTCCTTCAAACACAAGTCCCCTTTCGTTTCAAAAATTGGAGATGTAGCTGCTTTTTGTTTTGCTCTCCAAATTTGTTTAGGCTTTTCTAGTTTCTTAGATGCCTTTGGCAAAACAGTTGGCTTATCAACCTTGTTATTTTTCAAAATTTGTGTAGGTTTCAAAGCTTGTTTTCTTTTTGCTTTAGCAGCATTTCAATCCCCATCAGAAGGTTTAACCTTGGGATTCACATTCTTCATTGCCTTAGGTGAAGATACCTTCATTGGCTTAGAATGGTAGTTGTCCTTTGGTGTAACCCTCCGATTTTGCATATAATATGGTACGTAGGGACGATGTGTGCAGTTCCGAGCTATGTGACCAGCAATGCCGCAACTGAAGCATGTTTGTCTCTTCATGTAGAAAGCATTCTGATCAGCTGGATTTGCTCTTGCAGACCCTGAAGGACAAACCGGTCCTCTTCGTGTTGGATGCGCCTGCACAGGACTTTCAGACGAAGACGAATTTGGGTGCTTATATTTGCTGTTTGCAGAACTCTTGTTGCTAGGAGCACCATTCTTCGTCTTTTCTCCCTGATTGGATCTTTCATTCACCTTGTCACGAGCCTGTTGAGGATTATTGATGCCTTGTCCTTGATGAGCAGACTTCTTATACCCTCAATTTTGATCTGCTCGTTTTGGCTCCTTGTGTGTGTTGTGAACCGGCTCACAAACATCAGCACACAAGTGAGTGTTGGCATTTTGTTGCACTTTTGGATGATGAACACAATTTCTAGCAATGTGCCCAGGAATTCCACAGTTGAAACATGTCTGTCGTTTCAATATATGGAGATTCTGAGAGCTAGCAGCATTAGCTGTTTTGATGGGTCTAGATGACCGAGCTTGCGTTGCTTGTGTTCCATGTGCCTTTTCTGAGTTCTTCTGTACCTGCTGATCAGAACTAGCACAAGCATGAGATGTAGACGGATGATGAGATTAATCCTTCTCACTTTTATCATGATCATTTTGAAAAACCGGTGTTTCAGGTTTATCTTTATTTTCAGAAACATTTTTCGGTGACTGTTCATTTATTTCAACTCCTTTTTCTTCTTTAATAGATTCAGATTCAGTTTTAATTTTAGAACAAGTTGAAATTTCATCAACACATGTATCATGTGAATCCGATTTAGGCTTGCTTTCATCCACGGTTTCCAATGGGGTCCCACTAGATTCAACATTAGGGACGTCCATTGAGACCGATTCAGAAGATGAATTAGGACATTCTTGATTTTCTTGAGAAGAAGTTTCAGTGGTTTCACTGAATGTATCCTGAGGGACCTCACCTGTAACACAATCATCAACTGAAGAGTTAGAAACATCACAATCACAATCATGAACTGAAGAAAATTCATCACCAGACTTATTGTTCAAAGTTTCAACACAAACATCATCAGTTTTGCCCAAAACATCAGGCTCACTAGACGAAACATAAGCAGAAAATGACGCAAACAAAGACCGAGCAAAAGCAATATCAGATTCAGTTTGTTCAAAATAATTTTCAGAAATATTAGTATGAACAACTGGTTCACTCCCAAGATCATCTTCACATTTTACTTCAGATACTTTATCTGCACATGAAGACGAAGTGTTAGGATCAATTGAGCCTTTAGAAACAAAATTTATTGGAGCTGACTTCTGTTTCTCAATTGGTCTGTCATTAAACGATGACTTATTGTTTTTAGGACCATAAGTCATTTTACTTTCATTCATCATCTTCTCCTCAGTCATGGGTAAATAAGTATAATTGTCATTATAGGGAGGAGGAGCCTGATTAAAACCCAAACCACGCCCTTTCTTTTCCTTGTATGCGAGCTGTTGATCACACAAGTTTTTGACTAATTTGCTGGAAGAATCAAATTTCTTAATGTTAAGTTCATTTATTTGATATCTATCTCTGATATCTTCCAGTTCTTTAGTCACAGTGCACAGTTTCTCCTGAACATATAAGAGTTGAGATGATTTCACACTTACATCATCCTTGAGTTTGACGATGTCTTTTCGCTGAGCTTCAATCTTTTCTTTATAAAGTTTTTCGTTTTTTGATAAAGTAAAGTTTTTATTTTTTATATCTTGATAATCTTGAATTAGCTCAGCGTTGTGTATTCTATAAACTTCAACTCTTTGTCTACACTCAGGAGTATAGAAAGCAGAAAGTACATCTTCAACAGTCATTTCTTGAACCATGGGTTTATGAAATATGAATGCCATAATTTCAGTGGGTGGTTGATATTTTGTTCTTCTCCTCAAAACACAAACCAAACGAGAATACGTGTACTCACTAACTTAAACCCTTTGCAATCGAATGAAACCGCTTTCTGAACCGCGCCTCAAAACCTGTCAAACCTTTTTCACAACCAAACAAACCCTTTTTTTTAATTAGAAAAATCTAATCAATATTATAATAGTTATTACTTATTATTATTATTATTATTATTATTATTATTATTATTATTATTATTATTATTATTATTATTAGAGTAAACTGCCATTTTGGTCCACGTGGTTTGGTCAATTTTGCCACTTTAGTCCAAAACTCAAACTTTTTCCGTCTGGGTCCCTGTGGTTTCAGTTTTATTGCCATTTTGGTCCAAAAATGAAATCAGGTCATATTTGTCTTATAAAATCCTGTTATTTTGTCATTTTCCGCAGGAGCAAAATGATCATTTCTTTTTTATAAATAAATATCATATTTTATAAGACAAATATGACCTGATTTGCCCCTAAGGAAAATTACAAAATTGCAGGATTTTATAAAACAAGTATGACCTGATTTCATTTTTGGACCAAAATGGCAATAAAACTGAAACCACAGGGACGCAGATGCAAAAAGTTTGAGTTTTGGACTAAAGTGGCAAAAGTAACCAAACCTTAGGGACCAAAATGGCAGTTTACTCTTATTATTATTAAAACCTAATGATTATGTAATGATGACCCACTGATTAATATGATAATGATTATAAATAATATTATTATATTAAAACAAAACTAAACTGTCGCCTTCTTCGTTGATTTCAAACGTAACCCTAATCAGATTTCAGCCGCCAAAACCAATAACAATCAAAGCACTTTCCATGTTGCAAGTGGCGTCAACCGGAAGAGGGTGATCAGAGATGCTAAGTATGGTGATGACGATGAACGACGGCCGGAGTTGCAGGTTACGTCGGTGAACGATGATGTGACGATGGTAACTGGATGATGAACGAATATGATGAAGACGAAGGTGGTGGTCGGAGATCGTCGGAGAAGATCGGGTGATCGGAGGAGGACGGTGGTTGACGGTTGACGATAGTGAACGTCGGAGGTGGAGTTGCAGATTCCGTGGATGATTGTTGCGACTCAGATGATCAATAACTCAAAACCTTTGCTGATTGTGACTCGAGAACAGAAAGAGATGACCCGAGATCTCGGTTGTGACTCGGAACCGTGGTTGCGACTCGGAACCGTGGTTGCGACTTGAGACTGTGAAAATTGATGAGTCGAGACCTACGTGAAGTGATGTTGAAGACTCGAGACCGTGAAACTTGATCAGTCGAGACCTCAATGAAGATGAGTCGAGACCTTGAAAAGTTGATGATTAAAACTGTTAACGAACATTAATTCATGTCCACTCCTTTTCCCTTTATTCATTGTGTCCATTCATTTTTCCTTTATTTATTGTTTGTAGTTTTGTATCTGTGTATATATAGTTGTAATCCTCCATATTGTGAGGTATCCCAATTCAATCTATCCACATGATATAGAGCCAGTCTATCTTCCTCTCTTTCTTCTCCCCGTGTTTCCCCCCCTCACAGCTTCATCTCTTAACCATGGCCTCCCCTTCTGCCCCTAATACTTCTGAACCTATGAACTCCATTATGCACATGATAGCCCTAAAACTCACTCCCACTAATTACCTCTATTGGAAAAACCAAATGCTTCCTGTGTTTAATGTGCAAAATCTGAGTGCACATATCAATGGTTCAGATCCACCCTCTGCTGAGATCGTTGATGGTGATAAACGCACCCCCAACCCAGAGTATCTTGAGTGGCAGATTGATGATCAAAAAGCTGTTATGCTTCTAAATGCATCTCTCACTGAAGAAGTTTTAGGTGAAGTCATCGGTCTCTCCACTGCATATTCTATTTGGCAGGCACTTGAACAGGCCTTTAGCAATACATCTGTTGATCGGATTCAGAACCTGCGCGACCAATTGCGTCTGATTTCGAAAGGTACCTCCATTGTAGCTGACTTTGGTCGCCGGTTCAAGCACATCCTGGACCAACTTACTGCCGCAGGCCAACCCGTTGATGATGCTGAGAAATCGCACCTGTTTCTTCGTGGTCTAGGTCCTGGATTCGAGATGTTTTCCACAGCCACTCGCACCGTCAAGCCCTTGCCATCTCTTCGTGATATCATAACACAGGCTGAATCATATGAACAGTTCCATTCGTCAATTCATGGTACCGGTTCCCCTCCAGTTGCTTTTAATGCTAATCGGGGACGTGGTAATCGCAGTGGAGGTCGTGGCTATTGTGGATCCGCGTCTGGTGGTAGGGGTCGTGGTTCTCGCCGACCCCCGCACTGTCAATTGTGCCGAGAAAATGGCCACTATGCATCGGCATGCCCCCGTTTGTCATCATTTGCTGCCTCAAATACCTCGACTATCGAGGATACAGCCAAGGCGTTTCATGCTACTTGTAACATCAACCAGTCCACACCTGACTGGTTTGTTGCTGATACCAGCTCCACCGATCATATGGTTCATAATACTCAGTCTTTGCAACACAGTTCTCCTTATGGTGGTGACAATAAAGTAACATTTGGCAGTGGTAACTCTTTATCCATATCTCGTATTGGCCATAAAACTATTTCTCCCAATATACGATTGAACAAGGTTTTAGTAGTACCTCGCGTCGTGCAAAATCTGTTATCTATTAGCAAATTAACCAGTGATAATAACGTGGATGTTTTGTTTTCCCAACCATATTTTTACATACAGGACCGGGCAACGAAACAGGTTCTGGCACAAGGAAGGTGTGAAAATGGTCTTTACATTCTCCGGTCCGAGCCACGTGCATTTTTTGGTGTCTTCAAATAAAGCTTCTTTTGAGTTGTGGCACGCTCGGTTGGGTCATGTATCTCATGATACGCTTATGTTACTAAATAAAAATGGTTGTTTAACATTTACTTCAGTTTTACCAAAGCCGGTTGTTTGCAACTCTTGTGAACTGTCAAAATCGCACCGTTTACCTTTTATTACTAATGAACAACGTGCATTAAATCCGCTTGACTTGGTCCATTGTGACCTATGGGGTTATTCTCCTGTCACCTCTGTCGACAACAGCCGCTACTATGTTATTTTTGTCGATGATTATTCTAGATTCACCTGGTTTTACCCATTGCAAACAAAGTCTCAGTTTAAAGATGTGTTAATAACTTTCATCAAGTTTGCTCAAACACAGTTTAATTGTAAAATTAAAGTCTTTCAAAGTGACGGTGGCACTGAATTTTTAAATCATCGTGTCAAGCAAATATTTGAAGAGAATGGCACCTTTCATCGGGTATCTTGCCCGTATACGCCTCAACAAAACGGGCGTGCGGAAAGAAAGCATCGTCATATTGTTGAATCCGGTTTGGCCCTATTGTTCAATAGTCATGTACCGGCTATCTATTGGGTCTATGCCTTCAGCACCGCAGTATACATTATAAATCGTCTCCCTACGAAAATTTTGGATAACAAATCTCCATTTGAGGTGTTATTTCATAACACACCGGCCTATGACAACTTTCGGGTGTTCGGGTGTTTAGTTTACCCTTATCTTCGGGACTACTCCGCTCACAAATTGTCCCCTCGAAGCCTGCCATGTATCTTCTTGGGTTATTGTCTGCAATACAAAGGTTATCGTTGTCTTGATCCGGCTACAAATCGCACTTACATCACCCGACATGCAAGGTTTGCCGAGCATTTTTTTCCCTGCCAAGAAACCAATTCAATCGAACAGTTTGATACTGCTTTATGGCACACCTACAACGAGTCCATCGCACTTATGCCAACCACTGTTCTTGCACATGCATCACCCATCAAGCCCTCCTCACCTGCTATTCCTTGTTGTGATGACCCTCTTCCCACTGCCTCCTCAACTCACCAAATCATACAACCTCCACTGGTCCATGATGCTCCAGGTTCTCCACCACCCTCGCCAACAACCAGTTCCACCGAATTGTCTGATGAATCTACATCTAATAACCCAGATGAAAACCCGTTAACTCCATCACCGCCACCGCCACCTCCACCTGTCCAACCGTCTCACCCTATGATTACTAGAGCCAAGGTTGGTATTTTCAAACCCAAACACCACGCAGATTTTGCTAGCACAGACCCAAAGGGCTTCAAGTCTGCAAGCAAACATCCACACTGGATTGATGCCATGCATCATGAATTATCGGCTCTCAACAATAACAACACTTGGACTCTTGTTCCCCGTCCAACAACTCAAAACGTTATCGGCTCCAAGTGGTTGTTTCGTACCAAATACCGTTCCGATGGGTCGATTGACCGGTATAAGGCTCGTCTGGTGGCTCAGGGGTTCTCACAACTACCGGGCTTGGATTTCTCCCATACGTTTAGCCCGGTAGTCAAAGCTACCACTATCCGAGTTGTTCTCTCCGTAGCAGTCGTTAACAATTGGGCGCTGCACCAATTAGATGTTAATAATGCGTTCTTACACGGTCGCCTCGGGGAACAGGTTTTCATGGAGCAGCCACCTGGGTTTTCTGATCCTCGATTCCCAGATCATGTTTGTCTGTTACGGAAGGCTATTTACGGTCTTCGTCAAGCACCACGGGCTTGGTTTCAGCGCTTGAGCGACTTCCTAATTCAAAACGGGTTTGTGGGCAGTAGAACGGATCCCTCACTCTTTATTTTCGATCATAATGGTTGTCACCTATACCTACTTGTGTATGTAGATGATCTTATCTTAACGGGAAATAATCCAGACGCTATGACTCGTTTTATTGCCACTTTACATAAACAATTTGCTTTAAAAGATCTTGGTAGGCTTGGATATTTTTTGGGTCTAGAGGCATCTCACATCTCTAATGGCATCTTCCTTTGCCAATCCAAATATGCTACTGACATACTTCAACGTGCAGAGATGCTTGATAGTAAACCGGTGTACACCCCCTTGGCAACCAATGAATCTCTTACTTCAGAGGGTGTCCCACATTCGGACCCGACTATGTACCGCTCGCTTGTCGGGGCGTTGCAATATTTGACTATTACTCGACCCGACATCTCCTATGCTGTCAATCAAGTAAGTCAGTTTTTGAAAGCCCCGACTACCGCCCATTTTCAATGTGTTAAAAGGATTCTTCGCTACATCAAGGGAACATTGTCGTATGGTTTAACTTTCTCTCGGCCCTCAAATGCTTCGGTTCTTGGATATTCTGATGCCGATTGGGCTAGGTGCATCGACACTCGTCGTTCAACCTACGGTTACTCTATCTTTTTGGGCGGTAATCTCGTTTCCTGGAGCGCTAAGAAACAACCAACTGTTGCTCGCTCCAGTTGTGAGTCAGAATATCGCGCTATGGCCAATACTGCGGCTGAGATTGTTTGGGTCGCTAATCTGTTACGAGAACTGCATACTTTGCCTCCTGATTGTCCCACTCTCCTTTGTTACAACAAAAGTGCCTTGTTCCTCACGCAAAACCCGGTCTCACATAAACGTGCGAAGCATATCGATCTTGATTACCATTTTGTGCGTGAGCTCGTTTCTTCTGGGAAACTTCGGACCGCTTTTATTCCTACCAAGCTGCAGGTTGCGGATATTTTTACCAAAAGCCTCTCACGATCCCAGTTTGAGTTCTTTCGAGTTCGGCTAGGATGTCGACCGCCACCGTTCAGCTTGCAGGGGGGTGTTAACGTATATTAATTCCTGTCCACTCCTTTTCCCTTTATTCATTATGTCCATTCATTTTTCCTTTATTTATTGTTTGTAGTTTTGTATCTGTGTATATATAGTTGTAATCCTCCATATTGTGAGGTATCCCAATTCAATCTATCCACAGAAACTTTGATGAGGAGTCGAGACCGTGACTCGAGACCTCCTTGACTCGAGAACGTGGTTGTCGGATCTAATGTACGGCGGTGGTGATGGACTCGAAAGCGTTAAAAGATGAGAAATTGAATTTTAAAGTAAACAAATTTTCAAAAGATTCTGTCAAATCAACAAATCACCGAAAATTTGTGAAAACTTAAAAATCAATATATTTCCAAAATTTTAAAAAATATCGTTTAATCCTTTTAACAGTCCTTTTCAAAATCAAAACACCAAAATATAGTTATTTTTTTATAAAATTTCGATGAACTCTACGAAGAACACGAAGAACGCGAAGAACACCAACCCAAAAATAACGAAAATCTTGAATCCTTGATATCACACCGAGCCTAGAAACAGGTTCTAATGGCTCTGATACCACTTGTAAGTCCCGTGAAACGGATCTTTCAATGATATCAAACAACACCAAGTTTGTGCGGAATCCAAACTTGATGTCATTCAAGAATAAACACGAAAAATATGAAATACGAAGAACACAACGAATCACCTTTAAACACTTGCACACGATTCTATTACTATCAACTAGCAAAACCGTCTAGTACAAGTGCTCACAAGCAATCGCCTTCCTCTAGCTCTCTCTAGGAATTCTGTAACAATGACGTTCAAAAACTAAAACAAGTTAAAAACTTGTTTATATACTAACTCAAGCCCAATTCCCTATATGGGCTCCCCTTGGGCCTGCTTGGCCCACATGGCCTAAAGCTTGGCCCAAGTGACCTATAAAGGTCCAAAACCTAATATAAACTAACCCGGTAAAGCCCAGTTCGTAACCATAACCCGTTGTGTTAATTTGATGTGTCAGTCTCACACTTTAGGGCCTAACAGTTTTGCAAAATGACAGATTCAAACGGAATCTGTTCAAGCGTAATGATTCAAACGGTATAGTTCAAACGAACTGGTTCTTTTCAAACGGAATCTGTTATTCCGTTTGAAACAACACTAATCAAGTTTCAAACGAAACCCCTTTCAAATGTAAACTCTCAAAAGTGATACCAGTTTCAAACGTGAACCACTTTCAAGCGTTTGGTTCAAACAGAACACTTTTCAAACGACCACTTTCAAACCGAAACCATTTTCAAACGGACAGTTTCAAACGTAAGCCAATTTCAAACGAATGTGACCACTTTCAAACGATAGTGGCCAATTTCAAACGGAAAGCTGGTTTTCAAACGGATAGTTCAAACGTAATACCTATGACGTCAGCATTTTACGAGCATTTTCAAACGGACAAGATGATTTCGATCAGTTTTAAGCAGTATTATGGTTTCAAATTTTCAAGGATTAGTTAATACTGTGTTTCGTTTGAATTGTGAAAGTTTTAGACCGTTTCAACCGTGAATTATGTACGAAATAGAAAAAGAATGAGTAGAAGTAAGAATATCCAATGAATTCAAGCTGCAATGGTATGAACTCCTCGTCCGGAGCTCTGATACCACTTGTTGGATCGTGTTCGTGACCATAAAAGTCAGTAAAGGCAGTCCATCTTAGTTTACAAAGGCGAAATCAAAGTAAACCAAGTCACAACAGCTTGTTCTTTTCAATTTCTTTTCTATTAACGCTTCTCTGAGAGTTTACAATGAGTTCTGATGAAATTTTGGCAGCACCTCGTCTCTCACACTATGACCTGATCCGTTTGAAATGAACATACCACGACCCTATTTATAGTAGTGACCCTTTCGTTTGAACTTGACACACCTGTTTAAACGGACAGGCCTCAAACGGACAGACACTTTCAAACGGTCATGACATCTTCAAACGGTCATGACATCTTCAAACGGACAGGACCATTTCAAACGGACAGGATCCCTAAAACATGTTCTAACCCTAATTCAAACACTATTTCTCACTCATACAACCTATCTAGACATAAGACTCGATAAGACATAGTTAACAGACACTCAGTGCACCAACAGTATCCCTGCTGACTTAAACCACTAGGTTGAGGATAACGTCACCTTTAAAAGAGGGGCCTACTACTATAACTAAGATACTCCCTTAAAAAGTCCGAAAGTGCGAAAATCATCAAAGGATACACTAAAGGCAAAGTCGGATCCAAGAGATTCTATCTTGTCTATCTGTTTTTATTTTACTTATCTTTTCATTTTTAGTTTTTATTTTCATGTTTCAAAACTTTTCTCAAATTTTTTTTGATAGATTAGACGTTGAGGATAAACCGGTACTAAAAGCACTTGTGTCCTTGGACGACCTCGGTATCTTACCAACACTATACTACGCTCACGATGGGTGCACTCACCTAAGTGTGTGTTTAGTGTTAGTAGAATATCGTGTTTTATAAATTTAAAACTTGACTAATGCGTAAAATGGGCTCAAAATATCAATAAAATTATATCACGCTTCGCACACACCAAGTTTTTGGCGCCGTTGCCGGGGAGACAAGGATTTTAAGAAAGCTTAAAATCGACGACCTAATCATTTTTCAAAACCTTTTCAAAACTGCGCGCACATTTTTTTCATTTTTAGGAATGTTTTGCATTATAGTAGTTTGATCACGGGGCCGTGCTCACTGAACACGCCCCGGTGCTGCACAAAACCAGTAACATTTTTCAAAACGCCAAGATACAGACTCTGACCATGGGCCATGCTCGCTAACCACAGGGCCCTGGTGAGCCTCTGTTTCAGTTTTTAATCTTGTTTTATGGTCCCGAGACTTTTTTTGTGATCTGCTGAGTGATTCTTATGGATCAATACTCAGGAGGTTACAATTACTACTAAGAAGAGGATGATTACGAAGAAGAATATTGTACCATTTGTGGTAATCCTCACTCGGTACAATATTGTGACCTTTTCTAGCCATCTACCTCATACAATTACTACTATGAAGAGGATGATTACGAAGAAGAATATTGTACCATTTGTGGTAATCCTCA